>CM048849.1:46348335-47783335 GCA_026545225.1 Cornus controversa
GAGGGAAAGTAAGAAAGGGAGAGGCTGTGATCTTGGGCATAATAGTCTTCTTAGAATGATGAATGGGGTTAATTTTGTCCAATGAAAGAGGGTTAAATTTGTCATTTAAACAGATGAACAAGGGTAGTTGTGCCATTTTGCTACTAAGAAGAGCAATTTCAACATTCATTAAAAAGCTCTAAAGGACTTAATGGATTATTAATACTGACAGGGTATCTATAACTTTGCCGCAAGTGAGGAGAGGCTAAAGATAATTTTCACAAAAGTTCTATTGGGTGCAAGTTGCAAATGGATACTTTTATTACTCCAATGGATATAGATGCTTGCAAGATACCCTTTTATCGAATAGGGTGATTTTCATAAAAGCATTAGCACAAACAGAAGAATTCAGAATCAGAAACGTAGAACAAATGAAGCATATTAAAACCAATTTAAATTGTACATGTCATACAGGTGTCTCTACTCATGAAATCATATAATTACAAAAGCTTCACTCCTAACCGAAATCTAGTCAATTTAAAACGCATTTATGCAAAAAGATATTAATGAGCGGCATGAAATAGAATACACAACAAACTATTCTTCAACTACTGAGTATTGATCACCGAACTATTCTATGTCTGTTTTCTACCCTGCTTGAGAATAGCCACTACAAAGGAGAAAGAGATGAAAATCGTAAAACAAGTGAACTAGTGCATTACTTAAGTGACCAAAGATGATGAATAAAAATGGTTGCTGATAAGTGATAACTAAGCTTCATATGAAGAAAAGCAATGGGTTGCAATTCCAGCATACTGGCAACTAAACAAACAACAGAAGAACTAGTTAATTTTCAGGTTGATCAAAACAAGAGAGAGATCACGCATCTTATGTTTGAAAATACAAATAAGCAGCTATCTACAAACTATCAAGGGTGATTTTGATATGTAACTAAAAATACGAACATGATTTACTTATAAGAAACAAAAATTGTTGAAAGGTGAACGAGGATGAAGCAAGATGATCTTACCATGAATCTCATTGAGATATAGTTTCAACATCAGATGATGTAACAAGCTCCAGAAACCATAACATAAGCTTATCAGTCGCATTTGATCTTCCTTTCAACATGTCTCCTGGTGATCTTACCAAGAATAAGTTCAGGACAAGGTTCCAAAAGCAGAATGACTAATATAAAAAATGTCTGACTAGAGTTCATCCAGAAGATCCCTCCCTAGCTTTGAACATCCTGTTGATCCTTAGGTGAAATGCGTCCACGCTCTACAAATTGTAGCAAAAGCTTATCTGCCTCATCTGCCTTCCCCTCTAACATCAACCTCTTACTCACCTTCTCACATAACTTTAAATCGGGAATTAGATTCCGGTTAAACATTCGACAAGCCACCTTATATGACGACAGAGGTTTCCCTTTCCTCAAATAACTCTCCATAAGCATGTGGCAAGTACTTGCATCAATTCTTGAAGCTGTCCTCAGAACCTTCCCTAAGAGTTTATAAGCCTCATCAAGGTTTCCAAAACTACAAAGCTTTTCAATGACCTGATTATATACTGTTCTGCAGTCTTGCTTTGAAAGCATCTTCTCTAATAATTTCAACAAATCTTCCACCCTATCATGCTGACAGAACCAATGGATGACTGTGCGAAATGTAACTGGGGTAGGAACCAGACCTCTATGAAGCATCTTCTTGATTAGTTCAGTTGCCTCTTCTATTCTACCTTTCTTTCCTAACGCGCTGACAACTGTTGTATATGTAACCACGTCTGGGTGTTTGTTACTCAAATACATGTCATCAAGCAATGAGAGAGCAGCATCCAAGTCATCCTTCTGACAAAATCCATGAATTACAGTTGTAAAGTTCACCACATTAATAGCGCACCCCTTATGGAGACATTCCTCCATAAACTTCTTGGCATCATCCACTCTCCCCTCTTGACAAAGAGACCGAATCAGTAAGTTAATTTCAACTGGGGTAGGAAAAAAGTCCTTTCTGATCATTTGTCTCACCATATCACAGGCCTCAGACAATTTCCCTTCCCTGCGAAGACCATGCATCACAACACTGTATGTGATAGCACTGGGGATCCACCATTCCTCCTCACTCATGTTGAGCATCTCTCTTGCCTCTGATGAGTTCCCATTCCGACAAAGCCCATTTAACAAAGTTGTATATGATACAGTATTAGGCTTGCATCCGTGTTTGTACATCTGTTGAAGCAACTTTTTAGCTTGATCCACCATCCCTACAAGACAAAACCCATTGACAACAACGGTGTAAGTCACTACATCAGGAATGTGCCCCTTTGAGAACATTTCATTGACAAGTTCTTTCGCCCTTTCTATTCTTCCCCCTTGACAGAATGAATGAATTATTGCACTGTATCCAACCTTATCAATGCAAAATCCACTTCTTTCTGCTTCCCTTAAAAATTCTAGTGCCTCATCTCCATGACCATGCTTGGAGAGCATATGGATAAGAGTATTATAAGTAACCTGGTCTGGTAACAAATTACTGTCTTTCAACATCTTCTCCATCAGCTCCCTCACTTCTTTGATCCTTTTCTCCTTGCAAAGAAACCCCATCACAGTATAGTAACTTACTTTATCTGGGGAACAACCCTTAATTGGCATTTCAGCAATCAGCTCCATTGCATCTTCAACCCGGTGTACATCACAATAACCCTTTATTAAGCAATTATATGTGACAACATCAGGTATAATTCCAACAACTTGCATCCGATTCAAGAACCTCAATGCCTTCTCCAACCTATTCCCTTTCACCAAAACATAAATTGCAGTGTTACAAATCGACAAATCAGGTTCAATTCCCGCTTTTTGCATCAAAGTCAATACCCGCATTGCATTCCTCAAATTGCCAGCTCGGCTATAAGAGACCATCACAAAACCAAAAGCTTCAGGCCGGCACCCAATTCTCCTCCGTTTCATAAGGCGAAGAACCCTCTTAGCACCCTGACACAACTTAGTCTTACTAAGGACTTGAAGCATTGCATAGTACACATCCGGGTCATGCCGGTACCGCCATTGCCGGTCAGCCCAGTAGAAAAATTTCAAAGCTACCCGCTCATCAGCCTGAGACTGCAAGACAGCACAAACTTCTTGAGGTTTGAGGCTTCTAAGTAAATGCCTCAATTCCCCTTCAAGCTTAGGAGTCCATACAGACTGAAAATCAATCAGCCTGCAAGTTTCTTTCACCAAAGGGTGTCTTAATACATCTTCATCTCCTTCAAGTTTTTTCATATCTTCATTTTGTTGATGATTCCTATTAAAAGAACTCAAAACCCTAAAATCATCATCAGTATCATGCCCAGTCTCTTCTTCTTCTGATTCATCAACCTCTTCCGAATTATTGAAATAATAACTTTCTCTATACTCCCCATTAGAACTATCATGTAAATTCGAAATTCTAGATTCCTTGTAATCCATTTCTTTGACTCTGACATACCCATGTTCAGTATCATCAAAATCATCTTTTTCCACACATTGGACACTTATATTAGTGTTGATATGTGAACTGGAGTTGGGATTTCTTGATGACCATGATGAATAAAATGCAGCAAGTCTACTACAGGGTAATGGGTGGGCACAAATACGGCTTCTGTATTTACAAGTTAGCTTTTTTCCAGTAAATACAACCTTTCTTCTATGAAACATGTATGCAACTGCAACAAATCTCTAATTTTGTGATGTCTAACAAGGGGTTTCTCTTATTATAGTGCCTGAATTGAAATTAAAGAACATTTCAGTGGATGAAAATACATAAAAGTAAATTGAATTCCAATTTTATGTTTTCAAGCAGGAAACTTAAGAGTAGGGTTTGCGAACTTACGCATCAAACACATGTATCGACCCCCGTCCTCTGCTTTGGAAGTTCAATAGAAAGTATAGAAAGATTGATTGTTTGTCTTTTGCTATTGGATTAGGGCTTGTCCCATGACCGCGAGATCGGAGAGATTGGGAAGAGAGGTGAGAGTGAGAGTGAGAGTGGAAGTGAGAGAATGAGATATTGCGAGAGAGCGCTTAAGTAATCGCCACAGAGGTGGGGAGTGAGAGCAGCGGCTGAGAGAATGAAAGACACGTTGTGTTTTTTGAATGATAAAATTTGTCAAAGAATATCATAACATAGAGACATGATGGTTAACTAATACAGATTCATAAATTAAAAACTATAAAAGTTGCGACTGTTTTTACTTTGAGCAATGTTACACGTCTCGAATAAATATGATAAATTTTAACTCGAATTTATGTGATAGGTGATAGTCTCATGATATTATCACTAAATCCCACCAATACTAATCCTCCATGTTACCTGCCACATCATTCATGATACAAATTCATGAAATAATTTCATGACATTTAACATTTCTCTAAAATTAAATAGTAAGTTATTATTGGTGGAATTCTCCCCCACATAAATTCGTGAGATAAAATTGTGACGTTTAGTAATTCTCTTTTACTTTTTAGTCATTATGAGTACTATTTGACTATTTGTTTTAAAACACAATGCTATATTATTATTATTTTTTCTTTTTGTACTTTTATGTACCAACATCTGGGTTAAGTTTAAAAATAAAAAATCAATCTTATAAAAATTGTAAAAAGTCATTTACAATCTATAAAGAATTTATCTCTCTTTCTTTAATTTTATCGAAAAAAATAATTTTGACGTAATCATTTTTTCTTGTGTAATGGATAAAGTAGTGAAATTACGGTGGTTTGTATCGAGAGAGTCAACAAAAACGACTTTTAAAATTGTAAAATTGAAAGTCGTTTTTTGAAAGCCAATTTAATCAGGACCTATTGGATAACAAGAATATCTTCAGAATTAGACTCATCTATTTTGTTTACATTGGACTTATTCATTTAACGATTATGCAAGTGCTACATCAGTTAAAAAATAGAAAAATCAAATGGAGCTTTTTTTTTTTGTCAAATTCCCAAATTTTTAAAAATTATTCTCTTTTTTTTTTTTTTCAAATTCCCTAATCCCGCCGATTCAAAAATTCAAGATTAAAAAATTTGGAACGCATCTATGGCATTTTTCCTCCACGCACTTGTGACTGCAAACAAGAGTCACAGACCAATGAGACTTGAGTGAAGATGTTGATTGCAAGTTTTGATTCTTAAATGAGATCAGCAATTTTACCTCTCTTCAATTTTCTCAAGAAACTAACATTACTGTAATAATTTTTTCAACTGTAATACATAAAATAATGAGATTGTGTTAGTTTTTATTAGGGTGACAATTCTTGTTGTCAGGTAATAATCGTGTTGTGTCGATGGATGAGTAATATCCTAAAAATATCAACTGGAATATAACCGTTTAATAATCGTTTTTGAAACCTTATCACGAACATAACTTATTTATTAAACAAGTTACACGATATGTTGAAAAATTTGAGATAAAATATAACTAGATTCATGAAAAAAAAATTGAGAATTTACAATTACAAAAAAAATATTAAAAATAATAAAAATATTCATAATAATTGAATTAAAACAGATTATGAATTCACTTGCACAATTACACACGACTAGGCGGAGTAAAGCTGTTGATTTTAAGTTTTGAATCTTAAATGAGATCAAGCAATTGTGACCTCTCTTTCTTCAATTTGCTCGGAAAACTAACACTGCTGTGATAATCTTTTCTACTGTAATGGATAAAATAGTGAAATTCTGTTGGTTTCAATAAAAGAGGGCTGAACTAGGCTACTTAGACAATAGGAATATTTCTGGGGTCAGCTCCTCTACTTTGCTTACATGGTGGGCTTATTGATTTAACGATTACGCACGCGCCACATCAACTAAAAAATAGAAGAAACAAATGAGACTTTTTGGCCAAGTTAAAAAAAATTTTAAAATGATTTTTTTTTTCACTAAATCCTCAAATTCCAATTTAAAAATTCAAAATTTTGGGTCCCATCTATAACTTTCTCCTCTATGCGCTTGTGACCGCACACAAGAATCACGGACCAGTGAGACTGAGTAAAGACGTTGATTACAAGTTTTAATTATTAAATGAAATAAGCAATTGTTATCACTATTTTTTCAATTTTCACGGGAAGCTAACACTACTGCAAGTTTTGCCAGTAATTATTTTTTGGGTAAATTACTCTCAAACCCCTGAGGTTTGCTTAAATTACCTTCAGATGAAACCTTTTACAAAATTACCCTGACACCCCTTATCAGTTATAAAAGTACAAAAATACCCTTGACTTAATAAAGGCAATGTTTACTTTATTGCTGATGTAAGCAAAAAAAAATGTAACTTAAACCCAAAAATAATATATATTACTATATATAAATCACATATACATTTATATACGTAAATATGAAATTCTCCCCGCCAGCATCATCACCACTTGCTTCTAGCCGACACCGCCTCTGCATCTCTCTCTCCACTGTAGCAATCTCAACACTGAAACATTTTCCACCAGAAAAAGAATCCAATCCCCGATTGGCCACCGAAGTCTCTGCCGTCGCACTGACCTTATGTGTGATACTCAATTTGTTGGATTATATGTCTCTATATATATACACATTGATATATATATGTGTGTGTGTGTGTGTCTTCTCAACACAATTTATTAACAAATTTTTTTGCTCATTATTTGGAATTGATTGATTAACAGTTTTATTTAATTAGTTCTTTAGTAACTAATATGAATATTTGGTATTTTAATTCACAACTTATTAACAGAGTGTGGGCAGTTTTGTTGTTGGATTTAGGGTTAAAATAGTCATGCTATATACATCGAGTAGTAGCAGTGCATAGACGGTGTGAAAATGGAGAAGGAAATCCAGTTGATATTCTGTATTTTGTTTTTTTAGTGCTAACTCTATTGATATGCCTACGATTGGCAAGATGAAATGTTGTTAGGATGATGCTGAAAATAAGATTTGATAGTGAAGGAAAATGAATTCTCATTATCTAAAATAATGGGAAAATATATATATATATATATATATATATGTGTATATGTATATGTATATATGTGTATATGTATATATCTATATGTATACATATAGATATACACATATACATATACATATATATATGTATATAGAGAGAGGGAGATATATATATATACACACATATATATATATAGAGAGAGAGAAAGAGAGAGAGAGAGAAGAGTATTTTTCTTATTTTCTAGTGTGAGCAAAGATGTGAAAAGATGTAGAGAGTTTGACGGAGGTGGTGATTTAAAAGGAAAACACAGATATGTAAATTGGGGGGGGGGGGGGGTTAGAGATTAAATGTAGAGAAAGAGAAGTAGAATGACATATAAAAGTAAATAAAGAGATTGTGTGCGGGCAAAATCATAATTTTAATCCAACTAATTTTAGTTCAGATGGTAATTTCATTTTACAATTGAGTTATTTTTGTCCTTTTGGTTATTTTTGTCCTTTTTTTCAAAAGTTTTGTCACGTCCCGATTCCCGAGTCCTGGAAACCAAAGTGTGAACTCTGAGATCACACTCACTATATAACCATCAATATCCATACAATCCCAATTTCATAGTTTTTTTCAAGAAAATATACATCTCTAATTTAAATAAACCAAATCCTGAATATCTATCTCATACATTCAAATTCCTCAAACTTTAACACTAGAGAATGGTACATTCATGCATTTCTATGCGAGTGGAGTTCAACTTCAACTATATATTCCATATCTACCATTTATTCTCATTTATGTAACAATCGACATAATTGCTCAAAAATTCATACTATACATAAATTAAATGGAATACACAAGTTACACCTATATTAATGTAACTACAACCTCAAAATAGCATCACGTGCTACAAGACGACATGGATAGCCACCATTACATGGTTAAGTATCAACCTTCAAATTTCATCTAAGTGACCATCATACTCCAATTGAGTTCCAAAAAAACCCATAAGTGACTATGAAGTACCTTTCATCCATCTGTGACGCATAACCTGAAAATGTTGGGGGAAAGAAGGGTGAGCACCACAGCGGCTCAGTAGAAATACCCCAACCCCACCTAAACTCCAACCCGATGTCGATCTATATGAATGCAAGTCATGGCATTCCTATCGGTTACATGGCATATGGTAGATCATTTTAACAATTGTAACATATTCATCAAATGCACGTAAGCAATTTTTATCATATAGACAACTCCAAGCAAATACATGTTTAACCACACAACTTAAATCACACACATAAGCATTTGGTCAAACACCATGTATGTAACATGTTCATGGACAATGCCTACAATTCATGGATAATCAAAGTTAACCACAAACATCACCGAATCAAGAATTTTACATACTTTTTCAAAACCATACATTTTGGCACCAATTCACATAATTTAGTCAACATAACTCATGTATTCACATAGCATCATCTCAACAACATCATGTATATTCACGTGTCTCAATATTATCACATAGAACACATATATATCTCAAATTCAACATGCAATTAACACAAGAATAACAAGGAATTTAAAGCCCAAATTTCTAACTCTTCTATGCATGCTAACCCATCAAGGAAACCATAAAATTTTCCTATAGAATTGACCTTAGGGAGGAGGAGATACCCCTACTTCAAAATCCAAGCTTGGTTGTAGAAGACCCATGAAGCAAATCCAAGTTGGTCCATTTATTTGTCCAAACCAAATACCAAATCCACCATTTTTAGCCTAACCAAACATAACCCAACAACCTATCTCTGCTGAGCCAAACACTAGCCAAACGCCACCACTTGGCTGCACCTCACCACATCCATCTTTATCAAATCGTGAGCTTCATCCATGAACCCACCATAGCAGCCCATTCGGCACCACCATAAGCAGTCGAACAGACCCACTTCCCTTGTCAGAACCACCCATCAATGTCCACCAACCAAGCTGGTTGAAACCCAGCCGCCATAGCTACACCCGAGACTATCCAAACAGGCCATTTCCAGCCATCACATAACCAAACCGAACCACCACCACCTTGGGTCACCACTAGCCATCAAACTACCGTGAAGTGCCATCTGAGAAAGAGACCCATAGGAACCACGATCAGCCACCATGGCTGCCGAAATTGAAACCGAATGCCACCATCAACCTCACGAGCGCACTAAGGAGACCCACAAAAATTGAACCCATATCAGTTCAGCCACCTCCGTCAAGTCCAAGTTTCACTGGAGCATTAAACAACAATAAATTATCAACCATGAACATTTCATCGTCCCATGGCAGTGAGCTCCACCATGGACGAACCCAGTTAAGTCTCCACCTGAGAAGCAGCCACATCTCCGGCCATTGTTCCAGCCGAAATCAACCACAACCAAGCCACACACCACCTCATCAGAGTCGTCAACAAAGTAGCCCAAAACAACCAGTCGATCGAAGGATAGTTTTGACAGACCAAAATGGTATTTTTGGTCGATCGACGAATTCCACTAGTCGACCGAAACAGCGTCGCTTGAACAACACTCTCAAACCATCTTCTCCGACCACCCCTACTGCCGGAATACACCAAAATCCTCAGTCCAATACCACCACAAAACCGGCATCATCCTTGGGCCTCAAACGACCAAAGGCGAACACCAAGTAGACCTAGCCACAACTGAGCCCAACGCCACAGTGAACCACCTCACAGCTACTACCGGAGCACCATCAAACTCCTCCTTCTCTCTCTCAACTTCATTTTCTCTCTCTAAACTCTCTCAGTTTCTCTTTCTCTTTCTCTCCATTATTCTTCTCTTTTTTTTTTTCTTTCTCTTTTCTTCTCATTTTCTTTCTCTTCCCGCGACCACATGGTCTTCTACCTTTAATTTGAATCCTTATCTTATGCTCTCACACACCACATGTTTTGGTCAACCATCCTCATCCATATATATACATATAATATCTATATATATCAATTACCACATGTGTATAATAAAACACACATACATGTATACTAACACCCTTCTCCACCTATATATAATTATACTTATATATCTTCATATATATATATAAATCCTCCACATATAAATATTTATTTATATATGTACACCTCTATATGTTTATAATTACATATTCGTTCATTATGTATGTGTGTGTATATATATATATATATATATATATATATATATATATATATATTATCACATCCTTTTGAAATTAATTAACTCGAAAAAAGAAAACCCCGTCAAAATTCATCTGGATCCGGTTAAAAATAACAAGGTCCTTACAAGTTTCATCTGAAGGTAATTTGAGCAAACCTTAGGGGGTTTGAGAGTAATTTACCCTAATTTTTTAATATTAAGAATAAGGATAGAGTTCCTAGAAAAAAATACTTGGTTAGCTAGATAGATAATTGCAATCCCATTTCAAAAGGGATGGGATATCAAATGAGTTCATCCAAAATGTTTAAATGAAAAGATAATAACACATGACGGTTGCTGAATGGCTGACTTGGTCAAAGTTCATATGTTGCAGATTTTTTAGCTTATTATGCTACATGTTTTTTTGGCTAATTGTTGTTAGCAAGCTGATTGGAGTTATAAATAAGAGAATTGGAAGCTTTGTAAAGGGTTCTCGACATTCACAATTTGTCAATATCATTTACATTTTCGGTTCTTTATCTTTCATGTCATTTACTTTTCCTTGCACCATTTTAATTCCAATACTTAGTTTAGATCACTTATATTCTCATCTCAATTCCTTATAAAGTCCTTCTCATTGAAGCAAGTTCAACCTTGAGGAGAGTTTGATATTTTCTCTCTAATTAATTTCTCATTTAAAAGAGATATTTGTTAAGCAAATTTTCATTCTCTCAACACTAATCGGCATACAATTAATGCATTGTTTGTATGCCCCCTTATAAAATTACTAAGTTGTCTTTTCATGTTGAATTATGTATATTACCAAGTTGAGAGATTTAAAAAAACTTAAAAGGGTAATTATAAAAAAATTGAATTTATTTTACTTGACTTTTTTAATGACAAGTATTTTGGAACAACCAAAAAGAAAAGATAGATGGAATATTATATTTGTAGCTATGCAATATAAAGGTTATATGTTCAAGTTGCATTTTCACACCATTACTGTACTATGATTGGTTTTTAGTTTACAAAGTCCTTCCATGACAAAAACATTACACTTGGGAGCATTACTTGCCATCCATCCAATTAAAATCATTCGTTAATGTAGTTGCCATTATGTATCACTAATGTTGCGTTTGGTACGTAGGAATGAAATTGAATGGAATGTTCATTCCATCCATTCTTTTGTTTGGTATTAATTTTAAAGTGCATGAAAATTCATTTCATAGTTAAACCTATAGAATAAGCATTCCATTCCTAGTAAAATTAAAAAAAATCATATTATCAAAAAACCCTTCACCTCTACCATCACATATCTTGTCTCACATCACCTATTTGATGGATGGAGAGTGATTCGATTTTCCATTTGATAATAATTTTCACTGTACGTAGCATTATTCTATCGAAAATAAATAAATATCTTTTATGAGCTTCCTCATATCCTTTTTTTTTTTTCATTTTTTATTTTATGCCTTTATTATTATCATCTCCAATTGGTTCAAACACTAAATAGTGGGTGTTGGGAAAAATATCCAACGAGAAAATCAAAATAAGTATAAAGAAAACATAATATTTAACGTGATTCTGCCTCATTTGGTCTACGTCATAATTTCAATACAATGAATTAATAAGAGAATATATAACTGTAGATAATGCGCACCCAGTTATTGCATCTCGCTGGTCTCACACACTCTTCTCTTCTCACTCACTCCTTCATTCTCTTTTCTTTTCTACCTTTTTCACCTAATTCCCTCTCTATTTATAGAGAGTTCCTAACCTTAGTTTGGTGAACAAGTACTACAAGACAAACCTTGTTGGACAAGAAATTTAACTTCTTGAGACTTAAGTACATAACAGTAAGAATCACCATGACGAATATATGGGGTGATACAGCTCCCTGTCTCACCATTGATATTCATAGAGCAAGTAACTGAAGACACACAATCCATAATTATATTAAGAACATTAAAACCCAAATGGAGAAGCATACTTCTCAACAGACCAATCTTCCTTCTATTAATAAGTGCACTTTTCAAGAGACTGGGCCATCCACGTCTGGGATAGCCCAATTTTAGTACTATTTTGGGAAATCATTCCAGCCCAATTTATTATTGGGCTGACACCTTAGGCCCATCTATGGCGGAGGAGGTTTAGTCACGCTTCAAAGAGGAAATCACATTATTTAGAAGCTCATCATCTGGAGGTTTGTCGTGAGAAGAAGCCCATAACCCACGACCCAGAGGAGCTCAGTCTCATCTAATACAAGAAGGTGATTATTTTTTCAGAAGGTGAACGCTAGAGTTAATTTTTTTTTTAGCCCCAACGCTAGAGTTAGCGCTTAGGAGAGGTGAGTAGGAGTGCACAAAGAACCGAATCGTAGTTGAATTGATTCAAATAGTTTATTATGGTTCTGATAGAATATATATATAATATATAAATGAATAATAATAACTTCTAAGTTCTAGTGTTATATATATATATATATATATATAGTATAAAATATATAATATTCAAATAAATACTAGTACCTTCTAAATTATATTTATATATAAAGTATAAAATATATAATATATAGATAAATACTAATAACTTATAAGTTCTAATGCCTATATATTTATATAATATAAAATATATAAATAAATACTAATAGCTTTTAATCTATTATTATAGCTAAGGGTGCACAAGTTTTTGCCAATGTATTTTTTTTATAAAAAAAAAGTTAATAAAGAACCATTGAAGAATCGGAATCGGAATCAAAATCGAATCAAACCGAATCGAACTCAACAGTCCAGTTCCAAAATTAAAGAACCGTTAAGAACAGTTTCGATTCTACCAACAACTGTAAGGAACTAAACTGCGTACACCTTAGAGGTGAGCCATCACACTTTCTTTCTCCTAGTAGTATTGATTAACAACTCATTTTAACATGTAAGGTACGCTACGCAGCCCACTCAGAGGAGTCCAATACTAATCTCATTGTCATCTAATCGTTTGTGCCAGTGCCAATTAGGGTTAGGGTTTTATTGAATATGCTAAATTCACATTACCCTTTTTTTCATATTGGAAGATTTCTTTGGTAGGGGACAAATTACTAGTTTGTGAAAGTTGTGGAGGCACACATTGCGGGTGTTTCAACTTTCATCTTGTGGTTTGCTTTGGTGGCCAAGGATAAGGATGATGCTGATGGTCATACTCAATTTTTTTATGCGGGTGATGGAGGGAAACTGAGACAAAGTAGTCCTCAAGTCTTAGGATCTCAAAGTACTTAATCAGGTAAAATTAATTTATTAGTTAGATAGCAGTTTTGAGATTGTTCTGCTTGAAACTTCTTCAAAAAGAAGAATTACAAAAGGCTAGTTTGGCTGCGTTATGTTTCGGCATTATAAAAACAAAACATGTTTGGTACCGTCCGTTGTATTTGAATAGTGTCAAAATATTTCAAAATTTTAGACCAAAATTGAAAACACCATTTTGGTGTTTTTATTGTGTTTCAGCAACTGTAACAAGAAGAAAAAAACACTTAAAACATATTTTTTTTGCCAAATATATTTTTGATTCTATTTAAAACATACTCATAACAAAACACTTATTTTATTTTAAACAAAAACAAAACAGTAAAAACAAACCGCATACATACCAAACGGACCCAATATAATGATAATATCATGTCTAATTTAGTCCAAAGTTTATGTCCATGCAATATATCTCGATCTTATTTTGTTTTCCGTGTTTATTTATATATATTTTTACATAGCTTCCCATTGATGGGAGGAATGAGGACATTAGTTTTTGTCAGCTACATAAATTCTATCTCAAGTCATACTCTCTGTTGGATCCTTAGCAACTATTGAACTTGAAGGTGCGTGCAGTATAATTTTGAAGACGCATTTGATACTTCTCAAATACTTGGAGATACATGTCCCACGCAGGTCTTGAACATAACAAGGTTCCAAACAGGTCCTTAGTATGGCATAGTTTAATATTTAGAAGAAAAAAAAAAGCATAAAAGGGTTCCAAACACTTAAACTTTCTTTGAAAGAAGAATAAAGATAAATACTGTTAGAAATATCATGTCTAATTAGTTGAAAGCTTATGTCTGTGTAACATAACTCTTAGCTTGCTTTCCATACAATTATTGTTACAGTGGTAAATTAACGGCCAAAACTGTTTTTCTGAGTCTATTTTACTCTCTCTCTCTCTTATCTGTGATACGAGGTAAGTTCTTTTCTAAGTGGAATAATCTTGTGAAGTGCTGAATGCTTGAGGATGAGGAGCTAAACATTTATACTGCTTCAGTGACAATCATGACATTTGTAATTCTTTTGGATAATATTGGTTTGAGGTTATTGACCTTGGTGAACACTGGCTTTCTCATCCTTGTTTTAGCGACAGTTTGCCGTGTGTTCATTGCTGTTGATTATAGCAAACCTTAACCCTAGCCCTAACCGTAACCCTAACCCTAACCCTAACTCTAGCACAGATCGTCTGATATCATTTATTTCTCTCGTCTTTCTTCATATCCTCTTGCTCTTCATATTCCTTCTCTGTTACTATTTCTAGAAACTCTCCTCTCCACTTCGATTACCATATTTGGAGTTCACGGGTGGCACCAATTGGAGTACAGAATTAGTAAGTTGAATCCAAGTTGTAAAATGGGTCGGACATGAATCTTTGAAGATCATGTTGGATCGGGTTTTTCCAATAACCAAATTCAAATTGTGTTCATTTTATTTGAGATGGATATCAAAATTGAATTTCCATAATACATAGGTATAGTATAGTTTATATTCATATATAGGATATGGTTCATGACTTCATAGTATACTTGCACCAAGATCACTATTTTCATTGAGTATCTTCAAGAAGAATAACCTACCAATTTGTTTCGTCCAGTTGCGTTTAAAAGAAATAGAAAGAAAAGAAAAGAAAGGTAATGGAGGAATATGAATTTTTGTGTTTGGCATAAAATTTTGAAAAAAAGAGAGAGAGATTCGTTGAACTTTGAAGGATAAGCTAATGCATGAGGTGAAACTTTGTTAATATTAATTTTCCCTATTTTGATAAAAGATAAAATTTATTTTTTAAAATATAAAATAATATAGTGGTAAAATTTTAAAGTATTTATTTTTTCTATCGTTTATTTTATTTTATTATTCAACTAAACACAATGAAAGTTTAACATTGTCATTTTATTTTTCTCTCTCTCCCCTAATTCATTTTTTTCATTTTCATCGTGCCAAACATAACCTCAGTCACGGGTCATCAGCACTGACACCAGACATGAAACATATAAAAGTATACTAATTGTTTGTGTCACTCTCCTCAGTGGTTGAATCCAACGTACCTTATCTTAAACAGGTCAATTGTAATGAGCTTGAGAGAGATGATTAAAGATTGGACCAAAGTCACATCGGTTAACTTTTCATAAAGTAGAGCAAGAGATCTTCGGCAAAAGCTTTAATTAAGCTTCTCCATTATGGAGACTTGATTAGGCACCACCTCTAATGTAATGTAACGTTTCTCCAAACACATCACCAATATTGCACATTAGACAAAGCTCATTGGTCAAAGGGAGGTCAAAGCCACTTTAATTCTACTATGATTGTTCTAGACAAATCTGGTGACGCATATATGACACACACACACGTATAGATATAAAGTTGTTGAGCTTTGTTTGGTTTTGGAATCCATCAAACATTTTGAATTAAGGAGAGATTAGATTTTGGTGACCGGTATAGAGAAACATTGGCACTTCAGTGATCTTAAATTTAAAAAAAAAAAAGGTAAATAGTAGCTAAACTTAATGTCTAAAACACTATTTTTTTTTATTTATAAATTTTCAAATTCATTTTTTTTCTTTTATCCTCCTCTCCATTGCCACTCCTAACTATCAAAAATTTCAGCAACAACGACCACAACACATATTGTCGATAGTTGGTGTAAAGTAGTTTGGTTCGACTCACTACTAATCATCAAATAGAGTGCAAGTATGAAAACCTCTCTATTATTGTTTGAGCACGTTCACCACGAATTGATATCGAGTTGATATGCTTGGACATGATGGTGACTCTTGGCATGAATGGCACACAAGTTGGTGTCCTCAAAGAGACCCACAAGCTAGGTAGGCTTAAGAGAATTCAGCAACATGACCTGTATCTATACCCACACACACACACACATATAATATGAATCAACGGTCCAAATTGCAATTAAATTACTAGAAATACATTATTTTGCATTTCAACCACAATAATTAAATTACAGAAATACGATAGAGAATGTAAACGAGTCATTTATGGAGTAACTTTCTTGAAAGGATGTGCTATAATCGAGGCATGTCAAATTGTAATTTGGACGGTTACGAAAAAGGGAGAAGAAAATGAAAATATTTGAATAGAACATTAAAATTAAATGGTCACTTATTGGTAATTATTTTTTAAATTTGGTTACTATTTATATTTTCTTGAATTTAAGGTCACTCTAAAGCAAAATTTTTCCATTTTGGTCACTAAAATATAATTTTTCCTTGAATTAATTCATGAGCTAGAGCATAATTGAACAAATTAATTTTGGATTATTCAAAATTTACGCTAGCCTTTCTTATCAAACATCTATGTTGGACTGTTTCAAATGGGAGGGTAAATTTTTATTTTTCTCTCCTCAACCGTTTTAATATTCTTTTAATAGTTAAAAATTGGAGTTAAAGTAAAAGGGCAAATATGGTATATAATTTTTTTGTAAGGAAATATGGTATTCGTAATTTAATTTTGCTGAGATAAACAAGTTTGTTTATTGTTAACTTGTTAAAGTCAAAGAGAGAATATTTTCTCAAATTGTACTATAGTCTATACTCATTAGTATCACTCATGCGAGGAGAATAAAATTTTAATTTAATAATGGAGGGCTCATGTAATCATGCTATGCTCTAAAGGATGCAAGTGTAATTTATAAAAAGAAGTAGGAAGTATTGTTACATGTAAATAAATGAGTACAACTTAAGGTCCAATATGATTCAATGTATTCAAACTGACAATACAACGACCGCGTAGCACTTTAAATTGCCAATGTAACAATTTTATATTCACAACCAACAACTATATAAAAATATTGAATTCTCAATGTAATGATTAGGGGTGCACACGGTACGGTTCCTCACGGTTCTTGGTGGAACCGAAACCGGAACCGTTACCAACGGTTCCTGATTTTCGGAACCGGAACCGGAACCGTTGGGGGTTGGAACCGTGAGGAACCGTACCGCGATTCTCGGTACGGTTCCGGTTCCGAACCGCGGTTCCTTAGGATTTTTTTTTTTTATTTATTTATTTTTTAATGAAGCTTGAAAATACAAAATATATATATATATATTCATTAAATAAATGTGAGACCTACAATCTAAAAATGACACCCTATATATATATAATTATTATATTATATTATAGATATATATACATTACATATAATGTATATATATTATGTATAGTAATTATATTATAATATAATTATTATATATAATATATGATAATATAATTATTATACATAATATATATACATTATATATAATTATTATATGTAATGTATATATATATATATTATATATATAGTTATTATATTATATATATATATACACATATTTAATATAAAACGGTTCCGGTTCCGGTTCCAAGGAACCGTTACCCCCAACGGTTCCGGTTCCGGTTCCAAGGAACCGTTACCCCCAACGGTTCCGGTTCCGGTACGGTTCTACTGGTCCTGGAACCGGAACCGGAACCGTTGGTAACGGTTCCTAATTTTAGGAACCGGAACCGGAACCGTAGCCACGGTTCGGTACGGTTCCCCTCGGTTCCGGTTCCGGTTCCGGTTCCGACGGTTCTTTGTGCACCCCTAGTAATGATATTACAACGTTGCTACACGATATAGTATGTTACATAAGTATTGCATTTTTGATTTAAATGTGTTGTATGAGTATTATATCGCTGGAGTAGGAATTAGTTTTCTCTTTTCCCTTCCTCTCTATCTCTATAGTCTATATATATATTTATATAGACATGATTTCTTACTCACCAGTGACAAAGAAATTTTTTTACACCATGTATGATAACTATCAGATATGATTGCAATGATTTTTGAAAGTTATTTTTTTTACATTTAGATCATATCGAATAGTTATTATATTTGATGTGTAAAAAATTTCTTGCTGATCCGTAAGCAAGAGATCATTACTATATATATATATATATATATATATATATATAGAGAGAGAGAGAGAGAGAGAGAGAGAGAGAGAGAGAGAGAACGAAGCAAGGAAATTAACTCCGAAATTTATTTTGTACTTTCCCGCGTGTACCATGAGTGGTGAATATGATTGACCATATGGGTAGAAGGGACCAGAGAACATTCCATATACTACATGATAATGAATTGTCTTCCCACGAACACACTTCATGATCACAATAGGGGACAATTAATTGAGTATATCGTCCATTGAAATTTAGTTAAAAATATTCCCTCCTTGACCAGTTGAGCTTTAAAAGTGGTACCAGAAAATCCCTGATTCAGAAATGTTGAAAATTGTGGAATGAAAATTAATTGTCACAATGTTATGGAGAGTGGAGGATTTAGAACTCCAATATTCTTCATTCTATAACCACATTAGATATTGTTTTCTTGTGTGTTTATTTATTTTTCATAATTTAATTTCTGTTGAATATGTTTCTTAACTATCAAAGAGCCTCTAGTCGAATGGTATAACCTCTCTATCTTCAAAGAGAAGGGGAGAAGTTTGAGCCCGACAATGAATAAAATTTCGTCTACTCAGCGTTACATTGTCAGTATTCTGGAGTATTAAATAATTGGATAAATTACACTTAACTCCTTTGAGGTTTGGACCAATTACACACTGATAGAATGCTTGAGGTTTATTACTTTCACCTCTCCTAAGTTTTGGACGTGTGCTCAACGACACCCCTGACGATTTCTTTCCGCTAGAACCGTTAACCAAAATTTTGAAAATGGTCATTTTGCCCTTCACTTCAATGGGTAAATTACACTAACCTCTCCCGAGGTTTGGTCAAATTACACACAGGTAGAGCGTAAGATACGTATTAATTTGACCTTCCCTAAACCCATTAGCGAACTGACGGACGTTAAAATTGAGTGTAAAAAGTCCATAATGCCCTTAAATTATAATAATATATTATATATAGTGCAAGTATCTATTAAATTAAAGAACCATTTATACCCTTTAATTAAATATAACTTGTGTTAGGTCAGTTGTAAAAGTAAACTTTGTCTCTCTCGTTCTATCAAATAGGCATATATGCGTGTGTGTGTGTGTATATATATATATATATATATATATATATATATATATATATGCAAACATGATTGAGTTGAAGGTTAGGGTTTTGGTACCGATGATGGTGTTGGGGGATGATGTCGACGATGGTGATGATCGCTTTTCATTTTGCTCCTCATACAGGCCGCCATTTCCACTAACTTACTTTGAATGACAATATGGGTGGTCATTATTGTTTTTTCATACAAGGGAAGGGTAATATGACCATTTTCTAAAATTTCATTCACAGTTCTAACAGACATAATATGACAGGAGTGTCATTGAACATACACGCCAAACCTCAAAGGTGGTCAAAATAATAAATCTCAAACGCTCTACCCGTGTGTAATTTAGCAAAACCTCAGTGAGGTTAGTGTAATTTACCCATGATATTTTATATTAATATATTGAGAGTAAAAATGACATTTTTCATTATAATTTAACGTTCATTAAAGGTTTAACGTCCACAAGAGAGGTCAGAGTAATAACGGTCAAACGCTCCACCCATATAATTTGTCCAAACATCAGGAGAAGTTAGTGTAATTTATCCTTAATATTTTTTGAGTTTTTTTTGAACATTATATATATCAAGGAACCGAGAAATTATACAATACTCCATCATTGATAATGTGGCATCCACGACAGGTGTAAGCCCTCCATCCCTTTTGAAAACTATCAATTTCACTACAATCAAAGAAAAATAGAGGTCGTACATTTATCAGGGATATCATATCATTAATATTTTCGAAGTACTCCATACTTTCTCGAAGGAATCATTATCCGGATTGAAAAGTCAATTAATTTACTGACAAGTACCCTTATTATGTCTCTGACTATTACAAAAATTTCATCATTTGCCAAAATTTATACCAAATGTTGAAAAAATATATATATATTTAAAAAAAAAACCTCAATGGACATCAAAACACACTAAAACTGTTAAACAAGTCAAAGAACATATGAAAGCCCTCCCATGTTTAGCATTCCCAACTCAAAAACCTGAATTTTTTTTTTTTTGAAATTGATGCCTATGACATTGGATACATCGACATCATAGAGTAAAAAAAAGCAATGCAATGATCAAATTATCATATACACATTGGAAGTATAGAATTATCAAATGTAACAAAAGTGTTGTACTATCAAATAAGAAAATTTATCCAGTGTCATATGGATATAAAAATTTCAAGATTATTTAATTAATTAAGAGTCTTAGCATAATATTAATTGCTTCAAAGGATTCTTTAGAGAGAGAGAGAGAGAGAGAGAGAGGGAGGCAAGAATCCTTCAAACTCTAAAATTTGAGGATTGCTTTTCCTTTGATTGGAGTGGTCTAAAGTGAGAAGGTCCGGATTCTCAAATGACAGTACTTTCTTTCTATCTATAATAACAAAGAAAGATGGTCCCCTGGACCAAGGTATCTGTCTACCTAGAAAGTGAAAATAAATAAAATAAAAATTAAAGAATACCCTCATGCCCAAAGTTGATCTTATTCTTTGTTAAACAATTTTAATCTAAACTCAGTAGACCAGTCCCATTTGGAATTCCACTGAGATGACTAGATCTTCAAGTTACTTGGGATAAATTTTCCGTGTCTAATACAAAAATAAGATTTTGTTCGAGTTTGGGAGTAACGAATCGGTGCTTCAGAATTGAACGAAATTTATTTTAAATTTTAAATTAAATTTGATTCAATTTCTAATGTGCCGATTCGGTACTCTCAAATATAGCAAAAGTGTTTTTTTTTTTTAATTACCTAAAACAAGTTTGCAATTAACCAAGTTGAGTTAGCTTTACTAAGATAAAGAACATGAGCAACAATTGAAGTCCCAAATTATGATTGCTTTGCCCTGATAAATTGAGCAATAAAGAAAGGACATTATGGGGTTTTACGTAAGTTCAAATGAAAAGTAACAGATTTAAGAATCTTGGTTGATCAACGGTCTATTGCAATGCATCTTTAATGCATTTAGATTGCTTTTGCTTTTCTTCATAAAGTAAAAGATGAATGAATATACAGTGAAAGGGGCGCAAATAAAATGAAAGCCAAAGTTGCACAACACAACAGCATCCAAGGCCTCTCTCTCTCTGTCTCTCTGCATATATGGAGTTCTTTAAAATGGTTCCTTCTTTTCTTCAGTGTTGATTAAAGGATTGGGTTCCGTAGAACCCACCTTCACAACTCCAACTCCAACTCCACAAGATCATCACTTGCAATGGCCAACTATGGTACAAGCCTTGTCTTCCTCTGTGTCTTCCTCACTTCTTGTTATTCAACTTCTTCACATACTCTATCTCTTAGAAGGCAAGCCTCAATCCTTGTTTCTCTAAAACTCTCTTTTGAACCTCCCATACCTTCTCTAGATAGTTGGAAATTGTCCAACTACAAGTCCCTCTGCTCTTGGACAGGTATCAAATGTGACAGCAAGAACAGATCAGTAGTTTCACTTGACATATCCAATCACAACATCTCTGGCTTTCTCTCACCTGTGATCACTGACCTCCCAACCCTTGTCAATCTCTCAGTCGCTGGAAACAGTTTCTCTGGGACTTTCCCACCCAATATTCACAAGCTACAAGGGCTGCAGGTCCTCAACATGTCCACCAACCAGTTCAATGGCAGCCTCAACTGGAATTTCTCTCGGCTGAAGGAGCTCGCGGTGCTGGATGCTTACGACAACGCCTTCTCTGGCTCGCTTCCATCCCGTGGCATCACACAACTTTCAAGGCTGCAGCACTTGAATTTTGGCGGGAACTACTTTTCAGGTAGAATCCCACCAAGCTATGGTGGTCTAGAGCAGCTCAACTATCTCTCCCTTGCAGGAAATGATTTGGGTGGTTCTATTCCTGGCGAGCTTGGCAATCTTACTAATCTGGAGCAGCTGTTCTTGGGTTACTTCAATCAATTTGATGGTGGCATACCAGCTGAGTTTGGTAAGCTTGTCAATTTGGTTCATCTAGACCTTTCAAGTTGTTTGTTGGAAGGTCCAATTCCAGCAGAGCTAGGCAATCTGAACAAGTTGGACACACTCTTCTTGCAAACGAATAAGCTCAACGGTTCAATCCCACCCGAGCTAGGCAATTTGACAAGCTTGAAAACTCTTGATCTTTCGATTAATGGGTTCACAGGAGAGATCCCAGTTGAGTTCTCTACTCTCCAAGAGCTCACCCTCTTGAACCTATTCATCAACAAGTTCCATGGGGAGATTCCCCAATCCATTGCCGAGCTGCCAAAGTTGGAAGTCCTGAATCTCTGGGACAACAACTTCACTGGATCCATTCCCGCGAAGCTTGGAGAGAATGGTAAGCTGACTGAAGTTGATCTCTCCACGAATAAGCTCACCGGATTAGTCCCCGAGTCTCTCTGCCTTGGTAGGAGGCTCAAAATCCTGATTTTGCTCAACAATTTTCTGTTTGGGAATTTGCCTGATGATCTTGGTCAATGTGAGACTCTCTCAAGAGTTAGAATGGGGCAGAACTACTTAAGTGGAGCTATACCAACTGGTTTCCTATACTTGCCTGAGCTATCACTATTGGAGCTGCAGAACAACTACCTCACAGGGCGAATTGCAGAAGAGACGAGCAAGATACCTTCAAAACTTAGCCAGCTGAATCTCTCAAACAATCGCCTATCCGGGCATCTTCCAACTTCTATTGGGAATTTCTCAGAGTTGAAGATTCTTCTGGTAAGTGGGAATCGATTCACAGGTACTATTCCATCTGATTTAGTGCGGTTGAAAAGCATTTTGAAGCTGGACATGAGTAGGAACAATTTTTCTGGCATGATTCCTCCTGAGATTGGTAATTGTCTCACTCTGACATATTTAGATTTGAGCCAAAATCAACTCTCAGGTCCAATCCCAGTTGAGCTTGCTCATATTCACATATTGAATTATCTAAACATCTCTTGGAATCACTTGAACCAAAGCCTTCCTGTTGAAATTGGATCCATGAAGAGCCTCACATCAGCAGATTTCTCTCACAATAACTTCTCTGGTTGGATACCTCAAAGTGGACAGTATTTATTCTTCAATTCCACTTCCTTCACTGGCAATTCTCATCTCTGTGGATCCTACTACAATCCATGCAACTATTCATCAAACTCGCCGTTAGAATTGAGCAACCAAACTGGAAACAAACCTCATGTCCCTAGAAAATTTAAGCTTATTTTTGCTTTGGGACTCTTTGTTTGTTCATTGGTTTTCGTTATTTTGGCAATCATCAAAACCCGAAAGGTGAGGAAGAATTCCAATTCATGGAAGCTCACAGCATTCCAAAAACTGGGCTTTGGAAGTGAAGACATCTTGGAATGCTTGAAGGACAACAATGAAATAGGGAGAGGTGGAGCTGGGATTGTTTATAAAGGTTCAATGCCAAATGGAGAACAAGTAGCAGTGAAGAAGCTGCTGGGAATAAGCAAAGGCTCTTCTCATGACAACGGCCTAACTGCAGAAATCCAGACTTTGGGTAGGATCCGGCATAGGTATATAGTGCGATTGATGGCATTTTGTTCAAACAAAGAGACCAATTTGCTTGTTTATGAGTACATGCCTAATGGAAGCTTAGGTGAAGTTCTTCATGGGAAGAGAGGAGAGTATCTCAAATGGGATACTAGGCTGAACATAGCTATGGAAGCCGCGAAAGGCCTCAGCTACTTGCACCATGATTGTTCCCCTTTGATAATCCACCGCGATGTCAAGTCCAACAACATCCTACTAAACTCTGATTTTGAGGCACATGTAGCTGATTTTGGACTTGCCAAGTTCTTGCAAGACACCGGAACATCAGAGTGTATGTCTGCAATTGCCGGTTCTTATGGATATATCGCTCCAGGTAACACTTTCACTTCATAATTTATCTGTTTGAGACATTCATCATGAAAAATCTTAACTAGTTCTAGTCAAGAGACACAAGTGTGAGGACCTAAATATAGTCTCACTCTGCAAAGTGAGACGCATAATGGGTAATTAATGCATTTTTATTTTATGCCCTGATGAAATAGGTAGGACACCTGGGGCACTAGATTGAATCACTAACTCTAAAGTTTGGATCATTTTATTCAATTCTTTGAAATAAAGATCAAATAGATGAATAGTATATACCACTGTTAGTTGGACCAAAGTAGAAAGCAAGTCATGTGAACTCCAAGAAAGAAAAAGGCACCACCACTAACATAAAGGAAAATTCTCCCTTGAGCTTTTTCTTTTGCTCTATCACACTAACAGGTGGTGACCTTTTTTTTTTTTTTCTTTCTTGGAAACAATAAAACAGTGCTCATTCAGACCAATCACAAACACCTTTTTTGACTCAAACTCAGTATGCATATGCAAGTAACCAAACAAAAAAAGGAAAAAGAAGGCAATCAATCCAAATTCCACAGTATTCCAACTTAAGAATCTTGATTGGGATCTAAGCTTTAATTTCTCAAAACCCCAGAAAGAGGAACATGTGTATAGAATAGAGACATAAAGCACAACTATCTTTACTTTAAAATTACACAAGTTGTTACTTTCCCTTTAGGTGATGAGTTAAATTTCTCTCTTTCTATGCAAAAGAACAGTACTTATTAATTGACAGAATTTACTTTAGCTATAAACCTTTTGAATTATATGGTAAAACAGGCTGTAAAGATCTCTCTCTCTCTCTCCCCCTCACACACACACACATCCTTTTGCCTTCAATTATAGCTAACAATTGGTCTTTGAATGCCTTCATGTGACAGAGTATGCATACACATTAAAAGTTGATGAGAAGAGTGATGTTTACAGCTATGGGGTGGTACTTCTAGAGCTTATAACAGGCAGAAGACCAGTTGGTGACTTTGGAGAAGAAGGGTTGGACATTGTTCAATGGGCTAAGATGAGAACAAACTGGAGCAAAGAAGGGGTGGTGAAAATCTTGGATGAGAGACTAAAGAATGTCCCTCTAGATGAAGCGATGCAGGTATTCTTCGTCGCGATGTTGTGTGTTCAAGAGCACAGTGTACAGAGACCTACCATGAGAGAAGTTGTCCAGATGCTTGCTCAAGCCAAACAACCAAATACATTTGACATTCAATGAATTCTAGCACTCGTGCAATGTTATATACACATGGTATTGAGAAGTTAACCTAATAGGTGCTCTACCAATCTGCAATTGGCTGAAGTTAGGCTGCTCTGATTATGCAATATTGTTGAGTTGGTATTGCAGATAGCCAACCTATAGTACATATACCAATATGAAGAATTATTTTAACTTCTCTTCTTAAATTTTTTTTTTTTTTTTAAACTTTTGTTTGGGGTAAATAGCAGAGTTCTGCTATTGAAGTTTAGATTTGAGAGTCTTAGTGATTTGGTTGTCAAGCAAACATGAACAGTGAAAAGTGTACTGTGAATGTGAGGTGAGTGAGAATGTATTATTTTGTCATCATTTAGATGGTCTGAGCAAATGATACGTGAAGTTTGCTTTTGTCCAGAATATGACTGTGTGATCACTGTTTTGGATTTGCACTATGTGACTATTTTGGTGACAAGGTGTCTTTAGCAACAGAGCTACGGAAAAATTGTGTTACAGAAGCCTTGATAGACCTTTTCTTTCTTTATTTTTTGTGTTGTTCAATTCAAAATTGAAAAAGGGAAAAAAAATTTTCAAACTTGAAAAAACATGGTGCAAAATGCAAGACTACCCAAGTGTACATTTTAAATTTCTTCTTATTTCTTTTTGTATCCTTGACAAGGAAAAAAATTAAAAAAATTAGCTGTTTGGTCAAGATGCATAAAGGGAGTACTATTGACTCTTAAAATTGTACTCGGTATACTAATTATTTGGAGAATGACAAGTGCAATCGCGACTGCACAACTTAATCTTTGATTCAGTGGATCGCACTGTGGAACCTACAAGATTCAAGAGCTGAGTTTGTAAGGTCGCGACTATGCGTTACGACAATGCTTAACTCAGTTCTAATTATTTTTTTGAAACTAATGGAGTAACTCATTGAACTACTCAGTCAAAGTTAATAGCTTTGTTAATCTTATTTTTGTTGATTTTTCTTTTCTTTTCTCCAAATACATTTTGCAGTGGTCTATTTAGATCATTGCTGATTTACCTACAGTCGGAGCATAAACTGAGGATTCAAATATACTTTATGGTGACTTATTTAAATCAAACTTTTTTTTTTCCCTTATATCATGTTAATCATCAATTGCTTAAAAGTTTAGACAGGTAAAGTGAATGCAACTTTAATTATTTATAACAATCAACGGTGGAGCGAGTGTAAGAGCATAAGCAGAAAGTGACAAATTCTACGTTATACAAAATCTTCAAGTAGGATAATAACATTCATTTAAAAGAATTATCTGTCTTAGGATATTAGGAAGAAAAAAAAATCCTTCAAGGGAGAGAATTTGACGTATTAATAGGAGAAATTACTGTTCCTAATTGATAATATAATTCCAAGGAAAAAAATGTCTCGTGTCCTAAAACACCGGAGGAAAATAGAGTAATAAGTGGAAACACCATCATGATGTTTTAATTGGATAGAGCATGTTTCACTGCTTAATTGGATACTAAAAAACGGCTGTCTATAAACCCCATCAAAAATATCTATATCTATATATATATATATATATATATATATGAAAATGAGACTATATTGGCACTCGACATCTACGTCTAATTTTTTTCTTAAAGCAAATGACAGTAAACTCATTAATACTGGATTATCTTATTTATGAAGTCGAATGTTGTTATTTCATCTGAATGTAGAGTGTGTTTGTCAAAAGTAAATTGCAAATATGGATTCTTGGATTTGTTGAAACGTAAATTGCAGATATGGATTCCCATTTTTACCAGCCACTAGAACAGGTGGAAACTACTGATTGTGGCCTACTTTGCGACTGCCCCCGAAAAAAAGCACAATGCCAACTCCACTTTGTGCTTACAAAGAACGTCCCGATACATTTTCCGAATTCGAATGATGCCAAATGACCGTAATGTGATTCAAATGATGTCAAATGACCGTAATGTGAGTGGAGATGTTAGCCACCACATAATGTCATAACATGGTGTGAGAGTGGAGATGTTCACCACATAATGTCATAACATGGTGTGACCCACATCTTCAGTCATATAAACCTCATTTGAAATCTTCTATCATTACTCTCAAGATTATATGTGAGAGAAAATCTATAATACTCAGGGTATAAGTATACTTCAGGAATGATCGTGCATAACACGCACAGTTGGGATCACTCTCCGGTATACCCCCGAGCAGGGCCGTCCCTGGGCCTAGGCGGCCCAGGTGGTCGCTTTGGGCCCCCAATTTTGGGGGCCCCAAATTTTAGACTGAATATGTTACACTAGTATATAAATTGGGCCCATAATAATATATTTCATTGGACTTTTATAATTTTAATCCAAAACACTTAATTTATATACTTTAAATTTGGTCCCATAATAATATATTTTATTGGGCCTTATAATTTTAAATCCAAAACACTTGTCCATATACTTTAAACCCCCTTCTCTCTCTCTCTCTCTCTCTATATATATATATATATATGCGGCTGTCACTGCCCACGACTTTATTTATACTTTAAACTTATATATATATATATATATATATATATATATATATATATATACTGTTCTGGAGTCGAGGAGCTGATTATATATATATAATATAAGTTATATAACCAGCAAACCTTTCGCTCTCTCTTTGCTCAATTGCGATTAGAGAAGTAACAGAAGCTTCGTGAGTTCGTAACTTTCGTCTATAGTGGTTCATGATTGATATAATTTGCACAGATTACACACATCTCTCCCTCTCTCTTGATTGGAGCACTTTAATTGATAATTTTGCCGCTCAAAATGCAAGACAATCACATTTACTTTGATATGCTCGTGTAAAACTTTTTGTATAAAGGACCCCTCATTTGAAAGTTCGCTTAGGGCTCCTCAAAAATTTGAGAATATCAGAACCGCCCTGCCCCAGGTATTCTAGACTTATTTCATATATGGAGGGGCCAAGTGACCAACGTAAAGATGGAGATCTATAATAGCTAAAGCTAGCAACGCAAGTTCTAGATGTAACCGTGCACCACCATCACCACATTGGGAGCAAAAAAAAGAAATTTGATTTTCACATCTCGTGGATAGCCGGAACATTGAAAAGTATCTAGAAAAAATAATATTTTTTACATTTTAATTGTTAATAGAAGTACTCTATTTGTGATGTCACATGACCAATTAGTCAAATTCAGAGTGTTTTCTTTTTTAAAAATGTTGTTATGATCACCATTGGAGGAAAAAAAAAATTTAAAAAGGAAAAAGTTTATTATGATAGAATATGTAAGAATAATACCTACCTGCAAGTTGTAACTGAAGCCAAGCCGGGTTAGGTGTAGTTTGAAGCCAGATGAAACTCAGATTTGGGCCTCAGATAAGCCCAAATTCATATAATCAAGGCTTTAAAACTTGGCCCAGAAAAGTTGAAATGAGTTGGGTTAGCTAGCCCATTCTGTTAGGAGTCCAAATTCTAGCAAAGATATCTCTATTAGTTGATCACACAACCCATTACGAAGTACAATTCATCTTCCAATTCCTTCTAATTAATTAAATGTAGGGTACATGCATTTACTTCTTGCACAAATTAGTGGGTGTATCACCTTTCCACAGGCTTATACATATATACAACTTGTGTATATATATATGTATAATGAGATGATATAAGATAATACACGATCCAGATGAGGGGAAGAAAGTAAAACAATTTTGAAACAATAGTTACTAGTTATGGGTGCGTTTGGATGAATGTTTTTATATTGATTTTTGTTTTATCAAATAATATAACATGTGCTATGTTATATTAGTGTTTTGAATATTAATTGACAACGCGTTTGGTAACATCATTGTGTTTTATGATTTACAAAAATAGAAAATGCATAACATGTTTGGTAATATCAATGTGTTATGAAAAATTTGATATTAAAATACTAAAAATACGTTTGGTAGATCAAACTGTTGCTAAAAAAATTGTACATTTTTTGTTTCAAGTCATTTGTTAAAATCTAAAAAAAAATTTAAATTGGTAAGTCTTGTTAATATTTTTATAAAAAATTTACAAAGCATTGTTATGATATTTTAAACATACATGTTAAATGAGCTTATCTACTGGATAGGATGTTAAGACCTCCACCTTCTCTTGTTACTCTACTTATTAGACATGTAGGAACAAAACATATGAAAAATGTTGATCACCTCTTGCATTGGAGTAAAGACAGTACCTCTATATATAGGTTTTTATTCTTCATATATATAATACCACTACTGGAAGTTTGTGCAAGATTTGTTTCCCTCTCCAAAAATATAAAGAACAATATTAAGCATCAGTAGGGATGGCAACGGGGCGGGTACGGCACGGGTTTGCCTAAACCCGTCCCCGCCCCGCTACCTTCAACACAATTACCAAACCCGCCGCGGGTTTGAAACGGGATGAAATTTCAAAACCCATCCCCGCCCCGTTGGGAGAAATCCCACCCCGTCCCCGCCCCGCCCCGCCCCATTTAAAATTTCAAAAGGGGTGGAACGAGACGGGCGAGGCGGGACCCCTCCCCACAAAATTGTAACCACATCAAACATCAATAAAAATTGATTTTTTAAAAAATACGAGCCTAGTGGGTAGTATCAAGTTTGATACTATTAAATTCAAAATAGTATAACCCCTGTTTAAGAAGTAAAATGATAAGATTCCACAATTAAATAGCCCCCAGAAAATATATTTCACAACTAAATAACTTAGTAACAAGTTTGATCCAACAATTAAAGAAGTGTTAATACAACAAAAAGATAAAATGAAAACATAAGTCTTAATACAACCAAAAGTAAAATTATAATTTGTGTGTATATATATATATACATATAAATATATTTATAATAATAAAATATATAGGCGGGGCGGGTTATTATAGAGTCCCGAACCCGCCCCGTACCCGCGGCGGGTTTTGATTTTTTTCCCAAACCCGCCCCTACGGAAAAAAAATGGCTCCCATACCCTCCCTAAACGGGGCGGGACGGGGCGGAAACCCGACGGGGCGGACAAAATTGCCATCCCTAAGCATCACAAGTACACTCTGGTATTGATGCAAAGTAGAAATTAATATACAGCTGAATTTTAAATATATATCTAAAATCAACTTAACTATTTATCAATCTCTGGTGAAAAACAATTTAACTATTTGTCAATCTCTGGTGAAAAACTCAACTGTAGTAGAATTGGAAGAACATTTAATTAATTTGATTCTGATTGTAGACTATGCTTTTGAAACATTGAGCAAACAACACAACAAAACAAAAGAAAAAAGAAAAATAATCAAGCTATGATCAATCCCATGAAAAGGGCCTAGTAAAAGAAAGTGTTCATAAATTGAAAGAATAAGCAAATGCAAAGTGTAAAAGAAAGTGTTCATAAATTGAAAGAATAAGCAAATGCAAAGTGGAGAACGAGTTTCAGTTGTGATATGTATTCTCCAACTGCCAGTAGGGAAGATGCAGAACGAAGTCATCAATCACTCTGCAACGACCCAAAAATTTTTTTGTTGACCAACAGGAACGACACTAATGAAATTCGTGTGCAGACACCAATTTGATTGGGGAAAGAGAAAAGAGAGAGACAAACCTGAGTTTTGGCTCACGAATCACCTTCAGATCACTGGGACAGATCTAGGGCTCAGGAATCGTTCACAACGAACAGAAGACTCACAAATCGTTCACAAAGAATACAGCCAAATCGAGCGAGAGAGAAAGATCGAACGAACGAACATAAGGCTCACGAATCACCTTCAGATCGCCGGACAAATCTAGGCTTAGGAATCGCCTTCAAATCGCCACAGCCAGATCAAGCGAGAAGAGAGAAAGATCGCTCCAAAAATGAGGAAACTGTTTTCATTGTTGGTTTTGTTTGTGTTGCGAGTTTGGTTAGTGTGGTTTTTCCGTGATTGGTATTGGTTTGAACATAACAATATCATGGATTCGTTGCTACCGATTTCGGGCCAAAATTGATATTGTTTTAAAATTTTTGAAATGAAACCAGTACAACCCAAACATGTTTTGGGCTAAAAAACTGATAACATAACACAAAACCAATAACATAACAGGCCAACCAAACAGGGCCTATATGTGTCTAGGCATGTCACATGTGTGTCTCCAATGTCATCTTTTAATGTAATATATTCAACAAATTTGTTATGTATAAAGGTGAATATATAAATGTATAACTAGGGTGATGATCATGGATAGAATTGAGACAAAGAAAATGTATCAAACTGCACCAATGATGACTTTGTGTTTTTAATTACATGTATTTAAATGTAATGATGCTCGAATCACGAATATTGGGTAAGCCCAGATAGGAGGTTCTGAGATTTAAAATTTTTGAGGTAGAGTAAGTTCAGGATTTAAGAACGATAAAAAATCAAATTAAGAATAAAAAAATGAGTTGGGTCAGCTGGCAGCAGATTTCCTTCAATAATTTCCAAGATTTTCCAGGTAGTCACCAGCCAATCATCATAGTGGCAAGTGGCAAGCAGGGGCCTTGTATTTGTGTGTGTGTATATATATTTATATATGAAGTAATTAAATAAATGGAGAGTAATATCTACAAAGTAAAGTAGATACAAATGGATAAAGGTAAAGACCTCTTATGTTTAAGGAAAAATTAAATTTTAGTTATCAAAATTAAGCAAATTTGTTATAAATTACAAAAAGATAAATAGTTACCAAATTAAAAAAATAATTGCCGTGTTTAGTGAACATTTAGACTCTATTTCTTAAATATTCTTCTTTATTTGTTGCAAAGCTCATGTACATCTAGGGGTGCACATGGTCCGGTTCGGTTCGGTTCTGATCTTTTTTGGAATCAAATCGTATGGTCTGGTTCTACTAAAAATGGAATCGGACCGAACCATTTGACTGTATAGAACCGAACCGAACCGAACCGCGAAGAACCGGTTTGGCTAGGTTCGGTTCCACGGTTCGCCAACTATAAGACATATAATATTTATTAAACTTATTGTTTAGACTTATATAGATATTTATTTCATTGTGCTTGGGCAATGCCATGTAGTTTGCAGATTGGATTTTGTAGATGTCTCCGTAGCCACCTTTGTAATGCCGCTGTAGTCGCCATCGTCGTATGCCACAGAGAGAGAGAGCCTGAATTTTTGCAGAGAGGTGGAGGAGGCGTGAATTACAAAGTTGGGAATGGAAAGATGAGGTGGCGCTAGTGTTTGATGGAGTGACACTGGTAAAAGGGTATATATGGATGGGTTTTTTGGGCTTGGGTTTGATTTTTTTATTTCATTGTGCTTAGGCTGCATTTTGTTTTTAAGATGGCTAGTTTCATATTATTTAAATATTAGATATAATATATTTAATATTTAATATATATAAAAACGTCCGGTCCGGTTCGGTCCGATCCTAGGGGACCATAAACAGTAACCGGACCGTTACTACACGGTTCCAAATTGTTCTGTCCGGTCCAGTTTGGTTTTCCTGTTTGAACGGATTTTTGTGCACCCCTATGTACACCCAATACAATAAATCGAAGAAAGAGAGGAACTAAAATGGACAATCAATTCTAAATTTCCATCTTTCGTTGAAGAAGAGTGACGATGCTATAGAAATTTTAGAAAGGAAGAAGATCTAGTAACATGACGTTGCCGGTAATTGATGATTGGTGGCTTCTATTACTGTAACAAATGCCACAACTTCCTCCATTTTTTTGGAGGGATCGTGAAAAAATCAGACCGAATTGTCCGGTTCGGTTTGGTTTTCCTGTTTGAACGAATTTTTGTGCACCCCTATGTACACCCAATACAATAAATCGAAGAAAGAGAGGAACTAAAATGGACAATCAATTCTAAATTTCCATCTTTCGTTGAAGAAGAGTGATGATGCTATAGAAATTTTAGAAAGAAAGAAGATCTAGTAACATGACGTTTCCAGTAATTGATTATTGGTGGTTTCTATTACTATAACAAATGCCACAACTTCCTCCATTTTTTTGGAGGGATTGAAGTAGAGGTTTAATAGAAAGGTAATTAAATGACCCATTGACCTTGAATACAAGGTCGATGCTCAACTATTGAAGTTCCTGGAATTGAGATTGACTTTCAAGATTGTGTTAATTTGGGTCCGCGATTGAGGAACGGAACGACCTAAAACAAAATCCTAGTTTTTGTTCTAAGCGACATCACACTATCCATTTGTCTTCTTGAATTTTAGGGCAAAAGACTATATTTACCTGAAGTTGTGCCCTTGAGCACTATCACATTGATGTGATTTAGGGTTTGGTTGTTGATTTAAGTTATAGAGTCTAAATGGTCACTAACCACCCATTCTTTTTTTAGTTTGGTAACTATTTATATTTTTGTAACTTTATGTCTTTGTATAACAAATTTGTTTAATTTTTGTTAGAAATATAGAAAGAGACGTGTATTTGATTGAATAGATATAATTATATTGATATTATGAACAATACATAAAAGACTATTTATAGGCACAAAACAAAAAATTTTGGAGGCTAAATAAACTTAAGAGACAAGAAATCCTAGTCCAAGATAGTTTAGGAAATGGTATAAGAAATCCTAGTCCTAGATGGTTTAGGAAAGGGTATAAGAAACCTATTAGAAAAAGATACTCCCTCCGTCTCATAATATATGGGTACTTCGGGAATTGTGACGAGAATTGTGACCATAGTTCTCGAAGTACCCATATATTATGAGACGGAGGGAGTATCTTTTTCTAATAGGTTTCTTATACCCACAGTTCCCGAAGTACCCATATATTATGGGACGGAGGGAGTATATAATTTATAATAAAATATATATAATTTAACAGTCACCCCGCAAACTTAAGGCGAGTCATATGAAGCTAACTTCAATTTGGAGATAAAATCTTGAATGCGACTTACGAAAACAATCTGGTGATGTAATCAACTATGCCTACAAACACATACAAAGAAGCTGCAATAGAGTCGAAAATACCGAAAGCAGTTGGTTAGAGCGAAAACTAATTTGAAAATCAGAAAAGGAATCAGTGACTTTGACACACAAATGTTATGGTTCGTGAAAGCAATCTGATGATGTTATCAACAGTGGCTACGAAATACATACAAAGAAGTCACAAAAGAGCGAATTCGTTGGAGCGACGGTAAGACCGAAAACTGATTTGAAAATTAGAAAAGAGGCTCGTTGAAATCAATGACTTTGACACATAGATGCTAATGGGAGCCGATAAATTGAACTTGAACTGGGCTCTCATATTTTTCTTCTTTTATTATCTGCATAATATATATATCGGGGATGAAGTCAACTACCAGGAATTGGTAAGTTCTGATACCATGTTAGAGATATAGAAAGAGAAGTGTGTTTGATTAAATTGATATAATTATATTGATATTATGAATAATACATAAAGGCCTATTTATAGACATATAATTTTGGAGGCTAAGTAAACTTAGAAGATAAGAAATTTTAGTTGTAGATAGTTTAGAAAATAATATAAAAAATTCTAATCTTAAATAGTTTAGGAAATGATATAAATAGAAAATATATACTCTAACAGTTTTGTTCACTAAAATTTAATTTTTGGAGTATAGTGATGATGAAGTGAATATACATCTTGCATTTTATATGGATGGATAAAGAAGAATTGATACAATAATTATCATAATATCCATGGAATGAAGTCACTATAATTAGAAATTAACTTCACCTCGTACAATATATATATATATATATATAATTTTCTCCAAAGCATATCATAAATTTATTTTTCTTTTTTTGGTCGATGGATGTAGGCATCTTGCTTAGCCACATTAAATATTGTATTTTGGTGTGCTTAATTCGCTTCTGCATGAACAAAAATAGTATCAAAATTTTGCCGGTACACAATAATTAGTTATAAAAGTGACTGTGGTAATGGTAATGGTAATGGTAATGTCAAAACATGAGTGTGAATATAAGTTAGTTTTAAGTGATCGTGACTGTCCAAAACATTCTCAAGAGTAGGTTCTACCACCTAATTGAATCAAGGACCAATATCTCTCGTGATTTGTGCAGATATTGTTTTAGAGGATTATTATTATTATTTTTTTTTTTTTTGACTCTGAAACGATTATATTGTCCTTTCAACTTTTAATCTAAACTATTTGAATATTATATTTACTTATTTAATCATGTCTAATAAAATAAAATATCCCTTTAAATATACATATACATATATATGTATACTATAATATATGTAATCTATATATAATTATTTATTTTCATAGATAATAATGTTAACATAAAATAATTAAATTTCTTTTTCTTTTTTTCTATTCATCTATATATATACACTATAATATATATAATTATTTATTTTCATAAATACTAATATTAACATAAAAAATATTATATTGAAATACATTTAAATAATCAAGAACAATCAAGACATTTCAAATATTAAAAAAGTAAAAAAGGTTGACAAAGAGTGTTGATGACAAAAATTCACAAAATTATAATCGTGTGTAAATACATCAAATCTCAAAATATAATATTTACCCTTGAATCAAATATACAAGTGCATAACTATACGTATATATATTTATACTTGGACAAGGGATGTCTCTAGCTATCTTAACTTTTGCTCCGCGTATTTGCGTTACTTGTAAAGAAATTATTGAAATTGAAGCTGTCTTGTAATTTAGCATATTGTTGTGTCAGTGGATGTAGAGTATGAAACATTTATGAGTTGGAAAGGATGTTGACTGCTGGAGATATATATATATATATATATATATATATATATATATATTTATGCAATTTGAATCGCTAAGGCAACACTTAACTCCTTCCCCACTCAACGCTAGCTAGCTGTGACCAGGGTTGGTGGACCACCATCACCTTAAATACCAATAAGTAACACTAATGACAATGATGATTGAGATATTGATATCATCGATAACAGTTGCAACAATATTAATATATTACTTTACATTTACTTCTCCCCAAAAAAAAAATATATATATATATAATTATCAATTTTAAAATTTTAATTAGTATTCAGAAACCGCGCGTGTATATATATATATATAAGTTCAATATTTTGCGTGTGGGCAATCACATTGGTTTGAAGTGCTTGCTTCACCAAGAAAAATGCCCCACAACTTAATACACAATATTACAATATGATTAGAAAGCTTGGGTTACACATCACTTCCATCCTTTTATGTTCACTAAGATAGTGCTGCAAAGCAGTAATAGAATCTTGCTTGAATTTTATCTTTTATTTTCTTTTAGTAGTCGCAATAAAGATAAATACAATTTCTAACTTTAAAATTGGAATATCTTTTATGTAATTTTTGTCCTAAATGAGTCAACCATCTATAATTTTGTGAGAAGAATGTTTTGAACATTGTGTGGTGATTGCCGAACATTATTCCATTGATTGATTGAAAATACATCTCATTCAAGAAATACACAATACAATTTTATGTGAGTGGAAAATGACGCTAGTGATATTCACGACTTTATTACGACGTTATCTCCCACTCACATGATCATTGGAGTTGTTCGATTATGAAACTCTACATTATTTTTTCGTTAAAGTTTGATAGTTACTATATATATATTCGTCAATTCACAGTAGAACAATAATAAATATAAAAATAAAAGACTTACACTTGTTAAAATACCACATTATAAGTACTTTAGAATATTGTATACTCTTTCTCGATAAGAATGTTCGGAAAGTCAAGGAGTTTTGACTACTCTATTGAGAAAAATTTTTACACTATTCCAGAATCATCATCACCGTATGTGATAAACCCACCGTGCATGTTGTGATGACTCAGGGTATTTTAAAATTTCTCGTCCATTGGGTACATTTTTTTGAAGAATCATTTATTAGGCGGATTTGATTTTACTTATTTGAATATTCTAAGACTTTACCTGGAATTTAATAACATTTATTGCTTTAGAAAACCTAACCTGATAGCGATGGACAAGGTGTAAAATTCTCTTCAATGCAGCCAAAATTTGAGCTATACATACATGGCAAACAACAACAAAAAAATGTAATTAAGGATTCAAATGAGAAATGCTTCTTATCTACTAACTTTTTCTATTGCATGTCTTCTTAGACTTCATTGAAGCCAATTAGACCGTCTTATTTGATAAAGACTTTATTTAATATGTTAAATAAACGCAATTAATTAGAATAGTGGTGTCATTTTCTTGTTAAACAACAAAACTAATTACTAAAATATTAATACACATATATATGCGTGTAATTGCTATACAGCTTGCAAAATGGTCTCGTCTCATGCTATACAACAGTTTTATATATATATATATATATATATATATATGATGTTCAAACTACATCCATTTTGTTTTAATTTTTTTCCAAATGCACATAAAGATTAAAAAACAATGCTTAAGTATTAAGTGAGTACCTACCATATTTTAATCATCAACCATAATTGGACACATCATTTTTAATTACTTCACATTTATGATTAGTAGCCTAGACATGGTAGGTACTCGCCACTGAGTACCTAAGTATTGTTTAATATTAAAATGGCTAGTTGGTTGTTGATTCCTTGTTACCGTAAAAAAGAACAATGATTGGGTCCTGTCTTAGGAGAACCAACTTGGTCCTCCCAATTGACGTGATCCAATGAAATTTAGACACCTGTTTAAAATAAAATAAAAATTAAAGATGAAAAATGGGTATTACCTATCTCTTTACGAGTTAAATCGAAAGTTTTTTTTTCTTAAGGCAGGACCTAAGCACTCAGTATCCTAAAATTCTAAGGATTAGGGTTTCTCTCTCCACTACTCAAAGTTTCTACTTCTTGGTATCCTAAAATGTAATACCCCACTCCACCTGATGGTATGATATTGTCCATTTTGAGCCTAAGCCCGCACGATTTTGCTCTTGGGTTTTATACCAAAATGCCTCATACCATTTGAAGAGAACACACTACATATAAACAAATCCCATTCTCCACACCTAGGCGATGTGGGATTGAGCATCTTATAGCGTGCCAGTGTGGTAGCTCAGCCCAGGGTCATTTCTTGCACCCGCCCACATCACACCCACCCACAAGGGTTACTACAATCCACCCCCTAGGAGGCCCGACGTCCTCGTAAGCACACTTCTGGCTGGGTTCAGGCTCTGATACCAACTGTAATACCCCGCTCCATCTGATGGTATGATATTATCCGCTTTGGGCCTAAGCCCGCACAGTTTTGCTCTTGGATTTTACCCCAAAAGGCCTTATATCATTTGGAGAGAACACACTATATATAAGTACATCCCCTTCTCCACACTCAGGTGATATGGGATTAAGCACCCTACAGCCTGCCAGTGTGGTAGCTCAGCCTAGTGTTTTTTCTTACACCCGCCCACATTTGTAACGATTCGTTCCACCACATAGTATGATATTGTCCGCTTTGAGCCTAAGTCTACATGGTTTTGTTCTTGGGTTTTACCCTAAAAGGCCTCATACTATTTGGAGAGAACACATCTCCTTCTCCACACTTAGGCGATGTGGAATTGAGCACCTTGTAGCCTACCAGTGTGATAGCTCAGCTCAGTGTCTTTTCTTGCACCGGCCCACATTTGTAACGACCCGTTCCACCACATAGTATGATATTGTCAGCTTTGGGCCTAAGCCCGCATGGTTTTGTTCTTGGATTTTACCCCAAAAGGCCTCATACCATTTAGAGAGAACACATCTCCTTCTCCACACCCAGGTTATGTGGGATTGAGCACCCTGTAGCCTGCCAGTGTGGTAGCTCAACCCAGTGTCTCTTTTTGCACCCGCCCACATCACACCTGCCCACAAAGGTCACTACAATCCACCCCCTAGGAGGCCCGACGTCCTCATCGGCACATTTTTGACTGGGCTTCAGCTCGGATACCATTTGTAACGACTCGCTCCACCATATGATATGATATTGTCCGCTTTGGGCCTAAGCCTGAATGATTCTGTTCTTGGGTTTTACCCCTAAAAGGCCTTATACCATTTTGAGAGAACACATCCCCTTCTCCACATCTAGGCGATGTGGGATTGAGCACTCTGCAGCCTGCCAGTGTGATAGCTCAGTCCAGTGTCTCTTCTTGCACCTGTCCACAATGGTCACTACAATATCATATCATCAGGTGGAGCGGGATATTACAGTTGGTATCAGAGCCTGAAGCTAGTAAGAAGTATGCCGACGAGGATGTCGGGCCTTATAGGGGTGGATTATAGTCACCAGTGGATTGAATTGTAGTAAGCCTTGTGAGCGGGTGTGATTTGGGTGGGTGCAAGCAAAGACACTAGACGGAGGCCTTTTGGGGTAAAACCTAAGAACAAAATCGTGCAGGCTTAGGCCCAAAGAAGATAATATCATACCATGTATTGGAGTAGGGTATTATAGTTGATATAAGAGCTTAAACCCAGCCGAAAGTGTGCCAACGAGGACGTCAGGCCTCATAGGGAGGTGGATTGTAGTCACCCTAGGGGTGGATTAAGTTACCCTTGTGGGTTCGTGTGATGTAGGCGGGTGCAAGAAAAGACATTAGGTTAAGCTACCACACTGGCAAGCTACAGGGTGCTCAATCCCACATCGCCTAGGTGTGGAGAAGGGGATGTGCTTATATGTAGTGTGTTCTCTCCAAATGGTATGAGACATTTTGGTGTAAAATTCAAGAGCAAAACCGTGCAGGCTTAGGCCTAAAGCGGACAATATCATACCATGTGTTGGAGCGGGGTATTACATAAAATATCAACTTTAGAGAAACCTAATATTGATATAGGTGCTAGTAGTCACCACCATAAATTAGTTTCCTTAAATGTTAGCTTTAGAGAAACCCAATACTGATATAGATGCTGGTAGTCGCCACCATAAATTAGTTTCCTTAAATGTCCACTTTTCGTCACAGGCAACATCGATACCACAATTGACGAGAGCCTCCTCCTTCTCCAACTCCGACAACCCGTCATGGCACTCGCTGCTATATTCGACACTCGCTGAGTCATTACAACGAATATAGGTTATCAAAGATTAAGGGCATTTTACTCCAAGGGGTTGGGGGCTCAAGTAAATAAAGAATTTGACCGTAGTGTCTAGCAAGCATTAGGTCTAAGTATCAAGTCTTTTTAGGTGCAAACAATTCTTTGGGAGTGTATGTACCAACTAAAAAACAAAAGATTGAGGGCATTTTGGACCTAAACAAAGACTCTTTTAAGTCGGATTGTTTGTGATGTTGGTTTGGAGAGTAGTAGTTTGGAATTGAAAGTGCATTCAACTAAAGAAGAGAGATTATTCCAATGAGTTGGCTCAAGTGAATAAAGAACTTAATTTTAGTGTTTAACAAGCATTAGGTATAAGGATCAAGTCCTCTCTTAAGTGCGAATAATTCTTTAAAAATGTAATCCGTATGTGTATACTAATTAGAAAAAAGAAAAAGAGAGATCTCTTTCACGCCAACAATTCTTTCAAAATGGACATGTATACCAATTAGAAGAAAGTAGAACAGAGAGATTGTAGAATTTGTCTTCTGAACTTGGTGGGTGGTACTAGTACAAGTGGCAGTCAATCTCTTGGAGTTTATAAAATCTTTCGATTTGACCATAAGAAGACGGCGCCCATCTTTAATTTTTTTTTTAAAAAAATTTAAATAGAAATTTAAATTTTATTGGACCCAAATTTTATTGGACCGATGTCAGCCGAGAGGATAAGTTGGTTGGTGTGTTGAGAGAGAGAAACAAATAAATATACGCTAATTAATATAAACGAACAATTGCCTTGTTTATGTGAGAGAAATAATAAGATATAGTATTTATCCAAAATAATAATAATAATAATGACAGATAGAGAGAGGGAAAATTGAGAATAAATGCTCAGCTCCTCCCAAGCTAGACTGTAAATTTACAAACTCACATGCATAACCAATTAATGCAAACAAAGCAAAATACAGAGATTGTAACAATTACAAGCATGCAGACAAGAAGGATTGACAGGGACAAGAGAGAATATTAAAAGAAAGAATAACAAATTTATGTTTTCTTTTTCTTCTTTTTTTTCTTTATGTAAACTTTTGACACACACATAATTAACTAAGTCCCACCTCTAGCTTCTTTCATGTGGTCAAGGCTTTGGTGGCTCTGCTGCTTCTTCCGCCTTGGGTGGTGGTGGAGCCGCCTCGGTCTTCTCTGGCTCCGCCACCACCACTTCTTCTTTCTTCTCTTCCTCAATCACTATGTCCTTTTCTTTCTCCTTCCCACTTTTTTCTTCTTCAGCTGCAGTGGCGGTGGCCGGTGGCGGCTCCACCTCTTTCTCCTCCGTCACGATGAACGTTGACACCTTCTCGAATACAAAGATGATTGGCCCCGGAACCAATGATGGCCCAAACTTGGAAGATGCTTCGGAGACTGGTTTCGATCCCGGAAACTCTTCAAGTACACAAGAATTCAACCAAAAATTAAACAAAATAAAAGAGAAGAAAAATATGTATATTTAACTATGAAAACTTAATTGCATATTCAAAAATAATAATATATATATTTATTTTTTAGTTGCAAGAGTTTGTTTGATATAATTTTTGTATAAAGGTAAGGTTTTTTTTTTTTTTTTTTAACTGGATAAAATTAAGTTAGCTAATAGAAAAGTAGACAACAGTTTCAAAATTCGTAGTTTTATAAAACTAAAAGAAAAGGCTTAATTTTGGAAAACAATATATTATGATTCTTGTAAAACTGTTCTCAGTTTTTCAAAATTCTTGAAAACTATTATAAGAGTTTTTATACGATTTACTTTTTTTTTTTAAAAATTATGTTTCTTAGATAAAATAAAATATCAAATAGTTTGAATAAAATCGGATTTGGTTGAACTTTTATATATATATATATATATATGAAACCGGAGTTAAAAATAACATTTAAATTTAAATATTAATTATTTTTTTAAAAAAATTAATATGTTTTTGAACCAAACAAATTTATTACAAGAGAATATATAAAACAATACCTATTTTCACGAGCTCATCAAGAAACTTCTGAACATCAGTAGAGTGCTTCTTCAACCCTGCGTCCTTGGGTTCCTTAACCAAAGTCTGTTCCAAGACAGAAAAATATATTAGTGTTGGAAGTTTGTGTGTGTGTGTGTATATATATATATATATATATAACCAAATCCATGTATAGTGTATATATATATACTGTTTTTTTTTTTTGTATTTGCATGTAGAATTATTCATTCATTCGGTTCTTATATATATATGTCCAAATTAAAGGAAAGAGAAACTAACCTTGATCTCAGCTGATGAAGCTTCATAGATTTCAACAACTTTTGGTTGGAGCTCAGTCTTTTTCTCTTCAAACTCCTTACTATACTCTTCCTGAATTTTCATAAAACAACAAAAAAACATATATTAGATTAGTTTAAGAACCATGAACAAATTATATACTATAAATTATAAATTATTATAGTTGTATATATAAAAACAAGTCGAAAACTTTCTTTTTCAATTGAAAAATCTAGAGAGAGTAATCAAAAAGACCTTAGAATCATCGAATGACTTGCATGCTTCACCAGCAGCCTTCTTTGTTCCATTTTTCTCAAAAACCTTCTTGATCTTAGGAAGCACCTTTGATTTCCAATAACCCATCTCTTTTCTCAACTTATATCAACCCTAAACACAATCAAAAAATAAATAAATCCAAAGATCAATATATATAAGAAATATAGTAGATATAATCAATACATATAGGGAAAAAAAATATAACCATATGGTTATCAATATTTCATTGAATTCCAAGAAAAACAATATAACAATTACATCATGGCATACACAAAAATTCAATACAAAAAGCTCAAGAACTTACAGACAATAGCTCTTTATCTCTCTCTCTCTCTCAAACACACTTTCTCTCTCTATGATATCTGTGGTATCCTAATCAAAGTCGATCTCAATGGCAACTGTTTGTATACAGCCAACTGTGACACCAAATTAAGACAAATATAAGGGCTTCGTAAGCCTTGAGCGTGTCACTAACATATAGAACTACCAATAACCAAAAGACCCACTCTATTGCAACTTAATTACATGAATGCCCACTAATTCATTGATACAAAGCCAACCTTGTCTGTACAAAATGACCTGAACTACCCTTCTCTGTCGGCTTCTGCAGCTAACACGTGAAGTCTCGCTCAGGGACAAAACCGTCCACGTGAATAAGAGTTAGGTTTGGAATGATTGATTGATTGAAAGATTCGAAGGGGTGGGGGTTAGTTGGTAAATAGGTGGAGAATCTGAGGGGTAGAACCGGGTAATAGGTGGGGGAGTGACAGCTGGCAATAATCACATCCATAGGTGGCAAATATCTAACATGGGGTCCTCAGAAACCTAATGCTGATCTGTACAAAGCATTTTTCTTTTTATAACCTGTCACGTGGCTTCGCTGGTACTACAATCACGCCGTCAAGGACTCGTGTTTTGAAGCTGCCCTCAGTTCTAAAACTAATTTACGAGATTGCCATCCAATGATGTGGACAACGGTCTGATGCTTGATTCCCTTGCCAAGCTATGATTGATTAATAGTCTATGCATTCATATTCATTCAAGGAATCAATAATCAATACATGTATATGTATATGTATATGTATATGTATATATAATATATGCGTGTGTATGTATATGAGAGATAAATAGCTTGCATGCACATGGGTTTGATTATAATTGTGTGTTTTTGGACAAACATAAAAGAGTGGGAGACAAGAAACATGGATTAGTAAATGGTGGGGGCTTAGGTTTGCAGGATTATATATATAACATGGGTACCTTCAAGGGAGGTATGAAATATTTGATTTGGTGTTGGATAATAGTTTAGTGGCGGACAACACCTTATAACAACACTTGCATGCTTGTTTGTGTCAAATAAATGATATATCAGACATTTCGGTTCGATTAGATTTGTTAAAAAAAAATAGAAATCAAATCGAAACCATGTGAATTATAAAATCAAATCGTTTTTAGTTCCATGATTCTATATATATATATATAGTAAACGGTTTGGTTTGATTTTAGTTTCAAAGAATTTCTAAGTCATAACTAAACCGTCGATTCGGTTTGACCGATTTTTTGTGCACCCCAATCTCATATATATTTGAAATTTAAAAAAAAAAATTTTAATTCTTGCACGCCTATAATGATATATCATATATATATACACACATAAATATTACAAAGGGTAATCTTACTAAAATCAAGCAAAACTTAAAATCTTTACATTGCATAATAATTCGGAAGAAAATTAGTTCAATTTCATACTTGCACGTGACTTTTGAATGTTGTGATCAAATTGCAAAAGGTCACAAAGAATGCGAGTGAATTTAAGTGTTAACACACACATTTCACAAAATATTTACTACGTAACTCAAATTACTCACCTCTCTGACGAAGGAGGAGAGGTTATAACATTAGACTAATGACGTCCAAATTGAAAATCTGAAATATTATTTGTGGCCATAAGTCTAAACATTAAAACAGACATTCCTTACTCTCTTTTTATTCTTAGTGTTGAGTTTGAGAGTAATTAATTATTTTAAGCAAATAATGAAAAATATTAGGTATGAATTAATAATGTCTTGTGTCCCTTTCAACACCTTAATTAAGAGAGAAGTATGAGAATGTGCAATCTCTTTCTCCTTAAATTTTCTTTTACGCCTGAGGTTAATGCAGGAAGCAACAGCTTCTAGGGGTGTGTGTGTGTATATAATTCTCTCCTCCCAATCTCTTTTTTAGCAAGTTTGGGTCAATGATTTTATTGGTATTACTAATAGCCAGTTAAGCCACTTTTTGCAATTAGAATTCAATTGCACCCAAAAGAAAAGACAACCTAATTTTTTCCCCTAGTTTTCATATATATAATCTTCAACTCCTTGAAGAGTTGAGGATTAATTATGCCACGAGAAGTATATGACAATATATATATATATATATATATATATGTGATTGGTATGGACAATCATTGATGATGAGAAAGTCAGACATTAGCTATCTGTGCTCCATCTTATGCCAGACAATTAATTCTCATGAATACCTCTAGACTAGGGCCAAGCAACAAATAACCTTTCCTTCTCTCTTTTTTCTTTTTTTTTTTATATTGTTTTTATTTTTTGTAAGAATTGAAATATTTATGCTAGTCAAGAACACATACCTGAAACAGTAAAATAACCTTGTCTATAATCAGTGAGGACTTGTGTTTACAAATTTCAACATCACATACACTACAAATACTAAATATATAAAATTTGGCTTTTTTTTAAGATTAATTACTTCCATGGAGCATTTTTCAAGCATAGCCCAATTACAACTCACCCATGCCCGACTATATATGTGTGTTATTTGTTTATTTATTCTGTCAAGTATTTGAATTTAGGAGTAGTGCAAATAATTAGATTTGTATTGAGATTGTTCTTCGACACACCCTCATTAACGACATACTATTTAGAGTATTTGAATTTATGAATCTAAAGCTTCACAAGCAATTGAATATTTATTTCAGAAGGGTTTATTCGAATTAATCGTACCACAAAATCTTCTAGAAGAGTTTGTTGGAATTTAATCCATACTCAACTTGTAGAAATCAAGAATACTGCAATTAATTAAAGAAGATTTAATTGACATACCTGGTTGATGATAAAATCCTTAAGATAACCTTTGAGTTTCTGCAAAAGATTCTTAGAGAGCTCTACCCCCTTTCGGAGAGTTGTCCTTCGATAGGGCTGAATAAGGGCTGTGAAACCCTCATTTATATCAACAACAGGGGGGGACGGCTTCTCTACAAATAAAATACCTAAGTCTCCCTTCCTATCATGGAGACCTAGATATCAAAGGTTAGGATTAAATCCCACCAAATAAAATTGGAAAACCACAATCCAACGGTGTAAATATTATACTGTCAATTAGACCACAATTGACAAGTATAACCCCAACCCATTAAGTAACAATAATTTCATTGCAATCCAATTTTAGAAATAATGCATAGAACCACAAAAAATATTTTATTTATTTAAAATATTCCAACAATCTCCCACTTGGTTCATGCACTTTAAGTTTTATAAAATGACACTATGGATTGCAACACTTTAGAAAAAGTCGAGTAGCCACTCATTTTATTTTAGAAAAATACAATTATCGAAACAGATGGGTTGAAACTTTAAAACACTCTCTTCCATAGACTTCCTCAATAGTGGATCATGGATGCGTAGACAAGTAATATATTAGTCTAAACAGTTCCATGGTCTCAAAACTAATTCCATCTAGGATTTGAGCAAATATAGTAGTTTTTACTGCATTTCATGAGATGTGCAAACTGCATGTGGTCTAAACGCATACCTCACTATCCGTCCTGCTTCATACCATCATGGTATGTCACCTGAACATATTACAGCAAACCGCCAACCTCCTGTTCAGTGTGAGGGTTTACCGATATGGAGCCAATCCCATATCTAGCCCAAGCTCTCCTCATAGAGTGTGAAACACTCCCACAGGCACTTTAATAATTATGTTTGGATTTACCAATGTGGTGCCAATCCCACATCTAATCCAAACACCCTCATGAGTGTAACATCACTCCCAGGCAAACATAATAGCACGTGCATAAACTATATATAAATGAAGATAATAATAATGATGCATCAGAACTTCATTTTGCATGCAAATAACTGTCACCAAAAGGCGTAAATAAACTGAAGGAAAATAACTATCACCATAAGGTGTAAAAAGCTGAAAGCTAACTGCAATGTAACATGATGTAAAGAAAAATCAGACATCATTACACAAGGACTCTCGAACACCCATCCGGATCACGTGCTCCTTAAATAATTTTGGCTGAAGACCTTTAGTGAGAGGATCTGCAATCATCTTTTCTGTTACTATATGGGGAACCTCAATCGCACCTTCCTTAACCTTTTCACACACGAAAAAATATTTTATATCAATGTGCTTATTACGCTTGGTTAACCTTTCATTTTTCACATACTTTGTAACAGCTTCATTATCACAGAAAAGTGTCAAAGGCTTGTGTACGGAATCCACAACCTTCAAATCTGCAATAAAATTTTTCAGCCACATAGCATGTTTAGTTGCTTCATAACAGCTAACTAATTCTGCATACATGGTAGAATCTGTGATAATGGACTGCTTAGAGCTTTTCCATGAAACAGCTCCTTGAGCTAGCATAAAAATAAATCCAGAAGTGGATTTTCTACTACTCGAGCAACCTGCAAAGTCAGAATCAGAATAACCAACTATCTCTAAGTAGTCTGATTTCCTGTAGATCAACATGAACTCTTTCGTTCTCTGGAGATACCTCAAAACTTTCTTCACTACCCTCCAATGAGCAATACTTGGATTTTGTTGAAATCTTCCAAGCATACCAACCACATAACTGATATCAGGTCTAATGCACGTCATAGCATACATTAGACTCCCAATTGCAGATGCATATTCTTTGACATCAACTTGACTTCTCTCTATATTATTCTTGGGACACTGTTCTTCTGAAAATATATCTCCTTTAACAACTGGAACGTCACCAGGTGCACACTTTTCCATCCCAAAAGTTTTCAATACTTTATCAATATATGTCTTTTGAGATAGACCAAGTGTGCCTGCAGTTCGATCTCTATGGATCCTGATGCCAAGGACATACTCTGCATTACCCATGTCCTTCATATCAAAGTGACTTGAGAGAAAATTCTTAGTATCATGTATCTCATGGATGTCATTACTAGCTAACAAAATATCATCAACATATAAGACAATGATAACAAAACGACTTCCATTGACCTTGAGATATATGCATTTGTCCACGACATTCTCTTTGAACCCATAACTAGTTATTACCTGATCAAACTTCAAGTACCACTGCCGCGAAGCTTGCTTAAGCCCATAAATGGATTTCTTCAGTCTACAAACTCGATTTTCTTGTCCCTGAACCACAAAACCTTCAGGTTGAGACATATAAATCTCTTCCTCAAGATCTCCATTAAGAAAAGCTGTTTTAACATCCATCTGATGTAACTCAAGATCATAATGCGCGACAATGGCAAGAATGATTCTCAAAGAGTCCTTTGATGAAACCGGAGAGAAAGTCTCAGAGAAATCAACACCTGTTTTTTGCTTGAAACCCTTAGCCACCAATCTAGCTTTAAGTCTATCAATATTTCCAACTGAGTCCTTTTTAGTTTTATAGACCCATTTGCACTCTACTGCCTTGCGATGCACAGGTAAGTCAGCAAGCTCCCATACTCCATTAACATCCATGGAGTGCATCTCATCTTTCATAGCATCCATCCAACGAGAAAAATCACGACTCTTCATGGCCTCATTAAATGAAGTCGGATCTTCATGCTCGCCAATATCAATCTCACTGATATATACCTCAAAATCATCAGGTATAGCAGACCTCCGATCTCTAGTAGACCTCCTAAGTTGAATAGGCTCAGGACCTGGATTAGTAACTGAAGAAAGAGGCTCTGAAGGAGTAGGAATGGCTGAAGGAGTCGGAATAGGGGCACTGTTAGAAACCACTGAAGAAGGTGGAATAAAAACTGAAGTAAACGGAATTGGCACTGAAAGTTGCTCTTCTCTAAAAGAGAAATTACGATGTTCTAGGCTCCCACTGGATTCACCATTCTCGATGAATTTTGCATGACATGTCTCAACAATCTCCATAGGTCTAGAGGGGCAATAAAATTTATAACCCTTTGACCTTTCAGGATACCCAATGAAATAACAAGTGACTGTACGAGGATCAAGCTTTTTAATATCTGGATTGTACAACTTTGCCTCTGTGAGACATCCCCATACATGCAAATGTCTGAGACTTGGTTTATGACCCGTCCAAAGCTTGAAAGGTATTGAAGGGGCTGCTTTACATGGTACTCTATTAAGAATATAAACAGCTGTTTTGAGAGCTTCTCCCCAAAAATTCTCAGGTAGTGAAGAATGACTTATCATACTGCGAACAGCCTCTTGATAGGTACGATTTCTCCTTTCTGCAACTCCATTTTGTTCAGGAGAACCAGGAGTGGTATACTGTGGCACGATCCCCTGCTCCTTTAGGTATGTATTGAAAGGACCATGATTCACACCCTCATGATTCATTTTCCCATAATACTCACCACCTCGGTCTGATCTCACAATTTTAATTTTCCTGCTTAATTGTTTTTCAACTTCAACCTGATAAACCTTAAATACATCAAGTGCTTCGGACTTCTGATGGATTAGGTACAAATAAGCATACCTTGAAAAATCATCAATAAAGGTAATGAAATACCTTTGACCTCCTCGAGCAGGAGTAGGAAATGGACCACAAATGTCAGTGTGAATAAGGTCCAAAAGACCAGATGACCGACTAGCCTCAAAATTACGCTTCTTCTGCATCTTCCCCTTGACACAGTCAATACATAAATCATAATCAGAAAAATCTAGTGGTCTAATGATCCCATCCTTGACCAAGCATTCTAGTCTCTTTCGAGAGACATGCCCCAATCTCCTATGCCATAACATAGATGAATCATCTCTCATAAAAACACGTTTTGATCCAGAAAAAATTGAGTCCACAGAAAAACAAGAAGCTGGTATATGAGAATCATCTAACAATAACTGATATAAGCCATCAACTAAACGCCCATGTCCAACTATATTGCTACCATGATGAATAGTAACTGATCCGTCACCAAATAAAAAATGAAATCCCAAGGCATTAAGTCTCGAAACTGAAAGTAAATTACGCCTAATAGTAGGAACGTAAAAAACATCATTAAGTTCTAAAGTGAAACCAGTGTGTAACACTAGCGGAATCATCCCAATAGCTTCGATACAAACCGCATCAGCATTACCCAACACCAATCGATCCTCAACCTTGGGATTTCTACGGCTTCGCATGCCCTGTAGTGAACATGAGACATGCACAGATGCACCCGAATCAATCCACCATGTATGTTCAGGAACATTTATTAAGTTGGATTCAAATATCACCATTGCAGTATCAGTCGAACCATTCAATGGTTTAATCCCTGTAAGCTGTTTCTGAATTGCGGAAGCGTCCATAACTGAAAAATCATGTTATATCAAATAACATTACATAAACAACATATAAAATAATATGTCACAGCTTTAGGGATTATTACTTTAATTCGTACTTGGAGTTTTAAGCTGAATTTATCAGGGTGTTTTACTATGTGCAAAACCTTCCACCCTGCGGGAACGGGTAAGATGTCATTTAAAAATCACCTTTGGGCAGAATTTTAAATACATTTACCCCCCAAATTTGCGATTAAATCGCACATAGACCTAATTGATTATGCTTGAATTATTACTAAACACTTCCACTACCTTTGGGCAAGAGGGTTATTTAGTTATAACCCAAACACTCTCAACTATTCTACTCACTTATCCTATATTAAAACACTGATCACCTTTGGGCAGAACTAATGTCCCAATATAGTTAAGTGCACTGTAAAACCTTAATAAGACCAATATTTGTCTTTAAAATTTTCAAAAAATAATAACCTACATGAGTAAATGTCACCTTTGGGCAGACATCACTCACTTTGGATACTACCTTGAAAAGGTCACTTTACCGGTCTTCCTAAACTCCAAGGAAAGACCTGAACTTTAAAATTTTCATTTTATTTTGGGTTCACAAACTTATTTATTATGCACATAAAATAAACCCAAATTTTATGGAACAAAATATGAACATGGATCATAAACAACTTGAATATAAATAAATATATTTACAATCATCCATGCACATAAAAAAAAAAAAAAAAAAATTTATAACATTTATTTATTTATTTATTTTTTTTTCTTGAAGCAACTTGACATATGCATTATACACATATAGATATGTTCTGAAATTTAAACCATAGCATGTTATACCAAACTGATTGTAAAACAACATATTAAGAAGACCACAAAAAACGACAAGGAGAAGGCTCAATATACTGTACATGCACTTGTATTCAAAGTGTGGTTTAAAACATGAAACCTGATATAATATCTTTCACTCATATCAATCCCCCAACAGTCCATAAAAAACAAAACAAGAAATATCACTCCATAAACAATTCATATCATGCACCAAGATCAAGAAATAAACTTATACATCTCTCTGTGAAAAAATCTATGGAGGCAGTAAATCAATGCAGTACCATAAATTGCATGCGGCAGATTTCAAAACAACTAAAAAACTAATATCATCCAAAGATATAATAGAAATCAAACCGATGATAACTACGATGCGAATGGAAATCCAATCATCGACTTTACGAAAAAAAAAAAAACATCTGTTCCGTCTGTTATATGGCAACTACATTTATACATATATTTTAATTCGATCCATGAACAGTAACAGACAATTCAAAAAAAAAATATATATATATATATATATATATTCCATGCGTCCAATTTTGATTTCTACAAGTTGAAATCCTACCTTTAATCATGGCTCTGATACCAATTGTTGGAATTTAATCCATACTCAACTTGTAGAAATCAAGAATACTGCAATTAATTAAAGAAGATTTAATTGACATACCTGGTTGATGATAAAATCCTTAAGATAACCTTTGAGTTTCTGCAAAAGATTCTTAGAGAGCTCTACCCCCTTTCTGAGAGTTGTCCTTCGATAGGGCTGAATAAGGGCTGTGAAACCCTCATTTATATCAACAACAGGGGGGGACGGCTTCTCTACAAATAAAATACCTAAGTCTCCCTTCCTATCATGGAGACCTAGATATCAAAGGTTAGGATTAAATCCCACCAAATAAAATTGAAAAACCACAATCCAACGGTGTAAATATTATACTGTCAATTAGACCACAATTGACAAGTATAACCCCAACCCATTAAGTAACAATAATTTCATTGCAATCCAATTTTAGAAATAATGCATAGAACCACAAAAAATATTTTATTTATTTAAAATATTCCAACAGAGTTCTCATTGAATTATTTGAGCTCCACACTTTCTTTCCTTTGAATCAAACTTTAATCAAATAGAGCATTAAGTTCAATTATTTTATTGACCACAAATAAGTAATTAGTTGTAGATTATTATTTTTTATCTGGACGTTATCGTGGTTAGAATTGAACCCAAATCAAATTTCATCCAAAGACATGCTGGATTCAATATTACGAAAAGTTGTGTGCACTCATGATTAGAGCCATGCATTTTCAAGATTTTTGAATGAGCTAAGAGTGAGTTGTATACTTGTATTGTATACTAAAGTATTTATAAGTCTAACTTCATTTAATAAATGATGTATGTCTCACAATAATGTATAGGCGAAATTACTTCATATAATGAATGTTATGTGTATAGTGATGCCAATTGTACAAAACATTGTTCTTTGACATTTGGGACTAATGGAGTTTTTTAGTCCGTACTTATTTGGGTCATGGGTGTGAGCAAACAAACACATATTGTCCCAATCTGATAAGATGGGCCTCAAATTCGTCTTTGTGTGTGTCAATTATTTCATTTTTAATTTTAGGAGTAACTTTTTAATTTTAGATTAAGGGATATATATATATATATATATAAAGAGAGAGAGAGAGCATGACGTAGTTTAGCGTTTGAGTGGAGAACTCTTTCTGACAAAGACAGATTTTTTTTATTTTTTTTTTCTCGCACACAAAGACCGATTGATTAGTCTCTTTTGTCATTCTGAAAAAGAAAGCGATTAGCATCTCCAACTACTTCCCATCATCCAATTAATGAGCCAATTAAGAAATATATATATATAATATATGTGTGTGTGTGTGTGTGTTTATAGACCAGCAACATAAGTACGTATAATATCTAATCCAAGTTATAAGAGAGTATATTATAATTTATATCTGATAAGAGAGTAATGTGGGGTTTTTTTTTAACTTCTCATTTATTGTGCTTATTGTTCTTCAGTTGTAGTATTGAAGTTTAGCATAAGCTCAAGGTGTTAATGTTAGATTTATAACCTAATTCGATCACTTAATTCTAAAAGATTAAATATTTATTGTTTAATAAAGTAATTTGAATGCATCTTTAAAAGTAAATGTCTGTTTTCAAAAGTTTAAAAGCACTTTTATTTTAAACATTTGTGTTTAGATGTGTTCGCTAACTATTAAAAGCACTTTTAATAATTATCAATTTTAGTTAAAAAGAACTTTTGAATGAAGCCTACGACTTATAACTTTTAAAACTGCGTTAGATTTTATATATGACTGCTGATATTCATGCTCCACTAATGGCCCGAGACGCTCCGCTCTTTTTCTTTTCTAAATTAAGTTTATAAAGGAGTCTCTCTACTACATAATACTTGATTCTCACATTTTTAATACCACAATTACCTTTTTTTTTTGTTAAAGTCATAACACTTGAACTTACTTTCAAGTATTTTCTCTCTCATATTGAAATTACACACGGTATATATACACACACTATATGTAAAATATATTATATAATAATTAAAAGTAAATTTAATCACATAATAATATAATTTCTAAAAGTTCCTTTATTAAAGCAAACAATCTTTACTTGACTAGTTTATTAAACTATACAACAGAGTTTCTATTTAAGTAAAACTAGGTTTTCCCCACCCTTCAAAAAAATAAACTTGATTTTTCTTTGATTTTCAATTCAATTAAATATTACTATACATCGTAGAGATTGTCTTGCTTTCAATTTAATGTTATGAATAGGTTTTATTCATTGATATAAAATTTAATTTCAATTCAAATATTTTTTTTATCCTAATGACATACCTTTTTATCCTAATCATCAATACTTTCTGAAGTCATTATTTTTAAAATCAACTAAAAAAAATATATGAAAAAAAAAATCACATTACCACGAGAATTAGAATCATTTAATAATTTATAGATTTCTGAGATTTTCTATATTGTTTGTCTTAACAAATTCAATAACACTTCCTCGAACTCAGACATTATATGATTATTAAGATATTTCATTTATGTATAGAGAGAAGATAAATGAATTTGCATTTTAGGGTCAAGAGTCCTGACCTTAATGAAAAAGGGCAATTTTGACATTAAAAATATAATAACAAAACATTGTGTGGTGTATGGATTTTTTTGTAATTTTATTTTAAAGAAAAAAGAAAGTGGAACGCTTAAGGATATTGGTAGAGCACCAATATCAGCTCCCTTTATATATTAGGCAATTATTTCTCCTTAAATAATTTTATCCTTTTTAATTATTTTAAAAACAACTTTACCCATTCTTTTATAATGTTGTTATTATGAACAATAAATTACTTTGATCTCTCCTAAAGTTTGACTTAATTACCCTAAAATTAAATTTTTTGTAAAATTACTCTGACACCCCTTTCAACTAACAATCCATTAAACAAAATCATATTCGATATACAATTACAAAAGTACTTTCAAGTTATAATGCTTTTGTGCAAAAATAACCACAATTTCTAATCATTTAACTGAGATTAACACACACACACACACACACACACACACACACACATATATATATATATATATATATATATATATGTATGCGACACCAACATTTCTGCCATCAAGGGTAATTTTGGTATTTTAATTTTTTTATGTTAATTGACTTTAACAAAACTTATTGTTAATTAACAATAGGAGTACCCGGAGTAAAGTCTACCAAACTTCAGGGGATGTTGACCACTATATTTAAAAAAAATTAAACTAAAGGTAATCAGACAAAACCTCAGGGGATGTCAGAGTAATTTATCATATTATAAAATATAATATCATTATATTAAAAGGCATTATTGTAAATTTAGCAATATAAGTATTTTTAAAAAATTGTTACTGATTGTATTAAAAATAGAAAAAGTATTTTATACAATGTATTACAAAACACTTAAGATCTTTTTTATCAACAACAATTTTTTGACAGCTCTACTGACAAAAGCAATCCCAAATGAGCTCTCAAAAAGAAAAGTAAATATCACTCACACCCCATTGAAATTTGATGTATTGAGATGCGACAATATTGTGAATTTTTGTCACCAATACTTTATGTAGTTTGTGTTGTATATCACATACACCTCCTCTTGTCAAAAGTATACCGTGTCAGAGTGCTTTTTGATGGTAAACTGACTATGTTACCTTTTTACTTATGATCTAACCCAATTGAGTACTAAATTTACCCATTTAAATTGTCTAATGGACCAAAATACCCCTTTGAATATACATATATATACACTATAATATATGTAATCTATATATAATTATTTATTTTCATGAATAATAATATTAACATAAAATAAAAAAAAGTAATTAAATTTCTCTTTCTTTTTTTGTATCTATATATATATAATTATTTATTTTCATAAATAATAATGTTAACATAAAATAAAAAAGTAATTAAATTTTTCTTTCTTTTTCTCTATTCATCTATATATATACACTATAATATATATAATTATTTATTTCCATAAATAATAATATTAACATAAAAAAAATTTAATTTTCAATGCATATTATCATGAAGGATATTGTGGTCATTTTCTTATTATGATACTTTTATATTAAAATAAACTTAAATATTTAAGGGTAATCAAGACATTTCACATATTAAAAAAATAAAAAAATTGACAGGGAGTGTTGGTGTCAAAAATTCACAAAGTTGTAGTCATATTAAAAAAATAAAAAAGGTGATAGGCCGCATAATAATACATCAAACTTTAGAGAGTGTCAGTGATATTTACCTTAAAAAGAAACACAATGAACAACTTAGAATGAAAAATGAGCACAAGTCCATATAGATATTACTTAATTGTATAACATGTTTATTTAATATTCTGGCGCATAAGCTTTTAGTTTGAAGTTTGAACCCAAGCTTTCCCTCAATAGGTTGGGGCTTCAACTAGATATTGCCCACCCCATTCGAGATGAATTGAAGGAAATTGCAATGGATTTGCATGCCACCACCCATGTACACTCGCTAATAAACTGACTAAGACGTAGATACACAGTGTAGTACATCATAAACCATGCAATTGATGAATGACGGAGAGAAGACAACCCTCATGATCAATGATGAACAAGAAAAATAATAACTCAGTGACATTTCAAAAGGTCATGCTCTTTTTTGCTTTAAACATGTCTCCACTTGGATCATATGTGCTCAGATTGCTTGATAATTAATCATTACACTTTGTATCAAATAATAAACTTTCTTTCGACCAATTTAAACTTATAATAGGGAATCAATTTACAATGAAACAATAATGTGCAAGAATTTAGAAGAGCACCAAATAGAAATTTTACAATCATAATTATACCAATTTCGGTCGCAAAGTCGTCTCTTTCTAAGAAGTCATCAAACCCAGGAGTTGTCATGAACTAGAACACTGAAAAACGTAGTTGTACACGCTAAACACTAATAAAACAACTAATGTTTGAAATTATATTGAGCTGACAGCCAGACTGCAAGCCATGGATGCGGATTTCTAGTGTTAGAAGCATTACCAAATCAATCTATGACATAATTAGGAGCCACAGCTAAAATCCTGTCATTTCTGGATGATGATGAAGTCTGCATAGCATTTTCACCCTCTGCTGCTGCTTGCCTACCATCATCCACAACAATCAGATGGCCTTCCCTTCGTATCAAGCTCTGCATTACAAGGCATTTGTGATGATATTAATTCAGGCCACTGATATTTTCCATAAATACATGCTAAAGTGCCAAGTAAATATATATTTACCTCAATAATAGCTTTGATTTTTGAAACCTCAGCTGCTGCCTCCTCCATGGAACTGTAGCTGTTTTTCTCATTCTGCTGAGCCACGTACCACTGTATCAAATCCCTCTGCCTCATTCCAGCCAGCCCAGTCCCTATAAACATCAAGAAACCCCAAGGCATTTCACGATGACAAACTTTGGTGATTAAAAGGGATACAAGTGTATGAGGTTTACCAGCTTTGCACAAATTATGGATTCAGGATCAGCATCAGCATCTGGTATCTAAAATCCTAGTTCTAAGACTTGGGACTATAAACTAAATTTTGAAGGAAGTAAATCCATGCTTTAGTAACTCTGACACAGTTTTCAGAAGTACTTGAAGGTTTGCTGCTACATCTCAAAAAATTTTCCTGCCTTTATGTATGAGAGCATGGATGATAAAAGGGAGCAGGTGTTTTACCTTCTTGAATTACAGTTTCTTCGTGCTGTCTAAGTCGCATGACAAGGGCTTGAGTTACCCTCTGGAAATATTCATCGCTTATCACAAGTTTCTTTCCTTGTTGGTTTGTAGGCCCTACACCATTTTCTGCATGATGATAATCTGATTAAGATAGGTTTATTTCTCCACCTTTGAGAATGTCCCCTCCACCCAAAGGAAAAAAAAAAAGTAATATTGGTAATACAGTCCCACCTTCATTCCCAGAAGCTGGATCCGACGCAGCACCACTTGGCTGAGCTTCACCTTGACCAGATTCATTGTTTCCATCATCACCACCATCAACACTGTCGCGATTCATTTCTTGAAACTCAGATAGATCAATCTCACTGGACTCCACACTGCATGGAAAAAGAAATTACCCATCACATAATGAATCAGAGAGAGAGAGAGTTGACATAGTCAATTATTTCCTTGCCTGATTATCGATGTTTTTAGCAGTCTCACGGCAACACGTACATGGCGTGGGTGCACCTATAAATTAAATACATACTCAACTTTAGCATAAATAGACATAACAATGTCAAGACGCAATTCAAGTTCCGGTAACTAAAGCACCTGAACTTCCAGATGACATCGAGCAATGGCCTCTGAGAGCCTAATCAATGCCTCCAGTTGCCTAACTGTCATGCGGTAAGCAACTCTACTCCCAGGAGTAGTATCACCTCTACGAAGGGAAACGTAAGAATCCACCAACAGTTTTCTGGCTTCTGAGCTTAGCTGCATTAATATTTGAACTGTCAAAAGGAGTGAATGGGAATGACATAAACTTGCTATGTCAAAAATAGCATCCACGCAGAGAAAGACAACAGCAAGTGCAAACCTTTGGTTTCAGAGTCTTTGCATATGCAATGTAACGCTTCAATTGTGCAGTACTGAAAGTAGGAGCAAGAGCATCTTCACGCTTTTGATGAACTCTCACAATGTGGTGAGCAATGTGGTAATCCGTTTGATCGTCTGGGTCATCGATCATAACATATACCAGATCAAACCTTGAAAGGATAGCAGGAGGAAGAGCCACATTGTACTGTAAAATATCATAGCAGTCAATATACACATAAACAACCTAATTGATGGCCAATAATGGCCCAACTGTAGGTAGACTAACTCATGCATATCTTAAATTCACTACATAGTGTTAACCACCATCTACTCTAAAAGCTTAAGCCGTTAGAGAGGATGCAACTTAAATATATATAAACCCTTCAACACGCCCCCTCACGTGTGGCCTTCTTTTGGTCTAACACGTGTTTCAATTTTAATTATCAGGATGACGGAGAGGTTTGAACTCAAAACCTTTGGCTCTGATACCATGTTAATCACCATCTACTCTGAAAGCTTAAGCTCTTAGAGATGGTGTACCTTAAAAATATATAAATCCTTCAACACATAGAATTCATATTAGGTACAAGTATATTGTCACCTTTAGTGGTTTAGACTTATCATAGCGCCCCCCCGTGGGATTGGCTGCAGCTAAAATTGATGTTCGGGCATTCAACGTTGCTTGTATTCCTGCTTTCGTTATGCTAATAGTCTGCTGTTCCATTGCTTCATGAATCGCAACCTTCATTTTAATTTCCATATCAGAATTTGCCACATGCATAGCATGTCAAGGCAGGGAGCTGAAAGGACAAAATACAAAAAGGAAAGATTGCTTGGAATGAATAGTACCTGATCTCTGATGTCCATCTTATCAAATTCATCAATGCAACATATGCCATTGTCAGCAAGCATTAGTGCACCAGCCTGAAAACATTCTGTCATTCATCGGAAGACATAAAATACAAGTAGTAATATTCTCAAGTGATTAGGGCACTAGTTATGAAATATCAAGGGAGAAGCTCTAATTCCCACATCAACTCTTTCATGGGTTTAAATCAAATTTCCATACAAAAATTATGATTTGTCTACTTGTCAACAGGTTCTGTGTAGCCAGTACAGTTGACTTCTTTATTTGTTGGTTTTCGACTCTACATAAGAGTCATGACACATCTACATGTAAAATGGTCTGCTGCATCTCTTTTCAGCGGGTTTGAGCTAAAAAGCTATTTTCTGATGCGCATATTTGATTGCTAACATGTGCCATTTCCGTAGTGTCTTCTAAATCCTTCTCCTTAACATCAATCCTAGGTAACTGCTGCATTTTTGTTTGATTTGGAGCCTTGGAGGTGTTTAATCTTCGTAAGGACACTGTAAATTGAAAGTCGTCTATAAGTCACGTAATTACACTTAGTTACACTTGCGGGTGTAATTACAAAAGTAGTTGTCCCAGTGGATGACTTTGGTTTGGCAAACATCACTAATGATAGCTAGAATGTGTAGCTAGGAAGCACAAATACTTCTACAAGAGTAACGTACCCATATCGTGATACCAATACTCCTCGGATACTCACGGATACGTGTCTGGTACTTCCTAAACGTATTCTAATTTTAAAATATATATTTTTATTTCTAACACTTACCCGATACTTTTTAAATGCTTCGACCACGTATCTGATGCTTTTCAAATACTTTAGAACACATCTTTAACAAGTTTCGAACATTAAAATGCAGTTTTTCCAACAATAATATCATAGTATAATTGTTAAGTTCAAAATTTATTTTAAAAAAATGTTGAGATATATCTCATGATTTAGTACAAATTTATCCATGCAAATTGTGCAATATGGCTCTTAAATCTTATTTTGTTCGTTAATCATAATATTTTATAAAAAATTGTTAATAAAATAATTTTTTGTTTATATAAAAATATAATTTATTATTTTATATTGCCGTATCCGGCCGTACTCGTGTCCTTTTATTTGAGATTTGTCGTATCGACGTACCCGTATTGTATCGTACTCGTGTCCCGTACCCGTATCCATTTTTTTTTTAGATTTGCCATATCGGCGTACCCGTATTGTGTCGTACCCGTGTCCGTATCCGTATCCATGCTTCCTAGATGTGTAGTGATGATAAAATGAAATGTTCACTGATTGTAATGACTTTATTATAAGTAATTACTTCACAAAAAAAAAAAAAAGAGTTAAATATTAGAGGAGAGTTGGCTTATAATAGAAAAGAATGGAAAAAGAGAATTCATGGGCCGACCCCATTCATATGAGATTAAAGCAAGGATGATAATGATGATGAGAAGTTTGGATCTATTATTCTACAATAATTACTTCTTCAATTATAAATAGGTTTTGTGTTCAACTCTTGGGGTGTCAAACCTTCATCCTGGGCTTACCCAATATCCATGGTTTTGGAGTGATTCCAGGATCCAAAGGGAATAGTCCTGCCCCCAAAGAGGGTGGGGACACCCTCCACTACCACCAAAAAGGAAGAAAAAAAATAGAGCCCAATAGATTTGGGTTCGACCACATATATCTGTTTCATCATTCAGCTGTCATAAACAGTTAGATTTGTACAATATGTTTGAACAGTTTAGATTTGTATAATATGTTTGATCTTTTAATACTAAGTTAGCTTTAGTACTTTGCATAGAATATGCTTTTTTTGGCGTCAGTTGATCATCACTGAAATTTCCATGCCTCCACTTATTTTTATGGTTTAGAAGCACTGTCAATGATAATGGAACTGAATTTTAAGAACTCAAGGCTCAAAATAAATGAAGATTTTGACTCATGCAAACTTGGGGCAACAAACATAAAACTTTAAAGAGTTTTGATATAAATTTCACAATCGTTTTTGCTTATGAGCTGCAACAACTCTTATAAACTACCAGAGAGGAAAAAAAGTTCTTCTATCATTCCGAAAGCGGAAGGCAATTTTAATTGGAAGATGGGAGACAAACAGTTTGCTGTCCATTGGAAGGTGCAATGTGTGCCCCGATTACTAAAACTGAACAAAATTTAGAGTCTGAACAAAGTGCAACATACATAGAATGTTACCTCAATACAGAACTCCCCAGTTTCTGGTTCTTTTGCCACTGTTGCAGTTAATCCAGCAGCAGAGGTGGATTTTCCAGATGTGTAGACAGATCTCGAAACTAGACTTGTAGTATACCTGTAACATAGATAGAACAGCATGACTTAAGAGCTTAATGTGTTAAATGAAGAGGAAGAATTATATAAAAATAAAAATTGAAAAGCACACATACTTGAGGAACTGAGATTTAGCACAGCTGGGATCCCCGACAATACAGACATTAATGTCCCCTCTCAAGTTGATGCCTTCGTGAGTAAACTTGTGAACTCCACCCAAAAGCATAAGCAGGATGGCTCGCTTGATATCTTGGTGACCAAAAATAGTTGGTGCAATGCTGTCAACTAGCTTATTGAAGAAGTCAGGAGTATTCCTCATTTTTTGGACTTCTTCTAGCTCTTCCGCCTGACCCACCAAACACACACATACAAAGAAAGAAAAAAACTGAGGATTACTGGAGTTAAAACTGCATGAAAACAACTAATTCAGCACAACAAAGTTTAAACTGCAAAATGGACATAGAGATTGTCTCAGAGGCCTAACAGGCAGTTTAACAAGATAACATTGCTATACGGCAACAGTGAGATATTCTAGACTGAACTAGGATGCCAGAAGCTACCAAGACTGCTAACTGCTAAGAGAAAAAGTCATGATCTTCGGTTTTGGTTGACGGTCTGGTAAAGGTACGAGTATTTTATGTATAGTCATGAGATTATATAATCATGTTATCCCAATTTAACAGCATAACAGCTCAAACAAATGGTCAGTAAATCACCAACTTCTTGTAAGATGGATGACTTCTATAACATTAGCAGGAACATGGAATTGTAATGAGCCAATGTGCACAATTAGTCTCAATATCAGAAAGCTCATACATATCATCATAATTGACATATATAGTGAGTGAGAGAACCAACCGTAAACTGCTGGTTGTCATCTTCATCAGCATCGTTTCTATTTCTAATGTCAGTTTCCCTTCTGCCATCACAGACCTGAGTATAGGAGCATTTACATTACAAACCAAGAAAAATAAGAAAGGACTCCCGTTGAGTACTGTAACCCACGCGGTTACTAAATAACAAACCAATTGATCACCAACCTGTACTGAATTGGCAATAAAAGCAAGGCGGTAGGAGAGATCTCTCACACCCAATGCTCGAAGACCCCTGACACCTTCTTGCCCACCAGTGGCGTTCTTACGCTGAGAAGAATCTCGACGGCATTCAGCTCTCTCCCCTGGAGAGGCCAATGCCATTATGTCTGGTATCACAACCACAGTGCCAGTGAAAATAACCCTGCCATGAAAAAGCAGCAGAAACTTAAGGAACAAAAAATTAACAGTTGACATAGAAATAATTGTTGGTTCAAAATCTAAAATTAATAGACTATGTATAGGGAGCAGCTCACGTGTCCCCAGCCCTGGCCATTTCCACAATGTCATGGCGTAGAATGACATCTAATGATCTAGGAAGTGAGCCAGCAGGTATCTCTTTGGAAGTTTCTTGCATCCTAACTCTCTGCCAATCTGCAAATTTGCTCTCTTGTCGAAGCAACACAAAACTTGATTTCTTTGAACACATTGCATTCATGCAGATTATGGGCTGCAATGTTTAAGCAGAACACACAAGAACAATTGTTTTAAATAAAGCAATGAGTTAATCCATGTTGTTGAAAGCACTGAAGTTCACAAATGCAGTGCTGTCAGGAAGACTAGTAACCTCAGTGTACTTGAACTGCTGTTCAACATTCTTGATGATGGTTGCACATTCCAAGCACTTGAATGTCCCCTGGAGTAACTCCGGTCGAACCTCACTGGTTCGAGTGACCACTCCGGTCACAGCAACCAGTTTCCCAATTTCAGCTGTAGTTAAATCCCTCAATCTGCCAATTCATTTTGTGAGTTGGGGACAAGAGAATTAGGAACAATTGCATTAAATTTAACGGTAAAAATGAAAAAAATTGAGCTTTTTTAGAGCAAAAACTCACATTTTTCTCATTTTATAAATACAGACACACACACACACATATATACCTCTTTAACAAAGGGAGGTTGTAGAAGGCAACATTGATGTCCTTATTAGGGTTATCATCTGTAATGAATGTTGGCTTCTGTTCCATTACAAATCTCTTGCACGCATTCTTCAGAAAAGGTTCAAACCTAAAACCCAATAAAGTTTTCAAATCAAAAACACAAAAAAAAAAAAAAATCATAGAAATAAAAAAGGGATTAGGGTTTGGTTCTGATTCATCGTTGAATTGTAAAAAAATTTAAAACTAAAAACCTGAGATATTCCTCAGAAATAGCCTTTTGGAGGACATCATTGAAGCGCATGACGTGAGAGAAGTCGATGAACATGGTGTTCGATTCATTGGGCTTCATGGCTTCTATCTCCGATTCGTAAAAGGGCTCTCTCGAATTCTGATCCAATCTAAAGCTGAACGATCGATGTATGAACAATGCATCACTGCATCAGACATATACATACAAACATATACATATATATAAATATAAGTATGAGATATATATACAGAGATGAATTGAACCTCTTGAGGAACTCCAAGAAAATGTTCTCGACTCGAACTGCTTTCTCGTCGACGAAGAATCCGCCGCCGTCCATTTCTGCTGACCGGAAAACTGACCACCTGATTCAGATCTTCGATTCGCCTCTCTGGAAGAATTGATCTAACTCGCTGCGTTGCTTTGATTCGCACTGTGGTGTTTGGCGGGAAGATAAGAAGGCCAACCAACGAATTCCCGCCAAAAAGAGTCTCGGGAGGTTCACTCTAACGTGCGCTGGAAGGTCATCTTTCCTTAACATGCTCACTCGAACCTTGATGGGCCGGGCCCAAAGTTTGATTCTAGTGGTCACTGAACCTAGTAGTATAGTACAAAGAACCATCATATTCTTGGGCTTATCTTAAACGACGTATGTGAACATGGGCTCTAATTGGGTGGCCGGCCCAAATATCCAACAACATATGTCTTGTAGAGAGTAGTGTTTCTCTAGCCATCCCAATGGGTACAACATGAGCTAGAGGCCCATAGTCTGTTCAAACCATGTCTGTTCAAAGTTCAAACACTCCTCACAATTTGTCAAACGGATAAGCTATAAATATATGATATATATACATATATATTAATTTTTGATAAAATTAATAATTAAAAGATTATGGAGAAATTAGACGTGTTACCAATTAGTGAAAAAATAAGAGAAATTAGACTTAGGTGATATATTGAACGCCGGCCTATAGATACACCAACAAAAAGAGGAAGATTGATTTGCATAAAAGATAAAAGATCGATTAAAATTAACATGCAATGAACTGATAAAAAATTATTTTTAAAACATCTAGGAGGAGAAATGACTTATGATAAAAAAAAAAAAAAATTTGAAAAAGTTAACTCATGTGACCAATCCCGTTTGCACAAGATAAAGACAAAAACTATGATTGTACTGGCGATGATATATGTTAATTTTTGGGCTTCATAGCAAAAAATGAAAATACTAATACAGAGAGAGAACCTCTTAACAGTGTGTTAAGATATTATTCTGTTTTTTTTTATGCCAATGACACCATGAAGGGGTCATGATCAGACAATTGTGCATATCCCAAATGTCATACAACAGCATCTCTTACTTTACATATGTGGCATTAGACTTGCATCAACCAGTAAGTTACCTTTTAGACAATGGGACATCATTATTGAAATTCATTATCTTAATAATAGGATTATTCATATACCAAAAAAAAAAGAAGCATGACTCAAGTTGAATAAAATTGTAAATGTACTAGTAGTATGGAATTGGTGTCTTAAATTTAGGAAAATTAGTTGAAACTTACCACCGGATCACTAGCCCATGCAGTTAGTATGATCTCTCCTCTCTAAGTGAAGAGAAATTATACAATCCTCCATAGGTACTGATGACATGGCATTCTCGACAAGTGTAAGTTTTTTCTGGAAATACTATATCATCACTATTCCTAAGATATTGTATACTTTTTCTCAAGTGAGAGACTAAGAGTTTGCGTATATTTGCTTTAAATTCTGAAAGAAAAAAATAATTTAAACTTTAAACTTTTTTTCTTTTTCAATTGCAAAATGCAATATTGCACTTTCAAAGCCAACCTAAAAGTAGGAGTGACAATTGCGTTAACGGATCATAATTATGTCGTGTCAATCTATAAGTATTATGCTAAATAGGTCAATTTAAACACAACTTGTTTGATAATCAAGTCAGGGACCCTTGACACGAACATGATCCGTTAATTAAACGAGTTACACGAGTTAACCTAAATGAGTCATATAACTTGCTTATTAACTCAAGTATATAATGTAATTATGTTAAAAAAAAATTGAAATAATAAATGATTAAATTCATAAATAAAAAAATTGGAACAATACAATTAAAAAAAAAACATAAAACAATATTCATATTGAAAATTTATATTAAAATAATATAAATATTCATAGTAATTGGATTAAAATAAGTTATAGGTTTACCTAATACGATTACAACACGATTAATTAAACGAATTTAATCAGGTTGAACTCTAAAGCACAAACCCGATACAATTAGTTAAACATGTTAAACTGGTTGACACAATTATAACACAAACCTGATTCAAGTAAATTTAAATCTACTAATTTCATGTCATGTTTAAGTTATGTTAACATATCGTGACAAATTTTATTACTTCTACCTAAAAGTAAACCAACTTAATTTAAATGCAACTAACATGCAAATATACTATTATGATTCACTGATTTTGGATCGAATGACAAGGACGGTTCAACCTTAAAGCAATTAAGGCTAACCCTATGAAAAAGACCGCACTAAAAGTTGGGTTCCAATATATATATTATTAATTTGTTAATTGCATGTTTATTAATTACAAAATGTTTTATACAACTCCCAGTTCCCACAAAAGTTGAAGTTGATTTAACTAATAAATGTAGCGCTAGGTAAATCCGTGAATTTTACCCTTTTCAACCGAAAAAAAAGAAGAAAAAAAGGTAAATCCGTGAATAGTTGTTCGGACTATGGACCACCGGTTGGGGCGGTACGGGTCAGTGAGCACCGGTTGTATTCTGATTAGACCCAAACTAAAAATGTCACCACCGGACTAAGGAAAGGCATGCACAAAGGTGCAACGAAGAATAATGACACGTGTAAGGTACCCAATTGAGCTATATAATTAATATAGTCACTCTCTCTTATCCACTGACTGTGACGTACGGTAGGTTACAGTAATAGACTGAGGGGTTGTCTTGTAGACTTGTAGAGATTGAGCTTGAGGGAGTTTTGTTTTGTATACAAGAATAGTAAATCCTAATACAAAATTTTGTGTTTTATTGTAATTTTTTCAAGTGTTATATATAATTAAAAAAAAACTTATATAAAGAAAATAATAATTTATACCGTAAAAGTTTTTCACGGAATAAACAGTAAATAAGCTTTTTATTTATTGAATTATGAAAATACATATACTTGAATCACACTTACACTGTCTAAAAAATAACAATAATTATATTTTTAATTTGATATAACTTATTATACTTATCATTACTCTTTATATATGATTATATAACGCGAACTCGTGAAAAACTTATTAAAATCTCTTGGTTGCTATCACGATCATATTTTAAAATTAGATGAAAATTAATTCAAACTTAAGATGATAAATCCCTTTATGCATCCACAGTGCACAGAGCATATGTGATAAGATGAAATTTAATAAATCCCTTACTGCATCCACAGAGCATATGTGATAAGATGAAATTTAATAAATCCCTTATTGCATCCACAGTAGCATATGTGATAAGATGAAATTTAGTTATTAATTTTTTTTTGTCATATATGTAATTGAATGATGAGTATGTATATTTATATAACAAATAATAACGATTTAATAAGACAAAAAAGCTGATTTAATAGTCAAAAATTATTTAAAAAGTATTCTTACAGTTTAAAATATTTTTTATTATTTAAGATCTAAAATTAGTCTATTGAAAGTGTATGAGAAGGAAAATACATTGTATCTATATATATATATTAGTACGATGAATATATATCACTCTTTCCCAAACAAACAAATACACAGAGCTGTAAAAGAAAGTAGAGTAGCAAGGGAAGGTAAAAAGAGAAGCAGTCAATACAACCGTTTCGAATCTGTACTAATCTCTGACTCCAATTTTAGAATTGTATATGTAATTTAAATTCAGATTATATATATATATATATATATAACAGTCCCAGAATACAAGAATCACTGACAATGTCTCCATTTCTTTACACGTACTTTTCAATTCCGACGGCTAAACTAGCACTAGCTAGTAGCTCTATATATGCAATACATGTGTGAGAAAGGGTCAATGGGAAAAACGGCATGCAGAAAATCTGATACTTTCTCTGTCGCAATTTAAATATATCACTTTTGTATTTTAATCTTTTATATATATTGTGCATCCACATTAGGTTTGGGAAATTTTCCGAAATTATGCATTTTAAACTTTACTTTTTACCGTATTGATTTGGGTTGTAACTTTTAGAAAAGTTTAAGTTGAGAATGTCAGTAAAAAGGAGTTTGACTTTTCAAAAGTAACATTAATTTTGATACATCAAAGAGACAAAAAGTGAAAGTCATGGCATAATAACGCGGGCTTTGTTAAAAATGACTGTGGTTTAATTTATCATTTTCCATGCTCAATAAGTATTATATTATTTAAATAAAAAATAGATTTAAATTAAAAAAATTAATGGCAAATTTTATGATATTTTATAATTTTATTTTGCTAACATAAGTAAAATTTGTCATTTTACTAATGTTATACCTTCTTACTTTTAAAAATAAAAAATTGAGAGTCAAAATCTCACAAAGTAAGTGTTTGTGAGTTTCTTGCCTGAAATAGAAAAAAATTGTTAACATTAAAAACCTATAGATTTAAAAGGAATAAAATTATTATTAACATTAAGTGTGAGCACCAAATACTCTGATGATATGGATTAAATATTTAATTCAAATTCAATAATATCTTAATTAAATAAATTGAATATGAAATTATAATTGATCTCATTGGAAAATAATCCAATATGACATAATATAATATATAATATATTATACATGTAATGCTATAATATATACTATTTTTATATTATTAAATCTTTTTATCTCTTTCTTCTCTATTTTTTTCTTACTCTTTAGTGTTTTTCATATTTTATTTGTTCTCTCTCTTTTATTTACTCATTGCTAGCTAGCTTATCTCTTTCGATAAATAAGATATTATTTTTTATCTAGTTATTGTTTGCTTCTCTCTTTTCACATATAAGATATTAAATTAACTGATTATCAGATCTTACAACAAAAAAATCTTATCAGATTCGGATCCTGACCCGGTCTAAATTTTACTAGTATTAGAGTTATGACCCTCTTATAAACTTGCTCAACTCAAAATGAATATATATATATATATATATATTTCAGGTAAAGTTATAAGGAAAATTAAGTTGTGTCCAAAACTTGAAAGATTATAAAGAAATATTATTTAATAGACTGGGTTATTAAAGATAATCTTGTGCTCACTTTCTGAAGAGTACATTTATTTATTGTAACCTCCACAAAAGAGAGAGTACTAACATTTAATACAAGGCCCTCTTAATAAACTAAATTAATAGCACTCCTCAAAACTTAATCAAATAACCCCAAAAAACACTTCCCATCAACTCAGATTCATCTCCCCATTTCAACCCTTCTTCTACTCCCCATGGAGGTCTCAGCCCCCACACCACCGCCGCCGCCACCACCACCAACAGCAACACCAACACCAACACCTATCTCCTCCCCTCAAAACCACCACCACCAACAAGTGATGATGAACAACAACAACAACAATTGTTCATCAAACCAATTGCATGAACAAGAACAACCTCACAAAACCAGCAAGAAAACCACCAAGTTCTACATGATCCTCCTAGCACTGACCTACCTCTGTCTCTTCGTGGGCTCGGTCTCCTCCAGCCTCCTCTCTAAGTTCTTCTTCATCCACAAGGGCTCCAGCCGGTGGGTGTCAACGTGGGTCCAATCCGCCGGCTTCCCTCTCCTCCTCCTCCCCATATACCTCCCTCACCATGTCCTCAAATGCACTCCAAGAAAACCCTTCTCTCACTTCACTCCAAAGCTTCTCGTCTTGTCCATCCTCATAGGCTTCCTCTTAGGCCTCAACAATCTTCTCTTCTCTTGGGGTAATTCTTACCTCCCCGTCTCCACCTCGTCCCTCGTATTGTCCTCTCAGTTGGCTTTCACACTCATACTTTCTGTCATTATTGCCAAGGAAAAAGTCACTTTCATGAACCTGAACTGCGCTATGCTACTGACTCTCAGTTCGGTCTTATTAGCCTTGGGGTCTGCGCGTGACAGACCCCAAGGCTTGACTCAGAAGAAGTACTTTATAGGGTTTTTCTGTACCCTCGGAGCCGGTCTTTTGTTCGCTCTTTATCTTCCCGTTATGGAGAGGATATATAAAAAAGTGTATTGCTATTCTATGATGGTGGAAATGCAGCTGATCATGGAGGTGGCCGCCACCGTCTTGGCCTCCGCCGGAATGGCCATGGACGGTGGGTTTTCGGAGATGAGGGTGGAGAGTGAGAAGGTTTTTGACCTGGGCCCCACCATGTATTGGGTGACGGTGGGGTCCAACATGGTGACGTGGCAGCTGTGTTTCCTGGGCACGGCGGGGATGGTGTTCTTGACGACGTCGTTTACGGGAGGAGTCTGCATGACGGCCTTGATGGCAATAAATGTGGTTGGGGGTGTGTTAGCGTACGGGGAGGAGTTTGGTGGGGTGAAGGTGGTGGCCACTCTGATGTGTGTGTGGGGGTTTTGTTCCTATGTGTACGGTACGTATGTTAAGATGAAGGAGGAGAGAGTGAAAGAAGAAATCAACGGTCGAGGTCGTTCGATGAACGTGGGTTTGTCTGTAATGGACCGTGTATGATGGTGATGATCTTGCATGTAAGTGTGTGAAGATCACAGTAGACTTGGTAGTAGTTTTTTTTTTTTTTTTTTTTTTTTGCAGAAAAAGACAAAAAGAAAAAAGTGTTTTGTTTAGTTCAGTTATATTATATGGAAAATTATATATAATGCTCATGAAAAGTTTTGATAATACATATCAAAAAATTTTGAATCAGCCCGCCAATTAATCTATAAATTTAGACAAGTGTTTGAGCATTTGATCCCATAAGTTTTCATTTGATGTATGTATTTGAATTTTGAATTTTGAAGTTGATTGACTGTAATTATTGTTTCATAAAAGAGATAAGCTAAGACATAAATATATATTTTGAAATTTCATATTATTTCTAATTTTCTGTTATCATTTCCATTAACATCTGCGTATGTATCTTATCAGTGCCATTAACATCGGAATATGTATCCCAAAAGTAAAAGTGGAAAAAGTCTGAAATCATTTGGGCAGAAAATGACATAACTAGGCACCTAAGAGACTAGAGGAAAGATAGAAGAAATTTTTATTATAAAGAGAGGAAATAAGTAAGGGGGTTGAAACATCTTTATTAAATTATTAGGTTTTCCTTAATTGGAGGGATGAAAGGGAAAGCGGGAGAGATGAATGAGACATTGTGAGAAAAGGGAAGACGTCTTATTTTTTAAGTTTTTATTCCGTTGAATAGAAAAAATAATAAAAAAAATGGATGGAATGGAGAGAGGGAGGGATGGATGAGGGAAGAAAAAGTGTCTTTTTATTTTTTGTTTTGTTGAATGGAATGGATAGTAGAAAGAATCCATGAGGTGACACATTTTTTTTGTTCGGTTTATGCACAAGTTAATGGATCCCATAAGAATAGTATATTGATCTCAGTAATGATATATAAATATATATAGAGATACGCAACTTAGAGTTCACGCAGATTTGCTTCCAGCAAAAGTCTTGACAATGATAGTTGTTTATGTGATAAAATTTTAGTGGAATTTAACAAGAAATTTTGTAATTAATTGAAGGTTAAATTGGGTATTTTATATTTTTAGGTTAGTTTTTCATTCTTCCGTCCTCTCTTCGGCCCAATTTTGAGCGTATAAAAAACTCTAAAGGAAGTAAGGATCCTTTATCCCTCCTTGCTTCCTCCTTCTCTTGCCTTCCTTCCAACCAAACATGAGAAGGTTCTTCTATTTCTCATCTTTTCCATCATTCCTCAATCCTTCGTTCCAACCAAACGGAGTAAATAATGAGGAGGGATGCCTAATCCATTTTTGCTTCCTTCCTCTCTTCCCTTCCCTTCAATCAAATATGAGAAGTAACATCTTTCTCTCCTCTCATCCACCCATCCTCAATCCTTCATTCTTTTCAACCAAATATAACATTAATCTTAACTCATGTAATACAAATTTTTTTAGTCTTTCAATTATTTGAATATTTATTTTTTATAAGAGGGTATACCGATACAAATATATAGAAACTCTCATTCATTTTCTTCCAACCAAATAAGAAAAATGTGTTAACTCATCCATCATTTCTGCTATGCCTTCCATTCTACCAAACAAAATGTGAGTGATACACTTTCCCTTTCACCTCATCATCTCTCTCCCTCTCCCTTCGATCCATTTTTCCATTCTTGCAACCAAACAAAAAAAAAAACGTTACCTCATCCATTATTTCTACCATACCTAGCTTCCATTCAATCAACCAGCATAAGTAGCAATTGAACTTGATTTTTTTTTGTTGTTTGTTTTTGCAAAATTATCTGTTTGGATAATAACAATGTTAAAATAAAACATTCCTTCTTATCTGAAAGAATTGCTCATTTGAAGACAGTCACAACTTGGAGACATGACCACTAGTGCTTGCACATGATAACCCCATGACTAGCTCCAAAGAAATGCTCGCTATAATTTTTCATTCTTTTGTCAGGACAGGAGTTCTAAGCTAAGAACAAGATCAACACTCTTCTTTTTTGTTTTATTTTATTGATTTTTTAATGTTCATTTTAAACTTTTAAAAATAATTCATCATTTCTTATAAAAATGCATTATAAATACTTATATAACCATATACATCCATCTTATACTAACATATATGTATTTTGCTATATAATTTTCTTATAAAATTAATGTTTATAAAAGAAAGGGGAAAAGGAGTACAACAAGTAAAATATTCTTGGCCTTTTTAAGCATGGTAGGATATTCACTAGCTAATAGCTGGTGATCATATAATTTTTCTATACTAAGTTATATTTCACACCCTTGTTGCAAGATATTTTGTAATAAAAATCTGTCACAAATGATACACAATCTTTTTAAAGGCAAGAAAATAAACAACAGCATACTATGTGGCTCTTATTCGCACTCACCATAAAAGGAAAATCATTTTCTTAGAAAACAAACAGACACTATCGGATAAATGATAGAAACTTTTTAACTTATCTTCCCTCCCACCAAATACATAAAACAAAGTACAAAATTTGTCTCTTACCAACAAAAGTGGATTTTTCTTGTAGCTTATGCCTTTTCCTCTACCAGAACACTTCTAGTGAATTCCACTCAAATTAATGATCATTGAACTAGGGCTTTAATGTGATGCCTTTGTGATTGCCTTGTCTATTAGACTTTTATAAATGAGGATTCAGCTTTTTAATTAGATGACTAATTTTGTTGCTTATAGCTTTTATAACCCTTTAGTGCAAGTGGTGGACCAAACAAGAAAAGCCAGTAAACTAATTAATATAAACATAACTGCAAAAATAAAATCATGACAGAGAGTGAGCGTCAATATATGTGTATATATACATATATATAGGATTTATGTTAACGACAATTCTGCCGTCACAACCATCGTTCATTGGATGTGATGGGTCTCACAGTTAACTTTATCTAGAATCCACTGAATCACTGTCCATAAACGATAATTCAACAAATAGCGACCGGTGCTAGCACAGCTCTATCCCAGAAAGAAAGTAGACTTTTTTTTTTCCCTTTTAAGATTTTCTTAATCTCAAAATTTTGTAGACCCAACCAGAGTGAAGCCCTGTTTTTGGATTTTACACTTGTGACTCAGCTCAAAAGAGATTTTTGCAATATAAGAGCTGACATAATGGCCCCTCATTGTAGTTTCTTTAATAAAAAAATAGAGATATAAATAATAAAATAAAATAAAAGTTGTCTAAGCCAATTATAGGGAAAAGTTCTAATAACACAACAAGCTTTTCCATTCTATCAAGTTTTGAACCACAATCTTTCCATGCTTGAATGATAGATAACTTTTTACAAGAAAAGGAATATAGTATTTGAGAAACATTATTTTCCACTAATTTTCCTTTTCTTCTCTGTGTATGATTTATTGATTATGTTAAGATTGATTATAGCATAAACTATACCATCCATCACACCAAAATGGATCAGAATGCAATAAGCATCTGCCCTACTCATACAGTTTCAAAAGAAGAATATTTTGTCACGCCTAAATTGCCCTATAAGTGAATGGATAATGACAAAGCATGGAATTTTGAGATGGGGTCCATTGATGGACAAGATATGAGCCGATTCGGGCATCTCACGTTATTGGTACGTTCACTTAGGTTATGTTTGGTCAGCCAGAACTAGTAAAAAAGGAAAAGAAAAGAAAAAAAAGTAAAATTTTTGAGAGTTTATTTAGTGAGAAACAACAGAAAAGAAGAAAAATTTAGGAAACCAAGGGCTTGTTCACTAACAAAAATATTTTTTATTTTTCTATTTCTATCATCTAAAAAGGTAAAAACAAAAGAAAAAATTATGTTTAATAAAATGTTTCTATTCTCTGTAATGAAAAATATTTTTTATTTTTGTAAGAGGAGTAAACAAAAAAAATGTTTCTTCTGTTTCTTTACTGTAGCATGTGTTTCTCTACTGTAACGAGATACACTTAGTTAAATAATATATAATATTAAACATAACTTTTACTATCTATGATTTTTTGAACAATTATTTTCTTATTTACATATTATAATCTTTTTATTGTCTAGTTAGTTAAATAATATATAATAAATTAATATGATAACATATAATATGCATAAATTATCTATATTCAAATAAAAAACACTTTGAAAATGTTCTTACTTTCATCTTTTTTTCTAAAAAAGAAAATTTCTCTTATAAATAACAACTCTTTATGATATACATGTTATGTATATTATTATCTTTTAACTTGTATCATATTTTTTGATTTAATTTTCACATATATATGATATCAATTTTAATTTAATTTAATTTGTACATATATATGATATCATACTTATTGAAGACTAGTTTAATTGGAAAGTTTTTTTGTATTGTCTACTAGTTATAAGTTCAAATATGAAAAGAAAAAAAGAAAAAAAAATTATCCGATTCTTTCCGAATGAATTTATCGAATCATTCGTAAAGTATTTCACCTAAACTTGATATAGATGTTAGTTTTTTTATATTCAGACATAAATGATTAATGATTTGTATATTTAAAATACATAAAAAAAAATTAGCGATTACAATAGAAAGCCTATAAATAGCTAGTCAAATGAATATGATATACTTAAAGAATCCAAGTATATGTTCTTAGGAATTTAACCAAATGGGGAAAAAAATTGAATGTTATATTTTATGTTCATGTATTGTTAGGATTTGTGACTTTTATTCAAGGGATGTGCTTAAGACAGAGGTGGTTGAAAATCATGTTAAATATTTTTTTTATTTTTTATTTGGTTAATGTCAAATTTTTTTTCAAGGCAAGCAATAGTAACTGTTATTGAACTAGATGCAAATTGTATTTTTTTTACTGTGATTGAATGTTAGTTTTTAATAGATTAATTAAAAATAAATTTGAGTAACAAATGTGTTACTAAGCACTATTTTTTGTTCTCAAAAATGAGAAAACAACAAGTTTTAATGAACGATATTTCTGTTTTCTGTTTACACTCATAAAAACAAAAATATATTTCTATTTTTTTTCGAGTACAAAAACAGAAAACATTTTCGTTAGTGAACGCACTCTAAGTTTTCCGCATGTAGTCAATTTTTTCCAAAACAATTCTAGCAAAAAACACTTGAAAAATTTTGGTTTCTAGCGAAATTGGTGCAGTTATTCTAAATAACCATTATACCCATGTTTCCTATTATGCCATGTTAGTTGTTTTTCTTCATTGTTATTCTTATTCATTACATTTTTTCTAGTATATAACACATTTTCTCTCACTTAAAAATTATAGTAATATAATATAACGTGAAAATCAATAATATGCTTTGAAATTCAATGCTCATTTTATGTTGTAGTGCACGCGTTTTTTCTTCTTTTATTATTTGACTGTGGAACTCTCTTTTTTTTTGTTTCTACTTTATTTTTATTTAATTATGGTATATATATTGTCTTTTTTCCTTTCTTTTTTTTTTCTTTCTCTTTTCACTCTCTATCTGTGGTAGTTTTGATGACATGAAATTGAAACTTTCTTTGCCTAACTACATCTAACAAACAAAAAAAAAAAATTATTGATGAAGCGAAAATCCATCCCAAACTGGTTGAACGCCAACCTGTAAAAAAGTACAAGAGAAGGGTAATCGAAAGGGCACTGGCGCGGTGCCGACTGACTACGCTCCGACGATTAAGTCAGAAATCGAAAGAGCTTTGAAAGCTGTAAAGGAACTCAGAGGGTATTAATTGCGTACCTTGTTGTATGAACTGGGACGTATTCTAGTAAAACTCTGCCTCTTCAGCTTCCCTTTCCCCTTTTCCACTAGGAGATAACCAGTCTTAGCCAAACATTCTTTTTATCCGCGTCACCCTAGCACTATTCTCCCATGTTATACGTTTCATATTAGGAATCAAACACCCCATTATAAGCCACCAATGAGTTCCACCTAAGAAAAATATTATGAAGCTTTATTTTAAAAATAAACAAATTTAAAAATAAATACAAATAATTATATTTTTTATTTTTAATAACTCATCATTTTACTATTTCTTTGCTACAGATTAATATAAATAATTGTGCATAAAGATGATTATCTAATAGAAATTTATTTATTTTTTTAGTTTTTGAAATCATAAGGGTAGTTTTGGTGAGTAGAATGAACTTATTTTCACTTTTATGCTATCCAAACCAACAAAATAATATTTTTAACAACCTTCTTGTAAAATTTCCAAGCTAACCAAATACATGTGGAAAAGTTAGTTTTCTTTTCATTCACTTTACTTTTCTTTTCATATCTTTTATTTTCTACTTTAATTTTGTCTAACCAAACGGAACCTTAACGGAAATGCATCATTTTAATTTGTTGAGAGCAATTTTTATAGAATTTTTTTAGTTTTTAGCAAGTTAATTTTGCATAAGTCAAAATATGACTATTATAAAAAAGTATTGAGTGAAAAAAAGTCACTTAACAAAATAATTATTAATACGGTAAATCTACAATTTATCACAAAAGTAATTACTTTGTATTAAGTGATTTTTTCACTTCATACTATTTGAATATTAGTTCAAAAACTTGTAAAAATAGGATTGTCTTATTTTTATACGTTGATGAAATCAATTTAATTGAAAATTGCATTCTCATTATATAGCAATAACGTAGTATGCTCGAGTCAACGATACTTAAAGAAGATGCAAACAAAACCATACAAGGTAAAGCAAACATTACAACGAATTAATTACTAATAATATTCACAAGTACATGTACGACCAGCCGAAAGAGTAGGCAAACTAATAATAATATGGATAAGTACATGTACGACCAGCTCAAAGATTACGCCAAAGGCCATGTTAGATATCTCTTACGTAAAATTTACGGGTAAATAATTAATTTATTCATAGTATATTGCCTCCAATTCTTTAACATGAACCCACCTAAGCAAATATAACATAAAATTAATAAAAATATCTTACACAGCTTAACTCATTCTAGGACTATTTTAATTTTCTTCTTTTGGTAACCAGCACTTCAATCGGTTACACCTTCTTTCAATAGTAATAAATTTTTTTTTTTTTTTTTGATAAAATACACTGACTTTTCCTGTAATTTGTCCTAATTTTACACAATGTTATATTTGTAAAAAAGTTACACTCACCTCCCCCTTATTCAAATATTGACTAAAATGTCTGTAGTTCACTGTAGTGTGAAATTTCACCACATTTAATAGTAAATTTTAGGGTAAATATCATTCACATTTCTTGAGATTTGATGTATTGATATGTGACTACAATTTTGTGAATTTTTGTCATATATCACATACACCCCATTTTATCAAAAGTACATACTTTTTTATGGTGAAATGACTATGCTACCTTGATTTCTAACCTAATACATTTGAATACTCAATTTACTCACTTAACCATATTTAATGGACTAAAATACCCCTTTGAATATACCTATATATATATATATTATAATATATGAAATCTATATATAATTATTTATTTTCATAAATAATAATGTTAACATAAAATAAAAGTTAATTAAATTTCTTTTTCTTTTTCTCTATCTATCTATATATATACAATACACTATAATATATATATATATATATATATATATATATAATTATCTATTTTCATAAATAATAATGTTAACATAAAATAAAAAAGTAATTAAATTTCTCTTTCTTTTTCTCTATTCATCTATATATATACACTATAATATATGTAACCTAATATATACAATTATTTATTTCCATAAATAATAATATGAACATAAAATAAAAAATTAGTTAACAATGCATATTATCATAAAGGGTATTGTGGTCATTTTTCTATTATGATAATTTTATATTAAAATACATATAAATAATCAGGAACAATCAAAACATTTCACTTATTAAAAAAATAAAAAAGCTAACAAGGGATGTCAATGACAAGAATTCACAAAATTATAACCGTCTGTCAATATATCAAACTTCAGGGAGTGTCAGTGATATTTGCCCTAAATTTTATCACTATAATGGTAAAATTTCACTCACTTATTTTTACTAGCCTATAAAAATAGTAAAAATTTATCATTTAAAATTTCAAAAATAATGAAGTTCATGGTATTAAAATCCGTAAAAATGATGAAATTCACCATTTAAATTGTTGAAATTCAAAATGATGAAATCATTGTTAAAAGTGGTGAAATTTCAAAATAAATGTTGTGAAGGTACACCGGAGAGAACCATGAAAAAAGTTAATGAAGAGGATTTATAATACATTAAATATATATAATAAAAAAAACATGCTTTAAAATGGGGCATGGTATTGAAAATTCTAGTTTGGTACATTTGACTTAAAAAATTATTCTTTAAAATAAAGTGTAAGAATACCATTTAAGATAAGTGGATAATTGAATAGTGTGATGAGTATTTTTTTTCTTTTATTTTTTAAAAGTTAAAACAAATACACACACTCACAACATACTTCGATCAAAACTTGAACTCAGAAGACATCATGTTAACCAGACTAGTGGCCGGTCAAAAGAGTATTTTAAAAGATCAAATGTATCATTTTCTTTTACCAGTAGACACTCACATACTTACTAATAACACTGAATCCTCAACCTGAGAGGAGGAGAAGATGCCACTAAATTAAGTTGTTGGTAATAACACCCCATTTTAATGTCATCTTCAAAATATTTTTACCTTAGAAATCAATTTGTATATATATATATATATATATACATACACACACATACATGATACACTACAAAGCCCTAGCCGCCAACAGCCTGTTTAGGGTGTGCAATGCCACTGCCTAAGCCTGCAATTTTTGGGAGGCTATATATATAGCTAGTAGGACGATTCCTATGTCAGATTTTAGCTGCTCTTGCTCTACAAATAAAACAATGCTTTGCTACTTTATACTCTTATAAGGAACATTTGGAGTAATTGTTATCCCTTGAAAAAAAGCCCTATTATTCCACCATCTAAAAGAATTATTCCACTGCCAATTTTGATGACATTGATTCAGTTTATTAGACACAAAGAACCATTCGAACATGGCTTTATTTATCTTTTTGATAGGAAAAAAGGATCATGCATGTGAGATTGTACTATTTGATTTATAATTTAAATTTAAGAATAGTCATAGTGTGCAATAGCAACAAAGTTAACTTTATGTGATAGATTGTGCGTTTGGATTTATAATTTGAATATAAGAATAGTCACGGAGTGAAATAGCAATAAAAATTAACTTTATGTGATACATTGTAGAATTTGATTTATAATTTGAATTCAAGAATAGTCATGATTTGAAATAGCAACAAAAGTTAACTTTATGTGATAGATTGTACGATTTAATTTATAATTTGATTCTAAGGAATAGTTACCATGTGAAATAGTAATAAAAGTTAACTTTATGTGATAGATTGTAGAATTTGATTTATAATTTGAATCTAAGAATAGTCATGATTTGAAATAGCAACAAAAGTTAACTTTATGTGATAGATTGTACGATTTAATTTATAATTTGAATCTATGAATAGTCACGGAGTGAAATAGCAATAAAAGTTAACTTTACGTGATAGATCGTAGAATTTGATTTATAATTTGAATCCAAGAATAGTCATGATTTGAAATAGCAACAAAAGTTAACTTTATGTGGTAGATTGTACCATTAATTTATAATTTGAATCTAAGAATAGTCACCATGTGAAATAACAATAAAAGTTAACTTTATGTGATAGGTTGTAGAATTTGATTTATAATTTGAATCTAAAAATAGTCATGATTTGAAATAGCAACAAAAGCTAACTTTATGTGATAGATTATACTATTATAGCAACAAAAGTTAACTTTATGAGATACATTATACGATTTGATTTATAATTTGAATATAAGAATAGTCACATAAGAATAGTCACGATGTGAAATAGCAATAACAGTTAACTTTATGTGATAGATTGTACTATTATAGTAACAAAAGTTAACTTTATGTGATAGATTGTATGATTTGATTTATGATTTGAATCTAAGAATTGTGAAATAGCAACAAAAGTTGACTTTATCTTCTAAGGCTTCGAGTAGTCACAACCACGGGACCAACATTGGCTAATATCTTTTTTTTTTTTGGTTTTTGACTCATGTATTATAATTTACATTAATGAATTGAATGTAGAACAATACCATTTTAGATTTAGAATTGAATCTAATCCTACTTATCCCCTTTAGATGGTGTGTTAGTACTTAGTCAAGTGTACTACAGCAATTTACCAGCTTGGCAAGTTGATTAACTTGTCACAAATTAACCTTGGACAAGCTTAGATTTTTTTTTTTTTTTGGCAAGGACAAGCTTAGATTGATTAATGTGAAATTAACCAATATTGATCTAAGAAATGAGGCCTAGGCCCAGCAAGCTGGCCCAAAGAAGATTCCACAGTCCATGAAGGTCAAGCTCAAATTAATTAGCTAGGTTTTATTTTCACTAAAATTAGAGATAACCTGGGCTTAATTAGAACAAACTAATTCAATAAGTGATTTGGATATAGATCCTCTAAGGTTAGTCCAAAATGATAATTTGAGTGCACACTCGCTGGCTTAAGTGATGCTAAGGCTTTCCATTTTCTGTTCATTTCAGAAATGGAATTATAATATTTTATTCTAATGTTTTCTGGAATTATCATTATCAATTCTTGCTAATTTTCACTTAGGTTTTGTTATTAAATCGTGATTACAAAATAACAGAAAATATTACTTTCTCTTGCTGATGGTCTCCTTAGTTTCATTTTGTTAGTTTCACGCTAAAAGCATAGCTAAATGTAGTAAATATTTGGCTAAACTAGACGTTAATTATATATTTTATTTATTTATTTACTTATCAAAAAGTATTATATTTTATTTACTAAATCATGATTTGGATTAAAGATCCTTAAGGGGTTCGTTCATCTTTGTTGGGTTGGCATGGTTCACAATTTGCCTTGGTATGTTTTTATTATTTTTAGCAAAGTTAGAACAATAGTCATTCTAAAGCAAATATGGAATGAACAAGAAATCTTTTATGGCATATCAATTGACAACACTATTTGATCTGTGAATCCATCCTTCAAAAGATCCCTCAAGTTCATTTTTTTTTCCTTTCCTTTTCTTTTAACTATCTCTGTATTATAAATTGTTGGCCGAATTAAATATATTTTTAAACGCATGGCTGATACTTCTGTCCCATTAATGAATCAAGGAGATTTTTGAATAATGTTTAGTATTGAACTACACATGATTGTGGAACAATTTTATTTACAGTGTGTTGCACATTCGTGATGCACAAAAAACACAAGCGATCTTGAGTGCGAGTAGTTATATATATTCGGTAATCAATACATAAATAAAGCATAATCACTACGTACATTAAAAGAAATATATAAGTAATATAATTATATCACTTGTATGGGGTCATCTTCCCCAATGCGGCCATTCCCTTATGGTTGAGGCAGCCTAGGGAGTTCGTCGTCGTGATGGTTCGTGGAACGGACAACGACTTGCTATTCGATTTCTGCAGAAAGAGGTGGGTGTGGATTCTTCCATGTCCTTGTGTTGATGGTAGTTGTGGCATCAATGGTGAAGGTGGTGAATTGCAAGGTTTTGCCTATGAGCCGAGGCTAACCACGCCGGTTACTGGACTTTTGGATGAGTTGACGCTTCCCTTTCTTGTATAGTAGCTGCCTAGGTTTTAGTGTGCCATGCAAAAGTTTCGTTTTGGTGCAGAAGCAAGAAGATGGTAGTGTTACTGGAGTAGCTGGCCGGTAAAAAGATTATTAGATTAATATAAAGTAGGCACCTCGAGTATTTAAAATTTTTCTGATGCAATTCAGCACTTAATAAACTAAGTCTTTATTAATTAAGAAAGAAAATAAATATTTATTCAATTGAGTGCATTTCAAAGCACAATTTAGATACCACTAAAAAGAGTTTTTTTTTTTTTTTAAGTATTTATTAAATTAAGCGTATTTTTGTTAGTTCAGGAAATTACTTAGGGGATTGCTTGTAAACGGGTGAAAGTTCATAAAAATTTAGTGCAATTTACCCCCAAAAAGAATAAGTTTTGCTAGAGGAGAAGGTGTTTTGATTAATCTCATTCATGTACAAAGAGCAAGAAGTTAGAATGAGCTCATCCCCCTCGTCCATAGTATATACCCTCACAATCTCTATCTAAGGAGTATGAATTCACCCTCTAGGTACAGAAAATTGTTTAACTTATTACTGTCCAACAATTCGATGCACACACCCAAAATCAAGAACATAGTTTTTAGAGAGAAAAATTCACGAGAGGTGGATTCATGGATCCCTTTTATTCATTACTTGTTGAATATTTATACAAGTTGGAATTCGAATTCTTTTAGGACTTAAATTTTCTTATTTATATCTAACTTTTCTCTCAAGGAGTTTGAATTCTTTTTTGAGTTTTAGGTCTGCATTTGATTTGCGCTTTCTAGCCTTAAGATGGGGTGACTTGGCCCTTTGTGATTATCGACTTAGCCCTTTGGACTTTCTGCTGATACTTGGGCTCAAATTGACGTGGGCTTGGTATGTTTTTGTACCAGTTCAGTCCATTGAACCGAGTGATAATTCTGCTCCTACACATTGCCCCCAATTCCTTCCAGTTATGAAATTCATCATAATAGAGGAAATTTGTATGGGTTCTATCATGATTTCTTTGATTACATCGAGGTTCCTCATTTAATGCTGGGTACTAGCGACAGCGTAGAGCATATAAGTATCTTCTTTACGTTTCCTCTTTGCATTTTATCATCATACTTTTCATTTTTAGTCACAAATCTTCTGCTTTTACCTGACTCTTCTTTCAGATCCACTTTCTCTTGAATTTTCCAGTGTCGATTTGTCTCTTCAAATTAGTTCTCGTCTTTTTGCTTTCATCTTTTTTCTTTTGAAAACGTCTTCTAGCGATAGCGATCGTACCTTTTCTGACAACCAAGATATCGCCATGTCCAATTCCTCTCACCCTGTTACGGAGACTGTTCCCCCTATTGTTGTGGCTAGAGAAGTGGTCACATTCAATCAGGGCATGGTTGCTGCTCCAGTGACAAGGCAGTGGGTTGACCTTGATAAGGTCAGAGAGGAATGTTGCATACCTAATAAGGTCATCATAGAAGGATACCCTTTAGATTTTGATTATAGCACTAGGGAAAGAGTTAAAGATGGAGAAATCATTTTCTCAATCTCTCATTTGAAAACCTTCAGATTTTCCCTCCATCTTCTCTTTAGCTTTGCTCTGTTCAAACTAGGGATGACAATTTGCCTCGCCCCATTTAAAACCCGTTTATGAAACTATTTAAGGAAACAGGGTGGAGATAAGGTTAGAAAAAATAATCCGCGCTTAAACGGGGCGGGGATGGGATAAGACCCTACCCCGACAAGTACCCGCCCCGTTTAAGTATATATATATATATTTATACTTATATATATATAATATATAAAAGAAATATTAATATTATATATCATACAACTATACAAATTATATTATATCAGTAATGGATGACTCGATATTAGCCATTGTATTGCGTGTACCTAAATGTGTGTGTTTGATGTATATATATATAAATATCAGATTTATTATTATAAAATTTTTTGCATTAAAAAAAAAGAAGTATAAATGGGATGGGGCGGAGAAAATTAAACTGTTGAGAGGATGGGGTTTGGGGATGATATTATAAACAGTTGCAGGGCGAGGATGGGGCTGAAAAAATTAAACAGTTGCGGGGACGGGGAGTCAAAACCCGCCCCGCCCCGTTGCTATCCTTAGTTCAAACTAAAGCTTGTGCCACTTCAGTTAAACCCTAACTTTTTTTGAATTATTTCTTGCATGCTCTCTTTAAACCGCCTCCATAAGCTTGACTTGCACTTGAATGACCTTCTGTTTTGTTAGTCTCTTCATCGAGTCATATCAAAAGACAATCATTACCATCTGTTCCCTAATAAGGGCATAAAGATATGCTATAATACTCCCACTTCTGACAAGTTGTGGAAAGAAAAACTTGTTCTTGTAAAGGACCTTGGAATGTTAGAGCGGCCCAAAGGTTCCCTATCCCTATTATTTTCAACAATGTTGTGATCTCTCCGTTTTCTCTTTCTAGTAAGTCTTCAGGACTTCTTCTTCCTTAATGGAGCACATTATATGAATGGAGCTAGTGTGCTTGGTATTGTGTTGGTGCAGGTGCAAATGCATGTGGTTATGTTGGCATTGTGTTGGTACAAGTTGAATGCCATTGTGTTGGGGTAGGTTGGTTTAGCTTGAATGACATTACATTATACATTATATCATAGAAAATTGAAATTGTATTATATAGAAAACAGAAATTGACATTACATTATACATTACAACTGAAAATTAAAATTATCATACATATCATACATTACATTAAAATTTGTTACAAATCAACCTAATTTTGTCCCAAACCTATTACAAATGATAACAAACACCCCAGAACACATGCAAAGGAACCATTTTCATCTGGTGGTGGTTTTTTTTAATCACCTCTACGCGTACAGACAAGGAATCAAACTAGCACTTGAAGTCAGTAACATCATCCTCTAAAACACTTTCAGATTGTTGAATTTGTCTCAAACATTTACTTGTGTTTCCTGCAAAGCCTCCTTTGCACATTCCCTGGCGTTGGTTCAAAATCAAGTTACACCATTCCCATAAGCCACATCCAAAGGGCTTTTTCAAACAAATATAATATAACTTTCCCTTGTTATTATGCTCATTCGATTCTGTAACTTTGATCAAGGTTTTTTCTCCATATCCACAAATCATGTTCCTATATCTTAAATCTCGAGCATTGCTAGATACAGTGCTTAAAGTAGACATTTTCTGCAAACACCAGAAATATTCGGGAAAGTTTATTTTTTTCAAAAATCAGCAACAAGTGAACGTAAAAAGCAAGGACAAAGAGATCTTAGGGACGATGAAAGAGAGAGGGAAAATGAGTTTTAGATACATACCCAATGTTGATTTGGAGAAGACGATTAAAGTGACTGAGAGAAGGGGAAACTTGCAGCTTGATTTGGAGAAGACGAGCGACTGAGAGAAGGCTTGTTCTTGCAGCTTGATTTAGAGAAGACGATTACAGAAAATTATACATACATATATACATATATATACATAAGGGAGTATGTATATAGTAGAGGGGCTAAAGTACATGGCCAATATAAGGGCAATATCGTCCTTTAAAATTCAATGGATGGTTTGAGGGCAATTTAGATATTTCAACACCACTTAATAGAGCACGTGCCATGCACACACCAATTCTCTGTCAAAATCAACCGAAAACTAACAGAATGGAATGTTTTGAGACATTTTTTTTGGGTTAAATACATTAACCTCCCTTCAGGTTTGGTCTAATTACACACCTCCCTATGTTTGTAAAATAGTTACATTTACCTCCCCTCAATATGTTGAAATGACCATTATGCCCCCATTATTTGAAAATAGTTGTTCTTTACCATTTATAAAATAAAGGGCATTTTAGTTAATATTTGGACAAGAGGGAGGTGAGTGTAATTTTTTTACAAATATAACACCTGTGTGTAATTAGGGCAAACCATAGGAGAGGTCAGTGTATTTAACCACTTTTTTTAGTATAAGGGGATTTTATGAGAATTTTTGATAGTAGAGGGGTTTTTTTTTTTATGAATTTAACCCTTTTATTAATCCTCGTGTTCTACATGCTAGATTGTCCTAGTAAAATTATTACAAAGCAAGTACAATTTAAATTGCCTCGATTTTGTCAATTTTTGTTTGAGAGATGCAAGCTTATATCTTCAATTCATGCTGAGACTGATAATATGATATGTATAGTCATTATGCTGCGTTTGATACACAAAAATGGAATAAAATGAAATGCCTATTCCAACAATTCTTTTGTTTGGTATGAATTTTAAGGTGAGAATGGTCATTCTCTTGGAATGAAAATTCATTCCATAGTTAAATCTCCATTCCCATTAAAATTAAAAAAAATTCATCTCACCAAAAACTCATTCACCACCACCACCACCACTACCATTTCTACTATCACACCGGCTCTACTACCTTCACCCCCCTCAACATCTCTACCTTCCTACTCCACCACACCACCACCTCCATATCGCCACATTCTTCCACCACCACCACCACTGTCTCCACCACCACATCGCATCGCCACCACCTCCACACCCCTACTACACCACCGCCACATCGCCACCTTCCTCTGCTGCCACCCCCACCACACCACTCCATCACCTCCACATCGCTACCTTCCTCCACCACCACACCACTCCATCACCTCCACCACCACACCTCGCCACCACCTCCACATCGCTACTTTCCTTTACCACCACATATTTGTTGGTTTAATTTATTTGTCACTAGAAAAAGTATCTTGGAAAATTTGATTTAAAATTTCTTTTATTCCCACCTTATTTCATGTTTTTAACCAAATAATAGAATGATCATTCCATTCTATTGCATTCCATTTCATTCACACATATTCTTTGATTAATATTATGGTTATCTATTCATTTGAAAGCCTTTGTGTTATTTAAATCAAAATATATGTCCTTTTCGTTTGACAGAAGTAAGAAAGATGAACAACAGCGGTAGAAAAGATTTAGTGGACACTAAATCAAATATCATAGTAATTGAACAAATTCATTCTAAAATTACCAATAAAAATTAGAAAGCCATTCATAAACTAAATCGTAAAACTTGTCAGAACTTATTCATTTTAGGCATATATCCAATAATAATGAACATGACACTTTTTCTAAAGATTTCAATAACTCAAGACATATTAAATACTCCGAAAATCTCTACCTATTTTTTTTAATATATCTTCCTATTCAGCATGGATAAACAAATTACACTGAAATCCATCTAATCTCAGAAAATTAAAACTCTTGCAGATACAAAAATAATAATAATAAATAAATAAATAACTATCAATTTCTTCACTCAAAGAAACTAAAAATTTGGATAAAGTTGGGTCAAATTTGGGTCTGACATTTGAAAAACTAATAACTCTAAGCAAATTTGGCAATTACTCTAAACTATTAGCTAAATTAGGCGAAACAACAAACTAATTAAGCTTGATATGAAAATTAGAAGCATAATAGAATTTCTAAAGAGTTTCTTAAGAATTTTTTTTTTAATAGTGCACAACATATATGGAGATATATAAAAATACATTGAGTTCATATCTGTATTTTGAAGAAGGTGAAGATGAAAAAAAATCGAAAATTTTAAGCTTTCGTCTAGGATTTCGGGGAATATTCAAAAGGGTTCGGGGATTGATAGGAACTTTGACTTACCGAAAATATTTGATAAAACCATTTTTATAGAAACTTGATAAAATATTTCCCTTCCATTTAGGACAACTAGATTCCAAAAAAAACTAAAAACATTTTACATCCAAACAAACGATCGCAAATTGAAGTAAGTTTGTCAATTCAAATATAACTTTTCACGAAAATTTATTTCCACTAAAATAAAGTGGTGAATACAGCAAAACAAAAAAATAAAAATAAAAATGAAGTGATACTATAAAGCCTAGTTTTTGATAACACAATAACCAAAACAACCAAAACAAACTATAGCCAAGAAATCAGTAGCTTACTCAGTAATAAGTGATCCGAACCAAATCTCAACCAGACGATCGGAAGACCCTTCACCACCAACAGGGATTATCGGGGCTTTTAGGGTTTCTTCTCCGAATTGTTTGAAATGGTAAAACATTCTCAACTGTAATCTGCAAATATAGATATACACACACATATATATAGAAGAGATAAGGATGGCTTCTCAGCTGTTTCAACCGCCACTCTTAGCTTCCTCACTCTCCACCTCTTCCTCTTCAACCTATCTCCAAACCCCTTCCTTCGTCTTCCACCACCATCACCACCGCCATTTACGGTCGCCCAACGCCTTAGTTGCTCTCAACCACCACCGCCAAAGGAGGAGGAGGAGGAGCGCTGCTGGTCTTGTCTTTGTTGGAGCGGAAGATACCGAACTACGTGTTCCATCCGCCGAAATTGACACTGAAGACGACGACGACGACGACGACGACGACGACGACGACCCCAATCCCGAAGATCTCGAATATGTCGGCCAAATCAAAAGAGTAACAAACCATCTCTCTCTTGACTACTATATATATATATATATACTCCCACATGTATGTATTGTTTTAGTGGTACTTTCTCCATTTTCAAGTTTCCTCCACTAATTTCTGTACTAATTGACTGCTATACTCACACACACACACACACGCTCCCATATGTATGTATTGCTTTAGTGGTACTTTCTCCATTTTCAAGTCTCCTCCACTAATTTTTAGACCAAAACTTTGTTTAGGTTTTGGAGCTTCTCAAGAAAAACAGAGACATGATTTTCAGCGAGGTAATTCCCTTTTTTTTTTCTATTTGCTAGACAACATTTATTCATATGTTTTAGATTATTTTTCTAATTCCTTTTTCTTATGTTTTCTACTTAATTTTGATTTTGTCCTTTCAATTCTTAATTGCTGTAAGTTTTATATTGTTAATTTGACATCATTGGATTTGAATGCCATGCATGATTGAGTAGAGTTTTGGATAACCAAGTGGAAAAGTATAGCATTAGTTAGCAGGGAATAAAAAATTTGAAGGACAGTATTAACAATTTTTCTCTTTGGATAACTAGAAAAGGATAATAAAGGAAAGTATAGTGTAAATCCAAAAATTAGCGGAGAGGGGAAAGAAGGATAAAAAGGACTTGACTTCTTACTTGAAATAGGGATGACATGGGTAATGATTAACAAACTTTTTTTTCCCCCCTAGTTGGTGGACTCACACACTTTTTTGCCCACACCGGAGCTCGAACCCCTCCCCTCCTCTCCTCTTTGAGGATGGAGAGATTATACTATTGGCCTAGAATTCCTTTGGTAATGATTAACAAACTTATTGTTTCCTTCTATTTTCTCCCACTATTGGGGTTAAGACCCCCTGTACCCTCATTATTTTTAGGGGTTAAATACACTCACACCTCCTTAGTTTAGCCCAATTACACATGCGGTTAAATACACTCACACCTCCTGAGGTTAGCCTAATTACACACGGTAGTCTAGTTTCGGAAAACCTACACTGACACGCCCTAATGTTTGGTGCATGATTCCGACAGCACACCTACCGTCAATGAGCAATTTGGTGGATCCACTGACACCACAAGACATGACATTTCTACCCCTTTTATGGTGAAAAGACTTGCTTAACATCGACGAATGGATGGAAAAGACCAAGTTACCCATGTTGACCTTTTCAAATGAACAAAACTACCCTAACTTATCAGAAGAATTCAAATGTGGTTGATGTTTTAAACCTCTTGCTATGGAAACTCTCTAGTTTTCCAAATTAGGGCCGATTTGAATGTCTGATATTTGCATTTGAATTCTTCTAAACTGCATTTTGATTGAGGAGTTGGAAAGAAAGAAAATAAATCAAAATAAGAGAGAGCTTATTTCATGTCTCGCTCAGAAAAGGGTTTGTTACACTCACATCCCTTGATGTTAGCCCTAATTATATGCGACAACCTAGTTTGGAAAAACCTACACTCACACCCTTGTCAAAGTTACGGTGCTAATGACCGTTAATTTTTCAAGTAAATTCACTCTTTTGTCCTTAATTTATTAACATTATTTTTAGTAAAAATTTCTCTATCTGAAATAACCCTTTTGTACCCCATCATTACACACAACACCCAATCCTTACATAATATGCAACGACTAGGCTGGAGAGTTTGGTAGAGGTTTTGGGTCATTGTTCTTGGAAACAAGAAAAGTATAGCCATTGTAGGAAGAATTTGTGAATTGCAGGGAATGGGATTTGTTTTGAGAGTGAGAAAGTGGAGAGCTTAGAGCTTAAACCTTAGAAGGTTGTTTATGGTTTGAGAGTTAAGACCTTTTAAGTAGTAGATCTGGAACTAACTTGGATACCAGATTATCTCAAAGGGGTGGGTCACACATAACAAATGTTGGGTACTAGCATACATATGGTTGCATATTATGCAAGTGTTGGGTGATGTGTGTAATGATGGGGTACGAAAGAGTTATTTCAGATTGATATATTTTTGACTAAAATAATGTTAATAATTGAGGACAAAAGAGTAAATTTACTTGAACAAATAACGGCCGTTAGTGCTGAAACTCTGACAAGGGTTTGAGTGTAGGTTTTTCCAAACAAGGCCACCGCTTGTAATTAGGGCTAACCTCAGGGGATGTGATGAACCCTTTAGTGAGCGAGACACGAAATACGCTTTCTCTTATTTTGATTTTCTTTCTTTCTTTCCAACTCCTCAATCTAAATGCAGTTCAAAAGAATTCAAATGTGTTTTCTGTTAAACCTCTTGCTATGGAAACTCTCTCTGGTTTTCCAAATTAGGGCTGATTTGAATGTCCAGTATTTGCATTTTTCTTGATTATGATTTCTTTCTTTTGCTAAAAATTGGTTCCATAAAATGGCTGTGCCAATCCCTAATCACCATATTGATATAACTTAATTGTTTCCCTATTTGTAGGTGAAGTTGACTATAATGATTGAGGACCCAAGAGAAGTTGAGCGGAAGAGGCTCCTTGGTATTGAAGATTCTGATGGTCCAACAAGGGAAGACTTAGCTGCTGTTTTAGAGGAAGTCAGTCTTCTTAATTTGCTATTACTATGCCTTGCCTCAACTCCTGCATAGTGCATATATGACATTGAAATTATGCTCCAGTCTGTGCTCCCAACTATGATTTATCCCACTCGTGTTTTTACTACTTAGGTGAACCTCAAGATTGTGAAGAAATAGTATTCATGGTATGTCAATACAAGTTAGTTTGACATTAGTCATTAGTTCTGCGCTTGTACAGCTCATGGGATTGTCAGACATACAGAAGGAAGAGTATATGGAAAATCATATATAACTCTTAAAGGTGTAAATACTTGATGTGTGATGCCTCATTAAACAAATAAATTGATAGGAAGAAAAATGAGTGACAATAAAAATACTGTTCTTCAAAAATAAAATAAAGCAATACCCTTCTTGCTGTAAAGTTCTTCCCCGTTCTCTCTCTCTCTCTTATCTATTAATAGTTGAAATTTAAAAAAAAATGGTAAATCCCACGTAAGTGTTGTTGCTCGAATATTATATCTTTTATAACACAATAAATGAATAACTAAATATGATTTTTCCCTACTTTTTGTGTTTTAAATTTTAAATTTGCACATTATCTCTTTGAAGCTTTTAAAAGTTGGCTTTTCATGAGCTTATTGAACTTATATTAATACAGGTGTTGTTTGGAATTATATCTAACTCTTAGATTTACTTGTGCTTGTGATCAGTTCATTGTCTGCAATTATGAATTTAATTACAATTGGCAAATGTGAATATTTTCCTTAACTTGTGCATGCACCTGTAGTTTTTTTCCCCGAACTAAGCTGCAGTTTTATTGTAATGTCTCTTTTAAAAAATAATTATTTCATTTTCTTATTAAAGAAAATGGAAGCACTAGACATATATAAGTTAATATAATTATATGTTCACATTAAGAGACATTTGTTATAAGTATCAATCTTAATATCAATCTTATGGCTTACTACTACTTCATATGTTTTTCTACATCATTCTTTTAAAATTGCTTTACCAAGTAGACTTTATCATTTGTCACACATATGACTCATCCATATATATGAGTGCATGAAAAAGTAGAGAATTTTTGCTTGGCTTTTCATTTTAAAAAATTGAAAGAATTCTTATATATATATATATATAGAGAGAGAGAGAGAGAGAGAGAGAGTAATTGGACTGTTGACTCCTTTACTTTGAATCATTAAAAATCAAAATTTACACAATCATACCCAGTGCATAATACCACTCTTAATGCTGTCCCTCAAGCTGGAGCATCGATATCTTCTATGCCCAGCTTGTTACATAGTCTAGAAAAGAAAAATTTTTGGTGTAAACCGACAGTCTTATCTTTATATTTTCGGTTCTCTCAAGTCTTATAAAAATCTGAGCTGATAGCAATACACATGCAGTTTGATTATTATGAGAATTTTTATTTGTCGTTGTTTAAAATCCCATCTTCTGCAAAGGTGACCTTATCCAAATCATCTCACATATGTATGTTCTGCTGCTCATACTCAGTTTCTGCATCTGGTCGTGCCACCAAGCTACAAGTAGAAAATGTGCCATATCCATAAACTAATCTCCTGTCCAAATTATCTCCAATAATTCACATCTTGTTCCTGCCGCATTATTCTGTTTTCATTCCCGCCACTATAGTCCGCTTCTTCATCTTCTAGATAACTAGGTTCTTTGCAACTTTTTCCAATTCTTGAAAAACTAGGGCTGCAATTAAGCTGAGTTTAGCATCTGCTTGTTTAAGCTTGCATGATCAAATCAAACAGTTTTTCAAGCGCCAGTTTGGTGGAGCTTAAATATAATTGTTCGAGCTCAGATTGGTTTATGCTTGCCAAGCACGAGCTTGGCTCATTTAGCCAAACTGTCAAACTCAGGGTCGAACTCAAGCATGAGCTTCATATTATTTAATATTTTTATTTTATTTTCTGGAGTAAAATAATGTCTTTATGTAACATATTGTTCAATATATGCATTTCACTAATTTTGAAGTAATAATATAATAATTGGATATGTTTTTTAGGTGGATATCAAGCCAAAAGTATCGGACACATAGTCCATACCCATGTCCAAGCATTGTGTCCGACACGGGTACTTTGTCTACTTTTGAAGTCATAAATTCTGCCTAAAACCACTGGGCCATTAGCCCAATTGGTATAACCTCTCCTCCCTCAAAGGGGAGGTGAGGGGTTCGAGCCTTGTAGTGAGCATTTGCGAGTGTGTGTATTTACCTAACCCCCCAAAAATAAAAAGTAACATAAATTATGCCTAGAAGTATAGAGGAACACACCTTGAGTACTTTAATTTGTTTGCATCTACTGTAGAAAATATGGTTGCTTCCTCCACAAGTGGGGAAATTTCAAAAGGTTTCCTCTAACTACCCCAATATGAAACTCTCTGAGCAAAGCATCTGGCACTACCCTCATCACAAAGAGAAAAAGAGTCGGTGGATCTCCTGTCAAAGCCCTCTTGAACTGCTAAATTTTTTTATCAGGGTTCGCTGATGGAAACAGAAAATTTAACCTTGGCACTTGTAGTTTATGATTTTGGAGTGGGTGGTAAGCAGGTCTATATTTCTCATCCCAATAAAGCTTCTTACATCCCTTATTTCTATCATATTAAAAAAGGGCATTTTTTTTTAAAATATGACAACAACAAATGTTAAAAGTAACAAATAACATATATATTTGCTTATAACTAGGAAACGGCGTTCTTTTAATTAAGACAACAAAATTTAACATCAGTCAGTCAGTCAACCAATTAGTCAATAAATGGAACATCACCTTCAGCTGTGTCAATTCTTGGAATCTCACCATCAGTAGGTGTGGAAAGCAGATTATTTTGCAGTCACAATTGCTTGTTAATCTCCATGAGATTGAATATAATGTGGGCTAGCTTGTATTGCATGACGAAAATGGAAATTGGCTTATTTGCCTCATTTGGATTTCATGAACTTTGTCTATTGATATAGGCAATCAATACCTATTGGGTTCCGAAAGGCAAACTTGTTGCATGACCTAACTCAAATAGGGATAAATTCAACAGTTCAACACACATCACTAGTAACAAAGTGTCCTTGATTTATTTATTTTTTTTACAATTGGAAAGCGGTTTATTCTGCAGTGTAATTTATCTTTCGGGGGAAAGGAAAATCCTCATCTATGATTCTAATTTGTGTAGGTAAATGAAGGAAAAATTCCGAAAGATCGTATTGCTCTTCGGATGCTCGCTGAAGAGATGATTCAATGGCCTAACTTAGAGGTATTGTTTGTAATTTTTGCACACTATAATTCCCAAAGTATGGAGGTTCTATTTTGGATTTTTTTGATAAATAGTGTAGATTGATGTGAATTATTTAGAATTGTTTTTCTATTTTATTTTATTTTTGACATTTTCTTTGACCTCTAAATATTGCATCACATGTTAGGATTACTTCTGCCGATTACTAAGTAAAATATATCCAGTTTGAAATTAGATAGAAAATGCAAATCTGTTGCCATGATCCAAATGTTGTGTTTCCAGCTTTCTCCGTATGGTCTGAGTGTTGACTGGACAAACGCAACATACCTGTCCTGCTAATCACATAACTGAAATAAAAATTGCTACGTCTCAGGCCCATTGACAATTAAAAACAGAAAAAGAACAAAAGAAGTAGAAGTAAAAGAACGGATATTATTCGATTACTCTCGTGCAATATCCGTAGTTATCCACTGTGTTTCTAAGAAATTATGAAAAATAAAGTGATACTAAAAGAAATTTTTATCTTTAATCTCTCTGTTGGTAATGAAGGTTATTACGTCAAGTAATTTAATAGCAAAATTTATGCTTTGTGGTCGCTCTAAATTTTCCTATATTCTTGCATGTCACTTTTTTCTTTTTGTCCTTTCTTTTTCTTCTTCCTATAAAACATGTATTTGTTGAGAAAAAGAAACGAGCTGCATGCATGTCTTAACTGCACTCCCCCATCCCCCTCTCTCTTCCCTCCATCTCTCTTCAACTCATCAGTGGAAAATGGCTGGGTACCCTGAATTTTCAAAGTGTGCCCATTCAGAAGAGTTGCAATTCATAGCACCAGTAGGAAAAGTAAATTTTGGTCTTAAAAGTAATTTTTTAAAAGACGAAAGAAGATTTTTGTTTGTGTCAATGACAGTGATCTGGTGAACTTTTACTTGTTTATGTTGTATATAATTATTATATAATGTTTAAATGTCAAAAAATAAACTTAGGGTGAATACAGAAATTAGAAATATGATATATCTATATACATGTATTTGCATGCATTTTTACAAATGTTAGAATTGAACCTTTAAATCTGTCCCTCCCTTTTAGATGCCATGCTTCCACTGGTATACTTCAATAGCCTTTGTTGGGATGAAATTTATATGGTCATCATCATCCTTGCCTTTGTCCCATATGTATGGGGTTGGCCACATGAATTCTCTTTTTCCATTTTTTTCTATTATAAACCATGTCTCTTACAATATTTAGTTTCTTAAAATCATTTTTAACCACTTCATCCCATGCAAGTTTTGGTCGGCCTCTTTGTCGCTTGCCTTCTATGCAAACAACTCTCCCTCTCCTAACCGATGCATCTTCGCCTCTACGATGTATATGCCTATATCACCTAAAGCCTACTTTCTCTAATTTTATCACTAATAAGAGCTACTCCTAACTTGCCCTTCTATGCAGACAATTCTTCCTCTACTAATCGGTGCATCTTCAGCTCTACGATGTATATGAATTTTATATGGTCGGTAGTCATAGTTACATATAAACTAGACATGGTTGTTACATATAAATTTCTGGGACACTACGAGCTTTTCAGAATCTTTTCCAACATCTCTATAGTTTCATTGAGAGTGTCACATCTCTGAAAACCTCTCAAAATTTCATTTCTAATTTCAATGTTGAAAGTGATACCTATATATCCATCCGCATACGTAGATTTTCAGATCTTGACGTATAGGTTGACATTAAATTGACACCCTGTAAAGGTATTGATTTCCTTCCCCCTTGCTGCATTTGTTGAATAGGTTGAAGCATCAAAGAAGAAGCCTACCAAATCCCTATATGCAAAAGCCACAGACACTGGTATTGATCCTCAAGTGGCTGCAAAGAGACTCAACATTGATTGGGATTCAGCTGCTGAGATTCAGGATGCTGATGTCAGTGATGACACAGAAGTTCCTTCAGCTGTGGTTAGTTACTACTCCCCTATAATATTTAGGTAGTCTTGTATCAGTAATTGGCAGCTGTGGTTAGTTACTACTCTCCTATAATATTTAGGTAGTCTTATATCAGTAATTGGCATTGTGTTACGAATTAGTGTCATATGATAGAAACGGCTGGTTGTAATGACGTTGCTTCAGTCTGCGCTTCCAAGTGTTGCTGCAGCATTCATACATAATCAACAGCTTTTATGATGGTTATTGATGCTAAATTTGAGAGTAATCTCGTGACAGATAGTAATTGTTAACATTAATTTATTTTGTCAATTTAAAATTTTGATACATTTGCTTGATTGTTCAAATAATATACAAGAGAAAATTACAGAATGTCGGAATGCCATTAGAACGATTTTAATAATAAATAACAGTTGAATCACCATCATCACCTCTAGTAACCAAAATCTAAACCTCCACAAAATCGTAACCATTAATCCCTGTTACATTACAAAGCTCAATGCTACTTATTAACCTGCATTCAGGGATATGAAAGCTGACTGAAATTAGGTGCATAACAACGTAACAAACAAAAATTCTACTGATTTACTACCATGCCACGAGTATTTATCTATCTGTTTATTTATTTATATATGTATTTACTGACTCAGAACACGTTCTCTTGCAGGGATATGGAGCTCTGTACTTGGTCACAGCATTTCCAGTCATCATTGGAATCTCTGTAGTGTTGATTCTATTTTACAATTCTCTCCAATAAAAATTTTGTAATGTCATGAATGTATATTCTCTCTATCCTTGCGGAAAAAGATGGTGTCACTGGCTTTAATTCCTCTAACTTTGTATGTTCGAAAATAAAATGATAATTGTTTCCAGTAGATGATAACTTTGTGCTGCAGTGGGATTTTTTGGGTAGATCGCCTTGTATTACTTATCTTAGCCCACTGCAAAATTGTTTCATTATTCTCTTCTTTTTTAACGGAAAATACACACATGGGTTCACCTTCTCTTTTCAATGTTTATTTATTTATTTTTCTCGTGCTACTGCTGACCATTGGCTATGAATTAATTCAATTTTACAATAATTTTTTTGTATACATGTATCCAACTGTTGATGAATACACATCAATCCCTATATATAAACTTATCAGATGTATGCTTGTGCACACGTTGTTTCTTAGTTTGTTGGGGAGAATCAGGTTATTACTGATGAAAAATAGGCCATCACAGGATTATATTATGAAAGTCAACTCACTGGAATAAAATTTAGGTGGTAAAAAAAAAAAAAAAACTGATGTCCTCTTTCATGGATAGTTAGTTGACACTTACTATTATTAAAATTCTTTCTTACATTTTTATAATAATCATATTATAGACATTGACATGTCCCTCTTTATGTATGGAGAAAAAGAGGAGATGGAAATCACGACTGAGACATGCCGTCCACGTTCTAGCCTATACATGTTCCCTTCTTCATCCTTTAAATTGTTAAATTCACCATCTGATCATCAAGTCTCTCACCTTCAGAAGTCATGGCACTTTTAGCTTCAGATTTGGTGCTTCCTGGCGTAGACAATGCTCGGGAAGCCGATGAAATTTACAACAGAGCTACAGATATCTGCTTGAATGCTGAAAATCTCCATGACGCTCGGTTCTTGTACCTCGGGAAACCAAAGGTGTTGGTCAAGAAGGCGAGTCTGCAGAAGGAGAAGCAGATTTCAGTAGATCCCATATCATTGAAAGACTTGGCAAATCCACCGCCGGTTATTACAGCCAGGAAAGTCGATGGTACCTCTCTTCCACCTCCTTTACTTCCTGCAAAATCCAAGTTTTTAAGCACCAGCCTTCCGGGTTCTGCCACTTCCTCGCCTCGGTTTGGCTCGGGTATGTTGAAGAAGAAATGGAAGAACAACAGCCAGGTATCTTCTCTGTGGATCAATCCTCTGGCCCGGCAACATTCTGCGTCCCTCTATCATCTTTCTCAGCTCCGGGAGAGTGACTTTCAAAGGAGCAAGTCTTGTGGTGAAGGGAGAGCTTATGCACCATCTGATGAGTTAGATCTGTGGCTGACTAGAGTGAATGGTACCAGGCATGAAGACCGGCGTTGCAGCAGTTTCTGCAGCACAGAAGTAAAAAAGAATGGACTCAAGCACGGTGGGGACACGGATAGTAACGAAGAGAAGTTCAAATGTGGAGCTCTGTGCTTGTTCTTGCCAGGCTTTGGCAAGGGAAAACCAGTGAGAGCAAGAAAGGAGGGAGCTGAAATGGAGCATGCCATCTCCCGGACGGTTTCACTGGAGAAATTTGAATGTGGGTCATGGACATCATCGGCCATAATGAACGGTAACGAAGAAGATGACAGAGATTCCATGAATCTCTACTTTGATCTGCCATTGGAGCTGATCAGAAATGGTGTCAATGAAGCGCATTCGCCAGTGAGAACAGCTTTTGTGTTCGATAAGGATGTGAAAGGAGTTCTCAAGAATAGTAGGTCAAGAGTAACGGCTAGGAAATCCCATGAATCGCCTCGTCGTGTTCGTTTTTCTACTTCATCGCCGACAATGTCGTACCCAACATCGCCGGCTTCTTGCATTACACCACGCCTGCGCAAGGCAAGGGAGGATTTCAATGCCTTCTTAGAAGCACAGGGTGCATAACAGTTTTCATATAATTACAGAAAAGACTGCATGTTCTCTTAAATTTTGATCAACTCTATTCTCACAGAATAATTTTAAGAAGCCGCACTCAATCAAACGAGTTCTAATGTTATTTGTTTGCTTTAGTTTTAATCCTTTGAGAACATAAAACCATTTTGGAAAATATAACTAAGCAGTCTCTTCATTGCATTTTTGTGTGCTTTATACTGCTTTGTTGTGTCTGTATGAAAAAAGTATAGGCCCAAATCTTCGAAGCATGTGAAATAGTAGTGCAAAGCTTTCATTTGATGTGGTGGATTAGGAGTTGATGCTTAGAAAAATTTCCTCCAATTTGTTTTAGAACATTTAAGTTCTCTATGATATAACACTTCATTTCATTTTATCATGAGATAGAGCTCAACAAGACAGAATCATGTAACACAAAGGCTAACTGTGCAGTTGGAGCTTTGAGTTTGGAAATGGTACCGAGCATGAGCAATGGATCCACGAGACGCAAATTGTGAGACCCAACATTGGTTAGCTAAGTGGTTGGCTGAATCCGGCCAACCACACAACGAACCAAATATAATTTATTATTATTATTTTTCTTTATTTTTATAAAAATACGTGTCATATATATATATATATATATATATCATTTGCTTAAATGTTAATAACTTTCACTACAAATTAAATTTTTTGATGAAACTAATTCTGTTAGAAAGAAAATTTCTAGAGCTTTAATTTGAATACTACTTAGACTATTTTTTAACTTAAAACGAAAAAATTATGAATTTTTTAAGTTAAGAAAGTATAAAATTTTTTATTATAAATATGTATATACATAAAATTTTAGATTAATTTAATTGTATAAAATTATTTAATTGTGTGGGTAGTGAAAATCTGGAGAACCTGTTGTGGAGTCAAAATTTAGAGATTATGATGTGGCTGGTTAAAATGCAAATCTGGAGAACCTGTTGTTATAGAGTCAAAATTTAAAGATCCTGATATGATGATATGACTGGCTAAAATGTTGAGGTGACAAACTAAAATTCAAATTTGAACAACCAAATTTGACTAACCCATAGTGGATGCCCTAATAAAAGCTGATTTGCTTAACAAGAGTGAGAACACTGTAAAATATTAATGTGTTTGGGAAAACAAGAACGATACCAGAATTGTCGAATAGGTGAAGATATTATGGAGATTAGCTGAGAGTTCTCATGAGAGACGTCTGAAGAGGACATACGAAGCCATTAATACTATTCTAGAAAAAAAATAATTACCAATATTATGAGCAGTTGTTTTTTTTTTTTTTAGGTTAACTGGTTAAGTAGAATAGAAGAGGGAAGAATTTACAGTGAGGTCTCAATTTGGAGACAAACAAGCCGAAAAGGCAACCCAAAACAAAACAAAACAATGGCAAAGGTCTCAATTCAGAGACAACAAGCCAAAAAGGCAACCCAAAACAGAACAATGGCAAAACATATAGCCAAACAAGGTCCTTACAGGCACCAAAATACTAGAGAAGCAATAACAAGCTTACCTTGCTATATAGGAAAAAAGAAAACAAAAAGCAATGCACCAACACCTACTGAAGAAGCAAGCACAACAGTAAATCCAGCAGGTGGAACCATCCATGACTGCAAACATAGGCATGAAAAGCAGCCTACTGATCCATTCCAAAAAGCAGAGCACCCGCCATCTTGAACTACAGCAGCAGAGATCAAAACCCATCCATTGCTTGATGAAGATTAAAACTAAAGAGAGAATCAACCCACTGATTCAAATTCAACCACCAAGCCACAGAACATCAGCAAGCCAAGAAGAATGAGCATTCGACCACAGCAGCAGAAATCAAAACCCCTCCATTTCTTGATGAAGATTAAGACAAAGGAGAGAACCAACCCACTAATTCAGATTCAACCTCAAAGCAACAGAACATCAGTAGAAGAGGAGGAGAGGAGAGGCATTAGGATAACAGCAATCTCTGACCAGCAACGTTCCTCGAACCCAGCTATAACAAATTCTGAATATCCCAAAATGATTCAATGTTTCTGATCAAAGCACCATTCAAGAGCTTAGTAGAGGCAAGTCTGTTCTTGATAGTGCTTTTGATAAATCCTATTATGATTCTAGGAGGGGAAGCTTTGTCATTGCGAGCTCTTGCATTCCTTTCAAGCCAAATAAAATAAATTGAGCAAGTAAAAATTAGCTTGTGAACAAAAAATTTATCAGAATTACATGAGCTAATCCAAGAATCAGAGCACCAACTAATGAGGCTATCACAACAGTCAGGTTGTATGTGAAATCCAGCAACTGAAAGTGGTTCCAAATTGCAACTGAGAAAGGACATTGGAAGAAAAGGTGGTTGATGGACTCTCCCTCAGACAAACACAGATAACAAGCATTAGGAAAGTGCAAGAATGCATTTGCATGAGAGTCAAGTGTGCTTAATTTGCCTTTAAGAGCAAGCCAAGTAATAAAGCTCATCTTTGGAATGTGATGTTTAAACCCGATCAGGTTTGCCCAATTAACACAAGGGGAAGGTGGAGAGAAGAAGCTAAGTGTATGAGAGAAAGAATAAGAAGAAGAAGGGGAAGGGGTCCAAATAACAGTTTCCCTCTCATAGGATGGAGGTTGAAGGGCAGTTAACTGAGCCAAAATAGATGGGGTGCTGAAAACAGGGTTCAAGGGAGGGAAAACCCACTGATTATTGGAAATTAGGCTATCAACTTTGACTTGAGTGTCTAGTTGAAGAATTTCCAAATCAGTGAGATTAAGTTGGGAGGTAAGAGGGCCATTTGGTAACCAAAAGTCAGTCCACATCATGATATCAGAGCCATTTTCAATCTTATGTCTAATCAAGCCTGTTGCCATGTCTCTAAGCTTCAGAAGCTTCCTCCAAAATCCTGAACTAAGGGCTGTTGCTTTGACATTACAGAAACTTCTGAGCTTGATAACATAAGAGTGAGTCCAAGTAGCCCATAAACTTTCTTTTCTTAGGGCAAAGATTTTCCATATGTGGATGGATTTACACCAATTTGAAACAAGGAAAAAATATCTGCCTTGATTTACATAAGAGTGAGTCCAAGTAGCCCATAAACTTTCTTTTCTTAGGGCAAAGATTTTCCATATGTGGATGGATTTACACCAATTTGAAACAAGGAAAAAATATCTGCCTTGATTTACACCAATTTTTAAACAAAGAAAAAAAAAAAAAATTAGGAACCATATCCAAATCACCCATTCAACCAATTCACAAGGGATTTTTTTTTTTTTTTTTCTCTTTCAAATTCTTCAATCCACTCACAAGGGAAGTTTCCTTGCTCTTGCAAAAAGTATTCAGTACTCTCTCTTCGTCAAGTACCGAGAAACTATTCATTAATACATCAGTGTCTACTTATCTCTCTTTCACAAAACTCACATCCATCTCTCTTCATCTCTCTTTCACAAAACTCACATCCATCTCTGACTGTCATGCCACTAAGTTTAATACCTTTTAGTTTCAGGTATCTCTCCCACATCTGAGAAAAGGAAAAAGCTATAAATTTCATATTCAATTCTATATGAAGCAATCATTTCTTCTTTCACATCAATGGTTTGCTAATACTTGGTAGTGACAATGAAACCTCAACTCTTATATGCATTCAACTTTTCATGTGATGGTTATGATTTATTAGAATGGACGATCATTATCAATCCTCCAGAATAATCCACCAAAATAACTTAGATATTTACCTTCTTTAAAAATCTCTCAATCCTTCACAAATTCTATATAAATTTCTACAAATTCATATAAAATTCTAGATCTAACTCCTTTATAGAGAGCGATGAAATTGTAGTAAACTTTAGTTTTGATCATATCGGGAGTAGTTCATGAGTCATTTTGCCAAAAAAAATATGACTAAAAGTTGAGTCTTACAAATATAAAGAGTAATGAACACTCTCCCCATCAAGAAAAATTAAGAAAAGTTCATTTTGTCAAGAGAAAAGAAAAAGAAAAAGAAAATTTGATTGAATATAAAGAGTAACAAACCATCTCTCAAGAAATAAAATAAAATTTGATTGAATATAAAGAGTAACGAACAATCTCCCAAGAAATAAGTGTTAGGGTCTAGTCTTAAAAAAATTGGACAAAAACTTAACAACACGAAGAAAAAAAGAGGTACGCAAATGCATTGTCGTGAAGCTGTTATTTCAACATCACCAACCAAGAGCTGCTAGAAAATGATCTATTCTTCCTTTTTGGGTGGGTCTATTTGAAAGAATCTATGGTTGGACTTGGATTTAGGGATTCAAAATGAATTTAATTGGTTTAATTATTTAAGAGTATAACTTGGATTATATATTCTAATTAATGATTCTAGATGTCTATCTCCTACTCTGATTTATCCTGACTGATATTATTCTCTTGGTTCTAAAATTCCAATACTCCAAATCAATCATTCTATATGTTCTATATTTGGATATATCTGCGAATATTAACTACAAATCCATCCATTTAAATCTATTTATTCAAATAAAGCGTTATGCACAAGGTTAAGGATAAATCAGGCTAGTCAAAACTTGTTATTAATCAAAATCCAGTTTTTACAAGCCACCAACTTTATAGAATACATTTCAAATTGGTCTTTTAATTATTCTTGAAGATATGAATATATACTTATTTCTCATTTTGTTTGCAAAATTACACTAACCTCTTTTGAGATTTGTATTTTTATAACACTGACCTTTTCTTTTGTTTGCAACCCCTTATGTCGGAACTATACATGTCATTAATGATTCTTGTGTAATTATATTTTTATCTTTACAACAATTAGTTTAATTTTTTATCATCTATTAAAATGGTGTGCACAAAAATTGATACCCGTGTCTACAAAAAAAAGTATTACCAGATGCACAATATATGGTAATTCATTGCATAAAAGGGATACCAGGACAAAAAACCTTTTAAACAAAAATGGAAATTAGACGAGAAACTGTTGGACTCCATACAAACATACATGTATACATATGTATATACACACACACACACAAACACACAATAAAATCTCCATATTTTCCTCTCCTCAACAACTAAAAACTGAATCTAATTTATATCTGATCTATTGATAAATGGAGTGCTATCAAAAACAGCACCATTAACAGAATTATCGTCATCTATTAAAAATCTCAAAACAAGAGCAACAATCTCAAATAAGTCAGAGTGATTGTAAAATAAAAGAATCACCCGACAAGATGTCTAATAAGTTTGTTGATACAACGACAACAAACTTAATCGAAAAAGAAAATGAAAATGATAAAGGATTTGTTATGTTAACAGGTCCTAATAAGTTTGTTGATCAATATGTTTGCAAACTAACGAATTGTAGTTAATCGAAATCAATTCATTTACTAATATAGCAAACAAATTCAAATAGAGCTCTTATTCACTTGAGTGCACGTTGTTCATGAAAATCTCGGTTAATTTTGTAACCCTGATCAAGACAAATGTCGTCATTGAAGGCTTCCCAAGCATTACTACAACAGGTGATCAAATTACTACTCTTATTTTGAAAACATAATTTTATAATACGTGTTTATTGTTTTTTTTTTTTTTTGCCACTAAAGATATGCGTGTCAATTGTGCATGTTCATCCATAAGAAAAGCCAAATGATAACGCTTTTGTCTCACATTCCGGAGTTCCAGAGTTTGATTGGTTAGGTTATTTTTAGAAAAAAAAAATTTTAAAAATTATTTGGTGTATGCAAGACGAGAGGACTGTATATGTATTTGATGGTGGATTATGAAATGGTAAGAGGTTTGGCACCACAATAGTCGGAAAAAAAAAATGTGTTAGGTATCCTCTAACTAAGGGTGATATTTCGTGTTTGCAGATCATACTCGTGTCATGTCGAACTATGAATTTGAACACGATTTGTTTAACAATCGTGTTGAGACTTTTAACATGAACACTACCCATTTATTAAACTGATTACACGGGTTGACATGCTTAACCCGTTTAATTTAAATGAATCATATAACTTGTTAATTAACTTAAGTATAAAATGCAAATATGTTGAAAAATTTGAAATAATAGATGACAATTTATGAAAAAAGAATAATTGGAACAATACAATTACAAAAAAAAGAACCAAAAACAATAACTATATTAAAATAATAAAATGTCCATTGTAGTCGGGTTAAAACAACTTATGAATTTGAACTCACATCGCTTTGGGCAAGCTCACTTACCATTACACCAAAGTCCGACCTCTTTTATTTACACACACACACATATATATATATATATATATATATATATATATATAAGTTTCAATAGGCCCCTACACACATCTCTCTCATCCGCCCATTGAATCTTTTCAACTATATATACATTATGGAATAAAAAAACATCAAATTATTTTCCACAGTCAAATTATTTCCAGCACTGCTAGACTTACTTGAAAAGGCTTAGGCGAATGGCAAAACCTTCCGATCCAACAATTTTTCGCTGCATTAGTGCTTGGAGTAGCAGATATTGCATTAGTCTTAGAATTGCATAATTAAAAATTAATTAATGACCAATAAGTGGAACTTAAAATCTGGTACAGTGTAACATTTGGATATTGAGAAAATAAAAAAAATGAAATACATGTTTATATCTATTCCAAATATTTTTCGGCAACCAAACAACATACAGAAAGTGCCCCGACTCAGTCCGGCAGTTATGAAATTAAGTACCGGTTCGGTTGTTTGCTGAGAGAAATGAAAGGAAGTTGAAGAGAGTCTCAAGTGGGTCTTCGTTGGAGGTAAATTAAGGCGGTGTGGGAAAGACCACCGTGTAGCTCCATCCTTTCCTTCGATCTTCTGTTCTGCTCACAATATGATGTTCTGTTTCATTTGTGTTTGATTTGTTGTTCAAGTGAAAACAATCCTCTATTCTATTTTTTTTCTTCTTTGTCTGGTGAGAAACTTGAGAGTGAGGCTGAAATTAAGCTTGAAATCCTCACTCACTTCCAAAACCAATTAGGAAGGAACCCACCATCATACATACTATGGTATTGACTCTCTCACTCCAATTGTGCCTCCCTCTATTCTATCTCATTTTCATTCCTCACTCACCTCCATTCAAATTTCCATCACTTTTTGAGATAATGCAGTGTATGTTCTTACTCCACAATGATAAAGCTCCTAGGCCCTGATGGATTTAATTCCCTTTTCTTCAAGAAAACATGGCCCATCATTGATTCTGAGGTTACTCAGGCCATTCAAGAGTTCTTCCTTAGTGCCAAGCTGTTCAAGGAAGTTAATTCCTCTTATATTTGCCTTGTTCCTAAATTTGCAATCCCTACTAATGTCAATAACTTTCCACCTATATATTTCATGTTGTTCTACTTTGTATAAATGTATTGCCAAGTTGCTTGCAAACAAGCTTAAACCTGTCCTTCCAACCATCATTAATCCCTCTCAATTTGCTTTTGTAAGTGGTAGGAAAATCAAGGACAACATCTTTCTTGCTCAAGAGCTCTCCATGGTTATCACCTAATCTCTTGGCCTTTCTTACTGGACTCTCTATACCTTTTTGGATTCCCTCACAAATTCATCTCTTTGGGTGAAGGAATATTGTATCTCTTACACTTCCTTTATGTAACGATCAGAAATTTCAAGCCCAGCCATAGTGTTCATATGCTTGGGCTTTGGGCTAATTTGGGGCTTCGCTGTTGGTTGGTTGGTTTCCACTAAAAGTGGTTAGGCTTGGACATTGGCCTTCTACACACAACAAAGTCTTTGACTGGTGTCTCTTGGCCTATTTGGATCTGTACATATTATTCATCTCTATACAATTACGTTTACCCAAAAAAATGAAATATGTGAGGTAGGTTGAAAGTTGCAAAGACTGAGAACAGAGAGAAGTTATTGTAATTAACCATGTGTAAGTTTGGGGTATATTAGATGAAGTTTTTCATGTTTGTGTCAAGAAAAGGTGATGCAGCATTACGCAAAGCAGTTATATATAATAATCCTTATATACCTTTGCAGCCACAATGTTCATAACAAGGTCAATGATAGTCTACTGATCGAACATAGTTATTCGATCAATATGTATCCGACACAGGTACTTCACTAACATAGATTTCCTCTAGCATTTGAGAATATTGCACCATCAAGCATGGAAAGATTAGTGGCACGGAACTCACGCTCTCTCTTCTCGAAGAACAAGTGAGTAAGCTTAATTTGCTGATATATTGATGGTGAGGGATTCATAGCAAGAATTTGGTGCGCATTGGCTGAATATAATTCATTCAGTCCAATCAAAATTTGATACAAACGCTTTTGTTGATGTTATGCAAGTCCTTTCATGAAACCACATGTATCTCAGTAGCCTTTTAAGTTTAGTGAAATAAGTAGTATGTTCGATGCTTAGAAAAATTTCCTCCATTTATTTTTTTTTTTGAACATTTTGAGTTGTTTCTGTGATATAACACTGGCCATTTTACCATGAGATAGAGTTCAACAGCCAAGACCGAATCATGTAACACAAAGGCTAACTGGTGTAGCTGGAGTTTTGAGTTTGGAAATGTACCATTAATAGAAGCTGATTTACTCAACAAGAGTGCCATTCTCATAGCAGAACACCATGTGGAATATTAATTTTCTCACATTAATGTGTTTGGGAAAACAAGAATGATGCCAGAGTTGTCGATCGGATTGATGAAGATAGTATGGAGATCAGTTGGAGTTGGAGTTGTCATGAGATCGAGAGGTCTGAAGAGGGCATGTGTAGAAGGCATATATATATATATATATATATATAGATCTAAATTATTTGGAGTGATGGAAATATTATGGGGTGTTGGAATCAATGGCAAGAAAGACAGGAGGCAGCAACATGTTTGCTTGGGAAGAATTGAACATAGAAAAAGAAAAATACTAATCTAGCTGCAGGAATGATGCTGAACAGAGTGTTTGAAGAAAAGAAAAAACAGCATATTATTTAATATTTTGATGCCATTAAGAAGTTCTAATAAAATTTTGTATCCTCAACTCTTCTTTACACAATAAAACATTCTGCTACAATTTACACAAGGGAATGGATGTAGACAAAGGAGGGGAAAAAAAAACAAAATCCCAATATTGTAAGGAAGTTTCAAGATTATAGGGATTGAGTCCCAAGAATATATATTATTGGGATTGAATGCAGTCTGTAAATCATGCAAATATGTTTTGCATCTTATGGGCCAAGATACACTTTCAAGCCTATAATGAGATTGAGGATCTACTTTTGTTTCCATTACATGTTCATCTTTAATTTGTATCAAGAGTTTTAACATTGTATTTGCTACCAAGTACTTGTGAACTCTTGCATGTAAATGTGACATTTTTTGTTTTTGTTTTTGTGAATCATGTGATGAAATATGAAAAAGGACATTTGTCTATGGTTGATCCAGATGCAATGTTGGCATGGGAAGCAAAATCTGAGATTATTTTATGTTTTTTGATTAATTATTTGCAAATAAAAACTATTATAAGAAAACTAAATCAAGTAGGTCTCTAACTTTTTTCATTATTTTACACAAATTGACTGGTTATAAACTTAAACCTGCATCTTCTTTTGCCAACCTGAACTTTTATTATTGCTTCATTATTGCATTCACAGTGAACCCTAATAAGAAAGGAAATTAAGGGAAAAGGGGAGAGAGAAAAAAAAAAAAAAACTCATGTGAATGAACTACACAAGGAATCATGTATTTTTTCTTGCAAAGACAATGACATCCATAGGCCTGCTAGGTCAACAATAAATAACAAGTTAACAGCTTGGTTTCCTGAGCCATGGATAAGCTCATGAGCCTGAGATTCCTCTCTTTTCAGATGCATGGTACATTTTGAAGCATAACTATCTGTCATCATATATATATAGTATATATGCCATCTGCTTCACAGAAGAAAAAGGAAGAGAAAGTGTGTAAAGTAACTGAGAGCACATGGAGAAGATGCTTAACTTATGCTGCAGACATTGATAAATAAAATATCTGAAAAAGTATACATATATATATATATATAGTGAGCAAACATCACATACTCAATCCAATACAACCCAAAAAAGCACTCAAAACCTTCACACTAACTTATGTTACACAATACCACAAGACTTTGTATTAATTCCCACTAAATTAGAAGTCAGAATATAGAAAATCAGTATAGGATGATTTCTTGTTGCACATGGCACTATTTGACCTGAGAGGAATGGAAGCTAGCCTTGAGTCTCCATCAAGCATGTGAAGCCCTTTGTCCTCTTGATGATCAATCAGTAGATATAGGATTATATATATATAGGAATTATTATCCAATATATATTAGCCAATAAAGTTGACGGTAGGGCTGGCCTAATGACCCCTCCTCTTCTGATGTTGTGCTTTGATCCTTTCACAGCCTGTTAAAAGCAATGCAAATAATGGAGGATGTGGTGGTCACAAGAAGTGAAAATCATAGGCACCAACCACATGCCATTGCCTGCACAACCCCAACCCTGCACATGCTCTCTGTCCCCTCACACAAACACTCCCCTACTTTATTCCTCTCATTCTAAAATCATCTCATCACCAATCAAAACCTTACAATAATTAATATTATACATCACTGCACACAACTAAATCATTCAAATATGTGTAGTTAGAGGGATCGGCTAAACTAATTTATTAAATTTTATGTCACACTATATATGGCTTATTAATTAATTCATTGTCCTCTCTTAGTTCCTCATGTCATGTTACTATTCTATAGAGCTGGGGCTGCAGTTGAACCCTGAGATGCCAACGCCGCAGCGGCCGCGACCGCCACGCATTGAAGGTGTCGCCGGCAGGTGGTCAAGTGGTCGTTGGTGAGGCCGGCCGCCTGCATGAACGAGTGCAAGACGGTGGGGCCCACGAACCGGAAGCCTCTCCTCACCATGTCTTTGCTTATGGCCTCTGATTTTGAAGTCTTCACAGGGATCTTGTAGCATGACTTGTATTGGGTGGCAATTGGCTTGTGATTTACAAATCCCCACAGATACTTGTCAAATGATCCAAAATGCTTCTTAATCTGTACATGAGTTAAAAACAAGTTTCCACATCAGTGACCCCACAAATATATATATATATAAAAGATGCTTTGCTTGGAAATTAAATTGACTTATAAGTGTGTCATTTAATCCCAGTCAGAGAATAATGCAGATTAGTTTACAGTTTGCATTAAATATTGTTTCCTAAATTAGTCAGAGTTCGCAAATAGTACACCGTAGTGGTAGTTACACCAGGAGGAAAACTGAACAGGTGTTAATGAGAGTTAAAAGTAGGTGATGTGTTATTGAACAAGAATGTTTAATTAAACTTCAAGGAGTTAGACACTAAGCGGTAAAATCATGTGACTTAGGTGTCTCATAAAGCATTAAATCTAAAATTTGACTTTTGTGACACAAAAGGAGCCTTAGTCGACTCATTGGAAAAAAACGTTTTGCACGGTGTTCTAAAAATTAGTTTGGACACACCGGATTTATTTTAATAAATAAAAACAATGTTTAATTACCTCAAGAATCCGGTGAGCATTGTCGACGACTCCTCGGAACTGGCTTAATTCTATGCCATAATCAGCACTGGTGGATGTTATTTTCTTTTCAGTAAATTTTGAGACAGTTTCTGCATCAAAGCCTGAAAAAGCCTCCCTGTAAAGAAGAAACAAAAAGAACAGTTAACACATCTGTTTAATACTTTTCTTTTTCTTTCAACATGCTTAGAAGATGGAGTATGAAAGACCCCTTTTGGTTGCTAGAGTGTTTGCTAATTAAACCTTATTGTATATCCTTTCTTTTTTGCTAATAAGATTTTTTACCCAATAAAAATATAAAATAACATTTTTTTTTCAAGAGTTCTATGAAATTAATCACACCCACCTGAACTCTTGCCTTTTCTTCAAGACTGTGGTCCAAGCTGACCCAACTTGAGCACCAGTTAATACTAGCAATTCAAAAAGTACCCTGAACATAGCACAAAGATATATATCAATTCCATTTCTAAATTTAATATATATATATAGAAAGGGAAAAGACAGAGAGAGAGAGAGAGAGAGCTTACTTATCATCATGGATAGGAACTCCCCATTCTTCATCATGGTATGCAACTGATATAGGATCTGTAAAAACACCACCATAAGTTCAATTTAATTATATATTTTTGTTTCATAAAATGTGTTTGACTAATTTGCCAAAAATTTTGCATACCTGAGCTCGAGGTGATAAAATTGCACTTCTTTTCCTCTTTAACAATTGTAGTAGTAGTAGCCGAAGGATCAAGTGGGACAACCTTCCCTTCATACTTGGCAGACTTTGTTCTTCCATAATGAGCAATTTTCATCTTTCTTTGCACTTGCATTATTGCAACATGTTCTCTCCTCGCGGCGGCTATGCTTCCCGGTGCCTCAACAATCAAAGATGACGAGTACTTCAATGAAGAAGAAGTCTCTAGTGAAGGTGCAACTCCATCTCCACAATTTTTCTTCGACTTCTTAACCAAAGCCACGGATTTGGTGGCGCTCCTTGGTGTCAAGATCACCTTCTCCACACTAGAGTTCAACCCATTTGGATCACTGCCCCTCTTAGTAGCCGGTGGTCGCGGTGATTTTAACTTGGGAGAGATAGGGGGTGTTGAATTCACACACTGCTTAGTTGGTGGTGATGACAAAGGTTGAATTAGTGTAGGAGGAATTTTGAGGGAGGTTTTTTTAAGCGAATCGCGGCGTTCCAAGAGCGGGACACGGTTGCAGGCGGGCTGAAGGACCGGGCGGCCATTGATATGAGAGATTGTAGCAGTGGTGTTAACACTTCTAGCTTGGAGTCTAGACTTAGAGGAACACATATTTTTGGTGCTCTTTCTTTGTAGGGACTAAGGAGAGATTGGATGTTTTTATGGTGCAACAAGGTTAGTTTGTTGGGTGGAAATGACAAGAGAGAAAAAAAGAGCTATTGGGATTGAGAGGGAAGGCAATGGAGGAAGTGAAAGAACTTAACGAGGTGTTTGGAATAGATGTGGGGGTTTATAAAAGGGAAGGTGGGGACAGTTTTGGGGAAGTTGTAACATGGGGGGGTTGGGGTCTGCCATACATCCCTCTTGTGAGGGGCACTATCTTTTGTTAACGTGACCACGAGGATGACAGTGACATCCTCCTCATTGGGAAAGGTTTAGAATTAGAATATATATATATACACACATATACATATATGTATGTATGTATGTATATGTAAATGTATATGTATAGTGAAGAGAACAAAAAAGAGAAGTGTGGGGATGGCGGTGGTGCCACTGCCAGCCCTTCCTGGACCCTGCTTTCCCTACTATTTGTGCCTTTACTGCTCAAGAGTACATGCCAGCCCTCCCAAAGCCCAAGTTGGAGTGGGGTTGAAGGTTTAGGGCCAGAAAAGACATATCATTGCTCTATTCTTTAGAGCTGGCTGGAATTCTCTCTCTCTCTAACTTTTTTTCAATATCCTAATCCGATAAGAATATTTAGTTAGAATTTGAGATTAGTTGTAGTTTAGTTGTTAGAACTTATTAAATAAAAAGTGATCAGAAGTCTACAAAGGACTTTATGTATTTGGATTTTAGACTTGGTTGACATTCCATTTTTAATCTAGCTACTCTTATTCACCTTGCTGGCTTAGAAGATCATGAGGGTTATATACAATGATCCCAATTGTGAAAAAGATATGCCATTATTAAAAAAATAAAATAAAATAATGTAAAGGCATGTCGGCTGAGATTCGGAGAGATTAGGGACTTAAATCATGTTCACAAGGGAATGAATTAAATCAATTAAGATGCTGTCTTTAGCACCATGGAAAAGGGAATATCTGATTTTCAAAGTTGTTCTTGAATGGTGTTGTTGATCCAAACCTAGAGAAAGGTCATTCATATATGGAAATCTGGATTCAGTTGATCTTGATTTGACGTTGTTTACAAGTCATGAATCTAATCTTTGCTGCCTTGTTTGAACATCAGTTTTTCAATACTCAAACTGTAGTTATAGAGGTCTAATCTAATCCGCTTTTTTGGGGAGACATGTCTTCTAATCTAAACCTTGAATCTCAAGCAATTTGTGACAAAGCACATGGCTAAGACAAAGCACATGGCTAAGTGGTGGTGTGGGATCATGAAAGAAAGGAACATCAGTGTCATCCACAGTTGAGCTTGCAGGATGGGTTAGCTAGATTATCTTGTAGAATGTGTCATGAGAGCATATATATATATATATATATATATGGGCCCATATCCCAAATCCTTATCAAGAGTTATTTAATCATTTTGATACAAAATTAGAATACAATCCAAACATTAGGTTACCTATTATTAGTATCGCATACCCAGGATGTTCCGAGGAATAGGTTGGAATCTTGTGACGATTTCAACCAGCGGGTGGGATGCATTGGATGAATTATCACACTAAGTAGGACAGGTGTCATGATCCCACGTCATCTATGAAAAGTGGAGAAGGTAAAATATTTGTAAGTATATTCGTACATTTTTATGATACAACGCGTTTATAATTCATGATGATCGTGAACTCATCAAAATTCTGCAGTTAAATGTGCCCACAATGTTATGTTAAGTAGGGTGAAAAACTTGTTTAGAGTTCGACTGTTGGACTCTCCGTGTCATAACTCAAAAATGATTAATGTAGGGAAACAATAAACCAAAATAGAAGAACGAATTGCTGATAGCGATTTGCTGCATTAGTTGGGTCCCGGACTCCTATTTCAGCTGACTGAATATGTGAAAATAGCATGGGCCTTACATCAACCATATATATATATATATATATATATATATATATATATATATATATAAGGCAATTCAATTTAAATTCTATCAAGTGTTCAATATTAATGTGGTAGTCATCTTGCAATCCTTCTTGTTAAAACAGCCAGTGAAATTTTTTAACTAGAATGAATCATATAAAATGGAAGAGAACTTGTGAGAGAGCATACATCTTCATATATTATTAAACCATTTTAGGTAAGTTGTATTCATTCATCCTTAATTGATGCTTCAACCAGAAGAGAAACAAACCCATGTGTTGCTCCAACATATTTGCATCAATAATGAGAGGTATTTCCAAGACAAAAACCCCAGACAAAACACATGATCGACGTAATCACCTAATTTTGTCTTGTGAATTCTCTTCGCCTTTCCCATCAATTTGACAATAATGTCACTCATCAATTATTATATCTTCCTTCCTAATTAATTATTTCAGTCATCCTATTAGCAGAAACAAACAGTCAAAAATATATCGGTAGAAGGTTTAAGTCTCTCCGACAGAATTACAAGAAATATTTGTCAGAAAAAAAATGATATATATATATATATATATATATGGTTTTGTTTTGCTTTTGTTACCGGGTATTGTTTTGCTTTTGTTAATCATTTTTCAAAATGTTTTCTTCAATCACTCAACTTTGTAAATAATTGGATGTTAAAGTGAAATTTTTAAACCAACTTTTTTTTTCTATAGCAGTGTATTATCAAATCGCGTGTTTTCAACTTGTTATTTAACCATTCTAATTATTTGATTTTCTTATGGAGGAACCACCTCTTCCCTATATTGAAAATCACACAGATGAACACAATGAAAATTGAGAAAATGCCTTGAAAGAAAAGTGGAAAAGAGCAGAAGTTGAGATTTTTTGTGGATGGTGTTATTGATCTTATCTATTTGCATTATATATATATATATATATGCTGTAATTCTTGGCCTTCGATCTATCCCTACATATAAGAAGGACATGAAACACTTTCTGACAGTTTTACTCATGAAAATCAATGTCTTGTTTCTTTTGGCTGGTGATGGCTACATCTTTAACATCTTCTATCTTGTGAGAGAAGCCTTTCAAATTAATGCATTATTGCACGTACAAAAAACCATATTGTGAAGTTGTCTTATTGTTATGAACAATTGAAACCACTCGTTACAAGAACGATATATTGTCACTCAAGTACCTCATCTATGATTGAATTTGTTATATATATAAATATGTATATGTCTATCCATGTAGATATACATATTTTTGTTCCAATGATATGTGGGGATAGTGTTGTCTTGATCACAGCTCGGATACTCTACTGGAAAATTCGTTTTTGTCTGTTAGAATCTGATATCAAATCTATATAGCAGGCCCTGGTTTGCGTTGATACTCAACTTTTGCTCAGTTTATTTATATCGATCCTTCATAGTTTAGATAACTCATATATATATATATATGTGTGTGTGTGTGTGTATTGAGCTATGAGTCTATGATATTTTTTAAAATTATGACCTCTCTTAACAGTAACTGAAGCAAGTCGTCCCTGCTAGGCTAGGACAGGTGAGAAAGTTATTTAGGGGTTAATATTAAATTTGGATAATTGGTTTGTTAAACCGAAATGGACTTTGAATCACTAAACGTTGTGAGAGCAAGTAAATACGTGTGTTACTTGCCAGGATTAAAAATAAATAAATCAAAGACTGAAATGGGACTTTGAAAATTTTGAAGGGACAACATTAGAATAATTGATATATATATTTATATATAATATAGAAGCTTGGTATAATAAAGACAAAAAAAAATAATCTAACGGTCAAAAGTGATTGAAAAAAGTAATCATGTGTTCAAAATATCTTTTGTTATTTACGGTCTAAAATTAACCTATTTAATGGTTATGATTGCAAGTATATAATAATATCATAAACAAAGACATACACTAATACTTATATATATATATATATACACACAAAATTTAAATAAAATAGAAGTTGAGTAGGGGCAGATGTCCCATTGGACCTTTCATGGCATGGCCCCGCCCATTATAAACAATACACTTTTTTGCAACAATATGCACCCACATTGCACATGGTATTTGTGATGAAAAATCACATTCACAGTAAGCATCGCTTATGTCATTAGGTGAAACTTTCAAGTTTTTCACAAAATTTATATATATATATATATATATATATATATATATATAAACCATTCATTTAAATTGGAAGTAGTAACGAAAACATTTAAAATCTAGTAGCGAGCTTTATATTCACAGTTTGTCACTAAAGTTCTAGGTAAGACAATTTGAGTCTATCTCAATTCTCAACTCTCTTAATTTCCAAATTTATTTGAAAACTCGAGACTTTCCAATAATATACTCCCTCCGTCCCATAATTCTTGACATGTTTGGGATTCCAATTTTTTATGGTGGGACCCACTTTTTAGTGTAATAATGCATGAATTTACATATTAGTCATTGTTTAAAAGTTAGTATTATTATTATATGGTGGGCCCAACTTTTAGGATAGTAGAGTTTGGAATGGGTAGTTTAGGAATCATATAATCCATTTTAGGAAATAGACATATATTTTGGGACATCCCAAAAAAAAATAATGGACTAAAATTATGGGACGGAGGGAATATAATTTACTTAATTGGTTTTGAATTCATTATGCTATTCAACTTTAGCTCCTAAAGTCGTACTATCTACATGAATTAATGGACCAATCACATATTGAATGGCGACTGACAGCGGAGAGTGATGAATGCATCCCTTCACTCTATAAAGGTACAATTGATCCCTTCTAGAATATTGGATCAATTCTTGAAGAAAAAGGAAAAATAATAATAAATAAATAAAGTTTGATCAGAATCAAATTAGAAGCTACCAAATCTCATAAAATGGATTTCGAATTGATCTCTAATCATTTGTAACACTATTTAAATGATATTAAGGATAGGCCTAACACATAAAAAAAAAAAAGAGTAATTCTACGATACTTTAAAAATTCCTTAAATGTATGAATTTCACCATTAATAAAATTTTATTTTTTATTATTATAAAAAATCATAAAATATAGTCTTATTAGCGGTGGAATTCTCTAATACACAGAATCCTCGTAATATATAACAATTTCTCAAAAAAAGAAAGAGAATACAAGATTATACATGTGAGAATTAGAGAATATATAGATAAAAGGGAAAGATAATGATGAAAAAAGATGACGAAAAACTTTGAGAGAGTTCTAGGTTTTTGGAGCACAGAAATGAAACTTTAAAAGAGTCTTATCAGTGTTACTACGTGTCAATCGAGTTTAGGTAATAGGGAAATGCTAAACGTCATGAAATTTTATCATGAATTGCCTTCATGAATGATGTGGCAAGTAATAATACCATTGACATTTCGTGTATTGGGGGAATCCCACCAATACTAACTCATCATTTAATTGCCACATCATTCAAGATAAAAATTCATGATATATTTTCATAATGTGTAACATTGCTCTTAGGTAATATCATGTCATTAATATACCGAGAGCGTTAAAATATTTTTTTACAACGAAGAAGCGTGGAGGACTGTGGTACCTTTTAAGCCAACGATGGTTAAGCTGCCCACGTGTGAGGTTCGTGGTACAACAATAGTTGGTGAACAATCACTAGAGAAGCGTTAGTCGCTACAAGGTGGACACTAGTGTTGGAGTCTATGTGCCATAAATTCTAAATGAAGGATTTACCAAAAATGCTAAAGATAAAAAAACAAAAGCACCATTGAAGGGGTTGTGGTTGATAGAGACGTGTCCTACAATGTGTTCAAGTGATTTTGAACAGTGTGAATTATATATCATGTGTCCCAAGCAGTTTCTTCTGTAGACAATGGGACATGCATTCGCAGTCATGACATATCATTTTCATCAGTTTTGAAGATAGGTGTAGTACTGGCTAGGTTAATGATGGGTGTGAATGAATTTGGATTCATTACACTTGTCATATATATATGGATTGGTCATAATGTGGCCAAGACATAAAGTAGAGGGCCTGATTACAGTAAGTGATAATATGATTGATGAAACCTAGCTAGTATGCACACAAAGTCTAGGGAATTTATCACTCCATTTGTTCTTGATTTTTAGGGTTGAATTTTGGTGCAATGGCAAGTAAAGTAGTGTATCAAGAATTTGAGATTGGTTCAATTTTACTTAAAATACAATCGAGATTATGAACATAAGGAGTGGATGCTAGGGTTTTGAGTTAAAAATTTTGAATTCAACCCTTATTTTCTCTTACTAGTACAAGGTTATTTGTTTCGAGCCAATTACAAAGTGACAAATAAGCAAAAATTAAAAAAAAGTGACACAAAAATTTACGCATTTGCATATTTATCACTTTGTAATTGGCGAAAAATCAATGATTTCGAAACTACCTAATAACTTTTAGTATAAAGATACCGAAAAAAAAAAAACAAATATCAAATAAAACAAGGACTTTCCGAAGATGCACAGAAAAAGCAACAAATTATAAATTAGAAGCCCTGTATTGCGGAAGATATGGGTCCCTTTAGATTATTCCAGATGCTTTAATTTTTTTTTTTATATCTATATATTTGTCATTAGGTAAATTAAACGCATGCAGCAGGAAGACAAAAGATTACAATTCACGACTTTGAGTATTTTCTGAATTTCAAATAATCAAATATCTCTATTAATTTTTCAATGATTGTGAAAAGAGTTACAATCTACATCAGCAGATACTAGTGGCCTCGATAGCTTGAAAATGACAAGGTAGCCCAACCAGAACATAAATATATGATGGATTAATCCCAAGCTAACTTGGTTCAAGCCCAAGGGTGTAAACCCACGACCTGCCTGGGCCCATTGGGCTTTAGCCTCGCCCAAATCTGTGGAGGGCCAGCCCAACCCAGCCCTATATAAGAGAACACATAGGGGCTGTTTAAAGGGCCTAGCCCGCCAGCTAGACCCGTTCACTGACCATCATTTTATTACAAGATTATTATAGAACAGTGTTCATCCGTTCTTTGGTGAGCACTCTACTCACTCTTAATACTTAATAGTGCTCACTATAATTAAATAAGACTATTTTTTCTAGTGTAAGATACTGAGTGATTCTTTCCATCAATATTAAATACTATTGATATAAATGGACAAACTTACCCTCCTCTCATCTTTCTCTATCTTCTCCTCCTTTCGTTCTTTCTCTCCACCACCACCGACTCTCACCGCCACAGTCTTCTCTCTCTATACACACACATAAAAGCTAGAATTTTACCTTTATTATCAAATAAGATGAAATTATATTTTTGGCCATTTGTTTGTTTCATGTCTGTACATGGTACAAGAATTAAGAATATGTATAAAAACAAATAATATGGTTTACTTGTGCTAGAGCCTCCAACCCACATAAACCATCTAAAACATCTCCAATATGTCTTTTTGGACTTAAAATGCAATACATATATCAAATTATTTTTCCAATCAAAATCTTCATCACTTGTTTTTCCTAAAAGGTGTAATGGAGTATGTATATTATTTATCTACATCTTGTATATATAGTTCTATCTTCATAAGAGTCTGCAGAGATAGGACACTCGTTATGCATTGAGTTTGGGTATCCAAAGAAGTTGATTAGAAGTTTACTAGCTTTAAAGCACATCAAATGGATAGTTGTCATTCAATGGCAACTTGGAAAGGAATATACAAATTGCAACTGTATTATAATGTAATGTATTTTTTAAAATTATATAAGAGAAAGAGAAGAGGAGGACAAGTTTGTCCATTCACATCAATAGTATTTAATAATGATTGAAAGAATTACTAAATGTTTTAAAATAGTCTTATTCAAGTGAATAGACTGCTCTTTCACCACAAATCAATTGAACACTACTGTAAACAGATATATCACTATTATTTTCTTCTAATCGATATTGTCATTATTATTATTATTATTTATATATGATGTTAAAACTTTTTAAAAAATTTATTCAGCATATGATTTTTGCTACAACAAAGGACCTGATGACAAAAGTTTTGCCAAAACAGTGAAGCTCCAGAAGTAAATTAAAAAAACACCAAAGTATCATTCTAATTTTTTTTGGACTTTTTTTGTTTCTCATAAATATCAAAGTTTATGAACCTTCCTTTTTTTTTTTGGTAAATACTAAAGTATGTGGATTGTGTTTAGTCTTGAAGGTTTTTTGGACTCTTTTTTTTCAATAAATAATAAAGTATTGGACTTTTTTTTTTTTCACCAATTTTTTTTCTAATTAAAATTTTCATTGAAACAAAACACCCAATTACAAAAACTATAGAAATAAATTCCTTCGTCCACGTGATCAATGCATGAATAATCAATTTAATTAATAAGGATACATTAGTAAAAGTATATAAAAACTCTCATTTCCTTCCTTCCAACTAAACAAAAAAATCTTATCACTTTATTAATCATTTCTACTATTCCTTTCATTCAATTAAACAAAAAGTGAGGAGACACTATCTCTTCCCTAGAGATGCAACATCCAACCCTCCCCCTATCCCTTCTATCCAATTTTTCATCTCTCCTACCAAACGGAGCCTAATAAATATGCTTTATTAATATATTTTTATATTAATAAAGCATAATTAGAGAGAATTTGTAGATTCATATGTAATACTCCAAAATTGACAATGAGAACCAATACTTCTACAAATAGCCACAGCTAAAATTACCTCACTTTGACAACTATATATATATATATATATATATATATATATATATATAAGCAGAGTCACCAAAGACCGACTCATAGAAGATCGATAGATTTTGTTGGGAGGGGGAGAGAGTAATAGTAGACGATAGCGTTTTTCAGATGATCAGATTATGGGCTAACCCAACTATCAATAAGCAAGAGAGTCCAACAACTTTATTTGCAATAAGAGTACATAGTGGTCAAGAAATTAAAAGGCCATAAAACATATAATAAATCTGAATATTTAAAAAGGTGTAAAATACATAATGGATGGACTTTTAAAGCCTTGTAAATGCCCCAGAGTTCATACCTTTCTTTCCTCTTTTCATAGAATACTTTTTTAATACATATGGAGATCTCCGTAATTTTACCATACTAAAAAGAGTCGTAAGTGTAATTTATTAAAAATAAATTAAATTAAATTAAATAAGCCCTTGTCCAGAGATAAGTAACAATAGAGAGAGATTTTGCTATGGACATAAAAGTGATTGAATGTTGTTTCAAGTCTGTTCGAAAATCACTAAAGGTTGTAACTTAATAGGAATTTATTTCTCTTTCAAAGTGATGGACGAAGGTTCAAGTTTTAATAAAGATAAATGAATGTGTGAGTTTCTTGTCAATGAAAAAAACAAATTGTTCATTAAATCGGCCTACTTATCATTTTTTTCAAATTTAATTATTCTCAATATTATTAAATCTTAAAAAAAATAAAAAATAAATCCAATGGATTTAAAACTGATTTTGCACTAAATCAGTTTATAATTGTGCTGGCAAGGATTTGCTTAATAACACCCAGTTTGTTTGGATTCACCTTTACTTCTACATCAGTCTTTTCCACTTAAAGGAAATTCACCATCAAATTTAAGAATTGAACTGTTTCTTTCTATCTGTATAATTAATGTTGGAATAGAACTCTCTCTCTCTCTCTCAATCTCATTCCCAAACCTTTGCTCATTAAGTTCAGCAAGTTGAATTTCCTTTGTAATAGACTGAATGACTTCAAATGATTAACCAGGTCAACCAAACAAGGACAACCCACCAAAATGAATTCATCAATACCAAGACAATAATTATACTTCATTGTCTGCATTTGATCTTTTGCCAAATTTGGCGTGGTAAATTTAAATTTTGGATAAAACTAAAAACAAGCAACCTTTTTCTTTTTCCTTTTTTTTTGCTGCAAGCGGGAAGCCTTTCAAGTTCCAACTCGGTGATCTTTGGTAAAAGAAGCTGAATTTCGGAGACTGCAAAATAAATTTTGGATATGTGCAATCACTTACAAATGATTTATATCATTTAAATTGAGTGTTTTTTTGAGTGACATTAAAAAATAAAGTAGATTGAAGGACTTAAAACTAATACTTCGGAACTAAAATTTTAAAATATATATCACGTCATAAAATATGTATCCAATAATATTTTTCATTATCATAAATAAAGTGACTAATATGATACTGGAACGAATACTGTTATTAAGACAACCCTTTGATAACAAAAATGATGAGTTTTTCGTGTTTAATCATTAGATTGAAAGACGCATTAATTAATTTATTTGACTTTTCACATATTTCAAAAATCGTTTCAATCTAGTAGTTATATCTAGATAGCTCGTGGCTTTTGTTAAGAGAAGGTTCTCTTCATAGCATTATGCTTGTCAACTCGAGTTTTTATGAATACCATACATAAATCCACAAATATTCTAAAAGGTTGGGATTTAAAGACTCAACCTCCTCCACCATGAAAGGCGAAGATAAAAATCACGCAACTCAAGTTAATGTTTTCGTAATTCAATGGATTCCATTTATGAAACTCAAATTTCGATTTGGTGTTGGCTTCCACTCTGATTGGTTCTTGGTTTGGAATTTGTATGTCGCAAAACGATCATTTAAACAAATATCCTCCTAGTTTTTTTTTTTAACCTGACAAGAAACTCGCACACCCACATTACTACTATAAGGACTTATAATGAAACATTTTACCTTTGAATGCGAAAAAGTACCACAGGATTACAACCCCTTCGTCAAATATCCTACTAGTTTAGTCCCAGCAAAGGTAATCAAACACATCAACTAACATCCTTCAAGCAAGTTTATGTTTAGTCCCAGCAAAGGTAATCAAACACATCAACTAACATCCTTCAAGCAAGTTTATGTTTAGTCCCAGCAAAGGTAATCAAACACATCAACTAACATCCTTCAAGCAATTTTATGCATCCTTTAAATGTTAATACATGTGCCATAAATCTCTATTCCCTGAAGGACCACTTTAATTTTTTTTACTTTTCACTCTAAAATGTTTGGATTAATACAACCAATGCGTAAAATATTGAATAACTAACTTGGTTGATGCTACCGAATACTGAAAATTTCAGAAATATTTTATGTCGAAACAAACATAGTCTTGGCGTCAAAATCAATAAAAGAGAGTAAATATGTTGAGATTCTCTTTCATGTTCCTTGATGTGGAGAGGCAATGGCTTTTGTGAAGTCTTGAAGAGAAGTCTTAGTTGCTTCAATGCAGTTGAAAGAAAAGAAGAGAGCGTTTGGGGTATTCATCACTCTGGCAATTTCTATACACTTTACTGCTTTTGCCCATATTGAATTCCTTCAAGACCCAGCATTATCATTGCTTCAGTTCTACTTTTCTCAACTTCTCCTTTCAATGCTTTTGCTAACCAGAGAGAAAGAGACACAGTGCTTTGTCACAAACAAACTGTTAAGTCATTTGAACAATACAATATAAAATTTTGTTAGCATGATTTTTTAATTCTGAAACATGTACAGAGGACAAATCTGGTAGGAACACAAATGGGTAATGACTTTCTCGTGTAGGAAAAGAAAAAAGAAAAAAGAAAAGTAAATGCTGAGGCCAGTGGAGAACAAGCACATTTGTTAACCTGGCCTGGTATATATATAATATTCCACAAGCATAAAACACTTTGAAAGAAAAGAAAAAGAAAAAAAGAATCCATCCTTCAGGCTTCAACCCATGTTCCATGGAATAAAATTTTAGATTGAAGACGATCCTTGCGAGCAAGAACTCATTCACCTGTACTGGAATGAATCAGTGCACCGGAACAACGTCGACTATTGGAGCTTGACATATCGGACATTTTCCGCTACTCCATTGCAACTCATGGGCACACTTGAAACAGGTGCACATGTGCCCACATCTGAAAGAAATGTGAAAAAGATACTTGACAGGATGAGTACTACTGGTGCTGAAAATCTGCAATCAATTCGAATTTGCAAAGTGAAAACTTAGCTTCGAAAGCAAGTACCTGTACAAAAGAGAATCAACTTGCATTTTGTAGCAAACACGGCAAATTCCTTTTCCAGGAGCCCCATTGATCGATTCCATCCCCTCTCGAACTGTAGCCATAAAGGGAGAGGCTATTTTATTGATGAAGTAGAGAAAAGGAAAACCAGTTTGACAGATATGCAGTGCACATGAAGCATCTTGAAAACACTTATTAAATGCTTTCTTGTAATCATTTTAGAGTACTGAATCTGAGTATTCTTGCCTCTACAATTGCCCTATTATTATACACGGTTTGCAGTAGAAAAGTAGGACCCTAAAGTAATTCGCTAATTGAATGCCATGTTAATATCTACATGGTAATAATCAGGATGATTAAAGACAATGTGATTTAATTCATCTAGTATTTATTTATTTGGTATGTATTTTACCATGTAGTTTAGGTAGTGAAAATTTTAAGCTTCTTTGGCACTAACAACCTTCTTAATGGACATGGCGAGGACACAACAACAAAGAAATATTTTTTTATATATAAAAATTATATTATATACATCAAGATTGATTTGTGATAAGTATCCATATTCTATGATTGTTTTACATTTCTGACCTATAAATCATAATAACCAATGATCTCTCTTGTTGTATTGACAAAGAGGCAAGTAAGTAAAGAATAAGCTCTCTTTTTGATAAAAAAAATCGTATAAATTATTTTTATGTTTTAGAAATATGGTCAAAATTTTTATTATCAGTCACACTGATGCTGACAAGTGTCCAAAATTGTCAGTCTTGTATTCGAAATTAAAAATTTTACTAATATATTATGGATGCATCCAAGATATGTCACACATCTAGGGGAGTGTCCAAAAAGCATCAATGCCCAACACGTCTGACATGAACACGGCTCCTCATTAGAAGTGTCCGTGCTTCTTAGGCCCACTTCCCCAGTGATCACCCTTACAAGTGCAATTTGAACATTTTGGGTGTGCGAGTTTTCGATGAATTGAATAAAATCTTATCGACCAACTAAAACAGCATCTTGAGATCAACTATCTCACATTATGCTATAATTTTATATAAAAAATGAAAACAAAATTGCCCACTGCCATAATATAAGGAAATGAGCTCATCTTCTTTTAAACTCACCCAGGTGACTTGCAGCAGTTGTAACCTCCTGCTTGATGAACCGCTGCATTTTCACCTGCATGCTCATGCAGCTCTTTATTGATCTTCGTAGCTCATATATCTCATGATGGAGTTGCTCCATTTGCCCTCTCAAATCATATATGAGTTCCATTTCCTGTTAGACCCACAAAATTATTGACCATGAAGTAAAGAACATATACTAAACTTACTGCTAGGAGATCCAAGAAAGAAAATAAAAAGAACTCACAATTGAAGGATGGTAGAAAGATCGAGCAGATGGCGGTTGTGGTAAGGAAGGAGATACAAGTTGATCAGAATCGTCACTGACTTCATGATCATGATCCCGACTATATGACCTCGTTACAGTTTGTAAAGGTGATTGAATTGATGATGTAGCTTGATCAAAATACTCACAAACTTCGTCATATTGATCCCCAAATGGGCTCTCCTCTTCCTCTTCTTCTTCCTCCTCCTCCACCTCCTCTTCTTCTACCTCTTCTTGTTCATCATCTTCTTGCTGACTCCCCATTGGATATGCCTGTCTTTGTAAACAAAACATCTGTAAATCCTCTTCTTGTTCTTCTTCCTGATTGCTAATTGGATGTGGTTGTCTTTGTACACGAGATATCATCAATTGGTCCATTGTATCTCGTAAATTACTAGAAAGAAAAGTTGATACACTCTTCCTGCACAAACAAATTAGAAAGTCAACTTTCTCCTAACTACAGCCCCTGGGCTTGCCATTTATTAAACAAAACTGAATATCACAGGGATAAGGAAATATTACTTTATTATCCTTAATAAGATAAGCAAAAGGTTTGTTATTTATGGATAATTACTTCAGTATTCACAATAATCAATTCATTCATGTTATCATGTAACTCAGCTTCACATTCGCAGTTGAATATCCATTCATTTTTCTTACTACTAAAAGGTGGGAAAAGTGTTGATCCGAACTGGATATAAGAACCATTATTCCATAAAACAATGATGACTGTCCATCCATTTTATGTGTCTCAAGTATGATCAATAAGTCAAACCCATAAATCTTTATGCATCCAGATTTTGAAGTTCCGTCGCCATTCTATAAGCTCACAGCAAAAAACATAGTCCTCAGCCATGTACACATAACACATACAAACAGAGGAAACATTTTAATTTTTGTGATTCTTCAACAAAAGATGTTGCACATTCTAGGAGCTTATATTAGGAGAAAGGAAAAGAGGAAATGGAGAATAAACAGAACTATGAGTAAATCACAGCAAAAGTTGGTGTACCTGTCGAGAAGTTTCCGTATGTCTTCATTGTTCGAGTAAGGATCTAGCATCTCCTCATACCTAGCTTGCCTGAGACCTTCCCAGTCACTTCGTGGGCGAGAAACATCAATAATCCAGTCACAATTATTTTCCACTAGCTGCTGGTGATTGGCCTCTTGTTTTTCCCAATCATTCCATGCACTAGAAATTTCATTTATCCAGTCACGATTAGTTTCTACCAGATGCTGGTGACTGGCCTCTTCTTTTTCCCAATCACTTTGTTGAAAATTCTCTCTTACCCAGTCATGGTCAGTTCCTACTAGTTGCTGGTTATTGGCCTCTTGTTCTTCCCAATTTACATTGTCCTCCCAACCATTTGAAAATGTCACTGTGTCTGCAGATTCTTGCAAGTCAAGGTTGCTAACCTCATAGCTTGTCCCTTGCCATGAAGTATTTAAACATGGACTAGCTTCTTCATGAAAATCTTCTGTTCTGTATGATACAAAGTTTTGTACTTGATTTGTTCTCTGCTTCTCAGTGTTGTTAACTTCCTGATGATGAGTGCCTTCTCCAAGTAATTGATTGGAGGTGGAAGAATTTTCTACTTTGAGTACAAAGTTCTGTACTTGGGATGTACTCTGCCTCTCAGTGTTGTTAACTTCCTTATGATGAATGCCTTCTCCAAATAATTGATTGGAGGTAGAAGAATTTTCTACTTTGAGAACAAAGTTCTGTACTTGGGATGTACTCTGCCTCTCAGTGTTGTTAACTTCCTTATGATGAATGAGTTCTCCAAGTAATTGATTTGAGGTAGAAGAATTTTCTACTTTGAGTACAAAGTTCTGTACTTGGGATGTACTCCGCCTCTCAGTATTGTTAACTTCCTTATGATGAAGGTCTTCTCCAAGTAATTGGTTGGAGGTAGAAGAATTTTCCTCTTTTAGTGTGTTATTTGCCACCTCTCCACGAGGGTTTCTCAAATTAGCAGCACCATGCTCAACTCCTGTTTTGTTTACCACAAAGTTCTGTACTTGGGATGTACTCTGCCTCTCAACATTGTTAACTTTCTTATGATGAATGTCTTCTCCAAGTAATTGATTGGAGGTAGAAGAATTTTCCTCTTTTAGTGAATTATTTGCCACCTCCACACGAGGGTTTCTCAAATTAGCAGCACCATGCTCAACTCTTGTGTTGTTTACCACAAAGTTCTGAACTTGGGATGTACTCTGCCTCTCAGTGTTGTTATCTTCCTTATGATGAATGTCTTCTCCAGGTAATTGATTGGAGGTAGAAGAATTTTCCTCTTTTAGTATGTCATTTACCACCTCTCCGCGAGGGTTTCTCAAATTAGCAGCACCATGCTCAACTCCTGTGTTGTTTACCACCTCTGCACGAGGGGTTCTCAAATTAGCTGCATCACGCTCAACTCCTGTGTTGAATCTCTCCCTGGAATTAATTGTGATTTCATGTCAATGGAAAACTTAGAAACTAGATTGAGGTTGATCTCTATTTAATAGAACAAAGAGTCCAGTTACATATCGGCAATAAGATATCCAAACATTCAGACTGTCAATTGAACAATGACTAGTCCAAATAATTAGTCAACTAAACAGACCTCCATGGTTGCTTGAAGTGTAACTAATTTTATCCAATTTATGATGCCACACCGTACTATTTATCTAAAGCTATCAATAAATGAGCTCATCACAGATGTGCAAACAGACACACAACACGCAGACCCTACAGGCGCATGAAACTAGCTTAACACATTGCATTATAGAGGTTTAAATCAGCATCTCCTCACTAACAGATTGCAATATAAGTAGCCCTACTTTTTATTCAGATTCCATGTACCACATGCAACAAAATAATTTGTTATTTTCTCATTTTCATAGATAATTAGGAACTCTCTCAAACATCTCCATTGCAAATAATTTCAATCATGGATGTACAATAAGAAAATGGAATAAATAATTTCTGGATAGTCCATATTTAGATCAAAGTCTCATGGACGGTCTCTCAAAAATGAAATCGGCAAAAGGATTTTACCTGAGAAGAGTGATGTTAGATCCTTGAGTTAGTCTATTCGAATCAGATACCAATGATTTCAAATGCCTGTGATTTCCAACAGTTGCTTCGCGTAAGAATCTAAGCCGAAGCATTGCCTGCAATTAAAGCATGACACAGAAATAAGTGCTAGTGTCTATATTGTAAACAAGTGGTTCTTTCCTTCATAAGCCAGGGGATAGAATGATTAAATGTCTTTTAAGCAACTAGAACTAAAACATAACCTGAATGCGGCCTTTTTGAGAAAATTTTGATACTGCTTGACACTCTACCAGCCCCTCGATCTCCTTCTGCCTATCACGCTCCATCTGAACAAGTAGATCATTGAACGCCTGGCGTCCTCTGATCCGGGGTGATGATGTAACCGGCAAGAAACCCCTCTGTTGTTCTAGTTGGTCCAATAAAGTACACTCAGGAGGCAATGCTGCATTCACAAGAGGCTGCTCACGATCATGATCATCATTCGAAGAATTTAAAGAACTCCGAGGGCTGTTGGTGGTTGATGAGAGCTTCTTAATAAGATCAGCCACTCTAGGCTTCTCCCTCTCTCCCGCATCCGAGTCCCTCCCACGGGAAGAAGGCCGACCGCTTGGAGTTGTTCCACCAGAATCCCAATCTGCAAAAGAGTCCTCCGCTGACGGAGTACCATACGTTTCATCAACAGAATCACCAGATTCAGAACGTCTTGCCGGCTCATCAATAACACAAACAGTTTCTGTGTGGCTCGACTCAGAATTGGTCCAGTTGGGATGAACAGGAGAAGAATTCGAACTCAAGTTCCCGGATTGATTTTGCCTCGCCAAGTCCCTCCGTCTTGCTGGCTCGTCAATAACACAATCAGTTTCTGTGTGGTTCGACTCAGAATTGGTCCTGCTGGGATGAACAGGAGAAGAATTCGAACTCAAGTTCCCGGATTGATTTTGCCTCGCTAAGTCCCTCCATTTCTGAACAAGCGAAGAAACACCAACCATGTTGGGGATTTCGACAGGTCTCTCCTGAAACGGTGATGTTCTTGACGATACCATTTCTCGAGCTCGTGCCCAATGATCAATTTTATCTTTGTTATTGTTGTTGTCGTTGTCGTTGTTTTTCTGTTCTTGATCAACCCAACAATCTCCATTGTCGATTTGACGATTCTGAGAACTCTCTTTTTGATTCATTAATGCTTTTGAAAACACCATTTCTCGAGCCCGAGAGCAACGATCAATCTTGACTTTGTTGTTTCTCTGTTCTTGCACAACCGAGCTATTATTTGTGTTGTTGATTTGAGGATTATGAGAATTCTCGTCTGGGGCTGAATCAGAATTGTTGGGTGAACCTGAAATGCAGGAATTGAAATGGTCTCTGACAAAATTCTTGAGATTCTTCTGGAAAAGTCTTGAGGCATTGCTGTCTCTGCCCCATTGGTCTCGGCGATTGTGATCCCTCAGAACACACCCAAAAGGAGAAGACGAAGCGATCTCGACTTGCGAAGACGCCATTTTCGATTCAGAGTATATACAAAATCTCGATTCCAATGTTGTTTTCAGGGAAACTTTAGAAAGAGAAAGTGTTCCAATTGGGGCAAATGGGTTGGGAGATTGAAAACCAATGAAGAATCCATTTAAAACAAGAGAAAACAGGGGCATAAAACAAATCAAGATCACAACATTGCATTCATTCATCACCGACCCATATCTCCTCTGGGTTTCTGTCTCTCTCTCTCTAAAATTGGAAAATTAACAAAGTGGTGAGAGGAAAATGAAGGAATTGATGGGAAATGAGAGGATTGAGAGCTGTTTTATGGCTTGTTTTAGAGCGTCAAGCGCTCTTTTAGCTCATATACACATTTGTTTTCTATATTTAGAACTCTTTAGGAAACGATTTCATTAAAATCAGAGAGATACACATACACAGATAAATATATATATAGATATGGATTAGATATAACAAAACAAATTCTACTCCATATATGTTTTTGTGGCTAAAAAATGAAGAGAATGTTGTTGGTGTTGTGAGGAGAGAAAAGTCTTGGAGAGAACGAAAATTGATGGAGATGTGTTGATATAAACACTGTTGAGTAGAGTTGTTTGTAGTTGGGTGAGAGAAAATGAGAGGGAGAGAGAGAGAGACGTTTAATTTGAGCCGTTTGAATGTAGGGCCAACATTCATTATTATACTGTTACATAAAGTCTAAGGTTAGCGGTAAAGCGAACCCATCAAACATTTGAGAGCGTAAATTCCCCCTTCCAAATACTACTTTTTTGCATACAGTCTCTCTCTCACACACACATATTTGGACACAGACACTTTCATTTCTTTACTGTGTTCGTCAATTTCACTTCAGACATTGATGACCTGCAAGTATTTATTTATTTTTTAGCATATTAGAGTAATTCATACACGTACTTTTGTTTATAATAAAACTTGAACACAGCTTTTCTAGGCAGAGGAGAACCTACTTAGACCATATAGTCGTCTATGACTCTATAGACCTTGATTAGTGTTGAAGATAGTTATCCAAATTGTTCGAAATAGAAATATATAGGTTTCTTGCACAATTTTTATACCGGCAAAACTGCAACAAATTAACTATTGTTTTAATTAAGTTAAGCCACTCATCTTGCCAAAGTTGACATACTCTCCTTGACAGAATTATAATCTCACACACACACACATATATATATATATAACGATTATGTCATTTTCTTTATAAATATAGTATTTTTAAAAAATAAAAAATAATGACATAAAATTCTTAAATAATAAGTTTAGAAATATAAAAAAATTAAAAGACTAATAAAAATTTATTTAAGATTTAAAAAAAATAAAAATTTAATCAACTATAATGACATATATATTATTTTCTCTATAAATATAGTGTTTTTTTAAAATAAAAAAATTGCTTAGATAAGATTGTTAAATAAAATTCTATGGGTCTTTTACCTTTTTATGTTTCTAAACTTATTATTTATGAACTTTATCTAACTATTTTTTTATTTTTCTAAATTTTTATTTCAAAACACCATAGTTATAGAGAAAATGACATAATGGACATAATAAATTGTATATAAGTCATTATAATTTTGTCAGGAGGTGAAATTACAAACTTTTATAAGAAGAGGAACTGACTTGCTTCAAAAAATAATTCTAGAGTGAATTTGCACATCTTGGAAAGTTCGGGAATTTTTTTGCACTTTTGTCTTTTATATATTTATGTGGCAGAGAGAAAAATTGAAGGAGTGTTTGGTTCACTTTTTTAAAAACAGTTTTATATTTTTTAAAAATTGAAAAATCATAAAATTGTAGGTAATTTTGTTTGATTGCAATTTTCTAAAACCTCTTTTTGAAAACTCGATTAAAAAATTGTTTGGGCCTGCTTGGTTCAGTCTTTTGTTTTCTAAGAACTAAAAATCAGGCAATTGTATAAAAAATCTACTTAATTGACAGTTTCTAAAAACTGTTTTACAAAAATGTCAGTTTTCGAACAACTGTCTTTTATAGTTATGTGAAAACACTTTTCTATTTTCTGAGTTTTTGATAATTAATTTATAGTGACAAAGCAAGCAGGGTCTTTGTTTTTGAATTCTTAATAATTATTTTCAGAAAACTAAACTAAACATGTCCTAAATTAGCTTTACTAATACCATTGAGCCACGTGTTTGTAATTTGAAAAAATTATTTGACAAGTTAAAGAAACGGCGATGAAATTCTCTATATGCAAAGAAAGTAATACGGCCAATATATCTAAGAAACAAATAGGCTTGTGGACAAAACATGATCTAGAACTATCAACTTCTAGACTACCAAACCTAACAACCTACAATTAAATATATTTTCAAAATAGTGTGCTTGTAGGGATAACCAAATGAGTGTTAATATTAAGAGAGTTCCTTAGTTATAAGCTCTCTTTATTTAACCATCATCGAGACAATTTTTAAAAATTTGTAAAAAGTCAAATAAATTATTTAATAAATCTTTCAATTCAAAAGTCAATAAAATATCTTTTGTCAGGAAAAAGACCCTCTTAGTAGTACTATTCAAACAAAGTGACCTAAACAATTGCTCTTGGAGAAGAGAATGAGAGCATTAATGGGTAATCTTATTAATCAAAAGTTAAAAAAGACCTAACCAACTTTGCATTTAATAGAGTTATTTAAATTCCTTTGAACTCCCTTCCATTTATATCGTTTAGATGTAAAATTCTAACCTCGATCAACTCCAACCATGACAAGATAGGTTGAACATGTACATTACACGGCACCATTATTTTAACATTGCTATTTAATTTAAATTCATCTTTTTAAATTTCATTCCTCACATATGACTACCTTACAGGTATACAAAGACTCTAACTTTGTCACATCATTCATAATACAAATTCTTTTTTTAACGACATTCATAATACAAATCATGAATATATTTAATGATATATATCACTTTTCATTTGGTCTATACTGAGAATATCGGTATGTTTTCTTTATTTAGCTATATAAATGGTAATTTCTAAATTAATATCAGGCATATTGAAAACTTTGCTAATTTTTTACAAACCTATATATGACTTGATCAATGAAAATTTCTTTAACCCATATCACCAATTGCTCAGAATCTGTTTGATAGCAAATGTGTGAGTTAAGGAATGTGAAGTTAACTTGACAGGAGAGGAGCTTTTAAGCAGTTGTAACAAGACTACTACCAACCTTAATTTATAACCATTTAAGAAGTATGATTTAAATTTTCTCTAATAACTTAGATATAACTTTCAACAAGAATACATGTATATATTGATTTCAAATATGTATGGAATTAAAATAACAATGTACAAAGAGTAACGAAGAATTATAATAAAGAAAAATGATTTAAACGGTGTGAAAGTTATTTCTGAATGAGTAGCTGAACATGTTCTCTGTTTATTGAATGATGAAAGTGAAATAAATGTTTAGATTCACATGCATTATCTAATAAATGAGTGTGATTTGATTCCCCTTTTGATAGAATTTTTACTGTGTCTATCATTACACTATAATAACACATGTATATATTGATTTCAAAGATGGATGGAATTAAAATAACAATATACAAAGAGTAACCAAGAATTATAACGAAGAAAAATTATTTAAACCATGAAAGTTATTTTCGAGTGAGTAGTCGAATATTCTCTATTTATTTAATGATGAAAGTGGAATAAATGTTTGGATTCACGTGCATTATCTAATAAATGAGAGTAATTTGATTCTCCTTTTAATATAACTTTTACTGTGTTTATCATTACGCTATCATATTTAATTTTGAATTTAACTTTAATTGTCAAATCCATTCATTTTCCATTCAAATAAACCAGTACAGTTAAACATGTTTTACTAGACATATGGTCTCCATTTTCGTCGATCTTATCTATCATCTTCAATGCTCCACTCCTTATGGATGTCACTTTACCTTTCATTTCACTGTTTCAACTATAGAAAGTTCATGGGCTACTTCTTGATCCACTCAAGGAAATTAAACAATAGTGAAGCAAAACTTGAGATTTTGAGGGAAATTACTTGTCACACAAAAAATAAACCAAATAACGAAGCCAAAACGAATTTGATCAATAAACAAAAAAGGAAATGACATCATGTAACACTCGTAAGTTTATTTATTGATATTTTTTAGGATAAAGTACAAAAAAAAAAAATCTGCTATGCACAAAATGTGCAAAAACTCCTTGGTATTTAATTAACCCCTTTATTTTTTAAATTGTTTAAATAAGGACAAATTGTCAATTTAACAAAAGAAAAAAAAACTAATGAAGAAGTAAAATATCCAAAAATAACATTTTTTGATTTTACCATTAGAAGTGTTAAGAGTATATATTTACTATTATATCTTTTCCTACACAAGAACGCCTTGGTAGACAAAAGCAGTTTATTGGAACGAAAATTAATTTGAAAATCAGACAGTGCACGGATCAAAAGTAACTCAATTGACAGAACAAATAATTGTCAAAATCAGTCAATAGCACTGAAAAAGAATTGATTGAAATCAATGATTTTGACATACATATGTTAGTGAGAGCAGATAAATTGAACTTGAGCTGGACTACTGGTGAAATGGAGAGCTCTGAGTAGACCTAGGTGATTATTGGGCGGTTTTCGACGGCGTGTCTGCTGTGTTTGAGGAAGAACAATATGACCAAAACAGTTTTTATAAATCAACATGACCATTATTGAAAGCCCAATGGTTATCTTTTTAAATCAAAAGTCCATAATTAAAGTATCATTTGTTTTTATAAATCCAATGGTCTCAGCCCAAATAACCCACAACCAAAAAAGCCCACACGAAGCTCTCCAAATGACCCAGTCACGCGTGTCATGAAAAATGGAGAAAGAGACGCTGTGTACGGTACTTTAATAACTCGAACATAAATCGGATATGAACTTGTTTGAAGTTCACAACCGATCAAACCTAGAGAGAGAAAGAGAAAGAGAGTGAAGATGCCGGCGAGTGCGACGATGATCGGAGCTCTGCTAGGATTGGGCACGCAGATGTACTCCAATGCCCTTCGCAAACTTCCTTACATGAGGCGTAATGTTCTTCACCCTTAAATATATATATATATCTGTAGCAAATGAAATCGAATTAATTTTACTCCAATTTGAAGTTCATTTTCAATTGAATTTCCAGTTCGATTAAGTCTATACACGCATATATATATATATACATATATATATGTATGTATGTAAAATTTTGTTTCCAAATGTTCAGATCCGTGGGAGCATGTGTTGGGGATGGGATTGGGGGTTGTGTTCGTGAACCAATTGGTGAAATGGGACGCTAAGCTTAAGGAGGACCTGGACAAGATGCTCGAGAAAGCTAAGGCCGCCAACGAGCGCCGCTACTTCGGTTTGTTTCTCTCACTGACACTCGCTTCTCTCTCTTTGTTGTTGTGTGTGAAATCACAATTTATATATAGTTCCATTACTGATTTCTCGTGTTGGTGCTACTTGTTGATTGTGTTTTTGTTTGAGTGTTGGTTCCAAGTTGTAAGCTTTATATGTTTTGGGGATTTTTGTTGTCTTCATAATTTCTATATGCATGGATGCATTCCTTCAGGTGTAACTTGTTTGAAGCATAAATAGTGATTAAAGCATTTTTTTTGCCCTTGAATATTGACTGTATATTACATTCCAATATTCCATGCTTGCTCTTCAATAAAAAATATGAAAGTTTTGAGCGGGATGTGAAGAATATTGTTGATTTATCAAAGTTTGTTTTGTGATGTGGCACCTCTAAATTTGTGTTTCTTAGCTTGTTGTTCAAAATGTAATGTTACTATGGTTTCTTTAGTGCATTAGCTGTTAGAAATTTTTGAATGAGAAAAAAGTCGATGAGATAGGTGGAGCAGGTAGCTGAAATTGTATCCCCACAATGCAGTACATCCATATTGAATTTCATAATTAAGGGGGAGTATTGGAAAATTAGTTTGAAAATCTATCAGAATACAAGTCTATAAAATAATCTTTCAACTTAAAAAGTTCTTAATATTTATAGAGTTTTGAAGTTCTAGCTGGTGATGAGGGAGGGGGTGATGGCTTTTGAGCACTTCTTCGAGCATGGAGAGGTGGAGGGAACCTTCTGTCCACCCTTTATTGTTCTGGTATAAAGAAAGGGGGTGTAGTTGACATTAAGGAGTTTAAGGCATTTTGTTTAGTGGAGAGCTTGTATAAATTGTTCGCTAAGGTTTTGGCCATGAGATTGAGGATGGTGGTGGATGTCAGCCCAACATTGTGAATTGTTTTTGTGAGAACAAGATAGATTCTGGATTCAGCTTCTGTGACTAGTGAAAGCATGGACTTGAGGATAGGGAACAAGGAGCCTAGCTTGGTTCGTAGGTTTGATATTAAGAAACCTTAGGTCATTCCTGTTGGGGATTGCTCGCCGTACATGCTAAGGAGGATGTTTAGTGATGCATGAAAGAGATGAATAGAGACCTCTCTCTCTACTGTTCGATTTGTGATCTTGGCACTTGGCTCCTCCGAGGGTTTAATCCTTAGTTTGAGAGGTTTAAGGAAGTGGTTCTCATTTCATTGTTTTTGTTAGTTTTAGTGATAGTGGTTCTTGGTAGACTCTTGATCTAGAGGATTGATCTGCTTAGGGACGTCTATGTGAGTGGCATGGAAGGGCGCACTGTGATAGTCTCTCACAGTCTCACTTGTTTATTATTGATGGCACAGTATTCTTTTATGATTCGATGTGGATTACCTAAGCCATATGAGATGTGTGCTTTTTTGCTTAAAAGCTATCCTAGTGTCTTGGGGTTGAGGGTGGATTGGGGTAAGAGTCAGTTTATTTCGGTAGAGGAATGCTGGAGGTGATAACAAATAACTTGGGTTTTAGGGTTTCAACTTTCTTCTTAACGTTACATTTGGGCCTTACTTGGGTCAATGTACAAGGTCAAAGCAATATGGGAATCGGTTGTTGAAAGGCTTCATATGAGGGAGAAGGCTTACCCTTATTTGAAGTACATTTTTGCGTTATGACCTACTTTATCTCTCTTTTCTTTATTCAGTCATACGTGGAGAAGAGTATCGAGAAGTTCTAGAGAGGCTTCTTCTGGGGAGGAGTAGGGATGGTTACGACCGCCCCTTTCCCGCCCAAAACCATTTAGCAAACCCCCAAACAACCCCCCACCGTGACCACCAACCTGCCCTGTCCCGTTTAAACTCCCACTCAATTTCTTTCCCCTACTTTTCCCACTCAAATTTTAAAAAGTCATATTTAAGAAGATAAATCAATTAAACATTCTTTCAAACCAAATTAATCACTTAACATTAATAAGTTTGAAAGCTTCCGACATACCATACCAAAATAAACTATCCAAATTACATTCTTCGAACAAACCAAGCTACAACATACCAAAGTAAACATAGATTCATATATATATATATATATATATATATATATATATATATATGATGGATGTGTTTCAATAATCTAATAAAAGATTAAAAAATATGGGCTGAGATTCATATATTTGATATAAGTGCAAAAACCAACGTTAAATATTTTATGTAACATCTACAAACTGGGGTCTAATTTAACAGGCAAATGCATGTAGTTTTCATACAACAAATGGTAGAAGCAAATTCTAATTTCCCACAATTGAAAACCCTAGTTACATCAGACTAATCGCACATCTATGGATTCGAATTTGATATAGAAAGATTATCCGAAAATCAATTAAAATTGCAACAGCCCAGTAGTTTAAACCTGTTGCAAAATTTCACATCAGAGGTTTATCTTGTGTTGTCTAAAAAATAAATATGTAATTGAGATATATGGGAGGGAACCGGAGAAGTGAGAGCCTAGTAGCTTAAACCTGTTGCAAAATTCAGGAAGTTAACAAGAAAATATATCAACGTGTTCAGGAAGTTAACAAAAAAAAATATCATGTTCAGGAAATTAGGATCCCCAAGTCTAGCAACAAGTTCTTGGCTTTCAACTATTCGTGTCCCATGAATTATAATAGGCAATATCAAATATAGAATAATTTTTCAAAATGGAGAGAGAGAGAGAGAGAGACTTGACTTTGTCTTAAGAAGTGCATACAATATCAAATCATGTGTTGTCTTCCCAGAAGAAGAAGAAGAACATAATCTTCAAGCTGAGATTCTCTCTGAGGACTTCTCCATTAAAGGCATTTAGGCAAAAGTTCATATTGTTTACTCCAAGATCAAGGTTGTCCTTCTCATGTTCAATTGCAAAGGAGAGAAGATCACATCATGGTGTTTGAAAGTGGTAGTTGCAAGACATTTTTGCTTATTTCAATTGCATAGAGTCTACATGACATGTGGGGCACTTCTCAGTGTTTGAGGTTCCTTATTTCCTTTAGTTCTTCCGCTGAATTTTGGTCTAAGACTTCTCTCATATTCCTTTTACAGTTAGAAGTTTTGGCTAAGGCATTTTGGAAATTCTATAATTGGGAAGCCTTTCATGTGTATGCATTAGATTTATTTCTGTTCGAAGAGTTTACAGGAAAGGGTACAGCATGTCTGTTGTTGAAAGAGAGAGGAAACAAAATGCACTTAAGATTTCTAAAATTAGCTTATATCTGTTAACAACAATGGTTCACTTTCAATCATTAGCTTGATGCCTAAATGGAGGCAATGAGATAAAAGCCTTATAGTTTGAAGGTTCTTTTGTTCACAAGTTTGCATGAATAGGGACGCTGCAAAAATTCAGATTTTACAGAAAAATTTGTTGTGATCGAATTACTTGATAGAGAGTTTCCTTTTTCTTTTCTCCTTTTCATTTTCTTTCTTCTTTTTTTTTTTTTATGCTATTATCATTTTGTTTTGCAGGATTTTTTTTATTCACATGTCTCATCTTTCATAGCATTTACTCTAGGGTTCTTTGGTTCTTTCTACACCATCTTAGTGCACAATGTCGTGTGTCTTACATGGCATTTTTGGTATAAGATTAATTACAGATTCTATGTTTTCAGTTAATTATCATGATTCATGAAGGAAAATTATATATTTTGACTTTACATTTTTGGACTTGTTATAAGCTGGCTAATCTGATTATTGATAGAGTGACTTGGTTTATAAATGTTTATCTCAGCATTATTTGAGTATTTATGCTTTTATATTTCTTTTCTCTTGATTGGATTGGAACTTTTAATTGCAGATGATGACGATTAGCACGTAGATGGCATGGATTGAAACATCTTACAAGGTGGCATTTAATTCTATGAGAGTGTGGTGCCCAAACCAGCTCATATTATGGATTGTTGACACATGTTTGTTTAATAAACTGTTGTCTCTGTTTCTAATGTTGTTAGTACTTTTTAGTTCTCTGTTGCCATTTTGTTTCACATAAGCTTTGAGATGCATTATGTATTTATAATATGATAATGCAAGTCGTTTTTGAATAATTGGAGTTGACTACAAATCCATCTCAAATTAAGGAGACAATGTGGAAGTGCAAGGTTTTAAGATTTTATCAGTTTTACTTCAGATAGTACAATTATTTCTTTTATAAGTAATTATTAATTAATCAGTAATATACCATGTTAGTAATTTTAGAGTGACGAATTGGTTCCTTGAACAATAAACCGTTATTTTCTTAACCTAGCATTAACAATTTTTTCCTGAATAATCTTCTATTATTAATTATTGGAATTACATGTTTGCACATAAGGATTTGAGTCTCAGAGCGGCTGCTATGTGCAAAATGGTGCCAAAGTTGAGATCTTTTGCAAATCTTCCCTTCCAGCACCCGTTATAGGTGAGACATATATTGGGTAATGTATTTTTATGTGCCTGCATACCCACGGGATATTATATTCTCACATTTGATATGCATTGGCCAATCATATCAATTGGACCTGAAATTGGATATGCAAGTCACATAAAGTACATGTTTATCTCCTAAAACCAAATGTGTAAACTACAATAGGTGCTGAATGATGTGATATGTACTGTAATTTGTAACTTTGAGGAAACATTATCAGCAAATTGACTTCCTGGTTCACTCGCAAAAGCTACAAGAATAATTGAGGTAGAATGACTTCCCACTTCAAAGGGTAGTTAGGAGCATTTTTAAATCATAGGATGGACATAGATGTTTATATGTTTTGTTAGAGCATAAGATGCATTACTAGTGAATAGGTTAAAAATATGCTTGAGAAAACCAGCACTTCAGTCAATATGTGAATTTGAATGACTATTACGAGTAATTTAAATATTTCATTGCTGCACTATTTGGAGGTATTTGTGATTATAGAAGTTCTGGTGAATGTCAGAACAAAACTTCACAAACTAGTAATGAGTTATTATCTGTACAACTGTGTAATGGTAGGTTAAAATGAGTAAAGGAAACCTGGTCAAGTGGTGTCCTGTTATCACTAAGGTAGTTTTACAGCAAGTCTGGAAATTCATTTTGGCTTCTGGTTTAGCTAAGGTAGTTCTACAGCAAGCATCTGCAGTAAAGCACTACCTCAATTTCTTATAAACTACGTTTATATAGTTTTTGCTGGTGGAATAGTTCCCAATTGGTTTGACTGGCACAAAGAGAGTACAAATTCTTCCTTCTGAATATCAAAGCTATGTGATGTTTTTTCTTTTAACAATTTTTGTTTGCTTTTTTCGTTGGTTGCTTGTTTTTTCTTGTCAGTGTATGTTTTATATAAAACTATACTTTCTGTTAGAAGTTTTTTGAAATGCGGTAAGTTCGCAGTTTCTTTTAGAGGAGTCGTCTAGCAGTTCCTATGTAGGTGTCGCAGTGTGGGAATCCATTACCTTCCAACCCCAATTTAAGGGTAGTGGAGAGTGGGAAGGCTTGAGGAAACAGTGATTTTGGTATGCCAAGACGACTTAAGAATGGGAAAATTAGTTCTAGCCACTCTAATGGGTATGCATCTTTCTCAACTTGCTTCGAGTTGCCAAGACTCTTTATGAACTCTCTACATGATATGGGTAAACAATTCCATTATACACCTTTCGACTGGGGGATGGGTGGATGATCTGCTTGGCTCGTTTAAAGAAGATAGAAAAGAATAGAAATGGAGTGGTTGCAAGGAAGTATATCTCACGATGTCTGCAAAAATTATCACAAAAAAATCAAGATGATGAAGTGATTTAAAGGTAAATACAACACTTGGTGATTTAAAGGTAAATACAACACTTAGTTTACAGTACTACTAGATTAAACAACAAAATGGTCGGCCTAATCCTTTCCGCTCCTTTCTCTTCTCCTCTCCAACCAAAAGAAACCCTGGCCAAATTGAAGCTGGTGGAATGATTAGGAATTCAGCTGGTGAAAGGATTTTAAAATTGGCCTTTCGTAATCTCTAGTTCCTGAATTTCGGGTATCCTACTTGTTTCAAGATTCAGCAGGAATCTGATTCCTGAACAGCTTTTGATAGTGTCTCACAACCCCATTCCTAGCCATAATGAGCAGTTTCAAGGAACTTCTTAATTATCAGCATAAACACTTAAGGCTTAACACCCATGCTAACTGAGCTTCTGACTCATTTGGATAATCATCATTTGGCTCGCAGTGTTTCCCTGATGGAAGTTAATCCCCTGTGTTGAACAATGACAGTGGGATTGCTAATCCTAGGATGTTGGATTCAGTCAATTCCACAAATAATTTGATTTCATTAAAACTAAGCATATGGGTCATGGCCCGACTTCTCAGAACCAAACATCCTATCATTAAGTACATGAAGGAGGAGATCACAAACATGCCGTGACGATGGCCTCTCTGCAGGTGCAGTTTTTGTGCACTGCAATGCTATTTCAAGAACTTGGAACACAGCACATTCTTCATTGGGCAACATTGGTTTCAGTGTATCATCTATTAGCTCCTCACGGGCAGATCCTTGCATTTCAATATGTGTTTCGACCCATCTCACCATGTCCATATCCACACCAAATGTTCCATCAGTTGGCATTCTTCCGCTCACAAGCTCCATCAGCACAATACCCATGCTGTAAACATCACTCTTCTCTGTCGCCTTCAAAGAATAAGCGTACTCTGAAAACAGACCAATAATTTAGTAGGAACTACAAAAATTATCTATATGTACGAGTACGATTCAAAATTGAAATCAGTTCCATTACCTGGAGCCATGTAACCGTATGATCCAGCAAACCATGAGTTTGATTCCGTGTTTACTGAGTCGTAACCCTCAACAAGTGCTTTTGCTAGCCCAAAATCCCCCAAATGTGCCTCCATATGGGAATCTAGCAATATATTACTTGATTTAATATCCCTGTGAATGATCTTGGGGACACAGTCATGGTGGAGGTACTCCACTCCATGTGCTAACCCAACTGCTATCCTTAATCTTGCTTCCCAGTTAAGGGTATTCTTTTTCTTGCTATTCACTGGTTGGCGATGCAGCCAATCCCATACACTTCCATTCTCCATGTACTCATATATCAACAGATTCGAGCCTGCCCCTCTGTTGCTGCAGTATCCCACTAGCTTCACCAGATGCCTGTGCCTTATCCTCCAAAGTGTCTTAATCTCTCTTCCAAAACTCTTATCCAACATCAGATCATCTTTCCTCGGTATCTTCTTGACTGCCACTGTTTCTCCATTGGGCAACTCAGCTTTGTAGATGGTTCCAGATCCTCCTGACCCAATTATGAACTGGTCGCTTAGATTGTTTGTAGCTTCCATAATGTCATCCCATTTGAAATCTCTTTTTCTAGCAGCATTTTGGAAGAGTGGTTTCCGTTGTGCTGGGGAAATGCTGGAAGAGCATGCAGAGTTCATCTCACTGGCTCCTCCGAAGGATTCTCGCTTCTGCTTGAAAAAGAGCGCAACTCCAACTACCATAAGAACAATTGCCGTGACAGTTGATATTGCTGAAATTACCACAACCGATGATGGACTTAGGCCTGACTCTTGATTTCTTGTGTCTAAGTCTTGGCAGTGATCAAGAGGGCTTCCACAGAGATGCAAGTTTCCTGCAAATGCCTCGGCTGGCCAGTGTGAGAATTTCTTGTCCAATTTTCCTTGAAGATTGTTGTAAGAGAGATTCAGTTTGCCCAAGCTGCTCATCTCATTGACTTGTGGAGGGATTTCCCCAATTAGTTGATTGTGAGATAGATCAAGTGCTTCAAGTTTGGACAGTGATCCAACAGAAGGGGGGATTTGACCAGTTAGATTGTTGTAACTGAGGTCTAGAATGCTTTGAAGATTCTGGAGTTGTCCGATTTCAATGGGTATTTCACCAGTAAAGCTGTTTCGTGAGAGCCCAAGTTGATAGAGATTGCTTAATTTACCTATGGCTGAAGGAATCGGTCCAGAAAATTGGTTACGATTGAGGTTGAAGACATTGAGGGACACAAGTTTACCAATTTCAGGAGGGAGAGTTCCATTAAGTGAATTGTCATCAAGGGAAAGCACCAGAAGATTGGAGGAATTGAATAGTTCTCGAGGGAGAGCACCAGAAAAATGGTTGGAGGACAGCTTGAGCTCACCCAACTGCAGCAAACTTCCTAGCCACAACGGCACTGGCCCAGAAAGGAAGTTATTGTTGAGATCAATGTGAGTCACTTTTTTACATAATGAAATTGCATCTGGGATTGATCCAGTGAGTGAATTTTCAGAGAGATCCAACAATGACAGTTCTTGGATTCTCCCCAATGTCCAGGGAATTTTCCCTGTAAATTGGTTTCTCCCCAACCTTAGTCTCTCAAGAGAAGGCGAATTCCCCAGCTGGGAAGGTACTTCATGATCAAATGCATTATTGGTAACATCAAAAGAAAGGAAAGCACGTGAGCTACACAATGGATCTATGCTACCATTCAGTCTATTATTTGAGAGATTTACTCTGGTCAGGTTTGCAACATTAGCAAGTGCACTGGGGAGATTACCTTCAAGAGAACAGTTATAAAGCATTAGCTGCTTCAGAGCTCGGAGATACCCAAATGTCGCAGGAATGCCACCGGATAGATGATTCTCCGCCAAGTCTAGGATGGTTAGTTGATGGCAGTTACCCAAAGTGGCGGGAATTTCTCCAGAGAGATCATTCTGACTGAGATGAAGTAAATTCAGTTCCTTCAGCCTTCCAATGGTGATAGGAATGCTTCCGGTGAAATGATTCCCAAAGAAGTCCATCATTTGCAAGCTCGAGCAGTTGCCAATCTCCATGGGTATCTCTCCGGACAATTGATTGTCATACAGGTACAGAATCTGAAGTTTCCCAAGCATTCCAATCTCTCTCGGAAGATTGCCTTTCAAGTTGTTCTGATACAGTGCCAGTGTCTGCAGGTTGCTGAGGTTCCCAATGTAGGGAGAAATCGAACCCACCAAGGTATTGTTGTTGAGCAAGAGATCAGTGAGCTCAGTTAACTTGAAAAGTTCAAGTGGTATTGATCCATTGATTGTATTGTTGGACAAATCAAGTTGTTTCAGTGACTGACACTCGCCTAATTCAGCTGGAATTTCACCCGAAAGTCGATTTTCGGATAGAATCAAGTGTTCCAAGTTTGTTGTGTTTGAACATATATTTCTTGGTATGACACCAGAAAGATTGTTGCTTGATAGTACCATGAAAACCAGCTGACCCATGTTGCCTAACTCCTCTGGAACTTCACCAGTGAGCTTGTTTGCTGACAAGTCCAGATTCTGAAGATTAGTTAACTTAGCCAGGGACTTTGGAATTGTACCTTCAAGCTGATTCCCCAGAAAATTCAGATAAACGAGTTGGCTCAAGTCACCGAGTTGGCTCGGAATCTCCCCCGACAGAGTATTGTTGACAAGGTTGAGAAGTTGGAGATTCTGAAGGCGACCCAATTCCGCTGGGATTGATCCATTGAGATTGTTGACTGCAACAGTGAACACATTGAGACTAGAACAGTTCCCTATCTGTGCTGGAATTGGACCCTCCAACTGATTTTGCTGCAGAATCAAATTCTCAACTCGGCTGAGTCGCCCCAGTTCTGGAGGTATGTGACCTGTGAGACTGCACGAAGCTAGACCAAGAGCAACCAAGTTGACAAGATTACCAAATGAGGCAGGAATTGGACCCGTGAGCCCATTGTTGCCTATTCGGAGCACTTGGAGGTTTGTGAGTGACCCGAGTTGACTCGGTATGGGACCGGAGAGTTGGTTGGAAAAGAGAAGCAAAGATACCAAAGAAGAAAGGTTAGACAGAGTTGGTGGAATGGTGCCAGATAATTGATTAGAAGAAAGATCAAGTTGGAGCAGGTTATGTAAGTTGCCAAGTGAGGGAGAGATTGACCCGGTGAGTGATGAGTCGGAAAGGTTGAGACCCACCACTTGGACTGATCCATCAACCGAGTTTGTCCTGCATGAAACACCTCTCCAAGTGCAGAAATTTGGATCAACTTCAGACCAATCTTCCAATACATTTTGTGGGTCATCCACAAATGATTGTTTCACCTCCAGAAGAACTCTGAGAGTTGAGGATGAGTCCGAGTCCTTGCAATTGACATGCCCACATGAAAAACCAAACAAGAGAATCATGACAAGTGAGAGAAGTCGATGAAACATGGCCATTTGAAGCTGAAGATGATGAGACTGAGGAATATAAAAAGGTTTGACCCTTTAGCTCATCTTCTTTTGATGCTTTTTTTGCATTGAATGGTAAGAGTTGTTTTGAGGGAATTTAAAGACCATTGATAGTAGTTTGTGTGATGATGGTGTTGGAGGTGGTGGTGTTTGTTCTTGGCCTTGGATGGCGAGAAGACGCGTGGTTTCGAGCCAGTGCAGTGCAGTGCAGTGCATGCAAGCTATGGTTTCTTGATCAACGATAGCTTGATTTTGGAATCTGCAGAGCTTTAATGCGCCTTAAAATGGGTGACAATAAGAGATAAGAGAGTAGCTCCTCTTGTCAGAGTATCAATGTAAATGCCTTAAATGTTCACGCAACTACTGCTCCACATAGAGAGAGAGAGAGTGTTTAATGCAGGGATATGTGAATAGTATGAAGTAGATTGAATGTATTAATGTAAGACAAAAGTCAACAAGGGGGTTGAGAGGGACCATGAAAATCAAATAAAGAAGTCCAACAAATAGGAATGATAAATAGGAGATTGGACTGCTCTTGAAAGAAAAAGACTGAGAGAGAGAGAGAGAGAGAGAGAGAGAGAGATTACATAGGAGAAGATACAGTGGTTGAACGAGTGTGAAGGGGTTGATAGTTGTGGGTTTGCTTCTTCTGGTGTTTTAGCTCAGCCTGACTTAAACCTCATTGAGAATGTGATTGGTTGAATTCCTAATTTTTGCTTAACACTTCGATCAGATTGTACTTTGAAGCTTTTTTACGAAGTCAATCAGGTCCCCCATTCACTCACTCCCCATGTAATGTGCAACAAACTTCCTACTCCCCCATATATGATTTTATTTGTGGACATATATTCTTTTGTTTATTAGTGAGGTACCAAATCCTGATGTCTTTTTGTGGCCTCTTTCTTCTTTTAAGTGGTTGTGTGTCACTGTTGCCTACTCCAAAACCCTTTGGCACTCAATTATCTAAGCTATCCAATTAATCAAATACAAATGGTCATTAGAATTCAACTAGAAGTTCGACATTATTCCAGATGTTATGATCTCTCATCTTTTTGTGAAAACTTTCAATAAATTAAAATAGTGCATTTTCAATTGTTGACATACATAACGTGATATGTGCGTACGACTTACCGAATATCTACTCTCTCTCTCTTCAAAGGGGTTAGGAGTTTCAGTCCCATTAGGGATAATATTGGGAGTGCGCAAGTGTTTTTGTTTGGACTTTCGAGAAAGAAATAAAAAAGTTCATAGAAAATAAGTTAAATTTAGAGTAATGCTATTTAGAATGAAGAGTTTGAACCAAATGAGGAGCCGAAGGCTCCCCATTTTTTTATAATACATTTAACTATGTTTATCTGGGTTCTACATTACTCCTAGTTGAGTGTATCTGACTAATAAGGGGTTTTTCATTTCATTCAAACTCTTCGACTTTAAAGACATTATCTTTAATTTCAAGATAATCCACAAATTCTTTCGGACAAATTCATGGTTCTTTTTATTCGTTACTTGGAGAGTTATGTTTTCCACGGATGATGTCCAGATCCTAATCTTTTGCTAAAATCTGTGGTATCAATCTTCTATTAGATTTTGATATTATTAGGGTGGTCAAATCTACCTATCTTTTTCATGAAGACATTTATAATTCTTAATATATTCATTTGAAATATTTTCAATTTTATATTATAATCACTTATTGTCGGTATAAATGGCATTATACATTCGAGTGGTTGGATTTTAACTTGTAGTTCAAAATGCATGATTGTAATGAATGGAATAAGAATATTTTGATGGATGGTGAAGACACTCTAAATTCCTCTCTCACTAAAATAATAATAGATGGCCCATAAGTCAATCAAAACAAAATTTTTGTTTTAAATATACTAATATTAATTCACTAATTATAAGCTACAAAGAGGACCATTTAATGGATTAGCTTAGTGCAAAAATGTATTAAAAATAAAAAGGCACTTGGCATTTAGGTTAGACAATTATAATCTTGCATTGATAGATGCCTTGTCCAAGAGAGTGTGACAAAAGATAAATGAATTTTTTTACCTTTTGGAAGTTGGACCACCCAATTCACAGCTTCTTAGACTAATTTGTTATATACAAGATTATCATTACAAAGTAGAGATAAATCAGATGAGTGTGTCCCATAGAGAGAAGACCCCATTTTGAAAATTGTAAATTCTCATTTAATTTAATCACCCACTTTTGATTTTAGATGGATTTAAAATTCATTTTGATGAAACAATATTAATTTAGATAAAGCATATATTAAGTAATTGGATACCGAGGCAAATGCTTCAGTGATATTTCTTCTCATTTCAAAGTGAAAAGTAGAGTATTCAAGTCTGCTCAAATACATTTTTGGAGTTATTCTAGCCAGGACAAAAAAAAAAAAAAGTAATGTGGTGTAAATATATGTAACCACATATATTTGTAACCTTAATTCAATTCAATGTGGTGTTAATATATGGTAATGAATATTACCGATTCATTACCAAGTAATCAATTAATGACAAAACATTTTGGATTTATAATTTTTCTGAACTCTAAACTAAAAACCAAATTGGTCCAACGGTTTTAGGAGTGGAACTAAACTACACAGTTTGAATTGATTCGAACTTGGTTGATGGTTCAAACAGATGGATCAGTTCGGTTTTTAGTGTGATCCAAAACCAAATATTAGGCAGAGACATTGATTTATCACATGCTAAACTGGGCCAGTTGGATGGGGTTGGTTAGCTATATAACCTAATACGGCCCAGTTTAGCCTATAGTTAAGCCCATCCAACTGGCCCAGTTTAGCATGTGATAGATCAATGTCTCTTCCTAATATTTGGTTTTGGATCACACTAAAAATCGAATTATAGCTATAACACCTAGTCACCTACCTTATTATTAATTTTTCCAAATCCAACTTGGTCATGACTCATGATATATATATATAGAGATATATATAATTCTTCTATAGACCAATCGCTCACATAAATCAATAACACTCTTACATGTAGGCACGTCATGGAATGTCCCAGAGGTGCATCTCACGTATTCTGTTAATTAACTAGAGCGCGCGCACACACACATATATATATATATAAATATATTCCAAGTCTCCAAGATATATATGTAATTATATATGTACTGGTTTGCTATATAAACCAAGCACCTCCAATACCACATCACCAAAATCAAAACATTCAACTCATTTCCTTTTTGTTTTGTGCGGAGCTAAAGTGAAGAGACCATGAAGTACTCTTGCACCACCTTCATTTGTATCCTCCTTGCTCTTCACTTGGTTTCAGTCTCAGCCATAGACAAACTTCACAAAGATGCATTTGATTTTGACCCCCCAAAATTGACTGATTCTCTGAAGAACCCTAAACTACCACATTTGCCTTTGAATAATTACCTTTCTTTCTCTCACTACTACAAGAGCTGTCCAGATGTTGAAAGCATTATCAGCAGGAAAGTCAACGAATGGATTAAAAAGGACTACACTCTTGCTGCCAGTCTCATTAGGCTGCACTTCCACGACTGTGCTGTTCGGGTAAGAAAATACTTGAGTTTTACGAACGGTTTAAGCTTTTAGATATCTATATATATATATATATATATAGACGGTAACTAATATTTTATATATATAAGAGTCATGATAATCAATATAAATACTTGACAGTTTAAGCTTTTTAGAACAGAAGGTAACTAACATTTTATACGTGCATTGTAGGGCTGTGATGCTTCTATTCTCTTAAACTATGATGGGAGTGAGAGGAAGGCTAATGCAAGTAAGACATTGAGAGGGTTTGAAGTGATTGATGATATAAAACAAGAGATTGAGAAAAAGTGCCCTAAGATGGTCTCTTGTGCCGATATTCTTACCGCTGCAACCAGAGATGCCACTGTTGCCGTCGGAGGTCCGTTCTGGATGGTGCCGTTTGGGAGGAGAGATGGGCGCGTTTCTCTTGCTAAGGAAGCCGCAATGGTGCCTATGGGTCGCGAGAAAATCACTGATTTGATCGAGTTTTTCCAATCCAAAGGATTGAACATACTCGATTTGGTTGTCCTCTCAGGTGAACTACAACTACAAGTCAAATCAGCAAAGAATTTTCCATGCTCGAATAGTACTATATATATATATATATATATATATATATATATATATATATATATTCAAAAGTTTAAGCAAGCACGCACACACCCACACCCACGAACTGACTCGAAGAGTTAATAGATATCATATCATCTTCGCTAATACCATTGGTAATAGGAATAGTATTATAGTTAATCAGCAATGTAAGACGGTAGTAGTCTAATATTTGTAAAGAAAGAAGTAAAAGATCAAAAGTGATTACAAAGTGTGACATATTTTCCATAACTATGCTACTATTCAGAAATCTATCATCTTTTTGAAATCATTTTCTGAAGGATTAATTTGAATCCCTCCTAACATTTTGTGAAATGGTTTTCAGGATCACACACCATAGGAAGGAGTACTTGTGGTTCAATGCAATATAGGCTATATAACTTCAATGGCACAGGCAAACCAGATCCTTCCATTGATGCTAAATATTTGAACTTCTTGAAAAGAAAATGCAGATGGGCTTCCGAATATGTTGACCTTGACGCGACAACCCCTGTGAAATTCGACAATGTGTACTACACAAATCTTCAGAAAAAGATGGGATTGTTATACACGGATCAAATGCTGTACTCAGATTCAAGAACTTCGCCGTTAGTCACTGCAATGGCTTCCCAAGCCTCAATCTTCCAGAGCCAGTTCGCGGTGTCCATGGTGAATCTTGGGAACATTCAAGACCTTTCAAGTGAAGATGGAGGTGAAATTCGAGTGAATTGCAATTTTATCAATTATTAGAATCCCACTACAAGTCAAGAAGAAGGAGAAGATTGGGTTGATTTCAGTTTAATCAAATCCTAAACATGGATTGTTTTATTTCATAATTCATTATTTCATGTTTTGAGTTGTTCAATTTCATTCTTTTACATTGTTGTTATCAATACATGTGGCACTAATATACAAATTTAAAGAAAGTTTCAAGCATTCTCAAATTTTATTGACAAACAGACCTAGCCTTTAATAATATTTTGATTGTAAACCATTTATTCCAATTATTTTACTTTTTTCTTAGAAACTAAATTTTAAAAAGGAACTTTTCGTCAATGCCGTAACAACTTGGACAAACTTAAATTCAGGAACAATGAAAAGGCCAGAAATATGTAAATTATAAAGAAAATACCTTGTTGACTCTTTTTTTTTTTTTTTTTTTTTTCCTGACTTGAAAAGAAACCGATTACAAGGCCACAGGGCCACCTTCAACTTCCTCTTCTACAGCAGCACATAGCCAAACTGGCCAAATAGACCACTGCAAATCAGAGGTTCTACAATTCACAGCCCATCTACTAATTAAGTGGGCGACATGATTACAACTTCTACGAGCCCAGCTCAAAGTAAAATCTGAATGAAGCCTCAACAGGTGTTTAACATCTTTAACTACAACTGCCACCTGATCATTACTAGGCTTTAAACTCATAACTGCTCTACAGTCTCCCTCCACCAACACCTTATGATATCCCCATTGAGCCAAAATCATCAAACCCTCTCTGAGAGTAAGTGCTTCAGCAATTTCTGCACTGTCAACCACCGGGAAGTACCACGACGCGACTTTGATCGGAAAACCTTTATGATTTCTCAAAATAGCACCCCCTCCACCTTCCTTACAAAGAGAGTTGAAAGAAGCATCAATGTTAAGCTTTAAAATACCTTCCTTTGGCGGGGACCATGACTCTGGATGCGCTGGCTCAATTGAAGGAGAAAGAGAGCGATCCCTATCTGTGATTTCCCAGAATTCAAAAAAATTTGCCATAGCACGATCCAGAATTTTGTGAACATCCCATTTAATTTTTTCAAAGTGCCAATCATTTCTTGCCTTCCAGATTTGCCACACAATGAAGGAGCTTAAACTAATTTTCTTCTCCGCATCTTCTGAGCCGGAGAAAGTAGAGGTAATCCACAGCCAAAAATGCTTCCACGAAGCCCAACTTTGATAGCTTAGATCAAGCCTTAGACAGCTCAACTTCCAAACCAAAATTGCCATAGGGCAGGAGCAAAACAGATGAGTAATCGATTCTTCATGTTCCCTGCAGAAAAAACACAAACAATTCTTTACCATGTTCATTCTCCTTAAGCGCGTGAGAACCGAGAGTTTTCCATGACAACATTGCCAAAGGAAGAAAGAAATATTTCTTTTAGTTTTAACCTTCCAAAGGCTCTTCCATTCCGGACTAAACTCTTGGTAGATGCTGCATTCGGGCTGCGGTTGAGACTGCGGGCTCTTATGTAAAAGCTGGTACGCAATCTTATAAGCAGATTTAACCGAGAAAATACCATCTGCAGTCTTCCCCCATACAATTTTATCATCCCTTTCAAAACGGCTAATAGGAATTTGCAAAATCTTATTGTAGTCTTCTTGGTTGAAGGACGCTTTCACCAAATCTTCATTCCAGCTTCTAGAACTTCGAATAATAAGATCAGCAACCCATTTAACAGACGAGTTAAAAGGTGGAATGGAAGAGACCGAGGCACACTTTTTTCCCAATAACCAATTATCATTCCAACAGTCAACCTTCAGCCTATTTCCAATACTCCATCGTTTCCCTTCCCTGATGATAGGTTTTGCAGCTATAAGGCTTTTCCAAATCCAAGAGGCATTTCCATGCCAGTCCGCATTCAGGAAGGAACAAGAGTTAAAGTACTTACTCTTCATAGAATGGTAAAACAAAGAATCATCTTCTACTTCCAATCTCCAAGCCATTTTAGACAGAAGAGCGAGATTGAAAGCTTCTAAATCCTTCACTCCCAAGCCCCCGTTATCTTTTATATCACAGATTTTGTCCCAACCGATCCACTTCAAGTTATGACCTGCTTCTTTACCGCTCCAGAAGAAGTTTAAAAAATTGCTTCTCAGTTGATTGCAGATATTTGCAGGCAATTTGAAGCAAGACATTGCAAAATTAGGCGTTGAAATTAGAACAGATTTAATTAGAATTTCCCTGCCTGCCTTTGAAAGAAATTCACCCTTCATTTGTTTCACTCTACCCGCCACTCTATCCACAAGGTATTTGAAGGAAGTGCACTTTGATTTGTTAAGGATTGAGGGGAGGCCCAGGTAGCTGTTAATCCATTCTATATTTGTGATGCCCAGAATACCTCTGATCTGATCTCTGTCACTAACATTCACATTTGGGCTAAACAAAATACTTGATTTGTAAAGATTGATTGCTTGGCCGGATAAAGCTTCATAATCATTCAAAATCTGCTTTAGCTTTGAAGCTTCATTGGCATTCGCCCTGCAAAAAAGGAGAGCATCATCAGCAAATAGAAGATGATTAATGGGGTGTCCGTGCCTCCCTATTTTAACCCCACTAATGTTAGATTGAGCAGACGCCTGATCAAGAAGCAAAGAAAGCCCTTCGGTGCAAAAAAGAAATAAATAAGGGGATAGAGGGTCTCCTTGCCTAAGACCTCTCGAGGGAGTAATGAGTTTGCCTGCTTCCCCATTAATAAGAACAGAGAATGTAACAGATGTCACACAACTCATCACTATCCCCACCCATTTCTCCGAGAAACCCAACTTCCTCATCATAGTCTCAAGGAAGTACCATTCAACTCTATCATATGCTTTAGACATATCTAATTTAAAAGCTAAAAAACCCCTCTTACCCTTACTTTTTGATTTCAAAGAATGGTTAAGTTCATGAGCAAGGATAATATTATCATGGATAAGCCTTCCTGGAACAAAGGCACTTTGATTAGGACTGATGAGAGATTGCATGAGTGGTTTGAGCCTATTGGCTAACACTTTTGAGAACAACTTATACAAAACATTGCAAAGAGAAATTGGTCTATATTGGGCAATGTCAGTAGGATGCTTTACCTTTGGGATAAGAGAAAGGTTAGTGTGATTTAAACTATGAATCATAAAACCAGAATGCAAAAAATGATTAAAACCCTCAACAAGGTCTTCTTTAAGGATCTCCCAATTTGATTGGAAAAATAGAGGAGTGAAGCCGTCAGGCCCAGGAGCTTTAAACAGCCCCATTCCTTTAATCGCGTCTCTAAGCTCCTCTTTAGTTCCTTCTCTAATCAAAGTGCGGTTCATTTCATCAGACACTTTTGGTATCACAGCAGGCCATCTGTCGAGGTTAGGAATTGAAGCTCTCGAATAGTAAAGGCCACCATAATAATTTTTTGCAATCAATCTAATCTCCTCCTTTGTGTCTTTCCATTGCCCCATCGAGTTTTCAAGCCCTGAGATCTCATTTTTCCTTCTTCTGATCTTCGTTTTTCTGTGAAAGAAGCAAGTGTTTTTGTCTCCGTGGAGGAGCCATGCAACCCTAGACTTTTACTTCCAATAAATTTCTTCATCGCTCCAAGCTTTACTCAGCTCACTTTCCAAACTTTGGATCTCCTGTTTATCCCAATGGTTTGATTCTTTAAGTCTGTTAAGCTTGGACTGAATCTCTTTGATTCGAACACTAGCATTTTTGAAGGTTTTCATACTCCAGGATCTAAGCTTATTTTTACAACACTGAAGCTTATTCTTTAGAGAAACCAAAGGAGATCCGGTGGTCCTAACTTTCCAGTTTTGCAAGATCACCGATTTAAAATCTTCATGTTTGGTCCAATTTGCATTGAAAAAGAACTGCCTTTTTTGAGGAAGCACCGCTTCATTTGTGTTAAGAATTAGAGCCCAATGATCTGAACCAATACCCGCAACATGATGGAGACCATATCTTTGAAAAGATTGTAGCCAGTTGATAGAGCATAATCCTCTATCATGTCTGACCTTCACATTATCATCTCCACCTCTGTTGTTGCACCAAGTAAAGGGGTAACCTTTAAAGCCCATGTCAGAAAGACGGCAGCCATCCACTAAATCTTTAAAACTTTTTAACATCCATGCTTGGCATTGAGAACCCCCTCTTTTTTCAGAAGGGTGCAGCATAGTGTTGAAATCCCCCATCAAAAGCCATTTTTGACCCAGCCTGCTTTGCAGATTCTTTAAATAACTCCATTGATTTGCTCTCACCCCCTCGTCACAGGAGGCGTAGACTCCTGTAAAGAACCAACTACCGCAAATCCCTGACTCACAAATCTCACAAGAAATTTGAAAATCAGTAAAATCAACAACTTTAAGATTACATTCGGCCAAATAGAAAAGAGCAATCCCCCCTGCAAGACCCCTCGGAGGGACAAGAAACATATAATAGTCACACAAGAGTTTTTTAATTTTTTTCCAATTTATCACCTTTATTTTTAGTTTCCAAAAGACAGATAATAGATGGGGAATGGAGATTAACAAATCTCCTCAATTGGGAAATTGTCCGGGTGTTCCCCACACCCTGACAATTCCACACCATAACCTTCATTAAGAAGGTTGGGGCCATTTTAGGCTGGCCTTCTCCACCTCAACTTGGGAATTAAAAAAAGTGATACCTTCCTCTAGATTAACACAACTTGCAGAAGCCTTACCAATCTGGTTACTTATGAGTTTCTGGAACTTAGCTTTTGAGGGAAGAAGCTCTGTTTGAAAATTCTCTGGCTGAAGAGACTTCTTTCTCTTTCTTTCAAATCCTTCTCTTATAATAGGCTTGAAATCTTTGGTTTGTCGTGCTCTTCTTTTCCAGGATTTGTGACCAGAACTCTTTTCAGGGTCATCCTCACTGCAGAAAGGAACACTCGAACCACCTTCCTCGATAAATGACTTATTTTGTAACGATGCTTCTGCAGGCTGTTGTGCGGAAAAAAGGAACGGCCCAAGAGGTTTATCTCCCTGGCTTACATGAAGATGGATTTGGGCTGGGAAATTAGAAAATGGATTTTGTATAGCCGAACCAAAAAGCGAGTGACCCATTGGACTAGGCCCGCCCACTTCTTTCAAGACTTGAGGCCCACAACTGTTTTTAGATCTTTGAATTTCTTGCGAAAGGATCTCTGTTATCACAGCTTTACTTTTCAGAGGCTTACACTGAGATGTGGACATTTGGTTCTGATCTTTCAGCCAGTCAACTTTTCCAACGTCTCTTTCTGCATTTGGCAGGCGTACAATGCTGAGATCATTGTGAGAAATACCTTTTTGCCCATCATCTGAATTTGAGAGAGGATCTTGCCCTGAATAATTTTCCGATGAGCTTTGTCGTTGACAATGGAACTTTGAACTTTGGATTAATCTTCTGATTGTTGCCTCCGTTCTCATCCAAGGACCATATTCATTATCTTGCCCATTCCTCCCTTCTAGAACCTTACATGTTTTGAATGAGTGACCCACACATCCACAATGATAGCAAAAGATGGGGAGACGCTCATAGCATAATGAGATCCAGATGCAGCGATCTCTAATTTTTAACCTTATTCCTCTTCTCAGAGGTTCTGTTAAAACCACTCCTACTCTGAATCTTATGTATATTCCTCCTTCCTCCTCCTTTTCTCGAATTTCAATCAGGCTTTGTTTTGTAAAACTTTTCGCAACTTTTTTCCCCACCTCCAGCGTTATGCACTCCATTGGGGTTCCCTTCAGTTGAACCCACATCATAGCAGTTGAGAAAGTGGAATCATCAAATTTTATGTCTGGCATCCATTCTACCAGTACCAAAAGATGTTTTTCAAAGTACCAAGGACTGTTCGCTACGACTCTTTGCAGATCTTGATTCGAGGTGAAAACAAATTGGAGGATGCCTTTGGGTAATCAATACATTTTAAAGGAGCACTTCCACGAGCTGGATAAGGCCTTTCTAATTCCCCCACTATAAGTGGGTTTCTCCTTCAGAATCTTGCCGAAAAGACTCAGTTTGCAATGTTCAACCCCTTCTCTAATGTCGTCTTCATCAGCCTCTATTATGTCTTCCTCTCCCTTTGTGAGAGTAAAATCTCTCGGCTGAGATTCAATATATTCCATTTATGGAACAGAAAAACCAGTGAGAGGTTGAAAGAGCAAGTAGGTGAAAGGAAGAGATGAAAAAAGAAAAAACAAAAGAAGAATAAAGAAGAGAGAGAAAAGGAACAGAAAAGAAAGCTTAAGAAAAGCAAAAAACGGATGAGGAGAATCCGTTTAAAATGAGAAAAATTAATTTCTTTGCAAAAGGTATTTGACAAAAATGCACATGAGGATATGGCTTAATAATATATGTGTGTAGACTATATATATATATATATATATATATATATATAGAGAGAGAGAGAGAGAGAGAGAGCAATACAGTATAAATTAAACTTGAACATCATAGCCACATACTGTAAAATCCTTCAATTTAAATAGCTGCAATAGTTTCTCTTAGAAGCCTTGTGTGTAGCTTCCCTTAAAAGCCTTGTGTATAGCTTCTCTTAGAAGCCTTGGGTATATCTTCCCTTAAAAGCCTAGCCTTGTGTATAGCTTCTCTTAGAAGCCTTCTGTGTAGCTTTCCTTAAAAGCCTTGTGTAACGGGTCAGGCGCTTGCCCTCTACCCAAAAGCCTAAGCTGTTAGGTAGTGCTGCATACTCATCCTTATATGTCACGTCTTCGTTGCGGTCGAACTACCCTGTCTACCCGGGTTAGAGTACCCGAAGACTTCCGGACCTGACGCTTGACGTGATACCGAACCAAAGACTGGGTTTGACTCTAATACCAAATGTAATGGGTCAGGCGCTTACTCTCTACCCAAAAGTCTAAGTTGTTAGGTAGTGCTGCATACCCATCTTTGTATACCCAAGTCTTTCTCCATTCAAATCCGATATGGGACAAAGTTAGCCCCTCTAACACTTTGTATGTAGCTTCCCTTAAAAGCCTTGTGCATAGCTTCCCTTAGAAGCCTTGTGTGTAGTTTCCCTTAGAAGCCTTAGGTATAGCTTCCTTTAAAAGCCTTGTGTATAGCTTCTCTTAGAAGTCTTGTGTGTAGCTTCTCTTAGAAGCCTTCGAATTTTTTATAGATTTCTTCTAACTTGATTTAAGAAAAGAAAAAGAGCAAGAATAAGGAAAAGAGGAGACATTGAGACACGACTAGAGTGAGAAAGAAAGAAAGAAAGAAGAAGAAGAAGAAGAAAAGGAAGAGAAAAGAAGGAGCAGTCGAGAAAAAATGAAGGAATAAGAAAAAGGATCCAAGGAATTCATTCTTCTAAGGCAAGTTGATTCTTGTCTATGTTTTTATATATACATTTATGTGGTTAGTTGGTTGTTAACTTTTTAATTTATGAATAGTCAAGCATAAGATCTTGTTTGCATTTAAAGGGTCTGTTATAAATATACGAAGATATTAGTGGAAAACTGAGTAGTAGAGATTGAATAGTTTGTTCTATTCTTTGTTATAAAATTGGTTTATAAGTTGGGTGTTATGTGTATCAACATGTGTTTAGGTGTAGTATATATATGTGGATATAATTTGTATGATGAAGGGCATTAATCAATTTAGTATCTAGATTGTATCTCGACTTAAGTTAGTTGTATGTTGGATTGTTTATTGTGTAATTTAGTGAACAATTGGTGCATAATTAGAGTTGATCAAATGATCTAGCAGGAGGGTGCAATTATATGTTTATATGCGTATTAATGTATATAATGGTTAGTGTTTTGTCATGCATTTAAGGTTGCGTGATTGTTATTGATTATAGGTATATAGATTTGGTTGACCATGTGAGATTAGTTATGTTAGTGCAAATTTTTACACACACACACACACACACACATATATATATATATGTTGCCTAGTTGTTTGGGTATTGTAGTTGGTTGATGAAGGTGGAGGTTGGACATGGTGGCAACCAAGACTGTAGTTGGGTTCGGTTAGCAGCAATGACGGTCAATAGAGGTGGCGTACGGTTTCGGTCGGAGTGGTGGTTTCACATGGATGTTGAGATTTCATGTAGTAAATGATGGTGCTTGGTAGTGAAGGTGGGTGTTTGGGTCTAGCATTATGGTGATGAATCATTGGCAGTGGGTTCAGTTTGTGGGTGTATGCAAGGTGATGGCCATGGTGAGTGGTTGGGTTGTGTTCAACTTTTGTGATAGCAGTAGGTTGATGTATAAAGGTGAAAGTATGGGATGAGTTCTGCTAGGCTGTGTTTGGTGGGGTGTGGAGGTTGTTTGATAGGTTTTGCCAGCTAGGTGTGGGTTGTGCATGGCTAGTTTAATTGGGTTGAATTTGGTTGAAAATGGTGGTTATAAGTGGTTGCTATGGCTACTGTGGTGGCGTGTTGGTAGTGTAGTGTTGTGGGTCTATTGTGAATGGTTTTGTGATTCTTTCAAATCAGTAATGAACATGTATAAATTGAAGTTGGTGAAGGAATTGGCCAATGGAACTTGATTTTTGGTTTGGGTTATTTGTGGGTTAGCTTATAGTGGGCTGGGCTAGAGTTAATTTAGTAAATGGGTTGATTGGAGTAGTGATGATGGTTAAATGAAATTGTTGGGCTATGTTTTAGGCCTAGACAAATAGTTGGGTTTAATGATGGACTTGGTGAAATTGTTTGGGCTGAAATTAAGAATAGGCCCAATAACATTTAAAGAGATAAATGGTGGGCTTGACTTTGGATTGGGCTTGTAGTGTTATGTACTTGAATTGTGGGATTGATTTCAATGAGGTTGCTAATTGTTTAAAATTAGGAAATTGGAGAAAAATGTTTTTAATGCTCTATAATTACCTAAAAATTTTGAAACCATATGTTTCAGCATAATAAAACTAATTATGTAGGCATAATTAGTTCTAAGGATTAAAACCCATATAACGATGTTTGAGCATGTTGAACACACAACTCGATCATTTAATTTATTAAATGTCAAAAGTATTTAATAAATTATAAAAGATGAAATGTTGAAATAAAGAACGTTTTGTTTTTTCTTTAGTTTACTCTATGAATAGGTAAATTCTCGGTGACCTCCCACCGTTCACGACATCCCTTGCTTCTCGCTGTGACGGCTCCTCGGTGGAGGAGTAGAAGCGCTGGTCCCCTTTCGCTCCTTTTGATTCTTCTATTCATTTCATAGGAGACTGGGATTCGAAGCTAGCGGGAGACTGTCTATATAAAGAAAAAGAGTGGACCACTCCAGACCATGAGATACGTCAAGGGGAGCAACCGCGCTGATGACCAATCTTTTAATTCTAAAAAAAATTAGGAAAATCCTAGAGTGGTATGTTTCGGCATAGTAAACTTAATTATGCTAAAATAATTAAGTTTAGGAAAAATTTATGTGGTGAATCCCGAATTAATAAATTAATGTGATTAGTGATCACATTAAAGATTGATTTGATTTATTAAATGTTAAAAGCATTTGGTAAATCTTAAAAGCTTGAAATATTGGAAATGAGATAAAAAATTTCTAAAAGCTGAAAAGTTTGGTCTAAAATTGGAGAGGTAGTTTGGGACTAACTCTTTTAAAGGATTTTAGGTATGGTCAGGGACCTACTTGTTGGCAGTGCACTACCTTTTTGTTGTGGTCATTGGGTGAAGCGTACCCTTATTATGTGGACGTGGCTCGGGACCATCTAGATGAGTAGACGTACAAGTCCAGCCATATGTGTGATCTTCCTTAGTCAGGGACTATGCGATGCGCACCACTTGTTGGCTAAGCATGCCATTTATTTGAGGGGAGCCCGGGGCTCATGTGAGGTTATAATGTTTAAGTTAATCTAGACAATTAGCTTAATAAGGAATTACTGAAATTAGGGTTATTGTGTGAATGAAATTGTGAATATGATAATTAACTAGAGTTTAATTATCATAAGAAAATTGTAATTATAAAAGAAACAAAGATTGTTGTAAGAGTCCTTATATATAGGAATATAAGACAAGATCAATTTGCTGAGCAATGATAGTGTTTAGCAGTTTTCTTGCTGAGCTTGTGAGCTCACCCCATTTTATTTCAGGTACCCGGTGAATGGAGGCACGGTATAGGACAATGGAGATCATTTACATGTAAATCCCTCTAGCATGTAATTTTTTTTGTTGTACATGGATGATATACAAGATATGGGATGAGGTCTCCATATAAAGTTTTTATAGTGAATGATCTAGATAATCATCTTTTGATTGTAATATATAAATATTGGATGAATGTATGGTTAGATGGATGGATGTTTTTCAAGTCGCACACTAAATTCAAGTACTAGACTAGAGCTTTTAGTATTCTAATTTGGGGGAGTGTCTGTTTGGTATCAGAGCCTAGGTTACGAGTTACTTAGCTAGTGGAAGTGATATTTAAGATAGGAGTTGTATGAGTCGTACTAATTATCTTATCTGCTTCTTTACCATGCTTCGGGTTTAGGTATGATTAATAGTTACACTAACGATTTTATCATCCTGTAATGGAAAATAGGATGTCTGGAGCTGGTAGAAGACGTGGTAGACAAGGTGGAACCACGTATGTACTTGAGGGTGAATATGTAGACTTAAAAGAGAAAAGTGTTGGTGTGTGAAATTGATAACTTTCATTTGGCAATACTCCTAAAGTTGGTTGAGTTTAAACTTTGACTTGGTATTAAGTCTTGTTAGTGAACAATAAAGAGATAATGCAAAGATTGTGAGTATTTGAGTCCTTACGGATACTCAGGGGTTATGTTATGTGGTCAATAAGTGTTTTGCCGAGGTTGGAAATTGAGACCGAGGTAGGAGACAAGGAAGGCATGTTGCCGGAGTTAGGCTAGCTAGGAAAAATGGCATGGCCAAATATTTTTCTTTAATTAGTACTTCTTTTACAATATGTTGGCTCTTGTGGTTGTTGAGTTGTTTCATCCCAGTGACAATGGGTAAAGGATTAGTGATGAAATGATTTCCAGTGTGGACTATTTCTAATAGTAGAGAGGTATCACTGTGAGTGATTGATCTAGCTAGTTAAGGATGTTACCTTATACTATATATGTGAATGGATTGGTAGGTGTCTACCAATATGTACCGAGGATAAGAGTAAGTTGGTTTGAACCACTCTCGATGTTGTGTATTGACTATCATGAGCTGAATAGGGTGACGATTAATAACAAGTACCATTTGCCACAAATCGATGATTTGTTTGATCAACTCAAATGGGCACAATTGTTCTCTAAGATTGATCTGAGGTCTGGTATTATCAGCTGAGAATTAGGGAGGAGGATATTCCTAAGACTGCCTTCAGGACTCGTTATGTCCCTTCAGTATCACCCTAGAAAAGTAAATGTGGTAGCGGATATCTTGAGCCAAAAAACGAAAGGATTAATTGCCTTTATGATAATTCAAGAATGAGTATATTAGAGACATTGGCAGAGTTCTCCATTAACACAATTTCTAATAATGTAGGGACTTTCCTTTGTAGTTTGACAGTATAACCAACCTTGATTAGTCAGATTATTCAGGCTCAAATCATGATGATAGGCTACAAGCCAAGGTAGTAGAGGTGACCGATGATGAGAGTAATGTGGATTGGAAGCGTGGGGCAGATGGAGGAGTTAGATTTCGGGGCAGGCTATGTGTCCCAAACTTAGCAGACCTCAAGAGAGATATTTTAGAAGAGGCACTGTCACGCTCCGGAATCCGGACCGCCGGGACTCCCCCGGACCGGCCCAAATCCCGAGTCGCGAACCCATTCACTCAACCCCGTGAACAACCTTAACCACACTCATGTGATAGTATCAAGGTATGATACCATTCTGTCACGCCCCAATTCCCGACTCCTGGAAAATCAGAGGTGAACCAGTCCATTAAACCCCAATGAACCTTCTCATATTTCTCGATTACCGCGGAAGTTAATCATACGCATGTAATTATCTATGCGTATACTCATCATTAGCCATCCCAATGGGTCACACATCGGTCTATGCATCCATGACATTCCATTTCCACTTTTAGATCATGAAAAATAATAAAATTCCACTTTTTAAAGGTTTACAGGACTTTGAAGGGCTTCAAACTTCAGTTTGAGTCGCCTGGAACTTCCAAAGAGTTTGTATTTTCAAAAATAGTACTTTGAGGCGCCTCAAACTACACTTTGAGTCGCCTCAAACTTCACCTGACCTGGATTTTGGACAGCATTCCTCAACCTAATTTCAAATGCTAATATCTCACAATTCGTAAGTCCGTTTGACTTGAAATTTGACATGGATCATCCTCAACATATCTAGTTTCTAAGCCAATTTGAATCATTCAAAAATACCAACCACAACTCAAGTTATACTCAAATTAGTGGATGTGGGTCAGATTACCCACTCTTGCACTAAAACATGCATATCTTTCTCAATTTAAATCCAAACAAGGTCCATGACCTATCAAATCGAAGCTAACATAATTCTCTTACTATATACATAAATTTCATTCACTACTTGAACTCAAAATGGACATTTTTGGGCATGTGTCCCCCCAATGGCTACTCTAATGCCTCACTGGCCATCAAGTAAATTCACATAACATGCATTTCATACTTGAAATGTAATTCCATCTATTTTTCTTACCATCTTCACTCCACAACTCATGCATACATACTTTCCATACTCCATTTGCTCACCATCTTCACTCCACAACTCATGCATACATACTTTCCATACTCCATTTGCTCATGATTAACCATACAAGAAATCATAACTAAAGAGGAAAATGGTCCTATGGTACCATACCTCTCTAACACACACTTTTCTCAAAAAGTACATATCATTCATTCAAACCACATATCCATACACTAACATCATTTGTTATACATACAAGGTCCAAATGAATATATAAGTTACATATAACGTGAATGTAACTATAACCCAACATAATCCACATGCCACATGCCGGCATGGATATCCAAATATACAAGTGTCCAAAATATAGCAAAATATAACAAGAACTCTTCTTGGACATTCAAATCCCATCCATCGTTGGCACCTTATCTGTAAAAGAGTTTAGAATAAAGGGGTGAGCACCACTGCGGCTCAGTAGAGGTTTTCCAACCCTTCTAAGTGCCGACCCAACACGACCTACATGAATGCATGTCACTACATACCATGTATCATCCAACATATACCATGTTCACTCACAGTGTAATGCATATATATATAAGAATGCATTGAACATACATTATGCTTCATGATTTAAAATGAAAGCATTATCACACACTTGTTTCTCTCTCGGACTCAACCCGATACCCTAACATGGTTTTTTACCAACCATGTGACCTGAGACGCCTCCCACAACCGTCTCATGACTTTGGCTTATCCCGCCAACATCATACTCCCAGGGTAATATTTTGGTTTACCCATTGGTGATTAGTCCGTATTAGCACCGTCACCAAATATTCGTTTACTCAAGGTGATTAGACCCTATCAGCACCGTCACCAAGTATTAGGTGGCTCAAAGTGGTTAGTCCATATCCGCACCACCACTGAGCATAATTGGATTCAAGGTGATTAGTCTGTATCAGCACCGTCACCGAATCATTGGGTGGCTCAAGGTGGTTAGTCTATATCCGCACCGCCACCGAGCATTATTGACCCAAATAACCGACACCTAGTCTTGACCACATTTCCCCGTTTTCTCACAACGGCCCATATATGCATTTCAAACATATAATAATCAAATACTCCACATTCACACTCCACAATGCACAAGCTAACTAGTGTAATACATAGCATGCATTTTCATCTCCACGAAGTCACACATATATCTACTTATAGATGTGAAACCTAGCATATTATACACATATGAACATAAATCCCATTTAAGCACATTTTAATCATGCTTCACCAATGCATATATTTTTTAGTTATAAAGGAACATAGCATGCATTTCATCTCCACAAAATTACACATAACACATATATGTATAACACATGCATATAACTTCTCATATGCACATAACTTCCAAAATTCGCATACTTTACTCATGCTACACTCAATGCATAATCTTAGCATATAGAACTAACATGCATTTAACCACCATATATAATCACATATATGACCCAAGGTTACACATTTGCACACAAACCCCAAATTGAGTATATAACACCTATATACCCAATTTCTTTCATTCACACACTTTAACCCACATGCTAAAACCAACACAAGGAACACCAAATGTGCAAAGATAAGATTCAAGAGAAGGAGAAAATATGACTTTCCACCCCTCTCACTCTCCTAAAGCATGTGATACGCAACCTACACCTCTCTTCTTCACCCGAAACCCTAGAATCGACAATTAGAAGAGAAGAAGAACCCCTACCTTGAAAATGAAGACCTTCCAAGCACTTTCCAAAAATTCTAGCAATGTCCACCTTGCCGGATTGCCACTTTGTTCGGTTCAAACCGAAGCCCTAGTCGTCCCCTACGCATCTCCCTTCTTCGGCGGATCACGAATCACACCCGAAGGCCTCCGAAATGTAAAGAGAAGGTAGAGAGGAGAAGATGGAAATGTTAGAGAGAGAAGGATCCGTGTGAAATGGTTGGGATCAACCTCAGCCAGATATTTAAAATATGTAAGGCATGGAAAATGACTAAAATGCCCCCGACCACTTAACGTACCCTCCCGGGCTCCATTTTTGATTTCGAAAACTCCTACGGTCTTGAAATCACTTCATCCACTCTCTAAACATTTCATCTAAGTCATTCTCAAAAATAAATATTTTCGAGAATTTTCTGGATTCCCGGACCCACTTAAGTTGCATCCCTAGTCCTAGTTTGACCAAAAAGTCAAACTTCTCTAAATGTCCCGAAAACTTTCAAAAACCTCAAATAAACTTTCCAAACATGTTTTCCACTCTCGAAACATCCATAGCATCATTCGAAATGCATTTATAGCCAAAATTGTGAAAAATCGTTAAACCAGCCAAAATTGGTCACGGTCTCTACAGGCACACTACTTTAGGTACACTGTGCATCTAGGTGGCACTAAGATGAACCATGATCTCAAGAGGCAGTTTTGGTGGGAAGGCATAAAACGAGATGTGGCAGATTTTGTATCTAAATGACTCACTTGTCAGCAAGTGAAAGTTGAACATCAGATACAAACTGGACAACTATAGCCATTGCATGTTCCTAAATGGAAATAAGATCATATTACGATGGATTTCATTGTGGGATTACTGAGGTTAAGACAGAACCATGATATAGTATGGGTAATAGTGGACCGATTGACTAAATCGACTAATTTTCTGCCATTCGAGTTACCGACTCTAGGAGAAATTATGTGAAGTATACATTAAAGAGATCGTCAAGCTCCATGGAGTGCCGGTGTCTATTGTTTCAGATCGTGATCCTCGTTTTACATAGCATTACTAGAGTAAGTTCTAGGATGTTTTTGGTACTTCGTTGAGTCTGAGTACTGCCTTTCATCCTTAGATCGATGGCCAATCTGAGAGGTCATTCAGGTGTTGGAGGACATACATCGTGCACGTGTGTTAGATTTTCATGATAGTTGGGAGGATCATATTCCGTTGATTGAGTTCGTAAATAATAATAGCTATCAAGTTAGCATTGGTATGGCACCATATGAGGCACTAAATGGGAGACTTTGTCATTCACCAGTATGTTGGGCTGAAGTCAGTGATAGCTACCTATTGGGTACTTAGTTAGTGTGAGAGACTACGGAGAAGGTAACTACTATTAGATACCGACTTTGTACAGCTCAACTACTATTACAAAGAATTTTCCATGCACGAATACTACTATATATATATTCGAAAGTTCAAACAAACGCACACACACTTACGAACTAGCTCGAAGAGTTAACCCTTCTTTTGAAGAGGAGAGCATATCATCTAGACTAATACCATTGATAATACGAATTGTATTGTAGTTAGTCAGCAATGTAAGACAGTAGTAGTCTAATATTTGTAAAGAAATAAGTAAAAGATCAAAAGTGATTACAAAGTGTGACATATTTTTCATAACTATGCCACTATTCAGAAATCTATCGTCTTTTTGAAATCATTTCTTGAAGGATTAATTTGAATTCCTCCTAACATTTTGTGAAATGGATTTCAGGATCACACACCATAGGAAGGAGTACTTGTGGTTCAATGAAATATAGGCTATATAACTTCAATGGCACAGGCAAACCAGTCCTTCCATTGATGCTAAATATTTGAACTTCTTGAAAAGAAAATGCAAATGGGCTTCCGAATATGTTGACCTTGACGTGACAACCCCTATGAAATTTGATAATGTGTACTACACAAATCTTCATAAAAAGATGGGATTGTTATACACGGATCAAATGCTGTACTCAGATTCAAGAACTTCGCCGTTAGTCACTGCAATGGCTTCCCAAGCCTCAATCTTCTAGAGCCAGTTCGCGATGTCCATGGTGAAGCTTTGGAACATTCAAGAACTTTCAAGTGAAGATGGAGGTGAAATTCGAGTGAATTGCAATTTTATCAATTATTAGAATCTCACTGCAAGTCAAGAAGAAGGAGAAGATTGGGTTGATTTCAGTTTAATCAAATCCTAAACATGGATTGTTTTATTTCATAATTCATTATTTCATGTTTTGAGTTGTTCCAATTTTATTCTTTTACATTGTTGTTATCAATATATGTGGCACTAATATACAAATTTAAAGAAAGTTTCAAGCATTCTCAAACTTTATTGACAAACAGACCTAGCCTTTAATAATATTTTGATTGTAAACCATTTATTCCAATTATTTTATTTTTTTCTTAGAAACTAAAATTTAAAAAGGAACTTTTCGTCAATGCCGTAACAACTTGGACAAACTTAAATTCAGGAACAACGAAAAAGCCAGAAATGTAAATTGTAAAGAAAATACCTTGTTGACTCTTTGATGTGACCACTAAATTTCCTATATACATGTTAACTAAAAAGCTAGCACTAGCAGGAACTGAAGAGGTATGCTTTCCACTTTACCAATAAACAAAGAGTATGCTTTTCATACATGAAAGAAAATTAATTTCTTTCCAAAAGGTATTTGAAAAAATGCACAGGAGTATATGGCTTAATAATACACACACATAACGGCAATATTTACTTATTCACTGGTGTGTAGATGAGTCTTTTTGACCGTTGATGTGTTCTAATAAAAAATGAACATAATCACCTTTAATTACAAAATAAAATTTAAAATACAATAAAGAAGTATAATAAATGAGGTTTAAAATGCAATAAATAAGTATAATAAATGAGATTGACCTCATTTATTATACTTATTTATTACAGTTTAAATTGATGTATTTATTTTTTATTGGAATATATTAACGGTTAGAAAGACTTACCTATATACTAGTAAGTAAATATTGTCCAGGGGGGTGCTGCGGCGGCGGAACATCACAGCCACATACCATTATTAATAGAAGATGGCCCCATTATTAGTGTGAACTTTGCCCGAAGTTTCGAAAGCAAGACTTCCTGTAATTTTTTTATAGATATGGATACACACACTGTTCATCATTGACCCAGTCTATTATTCATTCACATATACTTGAACATTATTCTTCAAGGTTTTGAAGGCAAAATCTTTTTGCAAATTAGCCTTTCACTGCAAAAAGATGATAACCAGTATGCATAGCACTATATCCTTCAATTTTAGATGCTCAGATCTCATCATTTTCTTCATAATAGTGTGCTTGTTAGGGTCTCCATATGTGGATTTTATCAAACTAGGCCTGGCCACTGAAGTTTCCAACATCACATGCATTGACACAGAGAGGAAAGCACTTCTCGCCCTCAAACAAGGTCTCACTGATCCTTCAGGTAGACTTTCTTCTTGGGCAGGTGACGATTGCTGCCAATGGAGTGGCATCGGATGCAACAACGTATCAGGACATGTCATCAAGCTCGACCTCAGGAATCCATTTCCATCCAGCAGCGACGGTATTGCTTCAATGACACAAGGTAACATGACAGCCTATAAAAGGTCATGCTTGGGAGGTGAGATAAACTCTTCGTTGCTTGAATTGAACTACTTGAATTATTTGGATTTAAGCCTGAATAATTTTGAAGGAATTCTCATTCCCAAATTCTTTGGCACGATCAAGAACTTGAGGTATCTCAATCTCTCTTTTGCATCATTTGCCGGAGAGATTCCACCTCATCTTGGGAATCTGTCGAGCCTGAATTATCTTGATCTCTGTGCGGATTCATTGATAAATCAAGGCATGTGGGAATTAAGCTCTGCAAGCTTGCAGTGGCTCTCAACTCTGTCTTCTTTGAAATATCTTAACATGGGACAAGTGAAACTCGGTGATGTTGGAGCAGATTGGCTGCAGGCAGTTAATATGCTTCCTAGCCTTGTCGAGATGCACCTGCGTTCGTGTTATCTTCAGAGCCTTCCATTCTCGCTTCCATTCGTGAACTTCACTTCGCTCTCAATCCTTGATATCTCAATGAATTCCTTCAACACATCAATACCCAACTGGTTGTTTAACCTTACAAGCCTCACAAAACTTGATCTCAGCATAAATTCTTTCAGTGGCGGCATTCCCGGTGAATTTGTGAACTTGATGTCTCTGGAATACCTTGATTTGTCTAGTAATGGGCATATTGGAGGCCGAATACCAAGTGTTTTGGGAAATCTGTGCAAGTTAAAAATTCTAGGCCTTTCTGGAAGCAACTTCAGTGGTGAGATTGTTGAATTCTTTGGTGGATTCTCGGGTTGTCCCAACAGTAGCCTAGTATCACTAGATTTGAGTGGTAATCAACTTGAAGGGGAATTGCCTGATTCATTAGGAACGCTGGAGAATCTGCAACAGCTTGACCTCAGTACGAACTCTTTTTGGGGTTCGATCCCAGCATCCATAGGAAGTTTGTCATCCTTGCAAGAACTGGACCTCGCTTTTAATAGAATGAATGGAACCATTCCTGAAAGTTTTGGACAACTCTCAAAGCTTGTGGATCTTTATCTTGTAGCAAATCCCTGGGAAGGTGTTATAACAGAAGTCCAGTTGATGAATCTCACAAGACTAGAACATGTCATACTGAGAACAAGCACAATCAAGTCCTTGATTTTCAATGTGACATATGAATGGATACCCCCTTTCAGACTCAAGTCACTTGAACTGGAAAACTGCCTGGTAGGTCCTAGATTTCCGATGTGGCTTCAAGTTCAAAGTGAATTCACCTCTGTGACCCTAAAAAATGTTGGGATTGAAGATACCATACCCGAGGAATGGTTCTCCACGATATCTTCTCATCTTACCTATTTGGACCTCTCTAACAATGGGATCAAGGGGACATTGCCTCACCAATTAGAATCTCCAAATATAAATGCTATCGACTTGAGTTACAATCGTTTTGAGGGACCTCTCCCACTTTGGTCGACTAATGTACCTCGCTTTTATCTTCAGAGCAATTTATTTTCAGGGCCAATTCCAACAAATATTGATGAATTAATGCCGCAATTGCAATATCTGTATTTGTCAGAGAACCGTCTCAATGGTACGATCCCATCATCAATATGTACAATGAAGGGCTTACAAGTACTTTCCCTGAGATCCAATCAATTATCCGGGGAGCTCCCTCAGTGTTGGAATGAATCTCAACCCTTGTGGGTCGTGGACGTGGCAAACAATAATCTTTCTGGTAATATTCCAAGTTCAATGGGTTTCCTACATTCTCTTAGCATATTAATGTTGAGTAATAATAGTCTGGTAGGAGAAATTCCTCCGTCCTTGCAGAATTGCTCAGGATTAATGAGCATTGATCTTGGAGACAATAGATTAACAGGAAACCTACCCTCGTGGATTGGAGAGAATGCAACAGCATTTTGGATGATACGATTGCGGTCTAACTCCTTCAGCGGAAACATCCCTCGAAAATGGTGTAATCTTCCAATTCTTCACATCCTAGATCTTGCGCACAACAATCTTTCAAGTGTTGTTCCAAACTGTTTGGGCAATTTGACTTCTTTGGTTTATGGCAATAGCAGTCAAATGCGAAACAATTTCTTTCGCGGCCACAGGTACTACTACGAGGAACAAGCAACTATTGTGGCAAAAGGAAGAGAGCTTGAATATGGCAGCACTCTTCGATATGTCAATATCATCGATCTTTCAAGAAATGGTCTAGTGGGTCAAATCCCCGAAGAGATAACAAACCTCGTTGCATTGGGTACTCTAAATTTTTCAATGAATCATCTTGACGGACACATCCCAAAGAATATTGGGAACTTGCGATGGTTGGAGACCTTGGATGTTTCAAACAACAATCTTTCAGGACCTATTCCACAAAGCTTGTCGTCTTTAACCTTCTTGGTTCACTTAAACCTGTCTCATAACAACTTGACAGGGAGAATTCCGTCGGGAAATCAGCTCCAAACGCTCGATGATTTATCTATTTATGAAGGTAACCCTTTACTGTGTGGCCTTCCTCTTCCAACCAAGTGTCCAGGTGATGATGATAAATCTACTGTACCTGTTCCCCGTGTAAGTTCAGAAGACATTTACAATGAAAATGATTCGGAAATGTTATGGTTCTATGTTAGCATGGGATTGGGATTCGTTGTTGGGCTTTGTGGTGTTTGCTGCACTTTGTGGATGAAAGAATCATGGAGAAAAGCATATTTTCAATTTGTAAGGATAAGATAGCTAATATCTTTGATCAAATGTGGTTCTTGTCTAAAGAAACAAGGTTGGAAAGAAGCTTAGATTGTGAATTCGTAATGTTGTAGCTATATGGTTCATGGACAATTAGCACTGTCCATATATTATGTTCTTTGTTCTATACTTATTATCTTCTTTTTTTCATCGTTTCTCTTTATAGTATTAAAAACATGACTATACTTTGTCATGCATTATGTATTATCTTCTTTTTTCCTCGTTTCTCTTTATGATCTTAAAAAGATGACTTATCCTAAACCTGAAGTAAAGAACTGAGTTCCAAAAACTAGTTGGGGAGTTGCCTGGATTATTTGGGAGGCTTTAAGAACTTGAGAGCCTTAGAAATCTTTAAATAGCAGATTAAATCCTTCCTTTCAGCTTCAAATCAATCCGCCACAAAACTGCTTAATGGCTTGCAACTCCACATGGACTTGACAACAAGTCAACTGAGCATTTCCAGCTTAACCTCTCAAATCATTTGCTATAATTTACCCAATTACAAAAAAGTTCAACTTTTCGGGTATCACTGATCATCACTCCAATTTTTTTTTTTTTTGGATGATTGATATAAACTTCACTAGAAATGTGACATGAGTCTGAACGGAGGACAATGCTGCAGACGGGAGATGTCTTTGAACTTCGTATAAAGCAAAAACCTTCCAATACCAGTTCAATTTTCTACCTACCATAACCCATATTCCTCAAGGTTTTTCTCAACATTTTAGTAAACAAACAAAACTAAGCAATTTTTTTCTCCATAGAACTGAATCCAATTATTTCCTCTATCATTGCCACCACTGCCGCACCTAGGTACTGTTAAGGGTGCTTCACTATTTATGTAAGAAATGGAAGTAACCATATGCCCACATTTTAATTAATAGCACAGTCATATGTCAATGTTCTGAGGTCAGGTTTGTATAAGAATTGGATTAATGAGTGATTAATCCGATTCTTTGAACAATGATTAGCAATCAATAAGATGGCATCAGAGCAAAAAAAATTTCCCCTAGTTACTGGATCAGAGTAATTGTCCACTGCAAACAGAATCTTGAGGCAATTGCAAGACAAAACTGAGTTTTCATGAATATAGCAAAATGACTTCCATTCAAATGAACAAGTTTCTACTTTAAAGTCTACTAATTAGTAGCATTTAGTGTCAATGACAACTCTTGTTTCAATAGTAATATCTCAAACATTTAAAGAACAAGAAAATTTTAAAAGAAAGACGCTAATATCATAACCAATAAACTGCTGCTCTCACCATGTAGAACATTGTAGACAATGCAACATCGAAGCCAGTGATACCGTTACAAGTTGTGCAAGGAAAATTCATTACCATTACCAGTTATACACAGTTAAATGTGCTTCCTCCTGATCTTGCCCTTGCCCTTGCCACCGCGCTTCCCTTTAGCCATCTTAAATTTCTTTCTTAACTTCTTCCCTATTTTGCCAACAGGTTTCAAGGACCCCGTGTACTGATTGTCCTCATCCATCTCCACATCTAAGTAGTAAAGATTAATATAATCATAATCAAAACACTAACAGATAATAGTAGACGCTACTGTATATGTAACACTACTTTAGCATGATTGAGCTAGAAAGGGAGAACTGGAAACCATGATGAAACAAAAAGGTTCAATTTCCATTCTGTTTTGGCATATAATCATTTATGCAGAATTGAATCAAGCATATAAATTAATGCATAGAATTATACATAAACAAATCCTACAATTACCATGAATAAACAACATCAATGAGAACAGGCAAGACAGCTCATCATTTTGAATAGTACCAAGCAAATATTTCCCAAACAGAACATGCAGATAAAAAATATTTTTTTTGCTTTTTTTTTTTCCTTCTGATCAATAAAAAATACAGGGAATGCAGTCTCTCTCTCTCTCTCTACAACAACATGGCTATTTTCCTGTTTTCTGATCACTAGTATAATATGTTTTATGGTCCATTTGGTAGGAGAAAAGAGTCCAATAGCTTTTCTTGTACTGGTGGTTGCATATTCATCTTAGATTCCAGCCTAAGAAGAGGCACGGACATGGACACGATAGGACACAAATATTGCGTGAGACCATGATTAAGGGGAGCTTTTTATTGAGTTTGGAGCCAATTAGAAAGCATGCTTTTGAGGGCCTTAAGCACTCGCCCTCCTGACTTGACGGGTTTCACATCTAACAGAATAAGGTGCCACAACTAAGCCTGAGCGACCCTGGGATTTTTTGGCCTAGACACCCCTTTAAAAATTATGTACAAATTTGGTTTAAATCTGTTAAATTGACCCTTATCCTTGAAATTTTGCTTAATATTTTAGTCAATCGAGCTAACACAACTGCTCTTTTATCATTCCAAACTTCCGGTGGATAATCGAAGGAACTGTACAGAGGGAAAAAAAAGATAAGAAAGAAAGGGAAGAAATTGTCACACAAATATTTGTGTCTAGACAGATACATATATGCACCAATTTACAGCCTGGAAACCCCGAGGCACAGGGCACGAATAACACAAAAACCAAAAACTATAAACCAGTTTTAGACTTCAGAATGCAATCGAAGTTTATAACTTTATAGACCTACCTTACCCCAGCATGTAGAATTTGATACTTGTGTTCTTTTCTTAAATAGAAAGCTCACATGGAATTGTTTATTGTGCTCTCCTCCTATACCCAAATTTGTTGAGCGCAATTTCAATTATTACAAGGAAAATTATACAACACCAACCTTTCAAATTTTACAGATTCCAATTAATAAAGCAAAAACTAATTCAATGAACAAGACAAAACAAAATTAGCAAAAGCAATTAGACACACACAACGTAAAATTTATTAAAGAAAACAAAACACAGTCAACATATATATATATATATAAGCATTGGTAGCGGAATGGATCGAAATGGTTTTAAAGAAACCGAGGGTGTACCCATATCCGTATTAGTGGCGGAGGTGGTGGCGGTCATATCCATAACGGTGGCGGTGGTGGTGTCGCTGTGTTGACGTACGGGGAGCTTGGGGGCGGCGAGGGCGGCTTCTTGAGCGGCAAGCTTCGCGGCTTCCTTCTTCTCGTACAAGGGTTCCACTTCCACAATCCCTCTCCTTATGGCTCTCAGCCTCTTCTCTCTCTTCGATCTCATCGACTTCGCCATTTTTTTTGCTAGGCGTCTTTCTCTCTCTCTCTCTCTCTCTCTCTCTACAGTGTCCAATCCCTTCACTCTCTGTGGGTTTTCTACTTTAGGGCGTTAGGGTTTGTTATAGAAAGGTAAGGGTTTTAGAAGGGCTGATCTTAACCCGTGAACCCTAGTAAAAGTCCGAGTTCACCCGGTTTGTTTTATCGCTCTCGTAAGAGGTAGGTACTTGGTAGACCGTAGAAGCGGATTTAACTTGTATATTATTTTTTGTCAATTCAATTCAAAATTTAATGCTCACATCATATTTAGCAAAAACACGTATTTTACAATAATACATGCACGTATAATTAAAAAAAATACTTTTTTTTTTATACAGATTCCAAACTTAACAAATAATACTCATACTTTCAGTTGAATCATATAATACATATATTATATATTATGAAAATACTTCGCTTAAGTAAAAAAATATAAAAAGTTTACATTGCCTTTAATAATTTTATTAGAAGAGCAAATTAATTTTTAAATAGTTTGCAGTTATATTATGTAATTTACCTAAGAATTTTATTTTTTTAGTCAATAGGAAACTTAATAGTTGTATATATTGTAAACCATAACTAGTATCATATAATACTATATATCTAGATATTTTGTTAAATGTTATGATAAATTAATTCAATTATATAATTATTTATACTTTAATTTAAAACAATATATATTAATACCTGAGACAAAAAATATGCAACTCTATAAATGTTTAGATAAATTTCACTTACACCCCTAAAATTATGCCTAATTACACCCACATGATATATATACGAACAAATAAATATGCAACTCTATAAATGTTTAGATAAATTTCACTTACACCCTAAAATTATGCCTAATTACACCCACATGACAAATTTGCAAAAAAAAAAAAAAAACTAGCCCCTTGTTAGAGTTAGTGCCAAAATGGTGTTAGATTTTTATGTAAAATGTCAATTTTGTCCTTTCTTTTATGGCTAGTGATATTGGTGCTCCACCGGTGTCATCAGGTGCTCCACTATTTTTTTTTACTTAAAATAAAATTACTAAAAAGTCTCTAGACATATATAATATTTGGTTCTTATATTTTTAATACAATACTTTCTCTTCTCTATTAAAGTGAGGATTCTTAAATTTTAATTCATTCATCTATTTCTCTCATGTTCTTAGTCTCTCGTATTGACTTGGCCATCGCACTAAGATGCGACTGTTACACAAGTATTGACTCTTGGGGGGGGGGGGGTCTATGGCAATAATTGAGAAATTTTTCGATAAACAATTTGTAAGTTGGCTAGGATTAATTTTACTTCTATTTATGCGGAAAATGTTCAATAATTAATTGTGCAATAGAAAGCACAATATAACAAGATAGAGATAAAGAGATCAAACACAATTGACACGATGATTTTTGTGAGGTTCAGAATTCATACTCCTCGGCTCAAGACCCCTCTGAAAACTTTCCGTATCCAATATAGCTACTCCTTACAGGTGGATGCAAAACCTTCTTACTCAAGAGAAACTCCTTCTCTTAATTTTCCCTAGGTCACCTCAACCCTTGCTAAAGGAATAACCTCCTTTAGGCTTTCTTTGGATCAAACTAATCATCTTGAATGAAAGAGTTTTATACTAGAATCTCTAGAAGATAAATTTACAATATGAAGCTCTCAATATGTTTTTCTCTCACAATAGATAAATACACAAGCATAAGCTCACAGACTAGAGAGTAAATGAATCACAAGTGTTTAAAGCTCAAGTCTTTGGAAAACAGAGTTAATGAAACGAATTCTCAGATGGTTTTATAAGAAATGATTTTCTCAAGTTTTGTGTATCTTAGATTCATAGAACAACTTCTTTTTTTATAGAGAGGAGATCAGACAAGTTCGTTTTAAAGTAGTTGCATAAGTGGTTTGGAGCATTAAATACATAAACTAGCCGTTAATTTTTTGAACAACCAGGTTTCAGTCGACTGATGATTTCATCAGTTGACTGAACCAGGTGTTTTGGTCGACTGAAACTGAGCTTCGGTCGACTGAAACTCCTTTGTTTTGAAAAGCCTACTGGAATTCATTTTCAGTTTCTATTAGTCGACTGATGAAAGGATTCGGTCAACCGATACTCTTGTTTCGGTCGACTGAAGCTGAGCTTCGGTTGACTGAAACTCCCCTGTTTTGTAAAGCCTATTGGAATTTAATTCCAGTTTTGTTTAGTCGGCTGAAGGACCTCATCAGTCGACCAAAACTGCATATATATACCAAAAAGCTATTTTTAAAACAGGTTTTTGAATGGACATTTATACAAGATGGTCAATGATGAACTATGAGTGATGATCAAGATTTATATATGACAAAAATGACTTTTTGAAAAGATTTTTAGTGAAAGATCATTAAAAGAGTTGAGCTTTACTTGAATTCAAATAAACTTTAACATTATTTCCTAAGTGCTCACCATTCTATCTACCCATTCTTCAAAGTGGATTGATCAGTTAAGTTCTTGAAAGAAATGGACACTTGTTTGAGATGTTTAATCATGGAAGACTTTGAAACTTTAAATACTTCATTCTTGATGCTTCTTCATGATCCATTCTCTTGATTTTGTATGACACTTCTTTGAACTTGAAAGCGATGGATTCCTTGAAATTTGTCTTTATATATAATCACTAGTATAATTACTTAAATGAAGACATTAGAAATAAAGACATCATAAATGATTTGTAATCATCAAAATTATAAGGTTGCCCTTAGGTCAAAACCTTCGGGTCAACCGCGACTTTTACATCTCTCTCTAATACTCTCTCATGTATCAATTGAAAATCACCCCTTTTTGTATAAATCAATCAAACGATCCATTTAGGAAAATTAATGGATGTTAAAGGCAGGCCCATTATTTTTAAAAAAAAAAATTTAAGTTTTAAATATTTTGGGCACATCCCATGCCAATAGGAAGTTGAAGTTTCTAGTGATATGACCTGCAAGTCTTATCCTATTTGAAAATGGTATTTGAATCTTGCTTTATGTGATATTTGTTGATATAAAATAAAATAAGCTTTATCTAAAGAAAAAAAATAGTTATTAGGGCATGTAAGCAATGAAAGGGGTATTTGTGTCTTTGTACATAATATAACTTTTAAATAAAATATTAATAAAAAGTGCATGACTATAATTACTATTTTATCACTTTTCTTAATCAAGTTAGTCTGATAATACTTTTACGGAAGAAATCAGTGATATTTAAATAAGTCCAGTTATTTTGACAATTTACAAGAGAGATTAGTTTAATTTATCCTTTATTTATTTTGGTAAATTTACATAATAACTTTTGGTATCACATGGAAGTATGAAACCCCAGTTGGGGGTATTTTACCCATTAAAAAAAAAAAATTAACAATTTTGCCTTGATCTTTACCTTTGTCCTTTGCACTTCCCAAATTAGGTTTATGATCACTAATTAAATTCATTTTTTGAGTTGGGTTATATCACTGGCTCAATAATTCTCAATCTCTTACCAGCTTTTCAGACCAGATTGCTTTTCCAAACTCCTTCCTCTCTTTGTGTTTATGCTCTCCGTCGACGACAAATTGAAGAAGCCGAAGCCCTATTGCCTGCTCAACGTCCCATGGCCATAAAGAGTTGTTCTCATGAAGACCTTTTATAACGTTAGTTTTATATTGTTGTATTTTTATTTTAAATTTTCATTTCCGTTCGATTTCTCCACTTTGTTTTGGATTTGTTTTGAATATCTTTGGAAAATTTTGATTTATTTATTATTTTTCTTGTTCACATATGTGTGTGTATATATATATGTGATATAGTAAAACACCTATAAAACTAGTAAGTTTAGAAAAATTTGGAATAAGAAATTTTAGAAAAATTAATCAAATCTATAAGTTTATGCAACAATTAAAAGCCAATTGAAGATCAATAACTACTGAAGTACACCAAAAAGAATGATATTATAATAATTAAGAAAAAGCTATTAAATTTCAAGAATTTTTGCTAGACAAATTAATTGTCCTGTTAATACAAGCAAAACTCTCGAAGCTTTGCACAAGCATAAAGAAAACTGAAAAGCCAATAGTTACTGAATTATTATGATTTTAATCAGAAAGCAAATATAATAAAATCATTTTTAAAATTTTGTACATATCAAGTAAAACCAATATTTCTTTTTTATGCAAAAACACAAGTATAATTTGCCCATTATAGAATAAACATATACGGTAGACATATACAACATTGAAAACATGTATGATAGAAGAAACTCCCTAAAATTCCAGACTAGTTAATAAAAACCCATGGAGCTTTGGCAAAAATATAGAGATATTCATGCACCAAATGAAGTAAAACGAGAAGGGGCAAGAGAGTTGTGGAGGTACAAAGGTTGAATGTGAAGAAGGCAGAGGGTGATGATAATGACGAGAGCAGACATTTGCTAGATAATGGAGAAGGGTGACGTTTGGAAGTGCTAGGAGGCGATGACGAGATCCTCCATGGTCCGTTTTATGTTAGAGAGAGAGATGGGAAAATCTATGGTTTGAAGGCTTTGACTCCTTGGTGCAAACAAGAGATGGATTTTAGTAAAAAGATGATAGAGGGTTTGCATTTGGGTGTAAACAGGACCTGGAGAGGATAGAAAGCAGTTGATGTTCAATTCTAGTTAACTATAAAACATGGCATTGGTATGATCTGGAGATTGCCAACGTATGATGGTGTTGTGTGGGCACCATTAATTTATTTTTATTTTTTAGTGTTGCATATTTGGGTACTACATCCTTGCTCTAGCCAGTCATAAGTTCACTACAGGTCAAATACATCTAAAATTTCCTAATTAATCAAACCATCGACATCAAATAATTGTTATCCTGACAGCATGGTTGATAATTATATGGTTTTTATTTTATTTTATTTTATAGCAAGTATATTTTAGTACCAAAAAAAAAAAATAGACAGGATATACAATGGGTTTAGAATTTTTTCTTGGCTAAAGAAATTTTAGAACTGCAGAGGGAAAATCCTAGCAACATAAAGGCACTCTCGCTAGCGAGATGTTAGAGAGACAAAAGATAACCTCTTACATTGTAGGATAAGAAACAACACGCGGTGTAGTAAGTTTGCAGTATGACTAGAGGCCTTGTTTTTTTACTTTATCTCCAAAGGATCCTTAGTATAGACTAGAGAGACATTGAGTTAGAGAAGTACCTTCTTGAGGAGCATCCAGAGCTTGAGGTTCCTCTTAGAGCTCCTTCTCAACAAGCTCGATATCTCTTGCAAAGCCTTAGGTGTAAGGCATAGAACTTAAGCAGAATGTCACTCTTGGCACTCATCCATGTTGGAAGACTCCTACTAGACCTTACCATTAATAGGTGCACAAACTCTTGAAGGCTGTGCAACCATGGATCTAATTCTTTAGGATTTATGACTGAACACACCTAAAAAAGAAGAAAGAGATCCAAATATGTTTGGCAACGAAGTAACAGGAGTATCCTTGTTTAGGGCTATAATTTCTATTTTCCTCGTTAGGAGGAGCCACAACATCTTTCCTGTTTTTATGCTAACATCCTCCCACTCATTTGGGTTAGATTTAGGAGACAATTCTCCTTCATTCTTTAATATGGTTACCATGGTTAGTAAAACAGAAATTTTAGAATCTATGTATTGCTATCTCTATACTTGAACAAATAACAAAGTAACTGAACTAGGATATTAAAATCCATTAAACCATATAATTATGCTTTTAATAGACTAAATTTGATCAATGCATCAACCAAGTGAACAATCAGTTTACACAAAAAATTACTCCAAAGTCCACACCGCTTACCAAAGAAGAAAGAGGACTCCAAACCCAAATCAATTACAGAACTCCGTAACCCAAATACAATAAATTTAAGAAATCCAACAATGAAATATCATGTAATAGTTATTAGCTAGATCTTCTACATCACTGAATGGTGCCCCAACTTTTCATTTGTCTGTTGTCTCTGATTCTGATTTCTTGGCATCATCTTGATTATATGAAAATGCATCACATCCATCTCAGCCTCAATCAGCTGGCATGATTAATAAACAACTCATCAGCAGTCTGAATAAAAGATGGATCACATCATCTACACTGGAGAATACCTACCTTTTTCTTTTTGGTCTCTACACCCTGTGGAATAAAAATGGTTAATCAAACTAAATACTGAGTGTGTGAAGAGGATAGGACATACTTTGATATAAAAACCACCATTGCATGAATCCTTTCCCTGTCAAATTTCATAAGCAAAATTAAAACAGATATTAGAAGTGTTTCAGATTGTAGTTTTCTATAAAATTTACTTCATAATTCAGTACATCTGATTTTGATGAAGCAACAATGATGGAATTACAAGGTACCTAACTTGATTGTAGTTATGCTGACCTGATTACTGTGTATGTGCTCCCATCATAGATTCAGTTTATGAATCAAATAGGATTGAGATCTTCTGGCACCCAATTCCTCTCGAGGTAATAACATTGGATGTTTGGGATATGGTGAACTAGATGACACAATGATCCACCATTCTTCCTGAGCTGGGCCACGAATCTGTCGGGCATATCATACAAGTGAAGCTCTTTGAGGTCAGCGAGGTTGACAATCCCCACTGGAACCTGCTGCAAGTTAGTGCACTGCCTTATGATAAGCTTTTTGAGACGAGGTAAGGTAGTCCTTTCCATTATGACCATTGTCAATGGTTCCAATCGCTCAAGTTCCAAGATCTTAAGAGTTTGAAATTTTCTGGCACTGAAATCTAACTGGTTTCCAGTATAGGCATCGAGCAGCTGGAGCTCCAATAGATTAGGAAGATCTTGAAGGATATCGATGGGGTTATTGTAGTGTGTTAACTTGGACCACTTAAGACGTATCCTTACCAGTTCATGAAGTCTAGAAACCCAAATTGGTAACCTCTCTAACCGCCCTTTCAGATACAAGCGTTGAAGAAATGGTGGAGGATTGGTAATTGCTTGTAGATCTACAATCTCATCCTTTTGTAGTGATGTTACGTTCAAGGAATGGAGGTTTCTCAGCTGTTCAATTGACTGGCACAAATTTGACCCATCTTCTCTTGGAAGATCAGTGATCCCCAACTTTCTTAGTTTTGTCAGATTTCCTAGCCCGTGAATCACTTTGTGATGACTATTTGCCTTTATGAATGATAGCTTCTGTAAGTTAGGTGTCTGAATCTCTGCTGATACCTTGAATCCTTCAACACAATCAAAAGTGGTATAATGTTGTATGTCATAGCGATAAACAAGCAAATGCCGAAGTTTCTCAAGTCTGAGGACTTTTTTGGGCAGCTTTACCACTCTAGTTTGCTTAAGATCCAAGGTCTCTAGGTACCTAAGATTCCCCAGAGACTTGGGAATGCTTTTGATATTGGTCTTACTCAAACAAAGATACTTCAAGAGTAGTAAATCCACAATTTCCATAGGAAAATTCTCCAATGGTGCACCTTCCAGATGCAGAACTCTCAACAAGTTCAAGCTTGAGAGGGATTTTGGAATGGAGCTGTAGGGTACACCGAACATAAAAAGGGTGCGGACACGATTATGCAACATGTTGAGTCCACCGCTTTGGATAGATAATCGACGGTTCTTGTCACCAAAGTTTCTTTGTGATTCTGAAAAAACATTGCAAAAATTCTCCTCTCTTGACTTCGAGAGAATAATCTTATGCATGAGATTATGTACCCGACAAGTTTTTGGCCTCCCATCAAAATCCAATTCACTTTGTATCAAACTCCTGTCGGTGAGTTCTTTTAGGTACTCCTCTCCAATGTCTTCAAGTTCTTTGCCAGTTTGTTCCCTTATAAAACCCTCTGCTATCCACAGGCGAATCAATATTCTGCACCTAACTGGGTAATTATCCTCAGGGAAAATGGTCAAGTACAGAAAGCAATACTTGAGATGGTATGGCAAATCATTGTAACTTAGAGATAGTACTCTCATGGTATTTGAAAGGCGGCCAGTTCTGCTCAACTCTGATCCAAGGCTTTCAAGCAATCTTTTCCATACAGATTCAGATTGCTCTTTATTTGACAGAATTAGACCGACTTCAGTGATTGCAAGTGGCAATCCTTCACATTTTGTTAAGATTCTTTGGGACCACCCCACCAATCTTGAAGGACATGTGCCACTTTCTGGGAAAGCCCTCTTGTAGAAGAGTTGTTGAGCCTTTTCCATAGGAAGAGGCTGGATGTTATAGACATCAATAGAATTATCTCTATATGAACAAGCTATATCGCCTCTTCGTGTAGTGACAATTATTCTACTGTGATTACCTATAGGTAAAGCATATCTAATGGTTTCCCAAACATCTTTAATCCACAAATCATCAAGAACTACAACATACCTTTTGTTTTGCAGATGATACCTTAGTTTGTTTGTCAGGTCGACCACGTTGAAGTAAGAGGAGCTCTGGGAAGTTGGCTCGACTATCAGATTGCAGAATTCTGTGAACATCCTCCTTAAGAGCTCCAGTTTATTTATTGACCTTGTAACAGTGATCCAAGCATGGCACTCAAATCCTTCATTCTTCACCCTGTCATACACTTTCTTAACAAGAGTTGTTTTGCCCGATCCTCCCATCCCGACTACAAACTTCACCTTGAGACTTTGCCTCCCTCCTAGTGCCCAAGAAACCAGTTTCTGCTCAGGATCTTCAATCCCCACAATATCAGTGCCTTCAGCAAACAGAGGAGCTATTCTTGGCTGAAGGTATGTGTCGTTTCCAATAATTGAACTTGAGGCTTGGGAGGAACTGATGTTATGATATCTCTCCCTTGTCTCTTTGATGCTTTTAAGTTTCATGTTAATTTCTTCAATTAGGTCATTGATGGTGTGGCGTACTCTCCATAGGGTGAGGAACTCAAGGCCGTGGATAATAGTGTGTTGAGCCATGTGAAACGTGAAAGTGTCAAGACCATACTCGATGTCATAAGCTCCATCTCGAACTTGTTGAAGCCAGACACTGACTTGGTGATTGTGCTCTCTTTTGGCATCCGCATCCTTCAGAAGTGCGGTAATGCTTTCGAATTCATTTCTCAAGCTTTCAACCCCCATGTTTACCTTTCCCGGCAAGTTCCATTCTGCCTGTAGCCATTTGTCAAGTTTATCCAGTATAAAGTGGACACCATCCCCGGCCATATCTCTCACTCTGTATATGTTCTTTTCTACTTCTGAACTTTTAGAGGATACAAGACTGCCTCTATATGGTTTTTTATGAATGGCAAAGCATTTATAGTCTTCTATATATTTTTGTGTGAATGCATGAAATGGTCATAGCAATGAGTTTATAATAAAAAAAAACAGGTGGTTTTTTATTTTTTAATCCCGTTTCTCACTAATGCAACTCATTTAAGCGATCTCCCATCTTAAAATTCATATAGATATACAATTAGTTTCTAATATAAAATTTAGCAACTTGAGTAGTGGCAATAGTTTAGTGAGACATTTCAAAGTTTTTTATTTGCAGAACTGTTTCCAGGACACTTTGACTGACTGATCGTTGAGTTGGGTAAAAGTAAAACAATGAATACACTTTGCTTAATCCATGAATGTTTGTCACTGTGATTTAACCTTCATACCAGTTCTCTGCCATTTTGACAAAAATGCATAAACTGTGCCCATTTTGTTAGGGGTGCACACGGTTCAGTTTGGACCGGTTTGAGACTATTTTTGAACCAAATAGGTCCTAACAGTTCGACATAAATTGGAACCAAACCGAACCGTTTAGTTCATTTCAGTTCTTCGGTTCTAGCCTTGAAGTTAATTGGGGTTTAAATACTGCTCTGGTGGTGGCCATTGATGCTAACCTCTGTATCCTCTAATTCTCTCTCTAAATTTGTATACCTATCTACATATACAAACATTATTTTATTGCAACCATACCTTTGAGACCCATATTTCTTCAGTTTGATTAGGTTCCACTGTGTGTACTGACACCCATAACATTGATGGAGATGAAGTAATTCCAGAACACATGATTTCTATTCCTCCACTTGCATTACTTGTCTAGTTCATAATGGTTTGACTTTATTTTCATCAGTAAAACTATTCCTTTCTTATGTTAGAAAGTAGTAAACAATTGAATGGTGCAAAACTATTAGGGAGAAGAAACTATACGGGGACAATAATGGTAAAAGTGATTCAAGTATCAGTGACCAAGCATATGACAAATGTTTAGCAGCTTCAAATTAGTAATTTAACCTTCAAATTAGTAATTCCATTCATAATAATTTGGATAAAATGAGTAAAATCATTTTTTATACATATAATAATATATTATATTTTTATATTATTGACGTATTCTTGTATTTATCTCTTGATTTTTGAAATTTGATGTATATCATGATGTGTCCGTCTCTTAATCATATCATGTAGAGGAACTAAATCACAGCGTGAGAATGTAGACTTTTTAGTAAGAGTTGAACTTTTCACTGCCATATTTTAAATATTAATAAAATGGAAGATGTTTGCCTCTCTCCTAATAACTATTATCGATTTTATGCATCAACTTGAAGAGTGTACTTTGTGATCCCTATAATTTAGATACACCCAACAAAAGATTTAACCAAAAAATTGTAATTCTAATTTGTGCAGCTTCAAATGAGAACTTTTAAGTTGAACGCTATAATTATCACTAAGATATTAATATATTTTAAAGAATTAGATAGGTATGATATTGAATAAGAAATATGAATACTCTTCAAATATTCATAGATTAATATGAATGCAATTTATGTTATTTTTTTAAAAAATTAATATGAATGCAATTGATACTTAATTTCTGTTCATGAATTTCAAAGCCACCACTTTCTCCGGAAAAGATGGGTGCAACGTGTGTGTATATATATATATATATATATATAGACATATATGTGTGTATAACACTCAATTTTACATGAGATTCCATTCGGAAGTTCAAAGCGTTTACTTGGTCCCAATTGGATCAATTCGGCACCCACATGCGAGTACGCGACATGTACGGAGTAGTTATTAGTATGAATGCAATTGATGCTGAATTTCAAAGTCATCGGTTTCTTAGAGAAAGATAGGGAGATCTCCTGACACATACATCAGTCAGCATTAATAGAAAATGGGCGTAACTTGGTTTGGTTTTTCGGATGAGAAGCCATCTCAAGATTCTCAACCATATTCAAACCCACCAGTGGGCCATATACTGGCCCATGTTGCGGCAGATCCCACAACTAGTCCAAGTTTGACTTGGCCCATCATCATTATGAACCAAATGAACCATAATACCAAATCTTGCACTGACCCTTAAGTCACATGGGCCTGCCGCCGCTGTGAACTTTGGACTAATTTTCCGATATTAGTTTCGGCCTTCAATCAATCCCCGAACTTCACCTCTCTTACCTTTGACGTCCTCTGAGTTGATTGCGATGAAAAGTTAATAATATACTGAAGCACCTCATAATTTTTGCACCTAGACACAGTGGCAGGGAAAATCACCACGTTCTCTAGACCAAATTGCTTTTCCAAACTCATCTGTCTCTCTCTCTCTCTCTCTATATATATATGGTCTCTGTCGACGACTAGTTGAAGGAGCAGAAGCCCTAATACCTGCTCAACGTCCCATGGCCATAAAGAGTTAGGTTAGTTGTGATATTGTTGGATTTTTATTTTAAACTTTCGTTTCCGTTCGTTTTCTACATTTTATTCTAGGTTTGTTTTGAATATCTTTGGATTTTTTTTGATTTATTATTTGTCTTGTTCACTTTTGTGTGTGCTTGTGTCTATATATATATATATATATATATATATCTATGATATAGTAAGTAATAAAACCAGTGTGTTTAGAAAAAGTTGAAATAAGAAATTATAGAAAAATGAATAAAACCACTAAGCAAAATTGAATGACTCCTGAAGTACACAAAAAAGAATGATGTTATAATAATAAAGAAAAAGATATTAAATTTCAAGAATTTTGCTTGACAAATTAATTATCCTGTTAATTCAAGCAAAACACTCGATGCTTTGCATAAACATAAAGAAAACTGAAAAGCCAATACTTACTGAATTATTATGATTTTAATCAGAAAGCAAAATTGATTATTAACTATAATAAAATCATTTTTTAAAATATGTACGTATCATGTAAAACCAATATTTTATTATGCAAAAACAAGTATAGTTTGCCCATTATAGAATAAACATATACAGTAAACATATACAACATCCAAAACATGTATGATAGAAGAAACTCCTTAAAATTCCAGACTAGTTAATAAAAACACATGAAGCTTTAGCAAAAACATAGAGAAATTCATGCACCAAATGAAGTAAAACAAGAAGGGGTCAAGAGAGTTGTGGAATTACAAATGCTGAATGTGAAGATTGCAGAGGATGATGATAATGAAGAGTGCGAGACATTTGCTGGGTAATGGAGAATGGTGATATTTGGAAGTACTAGGAGGCTGTGTCGATATCCTCATGGTCGATTTTATGTTTATATATATAGAGAGAGAGATGGGAAAATCTATGGTTTGGAGGCTTTGACTTCTTTTTGCAAACAAGAGATGGATTTTTGTAAAAAGACGATAGAGGGTTTGCATTTGGGTGTAAATGGGACCTGGAGATGAGAGAAAACTGGTGCACACATTTGAATTTGATTAGAGTCTTAACGGCGTACAATCGAGGCCTTCTTTTGGTCCAAACACAGGACATTGCCTACTCTGATACCATTTTGACAACCATTTATTCTAAAAACTTAAGCTATTAAAGAGGGTGTAACTTAATATTTTAATCTTCCAACACGCCCCCCTCATGTGTGGCCTTCTTTTGATCCAACATGTGTTTTAATTTTAATTATCAGGGTGACGGTGTGGTTTGAACTCAGGACCTTACCTGTTCTGATACCATATTAACCACCATCTACTTTAAAAGCTTAAGCTGTTAGAGAGGGTGTAACTTTAATCATTCAACAACAACAAGGTGGTAACAAATGACAATAGGGTCTTTTTGGTGGAAAATCGTTCCTTTTTTTTTTTAAAAACTTTTTCTTGGTCTAGGTTGGGTTTGTTTTTAATTCTACAAGGAATGGAACGCTCATTAGAATGAATGTTGTTTGAGTTTGTAAAAGGGATGAGTATTCCAACATTTTGTAGGAGTGGCTATTCCAAGAGAATGGACATTCCAACTTTATTTTGGCTCAACAAACAAAAGCAAAGGGAATGAAGTGTTAGAATGAGCATTTCATTCAGTTCTAGTTCACTGTAAAACAAAGCATTGTTATGATCCAGAGATAGCCAATGTATAATGGTGTCGTGTGTGCACCACTCAAATAATTTATTTATTTACTTATGTTTAATGTTGCATATTGGGGTCACTACATCCTTGCTCTAGACAGTCATAAGTTCACTATAGGTTAAATACATCTAAAATTTCCTAATCAAATCATTGACGTTAAATATATGTTATCCTGATAGCATGATTGATAATTATATTGTCAATGTTTTTTAGCAAGTAAAATTTATAACCAAAAAGAGAAAAAAAATAGAAAGGATATACAATAGGTTTAGAATTTGTTTTTGGCTAAAGAAATTTTAGAACTTGGAGAGGGAAAAGCCTAGCAACATAAAGACACTCTCACAACCAAGAAGTTAGAGAGACAAAAGATAACCTGTTACATTGTAGGATAAGAAACAACACACTGGTTCGATATAGTAAGTTTGCAGTATGACTGAAGGCCTTATTTTTTTACTTTATCTCCAAAAGGATCCTGTTAGGTTGGTTTAAATTCCTATTGTGATTAGGTTTCTATTATAGAGTTATATCTTATTAGGTAATTTCTTAGTAGGCAAGTCTTGGTCTCAAGGAAGGAAAATACTTGCAAGTCTTGGACTCTAAGGAATTGTAATCCTAGTCCACCAAGGAATTGAGTTCTATAAATAGTTACCTATGTTATAGATTTAGAGGAGTGAGAAGAAAGGAGGCAATACTCTCATTGTATTTGAGAGGTTACTCTCATTGTTTTGAGAGGGCAACTCTTGCGTAGAGGTAATACTCTCATTGTTATTGAGAGAACACCTAGAGAGAATTCTTGTTTAGAATTTGTGATTTCCTTTTGAGTGAGATTGGGTGTATAAGGGTTAAGGGTTGAGAGTTGAGCGTACTCTTGATATAATCTTTTTACTTGTACTGTTACAATCTATATAGTGAAATCGGGCTCTTCGTGGACGTAGGCTTGTTTAGCTGAATCACGTATAATTCTTGGTGTGTTCTTTCAAATTTCTCCGTACTTGTTTACTTATCATCACATCGTAATATTTGGTGGTTCGTGATTGGGGGCTTATTTCTCATCAGATCCTTAGTAGAGACTAGAGAGACAATGAGTTAGAGAAGTCCCTTCTTGAGGAGCATCCAGAGCTTGAGGTTCCTCTTAGAGCTCCTTCTCAACAAGCTCGACATCTCTTGCAAAGCCTTAGGTGTAAGTTGTAGAACTTGAGCAGAATGCCACTCTTGGCACTCATCCATGTCGGAAGACTTCTTTTCGACCTTACCATTAATAGTTGCACAAACTCTTGAAGGCTGTGCAACGATGGATCTAATTCTTTATGATTTATGACTGGACACACCTAAAAAGAAGAAAGAGATCCAAATATATTTGGCAATGAAGTAACAAGAGTATCCTTTTTTAGGGCTATAATTTCTATTTTCCTCATTAGGAGCCACAACATCTTTCCCGTCTTCATTCTAACATCCTCCTACTCATTTGGGCTAGATTTAGGAGACAAATTCTCCTTGAGTCTTTATTCTTGTTTAGGCTTAGTAGTGGGATTTAGAAGGTAAAGATTGGGTAGAATGACCAAAAGAATTACAATCTGCACATCTTTGAGGTTTTCAAAGGACCTCCACCCTATTCTCATATATAAGGTTCTTCATACGTGAGATGGAGCTTAATAAATTTTTGATTGTCTTTACAAGCATCAATCCCAATCCAATTGGTAGCATAAGTGAGTCTAGCCTTTAAACAAGTAGGCTCATCAAGAAACAATGGGTTGCCAACTATTTAGCAGGATAAGTAAGGCCAACTTCCGTCCAAAGTTCCAATGGAACACTATAAAAAATTTCCCAAATCGGGATGCTCAAAAAGTTACACTTAGACATTTGCATAACTAGAAACCACGTTTTTTAATGATAAAAGATCACCACCAAAATAATAAACTTCTCTGGAAACTATTTTTTAGCCTTTAATAGGATCACCATGGTTAGTAACACAGAAATTTTAGAATCTATGCACTGCTATCTCTATACTTGAGCGAATAACAAAGTAACTGAACTAGGATAAAATCCATGATAAACATATAATTATTCCTTAGATAAACTAACTTTGATTAATGCATCATCCAAAGTGAATAATCAGTTTACACCAAAAATGACTCCAAACCGCTTACCAAAGAAGAAAGAGGACTCCAAACCCAAATCAATTACAGTCATCTGTAACTAAAACACAATAAATTTAAGAAGTTCAACAATGAAATATCATGTAATAGTTATTAGCTAGATCTTCTACATCACTGAATGGTGCCACAACTTTTCATTTGTCTGTCGTCTCTGTGTCTGATTTATTGGCATCATCTCGGTTATATGAAAACGCATCACATTCATCTCAGCCTCAATCAGCTGGCATGATTAATACATAACTCATCAGTAGTCTGAATCAAAGATGGATCACATCATCTACAATGGAGAAAACCTACCTTTCGTTTTTTTTCTCACTACACCCTGTGGAATAAAAATGGTTAATCAAACTAAGCACTGAGTGAGTGAAGAGGATAAGACTTACTTTGATATGAAAACCACCATTGCATGAATCCTTACCCTGTCAAATTTCATAAGCAATATTAAAACAGATATTAGAAGTGTTTCAGATTGTAGTTTCCCATAAAAATTTACTTCATGATAATTCAATACACCTTATTTTGATGAAGCAACAATGATGGAGTTACAAGGTACCTAACTTGATTGTACTTATGCTGACCTGATTACTGTGTATGTGCTCCCATCGAAGTGTCGGACTATGAATCAAATAGGATGAGTCATGAGATTGAGATCTTCTGGCACCCAATTCCTCTCGAGGTAATAACATTGGATGTTTGGGATATGGCGAACCAGATGACGCAATTCTCCACCATTCTTCCTGAGCTGGGCCACAAATCTGTTGGGCATATCATACAAGTGAAGCTCTTTGAGGTGAGTGAGGTTGTCAATGCCCACTGGAACCTGCTTCAAGTTAGTGCACCGCCTTATGATTAGCTGTTGGAGACGTGGTAGGGTAGTCTTTTCCACTATGACCATTCTCAATGGTTCCAATTGCTCAAGTTCCAAGATCTTAAGAGTTTGAAATTTTCTGGCACTGAAATCTAACTGGTTTCCAGTATAGGCATTGAGCAGCTGGAGCTCCAATAGATTAGGAAGATCTTGAAGGATATCAATGGGGTTATTGTAGTGTGTTAACTTGGACCACGTAAGACGTATCCTTACCAGGTCATGAAGTCTGGAAACCCAAATTGGTAACCTCTCTAACCGCCCTTTCAGATACAGGCGTTGAAGAAGTGGTGGAGGATAGGTAATTGCTTGTAGATCTACAACCTCATCCTTTCGCAATGATGTTACATTCAAGGAATGGAGGTTTCTCAGCTTTTCAATTGACTGGCACAAAATTGACCCATCTTCTCTTGGTAGATCAATGATCCCCAACTTTCTTAGTTGTGTCAGATTTCCTAGCCTGTTAATCACTTTGTGATGACTATTTGCCTTTATGAATGACAGCTTCTGTAAGTTAGGTGTCTGGATCTTTGCTGATACCTCAAATCCTTTAACACAATCAAAAGTGGTATAATGTTGTATGTCATAGCGATAAACAAGCAAATGCCGAAGTTTCTCAAGTTTGAGGACTTTTTTGGGAAGCTTTACCACTCCAGTTTGCTTAAGATCCAAGGTCTCTAGGTACCTAAGATTCCCCAGAGACTTGGGAATGCTTTTGATATTGGTCTTCCTCAGACACAGATACTTCAAGAGCATTAAATACTCAATTACCGTAGGAAAGGTCTCCAATGATGTACCTTCTAGATGCAGAACTCTCAATAATTTCAAGCTTGAAGCTGATTCTTGAATGGAGCTGTAGGGTACACCAAATGTAAAAAGGGTGCGAACACGATTAAAGTTCCTACGCAACATATCTAGTCCACTGCTTTGGACAGATATTCTACGGTTCTTGTCACCAAAGTTTTGTTCTGATTCTGAATAAACATTGCAAAAATTCTCCTCTCTTGACTTTGAGAGAATAATCTTATGCATGAGATTATGTACCCGACAAGTTTTTGGCCTCCCATCAAAATCCAATTCACTTTGTATCAATTTCCTCTCGGTGAGTTCTTTTAGGTACTCCTCTCCAATGTCTTCAAGTTCTTTGCCAGTTTGTGCTCTTATAAAACCCTCTGCTATCCACAGCCGAATCAATATTCTGCACCTAACTGGGTAATTATCCTCAGGGAAAATGGTCAAGTATAGAAAACAATACTTGAGATGGTATGGCAAATCATTATAACTTAGAGATAGTACTCTCATGGTGTTTGAAAGGCGGCCAGTTCTGCTCAACTCTGATCCAAGGCTTTCAAGCAATCTTTTCCATACATATTCAGATTTCTCTCTATTTGCCAGGAATTGACCGACTTCAGTGATTGGAAGTGGCAATCCTTCGCATTTTGTTAAGATTTTTTGGGACCATCCTTCCAACCCTGAAGGACATGTGTCAGTTTCTGGGAAAGCCTTCTTGTAGAAGAGTTGTTGAGCCTTTTCCATAGGAAGAGGCTGGATGTTATAGACATCAATAGAATTATCTCTACATGAACAAGCTATATCGCCTCTCCGTGTAGTGACAATTATTCTACTGTGATTACCTCCAGGTAATGCATATTTAATGGTTTCCCAAACATCTTTAACCCACAAATCATCAAGAACTACAACATACCTTTTGTTTTGCAGATGATCCCTTAGTTTGTTCGTCTGGTCAACCACGTTGAAAGAAGAGGAGCTCTGGGAAGTTGGCTCGACTGGCAGATTGCAGAATTCAGTGAACATCGTCGTTAAGAGATCCAGTTTATTTCTTGACCTTGAAAGAGTGATCCAAGCATGGCACTCAAATCCTTCATCCTTCACCCTCTCATACACTTTCTTAACAATAGTTGTTTTGCCTGATCCTCCCATCCCGACTACAAATACCACCTTGAGACTTTGCCTCCCTCCTAGTGCCCAAGAAATCAGTTTCTGCTTAGGTTTTTCAATCCCCACAATATCAGTGTCTTCAGCAAACAGGGGGGCTATTCTTGGAGGAAAGTATGTGTCATTTCCAGTCATTGAACTTGAGGCTCGGGAGAAACTGATGTTATGATATCTCTCCCTTGTCTCTTTGATGCTTTTGAGTTTCCTGTTAATTTCTTCAATTAGTTCATCGATGGAGTGGCGTGCTCTCAATTGGGTGAGGAACTCAAGGCCGTGAATAATAGTGTGTTGAGCCATGTGAAACGTAAAATTGTCAAGAACATACTCGATGTCATAAGCTCCATCTTGTACTTGTTGAAGCCAGCCACTGACTTGGTGATTGTGCTCTCTTTTGGTATCAGCATCCTTCAGAAGTGCAGTAATGCTTTCAAATTCAACTCTCAAGGCTTCGACCCCAATTTTAATCTTTCCGGGCAAGTTCCATTCTGCCTGTAGCCAATTTTCAAGTTTATTCAGTAGAAAGTAGGCAGCATACCCGGTCATGTCTCTCATTCTGTATGTGTTCTTTTCTACTTCTGAACTTTTAGAGAATACAAGACTGCCTCTATGTAGTTTTTTATGAATGGCAAAGCATTTGTAGTCTTCTATATATTTGTGTGTGAATCCATGAATTGGTCATAGAAATGAGTTTATAACTAAAAAAACAGGTATTTTTTTAATTCTCTCTCTCTCTAATGCAACCACTTAAGGGATCTCCCAACTTAAAAATGAAACTGAGATATTCAATGTCAAAGATACCACTCGCTTTAACAAATTAAGATGGATGTGCCACAATGCATTTTTATATATGCAAAATATAAATTTCTCTTAATAAATTAAGCATCCAAATAAAATTCATATAGATGTAAAATTAATTTCTAATATCAAATCTAGCAACTTGAGTTGTGGCAGTAGTTCAGTGAGACATTTCAAAGTTATTTATTTGCAGAACTGTTGCCAGTACATGTTCATTGACTAATTGTTCAGTTGGGTAAAAGTAATTAAAACAATGAATACATATATGCATACATATAAGTACTTATATCAGTTACAACATACATCATTTTTTTCACATTAGACTTTTGCTGCCCATAAGAACTTTCTGACCCTTGTATGCTTCTCATTAAACACTTTCTATTGGAAAGTGTCATATTAGTGAAATAAATGTCATTATTTCTTCTTAATAGTTGCTTGCTTGATCTAGGAATGTTTGTCACTGTGATTTAACCTTTCATACCTGTTCTGCCATTTTGACAAAAATGCATAAACTGTGCCCATTTTATTGCCACCATATTTCTTCAGTTAGATACTTAGATTAGGTTCCACAGTGTACTAACACCCAAAACATTGATGGAGATGACCTATATTATTCTATGAAGTAATTCCAGAATGTGATTTTTATTCCTCCACTTGCATTACTTGTCTATTTCTTGAACTAATGGTTTGACTTTATTTGCATTAGTAAAACTAATACTTTCTTAATTATATTAGAAAGTAGTAAACAAGTGAATAGTGGAAAATTATTAGGGATAAAGAAGCCATCAGTGAAAGGGAATTATCAGTGACCAATCATTTGCCTTTATATTAGCTCCTTCTTCAATGCAAATTTAAAACATATTATAGGCCAATAGGAAAATAGTACAAAGTTTTGAAAAACAAAAACAACATTCATCCAGCTTTAAACTTCAAATAAGTGATTTTTCATTCATGATAATATATATATATAATAATATATTATATTATATTCTCGAGTTTGTAATCTAGTAGTATTTTCTCAGTTTTTAAAGTAAATGATTAAAGGTTAAGTCCTAATAGAAACAAAGTGGATATGAGTCTCAAAAAAAAAAAAAAATATATATATATATATATATATATATATATATATATATACATACATATATATATATATTTCTGTCATATTTATGTCCTATTTTTTGAAAATATTTTGAAATTAAATGTATCGCTGTATGTGTATCGTATTATACTTGTGTCCCTTCTCTATATCCACACTTCACAGTCCAAAATATATGAAGAGTTTCCAGAGCAGGTAAATCACAAAGTGAGACTGCAGATCTTTTGAGTGTATATGTGGTTTTCAATGAACATAATTAATTAGAGTTGCAGAGTTGAACTTTTCCCTGCGATATTTTAAATGTTTATCAAATGGAAGATATACAAAATGTTTACCTCTCTCTTGATTGTCAACTAAAGCAGTACATTTCTTCGATTTATTAATTTGAGTATATTTATGATCCCTATAGTTTTTTTTTTAATCAGCTTGAAGAGTATAATTCTATAGTTTACTGTCCAGTGAATTCAACAGATCTAACTAATTATTATTAGGTCATGATCGATTGCATAGAATTGAAATTAATGAAATTGAAGAAAAAAAATTCATAAACCAAGAATAAATTTTTTTTCAATTCCACAAATTCCATGCAGCTGAAGATAATCTTACATGAACTTGAAGAGTACGTGATCCCATAATTAGAGATGCCCAACAAAAAATTTAACCAAAAAAGTTGAAATTTTAATTTTTGTAGCTTCAAATGAGAACTTTTAAGTTAGAACACTATAACTGTCATTAAGATATTAATATATTCTTAAGCATTAGATAGCCTGATACCATTGAGGAACACACACAGACTTTTCTTTTGGAGTCAACTAAGAATGAGCTAGAAGTAGGTGCACTATGAATAAAAACAGACAGGCTAGCTCATTAAACCTTGGAAAATTCTTTTCAAAGTGGAAAAAAATTAACATCAATAGAGACCAATGAGTATTGATGTGGACTTCACTTGAAAATACAAGGCAAAGTAGCTAATTAATCTGTTTTCTAAAGTTTGCTCTATGCAATGCAATTAGCGAGTACAAGAAATATTATTTTTTGATAATTAAGCACATGAAATCTTATGTATAAACTTTAGAGAGTATACTTTCTGATCGTTATGATACACTAAAAATACCCAACAAAAGAGTTAATCAAATGATATCTGAGTGCTTCAAAACTTGATTGAAAGAGACGGAAATGATATTTGCAATTCACTTTTCTCTTTTGCATTACATTTACATTTTAAAAAAAATATAAAATGAGTTAATTATTTTTGAAAGGATAATGATTTATACAATGAAAGTTATTATCGAATACGTTGTCTATTCATTGGATTGTGAAAGTGTATTTATAACGACTCGCTCCACCACATAACATGATATTATTCGCTTTGGGCCAAACCTGCACGGTTTTGTTCTTGAGTATTACTCCAAAAGATCTCATACCAATTGGAGAAAACACACCACATATAAGTACATCCCCTTCATACCCAGGCGATGTGGGACGTTACAATTACCCCCTTTTGGGAGTCAGCGTCCTCGTTGACGTCTCCCTCGTGGGCTTGTACACGTCATCCACCACATGTCCGGCTGGGCTCAAGTTAAGATACCATTTATAACGACCTACTCCACCACATGATATAGTATTGTTCATTTTGATCCAAGCCCGCATGATTTTGTTATTGAATTTTTATCCAAAAAGGCCTCATACCAATTGGAGAGTACACCACATATAAGCATATTCCCTTTTATCATACCCAAATGATGTGGGATGTCACAATCACCTCCTTTTGGGAGTTAATATCCTCGCTAACATCTCCCTCATGGGCTTGTGCACGCTATCCGCCACATGTCCGGCTGGACTCTACTCTGATACCATTTGTAACGACTTGCTCAACCACATGGTATAACATTGTTTACTTTGAACCCAACCAGAAGTGTGCCAACGAGGACGTTGGCCTCCAAGGGGGGTGGATTGTGAAAACCTTAGTTTCAGGCATGTAGGTGGGCGGGTGGAAGAACCTCTGTCGTGCTACTACATCATGGGCTAAGGGGCTTACGATCCCACATCATCTGATTTTCGATCCCACATTATCTGATTGTGAAAAGGAGATATGTTATATATGTAGAGTTTTATCCTCAATTTGGAGAGAACACACCACATATAAGCACATCCCCTTCACCATACTTAGGCGATGTGGGACGTCACAATCATCCCCTCTTGGGAGTCAGCGTCCTTGCTGACGTCTCCCTCATAGGTTTGTGCACATCATTCACCACATGTCCGGTTGGGCTCAGTTCTAATACCATAAGTAATGACCCACTCCATCATATGGTATGATATTTTTCGCTTTGGACCAAACCTGCATGGTTTTATTATCTGGTTTTACCCAAAAAGGTCTCGTAACATTTAGAGAGAACATACCACATATAAACACATCCCCTTCACTATATCCCAAGTGATGTGGGACATCACAATCACCCCCTCTTGGGAGTCAGCGTCCTCGCTGGCGTCTCCCTCATGGGCTTGTGCACACCATCCGTCACATGTCCTACTGGGCTTAAGCTCTGATATCATTTGTAACAACCTGCTCCACCATATGGTATGATATTGTCCGCTTTGGGCCAAGCCCATACAATTTTGTTTTTGGATTTTATCTCAAAATGCCTTATATCAATTGGAGAGAACATACCACATATAAGCACATTTCATTCACCATATGCAGACGATATGGGACATCACAATTTTATAACAACCCACCCCACCACATGGTATGGTATTCTCCGCTTCGGGCATTACTCACACTGTTTTGATTTTGAGTTTTGCCCTAAAAAGTCTCATACCATTTGGAGATAAAACTCTACATATATAGCACATTCCCTTTCCACACCCAGGCAATGTGGGATTGTGAGCCCTTCAGCCCTTAATGTAGTAGCTTGATAGTGGTTATTCCACTCGCCCACGTACATGTTGGCAACTAAGGTCTCCACAATCCACCCCCTTAGAGGCCCAATGCTCTCGTTGGCATACTTCCGATAGGGTCTGGCTCTGATACCATTTGCAATGACCCGCTCTACCACATAATATGATATTGTCCGCTTTGAACCAATCTCACACGATTTTGTTCTTGGTTTTACTCGAAAAGGTCTCGTACCATTAGAGAGAACATACCATATATAAGCACATTCCCTTCACCATACCCAAATAATGTAGGACGTCACAATCACCCCCTCTTGGGAGTCAGCGTCTTCGCTAATGTTTCTCTCATAGGGTTGTGCATGCCATCCGCCACATGTTCGGCAAGGCTTAAGATGTCCCACTTCGCCTGGGTATGGTAAAGGAGATGTGCTTATATGTAGTGTGTCCTCTTCAATTAGTATGAGCTATTTTGGGATAAAATCCAAGGACAACTATGCGGGCTGGGCCTAAAGCGGACAATATCATACCATGTGGTGGAGTAGGTCATTACATATGATATCAGAGCCTGATCCCAGCAAGACATGTGGTGTATGACGAGCTCAAGCCCATGAGAGATATGTTAGCGAGGACATTGACTTCCAAAAGGGGGTGATTGTGACGTCCCATGAGGACATTGGGCCTCCAAGGGGGGTGAATTGTGGAGACCTTAGTTGCAAGCATATACGTGGGCGGGTGGAAGAACCTAAGAACAAAATTGTGCGGGTTTGGCCCAAAGCAGACAATATCATACCATATAGTGGAGTGAGTCATTACAATAATAAATGTTTGGGTCCCGCTTGCACTATCTAAGGAATGAGAGTGATTCGGTTCTCAATTTGGTTATAACTTTCACCGTGCGTATCATTGCTCTTTTTGTAAAACACTCTCTCTCCAATTATGAGAAATTATACAATACCCCAGGGGTATTGATGATGTGGCACCCCTAACAAGTGTAAGCCCTCCATCTCTTTTAAAAATTACTAATTTTTTTTAAATTAAGGAAAAATAGAAAACTTACACTTATCGGGGATACCACATCATCATTATCCTCAGTGTATTGTATACTTTCTCATCAATTACCATATACACTCCATTTTTGACTTTGATGGATAATTGTATAGTTTTCTTTATTGAAATATATATCACTTATTTGAAGCTTAAAGCTGGATGAATGTTGTTTTTGTTTTTCAAAACTTTATACTATTTTTCTATTAGCCTATAATATGTTTTAAATACCTTTCAATATATATTTATACTACTATTAAAAGTACAAAGGAGTTTTTTTTTTTTAGTTTCAGTACACTTTTTTTATTTTTTAAATTAGAAAAATAGAGTTATAACTTATACAAAAAAAATTTTTAGTGTCACTATATTATTTATTTTTAAATAGAAAATAGAGTTATAACCTATACAAACCCCTAAAACTACTAAAATGATAAACACAAAGACGGCTCTCATCAGGCTATTCTCCCTCTTGGCTCTCACCAAGTCTCATCAATAGGTATTCCAATTCGATTTCCTCTCGACTCACATCAACTCTCATCAACTTTCATATGAGTTTCTTTTCTTTTTCTCTTTATATATATATAATTTTTCTTTTAGTTGTCAAGAAAAGTGGGGAAAAATAAAAATAATATTTTTTTTCAAATCAAATGTTTATTGGTCTTGGCTTTTGCGATATGAAAATCTAACCCATCTAAGTCCTTTAATATCTAAAGCTCGGCAAATAAAGATTTTTGTTTATTTGGATTACAAATTATGGTCTCATTAATCAAACAAAACATATAACTTAAATAAATAAACTTAAGCCATATACAAATTAAAACATAATTTTCATGCATGTAATTTAGGAGTTTTTAGAGTTTTCAATTTGGAATTAGGGTTGTTTGGTTATATATATATATGATCTGAAATTTGGGTATTGAAATTGATGAATAATGGATATATATATATATATATATATATATATATATATATATATATATATAATCTTTTTTAACTAATTTTTCTTTTAGTTGTCAAGAAAAGTGGGGAAAGATAAAAGAAAACTAAATAATTTTCAAATCACATGTTTTTTTGTTGTTGGCTTTTAATTTAAGATATGAAAATCTAACCCATCTAAGGCCTCTAATATCTAAAGCTCGGCAAGTAAAGATTTTTGTTTATTTGTGTTGCAAATTATGGTCTCATTAATCAAACAAAATCTACTACTACTTTCACTAAAACTTAAATAAATAAACCTAATTCATAAGAAAATTAAACTAATTAGAACATAAAAAGATCAAACATAACTTAAGCTTGACTCTAAGAAAGCCAATTAAGTAGACAATCCTTTGAAATACAAGCAATTTTCAAAAGTTTCACTATTTAAATTTGCCTAACTGAATCATTTTCTTTCTAATTCAAACAATTTTATTTTTTATTTTTTAAAATCCTCTTTTCTAATTCTTTTTCCCTTTGATCTTGTTAAACTTGATGTTATAGTCATAGTTATTTTCAATTTTTTCTGAAAATGCACAAAATTGACATTAATTAATTTGACCTAAAGCCAAATTAAGTGACTGTCCTAAGCTTTCCACAATCTACTTAATTAATAATTAGCTATTTTGATCATATTGAAATATTTTCTTAAAAGTCTATAACATACTTAACCATTGAATAATTAAAGATAATAGAAAACTAATGTTCCTGTGATCTCTCTATATTAGATAATCTAATAGTAAAAAAGATTAATGTTATAACAAAGAATTCATGAGAATTTAATGTAAGATTTGTTTCTATCCTGATAGAGGCTAATTATTAGTCAATTTAGAGAATATGAATGTTAACTTTAACTGTGGGTATAGAAGAATATGCAGAGTTCAAGTCCTGTTGAGATTATATTGCCATATTGGATATGTGTGATTAAATTGAGTGTATATATTACTCGAATTTCGAGTATTGAAATTGATGACTAAATGGATGTGTATGATTTTTTTAGCTAATTTTTCTTTTAGTTGTCAAGAAAAGTGAGAAAAATAAAAGAAAACTATATAAGTTTCAAATCTCATGTTTTATGTTGTTGACTTTTATTATGAAAATCTAACCCATTTAAGACCTCTAATATTTGAAGCTCGGCAAGTAAACGTTTTTGTTTATTTAGATTGCAAATTATGGCCTCATTAATCAAACAAAGCATACTGCTACTTTCACACTTTGTTTTATTTTATCTTTGTTTAGAATTGTTCAAATTCATTTTATTGGAGTTTAAACAAAATATTTTCTCTTTGCTTTCTGTGTAACTGATGGCATGTGAGATATGTATGATAAGCAAGTTTCAACTTTATACAGGCACATAGTAAATTTGTTTAATTTTGTAAATTTGAAGTTTTGCATAATGACTCACATTTTGAAACTTCATAATATTATATTTTATTCAAAATATTATGTTTTCAATTTGGAATTAGGTTTTTGTACATTTGCTCATTTTGTTTGTTAATGATATCTTTATTATAATTTGTGATAGTTTTTCATTGTTTAACATGAAGTGCCTTTCGTATAGTTGATTGACTTGGATTAGTTATGATTAATTATTTTTCATAGTATTTATGCATCTTCCATTTATGTGGATTGTGCAGTTTTATTGTTTATTGTACATTAATTTTTTTAATTTTGTACTAGCTACTTTTAGTTAACTTGTTTATCTGAAGCAGTGTCTGAATTAAAAATCTTAGTATCACTTTTTGAATGTTCTAGAATTCATAATGGGAGGTTGATGCTTTTATTTTGTTGAATATCTTCTTGAAGATGCATATCTTTTGTTTATTAATGATATATTTACTATAATTTGTGACTGTTTTTCATTGTTTAACATGAAGTACCTTTCGTATAGTTGATCGACTTGAATTAATTATGATTAATTGTTTTTCACAATATTTATGCATCTTCCATTTATGTGGATTGTGTAGTTTTATTGTCTATTGTACATTAAATTTTTTAATTTTGTGCTAGCTACGTTTAGTTGATTATTTATCTGAAGCATTGTCTGAATTAAAAATTTTAGTATCACTTTTTGAATGTTCTAGAATCCATAAAGGGAGGTTAATGCTTTTATTTTGTTGAATATCTTCTCGAAGATGCATCTCAATGATAAGGCTTATATTTTTTCTATTTGTAACTCTATAATTATATTGGACTGCTAACATAGAAGACATTACTGAATTCGAAAAGGAAAACATGGAAGCTCTCTCTTTTTTTTTTCTAAAATTTGGTAAAAGGATGACAGGAAGCTATATCAAGTTATTTAACTAATTCAGTGGTTGTAATTTCAATTTAGGGAGATTGACACTCGTGGTGATTTTACTTTCTAATTTCTTTTCCTTGTTGTTTTGAACTTAGCTTGATTGTTGGTATTTGGAATGGTCTAATCATGAACATGAATTAGACAAAAGAATTTGACTTGAAAGGCTGGACACTACTAATGAAAATCCAATGCAAAATGAAAAATAAACTCCAACTATATTTCTCTTAAAAATCCAATACATTCCTAAAGTTGATGCTCTGAACTTTTTTTGCATCATTACCTTTTAGTACAATATAATGCATCTCATCCATAAGAAGTTGAAAATTAAATTGATTAAAATAGGATGTATTATATATAATATAAAGTTACTATGTAGACTTAAAGTACAAGTCCAGTCTTTCTATCTTATAATTTTATTTTTTCAACAATTTTTAAAGTTCATTTTTTAGTTGCAATATTCTTGAAAAAATATACAGGAAAAAATTGTTGGATTTAGTTTCAAATCTGTATTTATTGACTTAATGTACATCTAATTGTGTATGTTGAGTATTACTACTGTGTTGTTACTAATTTTTTATTTATATTAACATTTATGGTTTATTTTACTGCTTAGTTTTAATTATTAGATCAATTTAGTTAGTCATTTTTTTTATGCAAACCTGATTATGTGAATAGTTCAATGTTGGTTTCACGTAACTTTTTTTTTTTTTTTCATACTTATTGATTCACAAAGTTTTGGTCTTGGGTGATTGGTCTAAATTTAAGTGTAATTTATTTCTTTCTTTCTTTTTCTTTTGAACTAATTTTGTTAATGTGATATATCAACTAAATTTCTCTCATTCAATTAGTGTCATGTTCATCACGTTTAGTCGAAAATCTTATGTTTTAAATAAATAAGTTGTTCAAAATTGAATTTGTCGTTATCATTACTATATGGTTGCATATTAATAATGAATTTTCTTTATATGTTTGATTATTTGTTTTTATTTATTTATATATATTAGGTAGTTGTTGATACTAGAAATGAACTACTTCTATGTGTTTTGATAATCAGATTGTTATGCTTTCGAGAAAAGATGTCGAGTGGAACATCATTTGAGCTAAAAGGTCCCAGGACTCAACTTTTCAGATTGTAAGTTTTTTATATTTCTTCAAAGGAAACAATTCTGGGCTCATTTTGTGTATGAGAAATCTAACCATATGTATAGTTATGTGTATATTTTGTCAATCATTAAATATATTCCTGAAACAAACTAATAAAAATAAAAAAAGACATATTATGCTTGTCTCCTTAAATTTTAGAATTAATTACTAATTAAAATTACTTAATTATTTATATAAGAAATTTTAATTTGCTTTTTATACAAGTGCATCCACGTTCCTTTTACTAGTATATATATATATATATATATATTCTTTTGTTTTTAAACTTTGATTAGATAGTTTTAAAAATAAGAAGTTTTAAGGGGAGTCCTGCAATTACCATTAATTATTTACTTTTAATACTAATTTTTAAACCATCAAGTGCCCCATGCACTCGTGAGCAAGATCCCTAGAAAGACTTTTATTTTTTGGGACCGAAATAATGGTAGCGGAAGAGAGACAGAGACTTTTCTTCTTAGGTCAAAGAAAGAAATGTCCTAGAAGTACGTGTATAGTAATAAAAAAAAACATGTGTGGTCATTAGATAATTTCTTTAAAGTACTAGGTAAGCTGTCAAGAGATGTCCCTATCTCTCAACTAATTAACGGACAGAAATGAAAATTCATGTGTGACATGTAGTCATTGAGAATTTTACATGGTGAATACAATAGTTTTAAATTGTTAATACAATAACATTAAAATCAACAACGCAATAATTATATAAATGTGTTAAATTCTTAATTTAATGATGTTATAATATTACAATATAATATGTTACATGAGTGTTGTATTTTTAATATAAATATGTTGTGTATTTGTTACATTAGTATTATATGAATGTTATATTTTGTGATGTAATTGTGTTGTATTATGATATCTGGCGCACAAGATGTCCACACAGAATTCTTAAACAAGAGGGAATCGCATTTTATAGTCATTTGGTATAAATGCAATGAACACTAAATTTTAAAGCCATCACTTTCTCCGGCCTACAAGGCCCCATCGGATCTAGACATAGATGTGTGTGTAAGAGAGAACATTCAATGAAAATTCAGCATTTTTGTTAATGTTGAATTTTTAATAGTAGTACCATGTGGCAAAAAAATCCGAAATATTGAAAGTTCAAAGCATTTGCTTGTTCGAATTGGACAATCTCGGCACTCACATAGGACATGTAGTCATTATTATGAATGCAATTGACACTAAATTTCAAAGCCGTCGCCTTCTTCAAAAAAGATGGGTGTTATCGGTATTTGAACATATATACATACATTTATGTGTGTGTGTGAGAGAGAGAGAGAAGTTTGAATTTAAATACTAGTTCAAGGGTAGCTTAAGTGTGTGTGTAACACAAGCTTTAAATTTAGGTTAAATACTTTTGAAAAAAACTTTGAAGTGGAATAGTATAATTATCATGAAAACATGTACTTGCTTTCAAATCAATATATGTTCCTGAACATTTTATGGAGTGAAAAAATGCTAGTGAGCATTGGGAAAGGATTTTTTTTCTAAGTTAACAAAACGGTTTTAGAACTTAAGGAAAAAAAAAAAGTCTTCATATCAAGGATTGGACCCGTTCTGATACCACTAGTTATAGATTGAGTGTTTAAAATCTGATCCAAAAACTTACTATTAGGTAGTGCTAACAATCACTCTTATATGTTCAAAAACGATCTCCATTTGAATCCAGTGTGGAACAAGAATCTATGACGATGTGATCATGTGAGAACGCATTAATCATATCACTTTTCTTTCTAATATTTTATTAAATGACTCTAAACACTCAATGTCACATGATTAATTTTTAAATTAGTTTTCTTCAAATTAACATATTGTTTTTGAATAATAAAAATCTTTTTTTCTATCTTGACAAGAAATTTACATACTCATCTTTGATCTATTACTTTGAAAAGTGAGAAAATACCACATATCACCGTACTACAACTTAACATGACATGTTTGAGTAGTTACTAGTTAATCAAGCATAAGAGAATATAAGATAGAGAAAAGAAAAGGTGAGAATCTTTGTTCATGGGCGTCATAAACTCATGGTTTGGGCATAACCAATTTTATTGGGCATAGACTTCAATTTTAAAATTAATTTAAAATGGGTCATAAATGTTTTTTTATTGTTTTTTTATATATATCTAGAAAAAAATTCATGTTAGATTATGATGTAGTCAAATTAACTATTCAGACAATCAATATTTTTTCAAAATTCCAAAAAGACTTGTCGAGTAGACCAAATCAAACCATTCACAAAACAGCTCATCCTCTTCTCTTTAGTGTTCACCTCCTCAGGTACAAACAAAGATAAATTAGTGAACTCTTGCTCATACTCTACGACTGTCCTGTCCCTCTGTTATAAGTCCAGGAACTCCCTCTTGTGAAAGAATTTTGAATCCTTCCCAACTGTTAGTCTGCTCCACTGGTAATGGAACATGCGCCATATGCGGTGGCTGTTGATTCTAAAGAGCAGTCACCACTCCTGTAACTATAGTCTGAGAGATAATGGTTGCCAAATTGGGAGGAAGTTCAACATTTCTACCCTGAGCATTGTCCTGATCCTGGTTGTGGTTCGCATTCCTCCTCCTACGGGGTGACATCTGAATAATACCCCAATAATAAGACATATAAAGTACAATGAATCTTATACTTAGATTCTATTTATTAGAATACGTAATGCAGAAGATACCATACGACGGACCCTAAAGATCCGAGAATACTTGAACCTGGAATACTCTGATACCAATTGAAATACCCCCTACAAATTTCACGCATGAAGTGGTCAATCTCATACGTAAAACATAAGGGATACTTACAACTGATAGCATACAAGCATAGAATATAAGGATAAAAGAAAAAGAATTTTAAATGCTGAAAGAAAAGTCTAACTGAAATAATAAATAACGTTAAATAAATATAATACTAGTCTGAACAATACATCTTGAAAGTCTCGTAAATCAAGGATCCCATAACCAAAAATCACAAAAGTAAATATTGTTCTAGAAAAGATCTAAGTCCTTACACTGAAGTCTAGTAAGGAATAAATGACTGTCATGCTCTAAAACTCCACGTTCTAACCTTGTGGTGGAAACAACCTAGGACTTGAAATATCAATAAAGTGGGTTAAACCCACGAGCATACCCTCTATATGAGGAATAATAAAATATATAGAAATATACATATCATTTCTTTACTTAACCTCTGTCCCAAAATAGAAACCATTCTACACACCGTATTAACCCGTCCCTTATCACACAAATTATAGAACCTATTTTCTAAGTTCAAACCAAATGCAATCTTTACATGCCTGAACACTTTATTAAGTAAATACCCTATTAGTATTTGGCAATCCTAACATGCCTCCCTTATATACATATTAAATATCTTATTAGATAATTGGCAATCCTCACATGCCTCCCTTATATATGTTAACTACCCTATTATTTAATTGGCAATCCTCACATGCCTCCCTTCAATATGTTAATTATCCTATTATGTAATTGGCAATTCTCACATGCCTCCCTTATATATGTATTAAATACCCTACTGTGTAATTGGCAATCCTCACATGCCTCCCTTATTAACCTTGAATACTTTATTAGGTATTGACAATCTTGATATGCCTCCTGGCAATTCTCACATGCCTCCCTTATTAACCTTGAATACCCTATTACCTCACATGCCTCCCTTATTAACCTTGAATACTTTATTAGGTATTGACAATCTTGATATGCCTCCTGGCAATTCTCACATGTCTCCCTTATTAACCTTGAATACCCTATTAGGTATTGGCAATCCTGACATGCCTCCTGGCAATCCTCACATGCCTCCTATATTTCTTTTAATTAAAAATTAAACATACTTAAAATTAAGCATGCTAATTGCTATAGTGAAAATCCTATCGTCATATAAATTAAATAAACAAATAAAATAAACTTAACATACCATGAAGCAAAATGATTAATCACACTATTTCATATACTGAATTAAGCATCAACATTTAAACACAAACATTTATGATTACAAAGAAAACAATTACAGAAAACAATATAAAAAATAAAAACCACATAAATAAACCTACATTACACTACAAGTGTATTTACACCTAGGTCTAAACTAAGTTTCTGTGTATATTCTGTCCTTAAAGGTCTTATATTATTTTTTGAAAATTTTCAGAATTTTTTTGATAATTTTTAAAAAAAAATTTCAAAAGAAAAGAAAATAAAATTCCAATTTTTGAAGTATATTTTTTGTACTAATTCTACAACAAGGGAAACTTATTTCATCTTGAAATTAAAAGTCCATGTGGTTTCTTTCCAAAAAAGTAAATTTGAATTTTCAGAAATTTTCTGAAATTTAAAAGTAATTTTAAAATATTTTCCTATTTTTTTCCAAATTAAAAATCTAAAAAAAAAATTAAACTATTTCGGACTTGGTCGAGTGGGTGGGCTCGGCGAGTGGGACCAGACGGGAATTTTTTTGGTTCTCTCCGATGGCCGGAACAGGGCCCACGCGCCGCAGCACTCGTGGGCACGTGGCGCGCCCTGTTCCTATTTCTCTTTCCTTTTTTTTTCTTTTCTCTGCAACAGCTGCGGCTATCCGTGTTCCAGCCTCTTTTTCGGCCAATTTCGGCCACCAAATCCCAAGTTTGAATATACCATTCAACTCCTCTCAGTCTAAGCTACGCATTGGTACCAAAATCCCCATCATTCATAACCTAAATCAAAAAGTCTCAAATTCAAGTTTTAGGATTCTTAAATTTCAAAGTCAAATTCTTGTCAAACTACCCAACAATTCACCACCAAACTTAGAGGGATTATTCGGGAGAGCAAGATCAATAATTTAATCGGAACAAAAACCTTCAAAAATAACGTTAACATTCAACACAAATCTCATGTTTATATATATATACACACACACACACACACCTGCCTATATACCCATATATACATGTATATACATGAGAGAAATTACACCATAGCTGTACCAAATCCACAGATTATTCATGTTTAATCAACAAAAATCCCTTAGTATGCATAATCATCCCATACGAAAGGCACACTCTTTTTAGTCCAACGTATTAAATATATGTTGTCGTGATAGCATGCTTGATAATTATATTGTCAATGTTTTTTTAGCAAGTAAAATTTTATTACCAAAAAGAGAAAAAAAATAGAAAGGATATACAATAGGTTTAGAATTTGTTTTTGGCTAAAGAAATTTGAAAACTTGGAGAGGGAAATGTCACGCCCCCAAATTTAATTACAAGGAACTCTAGTCCAGTACTTGAATTTGGTGCGCCCACTTGAAAAAAATAACGTCCATCTTACCATACATTAATCCAATATTTACATATTACAATCAAAATATGATCATCTAGATCATCCATTACTAAAACTTTATATGGAGACCTCATCCCTTATCTTGAGTATCAACTTTGTACAACAAAAGATAATTACATACCAAAGAGATTTACATGTAAATGGCCTCCATTATCCTGTATCATGCCTTCATTCACTCGGTACCTGAAAATAAAATAGGGTGAGCTCAATAAGCTCAGCAAGAAACTGCAAAACACTATCATTGCTCAGCAAATTGACCTTGCCTTAAATTCCTATATATATGAACTTGTACAACAATCTTTGTTGATTAGATTCACAAATTTTCTTATGATAATTAAAATCTAGTTAATTATCATATTCACAATTTCTTTTACACAGAAACCGTATTCTCAACAATTCCTTATTAAGTTAATCGTCTAGATTAACTTACATTAATAACCTCACATGAGCCCCGGGCTCCCCTTAAATAGATGGCATGCTTAACCAACAAGTGGTGCGCATCGCATAGTCCCGGACTAAGGAAGCTCGTACATGTGGTTGAGCTTGTACATCTACTCACCCAGATAGTCCCGGACCACGTCCACACAATAAGGGCATGCTTGGCCCATTGGCTATAACAAAAGGATAGTGCACACTCATAGGTAGGTCCCTGACAATACCTAAGGAATCTTTTAGGAATTTTATCTTATTTTCAAGATTTCAAGCTTTTAAGATTTACCAAATACTTATAACATTTAATAAATCAAATCCTTCTTTAATGTGATCACTAATCACATTAATTTATCAATTTAGAATTTCACCACTTAAATCTTTTGTAAACTCAATTATTTTAGCATAATTAAGTTCATTATGCCAAAATATACCACTCTAAAATTTTCGCAATTTTTAGAGTTTTAAAGGATATTTTTTCCAAATTTAGACTAAAATGAAACAAGTGAAAAATAAAACATTCTTATTTCAACATTTCATCATTTATAATTTATTAAATGCTTTTAACATTTAATAAATTAAATGACCAATTTGTGTGCATTCATTATGCTCAAAACGTCGTTATTCGTGTTTTAATCCTTAGAACCAACTATCCTACATAAAAAGCTCTATTATGCATAAACATATAATTTCAGAAAATTTTACATAAATTATGGAGCATTAAAAACATTTTTTTCTCAAAGTTCCTAATTTCAGACCAAAAAGAAATTCTTTTAATTTCAGGATTAATCTATTTCCTAAGCCCAAACCAAACACCAAAAAATATCCAATGTTTGAACCATGGCAGTGCATTGCCCAAATTAAAGCTCAATGTATCAACCAAATCCCTAAGCTAGCCAGCCTAATTCAACTAGCCATAATCAAACCCATCATGATAGTCCACTTAATTAATCCACACATGAACCTCCAACAACCTCATCCAGCCCCACGGCCGAGACATACCCAGCCACCATCTTCACCACTCAACTTAACCATCACCATGGCTGCCAAGGAAAACCTACTTCCTCCTATGGCCGAACCCATGCAAAGCCTTCACCTCACGACACCACCTAGTTGCACAAGAAAACCCAATTCTGGCCACCTTGCCTTCACCCTCCTCAACCATAACTGAAGTTATAACCAAAGATCACCATGAAAACCCAACCGTGAAACTCACCATAAACAACCACCATTTGTCGAGCCACCCACCATATTCTCTGGCCGATTTCGACCACCCCGAACTACCACCATGGCTGCCAAGCACTCTACTTCCAGCAGCACCATTCCGAAGACCCATTTTCAGTCATGACCATCATCTAAGCTACCACCAAACTGCCCAGCCTTCATTAGTCAAGTACCAACACAATAAGCCATGCACAATTGCTCCAATAGCTAAAATCCAACTGCCAACCTCAACTACTATGTTATGGTGCCACCACACCTTGCTGGAGGGCCTTACATATATATATATATATATATATATATGTAATACCCTGCTCTAACACATGGTATGATATTGTCCGCTTTGGGCCTGAGCTCGCACGATTTTGCTCTTAGGGTTTACCCCAAAAGACCTCTTACCATTTGAAGAGAACACACTACATATAAGCACAACCCCTTCTCCAAACCCAGACAATGTGGGATTGAGCATCCTGTACTCTGTCAGTGCGGTAGCTCGCCCAGTGTTTCTTCTTTGTACCAGCCCACATCATACCCGTCCACAAGGGTTACTACAATCCACCCCCTACGAGGCCCGACGTCCTCGTCGGCACACTTCCGGCTGGGTTCAGGCTCTGATACCAACTGTCATACCCCGCTCCAACACATGGTATAATATTGTCCACTTTGGGCCTAAGCCCGCACGATTTTGCTCTTGGGTTTTAATCCAAAAGGCCTCATACAATTTGAAAAGAATACACTACATATAAGTACATCCCCTTCTCCACACCCAGGCGATGTGGGATTGAGCACCCTGTACCCTGTCAGTGTGGTAGCTCAGTCTAGTGTCTCTTTTTGCACCCGCCCACATCACACCCGTCCACAAGGCACCCGCGGGGTAGATTGCCGGGGCATGTCGGGATTGCTGCCGGAGCATGTCAGGATTACTCAACCCACATCGTTTGGGTGTGGAGAAGGGAATGTGCTTATATGCAGTGTGTTCTCTTCAAATGGTATGAGACATTTGGGGTAAAACCCAAGAGCAAAACCGTGCGGACTTAGGCCCAAAGCGAACAATATCATACCATATGTTGGAGCGGGATATATATATATACACATACATTCTATTACAAAACTGCCCACATCCATATATAATGATATCAGACTCTTAAACTAAGCTTAACCAAAAATAAAAGTTATGCAATGATCAATCTAAATGAAATGGGCATAGATATGAATCAGTGAACCTTCATGTAAATTGATAGATCCTGTGTATATGCTTGCATAAAAAGTGCCTACGCTTTCTCAGCCTACCATACACAAAAAAGAGTGCATGTAAGCTCAAGTGAGGTCCTTATCCCATATCACATCTATTGGATATTTTTTACCTAAGTGACTAATAGAACATACTAACCATGCCTAATTCAAAAGTCCTCCTATCTATTAGAATGTTGGACTTGAGTGACTAAAAAGTACACTAAGTGTCTTAATTAACTCCAATAAACACTTAATTCTAAGATATTCACAAGCCATTTCAATTCAAAATTATAAACGCGCAAAAGCATAGAAATACACATAATCACATGTGAATACAAGCAAGCATGTTCCATTAATGTCACAAATCCTAGACATGCATATTTTTCTTCTTACATTTAAACTCGTGATTTCTCAAGAAGTGATGTTTAACAAATATGTAAAGTGTTTATAGGATAAAATAATCCTAAATCTAAAGTGCCTTACAAATATCTAAAAACATTCTTCATGACGGAATTCAATCTAAGAAGAGATTAAGTTCACCCATCATGCTCATTTCAAATTCATTTTAGATACTTTTGGCAGACTTCTTTGCACAATTCATCATTTGTAGAACCAAGTATAATATGTATTAGAACAATCAACGTCTTCATCTATGATTTTGCGATAATTACACTGACCTCCTCTATGATGATTTAAAATAATATTTTAGGATGATTTTGCCATTATATCCCCAAATAATTTTTTAAAAAAAATTTGATTTCGAAAATGATATGTATGCTTCCACGCACATAACACCACCAGCCCGATCATTTTCATCAGCCCATACCTGTGACTCATGACAAACTCAACAACTCAGTCCACAAATTCGATCATATGTATATGTTTGTATATATATATCATCATGACCGAAGATTTTTGAAAAGAATTTGTATGATAGAATTTTTGGTAATTGATCAAATATGTTAGGAACAAGATCGAAGATCAAATGTGGTCATGGTTAGTAATGGTGGTGGTGGAACAAGTGTACAAAAGAAGATTGAACAGAGAGAGAAAGTATAACTAATTTGGGCAAAAATGTCATTTAAAAAATTAAAAATTTTTTTTCACCGGAGGTCAGTGTAATTACAGCAAATTTCAGGAGAGGTTATTGTATTTTATCCTATCTGAAATATAACCTGATATTATAATGTAAGGGCAAAATTGTCTTTTCACTCTTAAAATTTATTTCAGCCACCGAAAAAATGAATTTGAAAAAGGTGAAAGAAATAAAAGTCAAACAGTCTTTCCGAGTATAATTTAACCAAACTTCAAAAAAAATAAGTGAATTTAGCCATAAAATATTTTGCAAAGCTTTGAGTTGGGGGCCACTTTTTTCTCAAACTCACTGAAAGTAAAAAAAAAAGGCCCATAAATAAAGGCCCATAACCAAGAAGGCTTAGCCTCAACAATTGAACGGTAAACTAGAAGAGGAAGAAATGAACTGAACAAAGAAGTGACTTGAGGACTCTATATATCCAAATGCCAAGCTTACTAATTTCTAGCCCAAGAAGGCATGGCCTAGCTAAAGGCAATTCTTATAGTCCGATAGAGGCTTTTTAATTGTCTCAGTAAAAATAAAGTGCAGGTCTTCAACCAACTGTGAATTGAATTCTCATAGAATTTTTTTTTTCAAAAATTCGTGAATTTAATTATGGCGAGTGTAGAAGAATATTGATGGAAGTAATATAACACTAGTGTAAGTGAAATGGAATTATCTTTAAAACTCACTTTAATGTCTTAAATTAGGAAAGTGAATATATAATACAGAAACTCCCAAATAAATCTTCATTAATTATTATTACCTGATTAGCAATCTAATTAGGGAAAATATGTCAAACATAGAAAGGTATTTTAATTTGTTTATGAACATATATATTCTAAGGTAAAGTGCAAAAAACGCTTCACTATGTACCAAATGTGCAAAAACTTTTCGGAATACAAAAACACTCATCACTATTTACAAAATGTTCAAATAAGAACATTTTGTCAACTTAACAACTAGAACACCTTACACTCTAGTGTCATGTTTGGATATTTAAAAAGGATTCATCCGAATATTAATTTCTTATTTATTTAAAAAAATATCCGAATACTCCCTTATTTTCACTAGTCGAGCCCATCTGAAATAATAAAATAATTAAAATATATTTTTAGTTAATATAAAAATAAAAAATGGTAAATATTGCATCCAAACATGGCACAAAAGTTTTAAAGACTGTGAGGGACATTTTGATCATTTAAAAAGTAAATTTTGACAAGAAAGTGTTCGCACAAATTGTAAAAATGTAAGGAGTTATATGCACATAATAAACTACAGAAAGATTTTCTACATATTTTGTATATAGCAGAGTGTTTTTTTTGTACTTTACCCTATATTCTATGATACTGTATATGATTAGGATATATGCGTCCATAAACTACTATTGGAATGTTGCAAATATCTTCATAACAAAAGAAGATATACTATTCCCCACCATGAATTGGAGAAAATTTTTATTGTCCAAACACACCCTTTATTGTTGGCTAAACGTGACTAAACAATAACAATGAAATAGTTCATTTTACTCTAAAAATCATAACTTTAATTAAACGACACGGTTGTATTTTTCTCACTAATTCAATCCAATTAAGTCAATATTATGAAACTAAAGGAACCTTGTGGGAGCTAGGCTATGATGGAATGTCTCATATTCGCAATTATATGTTGTTCATAAAAGTCCTTTTCGATGCATGTTTTTTGCAACCCATTTTGTATGGCTAGGAATGGCATTACCACTACTAGAATGACCTCATCAAACTCCATCTCTATCTATATTGTCACACTGACCCTCTTCTTCTTTCTTCTTTTTCTGGTCCATCCCACTGTGGCAGAGAAAGAACATGGCTTAATCTCTCCGGTAACTTCAACAGAAGAAGAAGCTATCCAAATTAGAAGAAAAAGTATGGAGTTTACTACAAATTCAGAGACTAATGCGGTCCAAATTCCTCCTACAAGTCGAAGAAAAGGGCCCCCGTCGACGTGGCGAAAACGAGCCTTTGGTGCTAGCGCTCATGAAGTTGCTAGTGGTCCAAACCACATTTCAAATAGGTAAGGTAATTGAAGTACCAAGAAGAACACATCTTCTTGGATCTAGCTATAGTATGTGTTTTCCCATCTATATATATATCTATATATATATATATATATATATATCGAGAGAGAGAGAGAGAGAGTTAGTTAGTTACACTCTTAATATATATACTGCTACTACAACAATGTAATTGTGATATCATGACTCTGATTATTGTTCTTATTATTGTTTTCCAATCATTTGACCATGAGAATGTATATATGAGATTTATGTAATGATCTATGGTTGTATTTTTTTTAGACAGTAGTCATGATTTGGGTAACCCCATAATCTGATATAGGTGGGCCTCCACGTTCCATTAAAACTTGAAGCTATATATCTCTCTCTAGCTTCGTATATAGCCTGGACCGGTCCAAGCAACAGGCTACACTGGTCCAAGTCCTTTGGTGTGCTGCACTCCTGATTTGACTTGGATTAAATTTTGAAATTTTTTAAAACGTTAGAATTTACTTACAATTAATTTTTTAACTTAATTTACAAGAAAAATTAGAATTTTTAACTTCCACCTCATATGATTTCTCTTTCATTAGGCTTTCAATAGACAAGAAATTCATATTATAGAGAGAGAAAGTATTGAAATATTTTTTAACAGAGAATTTTATTTTTCTATTTATATTTTTGAGAGCACACACATATTCACTAAGTGATTTAGGTTGTCTTTTTTTGATTGATCAATTGTTCGAAAACTGCTTTAAAGATTTCTTTTGATCAAGTTAGTGGATTGTTTTCTTTTACAATTGTTCATTGGTGAGGAATGAGAAGAAGATCACATTATGAAAGAGACAAAATACTTGCTGAGTGTTCGTGCTCTTCCAATTACCCTTCTGCAAAGATTGTGACGTTAACTGGAAGTCTACAACAATTGGACGAGGAAGTCGCAAGAGTAAGCCTGAGACGTTTCACATCAAGTTTTTGTCAGAGTGGAATGGGTGTGAGTCTCGGACATATTCTGTTATACTTTGCTTCGACGATAGTAGATAGGAGTATAAAGTCTCACCCATAGTTTTTTTTCGATCTGAGTGTTTCACATATATATGGTGCATTCGTTTTCTTTACTGCACTTTATTTTATTTTCTTGTTTTGTGGGATTGGTTAGAAATTGGACTTAAAATTGGATAATTTGAAATATTAAGCAAAAAATAAGTAAACCTAATCACCCTCCTCTAAGTTTTAAATCCAATTTTCGCAACCGCTTTTGCACCACGCAATTAGATTCTCAGGCTAATCAGAGCATTACACATAACCAAGTGTATCGACTTTATTTCATCTTTTGCTTGTGTGTCAAGCTTTGATTAGCTGGGACCAATAGTCGCAAGACTATCTAATAATTTCTCAGTTTGGATATAAATTTGAATTTGATTAATTTCTCAGTTTGTAGGAGTCTCTATTTCAAGATAATGGACATTCCTAACTTTATTTTGGCTCACCAAACAGAAGCAAAGGGAATGAAGTATTAGAACGAGCATTTTATTCAATTCTGTAGTTAACGGTCAAACAAAGCATTGTTATGATCCAGAGTTGCCAATGTATAATGGTTTCTTGTGTGCATCACTCAAATAATTAATTAATTTATTTATTTTTAATGTTGCATATTTGGGTCACTACGTCCTTGCTTTAGCCAGTCGGCCCCAGTCCTAAATTCACTACAGGCCAAATACATCTAAAGTTGAATGATAATTATATGGTGATTTATTTTTAGTACGTAAAATTTTATTACCAAAAAGAAAAAGAAAAAAAATTAGAAAGGATATACAATGGGTTTATAATTTAATTTTGGCTAAAGAAATTTTAAAACTGGGGAGGGAAAAGCCTAGCAACATAAAGACACTCTCACAACGACGCGATGTTAGAGAGACAAAAGATAACCTCTTACATTGTAGGATAAAAAAACATCACACTGGTTCTATATAATTATGCATCATCCAAAGTGAATAATCAGTTTACACCAAAAATGACTCCAAAGAAGAAAGAGGACTCAAAACCCAAATCAATTACAGTACACGGTAAACCAAACACAATAAATTTAAGAAGGCCAACAATGAAATAACATGTAATCTTCTACATCACTGAGTAGTGCCACAACATTTCATTTGTCTGTCGTCTCTGTTTCTGATTTATTGGCATCATCTCGGTTATATGAAAACGCATCACATCCATCTCAGCCTCAATCCGCTGGCATGATTAATACACAACTCATCAGTAGTCTGAATAAAAGATGGATCACATCATCTACAATGGAGAATACCTACCTTTCGCTTTTTTTTCTCACTACACCCTGTGGAATAAAAATGGTTAATCAAACTAAGCACTGAGTGAGTGAAGAGGATAAGACTTACTTTGATATGAAAACCACCATTGCATGAATCCTTACCCTGTCAAATTTCATAAGCAATATTAAAACAGATATTAGAAGTGTTTCAAATTGTAGTTTCCCATAAAAATTTACTTCATGATAATTCAATACACCTTATTTTGATGAAGCAACAATGATGGAGTTACAAGGTACCTAACTTGATTGTAGTTATGCTGACCTGATTACTGTGTATGTGCTCCCTTAAGAGATTGAGAAACGTAGATGATTGAGAAGGAAATAAAGGCTACACCGCAGATGGCTTTTCATTGATCAATATTTATGGATTTCAAATATAATAGCTTGTCTAAACTAACTGCTATATTTAAGGAAACAGAAAGATCCAATATCACAAGCCTGACTGATCTCCTAAATACAATGAAATAGAATTCAAATAACAAATACAAAGTCAAACACAAAACTAATTGAAAACAATATCAAATAAGGTACGATGGCTCTATTATGCCCCCTCAAGATGGAACTCGAGTAGAGAGTCCAATCTTGGTCTTGAGAGTAAGAAATGGTGTCTTAGAAAGGGGCTTCGTTAAAGCATCAGCAAGTTGGTCTTTACTGGAAACATGAGCAACACGTAGACGACCCGATTGAACTTGATCACGAATAAAATGGAAGTCAATAGCTACATGCTTCATTCTTGAGTGAAAAACTGGGTTGGAACATAGAGAAGTGGCCCCAACGTTGTCACAGTAAATCACTGGGGAATGAGAAAGAGACACACCAAGTTCATCCAAGAGAGAGCAGACCCAGTTGAGTTCGGCAGCAGTGTTTGCAACAGACCGATACTCTGCTTCAGTGCTGGACCGAGCTACAGAACGCTGCTTCTTGGAACTCTAGGAAATTGGATTTTGACCAAGATAAACAATATTGGCACTGGTGGAAGTGAAATCATCTTTGTTCCCAGCCCAATCGGCGTCAGAGAAGGCATGTAATTGAGCATCAAAGAAGGCATGTAATGACTGTGGGGAGTCACGGTAGAGAAGTATACCTTCATTAACTGAGCCACAAAGATAACGAAGAAGTCTCTTAACAAGAAGCCAATGATCTGAGGTTGGTTTATGCATGAACTATGACAATTTATTGACTGTAAAAGCAATGTTTGGCCGAGTAAGTAGTAGATATTGCAAACTTCCAACTATGGCACGGTATTCAGATGGATCACTAAGTGGAGAACCAGAGTGCAAAGTGATTGGTGGTGAAGTGGGAAGAGGTGTGAGAACAGGTTTTGCTTCCATCATTTTGGTACGAGCAAGAAGATCCAGTATATAGCGCCTTTGAGAGAGCAATAGACCATGAGGATGTGAGATAACTTCCACACCTAAAAAATAAGAGAGCTGCCTAAGGTCTTTTAATGAAAACTGTTGAGATAATAGAGTCACAAATTGTTGAACAAAACCATCATTGTCACCAGTTATAATAATATCATCTACATAAACCAAGAGATAGATAAGGTGACCACCATGTTTGAGAATGAACAGAGAAGTATCAGCAAGGGAGTTATGAAAACCTGAGGCTAGTAGAAATTTGCGAAGCTTAGTATACCAAGCACGTGGGGCTTGCTTCAGCCCATAAATTGCTTTTCTTAGTTTGCAGACATAAGAGGGATTATCAGGATCAACAAAGCCTTGTGGTTGTGACATATAGACAGCTTCAGAAAGATAGCCTTGTAAAAAGGCATTGTTGATATCAAGCTGGCGAAGAGACCATTTACGACTAACAGCAAGACTGAGGACAAGGCGTAATGTAGTTGGCTTGACCACAGGGCTAAAAGTATCATGATAGTCAACACCAGGACGTTGATGAAACCCATTAGCTACTAGGCGGGCTTTATACCTGTCAATGAAACCATCAGAGTGTCGTTTAATTCAAAAAATCCACTTACAATCAACTATATTGTGACTGGAAGCAGGAGGCACAAGCTCCCACGTTCCATTTCGAACAAGAGCGTCATATTCTTGAGACATGGCCCGACGCCATTTTTGATCCTTGAGGGCTTGGGTGGCAGTGGTGGGTTCTATGTCCGTTGGTAGAGAAAGTTGAGTGAAAAGATTGAGCTTTTGAATAGGTTTGCTAATGTGATTTTTGGCTCTTGTGATCATTGTGTGGGTGCAAGTTGGTTGACGGGTAAAGGGAGTGGAAGTGGTTATTTAGAGAGGAGGTGGGTTAGATGATGATGCAATGATGGTGGAATTAGGTGGCAAAGATTGTGTGTTTGTGGCTGAGGTTAAGGATCAGGTAGAATGTGTTGGTTCCACACACAGGGGCTGCCTGATAGGTTGCACGGCAGATGGGGTGACATCTGATGGCGAAGTTGCTGGTGAAGAAGCTACTGTTGGCAAGGGCATATGAATAGGTTGAGGAATCCAGGTAGACACCAGATCTGGTTATGTAGAAGATGAAGGAGTGGATGCTTTTGGAAATGAAAACACTGACTCAACAAACTTAACATGCCTAGAGACATATGTTCTAGATGTGGGTGGATGGAAACAAAGATAAGCACTCTGTGTGAGAGAGTAGCCTAAAAAGACACATGGTTTGGAGCGAGCATCAAGTTTGTGTGAGGAATAGGGGTGAAGCCATGGGTAGCATAAACATCCAAAAATTCGAAGTTTTGAATAGTTTGGAGAAGTGCCAAAAATTTTTGCAAAAGGAGATGAAAGATCGAGTGTTGGGGTGGGCATTCTATTAATTAAAAAGTTGCAGTAGCAAAAGCTTGAGGCCAAAAGGTTAAAGGTATGAAAGCATGGGTAAGAAGAGATAAGCCTGTTTCAACAATATGCCTATGTCTTCTCTCAGAAAATCCATTATGTTCAGGAATGTGTGGTGGGGTAGTGAGATGAGAGATGCCATGGATAGCAAGAAAGTTGGCTAAAGCTAAATATTCACCACCATTGTTTGAATAAAGGGTGCAAATTTTGAGTGTGAAATGTTTTTCCACTATAGCTTTAAATCGTATAAAAACATCTTTAACTTCAGATTTATGCTTTAGTGGATAAAACCAGATATATTTGGTGAAGTGATCTACAAAGATGACATAATATTTAAAACCATGATTTGATAAAACAGGGAAAGTCCATACATCAGAGAAGATGATTTGAAGAGGCCGAGAAGACACAATAGAAGAATTAGAAAAAGAAAGTTTGTGACTTTTATTGCAGTGACATGCATTACATAGAAAATCAGAAGACAATGATGTGGAGGAGTTTATTTGATAATGAGAAAGAATGTGCTGTAAAATAGGAGAAGCTGGGTGGCCTAGTCTATGATGCCACTGAGAAGAGGTTGTCTTGACGCTGAAAAAAGCTAACAGAGGAGAGTTTATTGGAGTAGAGGATGGCCATTCATACATCCCATCTTTCGTTTTGCCCTTCAAGAGAGTTGCCCCCGTGCGAAGTTTCTTCACAATAAAAGAAGAAGATGAGAATTCAATGGGCACATTATTGGAGAGACAAAATTGTGAGATGGAGATTAAATTTTTTTTCATTGTAGGAACACAGAGAACATTGTTTAATTGAAAAGAGGTGTTGGGAGTGTGAAGAGAGATTGAACCCGTGTGAGTGATGGGGAGGCCAGTGCCATCTCCGATCATGATATCATCTGAGCCTGTGTAAGGTGCATGAAGGGAGAGATTGGACAAGTCTGCTGTGACATAATGAAAAGTACCCGTGTCCAGTAACCATGTTGGATTGTTGGACGAAGTATTTGCGGCAAAGTGGGCTCGAGGCTGCCATGGTGTTGGAGAATTTGTCGTTGGAGCACTTGCTGTGGTGGATGGTGTATTAGGAACAAGGCGATAGGATGGGCACTTCTTGGCTGTATGTCCCTGAATTCCACAGATTTGGCAGTGACCAAGATAGGGACGAGGAGGTCGAGTGTTTCTACTGGAGTTTGGTCAAGTGTTGTATGCAGGGGTGTTATTGGTGTAGTTTGGCGACGGGCGCCAGCCCGTGTTGTTGTTTCTATTGTTGGAGAAGTTGGAAGGATGCCAGCCATTGTTGGTTCGATGTGCAGGATTTGCCGAAGCCGAAAAGTGTGCAGGTTCAGACTTTGTTACGGGTAGAGCTGTGTCAAAATTTAGAAGTTTTTCATGAAGCTCGTCAAAGGTGATCGGAGTGTCTCGAGCTTGGATGGCACGAACAAGTTCTTTATACTCATCCCCAAGCCCATCTAGGATTTTCTCCATGAGATCATCTTCCTCCATTGGCGCTCCAAGAATTGCAAGCTCATCAGCACGAGCTTTCACTGTTTGTAGAAAATCTGTAACAGTTTGAGAGCCTTTGGTTAGATTTTTCAGATGAGTTTTTACCTGCATAATGCGTCCTCGTGACGGCTTAGCATACGTGTCTGCCAAAATTGTCCAAGCTGCTTTAGATGTTTGGGCTCGAGCAATGAAAAGAATGATAGTGGGAGAAAGAGATCTAACAAGAGCATTTAGGATTAATTGATCTTGTCGAACCCATAAGGTGTGAGCAGGATTTGGTGTAGTGGTGGTGTTTGAAGTAACAGTGGCTGCTGGACATGGTTTTGAACCATCTATGTATCCTAGGAGATCATATCCGATGAAGAGGGTGTGAAATTGAAGCTTCCAGGAAATGTAGTTGTTGTTGGTGAGTTTTAGTGGGGCTTGAGCTAAGATATTGACGGTGATCAAGGTTTGATTTGGTTCGTTGGTGTTGTGAATTGTTGGTTGGGATGAATTTGTAGTCATGACTGGGGTGGCTTAGAGATGAATAGCAGAAAAAAAAGTAAACTGCTCTGATACCATAAAGAGATTGAGAAACGTAGATGATTGAGAAGGAAATAAAGGCCACACCACAGATGGCTTTTCATTGATCAATATTTATGGATTTCAAATATAACAGCTTGTCTAAACTAACTGTTATATTTATGGAAACAGAAAGATCCAATATCACAAGCCTGACTGATCTCCTAAATACAATGAAACAGAATTCAAATAACAAATACAAAGTCAAACACAAAACTAATTGAAAACAATATCAGATAAGGTACGATGGCTCTATTACTCCCATCTTAGTGTCGGACTATGAATCAAATAGGATGAGCCGTGCGATTGAGATCTTCTGGCACCCAATTCCTCTCGAGGGAATGACATTGGATGATTGGGATATGGCGAACAAGATGATGCAATGCTCCACCATTCTTCCTGAGCTGGTCCACAAATCTGTTGGGCATATCATACAAGTGAAGCTCTTTGAGGTAAGTGAGGTTGTCAATGCCTTCTGGAACCTGCTGCAAGTTACTGCACTGCCTTATGATCAGCTGTTGGAGACGAGGTAGGGTAGTCTCTTCCATTATGACCATTCTCAATGGTTCCAATTGCTCAAGTTCCAAGATCTCAAGAGCTCGAAATTTTCTGGCACTGAAATCTAACTGGTTTCCAGTATAGGCATCCAGCAGCTGGAGCTCCAATAGATTAGGAAGATGTTGAAGGATATCGATGGGGTTATTGTAGTGTGTTAACTTGGACCACTTAAGACGTATCCTTACCAGGTCATGAACTCTGGAAATCCAAATTGGTAACCTCTCTAACTGCCCTTTCAGATACAGGCGTTGAAGAAGTGGTGGAGGATAGGTAATTGCTTGTAGATCTACAACCTCATCCTTTCGTAATGATGTTACATTCAAGGAATGGAGGTTTCGCAGCTTTTCAATTGACTGGCACAAAATTGGGCCATCTTCTCTTGGAAGATCAATGATCCCCAACTTTCTTAGTTGTGTCAGATTTCCGAGCCCGCGAATCACTTTGTGATGCTTATTCGCCTTTATGAATGATAGCTTCTGTAAGTTAGGTGTCTGGATCTCTTCAGATACCTCAAATCCTTTAACACAATCAAAAGTGGTATAATGTTGTATGTCATAGCGATAAACAAGCAAATGCCGAAGTTTCTCAAGTTTGAGGACTTTTTTGGGCAGCTTTACCACTCTAGTTTGCTTAAGATCCAAGGTCTCTAGGTACCTAAGATTCCCCAGATACATGGGAATGCTTTTGATATTGGTCTTCCTCAAACATAGATACTTCAAGAGCAGTAAATCCACAATTTCCATAGGAAAGGTCTCCAACGGTGCACCTTCCAGATGCAGAACTCTCAATAATTTCAAGCTTGAAGTGGATTCTGGAATGGAGCTGTAGGGTACACCGAACATGAAAAGGGTGCGAACACGATTAAAGTTCCTCTGCAACATGTTGAGTCCACCGCTTTGGATAGATATTCGACGGTTCTTATCACCAAAGTTTCTTTGTGATTCTGAAAACACATTGCAAAAATTCTCCTCTCTTGACTTTGAGAGAAAGATCTTATGCATGAGATTATGTACCCGACAAGTTTTTGGCCTCCCATCGAAATCCAATTCACTTTGTATCAATTTCCGGTCGGTGAGTTCTTTTAAGTACTCCTCTCCAATGTCTTCAAGTTCTTTGCCAGTTTGTTCTATTATAAAGCCCTCTGCTATCCACAGCCGAATCAATATTCTGCAGCTAACTGGGTAATTAACCTCAGGGAAAATGGTCAAGTATAGAAAACAATACTTGAGATGGTATGGCAAATCATTATAACTTAGAGATAGTACTCTCATGGTATTTGAAAGGCGGCCAGTTCTGCTCAACTCAGATCCAAGGCTTTCAAGCAATTTTTTCCATCCAGATTCAGATTTCTCACTATTTGCCAGGAATTGACCGACTTCAAGGATTGCAAGCGGCAATCCTTCGCATTTTGTCAAGATTCTTTTGGACCACCCCTCCAACCTTGAAGGACATGCGCCACTTTCTGGGAAAGCCTTCTTGTAGAAGAGCTGTTGAGCCATTTCCATAGGAAGAGGCTGGATGTTATAGACATCAGTAGACTTATCTCTACACGAACAAGCTATATCGCCTCTTTGAGTAGTGACAATTATTCTACTGCGATTACCTACAGGTAATGCATATCTAATGGTTTCCCAAACATCTTTAACCCACAAATCATCAAGAACTACAACATACCTTTTGTTTTGCAGATGATCCCTTAGTTTGTTCGTCAGGTTGACCACGTTCAAAGAAGAGGATCTCTGGGAAGTTGGCTCCACCGGCAGATTGCAGAATTCAGTGAACATCGTCGTTAAGAGATCCAGCTTATTTCTTGACCTTGAAAGAGTGATCCAAGCATGGCACTCAAATCCTTCATTCTTCACCCTGTCATAAACTTTCTTAACAAGAGTTGTTTTGCCCGATCCTCCCATCCCGACTACAAACTTCACCTTGAGACATTGCCTCCCTCCTAGTGCCCAAGAAATCAGTTTCTGCTTAGACTTTTCAATCCCCACAATATCAGTGTCTTCAGCAAACAGAGGGGCTATTCTTGGAGGAAAGTATGTGTCATTTCCAGTCATTGAACTTGAGGCTTGGGAGAAACTGATGTAATGATATCTCTCCCTTGTCTCTTTAATGCTTTTGAGTTTCCTGTTAATTTCTTCAATTAGTTCGTCGATGGAGTGGCGTGCTCTCAATTGGGTGAGGAACTCAAGACCGTGGATAATAATAGAGTGTCGAGCCATGTGAAACGTAAAATTGTCAAGAACATACTCGATGTCATAAGCTCCATCTCGTACTTGTTGAAGCCAGCCACTGACTTGGTGATTGTGCTCTGTTTTTGTATCAGCATCCTTCAGAAGTGCAGTAATGCTTTCGAATTCAACTCTCAAGTTTTCGACCCCAATGTTAATCTTTCCCGGCAAGTTCCATTCTGCCTGTAGCCAATTTTCAAGTTCATTCAGTAGATAGTAGACAGCATCCCCGGACATGTCTCTCACTCTGTATGTGTTCTTTTCTACTTAATTCAGAACTTTTAGAGAATACAAGTCTGCCTCTATATGTTTTCTTATGAATGGCGCGGCAAAGCATACTTTTAGAGAATACAAGTCTGCCTCTATATGTTTTCTAATGAATGGCAAAGCATTTGTAGTCTTCTATATATTTGTGTGTGAATGCATGAAATGGTCATAGAAATGAGTTTATAATCAAAGATACCAATTGCTTTAACAAATTACGATGGGTGTGCCACAATGCATTTTTCTATATGTAAATATAAATGCATAAACTGTGCCCATTTTATTGCCACCATACATTTGAGACCCATATTTCTTTAGTTTGATAAGGTTCCACTGTGTACTTAACACCCAAAACATTGATGGACATAATCTTTATTACTCTATGAAGTAATTACTTGTTGAATTCTTAAACTAGTGGTTTGACTTTATTTGCATTTGTAAAACTAATACTTTCTTATGCTAGATTGTAGTAAGCAAGTCAATGGTGCAAAATTATTAGAGAGAAAAAGACTATACAAGAGCAATAATAAATTTTAAAATAGACATTTTGGATGATGCTATTATTGATGACAAATTTTCTAAAACTCAAAATGCCCAAAGTTAAGAAACGTTTCGACCGTGAATATGAACTACATAATCTCATTAATGCAATGAAAGATTGAAACAATCTTACAAAACGATTACAAACTTATCTAGCACACGACGAGATCAAATTGCAATCAGTAACCAACTATCAACAGCACATTAATTGACAAAAGAAGCATACTATTTTGTCGGCTACAAAATCAAAAAGGCTACAGTGATAAACCGATCCCTATAAAAACCTCCGGTCTTCAGTCATCAATCTCACTTTTTCTCCTCTAAAAGAAGGAACGATTTGAAGATTAGGAACATCTTGTACATTATCTCTCTTGTATTCTGTTTGTAACCTTGGAAAATTCTTTTCAAGGTAGGAAAAATTATCCCACTTGTCAAAAGAGGCCAATGAATATTGATGTGGACTTCACATTAAGATATATATATATATATATATATATATATATATATATATATATATATTCTGGCTATTTGAAAGTTCACAGCATGTTCTTGTAGCTTTTTTGACTATTTTGAAAGTTCACAGCATGTTTTTGTCAAGCTACAAGGCCAAGGCATAATATATATATATATATATATTGGCTATTTTGAAAGTTCACAGCATGTTCTTGTAGCTGTCAAGCTACAAGGCTAAAGCGATATATATATATATATGTTTTTAAACTTTGAGTAGATAGTTTTAAAAATAAGAACTTTTAAGTAGAGTCCTGCAATTACCATTAAACATTTACTTTTAATACTACTAATTTTTAAACCATCAAATGCCCCAGGCACTCACGAGCAAGATACAGAAAAACTTTTCCTTTTTTGGGTCAACGAAAAAATCGTAGCAGAAGATAATGACTTTTCTTCTTAGGTCAAGAAAGAAAAGTCCTAGAAGTATATAGGTGTATAGTAGTAATAAAGGAAACAGTTGAGCTCATTAGATAATTTCTTTAAAGTACTTAGGTAAGCTGTCAAGAGACGTCCCTATCTCTCAACTAATTATGATTTCCTATATGGGTAATTGGTATGTATATGCATCTATATGTGTGCGCAAGAGACAACATTCATTGTTACATGAGAATGATTCTTCAAAGAACAAGGTGTTATTCAAAGTTCAAAGCATTTACTTGGTCCCAATTGGACCATCTCGGCACTCACATAGGACATGTAGTCATTATTATGAATGCAATTGACACCAAATTTCAAAGCCATCGCCTTCTCAGAAAAAGATGGAGGTCATCGTTTTTGAACATATATAAATGTGTGCGTGTGTGAGAGTGAGTGAGAAAATTGAATATTATACGAGAATGCTTCTTCAAAGAATAAAGTCCTTTTAAAGATTCAAAGCATTTCTAGCAAGTGTTATTAGAATAAAATGAGAATTCACCAAACCACCGCCCGCGGGGGGGGGGGGGGGGGGGGCGGCGGCCCAATTTTTTCTTTTTAATATATGCTTTTTCAAAATAATATACCTATTAGCACAACTTTGCCCCCAAATCAATTTTTCATAGACCAGTGGCCTCTAGCATACTAATATAATAATATATCATTACTAATATAATAGTATGTCATGAAATCTTTTTAGCCATCACATCCATGAATCATTGAGTATAATATATATATATATATATATATATATATATATATACTATTAGTATATCATTACAAATTTACACACAATATATTATATGTATGAAATGTCTTTCTTGCTCATTGGTTACAGTAGATTGGAATAGGATCAAATATCCATTGGTTGAATTTTTTGTTTATTGGTTCGCCAGTATTGATTTGGACAAATGTCGATGATGTGATAAGAGCCAAGATCTTGCCTTGTGCAATCTCTTTTTTGGGTTGTACACCTTATATACATTAATATATTAAAGTTACCTTAAAAAAATCAATTCCTTGTTATATCAATTTAATTCTTATTTCTTACCTATTTGATCTTTTACCACAATATTTTTTTTTTTGTAACAATCCTTTGCGCAATGCTCCCATAGTTTTTCATCGATTCTTCATTCTTGTTCATGGCCCTTAGACACTTGGTGAAAAAAATCGAATTTTAGTGTGAGAAGAATACTAATTTCAAGTGTTTAGTGATCCATTAATTGACGGGTTCTTTAAGTATAATATTATATATACGGTAAACATACATTTATAGATACATATATATTATATATACTTTTGTGTGTGTGTGTATATATATATATATATATATAAACTAATATTAAACTGATGTAAAAAAATAAAATTGTCCCCCCAACTCTAGAATGCTGACTCCGCCCCTGCACCAACAAATACTAGTGAGTTTCGGCAAAGGCTTTCTTTTTGGATTAACAAACAATGATTTTAGAATTTCAAGAAAATAAATAAATAAATTAATTAAGAGCTCTCATAAAAAAAAGGTTGTCTAGAGAATCCTTTTATTACAATAATTATGAGCTCATAGTTTTATTAATAGAATAATTTAATTTTTCACAAATAAAAAAACAGCTCCAATTCAGTGATTAATTTGACATATCATGAGAGAGTTCTCTTTAACAGTATTAATATTTTAATGCTATCAAAAGAAGGTGTAGGAGATTGCTTACATCGGTGCTATTAATGTAATGTTAATGCATGCTCTTAATAGAAGATGTACTGAATTGCTTGCATTGGTGCTATCAATGTAATGCTATCAAAGAGAGCCTCTCGTGGCGAGAGTCATGAACTCTTTATTTATCAATTACTGAACTGAGACGATTTTTAATGTAAAATTAATATTTTAATAAATCTCTCAATTCAAAGATCAATAAAAAAGCTTTGCAACTCTTGTCACGAGAATATAAATATCAATGGAGTGGGTTCAAAATGAGACATTCCTATCTTTTCAAATTTATTTTGGGGGCGCATTTAATCGGAGTCGGGACGGGTTTGGGATGTCTCGATATACATAATTTTTAAAAAATACAATGCAAACTTGAACGAATTTATAATAAATTTTCTAAAAAAATAAGTATTGACAAATACTTAAAAAGAGTAATAACAAAAATGTTGTTAAAATTTAAAATTATTATAAAAAAATGAAGGAAAAATAGAAATTATAGCTAATAAAATAATATTTATTTTTATATTTATTATTAATTGATACGGGTTCAGGGCTTGCCGGATTTTAGACTCTCTTTTCAATCTCGCCTCTAATCAAATTAGTATAATCCCAAACCCAACTTATTAGAGACGGGATGGGACAGGACCTGAAACGGGTTAAATTGACATCCCTGCATAAGAGAGTTCTCTTGATATGTCTCAACTAGAAATTGACACTATTTTAATTGTCATGTCTCAACCATCACTGGAAATAACTAAGGAATCAAGTTAATCCTATTATGGCCATAACATGTAGCTCATGTTCAAGATCGTTTTAACTCGTTTGTAAACGAGCTTACACATATCTATGTTCATGTACATATTCACGAGCTTACAAGTCTTATACGAGTTTTATTCACAAACATAAATGAACCTAAAACAAGCTCATGTTCACGAGCCGAGCCCAATAATTTTTAAGATCGGCTCGTTTATTAAACGAGCCTAAAAATTAAGCTCGAGCTCAACTCGTTTGCTTAACGAACGAGCCAGAACTGAATCCTTAAGGAGTCAACCCTGAGTCTGTTCACAAACAATTTGGTTCATTTATAACCCTTAGAGTGCACAGGTCCAGCCATTCATTGCAAATGTATTTTTCTATAAAAAAAACTAACACTGTTAACAATGTAAAGGATGCCAAATTCTCATGGACTTGGCGAGAGAAGAACATATCAATCAGCTTTTAGCCGCTAAGAGAGAGAAATTTATTCTTATGCTTGTGCTTGGTTTCGACTCAAAATCACTCATAGCCTGTAAAAATGACAAATAGTAAATCAAATCATAATATACATAAGAGATCAAAACAAAATCAAACATGGTTAAAAATCAAAACAAAATGCTATATACTAAATATGACATGTCAAAGATAAAGCATACAATATGGCAATTTTTTACAATGAAATCAATCATCTCATTTTCTTTCCTTTGGCATAAACACAAAGATATACAATAAAGTTTAAGAATGGGTTCATCACATCATAACATGTCTTTCCTGTTTTTACATCATGAAAATAATATAAGTAAGCTCAAGGATGATATTATATGTGAGGATATGAAAGCGTAATATCTAAATCCTCCAAAGTATTGACAAGTCATACTAAATGAATTTAATCAAGTATAAGCACAACGCATTTCATATAACTAACCTAACCAAAATAAATCACAAGTCATATAAGGTTATTATGTTAACCAAATAATATAGGTATTAAGATGTCAAATATGTTAATCTTTAAAAGACACCAACTAACAAGTCATGATCTACTATGAACCACATAGAAGAGAATATATCAAATCTCTTCTCCCCCTTCTGTTATAAACAAAAAAAGAATGCATGTAAGCTCAAGTGAGGTCATTATCCTATATCACATCTATTGGATATTTTCTACCTAAGCGACTAATAGAACATGACTAACCATGCCTAATTCAAAAGTCCTCCTACCTATTAGAATGTTGGACTTGGGTGACTAAAAAGTGCACTAAGTGTCTTAATTAAGTCCAATAAACACTTAATGCTAAGATATTCACAAGTCATTCCAATTCGAAAATATAACCGCGCAAAAGCATAGAAATACACATAATCACATGTGAATATAAGCAAGCATGTTCCATTAATGTCACAAATCCTACACATGCATTTTTTTCTTCTTACATTTAAACTTTTGATCTCTCAAGAAGTGATGTTTAACAAATATGTAAAGTGTTTCTAGGATAAAATAATCCTAAATCTAAAGTGCCTTACATTTAAATCTAAAAAATTTCTTTATGACACTTAGAAGAAATTCAATCTAAGAAGAGATTAAGTTTACCATGCTCATTTCAAATTCATCTTAGATACTTTTGGCAAACTTCTTTGCATAATTCATCATTTGTAGAACCAAGTATAATATGTATTAGAACAATCAACCTGTCTTCATCTATGATTTTTGCAATAATTACACTGACCTCCTCTATGATGATTTAAAATAATATTTTAGGATGATTTTACCATTATACACCCAAATAATTTAATTAAAAAAAAATCTGATATCTAAAATGATATATACGCTTCCACGCACACAACACCACCAGTCCGGTCATCTTCATCAACCCATACCCGTGACTCATAACAAACTTAACAACTTAGTCCACAAATTTGATCATATGTATGTGTTTGTATATATATATCACCATGATCGAAGATATTTGAAAAGAATTTGTGTGATAAAACTTTTTATAATTGATCAGATATGTTAGGAGCAAGATCGAAGATCAATGGTGGTCATGAGTGGTGATGGTGGTGGTGTAGCAGGTGTACAAAAGAAGACTGAACAGAGAGCTAGAGAGTATTATTAATGTGGGCAAAAATGTCATTTAAAAAATTATTATTTTTTTCAGCAGAGGTCAGTGTAGTTACAGCAAACTTCAAGAGAGATCATTGTATTTTATCATATCTGAAATATAATATGATATTATAATACAAGGGCAAAATTTTCTTTTCACTCTTAAAATTTATTCCAGTTATCGAAAAAATGGATTTGGGGGAGGTGAAAGAAATAAAAGTCAAACAGTCTCTCCGAGTGTAATTTAACCAAATTTCAAGAAAAGTAAGTGAATTTAATCATAAAATATTTTACAAAGCTTTGAGTTGGGGCCACTTTTTTCTCAAACTCACTGAAAGTAAAAAGAAAAGGCCCATAACTAAAGGCCCAAAACCAAGAAGGCTTAGCCTCAACAATTGAACGGTAAACTAGAAGAGGAAGAAATTAACTGAACAAAGAAGTTGCTTGAGGACTCTATATATCCAAATGCCAAGCTTACTAAATTCTAGCCCAAGAAGGCTTGGCCTAGCTAAAGGCAATTCTTATAGTCCGATAGAGGCTTTTTAATTGTCTTAGTAAAAATAAAGTGCAGGTCTTCAACCAACTGTGAATTGAATTCTCAAAGAATTTTTTTTTCAAAAATTCGTGAATTTAATTATGGCGGAGTGTAGAAGAATATTGATGGGAGTAATATAACACTAGTGTAAGTGAAATGGAATTATCTTTAATTAATATAACTCACTTTAATGTCTTAAATTAGGAAAGTGAATATATAATACAGAAACTCCCAAATAAATCTTCATTAATTATTATTACCTGATTAGCAATCTAATTAGGGAAAATATGTCAAACATAGAAAGGTATTTTAATTTGTTTATGAACATATATATTCTAAGGTAAAGTGCAAAAAACACTTCACTATGTACCAAATGTGCAAAAACTTTTCGGAGTACAAAAACACTCATCACTATTTACAAAATGTGCAAATAAGAACATTTTGTCAACTTAACAACTAGAACACCTTACACTCTAGTGTCATGTTTGGATATTTAAAAAGGATTCATCCGAATATTAATTTCTTATTTATTTAAAAAAAATCCGAATACTCCCTTATTTTCACTAGTCGAGCCCATATGAAATAATAAAATAATTAAAAAATATTTTTAGTTAATATAAAAATAAAAAATAATAAATATTGCTTCCAAACATGGCACAAAAGTTTTAAAGACTGTGAGGGACATTTTGATCATTTAAAAAGTAAATTTTGACAAGAAAGTGTTCGCACAAATTGTAAAAATGTAAGGAGTTATATGCACATAATAAACTACAGAAAGATTTTCTAGATATTTTGTATATAGCAGAGTGTTTTTTTGTACTTTACCCTATATTCTATGATGCTGTATATGATTAGGATATATGCGTCCATAAACTACTATTGGAATGTTGCAAATATCTTCATAACAAAAGAAGATATACTATTCCCCACCATGAATTGGAGAAAATTTATATTGTCCAAACACACCCTTTATTGTTGGCTAAACGTGACTAAACAATAACAATGAAATAGTTCATTTTACTCTAAAAACCATAACTTTAATTAAACCACACGGTTGTATTTTTCTCACTAATTCAATCCAATTAAGTCAATATTATGAAACTAAAGGAACCTTGTGGGAGCTAGGCTATGATGGAATGTCTCCGCGTAGCCTGATGCGAATATATATATGGCTCCATCCAACAAATCTTCCCACCTATTCTTCTTGATCAAGTTAAATACTTCTCTTCAGTCTACAAAGTTAATTCTCACCAATCTCAAATTCCTGCTATCCTCCTATTCACCAGTAAATACAAAGTCCCATGAATTTTCAGATGGCATTTTGAAATTAAGGATAACACAGTCATCAGAAGACACTTTGTCAAATAGTGGGATTCTTTTAAACATGAAAGAGTCATTTCCCAAGTCCAAGCTGAATTCCCAGTCATCCCTTCAGCTTCTCCTTCTCAAATTCAACAGAAGAAGGAAGCTCATTCAAAGTCAATGGAATCTATCATGGCCTCAAGCTCCAAGTCAGAACTAGCACAGCTTGCTAAGCAATTACTAAGTCACATCTCCAGCCTTTCAGATGATGAAGGTGCCTCTTCCGCAAGCTCAAGCCAACCAGTCAAGGACCCTTACTCCAGTCAAGTTTTTCAAGATGCACAAGATCCTTATGATCTTGGTGAAGATTGATCAGATCCATCTCTTACAGACATAGTCAACACCAGACAAAATTGCTGCAATAAAAAGACTCAAATCACTGTTCACCACAGTCATTACCGACAAAACAGTAACTCGACCAGGCACTATTCATGAATAGTACTATTCACTTTTTACTATTCACTACAGTTAGATCCGAATTTTTCGAAAAAGTTAGTTTTCTTTATATAAGGATGCTGGCCCTTCTATTGTAGGCATCGCTTATTATTCACTTACTCTCTGAACTCTCAGAAACACTCTTGTAATACAGTTCTGTCTCAAGTTTGTAATACAATGATGTATACAGTTATGATTTCTTCAAGCTTGTACCAGTAACCAAGTCCGTCCTTTGCAAGTTTGTAAGTTAATTGGATATTGTAATACAAATCAGTTACTTTTCAATACTCAGTTATTTTCTTATTTTACATGGAAGGCCAAGCCTCCTCATAGTCATTTATTTATTTATATTCATTTCATTTATATTTATATCAATGGAAGTCTAAGACTCCAGGATCTTTTTGTCGAACTTGAGCCTGAATTTGAAATGCTAATAGAGACTTGAGCCTGGGGTTTGGACACTGTAGAATTTGAAATTATTGTTTAGAACATTTATAATGGTATGCACGAATATGTCATCCGATAAATGACTCGATGATATCAATTAATTAACTGCTAACATGTAACAAGAAGAACGATGATATCAATAACATAATATCAGCAGTTAGACTAATTAACTGTTGACACATAACGAGAAGAGCTACTGAAATAAATGTAATTCTAGTTATATAACAAAATATAATTGGTTGATCATACGATGACATGATATTACCTACTACCATTACTCTTGATCCTGAGCTCGAAAGGCTGTTTGGGATTTCAAAAACTTGTTTAGTAAGTTGGCAATTTCTCTCTCTCTCTCTCTCATTTTCATCTTGCCAGCTTAACCTTTAGCTTTCATTTTTTATGCATTTTGCATGATGCCAAGTTTTTATTGACTCCATATATACGTCCTCTTCAATATGCCAGTTTTTCCATGGGCTCCACTTTGTCCTCCTCCCAGGAGACGATGGGTGCTTATAAACGCGCCATACCTATCAAAAGGTCAAAACCAAGACCTCTCTCTCTCAAACCTTACAAAGTAATACATATATATATATATATACACACATATCTCAAAGAAAACGTTTAACCCCCTTTTGCTTTCTAGGATTCTCCACCTCTCAACTCTCTCTAGGATACTAGCTTCTCACTTAAGCTTCAAAAATGTTGTTCATATAAGTCCTTTTCGATGCATGTTTTTTGCAACCCATTTTGTATGGCTAGGAATGGCATTACTACTACTAGAATGACCTCATCAAACTCCATCTCTTTCTATATTGTCACACTGACCCTCTTCTTCTTTCTTCTTTTTCTGGTCCATCCCACTGTGGCCGAGAAAGAACATGGCTTAATCTCTCCGGTAACTTCAACAGAAGAAGAAGCTATCCAAACTAGAAGAAAAAGTATGGAGTTTACTACAAATTCAGAGACTAATGCTGTCCAAATTCCTCCTACAAGTCGAAGAAAAGGGCCGTGGTCAACATGGCGAAAACGAGCCTTTGGTGCTAGTGCTCATGAAGTTCCTAGTGGTCCAAACCCCATTTCAAATAGGTAAGGTAATTGAAGTACCAAGAAGAACACATCTTCTTGGATCTAGATATATTATGTGTTTTCCCATCTATATATATATAGAGAGAGAGAGAGAGAGAGAGTTAGTTAGTTACACTCTTATTATATATACTGCTACTATAACAATGTAATTGTGATATCATGACTCTGATTATTGTTCTTATTATTGTTTTCCAATCATTTGACCATGAGAATGTATATATGAGATTTATGTAATGATCTATGGTTGTATTTTTTTTAGACAGTAGTCATGATTTGGGTAACCCCATAATCTGATATAGGCTGAAAAAAAAAAGAAATCTGATATAGTCATATAGGTGGGCCTCCACCATTAAAACTTGAGCTATGTATCTCTCTTCATATATATATATATATATATATAGCTAAAATAGCTTAACTATTGCTAAATGTGTCGAGCATAGAAAATTATAATCTTGCTTTTTCCTCAACACTCCCCACAATATTTGATTAATTTAAGAGTGACACCCATATATCCAAATTAAAGAACTCATCCAAATTACTAGCTTATATACATGCATTTCAAATATATCAGGTACTGCACCTAAAGAAATTATTAAAAAATAAGAGTAGAATTTTTTTTTATGTAATTAAAAGGCAGACATAGGTGTAAAATGAAAATGGCAATTCACAGTAACTAATATGCATGCTTTCATTATCTGATTTTTTTTATTAATTAATGCCTATATATATATATATATATATATATATATATATGTTATAGTATATAGTGAAGGTTTTGTGTTGGTAATTAATTTGAGCTTCCCTTTGGCACTTTCAAATAATTGGTTCCCTCGGACTGTTTGGAAATATCAAGAAGTGATTCAAGAAAATATCCATCTCATTATATTTTCTGACGAATTAAAAGAAAAAATAAACTAACATGGAGTTTATTTATTTTATTTTTCCTGCATAATTGAATTAACATATAAAGTAATAAATACCACTCACAAAATTTTAAAACCACTCAGCCTTATCCTCCCTCTCTCTCTCTCTCTCTCTCTCTCACACACACACACACACGAATACACACACATATGGGAATTTCAGCCATTTGAACTGGCCTAGATGAGCAGAGGCGAAGTTGAGGACATGATGATTAATATATGTATGTGCTGCTTGGTCTTTTTGTGTTAAAGACAAGACTGAATGAAATTATTAAAGTAAAGGAAGAGCAAAAATCCAAATAAATATAGTATATAGTTTTGCGTGTAAAGTCATTAATGGACAACATATATATATATACATATATATATATATACATACATACAAGGCTAGAAATTTATACAAGTCGGTACAACGTAGGAGCTCAAGTAAATTAAAAAAAATTTAAGTACTAAAAATACTACAAAATAAAATAGCACATATAAAATCTAATATCTTTTACCCAACAAAATATCAAAATAACATGATATTGTAAATATTGTTTATAACAATTCTCATATTCTGAAAATGTTGAATAATATATTCTGAGAGAGTGAATGAAGGAAATAGATGAAACTTGCAGTTGCAGAGTAACAGATGAAATAAAGAGAGACCGAGATATTTAGTAACTAAGTGGGTACATCACTCAGACCTTATTAAGTCATTCAGCTTCTAAACCCAAAAAAATTATATTTACAAGTATAAAATTTTTTTTATAAAATTAAGTATATATATATATATATCTCGCATCCAAAGCAAGATGGTAAGAAGGGTCGCTTTCCTTCACCTGATTTTCCAAAATAACCCCTTGTTCCCTTGTGGGAAGAACAGTTGCTCTCTTCTCGTCTCTTAGTTTAAAAAGCTGAAACACCATAAAAGGGTGCTCTATGTCCTCATCTGCCTTCATGCATGACATTGTTTTATCCTCTCGTTTGCTACCTTCTCTTGTCTGTTTTTGGCTGAAACTACTAGGCAGGCTGCAAGCAGTTGGATTTGCAGGATGTATGTCTTTTCTGCATGCATGGTTACAAATTCTGGCCCAAATTGCATATATATACACATATATATGTATCTATCTATTTATGCATGTTTGTATTGAATAAGAAATGGGTAGTTCACGGATGGTCCTTGCTTGCTAGTCACAATATTGACCCGAGAGTAACTATTGTCGTCAAAGTAAATATATAGCATTGTGAACAGTACTTTTATAAACTTTTTTTGCTATTATAAAGTAATAATTTGCAATATATATATGAACTGTGTCTGGTTCAAGGATAAAACTCTGGATCATGGGTGCCATTGATGTGAGTTCTAGCCTCAGAACGGTCACTTTGAAAAACACCAGATTTAGGTTTGTCACGACTACTCAGAGGAACCAGAGCTAAGTAATGCACTTTTTTTTTTTTTTCAAATTTGTAACATATATATATATATATATATATATATATATATATATATATATATGTTCGTTTGAAAGATATTAAACAACCAGAGCTAAGTAATAAAGTAGTGTGTGTGTTTTTAATATATATATGTTCGTTTGAAATTAAACAACCAGAGCTAAGTAATAAAATAGTGTGTTTAATATACATATATATATGTTCATTCGAACTAGATTTAAGGTATTTCCTCTTCCTTTCTGCATGAGAGGTCGAGGGTTTGAGTTCTTACTGAGACAATAGTGTTTGTGTTTAATTAGGTGTTTGTCTTAGCGATGAACAAAAAAAAAAAAAAAAAGAGAGAGAAATGTTTCCATCCATGAAAGATCTTGCTTTCTACGTTAATTAGGTGTTTGTGTCTTACCTATGAAAACTGTTTTTAAAGATAATACGACTGTCCCAACTGACTTCAGGACATCGTATAATACAACTATCCAGGGGATTGTCCCAACTGACTTCAGGACATCGTGCAAAGCTCGGCTTCCACTGCCGGCATTCTCTATAGAGAATTATTTACAAGATCGTGACGTCGGTAATCTACCAGTGTGCCTCACACCCGCCTACAGAGTTCGTCACAATCTACTCTATTGGGAGCCCAACGTTTTCGTTAGCATACTTTCTCACCCCACCCAACACAATATTGTGTCAGGAAAGGGTGAGGTGTTACTGTGCAAAGTTCAGCTTCCGCCGTGGACATTACCTCTAAAAAATTATACATTTTTAAGTCGAATCTTAGACATGATGTTTCACGAGCCACTACCAGAACCAACCCGTTGAAGTTGAGTCGCATCAAATATTTTCACTATTAAAACTATATGGGTACTCTATGTTTACAATGGAAGAAGAAATTAAAGGTGCAGATCAACTGATCAAAAATGGTCCCTTGCTTGTGATCGAAAGTGGCATGGACTATTGTCAACGTAAATAGTGTCGTCAACAAGTAAATGTCTCCACTATTTCCACAATTGTACAGTTTGCACTAATATTTTGACATGGATTGAGACATCTTTCAATGACTGTAATTTAAATTTACTGTGATTTTGATTTAAGCAAGCTAAATGATTTTATTCCACTAGTACCACCACCATCCACTCAATGATTGGGCCGGAATGACCACAGTTTTCCAAAGGAAAATAATAATTTACACACAATAAGAGTTCCATATATATATATATATATAATTGGGAGGGATAATCTAGTACTTCTTTTGCTGATCAGTAATGCAAGTTGAAGGGTGGCCCTATGTAGCGACAATCATGACTAAGAGGATTCAAACCAAGAAGGTGTGCCTGGTCACTATAACAACGCCCTTCTACTGCAGTCCTCTCAAGTACAATACACGTGTTGTATCACAATGAATGGCTCTGATCACTTCACATACTAGTGTGTGAAGTGATCAATGTCGTTTATAATGGTACAACACGCAATTACACTGTAACATCTCAGCCGTTGGATAAAGTAAAATTCACGGTTCAAAGAATGAGATTTTCAGTCACTTTAATTGCCTAAAGATTCTGCAAAAGTTGGTGAGATGGAATCAAATCTAGGTACTTCTATTAAGAGATATAGCTTAAGTATGCCAAGTTGAAAAGTGAAATTGCCATATTTCATGCTTATATATATATATATATATATATATATATATATATATCTTTTCCAGACATCTTTTCGATCACTATGGTTAGCCCATCTAAATCACTCTTTCAATTAGTGTAGTTTTGCATGCATGCCATGTGTGATTTGATTATATAAATGGCATCTTAAAATGCACAAAAGAATAAGAATAGGCATGATTAATTTTTCTTTTTATCCATTCAAAGACAAAAGGTTATCTCATATATGTTCACTTTTAGTAAAGGAAAGCTAAATACCACTTTGTTTACTTTAACCAAAGGCGACAAGGTGTGTTTCTCTCTTTCTGGATGACTAGACTGGTGATGTTTTTGAGGGTTTCTTTTATACCTTTGAGTTCTATTGCTACAGGTTCTCTTAGAGAGAGTTGTGTGTGAATATGTATATATATAATTATATATGACTACATATATATTTATGGTTGAGTTTGTGTTGCAAAAGTTTCTTAAAGTAATAAACTGTTCAGAATCAAAAGTGAAGACAAAATGATGCTTTTATTGCCAAAAGCAAAACCATCTCACCTCTCCTTATTCTAGACATATTCCACTTGACTCATGAGAGAGAGAGAGAGAGAGGTTTAGGTGGTGCATTCAGTCTTGATCTTGACTTATATATGCTTTTTCTAAAGTTTTAGATGGAATGATGGGAATAATTAAAGTCCATCGCATGTATCTTTTCACTAGATAATGTAGATTTCTTCAAAAAAAAAAAAAATTAAAAAAAAAATGCTACTAGTATTTAAGTATATGTCAACGATTGATTGATTATTTAATTATTTATTTATAAATAATTTTCTACATGCACCATTCTGTCCTTCCAAATTAATACTTACATATTCTCTTATGGACACGTGGCAAACCTTAATGTTGCAATTTTAGTTTTGGAAGAATTTCTGTGAGGTACAAGTGAGAGAATCAAATTGAATTCAACTTTGATTGGAAACCCCGAGGTATCTAAGAATTAGTTGGTCAATGTAAATTATTATATCTAATTTAAATAAAATGCTCGATTTTCATTAATAGGGAGTACTTTATAGTAACTACTCCAAAATTCACTGTGGTGGGAAAAAGAGCCGTTATGTGACACGTGTAACTCACCTGATACGTGGCATCCACGTCATCATCCGTGTCACCTAATTCCGGAAATTCTGTGATAAAAAGAATCCCAGAATTTCCTCTAACTGCACCTGCGATCAAGCAATAAAATAGGGAAAGAAAGAAAGGCGTGATTGCTTAGATTGAGATAACTAGAGAGATTAACGGAGTGAGGATTGTATTGAAAAAATATATAAAAGAGACCCGGAGGAAGGGAAAAAGGGGAATCCGGGTGGGCTGGTAATTTTTCTGTACCTACACTTTGGCGCCGTCTGTGGGAACGAGCGATCCATAGATTCCTTGGGAGTTTATGCCTATACAGCTACGTTCCGGAACTATAACGGGGCAGCAACCATCCACCCTGAGCCACTCAATGGATCAGAATCAGACACAAGAACTATTATTGCAGGAACTGCGAAAGCAGTTGGAGGAGTCCAATCGAAGGAACGACCTACTACAAGAGAAGATCGCACGGCTCACTGAAAAACAGCCGGAGGCTGCCCCATCCGAGAGGGAGGCATCCGTGGAACACAATTCCACTCGAAACGAAGGAGGAACCGCGGAACCTCCAGAATCCCGTACCACCAGACCCGAAGCCAGCTTCGACGCGCTGACCCGACGTCTGGAGGAAGTTAATGCCGACATTAAAGACTTGAAGAACCTGACCCCAGCAGATCTAGCAACACAAGTTGCCAGCAAAGTGATACAATCTCCTTTTTCAGACGAGATAAGGAGGTCACCGAACCCGAGGAAATTCGCACTCCCGAGTTTCATCACCTTCGACGGAACGACGGACCCTGTTGACCATCTCTTTCATGTGCAGCAGAGGATGACTTTGCACGCAGAAGATGAAAACCTCATGTGCAAGGTTTTTCCAACCAGTCTGTCCGGGGCTGCCCTGACATGGTTCAAACAGCAGCCTTCGGGTAGCATCCCCAGCTTTACGAAGCTATGCGAGCTTTTCATCGCACAATACATCGGCAACCGAAGACAGAAGAAGACAATCTCCTCTCTTTTCACCATGAGGCAAGCAAAAGGAGAGCCATTGAAGTCCTTTATGACCAGATTCAATCTGGAGATGTCCCTGATTGATGGATGCGACCAAGCGGCGGCGGTGGAAGCATTCAAAATAGCCATGATCCCTGGTTCGAAATTCCATTCGTCTCTGGTCAGAAAAACCCCCAAAACCATGGGGGACCTGAACGCAAAGGCACAAGGATACCTCAGTCTCGAGGAAGATGAAGTCTTGCGCCAGCAAAGGACAGCTCTGATAAGCGTCGGCCCGTTACCTAAGGAGAAAGGAGATAAGCAGAAAAGCAAAATCAGAGACCCACTTCCAACCCCCACGTCAGGGAAGCGCCCCAAGTTCGAGGAGAAGAACACACCTCTAAAATGCACGCTGTCGAGGCTGTACCAGGAAAACAAGAATAGGGGCATATTCCGGACACCCCCACCAATTCGGATCCCCGTCAAGCTCAGAGATAAGAGCAAGCATTGCGCTCTGCATCAGGATTATGGACACACCACCAACGAGTGCCGCAATCTCAAAGGGCAAGTAGAGGCAATCATTGCAAAAGGGGGACTGGCAGAATACGTGGTGAAAGATCAATCAAGACCGAACGAACGCACAGGGTCCGAACGAAGAGAAAACCCAAATCCAAATACGGTCAGAACGATTAACACTATACATGGTTACGCTACCCGAGGAGATCAGCGATCGTCCAGATCGGTCGTACGCCAGGCAAAAAAATTACAGAAGATGACGGAGATCAATTCGGTTCAAGACTTGGGGGCCGGTGCTCAGATCACGTTCGGAGATCCAGACCTGCTAAGAGTGCAGCTCCCCCACGAAGATCCATTAGTAGTCAGCCTACTAGTCGCAAACTGTTGGATAAAAAGGGTGCTCATTGATGCCGGGTCAAGTGCGAATATAATGACATTGGAGGTTTTTAAGCAAGTAGGGATCGGGTCCGACCAGATCAAACGAGCCGACGGACCGCTCGTAGGTTTTGATGGAAACAAGGTACTACCGTGCGGAACGATCGCGTTGTCGATAACGGCCGCGCAGAGAACACTCAAGGAAACGTTCGTAATAGCAGACGTTCGTTCGTCCTATAACCTTATAATGGGAAGAGGTTGGATACACAGGATGCAAGGGGTACCATCAACCCTACACCAAGTAATGAGATGCCTTACCCCTAACGGACGGGGAACGGTAGACCTCCGGGGAGATCAGGTAGCAGCAAAAGAATGTTATTCGCTTACTGTCAGAAGCACTTCGAAAGGTACGGAAGCAGCAGGGGTTAACGTCCAATAGCAACCACAGAGATCGGGCACGCCAGAACTGTCGGAGGCCGAAAGTATAGCCCAACCAATAGAGCCGCTCCAAACAGTTCAACTAGGCAGCCTGGGTGAAAACAAATGTACACAGATCGGGACGATGTTGCAGAACCAAGAAAAGGAAGAGTTGATCGAAGTATTAAGAACGAACAGAGACGTGTTCGCCTGGACTCACCTTGACATGCCAGGAATGGATCCCAATTTGGTGAAACATACCCTGAACGTGGACCCGAACAGTACCCCAATTAAGCAAAAACAGAGAAGATTTGCCCCAGAAAGAAACCAAATAATAGCCGAGGAGATCCGTCGCTTGCTCCAAGCCAATCTTATCAGGGAAGTAAAATACCCAGAATGGTTATCCAATGTTGTGGTGGTACGAAAGAAAAATGGAAAATGGAGAGTTTGCATCGATTTCACTAACCTGAACAAAGCCTGCCCGAAGGATAGCTTCCCATTACCAAAAATAGACCAGATGGTAGACGCCACTACAGGTTATGAATTGCTGACCTTCCTGGACGCCTATTCAGGGTACAACCAGATTCCGTTGGAGCAAAAGGACGAGGAAAAAACTGCGTTCATTACCGAACAAGGGACCTTTTGTTACAAAGTAATGCCCTTTGGTTTAAAGAATGCAGGGGCAACATATCAGAGAATGGTCAGTCACATCTTCCGAGATCAGATCGGCGAGACCGTGGAAGCCTACATAGACGACATGGTTGTCAAAAGTAAAAGAAGGGAAGACCACAGGCAACATTTACAAGATGTGTTCGACACCCTTAGGAAACATCGGCTAAGGCTAAATCCATCGAAATGTTCGTTCGGAGTGCAATCCGGACAATTCCTCGGTCACATGGTCAGCAGAACGGGGGTAGAAATGAGTCCATCCCAGTCTTCGGCGTTGATTCATACGTCGGAACCAAAAACCCAGAGGGACGTCCAGGTCCTCACTGGACGGATCGCCGCCCTCAGCAGATTCATATCACGACTCTCAGACAAGTGCAAGCCTTTCTTCGACGCTATCCGTAAGAAGAAGGGCGAACTTTGGGGAACAGAACAGATGGAAGCCCTAAAAAGGCTAAAACAGTATATGGCCTCGGCGCCAATACTCTCGATACCTAAGCCCGGAGAAAAATTATATTTATACTTAGCCGTATCGAAGATATCGACAAGTGCAGCGCTGATCAGAGAAAAGGATGGGAAGCAGCGCCCGGTGTACTATTCTAGCAAGACGATGACTGACGCTGAAAATAGGTATTCAAAGGCTGAGAAGCTGATTTTGGCTTTGATACACGCAAAGAAGAAGCTGCGACACTATTTCGAATCACATCAGATAGTTGTCCCCACAAATTTGCCACTCAAGATCCTAAGCAAGCCAGACATGACAGGGAGGATGATGAAGTGGGCCATGGACCTCAGCGCCTACGACATCCTCTTCATACCCCGAACAGCCCGCAAGGGGCAGGTGTTGGCCAAATTCCTGTTAGAATACGATGAACCGATGGAAGAAAAAGGAGAAACACCCCAGTGGAAAGTTTATGTAGACGGCTCATCCTGTCACATCGGGGCAGGGGCAGGAATAGAGGTGAGAACTCCCGACGGGATTACGCTCCACCATGCCATCCGATTTGATTTCGATGCCACAAACAATGTAGCAGAGTATGAGGCTCTACTTGCGGGACTTCGGTTAGCCAAATCCTTACAGATCAGAAAGCTAACTTTGTTCAGTGACTCGCAGCTAGTGGTGAGTCAAGTTAAGGGAGAATTCCAGGCCAGAGAAGATAAAATGAATGCTTACCGACAAGCAGTGCTCGAAGACATAAAAAACTTTGACGAGGTCATCATCAAGCACATACCGCGTGAGGAAAACGAGGCGGCCGATAGGTTAGCTTGCTCAGCCTCCAACGCGGATGAATCCATGACTAGAATATCCTCTGTGGAGGAACTGAGAGAACCAAGCATCGGTAAACCGATGGAAATACTGGCCATCCAACGAGAGCCATGCTGGATTAACCCGATAGAGGCGTACCTAATGAATGGAACCCTCCCCGAAGAAAAAACAGAGGCAAAGAAGCTAAGAATGAAGGCCTCAAGGTACTCAATCGTCAATAATAACCTCTACAGAAGGTCATTTTCGGGACCATTGTTAAAATGTTTAACGCCTTCGGAGGCCAACACAGTATTGAAGGAAATCCATGAAGGGGTTTGCGGCAATCATTCCGGAGGACGATCGCTAGCCCACAAAGCTCTGACGCTAGGGTACTTCTGGCCGTACATGTCCCGAGACGCTGCAGAATACTCCAGAAATTGCGACAAATGCCAAAAGCACGCCCAGTTGCTGCACCAACCACCAGGGAACTTAAATACGATGACCAGCCCTTGGCCCTTCGCCCAATGGGGGATAGACATAGTGGGACCCCTGCCGACCGCAGTTCAGAGAAAGAAATATGTTCTCCTGGCAACGGACTATTTCACCAAGTGGGTAGAAGCAGAAGCTTACGCCTCAGTAACCCACACGCAAGTCGAAAAATTCATCTGGAACAATTTGATATGCCGCTTTGGCATACCTTCGGCAATAATTATGGACAACGGGAAAAATCTGGACAACCAATTTGTCCAGAAATTCTTCGCCAAGTATGGAATCAACCAACGACTCGCATCAAGATCCTACCCACAAGGAAATGGGCAAGCAGAGATCACCAATAAGACCATCTTCGAGAATATCAAGAAAAAGCTAGAGGAGAGGAAAGGACGCTGGCTAGAAGAGCTGCCGAAAGTACTCTGGGCCTACAGGACAACCCCCAGAAGATCTACGGGGAGTAGTCCCTTCAACATGACATATGGGATGGAAGCCGTAATCCCGATCGAGATACAGGTCCCGACCGAACGTATCGAATCGTTCGATGAGCAGGAGAATAATCACCTGATCGAACACGACGTCGAATTACTTGACGAAAAGAGAGAAGCAGCACGGATAAGGGTAGCAGCCTACCAGCAGAGACTTCGCAAGGCCTACAACAAGAAGGTCAAACCTCGTTCGTTCGAGCGAGGGGACTGGGTCTTACGCAAGGTCACCAGCAACACCAAGGAACCAAACGCAGGAAAATTTGCAGCTAAATGGGAAGGTCCATTTGAAATAGTCGAAGCCATTAGGAACGGGGCATACAGACTACGAAGAATGCACGGCAATGGGGCCATGGTCGAAAAATCTTGGAACGCAATGCACCTGAAAAGGTACTATATGTAAACCACAGTGCACTTTTGAATAAAGAACTGAAATTATGTCACTCGAATTTGTCCCACATCGGGCGGTTGCCAGGCCTCTTTCCGTTTTATATAATAAATCCGGCACACCCCAAACAAAGGCAGTGGCCTTGCGCGGCAGCTGAAAGTCGCGCAATGCCACTGTCTTAAACGTTTTATTAAAAAAAAAAAAAAAAAAAAAGGGGGAAACGACTAAGGCATGAACAGCCGAACGCCCTAAGAAACCAAGCGACTCTTCAGCATGACCAGCCGAAGGTCCTCGACGAGAAAGAACGGCTAAGGCATGAACAGCCGAACGCCCTAAGAAACCGAGCGACTCTTCAGCATGACCAGCCGAAGGTCCTCGACGAGAAAGAACGGCTAAGGCATGAACAGCCGAACGCCCTAAGAAACCGAGCGACTCTTCAGCATGACCAGCCGAAGGTCCTCGACGAGAAAGAACGGCTAAGGCATGAACAGCCGAACGCCCTAAGAAACCGAGCGACTCTTCAGCATGACCAGCCGAAGGTCCTCGATGAGAAAGAACGGCTAAGACATGAACTGCCGAACGCCATAAAGAAACGAACGAGATCTCAGCGTAATTAGCTAAATGTCTCAAATAAAAGGAGCCATGAACAGCCAAACAATATATAAATTGGGGCGACGAAAGACTGGTCATCCTCAAAGGCCAAGAGTTGCATACATCACAAAATGCAAACAACATACAATCATGTGGATTCTTGACAGATCAGAAGAGCGTCCTCTATTAATATCAAAAGTTTGTTACAGGTTAAAACTACTCTAAAAAAGTATTACAAAATAGGAGGAGACTATGTCCACAAAACTAAGGGCCCGTAGGAAAATCCTATGTATTGGCGAGATCCCCACTCGGTGGCACCACATCCTGTTGAGAAGCGTGGTCATTCTCGAAGATACTGGCGATCTCTTTCTCCGCTTCTCCTTCCTCCGGATCCTGATAAGGGGGTCCCGATAATCCCATCTCTCGATCGTACTCATCAGGTCCACCGGGGTAGGATCTATCAGCTTCGAGCGCCACAGCATCCTCAAAGCCTTGGCGATAAGCCTCCGCATTTCGGATCTGAACGGTAAGGGACAGGCGGTCGAACAGAGCCTTGGCGCCCTTCTCCAGCTTAACCGACCTCTCCTGCAAAGAGCTGACGTTCTGTTCGGACTCAGCCGTTCGGGACTCAGCCAATGCTCTCTGGAATTCAGCCTCCTCGGCCTTTTTGGAGAGGTCCTCCACTTGGGACTTGAGTTGCTCGTTCTCCAGCAACAGAGCCTGGGACTTGGCCTTCTCGTGGCTAACTTCGCGCATGACAACCCCGAAGTCGGCCTCTGCCCTCCTAACTCGGGCGTCTGCCTTTTTAACTTTGATGGTTGCCTGCTCGACCAGTTTGCACATGGTCATCACACCGAACAGGCTCTGCAAAAGAACACAAAATTGTCATAAACAAGTCACAGAGGAACACTTGACGAAATTGAAGGCACGATTTTCACCTTAAGGGCGGCATCAGGACATGACTCCAGAAGGTTGCCAACAGAAAGTTCCATCATCATCTTCGCATCTCTCGGAGGCCACATCTCTTTCAGAAATGCCTTCATCGAGTCCCTGCTCTCGAGGATGGAATCTTCAGCTGATAAAGGCATGCCATTCTCTTTTACCATCCGGTGAATCCACGGATCCACCGCTGAAGAGCTTGGGACATCAGAACCCAATCCAGCTGCCCTAACGGCAGGAGATCCCCTAGGTTCTGGAACCGCAGGAGAAGCTGAGGCACTCGCCTTCTGGGACTTCGAAGGAGGGGCAGACTCCTCAATTTCTATCACTTCGGCGTGAAGAGACTTTTCAGCCGCCACCTCCTCAGCATGTCTTTTGCGCAAGGCTGAGGCCACCTCCACTTCTCGGTCGGTCGGAGGACCGGCAAGGCTGCTCCCTTCAGACAGCTTCTTCGTCTTAGTGCGGGTGGTTTTGGGAAGCTTCATTTTCGCACCTTCTGCGCTTTTAGAAATAGCTTTAAGCACCGGAGAGCACAGAAGAAGGGAGGACTTAGGGACTTTCTTCCACACCTTTTCCGCAAGGGTCTTCAGCCGTGCCTCTAGCTCCGAACGAGGAAGGATGTCCCTAACTGCGCCAACAAAAGACCGAATTTCATTAAAAAGCATAACATCACATATATTACATCCACAATGGGGTTCAGATAGAAAACCAGAGGGCGGGATACCTAATTCACCAAACTTCCGAGGGATGGGAAATGACTTAGAAGAGGAGACCTTCCAATTTCCCCCAACCACCACGAGTTGGGCTTTCCAGCCCTTGTCAGAAGAGGGATGACCGGTGCAGATTGATCTGCCCGGACATGGGAAAAAATGGAACCGATTCCTCTCATTTTTTATGGCGCAAATCTGATAACAGAGAAGGAGATCGTCCAGCCCCAACTCCAAATCACGAGTATGATTAAGAGCAAGAACGCTTGATATGACCCTAAAAAAATTAGGGTTCACTTGTAGAGGAGCCAAATTCAGTTTGTTAAGCACAAGATGATAGAAAGGGTGAAGGGGGAGACGAAAGGCGGGAAAATGTCTGGCAGAGAAGAGCATATCGTCATCACCCAGACCATATCCAGAGCGAAAGTCGAAATCAAGGGGGTAATTCCTAAGGGTAACATCAGAGGGGATTTCACAGTCAAGCCTAAGTTTTCCCAAATTCACTTGAGTCCTAATTAGGTCTTGATCAGCGTCCCCCAAGTCAGAACCCGAAGAACTCTGATCTCCTGAAGAAGGGGGATTTGCTGATGTCGGAGGAACAGAAGGAACCTCGGGGAGACTCAGGTCACACTCATCCTCCCCAAGGAATTCATCGATGGATTGGTAGCGGTTCAGTGGCCCAAATTCATCGACAATCTCCACACCTCTCGTCTTACCCATAACTTCAAAGAAAAGAAAAGAGGAGAGCAATAGAAGGAGGAGAATAAACCACTAACCTCTGCAGACGAGAAGGTATTCCCAGAATCGCCCAAAGTCGACAAACAATCTGAAAAAGACAGGAGCAGAAACAGGCATTTATGTGGAGGTGACATTACGGCGGCCATCAAGAGCGCGAAATCCGAACTCAACCTGGCGGAACAAACGAAGCGACGTTGAAAAAAAAAAAAAAAACCCTTTCAAATTCGGACTAAATTTGTAAGGGTTCTTTTGGGGCAAAGTGTAGTGGGAAAAAGAGCCGTTATGTGACACGTGTAACTCACCTGATACGTGGCATCCACGTCATCATCCGTGTCACCTAATTTCAGAAATTCTGTGATAAAAAGAATCCCAGAATTTCTTCTAACTGCACCTGCGATCAAGCAATAAAATAGGGAAAGAAAGAAAGGCGTGATTGCTTAGATTGAGATAACTAGAGAGATTAACGGAGTGAGGATTGTATTGAAAAAATATATAAAAGAGACCCGGAGGAAGGGAAAAAGGGGAATCCGGGTGGGCTGGTAATTTTTCTGTACCTACATTCACCAATCATTCCAACCCTCTCGAGTGACAAACTCTTAATTCTTGAACCAATAAAGTTTGAAATTTCTCAAAATGCAATTTAAGTCAATTATAACATGAACAGAAAAAGCTACTTATTCATAGGAAGAAAAGGCATTATTTCTTACCAGTTTTAGAAATGGAATTTCAACTAAACCCTCATTCTGCTGAGCAGCAACCGTTTTCTATTACATCATGCTCTTCTTTTCTCTCTCTAAAATTTTCTAAATATCTATATTTTATAAAAATATAAAATAAAAAGAAAACGGTATCTTATATCCAGATGCGTTTTGTTATAAACTCACTGATTCTTGATCACCACCCTTAAGCTTATAACCCCAATCAGACCACATTTTATTATATATTTATTTATCTTTTAAACCGATGGATCAATTTACTCTTCCTCAATCTCTAGACTCCAAGCGATACTATACAATCATCTCCAATTATGAATATCTATACTATACGGTCGGCAGGACACAGCACGTCAACGAAAATATATTATTTAATAAAATTAGTTCTACCTAAATATTAAAATTCCTCTAAACTAACTAAAATGATGTATTTTCATTAGTTAGACATACCAATGATGTGGTATGCCCGACCCGCTATCTTCTCCATTCTATGATCATTAAAGGTTAAAATGGTGACAAATTCATTTTTCTTTCATTTCTAATGAAATATAATGAGGCACCAAATTATCCAATACACACAGACACACAATGAGGTGCTTCTGTTGCATGGAGAATGGTCGCCATTGTAGTTCCAGCATATTTGAACGGCACATGAGACCCAAAGCGCACAAAAATGGTGGCGAATCCTGAAAGAGTGTGAAAATCAGATGAAATAATTTCTCAAGCTAAGCTAATATCTACTTCCAAATAACAGCCTCCATCCAACATTTCTTTTGAAATAAATTTCCAAATGTTACAATATATTGATGCCAATTGGAAACTATAGGAAAAGCTATCCTTGAAACAGTCATGTTGCAAGCTGACAGGAAAAAAAGAAAAAAGAAAACCCTCAGCTATCAAAACCATCTCTGCAATAGCATCCCAAAAACAGAAGAATCATTGGGAGTCATAGTCAAGTTTCTGCTCCCTAGGAATACAGAGGATAGAAACAGTGTTTGACTCTGCCACTCCGTTGCTGTAAGTTATGTATTTCAAACTCTCAATTTGCCTTCATAACAGCCTGCTGAGAGACTTGATAAGCAATTTTAAGTTCTGTCTTGTCGCTTCGTCACCCGTGAATCCCAAAACATCAGAGCTTATATTCTGCAAAAGTTGAACAATGGTTGAAGAAGAAACAACAGCAACGACAACCACAGTAAAAACAAAAACAATTAATAACTTGTGTGCTTAGCTCAAAATGTAGAAACATGAAAACTAGGAACACACCTCAATATTCTTCAAAGTGAAAATGAGGGTATATATGGACTTCTGAATCAATTCAGTGTTCTCAGGGGTCATAATGGATGAATGCACTCTTCTGCATAAAAAGGAATATTCAGTTACTGAAATCCTAAATCCACCCACACACAGACAAATATAGAAACCAGGAGAGAGAGAGAGAGAGATGAGTGTAAAAGTAATATGGAATGAGTACATAAGAACTTGTTTCTGTAGCATTTTGAATGAGCCCAGATAGTTTATGTTAGCTACATAGATCAGATTAGGAAATCAAGGTTTTGATCTATTATTGGATGTGAAAATTCCTCATATTACAAATTTGAAAAAGGTGGACTACGTTACATTTTCACAGGAAATCGACAGCAAGTCCAAATCCAGTTGAGATGTGTTTGTCATGCTTACCAAAGAAAAGTAGAAAGCAAATTCAAGCAACTTGCTGATTACAACTTAATCCGCAATCAAGTAGCCAAATTTAAGCAATCCCAACAGGTAGTTAGCATTTCATCACCATCATGCGGCAAACAGAACAATTTTGAATTTCATGGTAAGTACTAGCATATAATGATAGTATATTAGTATTGATGTGGGTTGATACCTTTAGGTGGCATGGGGGGCTGGTGAGTGCAATGGTGGCCTGGTGGGTGGCAATGATGCTAATGACAGCTACATAGTCTTTTAGTAGTAGAGGCAAATGACCGGAAGCAGAGGCAGTATAATTAGGTTTAGGCAAAATAAATTGGAAAGCTTAATAAAGCATTATAGTTCAGTTATTTCACCTATAATAGTGATATAAATAGCTCCTAAAGTGAGGCATCATGGACAAAAATCTGAGCCAGATTCATTACTCTCTATGTGTGTGTTGAGTTAGAAACAGAACACTATATCAACAGAAAAGAATAGATAGCTACATATATAAAAAAGAATGAGGCATCTTCGTGCTATATATAAAAAGAAAGAGGATGAAAGGGATCACAAAAAAAAACCCGTAGCCCACCCAAAACAATTAAGCTCACTGGGGTTAATAGGACAGTCAAGATCCTTCCTTTCAAATATCCTTTTGTGATGAGATCAATATGTTTATTAAAATGAAAACAAATATTTACTAAAAGAAAGAAGAACAAAAGTGCAACAAGTTATTTATGGCAGTTCTGGGATGCAACTCTCCACAAACTTCAACAAGCTAGTACATTTCTGAATAAGTTCCCATTTACCACAAGACAACATTCAATCGAGGATTCCCAAATCAAAAGATGACTGGTATAGTTGGGAAATTATACCTCAGATCGTCAGAGGCTTGTGTCAAGCTTTTAGTTAAACTCTCAACTTCCTTCAGCAAACCAGAGTCACGAACCTCGGCCAGCAAAGGTTGAACATCTTCAGCCATGGCTTTGATCTGAGACATCACTACATCAAAGACAAACTTCTGTGCATGAGAATATATCAAACATTGTGTGTACAAACAAGGATCTCAACACTCGCACAGATCACAAGAGTGCGTGAATACACATATGCCAATCATGCAGGTTCTTCCTTCAATTGTTGCATTCTAAATTTCCAACTTGTCACCAATCACACTGAGGAACAGCATGGTAAGGAGGTATTGCCACCATTATACCTAAAAGTTAAGGTGTTATTATACAAGTCATCTGAGAAGCTTTGAGGCCAAATACTGGCAGTGCAGTTAAATAAGGTAGGCGGATCGGCTCAAAAGCACATGCACTCAAAACATGTCAAGAAAAACAAAAAGCTATGTGCTTATTTCTAAAACTCTCTCTTAACCACTCATTTTCTCCTTGTCAACATATAAAAGATTACAAGAGAACCTTCTACTACGTTTAGTCTAATAGATCAAAATAAAATGAATAGGTTCATGTGATGAGGATGATGAAATTTTATCATTCGAGCTTAACACTTATTTTGAAATCGATTGAAAGTTTTGAACCATTCAAACGACTTATTATCATATTACCAATACAATCAAATCAAGAAATTCTTTTGGTACACATGATGTGCTAAATGGACCCATGACATAGTCTGTTCGCATCATCTAATATGCTGACATAACAAGACGTGATGTGTTAATAACAATTATTCCAGCAAGCTTATTAGAAAAAAAGTAGAACCATATGAACACCAATGATTACCAACAGACACACACACACACACACAAAAGACGAGGAATAAATGCAAGAACTCTTTAAAGCTAATGGTCTTGGCAAATAAGGGGAAAAAAAAAATTAAAAACAAGCTAGATGTCAATGTCAAAAACATATGAAGAACAGAACAAAAGTAATACTACGATTGTAAAGAAAGATGGTATGCTGCCTCTCAGTCCTCAGTCTTGATGGATATTATGCCAATCCTCTGAAGATTCTTCTTTATCATTGGGCTCCAGCTCTTTTCTTCTATGATTCCAAGGTCCAAGTTTAGATTGTTTCTCCATGTGTTTTCCAGGCTCTCTCTCTCTCTCTCCATTCTTTATCGTATATTACTAATATCATTTATCACAGGAACAAGGAATATCACAGGTGAATTAGATAAAGGAAGAAACAATTATTAATGAGACTAAGAAAGAATTCCATAAATGTGTGCATCTATCAAAAGAAGTTTCACGAAATGTGTGGAATGTCCGAGGACCATGGTCTCGACAATCAAAAAGGAAAACAAAACAATCATCCTACGACAGATTTCCCAAGGGTGTGTATCTGAACAATATAACCAGCTGTTTATCGTCATCTTCTTAACAAGTGGCCTGAAGGGGAAACAAGTCACCCCAAAATCTCCTATGTGAAGCCATCTAATCCCGCAAATTTTCAAAGCTTTCCACTGTTGTAGTTACTCAAGAATTTCAAAAGACTCAGGTATTTGGAGAAGAGAAGGGAGAGAGATTTTTTCAGTTCCCATCACAAGATTCTTGCTGTTCTTTTATTGTTTGTTGCAACTTTATAAATCTTTAACGTCTTTGTGCTAGCTTAATTAATAACAAACTACAATGAGCAACATCCATGTACTACATAAGTTGAATGCTTTCTGAAATTACTTTCGAATTCCTTACAGTTGGATTATCCAAATACATTTAGTCTTGCACCAACCAAAGAAAAAACTAAATAAGCATCACCAGATTACTAATTAAGCTGTGTGCTTGACTTAAGATCTTGTAGATTCTGACCAGCCAAGTCTCCCAAGTAAAATTGAAGGTGACCTTATAGAACAAGTAGGGCACATTGTATAGGGCCCAAGGGTGTCAAATGCCCAAATTATAGATAACACATGATTGATATCCCACATGAATCCTCATTTGTAAAACACCTTGTGTTTTCTCCTTTTGATGGAAAGATGATTGTTTAAAAATGGCATTTTACTTAAATATTTTGAGGAAATTGTTTTCACATGCCTAAAGGGATCATAAACTTGACAACAAAAGAATTTGTTCGACCTCTGATGCCTAAAATCTCTAAATAAAAAACACCATGTTTGAAAGGGCATTCCACCTAACTCAACTCAACTCAATTCAATAGAGCTTTATCCTAACTACTTTGGTCAAATATATGAATCCTATTTCACCATTCTATTCTATTTAAGATCATCATTTTATTTATATCACCTGCAATGACATCATTACTTAAAATCAAAATACATACTATAAGTCACGACAAGACAATATTGCTTTCTTTGCCTTCAAAAAATAGAAGCAAGCAACGACTCCCTCAAAATAGAAGCAAGAATAAACCAGAGATTTCACTAGTACTGAGATTTATTAGCTTCTTCCCTAACATCTTTCGACTGTAGTTCAAAACAAGGTTTTTGAATTCAATGCTGATGAAAACTTGATCCTAAGATGTAGAAGTATTTTTCCAAACATTGCTTTAGCTTCTGAAGTGGGTTGAAAAACGTACTAATTTTGCAGCTAACTGTAAAAATTTCTAAAGAAGAATCATATTTCATATACAATAAAAATCGTTTTACTTTCAAATTCTTCTAAGGCCAAGTTACCTATTGATGGACATTCAGAACAAATACATACAGAATGACATCAAGAGCTTGTCTATAGCTTTCAAATGAAATATTGAATAAATAAGAATCATGAAACTAATAGAACAGGTAAGTTTGAAATCTCATAGTGATGGGGGGTATCATTTATGCAAAAGTTCGACAAAAATCTAAATTTTTTTTTTTAAAGGCAGGGACCACTGATTTTTAACATTGTTCCAGAGCATGCTTTTGACCATAAAATTAATATCCCATTTAATATTTTGACCAAAGAGAAAAAAAGGAATTGTAGAAGAGAGGAAAGAAATAACAACTTTTCTTCTTTCTAGATAAGAGCTTCTAATTTTTTCACACATACAAGGTTAATGGAATGCGTTCAAAGAGATTCAAATACCAAGTTTAAACTCTGCCATCAATAGCCCCATATCTACTTAAAATGAGAAGTTCAGAAGTGGGACAGAATTCCAACCTTCGCCATATCACCATACCAACATAATTTTTCATTGTAAAATTGCGGTGAAAAGAATTAACTACTTAGGCATGACATCAACTAAAACAAAATTTAAGATGGGAACATCACACCTTGGTAAGCAGTGGTTTTGCCTCTTCAATAACAGATGCAGCTCGCTCCGCCAACAAATAGGTATTGGTAACACCAATTTCTTCTACTTCACGTCCAAGGCGGGTGAATATCCCAACCAAGGCATCCAAACTTACCCCCTGATATCCCTTTATCTTTTGCCTGTCACATAGAATTAGCCCTTCTTTAACACATTCTGAGTCAAGAGGGCCCAGTGAAGGTGTCGGAATTGGTTCTCGAGGTGTAATATCAATCATTGTTTCCATGAGAAGGCCAGATTGGTTCACCTCAACAAGTGAATTACGAGGTATTATTATTTTATCATCTTCCACCTACAAACAGAAGGTGATATGAATAAGCATATCTCCACAATGTAACCAACCAATGGAAACATGATCAAGCGTCAAGATTTCATTCAAAAACTATAAATGATTAACAAACTTTTGAATTAATAATGAAAATTTGGCCTTTAACTCACCTCAACAACTGCTTCAATACTTTTCAAGGAAGGATTAACACGAATAACATTGCCAACAGTCACCCCTCTAATCCGAACAGGCGTTCCCGTACAAATCCCACAAGCCTGAGCAAACTCAAAGACAGCCAGATACTTCCTGAATTTAGACCGCAACTGAAACCCCCTCAACCAAACCAAACTAAGTGCAAGGAGGACTGTGCCTGACACAAGGAACAACCCAACCCCACCTTCCCAAATGCTCCTCCTACCAAATCCAAAGTCACTCAATGGCCGCAATGTTTGCTTCCAAATATTCCGAGGGACATCTAAAAAAACTGCAAGTGGATTCTTTGTTTCAGAAGAAGAGGGCAGTTGGGTATGTCCTGTATCAGACGTAGCTCTTACCCTGAAGAATTTCTTTTGTGCTCTTGATGGCAGATAAGGCAAAAATTTCACAGAACCATGCGTCCGCGTACTCACACATGAAGATAACACAGTAGGGCATGATGAAACATGGAATAGTGAATTCCCAACCATTTTTCACAATGTCCCACGTTCAACTTGGAGCATTGCCCTATGGGAACAGCACAGGTTCAAAGTACTCTAGATAGCTAATAATCTAATTTTGCTTCTTCTCGAGCCAAATTCAAGCTGCTTACAACAATGTAACAAAACCATAGAAATCAAAATACTTTATTGTAGAAGCTGGAAATAATCATAAGCAATCAAATTAGCAGGACAGATCCATAAAACAACAAGCTGGAAATATCAAATGAAAATTTTCCACTGCCCTCGATGAATTTCAATGAAGTTGGATTGCATATATGATTGAAAAACAAAAAAAAAAATGAATCATCTGGATCGAGCCAAAATCATCAAAATTCTTGGTAGACCCGTTCAGATCCCCAAATGAAAAAGAATCAAAGAAAACAAAATGAGCAACTAGAAAGAAACCCATGTACAGAAATTAAGAGTTAGGGTTTATGGAACAATTTAAAAGTCTCTGGTTAGCAAAAGAATAAAATGTTGGTACGGTGACAAGAACCATGGATGAGGAAATAGAGGAAACTTAGAGAGAGAATTGCAGAGAGAGAAAGAGAGAGTTCACCAAATATGAAAGTAGATACCATGAATGATACGTACCAGGGGCTGAGTCAGCAATTGGAAATGTAGAAGATTGTTGTACTCACGTTGCTCACTGCTGATTACTTTCTAATTGACGAAGAAGTGAACGAATCAGTGCTATCGCACAAGTTGGAGTGTATGTGTGTAAGAGAGAGAGTGGAGGGAGAGAACACAGATCATCGGGTTATCGATGGGACACGATGGGTATTATGGTTTATTATTAGGGAACAATAGAGGCAATTTGGTCATAACACAATGCCACGATGATCACGGATAGGGCTCCAAATGAGCCGAGCCAAGCAGTGAGGTGTTCTGGCTCGGCTCATCACAGTAAAAGAATGTTCAAATTTGGCTCGACCTCGATCAAGCTTCGGCTACCCAGGATCGAGCTCGGCTCGTCGCTCGAGCCGAGCCCAACTTCTCTTTTATTTATATGAATAAAAAAAATAGGCTGAATCTAATGTGCAAATATGATAAATCTGTGTACAAAGCTATGAAGAGGATAGAGAAGTGAGAGCAGATGAATGAAAAATAAGAGATAGAGATAGAGAAAGAGAGCACTAACTGAGCAATTTGCAGTGGTATCGTTGCTGGAATACTTGATTTGCTTAAAGGTTGAGGTCTGGTTTAGCGGCAGCAAAATGGAGATAGCAAAATTATAAAGTTTAGGGTTTAGAAGGGATTGGGCTTGAATAGACTGGTTGTTAGTTTTATTCTTAAAAGAGAAAATGATATCACATTGGGTTGGGCTGGGTTGTTGGGCTTGCTTTATTTTTAAAAGGGAAAATTAATGTAACAAATGGACTGGTTGGATTATTGGGCCTCAGCTTTAAATAAATTCAACGGTTAAAATACCAATTATAACATTAAAAAAATGAAATTGTATATATATATATATATAAGTGTGTGTTGACAAGCTCAAAACGAGCCTACTAACGAGATTGTTTACGAACGTGTTTACGAACTAACGAGCCGAGTAGATGAGTGTTTGAGTTTGATTTGTTTAATAATCAAACACGCATATTTTGTTTGGGCTCTGTTCATTTAGTAAATAAACGAACACGAACTGAGTCCAGCTCAAGCTCGTTGTTCGTCGAAAGCTTGGCTCGTTTGCAGCCATAATTACAAAGATACGAACACAAATATTGGGAGTTCGGCTATACCACAAATTTTAAAAAAAAAAGAAAAATATAAGTAGGGATACAACAATATAAAAATAATACATTATATTTTTATGTATAAAAATATTATGATTAACAAACAAAATAAGAGTTTAAAGAGTTATTAAATTATGTTATATATCTCAATACTTCTTTGTTAAATAAATTTTAAAATTTTCTTAACAATTATACTATGATATTTTTGTTGAAAAATTTACATTTTAACATTCAAAACTTGTTTAATTGTACATATAGTACGGTAAATTCTAAAATTGCCCCCTCAAAAAAATAATTTTCATTTTGTATATTATCTATCAATATGAAATTTTTATGTTTATTACATTGTGTCTCCCCTCAACTGAATTCCTAGCTCTATCCCTGCCGGTATGTTAGTGTTGTATAAGTATTTATGTTGTATTTGATACAGACAAATACCTGTACCTCACTGTTGTATAGGTATTTGTGCTTCCTAGCCAGTATTAAGGCTGAGGTGAGTTGGTGTTTGACAAAATTAATATAGCAACAAATTGAATATATAATTTAGGCCAAATTGTAATAAACCTTCCTATGCTTTCAAAAAAAGGTCAAAATACACCCTTGTAGTATTTTTGTCACCAAATAACCCCTTTGTACAAATAAATAAATACCCTAGTTTTTTTGTTGAGTGAAAAAAAGAATAGAAATTTCCAAAAAAAAAACATTGAACACGCCAAGGCTTTCTTGTTCGCCATTGTTATCGTGTTATTCTCTATCTATTTCTTCACAGGATGGCTTTGGCGTCAGCACCAGGACTTTCCAATCGGAGCACGACGTTCACAGTATGGGATTTAATAAAAATTGGCCTAAAATTTATTTCAAAACTCTTTCATGAATTCTCATTTAAATACAAAAATTAAAATATTAAAATGTACAAAATTAACACAACGACATAATATGTGGCAACTTTAACAAACAAGTGGAATGTGTTAAACAAAAATGAAAAGACGAAAAGTTTAGGATTTGTTTGGTTAATTTTTTTGTTTTTAGAGAATTAAAAATATAAAAATTGTAAAAAAAAAAAATTGTTTGATTGTAATTTTTTTTTAATTTAGTTAAAAAATATTTATTTTTTAAAGAAATGTCTTTTATAATTCTTGAAATAATTTTATATTTTGTAAGTTTTTGAAAAATATTTTCAGAGAAGTAAACCAAATAAGCCCTTAGTCTAGAGAGATTGGAGGAGGACATAATTGAAAGGTGTGGCAAATTTCATGACATGAAACTATTACATTGTCTTGTCATTGAAAGGGTTGGATAGACGGAGCTCCATTATAGACATATGAGTAAACGGTAAACCGGAAAATTGCTAAAGCTAAATAAGAATTCTAAGTTAGTATTTAAACTCTAGTTACGTCTTTGCTATTGAAATCTTCATTGCTATGTTTGTGTTGTACTTCAGAAAATAGAGAGCCGTAGGGGATATAAGCCCATTTAGAGACTGTGTAATTTCTAATCTACATGGACACTCAGGGGCGGAGCCCCCGGCCCGGCTCGGCCCACTGTATGTATACATATAAATTTTTTTTATTTACGTATATTAGTATATATGAGAAAGTTTACATAATGTCCTCTCCAAAAAATTTCAATTAATTATCTCTTAATTTTTATTTCTTTTTGTTTCTCTTCAAATCCCTTTAATTTCCTTTAAAAAAGGTTATATTCTCATTCTTCAATCAATCCCTAATTATTTTCCATTCAAAGTTGTCTCATGTTTCTTTTCTGTTTTTTTCTTCTCATTCTTTTGGTTTTTTTTTTCCACTTTTTTCTCTTTTTGCAGTTATGTATGATGTATGTAATATGTACCGTAAAATTTACTCATTTCTCCTGAAACAAATTAGATTATTGACCATCTCATCAACAAGATTATTTTTTCAGTGATCTCATATTCTTTGCAAATGAGTCTCTCTGAGTCTCAGTGCAATCATAAGAGCTATTCTTCCTATCATGTTATTTGAGAACTGAAAGTGGGCATGCCTCCATAACTTGTTTATCAATAAAGTACCAAAGACAACCCAATCCTACTACAAATCCAGATCCCAAAATGACAAAGAAACGTGCCATGTCAAGATCATTGTCATCGTTACTCTTGTTCGGACATGCTCGATTGAGCGGAGAGTCCGAGACACATTAATTATAAGGTAAATTTTACATAATTATTCTCGAATTAAAGTTTTTAAAATATGGTCGTCAATCTCCCTTGATGTATGATTGATTTTACTCCGAATACTCCTATCGTTAATTGACAATCGGATCCGTTAAAGTCAATTAACATAAAAAAATTTAAAATGTCAAAACAATCTTCGGTGGCAGTAGTGTTAGTGTGATATTTATGAAAATATATATATATATCTAAAACATGTTAATTTCAGTCAAATAATAAAAAATTGAGGTTATTTTTGCACAAAATCATTATAACTTGAGATTACTTTTGTAATTGTATATTAAATGTGATTTTGTTTAACGAATCTTTACTCTGACAAGGGTGTAAGAGTAATTTTACAAAAAAAATTAATTTGAAAGTAATTAAACTAAACTTCAGAAAATGTTAGAGTAATCTACCCTAATTATATCATGACTTGCGCACTTGGTCGGAAGAAGAGTCAACACAGTAAAGAATTACCTTCATAAATTGATGAATCATTGAGTGCTGATAGAATTTTCCCTATCAAATTAGTTGTGAGACACGTTCAAGTGAACCATGAAAGTTAAAGAAGACAAACATTGAGAAATTGGTCCCGAGAGGTTGTTATTTGAAACATTCGTGTAATGTATATTCTCTTCTCGATATAGTGAAATTTCTCTCTAAGAGTTGGGTAAATCATATAAAATATTGTGTTGCGCGTAGATGTGTTTGATTGTTATCTCCATATATGCTTGTGTGATTGATGATGTGATGATATGCTTCCGTAGTCCCGAATAAAAGGGAATTAATTCCCAACAATTGTTATTAGAGCTAATGGTGAATATTATATTTATATGTTTTTTATTCCAATAGATTAAAAGCCATAAAATCATAAAAGAATAACGGATGACATCATAATATAAAAAATTATAATGCAAGAGGAAGCATATGCAAATTAAAAGTCATACCATATTCACAATCATTGATCCTTCCTTCTTCACAAACATCATACCTTGAGGTCAAGTAACCAAAAAAAATGAATGAAAGGCCCTTGAAGCTCGCACCACAAACTCCATGCTATAGCATAAACATGGGCTGGTAGTATGGATTCTTCCAAACAACATAAAAACTTATGTCTTCATATAGGAAGAATACCTCAATAGCTCTCCTAGCAACTGTGCATGAGGGAAGTGGAATAACCCTTCCTACAACACAAGATATGGTAAGTTATCTGAATACATCAATATCTTTTATATTGAAAGTACACAGAGTTTTCTATTTTTTTTTAATTTTTATAATATTTTTGATTAAATGTACATAGAGTTTCCATACATTTTTATATTTTTCATGATATTATTTAAATAGAAATGATATTAAACCCAAACTTTACCCCATTTTCTACCTATTACAGAAAACAAATGAATAGGAATGCAATTCGAAAAAATCATAAATCAACTAAATGCAGTATTTTAGCAGCATTACGAAAACAAATGAATTTGTACTCTAAGAGGAGCAACCAACAAAACCTAACATCAGTTCCATGAATTAAATAAAAGAAATATATATATCTTCAATGACATTTTTAAATGATTCAATATTAAGAGTATATTTGTCTTCTCATTTAAAAAAAAAAAATTGCGTTATTACTTCAAAGTTAAAATCTGTAACTACACGTAACAATGATTGCCAAGTCTACATCATATTCCAAGATGTAATAAGAGATTTATGTTACCACAAACAGAGATTAAAGTAAGTGTTGGTTGATGGTAAATTGGTATATTTACTACCATCTATATTTTATTTATTGGTGCAAATATAAATTTAAGTTTTATATTTAAAATTTATTTATTTTATTGATTTGATAGCCCTTAACATTGTAATTCTATATATATTTCTTTCTTAGTGTTTTATTCATATCTTGATCATTTCTAATAAATTGCATCTCATATTTGCCTTTTGTTTCAATTTAATGTTTTTCTTTTGATTTTTTTTTTCACTATTGAAAACAATGTGTAGAAAATTTGACCTTTAATTAATAAAAATAAATTAACAATAGAGACACTTTCCCGCACTTTAGTTTAAGAAAAATCACTTTATAATTGTTTTTCTTTTTCAATACAAATGGATAAATATTCTTTTAACCGTGTTGAGAATATTTGACTTATTAAAATTTTCATTTTATTAATGTGAAAATAATTTTCTTTATCAAAATTTTGTTTTAGTCCTTCATATAATACTCTAAAATTATTATAAACTTGTAAAGAAAATTTAATTAAAGTTTTAAGTTAACGTATAACCACATGCATGGCACGTGCTTTTTTACTAAGTATATATATATAACCACACATTATACAACATTTTTTTGCTTTTATTAATAAAGGTCTGCATGCATCATTTACCAACTCTGCCCTTGCCTCTTCCGGTTTTAGTATATATATTTTTCTTTTCTATTTGTTTATAAGATTTGCCAACTCTAAATTGAGTGGCACTGGCTGAACTTCCATATATATACATCATATGTTTTAATTTTTATTTTTAATTCTAAATACACCAAACTTTTCTAATTCCTCAATGGAGGTCGTATGTCAGACAAAAATCTGCCATTTTTTTGTTATTGCAAGATTTAGTTTATATCATCTCTGTCTCTATTTTTTATCCATTATATATTTATGCATATAGTATTTATAATGGAAATAGGAATTTTTATTAAAGATAAAAATCTGCCAATGCATTCACTTTTATCAATCCCCTGATTAGAAATCTCGATAAGGAAAATATGAAAAATATAGGAAGTTGAAAATTGTGAAGAGACATGTTGTTTTTGATCTTGTTGCGATTAACAGCTGAGCTAATGATCTGCATTAATTTTGCTATTCAACCATATACTTCTCTCCTTTTATCCAATCACATTCCTACACATACATACAATCAAGTTAAAGATTTCTCTCGAAACAAATAGATTACTGATCATCTAAATTTTTCACTGAGCTCATCTTCTCTGCAAATGAGCCACTCTCAATGCAATCATAAGAGCTATATATCCTTTCTATAATGTTCTTTCAAACTTTTGGAATTTGAATTCAGTGAAGATATAGGATTGCTGTTGTAACGATAACAAATGAAAGATAACAAGTGAAAGATGATAGGTTATTCTAAACTAACTTTTCTCAGTATTTACAAACAGTAATATGAAAAATGGAGAGAAGGTGAAACACAGCTAGTCGGATCAAATTGTGTACTAGGGGTACACATGTGAAATTGAACCGAACAGTTAAACCAATTAAATCGAATTGAACTGTGAAAAATCGATTTGGTTCCACGGTTCACCTCTAATATATTATATTATAAATTATATAATATATATGATATATAAAAAGTATAATATAAGAGTGTAATACTAGAGGTTTAGTATATTATTATAGTGGTTAGAAGTATAACTTATTTATTTTAATTTATAATATTATAAATTATATAATATATTATATATATAAATATATATAAACGGTTCAGTACAGTCCTCGTGGACATGAAATGAAACCGAATGGTTAATTCACGGTTCTAATATTTTGAAATAAAAAAAGCGTGGAATATTACTTGATAGATTATTATTTGCCAAATCCATAAACTCTGAGAAGAGCTTGGAATATTATGTGTTCTGGCAAAGATTATCCGACTATGACATATAAAAAACTTGTATGTATTTGTGTCTATACATATGTCTGTGTATGTGAGAGAGAGAGAGAGAGAGAGGCTAATGAATTTCTTATAGAAGTAGGTTTATGTCAAGGATCATGTACTGTTTATAACTCTGTCATATAGACAAAACCATGACTCTATTTTTAATGCTAAGAATTCCTTGGGAGTTGAAGAGTTCAAAAATTAGTAGAACAAAAACAAAATATATGGATTGCAAATTTAGTGGAGATCTCGGAACAATCCTTTTCAAGTCTAGCTTCTCTATAAAGTTTGCCCACAAATACGATGCTACGGCAGTGTTGTAACTTCAACTTTTCTTTTAAGAAAGTAAACCCATTTTTGAAAAGGGAAAAACATGTTTCAAGGAAAAATTTGCCCTCTCCTGCCAACCTAAAATGTAATAACTAGAGTTTGCAGAAAAATAAATCTGTAAAACATGTATATTGGCAATAGTAATATGTTGGAATATGACAATATATTATTGCACACATGCTTACACATCATCTCCAAAATATAAAAAATGGACAAAGCAAATCACAAGGAAATGCACTTGTCTGTTCGTACACAGACTTTATTACACATTGATAAACTGGAGCTACTATATCTCTCTTGAAACAAATAGACTACAACATTCTGATCAACAAGATTATTTTTTCACTGAGCCCATCTTCACAAATTCACCGCTCTCAATGCAATAAAAAGAGTTATCCTTTCTATCATGTTCTCCAAGAATTGAAAGTAGGCATGTCTCCATGACTTCTTTATCAATAAAGAACCAAAAAAGACCCAAAATCCGACAACAAATCCAGGTCCCATGCTAATATAAAACCATGCCATGTCAAGATCATTTTCATTGCCGTTGTCATCCAAGCCTCCTCCACTCGGAGGAGGCAAATTAGATGGATCGTCACCAGGGCACTTGGTTGGAAGAGGAAGTCCACACAGTAAAGGGTTTCCTTCAAAACTGGATGAATCAAGTGTTTGGAGCTCATTTCCGGATGGAATTATCCCCGTCAAGTTGTTATGAGAGAGGCTCAAGTGAGCCAAGAAAGTTAATGAAGCCAAGCTTTGTGGAATCAATCCCGATAGATTGTTGTTCGAAACATCCAAGGTTTCCAACAACCGCAAATTTCCAATGTTCTCTGGGATGTGTCCAGAAAGTTGATTCATTGAAAAATTTAAGGTACCAAGTGCAACGAGGCTTGTTATCTCTTGAGGAATTTCACCAACTAGGCTATTTGCGGAAAGATCAATGTTGTTGACTAATTTTAGAGTTCCACTGCCATACTTGAGCACTGTTCCTTTTGCTACCAAACTTATTTCCATCTTGTGCATGAATGAACTGTTGTTACCATGAACTAAAGCTGATAAATTTCCCAAACAACTAGGAATGACCCCGGAAAGACTATTTTGTGCAAGGTCTAGGATGTGAAGACGTGAAAGATTGCACCATTGTAGAGGAATGTTTCCCCATAATGAGTTAGATCGTAGGCGTAGCAGCTGAAGATATGGAGTTGTATTTTGTCCAATCCACAAAGGTAGCTTTCCGGATAGTGCATTTCCTCCAAGGTCAATGCTCCACATATGTGAACAGTTTTGCAAGGATGGAGGAATTTCCCCATTTAGATTATTCCCACTCAACAACAATGTATCAAGAATACTTAGGGAACCAATTGAACTTGGAATATTGCCTGAAAGACTATTGTTCGCTACATCCAAATACCTTAACGGTTGCGATTTGTTCCAACACCGAGGGAGCTCCCCGGAGAGTTGATTGGTTCCAAGGGCAAGTATTTCCAAACTCCTCATTGTACATATTGATGATGGAATTGTACCACTCAGACGATTCTCCGACAAATACAAAACTTTCAATTTTGGCATCAGGTCATCAATATTTGATGGAACCGGTCCCGAAAATGAGTTGTTGTTAAGATAAAGCATAGATGCATTAGTGGACCAAAGTGGGAGGGAACCCTCAATTCGATTATTACTCAAGTATATCGAATCTAGTTCTGGATATTCTAAATGGTGTGGGAGCTTCCCTTTGATCTGGTTGTTAGACAAATCCAGATGGGTGAGTCGAGAGGAAGATATCATGAAAAACCATTCCTCGGGTATGGTGTCTGCAATTCCAACATTTTGAAGGGACATAGAAAAGAGTTCAGTTTGAACTTGAAGCCACACTGAAAATCTGGGGCCCACAAGGCAGTTTTTGAGTTCAAGATATTTGAGCTTGAAAGAGGGAACCCATTCGTATGTCACATTGAAAACCAGGGAGTTGACTTTGTTCGTTATTATTGTTAAATATTCTAATCTTGTGAGATTTATCAATTGGGCTTCTGTTACAACACCTTCCCATGAATTTTCTTCAAGATATAGGTATCTGAGTTTTGAGAGTTGTCCAAAACTTTCAGGAATGGTTCCATTCATACTGTTCAACGAGAGGTCCAATTCTTGCAAGGATGACAAATTTCCAATTGATTCTGGAATTGAACCAGAGAAAGAGTTGTTAAAAAGGTACAATTCTTGCAAGGATGACAAATTTCCAATTGATTCTGGAATTGAACCAGAGAAAGAGTTGTTAAAAAGGTACAATCCTTGCAAGGATGACAAATTTCCAATTGATTCTGGAATTGAACCAGAGAAAGAGTTGTCAAAGAGGTACAATCCTTGCAAGGATGACAAATTTCCAATTAATTCTAGAATTGAACCAAAGAAAGAGTTGAAAGAGAGGTCCAATCGTTGCAAGGATGACAAATTTCCAATTGATTTTGGAATTGAACCAGAGAAAGAGTTGTCATAGAGGTACAATAGTTGCAAGGATGACAAATTTCCAATTGATTTTGGAATTGAACCTCTGAAAGAGTTGCCGGAGAGGAATAGATGTTGAAGATTCTCAAGTATTCCTACTGAATTGGGCAATTCCCCTTCGATAGAGTTATACTGTAAATCTAGTGACACTAGGCTATTTGTTGGACAGCCCGAGAATCCACTGAAAAACTCAACCACCTCACCATTGAAATTGTTTCCAGAAAGGTCTAAAATTTTAAGCTTGCAAAGGTTCCCCAAAAGTAATGGTATTTGACCTTCAAATTGATTAGAAGACAAATCAAGAAATTCCAAAGACTTGAGGTTGTAGAAGAATTGACTTGGAATGGATCCACGAAAGGAACTATAGCCGAGAGAAAGTTCCCTGAGGCTTGTGAGATTGGACAAAGTTATTGGTATTGAGGATTTAAACAAATTGTAAGAGATATCAAGAGATTTCAAAGACTTCAAGTTCACGAATTCACTCAGAATGGATCCACGGAAGGAATTATAGCTGAGATCAAGTTGTGTGAGGCTTGTGAGATTGGACAACCATATTGGTATTGGTATTGAGTGGCTAAGCAAATTGTTAGAGATATCAAGGGATTTCAAAGGCTTCAAGTTCACGAATTCACTTTGAATGGCTCCACGGGAGAAGAAGTTATGACTGAGATCAAGGACTGAAAGCAAAGTTAAGTTAACGAATGGGAGTACTGAGAGTGGAAGGCTCGACAGAGAACACCCATGCAAGTGTAACTCCACGAGGTTAGGAAGCATATTAATTGATTGCACCCAATTAGTGTCATTGACTTCCACGTATTCCATGTTAAGGTATTTCAAAGAAGAAAGACCTGAGACCCATTCCAAATTTTCAGTGTGTAGGTATCTCATGCCAGCTGGGTCCCCAACAAAGAAATCTAGTATTGGATCAAATTGATGATTCAGATGAAGATAATTCAGGCTGGATAGGTTTCCAAGATGAGGTGGAATCTCTCCGGCAAAGAATGAATTAGTGAGATTGAGATATTTCAAGTTCTCAAGCATACCCAAGAATTTAGGAATTGGAATTCCTTGAAAATCATTGCGGCTCAGGTCCAAATAATTCAAATATTTCAACTCAAGCAAAGAAGAACTTATCTTACCTCCCAAACACGACCTTCGGTAATGTGATTCGTAGAGTTCATAGAGCCGTTCATCATAGGATTCATAATACTTCATTAATGAAACAAAAGTCTCATTAAATGGGTTTCTGAGGTCGAGCTTGACGACATGTCCGGACATATTGTTGCATCGGACGCCACTCCATCGGCAGCAATCGTCACCCTTCCAAGAAGAAAGTCTTCCTGAAGAATCATTGAGATCATGTTTGAAGCTGAAAAGTGCTTTCCTCTCACTCTCAATGCACTTGGCAAATGATGACCCTATAGCTAACAACCACACTAAAACAAAAACAACACCACTAAGGAAAGTACTACTACTGGTAGCCATGGTGTTCTTTTCTTGAAGATATGCAATGATATATGGATATATGGAGAGTACATATATATCACTTTTATAAGTGCATTCATCAAGTCATTGCAGAGAAGCTGCAACCAGATGGCAAGGAAAGAGAGGTGGGCCATATAATAATAATTAATTATATTATTATAATTATTATTGTGTTGTGTGATCAGTAATCTTGCACCAAAGATTTCTTAACACACTAAAAGTTTGGCTAGCTAGCAAGGAAATGAAATTTTTTGAGAGAATTACTTTTCATAATCACTTATTTTTTTTATAATTTTTTTTTAAAAAAAGAGACATGAAAATTTTTATTTCTTAGAGAAAGGTTTATGAACTTTCAATAATGCCTTTTGATTAATTTCATGCCATTCAAACCATAACATGGTAATTTCCAATAATTTTCTTGAAAAGTTCTTATAATAATCAAATAAACATTAAAAAAATATATTTTTCTTTCATTCACTTAACTTAATTTCTTTTACCTTCATTTTTTGGTATTATTTTCCACCTAAATAAACCAAGTCCAATGAAAATCAAATGTCCAACAGGAATCTTCCATTTTAGTTCACAACTCCTCTTATTTTACCTTTTATCAATTACACATTTATGTATATTATATTTATAATAAAAATAGTAATTCCTATTAAGAAAAGATGAAAGGCCTTCTTCATCTCTTATCTTTCCTCTATATACATTATTCATTTATGTATATATAAATATTTATAATGGAAATAGTAATTCCTATCATGCATGTAAAGATGAAAGGCCTTCAATGGAGCTGTTGAGTAATCTCCAAGTCAACGAGATAGTCCACTGCCGTGTGATCCACTCACAAAACAAAAATCTCATTCTATAGACTATCCACACTTATCGTATGTCTTACGCGGTGGACTATAGACTATCCACACTCATCGTATGTGTTACGCAATGGACTATATAGACTATAGAGTCGAGGAAGATGTGACAATGGCACACGTAAAATTCAAGCTGCTTACAACAATGTGACAAAACCATAGAAATCAAAATACTTTATTGTAGAAGCTGGAAATAATCATAAGCAATCAAATTAGCAATGCAGTTGGATTGCATATATGACTGAAAAACAAAAAAAAAATGAATCATCTGGATCGAGCCAAAATCATCAAAACTCTTGGTAGACCCGTTCAGATCCCCCAATGAAAAAGAATCAAAGAAAACAAAATGAGCAACTAGAAAGAAACCCATGTACAGAAATTAAGAGTTAGGGTTTATGGAACAATTTAAAAGTCTCTGGTTAGCAAAAGAATAAAATGTTGGTACGGTGACAAGAACCATGGATGAGGAAATAGAGGAAACTTAGAGAGAGAATTGCAGAGAGAGAAAGAGAGAGTTCACCAAATATGAAAGTAGATACCATGAATGATACGTACCAGGGGCTGAGTCAGCAATTGGAAATGTAGAAGATTGTTGTACTCACGTTGCTCACTGCTGATTACTCTCTAATTGACGAAGAAGTAAACGAATCAGTGCTGTCGCACAAGTTGGAGTGTATGTGTGTAAGAGAGAGAGTGGGGGGAGAGAACACAGATCATCGGGTTATCGATGGGACACGATGGGTATTATGGTTTATTATTAGGGAACAATAGAGGCAATTTGGTCATAACACAATGCCACGATGATCACGGATAGGGCTCCAAATGAGCCGAGCCAAGCAGTGAGGTGTTCGGGCTCGGCTCATCACAGTAAAAGAATGTTCAATTTGGCTCGAGCTCGATCAAGCCTCGGCTACCCAGGATCGATCTCGGCTCGTCGCTCGAGCCGAGCCCAACTTCTCTTTTATTTATATGAATAAAAAAAAAAGGCTGAATCTAATGTGCAAATATGATAAATCTGTGTACAAAGCTATGAAGAGGATAGAGAAGTGAGAGCAGATGAATGAAAAATAAGAGATAGAGATAGAGAAAGAGAGCACTAACTGAGCAATTTGCAGTGGTATCGTTGCTGGAATAGTTGATTTGCTTAAAGGTTGAGGTCTGGTTTAGCGGCAGCAAAATGGAGATAGCAAAATTATAAAGTTTAGGGTTTAGAAGGGATTGGGCTTCAATAGACTGGTTGTTAGTTTTATTCTTAAAAGAAAAAATGATGTCACATTGGGGTTGGGCTGGGTTGTTGGGCTTCTTTTATTTTTAAAAGGGAAAATTAATGTAACAAATGGACTGGTTTGGATTATTGGGCCTCAGCTTTAAATAAATTCAACGGTTAAAATACCAATTATAACATTAAAAAAATGAAATTGTATATATATATATATATATATATATATATATATATATATATATATATATATAAGTGTGTGTTGACAAACTCAAAACGAGCCTACTAACAAGCTTGTTTACGAACGTGTTTACGAACTAACGAGCCGAGTAGATGAGTGTTTGAGATTGGTTTGTTTAATAATCAAACACGTATATTTTGTTTGGGCTCTGTTCACTTAGTAAATAAACGAACACGAACTGAGTCCAGCTCAAGCTCGTTGTTCTTCGAAAGCTTGGCTCGTTTGCAGCCATAATTACAAAGATACGAACACAAATATTGGGAGTTCGGCTATACCACAAATTTTAAAAAAAAAGAAAAATATAAGTAGGGATACAACAATATAAAAATAATACATTATATTTTCTGTATAAAAATATTATGATTAACAAACAAAATAAGAGTTTAAAGAGTTATTAAATTATGTTATATATCTCAATACTTCTTTTTTAAATAAATTTTAAAATTTTCTTAACAATTATACTATGATATTTTTGTTGAAAAATTTACATTTTAACATTCAAAACTTGTTTAATTGTATATATAGTACAGTAAATTCTAAAATTGCCCCCTCAAAAAAAATAATTTTCATTTTGTATATTATCTATCAATATGAAATTTTTGTGTTTATTACATTGTGTCCCCCACTCAACTGAATTCCTAGCTCTATCCCTGCCGGTATGTTATTGTTGTATAAGTATTTATGTTGTATCTGAAACAAACAAATACCTGTACCTCACTGTTGTATAGGTATTTGTGCTTCCTAGCCAGTATTAAGGCTGAGGTGAGTTGGTGTTTGACAAAATTAATATAGCAACAAATTGAATATACAATTTAGGCCAAATTGTATTAAACCTTCCTATGCTTTCAAAAAGAGGTCAAAATACTCCCTTGTAGTATTTTTGTCACCAAATAACCCCTTTGTACAAATAAATAAATACCCTAGTTTTTTGTTGAGTGAAAAAAAGAATAGAAATTTCCAAAAAAAAAATCATTGAACACGCTTCTTGTTCGCCATTGTTATCGTGTTATTCTCTGTCTATTTCTTCACAGGATGGCTTTGGCGTCAGCACCAGGACTTTCCAATCGGAGCATGACGTTCACAGTATGGGATTTAATAAAAATTGGCCTAAAATTTATTTCAAAGCTCTTTCATGAATTCTCATTTAAATACAAAAATTAAAATATTAAAATGTACAAAATTAACACAATGACATAATATGTGGCAACTTTAACAAACAAGTGGAATGTGTTAAACAAAAATGAAAAGACGAAAAGTTTAGGATTTATTTGGTTAATTTTTTTGTTTTTAGAGAATTAAAAATATAAAAATTGTAAAAAATAAAATTTGTTTGATTGTAATTTTTTTTTAATTTAGTTAAAAAATATTTATTTTTTAAAGAAGTGTCTTTTATAATTCTTGAAATAATTTTATATTTTGTAAGTTCTTGAAAAATATTTTCTGAGAAGTAAACCAAATAAGCCCTTAGTCTAGAGAGATTGGAGGAGGACATAATTGAAAGGTGTGGCAAATTTCATGACATGAAACTATTACATTGTCTTGTCATTGAAAGGGTTGGATAGACGGAGCTCCATTATAGACATATGAGTAAACGGTAAACCGGAAAATTGCTAAAGCTAAATAAGAATTCTAAGTTAGTATTTAAACTCTAGTTACGTCTTTTCTATTGCAATCTTCATTGCTATGTTTGTGTTGTACTTCAGAAAATAGAGAGCCTTAGGGGATATAAGCCCATTTAGAGGCTGTGTAATTTCTAATCTACATGGACACTCAGGGGTGGAGCCCCCGGCCCGGCTCGGCCCACTGTATGTATACATATAAATTTTTTTTATTTACGTATATATGAGAAAGTTTACATAATGTCCTCTCCAAAAATTTTCAATTAATTATCTCTTAATTTTTATTTCTTTTTGTTTCTCTTCAAATCCCTTTAATTTCCTTTAAAAAAAGGTTATATTCTCATTCTTCAATCAATCCCTAATTATTTTCCATTCAAAGTTGTCTCATATTTCTTTTCTGTTTTTTTCTTCTCATTCTTTTGGTTTTTTTTTTCCACTTTTTTTTCTTTTTGCAGTTATGTATAATGTATGTAATATGCACCGTAAAATTTACTCATTTCTCCTTAAACAAATTAGATTATTGACCATCTCATCAACAAGATTATTTTTTCAGTGATCTCACCTTCTTTGCAAATGAGTCTCTCTGAGTCTCACTGCAATCATAAGAGCTATTCTTTCTATCATGTTATTTGAGAACTGAAAGTGGGCATGCCTACATGACTTGTTTATCAATAAAGTACCAAAGACAACCCAATCCTACTACAAATCCAAATCCCAAAATGACAAAGAAACGTGCCATGTCAAGATCATTGTCATCGTTACTCTTGTTCGGACATGCTAGATTGAGCGGAGAGTCGGAGACACATTAATTATAAGGTAAATTTTACATAATTATTCTCGAATTAAAGTTTTTAAAATATGGTCGTCAATCTCCCTTGAGGTATGATTGATTTTACTCCGAATACTCCTATCGTTAATTAACAGTCACATCCGTTAAAGTCAATTAACATAAAAAATTTAAAATGTCAAAACAATCTTCGGTGGCAGTAGTATTAGTGTGATATTTATGAAAATATATATATATAAAACATGTTAATCTCAGTCAAATAATTAAAATTTGAGGTTATTTTAACACAAAATCATTATAACTTGAGATTACTTTTGTAATTGTATATTAAATGTTATTTTGTTTAACGAATATTTAGTCTGACAAGGGTGTAAGAGTAATTTTACAAAAAAAATTAATTTGAAAGTAATTAAACTAAACTTCAGAAAATTTTAGAGTAATCTACCCTAATTATATCATGACTTGCGCACTTGGTCGGAAGAAGAGTCAACACAGTAAAGAATTACCTTCATAAATTGATGAATCATTGAGTGCTGATAGAATTTTCCCTATCAAATTAGTTGTGAGACACGTTCAAGTGAACCATGAAAGTTAAAGAAGACAAACATTGAGAAATTGGTCCCGAGAGGTTGTTATTTGAAACATCCGTGTACTGTATATTCTCTTCTCGATATAGTGAAATTTCTCTCTGTGATCATAACCCTAGAGTTGGGTAAATCATATAAAATATTGTGTTGCGCGTAGATGTGTTTGATTGTTATCTTCATATATGCTTGTGTGACTGATGATGTGATGATATGCTTTCGTAGTGCCGAACAAAAGGGAATTAATTCCCAACAACTGTTATTAGAGCTAATGGTGAATATTATATTTATATGTTTTTTATTCCAATAGATTAAAAGCCATAAAATCATAAAAGAATAACGGATGACATCATAATATAAAAAATTATAATGCAAGAGGAAGCATATGCAAATTAAAAGTCATACCATATTCACAGTCATTGATTCTTCCTTCTTCACAAACATCATACCTCGAGGACAAGTAACCAAAAAAAATGAATGAAGGGCCCTTGAAGCTCGCACCACAAACTCCATGCTATAGCATAAACATGGGCTAGTAGTATGGATTCTTCCAAACAACATAAAAACTTATGTCTTCATATAGGAAGAATACCCCAATAGTTCTCCTAGCAACTGTGCATGAGGGAAGTGGAATAACCCTTCCTACAACACAAGATATGGTAAGTTATCTAAATACATCAATATCTTTTATATTGAAAGTACACAGAGTTTCTATTTTTTTTTAATTTTTATAATATTATTGATTGAATGTACATAGAGTTTCCATACATTTTTATATTGTTCATGATATTATTTAAATAGAAATGATATTAAACCCAAACTTTACCCCATTTCTACCTATTACAGAAAACAAATGAATAGGAATGCAATTCGAAAAAATCATAAATCAATTAAATGCAGTATTTTAGCAGCATTACGAAAAACAAATGAATTTGTACTCTAAGAGGAGCAACCAGCAAAACCTAACATCAGTTCCATGAATTAAATAAAAGAAATATATATATCTTCAATGACATTTTTGAATGGATTTGGTAGTTTGATTTTTTCTTTAGCAATTTTTATTGTTCTAATTTGCTTATATAATTTTTTGTTATAATATTTTTTGGGGTGTGCATAAGCAATGCAATATGTTTGTTGGAAGTCAGACCTGTGAGTAATGAAAATTGTAATTTATTTTCATTACTTACAAATAAATGATTCAATATTAAGAGTATATTAGTTTGATTTTTTCTTTAGCAATTTTTTTTTTATTGTTCTAATTTGCTTATATAATTTTTTTTTTATAATATTTTTTGGGGTGTGCATAAGCAATGCAATATGTTTGTTGGAAGTCAGACCCGTGAGTAATGAAAATTGTAATTTATTTTCATTGCTTACAAATAAATGATTCAATATTAAGAGTATATTTGTCTTCTCATTTTTTTTAAAAAATTTGCGTTATTATTTCAAAGTTAAAATCTGTAACTACACGTAACAATGATTGCCAAGTCTACATCATATCCCAAGATGTAATAAGAGATTTATGTCACCACAAACAGAGATTAAAGTAAGTGTTGGTTGATGTTAAATTGGTATATTTACTACCAGCTATATTTTATTTATTGGTGCAAATATAAATGTAAGCTTTATATTTAAAATTTATTTATTTTATTTATTTGATAGCCCTTAACATTATAATTCTATACGTATTTCTTTCTTAGTGTTTTATTCATATCTTGATCATTTTTAATCAATTACATCTCATATTTGCCTTTTGTTTCAATTTAATTTTTTTCTTTTGATTTTTTATTTTCACTATTGAAAATAATGTGTAGAAAATTTGGCCTTTAATTAATAAAAATAAATTAACAATAGAGACACTTTCCCGCACTTTAGTTTAAGAAAAATCACTTTATAATTGTTTTTCTTTTTCAATTCAAATGGATAAATATTCTTTTAACCGTGTTGAGAATATTTGACTTATTAAAATTTTCATTTTATTAATGTGAAAATAATTTTCTTCATCAAAATTTTTTTTTAGTTCTTGATATGATACTCTAAAATTATTATAAACTTGTAAAGAAAATTTAATTAAAGTTTTAAGTTAACGTATAACCAGGCACGTGTTTTTTTACTAAGTATATATATATACACACATTATACAACATTTTTTTTGCTTTTATTAATAAAGTTGTGCATGCATCATTTACCAACTCTGCCCTTGCCTCTTCCGATTTTAGTATATATTTTTTTCTTTTCTATTTGTTTATAAGATTTGCCAACTCTAAATTGAGTGGCACTGGCTGAACTTCCATATATATACATCATATGTTTTAATTTTTATTTTTAATTCTAAATACACCAAACTTTTCTAATTCCTCAATGGAGGTCGTATGTCAGACAAAAATCTGCCATTTTTTTGTTATTGCAAAGATTTAGTTTATATCATCTATGTCTCTATTTTTTTATCCATTATATATTTATGCATATAGTATTTATAATGGAAATAGGAATTTTTATTAAAGATAAAAATCTGCCAATGCATTCACTTTTATCAATCCCCTGATTAGAAATCTGGATAAGGAAAATATGCAAAATATAGGGAGTTGAAAAATGATCTGCATTAATTTTGCTATTCAACCATATACTTCTCTCATTTTATCCAATCACATTCCTACACATACATACAATCAAGTTAAAGATTTCTCTCGAAACAAATAGATTACTGATCATCTCATCAACAAGATTAATTTTTCACTGAGCTCATCTTCTCTGCAAATGAGCCACTCTCAATGCAATCATAAGAGCTATATATCCTTTCTATAATGTTCTTTCAAACTTTTGGAATGTGAATTCAGTGAATATATAGGATTGTTGTTGTAACGATAACAAGTGAAAGATGATAGGTTATTCTAAAATAACTTTTCTCAGTATTTACAAACAGTAATATGAAAAATGGAGAGAAGGTGAAACACAACTAGCGGATCAAATTGTGTACTAGGGGTACACATGTGAAATTGAACCGAACAGTTAAATCAATTAAATCGAATTGAACTGTGAAGAATCGATTTGGTTCCACGGTTCACCTCTAATATATTATATTATAAATTATATAATATATATGATATATAAAAAGTATAATATAAGAGTGTAATACTAGAGTATTAGTATATTACTATAGTAGTTAGAAGTATAATTTATTTATTTTAATTTATAATATTATAAATTATATAATATATTATATATATATAAATATATATAAACGGTTCAGTAGAGTCTTAGTGGACATGAAATGAAACCGAATGGTTAATTCACGGTTCTAATATTTTGAAATAAAAAAAGCTTGGAATATTACCTGATAGATTATTATTTGCCAAATCCATAAACTCTGAGAATGAGCTTGGAATATTAAGAGTTGTGGCAAAGATTATCTGACTATGAGACATATAAAAAACTTGCATGTATTTGTGTCTATACATATGTCTGTGTATGTGAGAGAGAGAGAGAGAGACACAGAGGCTAATGAATTTCTTATAGAAGTAGGTTTATGTCAAGGATCATGTACTGTTTATAACTCTGTTATATAGACAAAACCATGTCTCTATTTTTAATGCTAAGAATTCCTTGGGAGTTGAAGAGTTCAAAAATTAATAGAACCAAAACAAAATATATGGATTGCAAATTTAGTGAAGATCTCGGGACAATCCTTTTCAAGTCTAGCTTCTCTATAAAGTTTGCCCAAATACGATACTAAGGCAGTGTTGTAACTTCAACTTTTCTTTTAAAAAAGTAAACCCATTTTTGAAAAGGGAAAAACATGTTTCAAGGAAAAATTTGCCCTCTCCTGCCAACCTAAAATGTAATAACTAGAGTTTGCAGAAAAATAAATCTGTAAAACATGTATATTGGCAATAGTAATATGTTGGAATATGACAATATATTATTGCACACATGCTTACACATCATCTCCAAAATATAAAAAATGGACAAAGCAAATCACAAGGAAATGCACTTGTCTGTTCGTACTGTGACATGCTTACACATTGATAAACTGGAGCTACTACATCTCTCTTGAAACAAATAGACTACAGACATTCTCATCAACAAGATTATTTTTTCACTGAGCCCATCTTCACAAATTCGCCGCTCTCAATGCAATAAAAAGAGTTATCCTTTCTATAATGTTCTCCAAGAATTGAAAGTAGGCATGTCTCCATGACTTCTTTATCAATAAAGAACCAAAAAAGACCCAAAATCCGACAACAAATCCAGGTCCCAGGCTAATATAGAACGATGCCATGTCAAGATCATTTTCATTGCCGTTGTCGTCCAGGCCTCCTCCACTGGGAGGAGGCAAATTACTTGGATCGTCACTAGGGCACTTGGTTGGAAGAGGAAGTCCACACAGTAAAGGGTTTCCTTCAAAACTGGATGAATCAAGTGTTTGGAGCTCATTTTCGGATGGAATTATCCCCGCCAAGTTGTTATGAGAGAGGTTCAAGTGAGCCAAGAAAGTTAATGAAGCCAAGCTTTGTGGAATCAATCCCGATAGATTGTTGTTCGAAACATCCAAGGTTTCCAACAACCGCAAATTTCCAATGTTCTCTGGGATGTGTCCAGAAAGATGATTCATTGAAAAATTTAAGGTACCAAGTGCAACGAGGCTTGTTATCTCTTGAGGAATTTCACCAACTAGGCTATTTGCGGAAAGATCAATGTTGTTGACATATTTTAGAGTTCGACGGCCATACTTGAGCTCTGTTCCTTTTGCTACCAAACTTATTTCCATACTGTGCATGAATGAATTATTGTTACCATGAACTAAAGCCGATAAATTTCCCAAACAGCTAGGAATGAACCCCGAAAGTCTATTTTGTGCAAGGTCTAGGATGTGAAGACGTGAAAGATTGCACCATTGTAGAGGAATGTTTCCCCATAATGAGTTAGATCGTAGGCGTAGCAGCTGAAGATATGGAGTTGTATTTTGTCCGATCCACAAAGGTAGTGTTCCTGATAGTGCATTTCCTCCAAGGTCAATGCTCCAGATATTTGAACAGTTTTGCAAGGATGGAGGAATTTTTCCATTTAGATTATTCCCACTCAACAACAATGTATCAAGAATACTTAGGAAACCAATTGAACTTGGAATATTGCCTGAAAGACTATTGTTCGCTACATCCAAATACCTTAACGGTTGCGATTTGTTCCAACACCGAGGGAGCTCCCCGGAGAGTTGATTGGTTCCAAGGGCAAGTATTTCCAAATTTCTCATTGTACATATTGATGATGGAATTGTACCACTGAGACGATTCTCGGACAGATACAAAACTACGACTTGCGGCATCAGGTCATCAATATTTGATGGAACTGGTCCCGAAAATAAGTTGTTGTTTAGATAAAGCATAGATGCATTAGTGGACCACAGTGGGAGGGAACCCTCAATTCGGTTATTACTCAAGTATATCTTATCTAGTTCTGGATATTCTAATTGGTGTGGGAGCTTCCCTTTGATCTGGTTGTTAGACAAATCCAGATAGGTGAGTCGAGAAGATATCCTGAAAAACCATTCCTCGGGTATGGTGTCTGCAATCCCAACATTTTGAAGGGACACAGAAATAAGTTCGGTTTGAACTTGAAGCCACACTGAAAATCTGGGGCCCACAAGGCAATTTTTGAGTTCAAGATGTCTGAGCTTGAAAGAGGGAACCCATTCGTATGTCACATTGAAAACCAAGGAGTTGACTTTGTTCGTTCCTATTGTTAAATATTTTAATCTTGTGAGATTTATCAATTGGGCTTCTGTTACAACACCTTCCCATGAATTTTCATCGAGATTTAGGTATCTGAGTTTTGAGAGTTGTCCAAAACTTTCAGGAATGGTTCCATTCATACTGTTGAAGGACAGGTCCAATGCTTGCAAGGATGACAAATTTCCAATTGATTCTGGAATTGAACCAAAGAAAGAGTTGTCAAAGAGGTACAATATTTGCAAGGATGACAAATTTCCAATTGATTCTGGAATTGAACCAAAGAAAGAGTTGTCAAAGAGGTACAATCCTTGCAAGGATGACAAATTTCTAATTGATTCTGGAATTGAACCAAAGAAAGAGTTGTAAGAGAGGTCCAATTGTTGCAAGGATGACAAATTTCCAATTGATTTTGGAATTGAACCCCTGAAAGAGTTGCCGGAGAGGTATAGATGTTGAAGATTCTCAAGTATTCCTACTGAATTGGGCAATTCCCCTTCGATAGAGTTAGACCCTAAATGTAGTGACACTAGGCTATTTGTTGGACAGCCCGAGAATCCACTGAAAAACTCAACCACCTCACCGTTGAAATTGTTTCCAGAAAGGTCTAATATTTTAAGCTTGCAAAGGTTCCCCAAAAGTACTGGTATTTGACCTTCAAATTGACTAGAAGACAAATCAAGCAATTCCAAAGACTTGAGGTTGACGAAGAATTGACTTGGAATGGATCCACGGAAGGAACTACCGATGAGAGAAAGTTCCCTGAGGCTTGTGAGATTGGACAAAGTTATTGGTATTGAGGATTTAAACAAATTTCCAGAGATATCAAGAGATTCCAAAGACTTCAAGTTCACGAATTCACTCGGAATGGATCCACGGAAGGAATTAAAGCTGAGATCAAGTTGTGTGAGGCTTGTGAGATTGGACAACCATATTGGTATTGAGTGGCTAAGCAAATTGCTAGAGATATCAAGGGATTTCAAAGGCTTCAAGTTCACGAATTCACTCTGAATGGCTCCACGGAGGAAGAAATTATAACTGAGATCAAGGACTGAAAGCAAAGTTAAGTTAACGAACGGGAGTACTGAGAGTGGAAGGCTCGGCAGAGAACACCAAGGCAAGTGTAACTCCACGAGGTTAGGAAGCATATTAATTGATTGCACCCAATTAGTGTCATTGACTTCCACGCGTTCCATGTTAAGGTATTTCAAAGAAGAAAGACGTGAGACCCATTCCAAATTTTTAGTGTGTAGGTATCTCATGTCAGCTGGGTCCCCAAAAAAGAAATCTAGTATTGGATCAAATTGATGATTCAGATGAAGAGAATTCAGGCTGGATAGGTTTCCAAGATGAGGTGGAATCTCTCCGGCAAAGAATGAATTAGTGAGATTGAGATATTTCAAGTTCTCAAGCATACCCAAGAATTTAGGAATTGGAATTCCTTGAAAATCATTGCGGCTCAGGTCCAAATAATTCAAATATTTCAACTCAAGCAAAGAAGAACTTAAATTACCTCCCAAACAAGACCTTCGGTAATGTGATATAAAGGCCATATATTCATCGTCCTCCATTAAAAAAAAAGCATCATCAATGCTGCGTATTGGAAATGGGTTTCGAAGGTCAAGCTTGACGACATGTCCGGACATGTTGTTGCATTGGACACCACTCCATCGGCAGCAATCGTCACCCTTCCAAGAAGAAAGTCTTCCTGAAGAATCATTGAGATCATGTTTGAAGCTGAAAAGTGCTTTCCTCTCACTCTCAATGCACTTGCCAGATGATGACCCTATAGCTAACAACCACACTAAAACAAAAACAACACCACTAAGGAAAGTACTACTACTGGTAGCCATGGTGTTCTTTTCTTGAAGATATGCAATGATATATGGATAATGGAGAGTACATATATATCACTTTTATAAGTGCATTCATCAAGTCATTGCAGAGAAGCTACAAGCAGATGCCAAAGATTTCCCATATAGGATTATTACACCAATAATTATGAATCCTCCGGATCTTTCTACTTTATACTAAATGTGTTCCATCTTGCATCATTTACCAACTCTGCCCTTTCTTTATACGGTATATTAGTTAGTACGTAATTTTTTTTTTCTCTCCTTTCATTTGGCTTATAAGATTTACAAACTCTAAATATATTACATGGCACGGACTGAACTTCCATTTATATCAGTTTTTTTCCAATTGATTTTTTTTTTTTTTAATTTTACGTACTCCTAACATTTTCTAATTGCTCAAGGCTCCATTTGCTTAGATAGAAATACCACAAAAAATAAAGAAATCAAAATTTTCTTAACACTCTAAAAGTTTGGTTAGCGAGGAAAAGAAAATTTTTCAGAGAATTACTTTTCATACTCACTAAATTTTTCTATAATTTTTATTAAAAAAAAAAAGATATGAAATTTTTTATTTCTTAGAGAAAGTTTTATGAACTTTCAATAATGCCTTTTGATTAATTTCATGTCATTCAAACCATAACATGGTAATTTCCAATAATTTTCTTGAAAAGTTCTTATAATAATCAAATAAACAATAAAAAAATATATTTTTCTTTCATTCACTTAACTTAATTTCTTTTACTTTCATTTTTTTTCTATTATTTTCCACCTAAATAAACCAAGTCCAATGAAAATCAAATGTCCAACAGGAATCTTCCATTTTAGTTAACAACTCCTCTTATTTTACCTTTTATCAATTATACATTTATGTATATTATATTTATAATAGAAATAGTAATTCCTATTAAGGAAAGATGAAAGGCCTTCTTCATCTCTTATCTTTCCTCTATATACATTATTCATTTATGTATATATAAATATTTATAATGGAAAATAGTAATTCCTATCAGGCATGGAAAGATGAAAGGCCTTCAATGAGCCTGTTAAGTAATTCCAAGTCAACGAGATAGTCCACTGCCGTGTGATCCACTCACAAAACAAAGTCGAGGAAGATGTGACAATGGCACACGGAAAGTCTTCATTTACTGCCACACAACACAATTTCTAGAATTAAATGACCCAACATATATATATATATATATATATATATATATTGTTAGATTCGAATCAATTCAATTGTTTTTGAAAACTGAAAATGAAAGTCTCAAACTAAATCAAACTTAATAAAGTATTTGAGTTTCTAAATTGAATTAGAATTTCTTTTTACAGTAATTTTTTTTTAATTCGTTTATAATATTTAGAGTAAATGTTACTGATACCTCTTGAGATTTAATGTATTAACATACTGTTATAATTTTGTAAATTTTTGTCACCAATACTCTCATGTGATTTGTATTGTATATCACATACACTTTTTTCTGTCAAAAGTATACCATGTCAGATCACTTTTTAACAGTGAAATGACTTTGTTGTTCTTTGACTGCTTACATAACCTATTTGAATACTAAATTTACTCATTTAATTTTGTCTAATGGACCAAAATATCCCTTTAAATATACCAATATATATACTAAAATATATGTCATCTATATATAATTATTTATTTCCATAAATAATAATGTTAACATAAAATAAAAAAGTAATTAAATTTCTGTTTCTTTTTCTCTATCTATATATATATATACACACTATAAACTTAATATATATAATTATTTATTTCTGTAAATAATAAGATTAACTAAATCTATTTAAATAATCAGGGGCAATCCGGACATTTCACATATTAAAAAAATGAAAAATTTGACAAAGGTGTTTGTGATGAAAATTCACAAAGTTGTAACTGTGTGTCAATACATCAAATCTCAGGAGGTGTCAGTAATATTTACATTAATATTTACCAACTCTAAATTACATGGCATTGGAGAACTTCCACATACATATATCAACATTTGTATTAGTTTGTTCCAACTGATTTTTCTAATTCATCAGAAGGGTCAAGTGGTATCTTTGTAATGATATATCTTTTTATTTTTTGTTTTTATATTTACCATAATATTGTGATATTATTCTTCTGTACTCAGCTGCCCACATTGATTGCATCCTTCAAGGGAGATATTTACCGAAAAATACTATTCAGTGAGATGCCTTGTGAATTTTTTGCTACGTCTCTTTACACACATTTGATTAATATTAAAATATAAAATATATTAATATTTTAGTTTTAGTGACAATCAATACTATACTTTATATCTTAAACGAACCTTATTTCAAATAGAAATGTTAATCGTATTCTAGTAAGTTTATGTAATATAGAGTTTGATTTTTTGAAGTGACAGTGAAAAACTGCATAGACTTTCACTGCATAGAGAAGTCACTCTCACTGTCACTATACACAAATGAGATTTTCACCTCATATGTCGAGCATTTTCTTTTTTTCTAAGAAACTCGAATACAATTTTCAAAAAAAATGAACTTGAATATGAAAAAAATAGAATCAAGTTGAAAATTAAATTATATCACAATTCAACCACAAGCCTTTGGACACACAACACACTAACCAAATAAGTGGATAAATAGTAATTTCTATGAGTGATATATTTTACCATATGGTACAGTGTATATATGTTACGCCAACAACTATTGAGTGAGATGTGATTGTCACAAAACAAAGTCTCTATGGTCCCCACACTCTATGGTATCGTATAGGTTACGTGATGGTGTGTAGAGTCTTCGAAGACGACATAGTAGGAAAGATAATGTCTTTATACTTGATCATCACCTTGGTCCCCACTATTGAGTGAGATGTGATCGTCACAAAAGAAAGTCTCTCTGGTCCCCACACTCTCTGGTATTGTATGGGTTATGTGATGGTGTATAGAGTCTTAGAAGACAACATAATGGAAAAGATAATGTCTTTATACCCGATCATCACCCCCACAACAAAATTTCTAGAATTAAATGACAGTGCACAACTACAATTACGAGTCTACGACTAAGAGAAAGTTGATTTCTCTTTTCCTAACTCTTGCAAAAATTAGAATGCCACAATAGGAGGTGATTGGAGTGACTAGAAAAAATAAGGACACTAATAAAAGTGTAAGAAAGAATTGGAAGTAACATCCCTAATGAAAAAAAATTAAAAATAATATATTTAGATAGTTTGAACACATAGATCGGAGGGCTACAAATGCACTAGTCAAAGGAGGAAAACTAATTGTTATAAAAGATAAGAGACAGAGATGACAACCGAAAATGATATGGAATAAGATTCTTAAAATTACTTTAAAAAGATTAATATAGTAAATGAAATGCGATGTCACATAAAAGATTGTAGATAGAAGATTCATGTGGATTGTAGTCAATTCTATTTATGTGAAATTAAGAAAAAATGATGATGATGATGTCTCATTGTGCCCAGTAATCATTGTACGTGTTTCGTAATAGTGTAGATATTTAGATTCTACAAATACGTAATAATGAGGAACATATATAAGGTCTTCATACCAAGAAGAATGAAATGAGCGTGGAAAAGAGTTGATTTTTCCTATTCCACAAGATATACATCAGTTTGATTATTCCCAAATCCAGAGTAAATAACGGGCCTGTGATTTTGGAAACCAAGGCCGGAGGCCTTGAGCTTCGACTTTTTAACAGGCCGGGCCTGAAGATAATTTGAGAATCCCAAGCCCATCGCTTGGGCTCTAGGAAGGTGGGCTGCGGCTTAGAATGGGCCGGGCTGCAGGCTTAAACAAAGATTTTTTTTTTAAGCAAATAGGACGCTTGACTTTTTTCTTGCAATGCTAACTTAAAGTTTGAAATTCATTTAGTAGTCCAGTAATTCACTCATAAAAGGCGAGTACTATAATACTGTTTTCATAAAATGATCTATAATACCGTTTCCAACCAAGCACACTTTTATCTAGTTTGTGATCAGCTACAAAGGATAATAAGGCTATAACCTATAACTATAATATATAAAATGATCACACATTTTCATTTAGTGTGTGATCAATAAGCCTATAAAGGATAACAACTATAGCCTATAACTATAATATATATAACAGTGATAAGCAGTGATCCTGTTATATAGCATATATTTTCTAACTCCCCGTTTCAACTTTGGATATATATATATATTAAAAAAATTGGTCATCACGGGCCTTGATGGGTGGGCTCGGGACCGGGCTGCAGGTTGAGACCTATACCCAGATCCGTTACATTCTCTTATAGGGCTGGGCCGGGTTAAAACCCGACAGGCTTGGGCTGGGTCGGACCATTTTTGCACCCTTACCTCAAATTAATTATTACATGGGAGACTAATCAACCAAATTACCTCCAATTACTTTTGAGAAGTTCTTTCCTCTCCTTTTCAATGTAGTTGGCAAATATGAGTTTAATGATATTTTTCAAAAAAGATGCGGGCCCCAACAAACACACAAGAAGAAAGAGGTAGATAAACAACAAGGCAATGAATTAGAATGTTTTTAAGGGTAATGTTTTTTTTCTACGTGAAAAGAGAGAATTTATTAAGAGAGGTAAATATTTTTTTGGATAAGTATTTTTTGGGTTATGTTAAAAGGGATAACTCTTTTTTTTTTTTTGGATACCTTTATTTTTATTTTTATTTTGTGTACCGTTAAAATAAATAATTTATTCAACAGAGATAATAATTTTTTTGGATCTTTATTTCTTGGAATTCTATCAAAAGAGATTTTATTCAATAAGATAACTGTTTTTTGGATTTTTTTTCTTTTTTCAGTTCTTGTCAAAAGAGATAATTTATTCAACAAAAATAACTTTTTTTTTATACATTTTTATTTTTGGTCATGCCAAAAGAGATAATTTATTTAACATAGATAACTTTTTTTTTTAATCCTATTAAAAGAGATAACTTATTCGAATGAGATAAAAAGAAAATTTGGGTCTTATGTTTTTGGGTATTTTTTCTAAATCCGATCAAAAGAAACCGAAAACATTAACAATTGGAGATAAATAGGATGATATCTGAAGGGTGGTTTTGTGTCATTTCGTTTAAAATGGAGTGCAAACTTAGAAAATGAAAGTGCGAATATCGTCTCCTTATTTATATCATCTCTGTCCTTAGTTTTTAGGATAAAAATATAGTGATATCCTCTGATATTTGGTCTAATTACACATGACAGTCATGCTTGACGTTTATTATATCGTGTTCCCTTAAGATTTGACGTGTGTCATCAATGACTTACCCTCTTGTTATGAAATTTCAAAAAATGACGTAATTGCTCTTGACTACAAAGAAATGACAAAAATACTATTAAGACATTGACAAAATTACCCTTGAAATATGTATAAAATACTCCCTAGTATTAATATATATATATATATATGTGTGTGTGTGTGTGTGTGTGTGTGTGTGTGTGTGTGTGGGCAAGATAGGTATTTCACATTAAAAGTTTTGGGAGGCGATATTCGCACTCCCATTTTTTACGTTTGCACTCCTATCTTAGGAAAAATATCACTTTTAACTTTCATTTACATGTGAATCATTAACTTTTTTCAAAATACTAAACTACCCTTTCAGACATCCTATTTGTCTCTTATCTTTAATGTTTTTGGTTTTTTTGATTGGATCCAAAAAAATACTTGGAAAAATTAATCAAAAAAAATTCTCTATTTTTACAAGACCCAAAAAAAATTATCTATATTGAATAAATTATTTCTTTTGACAAGACCAAAATATATATAGATATATATCTGTCAAAGAAATTATATCTTTTGGCATGAGATAAAAAATATATCTCTGTTGAATAAATTATTTCTTTTGGTCGGAATTAAAAATTAAAAAGTACCCAAAAAATAGTTATTATTGTTAAATAAATTTTCTCTTGACAGGACCCAAAAAAAAAGTACATAAAAAAATTTATTCTTATTGAATAAACAATTTACATTGAGAGTATGAAAAAAAAAGTTATTGTTATTCAATAAATTATATCTTTTGATAGGTTCAAAAAAAGAAATTATCTCTATTGGAAGAAGAAAAAAATATTATTTTTGTTGAATAAATTATCCATTTGACAAGATATAAAAAAAAGGACTAAAGAAAGTAAAAAAGGTAAAAAAAAATTATTTCTTTTGATAGGACACAAAAAAAAACAAAATAAAGAAACTAAAAAAGATAAAAAAGAGTTTAACTTGATAGGATAAAGGGTAGTTGTGATATTATAAAATAAGAGATGATGTATTAATTTGTTTAGGAACTATCTTGTCATTTTCTTTGAAAGTAAAAGGTAGGTGGAAAGCAATTGTTGAAAAAAGGAGTGCGAATATTGCCTCCCAAAGTTTATCTATTTAAAAATATTAAGGGTAAAAAGGATATTTTATAATATCAAAGGATATACGGTATAATAAATGTTAAACATAATTGTCGTGTGTAATTAGACCAAATCTTAAGAAATTTCAGTGTATTTTATCCTAATTTTTTATGCATTATATAGTTTATGCACATATTTATAAAGGAGATAGGAATTTCAATGAAGGACAAAAATCTATCAATTTTATGGTTGACTAAGCACTCACTTTTATCAATGCCCTGGTTAGGAATCTGGATAAGGAAATATGCAAACTATAATAAGTTGAAAAATGCAATTAACTACATAGTTAATGATTTGCATCAATATTGCAACTCAGTTCAATTAACAACTTGTTTAGCTCTTTTTTTCTCTCTCCTTTTCCTTTATGGTGTGAAAAATTTAAAAAACACCCAAGAACATAGTAAGACAGAGACCTTGATCCATATGACAACTGGCAAGGCTATATATGCATCTCCGAATCTTACAGATTTTAAATGTCCCAAATAACATGGGGATATAACCTTTGAAAAAAGGGCTCTATTTTTCTTTTACTGAGAGCGTACATTATTTTACAGAGAACGTACATTTTGGGCCTTCAAATATGGAGCGCCTCATTTTACTAACCAAATGCAATATTACTATTAAGCCTTATTAAAAAAAAAATTATTAACTATGCTCCATTTAAATTTTTTTTTTTAGATTTAAATTCCCATGTTTTATTAGTAATTGCAATTTTTTACAAGTTTTTAACACTTACAATTGTTGGGCCTTCAAATATGGAGCGCCTCATTTTACTAACCAAATGCAATACTACTATTAAGCCTTATTAAAAAAAAAAATTATTAACTATGCTCCATTTAAATTTTTTTTTTTAGATTTAAATTCCCATGTTTTTCTAGTAATTCTAATTTTTTACAAGTTTTTAACAATTGTTGGCTACTATTATCATGTTTTTTCATAAGCTATAAAAAATAAAAAAGATTTCTCTAAGGTTGTTTCACTAATATATGTGTATATATGCACATTAATTGCTAGAGAGATGCTTAATTAGATAATTCTCACATTTCAATTTTGGACTACCTTGCTAGTTGACTTGTGCCTCCTACATAGGTTAGTAACTGAAAGCATAATTAATAAAAAAAAAAATAATAACAACTAAAAATTCATAAGTAGATCATGAATTATATTAAATAATCTTAACAAATTCAATAAAAATCATTAAAATTCAATAAAAATGTATTTTTATAGAATTACAAAATAAAAAATTGTGTATTAGTTCGTTTTTGAGCTCTACGTGCAATCTCGAATAAAATTCAAGAATGTGATAATCGATTTAATTACGTTATATCAATACAGACTTGATTCCTTTACACAGTGACCATGTCCGTTAGTGTAGTCGCGACTGCGAACCTTAATACAAAAGGCCTCGCATTTAAAAGTCCGCTTAGGACCTCTCCTCTATGATTAATTTTCTAATGTAATCTTCTCGAAAATATGAAATATAGCATTCCTTTGACCTGCATGCTAATTTTTTTTTTTCAATTTTTTATTTTTGGTGAAAATTGCTTGATACTATAAAAGTGAATTGCGCCGGCTGTTTTCCTTGATGTTTGTTGGAGGTTATTGCATGATTATATACATATTTACATATGTTTTTTTGTTCATCTTTTTGTTTAATTTATGTAACTTTGCATAACAAATGATTATATACCAAAAAGGTATTCAAAATTGGACCTTCTATTTCCTCGTGGTGTCACATCACTGTAGAATATGCTATATACATCAGCATTTTGAATTTTTTAGCATGACTACCTTAATGTTTAGGCAATATTTACACAGATATGGAAATGACCAAGGTAATCAAAGCCTTGGGTCCTTGAAACCTGTTGATAAAATAGGAAAGAAATTGAGAAAAAATTCCAAGATGGTAATTAATTTTCCTTTCCACAAGTGCTAACAATATCAGTAGTTTCAACGTTACATCGTCTACCATGCATGCTCTACATGGTGACAGCACAAGTTTAATGCTTATTTTATTTTTTATTCTATGAACATTTGAGTAAGATTAGAGCTCTGGTGAACAAACTTGTTTATGTGTATGGAAGTTGTTTTGCAATATACTTGAAAAAATCGATGTCTGGTCTTTTAAATGCCCCAATGCATGGTTCGTTTTCTGGGGACTGCTTGGCTCTTTATATTAGATTAGCATTATGGTTTAGTTTTGGACTAAACCCATTTGTATTAGAGTTTGCAAAAATGCAAATGGGTAAAAGAGCAGTTTGCAAAACAACAAATTGATAATGAAAATGGTAATGTGATGGAATTATAGTACATGACAATATATTATTGCATACATGCCAACACATCCATCTAAAAAACGTAGAAGAAAACAACAAAGCAAATCACAAAAAACTCCACTTGTTTGTGCATACACACACATGCCTACACAGATCACACAAATTACTATGTTTCACTTCCTACACAGATCACATGAATTACTATGTTTCACTTACAAACAAATAGATTATAGACATTCTCATCAACAAGATTAATTTTTCAATGAGCCCATCTTCTTTGCAAACGAGCCACTCTCAATGCTGTCCATGAACTAAAAGTAAGCATGCCTCCATGACTTCTTCTCAATAAGTACCAAAGACAACCCAAAATCCAACAACAAATCCAGGTCCTATATATGCTAAAATAGAACCATGCCATGTCAAGATCATTTTCATTGCTATCGTCATCCAGACCTCCTTCATTGAAAGGAGGCACATTAGATGTATCATCACGTGGCCACGTAGTTGGAAGAGGGAGTCCATATAGTAGAGGGTTACGTTCATAAATGGATGGATCATCTAGTGTTTGCAGCTTATTTCTGGTTGGAATATTTCCCAACAAGTTGTTGTGGGACAAGTTCAAGTGAGCCAGAAAAGTTAATGAATACAAACTTTATGAAATTGATCACGAGAAATTGTTGTTCGAAACATCCAAGGTTTTCAACAACCACAAATTTTTGATTCGGACAGATAATTCATTGAAAAATTTAACGTACCAAGTGCGACAAGGCTCGTTATCTCTAGAGTAATTTCAAAAGAGATTCCGTTATAACACCTTCCCAAGAATTATGCTCAAAATTTAGATGTACGAGTTTTGAGAGTTGTCCAAAACTTTGAGGAATGACTCCATTCATCTTATTGAAGGAGATGTCCAATTCCTACAAGGATGACAAATTTCCAATTGATTTCGGAATTGAACCCGAAAAATAGTTGATGGAGAGGTACAATTGTTGAAGATTGTTGAGCATTCTTATTGTATTGGGCAGTTCCCCTTCAAAAGAGTTAGGTTAATATCAAAAGGACTTTGATAAGGTCTTCGTAAAAGAAATTTTGTTAGAAAGAATTTAGGAGAAAAAAGACGTTTGACTAGTGTATTTTTTAAATATACTTTAACTTTTAAATTATTTTTTTCTTAGACAATATTATCCCTTATCCTTAACAATGATTACAACCCTTAGAAAATATGAAGTCGATAATGGAAGGAAGCTATGGTGGCGGCTGTGGAGGTGGCGATGCTGGTGGAGGTAGTGGTGGTGGAAGGCAGTGGTGGAGGTGGAAGTGGAGGTAGCGGTGATAGTGGTGGTGGTGGTGGTGGCAATGGAGGAAAGCGGTGACAGTGATGGTGGGCCATATACTAATAATTATAATAATAATAATTAATTATATTACTTATCAGTAATCTTGCACCAAAGATTTCCCATATAGGATTATTACACCAATAATTATGAATCCTTCAAATCGTTCTACTTTATACTAAATGTGTTCCATCTTGCATCATTTACTAACTCTGCCTTTTCTTTATACGGTATATTAGTTAGAAATTTTTTTTTTTATACAGTATATTAGTTAAAAAAAGACATGAAAATTTTTATTTCTTAGAGAAAGTTTTATGAAATTTCAATAATGCCTTTTGATTAATTTCATGCCATTCAAACCATAACATGGTAATTTCCAATAATTTTCTTGAAAAGTTGTTATAATAATCAAATAAACAATAAAAAATAAATATATTTTTCTTTCATTCACTTAACTTAATTTCTTTTACTTTCATTTTTTGCTATTATTTTCCACCTAAATAAACCAAGTCCAACGAAAATCAAATGTCCAACAGGAATCTTCCATTTTAGTTCACAACTCCTCTTATTTTACCTTTCATCAATTATACATTTATGTATATTATATTCATTTATGTGTGTGTGTCTATATATATATATATATATATATATATATAATGGAAATAGTAATTCCTATCAGGCATGGAAAAATGAAAGGCCTTCAATAAGTTGTTCAGTAATCTCAAGTCAACGAGATAGTCCACTGCCGAGATAGTCATCAGAAGCGTCAAGTGGAATCTTTGTACATATATATCTTTTTATTTCAGTTTTTATATTTACCATAATATTGTGATATTATTCTTTATAATTTATGTGAAGTATATTGGGCTGCTCATATTGATTGCATTATTCAAGGGAGATATTTATCGAAAAATACTATTCAATAATGAGATGACGCTTTGTGAATTTACACACATTTGATTAATATTAAAATATAAAATATATTAATATTTCAGCTTTAGTGACAGCCAATACTCTACTTTCTATCTGAAATTAATGGACCTGATTTTAAATTGAGAGGTTAATCGTATTCCGATAACTTTACGTAATACAGAGTTTGATCTTTTTGAAGTGACAGTGAAAAACTTGATAGATAAGTCACTCTCACTGCCACTCTACATAAATGAGATTTTCACCTCATATGTCAAGCATTTTCTCTTTTTTTTTCTAAGAAACACGGAATACAATTTCCAAAAAAAAATGAAACTTCAATATGAAAAAAAAATGGAATCAAGTTGAAAATTAAATTATATCACAATTCAACCACAAGCTTTTGGACACACAACACACTAACCAGATAAATAGTAATTTCTATGAGTGATAATTTTTACCGTATGGTACAGTGTATATATGTTACGCCAACAACGATTGAGTGATCGAGATGTGATTGTCACAAAACAAGGTCTCTCTGGTCCCCACACTCTATGGTATCATATGGGTTACGTGATGGTGTATAGAGTCTTTGAAGACGACACAGTGGCCCGGGAAAGATAATGTCTTTATACTCGATCATCACCCTGGTCCCACTATTGAGTGAGATGTGATTGTCACAATACAAAGTCTCTCTGGTCCCCACACTCTATGGTATCGTATGAGTTACGTGATAGTGTATAGAGTCTTCGAAGACGACATAGTGAAAAAGATAATGCCTTTATACTTGATCATCACCCTGGTCCCCACTATTGAGTGAGATGTGATTGTCACAAAACAAAGTCTCTTTGGTCTCCACCTAGAAAGCATGGACACGGACACGGGACACGGGTACGACACGACACGGACACGGCGATACGGGAAATTTTAAAAAAATAGGACACGGACACGGCGAGGATACAGCTATAAAATAATAATATAAAATATTAATTATTCAATAAAAAAATACTACATTACATAAATAATTCAATTCATCATCAAACAATTAAAAACCAAACAAACTTATGAACAAAAATAGACAAATAGATTAAAATAAATTAAAGAACCAGACTTATTTAGTCTTCTATATATATTTAGCTTAGATTTTAATCATAACTTAGTATCATATAATTTTCATCCGAAATATTTGAATATACATCACTGCTATGAAGTGTTCGATACGTTTTCGAGGAGTGTCCAAGAAGTGTCCAAGGAGTGTCCGAGAAGTGTCCTAAAAAGAAAAATGTCAGGACACGGGTACGAAGTATCTGACACGTGTCCGCGGAGTGTCCGACACGGGTACGGCACTCTCGGTGAAGTGTCCGTGCTTTCTAGGTCTCCACACTTTATGGTATCATATCAGTTATGTGATGGTGTATAAAGTCTTCGAAGACGACATAGTGAGAAAGATAATGTCTTTATACTCGATCATCACCCTGGTCCCCACTATTGAGTGAGATGTGATTGTCATAAAACAAAGTCTCTCTTGTCCCCACACTCTATGGTATCGTATGGGTTACGTGATGGTGTATAGAGTCTTCGAAGATAACATAGTGGGAAAGATAATGTCTTTATACTCAATCATCACCCCCACAACAAAATTCTTAAAATTAAATGACACTGCACGACTACAACTACGAGTTTACGACTAGGAGAGAGTTGATTTCTCTTTTCCTAACTCCTGCAGAAATTAAAATGTCACAATAGGCAGGTGATTGGAGTGACTAGAAAAAATAAGGACACTAATAAAAGTGTAAGAAAGAATTGGGAGTAACACCACTTAATGAAAAAAATTAAAAATAATAGATTTAGATGGGTTGAACACATAGACCGAAGGACTACAGACGCCCTAGTCAAAGAAAGAAGACTAATTGTTATAAAAGATAAGAGATAGAGATGACGATAAAAACTAAGGGAGGCGATATTCGCACTCCCCTTTTCTTCAGTTGCACTCCTATATTAAATTAAATGTCACTTTCAACCTTAATTTCACATGTAAATGATTACTTCTTTTTTTTCAAAATACTAAACTACCTCCAATTTTTAATGTTTTCGGACTCTTTCGACATGATATACAAAAAATATCAAAAAAAAAAATACCCAAAAAAAAATAACCCAAAAAAAAGTTATCTATGGTAAATAAATTATCTCTTTTGACAAGACCAAAAAAAAAATATCTTTGTTAAATAAATTATCTCTTTTGGTAGGAACCAAAAATTAAAAAGTAACCAAAAAAAAAAAGAAGTTATCCTTGTTGAATAAATTATATCTTTTGACAGGACCTAAGAACAAAGTACCTAAAAAAAATTTATTCTTGTTAAATAAAGTATCTTCATTGAGAGGACCCAAAAATAAGGTATCTTTATTATAAATTACCTCTTTTGATAGGATCAAAAATTTTTTTTATCTTTGTTCAATAAATTATCTCTTTTGGAAGGACCCAAAAAAAAAAAGTAATCTTTGTTGAATAAATTATCCCATTTGACGGGATAAAAAAAACTTGATGAAAAAGTTATCAAAAAAAAAAAAAGTACTAAATAAAGTAAAGAAGGTAAAATTATTTATTTATTTTCAGAGGAACCAAAAAAACAAAAATGGTAATAAAGAAATTAAAGAAGCTGAGCTTCCTGAGGCCTCAAAAAGTTCTTTCAGGCATCAAAAGTCATTTTTTTAAAAATTGTAATGTTTGGTTACACATATGTAAAGGCGTTTATGAAGAAGTCGGTGGCCAAGAAGCCCATTTCAGAGAAGTAAAAAAATGTTGCTTTTAGAACCTCTTTTTAGGAAGAAAATTTTCTTTTGAAATAAATTTGTTATTTTACTAATTTGTCTATATACTTCTTATATATTAACAAGATTGTGCTATATTCTCTTTTGGTCTCTCGTTCCTCCATTGCCATCGCTACCACCGCCTTCCACAACCACCACTACTACCACCTCCACCTCCACCACCACCGCCACCTCCACTACCACCACCACCACCACCACCACTACCTCCACGGCCACGACCACCACCTCCCTCATCACGATCGCCATCGCTGCTTTCCACCACCATCGTTGTCGCCACCACCACCATCACTGTCACCGCTTTCCACCACTACCACCACCACCACCACTATCACCGCTATTTCCACTTCCACCTCCACCACTACCTCCACCAGCATCGCCACCTCCACCGTCGCTACCATAACTTCCTTCCATTGTCGACTTCACGATTTCTAAGGGTTGTAATCGTTGTTAAGGATAAGGGATAATATTGTCAAAAAAAAATAATTTAAAAGTTAAAGTATATTTAAAAAATACATACACTAGCCAAATGTCTTTTTTCTCCTAAATTCCTTCTAACAAAATTCCTATTACGAAAGTCTTATCAATGAAGTCTTTTTGATATTAGGAAGCTCTCTCAAACGGGGCCTAAAGTTTATAGTATAAATGGTAGTTGTAGTATTGTAAAAGAAGAAATGATGTATTAATTAGTTTAGAAACTTTTTTGTCATTTCTTTTAAAAGAAAAAGACAAGTGGAGTGCAATTGTAAAAAATGGGAGTACAAATATCGTCTCCCAAAAATAATATGGAATAAGGTTCTTTTTACTTTAAAAAGATTAATATAGTGACAGTGAAAAACATGTCAGATAAGTCACTCCCACTGTCACTCTACATAAATGAGATTTTCAGCTCATATGTCGAGCATTTTCTTTTTTTTTTTTTCTAAGAAACACGGAATACAATTTCCGAAAAAAAATGAAACTTCAATATGAAAAAAAAAATGGAATCAAGTTGAAAATTAAATTGTATCACAATTCAACCACAAGCTTTTGGACACACAACACACTAACCAGATAAATAGTAATTTCTATGAGTGATAATTTTTACCGTATGGTACAGTGTATATATGTTACGCCAACAACGATTGAGTGATCGAGATGTGATTGTCACAAAACAAGGTCTCTCTGGTCCCCACACTCTATGGTATCATATGGGTTACGTGATGGTGTATAGAGTCTTTGAAGACGACACAGTGGCCCGGGAAAGATAATGTCTTTATACTCGATCATCACCCTGGTCCCACTATTGAGTGAGATGTGATTGTCACAATACAAAGTCTCTCTGGTCCCCATACTCTATGGTATCGTATGAGTTACGTGATAGTGTATAGAGTCTTCGAAGATGACATAGTGGAAAAGATAATGCCTTTATACTTGATCACCACCCTGGTCCCCACTATTGAGTGAGATGTGATTTTCACAAAACAAAGTCTCTTTGGTTTCCACACTTTATGGTATCATATCGGTTATGTGATGGTGTATAAAGTCTTCGAAGACGACATAGTGGGAAAGATAATGTCTTTATACTCGATCATCACCCTGGTCCCCATTATTGAGTGAGATGTGATTGTCATAAAACAAAGTCTCTCTTGTCCCCACACTCTATGGTATCGTATGGGTTACGTGATGGTGTATAGAGTCTTCGAAGACAACATAGTGGGAAAGATAATGTCTTTATACTCAATCATCACCCCCATAACAAAATTCTTAAAATTAAATGACACTGCACAACTACAACTACGAGTTTACGACTAGGAGAGAGTTGATTTCTCTTTTCCTAACTCCTGCAGAAATTAGAATGTCACAATAGGCAGGTGATTGGAGTGACTAGAAAAAATAAGGACACTAATAAAAGTGTAAGAAAGAATTGGGAGTAACACCACTTAATGAAAAAAATTAAAAATAATAGATTTAGATGGCTTGAACACATAGACCGGAGGACTACAGACGCCCTAGTCAAAGAAAGAAGACTAATTGTTATAAAAGATAAGAGATAGAGATGACGATAAAAAATAAGGGAGGCAATATTCGCACTCCCCTTTTCTTCAGTTGCACTCCTATATTAAATTAAATGTCACTTTTAACCTTAATTGCACATATAAATGAGTACTTTTTTTTTTCAAAATACTAAACTACCCTTTTAGATATCCCATCTCTCTCTCTCTAATTTTTAATGTCTTCGGACTCTTTCGACATGATATACAAAAAATACCCAGAAAAAAATAACCCAAAAAAAAGTTATCTATGTTAAATAAATTATCTCTTTTGACAAGACCAAAAAAAAAATATCTCTGTTAAATAAATTATCTCTTTTGGTATGAACCAAAAATTAAAAAGTAACAAAAAAAGAAGAAGTTATCTTTGTTGAATAAATTATATCTTTTGACAGGACCTAAGAACAAAGTACTTAAAAAAAATTTATTCTTGTTAAATAAAGTATCTTCATTGAGAGGACCCAAAAATAAGGTATCTTTATTATAAATTACCTCTTTTGATAGGATCAAAAAAAGAAATTATCTTTGTTCAATAAATTATCTCTTTTGGAAGGACCAAAAAAAAAAAGTAATCTTTGTTGAATAAATTATCCCATTTGACGGGATAAATGAAAAAGTTATAAAAAAAAAGTACTAAATAAAGTAAAGAAGGTAAAATTATTTATTTATTTTGAGAGGAACCAAAAAAACAAAAATGGTAATAAAGAAAGTAAAGAAGCTGAGCTTCCTGAGGCCTCAAAAGTTCTTTCAGGCATCAAAAGTCATTTTAAAAAAAAATGTAATGTTTGGTTACACATATGTAAAGGTGTTTATGAAGAAGTCGGTGGCTAGGAAACCTATTTCAGAGAAGTAAAAAAATGTTACTTTTAGAACCTCCTTTTAGGAAGACAAATTTTCTTTTGAAATAAATTTTTTATTTTACTAATTTGTCTATATACTTCTTATATATTAACAAGATTGTGCTATATTCTTTTTTGGTCTCTAGTTCCTCCACCGCCATCGCTATCACCGCCTTCCACAACCACCACTACTACCACCTCCACCTCCACCACGACCGCCACCTCCACTACCACCACTACCACCACCACCACTACCTCCACGGCCACGACCACCACCTCCCTCATTACCATCGCCATTGCCATCGCTGCTTTCCACCACCATCGTTGTTGCCACCACCACCATCACTGTCACCGCTTTTCACCACTACCACCACCACCATCACTGTCACCGCTACCTCCACTTCCACCTCCACAACCGCCTCCTACCACTGCCACCACCACTACCTCCACCAGCATCGTCACCTCCACCGCCGCCACCATAGCTTCCTTCCATTGTCGACTTCACGATTTCTAAGGGTTGTAATCGTCGTTAAGAATAAGGGATAATATTGTCAAGAAAAAAATAATTTAAAAATTAAAGTATTTTTAAAAAATACATACACTAGCCAAACGTCTTCTTTTTCCTAAATTCCTTCTAACAAAATTCCTATTACGAAAGTCTTATCAATTAAATCTTTTTGATATTAGGAAGCTCTCCCAAACGGGGCCTAAAGTTTATAGTATAAATGGTAGTTGTGGTATTGTAAAATAAGAAATGATGTATTAATTAATTTAGAGACTTTTTTGTCATTTCTTTTAAAAGAAAAAGACAAATGAAGTACAATTGTAAAAAATGGGAGTACGAATATCGTCTCCCAAAAATAATATGGAATAAGGTTCCTTTTAGTTTAAAAAGATTAATATAGTAAATGAAATGCCATGTCACAGAAAAGATTGTAGATATAAGAGTGATGTGCATTGTGGTCAATCTCATTTATGTAAAATTAAGGAAAAATGATGATGATGTCTCATTGTGCCCCGTAATCATTGTAATCATTGTACGTGTTACGTAATAGTGTAGAGATTTAGATTCTACAAATACGTAATAATGGAGAAGATAAAGTCTTCATACTAAGTAGAATGGAATGGGCATGGAAAAATTTGATTTTTCTTTTTCCCCAAGATATACATCAGTTTGATTATTCATAAATATAGAGTGCAAAACGGGCTGGGCAAGGCTAGCCCAACCCGTGATTTTGGGAATCTCGGCTCGAGGGTCTGAGCTTTGACTTTTTAACAGGCCAGTCCTGAAGTTAATTTGAGAATCCCATGCCCGGCCCTTGGACTCTAGGAAGACGGGATGCGGGCTCAGAATGGTCCGGCCAAGCCACGGGCTTAAACAAAGTTTTTTTTTTACTTTTTCTTGCAAAGGTAACTTAAAGTTTGAAATTCATTTAGTGGTCGGGTAATTCACTCATAAAAGGCGAGTACCATAATACTGTTTTCATAAAAACATATATAATACCGTTTCCAACCAAGCACACTTTTATTTAGTTTGTGAATAGTGAGCCTACAAAGGATAATAAGGCTATAGCCTATAACTATAATATATATAATATATAAAATGATCACACACTTTCATTTAGTGTGTGATGAATGAGCCTATAAAGGATAATAAATAACTATAGCCTATAACTATAACAGTTATAATAATTAATTTTCATATTTTTATTTTTCCTTTACTACATATATATTTTTTAGAATAATGAAATAATATTTGAATCTTGATCACTGTATTTCTATATTTTTTTTAGCTTGCTGTTTTGTTACCCCATAGGGTTAGTCCTGGGCGCAAGCAAGTGACTACTTTGGGCCTCCAAATATGGAGGGCCTCATTTTTCTAACCAAACTCAATACTACTGCTAGGCATTATTTAAAGAGAAAATTAGATTTTAGTGACCAAAATTAAAAATAATTTTTTTTACAATGACCTTAAACTCAATAAAAGGTAAATAGTAATGAATCTTGAAAAATAATTTACCAATAAGTGATCATTTAACTTTAATATCCAAAATGCCCTTCCTTTTATTTAGAGATTCTTAATCTCTATTTCGTCTTCTCCAATCTATCACCCCCAAATATCAAAACTTCAAAAGGCATAAAAAGATTCTAGAAAAGAAAGTATATATATAGAGAAAGTGCATCTCTCTCTCTATATATAGACATATATGTTCGTTTTACAGTTAATGCATGTGCATATATGATTTTTTTTTCTTTGGTGGGTTTTAGGGCTCCAAAGATACGACAAGAGTTGTCGCTTTAAATAAATTAACTATTTGAGACCTGATATAAAAAGAGGAAGATTTAGAGGAGAAGTTGATAATCATCTATCATGGGTAGTAGGCAATAGGTTTATTAACCAAGTCTATTCCTATCCTCCAATATTTCTTATTAATAATTAATTACACCCAAATTAGCTTTTTTTTTTTTTTTGTTAATGAGATACTAATATACATGAATAAATTTATATAAATTATTATATTTTCTTTATAATGTATATATATTCATATGTTGCATACAAGTCATCGGATTCTTTGAAATTTATGATATTTGAGGGTTGAAGAAAACGAAGAAAGAATGGGAATCTATGGAGAGAATAAATGATATTTTGGGCATTAAGATTAAATGCTCACTCATTAGTAATTATTTTTCAAGTTTGATCACTATTCACCTTTTATTAAATTTAAGGTCATTAAAAAGCAATAATTTTTTCAATTTTGGTCACTAAAATCTAATTTTTCCTTATTTAAAAAATAATTATTAACTATGCTCCATTTAACAAATGGGCCTCATTTTTAAAACAAAAAAATTATTAACTATGGTCTATTTAACCAAACCTAATACCAATGGTCCTCATTTTTTGAAAAAAAATTACTAACTAAAGGTCCAATTCGTCATGAAAAAAAAGGTCCAATTCATCTCTAAGATTTGCCAGATTGTTATTCACATTTTGACTAAAGGTCTAAAAATTATTACAATATTTTGAACTGAGCGTGAATTGAGACATCTCCTTGGTGACAATAATTTATTTTTTTCTTTTCAGATTTAAATTCCCATGTTTTCTAGTAATTGCAATTTTTTACAACAAGTCTCTAACACTTACAATTATTTGCTACTATCACCCTATTTATTCATTAGCTATAAAAAATAAAAAAGATTTCTGTAAGGTTGTTTCACTAATATATTTGTATATATGCACATTAATTGCTAGAGAGATGCTTAATTAGATAATTCTCTCATTTCAATTTTAAAAATTCATAAGTAGATCATGCATTATATTAAATAATCTTAATAAATTCAATAAAAATCATTAAAATTCACTAAAAATATATTTTATAGAATTAAGAAATAAAACATTGTGTATTAGTTCGTTTTGAGCTCTACATGCAATATCAAATAAAATTCAAGATTGCGATAATCAATTTAGTTACGTTATATTGATACAGACCCGATTATTTTACGTAGCGACCATGTCCGTTACTGTAGTCACGACTGCAAATCTTAATATAAAGGGGCTCGCATTTGAAAGTCCGCTTAGGATCTCTCAAAATTTTAATATTACTTTTTTTTTTTTTTTTGTGTACAATGACTCATTTAGAGGCGATGTAATTTCTCCTCCAAGATTAATTTTCTAAAATAATCTTATCGAAAATATGAAATATAACATTCCTTTGATCTGCATGCTCATTTTTTTTTTTTTTTTGGGTGAAAATTGCTTGATACTATTAAAGTGAACTGCACGGGCTGTTTTCCTTGATGTTTGTCCGAGATTATTGCATGATTATATACATATTTACCTATATTTTGTGTTCATCTTTTTGTTTAATTTATGTAACTTTGCATAACAAATGATTATATACCAAAAAGGTATTCAAAATTAAAGCTTTTATTTCCTCATGGTCTCACATCTATTGTAGAATATGCTATAGACATCAGCATTTTGAAAATTTGAGCATGACTACCTTAATGTTTAGGGTAAAATACACTCACACTCCCTGAGGTTTGCTCCAACTACACATATATTTATAATTTGGCAAAACTTCCACTCACACCCCATAAAGTTTGACACATGATTACACTCAACCCTAACACTGTATGTATTCTCTGTTTTACTCCTCCATTGACTCAAAAGACATTCTTGGCCTCATTTTCTTTTTCAATTAGACAAAGCTACACTTACTTCCCGTTTAACCTTAAGCCCCCCACACATATATATTGTTGCAACCTAAAAAATATATTGCAAATTTTATTAAATATAATTTTAATATATGTTATATTACATATTTTATTAAAAAATAAAATAAAATAAAATTTCAAAAATATTTAAATTTTTATTTGTAATATACGTAATTTTAGTAAATTTATTTATTTAGATTTAAATTTAGATTTAAATTTCAACTACATCTCTATTCTCGAATGCTACTGATGCTACTTCTTCACTATGCTCCACTGTTGCATTCCATTAATTAGATGCTTTCTAATTGTTTTCTTACTTCGAAACTTTGGCTATACTTGTTCTGTTCCAAGGGAACTTTGTTTGATTATTTGTTTGTATTTCTTTTATTCCTCTATTCAATGTACTATCTTACATTACCAAAACAATAATAATAACAACTAAGAGTTAAAAGGTTATTCAAAGTTACTAATTTCGGCATAATGGATCAATATAACACAAAAAAAAAGAGGGAAAGGTAAATATATAACAATTAAGATTGGAATAGGTAAAACAAAATAAAGAGAATTCAGATGTATGTTATGTGATGAGTTGAATGTTAAATAGATTAATAACAAAACTTTACATTATGGTTACTAGACCAACTGTCACTACAACATATTTATTTTTTTTCGGCGATTTTTGACCGGCAGTACCGGAAGTGTCGAAAATTTGAAGTTATTACTGGCGGTTTTTAAAAACCGCCGGTAATGACCAATAATTCTGGCAGTTTATCTAGAAGCGCCAGAAATAACATTATATACCGGCATTTTTTTAGGAACCGCCAGAAATATGGGTTCAAGACTTCATACATTCAGAGTGTATTAGAGATTAATGGAATTCGGTGAAGTAAGTACAAATTTCTCTTCTTTTTTTTATCTGTTGTGTTATATTAATCTTAAATGAGCAAACACTAGAACAATATTTAATATTGAATTCCTATTTATTCTTGTTTTGCATGTACGGTACTATATCTAGTCATTTAGTCAAGGTGCTAAAAGAGGGAAAAAAACAACAAGAAGCTATAATAGTTGCTATGATGCGGCAAGGGAATGAAAGCGTGAACATATGAGAGGGAGGGTCCAATTAGCTTCCTACACCATCTATTGAGAGAGTTGGTAGTGCCTTTATCTTATGTGTTTCATGTACAATTCTAGTTATAGTTTTTCAATCATTATTACTGATCCTAACATTTTTCTTCTTGTGTAGGGCATAACATACATATGGCAAGTCATTTTGAAGAAGAAGTGTCTAAGGATTCAGGCAGTTTAGACCGTTCTTCTTCTTCTTCTTCTTCTTCTTATGACACTGAGAGTTTACATGAGGAGCTTGGCGAGGATCAGACTGAGAGTACTTATCATTCTACCCAAAATAGAAAAAAAATGGGTTTCTCGCGTTCATTAAAACCCAACAAAAGGAGCGACATGATCCTTTTGAGGTTATTAAACATATAGAATTTTTTTTTTACTTTGCATTTATCTTCAAAATCATCTTTAAATGAATGAATTTTCACATGAGCTGAAATTATCTAATTGTTTTGCAGTGCTAATGAGTTTGGACAGGCTAATGGTGTAAAGTCTGCGGAGTATGCCAATTACTTGGGCACAATGGTGAAGAATGGGAATATAGCTCCATTATCTTACAGTAGTTGGAGATATTTCCCTCGCACTCTAAAAGATGACATATGGAATCTTGTCCAGGTAAAAATATTTTTTGCTTTGAAGCTAGATTCATAATTAATTTCGTTTTCATGTTAAAATTTACTCCAAAAAAATTAAGGACATAATAGTGATATCTTTTCATAAAATTTGTAGGGCAAATATGAGGTTCCATATTCATCAAAAAAGTGGACAATTGCTTCCATTGAAAAAAAATGGAGGGACTTCAAATGTGATCTAAAAAGAGATTACTATTTTATTTGGGACACTGATGAGGAACGATTGTCCCACCCACCACCTCGCGTCAATAAGGAGGATTAAGAGACTATTGTGAAGTTCTTTAGCTCAAAGGAGGGGATGGTAAGATGCATTTTTATTTGTTTATGCAACTAGTTTACTAAATATCTAACATTGCTCTAATTTTGTAGAGTCGAAGTGAACGAAACAAAAAAAAAAATCGCTCAAAGCAAAGCATGCCTCATACCACAGGAACAAGGAGCTACGCACGAGTGGCTGAGTTGGTTAGGACTTTTATTCTTTATGTACAAAGTTTCATAATAGATTATACATCTTAGCAATTTATATACATGAATTACAATATATTCTTTTCATGTTAGATGAAGCAAAAAACTGGCAAAGCTCCTTCATGTGCTGAACTATTTTGCGAGACCCACAAACATAAAGATGGAACCCCCAGTGATTATGACGCTGCCAAATTGATGGTGAGCTTAATTAACTCTGATCATTATGTTTTATGCCACATGCTCATTTTTTAATTATATATTATGTTGAAAGAAAATATATTTAGTAATTAAGCAAGTAACAATTTTATTAGAAGCCTAAAAAAGATTAGAAAATATATAGTTTACTGTGATAATATATATGCATATGCATAACTCAAATGGTTAAAGAACAACAACAAACTATATGTGCTTGCAAAAGATGCTTCTGTTTGAGGACATTCAGTTTACTTATAAATATCAATCCCAAGGCAATCCATGAAAGTATGGTTTGTAATTATAGATCATTATACTTATCTTTTTGTACTGGATTGATGAAAATGCCTAATTGGTAGAAACTAAATTAGATAATTTTGTGTTTCAGGCTCAATTAGAAGAACAATCTAAAAAATAAACGGAAGATGCATCTAGTTCGGGCAGTAGCCTTCACCCTCGTAATTTGTACTCTCAAGTGAGGGGAGAAAAGAGAGGGGGACGTGTTCGAATGTATGATTTGGGGGTTACAGCAAGTGATGTTTGGGGGCCACCTCTTACGAAAGTGGAACTTTTGAGGAGAAACAAAGAAGTTGAGGAAGTGGCATGTGGTCTCCGTGCGGAATTGAAAGAAGTTAAGGAGATTATAGTAAGAATGGAAAACAAACACAATGAACACAATGAGAAACATGAAGCGATGCAATAGCAGATCACCATGCTTCTACAAATGATACAAGTTCCAAATGCTAATGGACAGGTAAATACAATAGTATTGATTGAACTAATATATGCAACACTAGTGTCTAATTGTACTCTTTCATTATAGGTTGCTGCATCTTTTAGTGCTCCCACCATGCCTCTACAACACATACAAGTTCAAAATACTACTGGATATGTAAATACTATAGTGTTGATCTAACTAATATATCTAACTAATATATGTAACACTAGTTTCTAATTGTACTCTTTCATTGTAGGTTGCCGCATCTTCTAGTGCTCCAAACAACACTTGGCAAACTTCTTCTACTCAAGGCAATTCTTCAACAGTAAGAATCATTAAAATGGTTATGCATGTCACTATCATGTTTTATATATGATTATTATGTTATTGAACTATTCTCTTACTCACTAAATGTATTTCTTAATTATGTAGGTTCCATCGAAGGATAAGAGGAGGAAAAGAAAAAGAAAAAAAGGACAGAGAAATGATGCCTCCAAGTTGGATTTGGCTTGGGGAACTTACATATTATTGCGCAATATAAACACTACATCCGTGGTACACCCATACTTTACCACTATTTTTTTTGTAATTAAACATTGTGAGGTTGATAAAGTAAACATTGTGAGAAAAATTGTTGGCCAACTGAAGCTTGACAAGTTTCCAATCTCTTGTGGTATTGGACCTGCAAATTTATTCTGAAATAGGTACAAATATTGGAGCTTATGCAAAGATCCAATTTCAGGTGAAATTGTTCTAGATAGATTATTGATCTGTAGTTGCAAGGAAGTGAGTTGTGACCAGTTGGATAGGAAAAATGGATGGATTTGGCCAGATAGTGTATTATTAGATATTCCCAAATTAGTGAGTTGTGTTAATGAGGCTAGAAAAAGTGGCAAAGGACCTGTAAGGCTGTTTGTTGACAGTTCAAGAAAGCTAAGGTTGGTGCAGAAGCCAAGTTGTTCTGGGATGCTGGAATTCAAACCTGCATTTCTAAGATTTAGAATCTCAAGTTTCCTGAGATTTCCAATTGCAGATGGTATTGGCCCATGAAATACATTCTCATGCAATTCAAGGATTTCGAGATTCGACATGAAGCTTTGTAAAGTTACCGAATTCTGTTGGAACTGGACCTTGCACAATATTAGCATTAGCAGCCTACCAATGGATCTTGGTGCCCTTTCTCGGCTTAAGGAGCTCACTATTCAAAGTTGTGAACAACTTCAATGCTTTCCAACTCTTCCCTCAAGTCTGTTCAAACTCTTTCTTCAAGTTTGTGATTCAATGAAGAGGTTACCAGATTTGTCAAATTTGAAAAATTTATCAGAACTAATGTTTGGCCAATGCTCAGAGTTAACGGAGATTCAAGGCCTTGGAAGATTGGAACTCCTAAGAAGTTTGGATGTTTCTGAGTGCATAAAATTATCTACGATTGAAGGACTTGAACAACTAAGATCTTTAAGATACTTGACCACATCATGTTGCGAATCACTAGAAACATTACCAGATCTTTCGAACTTGAAGAAGTTAAGGAAATTAATTACTTTGCATTGCAAGAATCTGAATGAAATTAAGGGCCTTGACAGATTGGAGTCCTTGGAACATTTGAATATGAGTGGGTGCATATCCTTGGAAAGATTGCCTGATTTATCGAACTTGGAAATGCTGAAATTGATAGAGTATTTGACTCCAATTATGAAACGTACAATGTGGAGGTTGAGTTCAAGCTGACGTGGATAAGAAGTCTACTTTAACGAGGACTTCTCTATCTCCAGGAGCCAGTCTCCTACTAGGATACAGTCTCATACGACCGCTATAAATACAGAGACGGTCCATATACTAGATACGCAATTAATACCCCCTGAGTTCCTTTATAGCTTGGAAAGCCCTTTCAATTTCTGACTTGATCGTCTGAGCGTAGTCGGCCGGCACCGCGCCAGTGCCCTCTCGATTACCCTTCTCTTGTCCTTTTTTACAGGTTGGCGTTTGACCAATTCAGGGTGAATTTTTGCTTCATCAGTTGGCGCCGTCTGTAGGAAACAATCACAAACTTGATTGTTCTACACGAATCATATATGAAGCATGATGCACCTATGATCTGGGTTAGAGACTACCACTGTACAGGACCCTCCAGCACAAGGCCCTCCTGCCGGCCACAATCCCCCAGCGCAGGACCTCTCTGCCGTTCACAATCCTCCAACCGCCCAGGATCTTCCTATCGACCATAACCTTCCTGGCGGATAGGGCCCTCCAATCGGACTGGACCCGCTTGCTGCCCCTGATCTTCCCGGCTGCAACGTGTCAGCTGCAGGACAGGGAGGCATGTAACCCCCTGGACAGATGGACTTCCTTGGGGCACACCTCGAAATCCCAAACGACTAGGGACGGATCGCAGCGTTGGAATGCCAAGTTCGGAACTTGAATAAAAGTCTGGCCCAAATACTCCAACAATATGCGACAATTCTACAGCGCCTCCCTCCTGTGGCGCCAGTACCATCGCCGGGTCACCCTATTGATCCAGAAGGGGATGGTGTTGGGCGAGACAGTGAAGTCCCAACGGACGATGCAGCTCAGAACCGAGTAAGAGATGGGACGAACTCCCCAGTTACCTAGTCCCACTCGAAAAGAACCAACTTCATGGAAACTCAGGGCACCCAGGAAAAACTACCTATTATGATATGGAGATGTAGGACCTCAGAACTAGGGTAGAAAGCATGGCCCATGCCATAAGAGGGAAGGGCACTACTACAGTAGAGGAGCTGGTCCAGCAAACCAACCTCCCTTTCTCCGCGGGGATAATGAGTTGTCATTTGCCCAACAAGTTCAAGATGCCCACCCTTAAAAGCTTTGATGGGACCAAGGACCCGCTAGATCATCTGGAGACCTACAAGGCTCTGATGCACCTCCAAGGAATACCAGATGAAATCCTATGTAGAGTTTTTCCTACTATATTGAAGGGTTCTGCCCGGTCATGGTTCAACAACCTGAAACCGGCATCTGTACATTCCTTCAAAGAACTGAACGAATTGTTCATAGGCAATTTTATTACCACCCAAAAGAACAGAAAGCCCGCCACCTATCTCTTGAACGTAAGACAGAATAAAGGGGAGTCATTACGAGACTACATTAATCGGTTTAACAGGGAGATGTTGCAGGTCGATGCTCTGGACGATAAGGTGGCAATTACCGCATTCATAGGGGGCCTACTGCCTTCAAAATTCTTGTACTCAATTTCCAAGCACCCTCCAGAAAGTATGTCCGAGTTACTCATAAAAGCCCAAAAGTACATGAACGCAGAGGATGCCCTTGATGCGAGAAAGGCAGACAGGAAAAGGGATGGACATTCCAATGAGGAAGATAGAGACCCCAAGTATGGCAAAATGTCACGGGGGCCGATAAAGTATCACGTCATGAGTAGGGAGACAGGGGACATATTGACTAGAGACATTAAAAGGGAAGCAGTTGGCCCATCCTTGGATTGTTGAGCATTTGTGGAAGTGTCACCAGTAAGACTTTCTTTTAAAAGTTGCATTTACTTTAATTATTCTAGCTGAATCTCAATTTAATATCGAGCCTTAGAGCGATAGCTCTGAGGTTTTTGCTCGAATAATTCTCTGTTTGTTACTCAAATATCAATAGCGATCCTTTTTGTTTCAAAATTTGTTGTTATAACTAAAACAAAAAGTAAACAACCCTACGGGGATACACCTCCAATGAGGACCTTTAATAAAAAAGGCGGGATAGATGAATCCCGAGAACATTGTTTAACAGCCCTACGGGGGCCCAACCTTACGGGGGCATAATGTCACACCCTGAACCTCGAGACTTGAGATCCATGGGTGAAAGGAGAGTTGTCGGACTCAAACCGAGCCCAAAGTATAAAACTAGAATCAAAAATGAAAAAAAGTAGCCCTCAGCTAGAAGAAAATCTAAACACTCGTTACAAAAAAATTCATAACAAATTCATTTTAACTCGAAATGGAGCATACTAAAATTCTATGGAAACTAGACTAAACGTACCACTTGGATGATCAAAATTCAATAGCTGAAAATATTCCAATGAAATCAGTTTTACAAGTTAAAACAGCTCACATGGTGCGAGCTAAAAACACACCTTCATCAAGGATGGACTCATTTGAATGCCTTAAAGAATTTATAAAATTCTGGGTTTTGGTATTTAGAAAATAGATATAAAGGGATACAATTCTGGAAATTTTCATAATTTATAGAGTTTTGAAAATGGGTCAAACAAATTTTCCAAATCAGCACAAAACAGTGGGTTCAAAATCTGATAGCAGGACACTGTCGAATTTTTGTAAAAATCTGTATCTTTCCAAAATTCACAAAATTTAATCTGGAAGCACTAGACATCTAGTAGAATACATGGTAAAAATTTCAAGTCATTTGGAGTAGTTTAGACCTATCAAAATATTTTTGCAAAATCTGGACAGAAAGGGGTCTTTTCGTGAACAATCTGTCAAGAGAATTTTTCCTTCCCATTTCTCCCATAAACCTGCTCCAAACTGAACCTAATACATGATATGAGCATGAATATGAACCTAAAACCATCCATGGCAAGTCCCAACTCAAGATATCAAAATCCAAAAATGAAATATGGTACAACATAAGTCAAGATCATAAACTTGTACATACAACATGACATTTAGGTGTCATTACATACACATTTTCAAAGGAGTCAAAATAAATGAAGTTCAAAGAGAAGCAATCCTAAACATGAAGTTGGTGGCTAGATGTACAAAAGGCCACAAGAATGGTTCTAAACAAATTTCAAATTACATATAACTAAATGGAGGCTACATGAGGCCTTAACATCAAAAGAAATTCCTTGAAGTTTGTTGCACCAATGGAGGCTCAACTCTCTCCGGTGTCGACTCCTTTACCTGAAATGTTTAGGGGGTGAGCTTGTCCACTCATAACTCTGTAGAAGACAAGTTAAAAGCTTTATATCGCCAACTATACCATATATCAAACCATTAAGTAATCAATGATGCAACTAGGGTTCATGCTCCCTAAATGCCTAATTCTTTGGAATATTTTTAAACATGGAATGAAGTTGCAACAATAACCTCTACAATTTAATCAAGGGTAATATTAACATACATAAAACATGTGAAACAAGTACACAATTCAATACCAAGATATATAAACAAAAATTTCAAAATCATCAAAGTGGGATTGACTCGCAAGACACCCTTCAAGTCACGTGTTTGTGGCACGCACTAGGCATTAAACAAGACACGTGTCATTGACGACGTTCCTAATGGTTCTTTTCGGGATACTAGCCCGCCGGTGACCACCCTAATTGGCCAATATATGAGGATTTCCCTCAAGGGACAATACCCTTAAACGCGACATCAAATCCCAAAATCATCATCCAAACACATTGTGGCATGATCAATCAAATTAACACATGTGCAATATTCACACGCACATAAATAATGCAATTACATTCAATCCATGTCCTAGGATTTCACCTAGCATGACATAATTTCATTTTTCTAGACATAACCAATCTCATTAATATAGGCAATACACAATATGAAATGCATATTCTTGACCACAAATTTAAACACATATTCAACAAGTCATTCTTAGTCATTTAAAAATTTAAAAAGGAACACAAAGTACTACAATCAACAAAAGAAGAATAAAATCAGCATGTACTCCATCAACAAATTCAGCTCATTCTCCATACATCACCAACTACTATAACATCACAAAATAACCCATACATCCACAACCCAAAAATCAGTACTTTATTCAACATATAATCAACCCATCCTCCATATATCTCATAAATACAAAAACAAAACATGATGCTTACATAATCATCATTAAAAATATGAGACAATATCAATATATTCATGAGATTTAAAATGGAGTTAGATGAAATAAAATCCTAAACACTCCATGAGTAAATATATGTAAATTTTAGCCAAATAAAACTTAAAACTAAAACCCCCTACCTCAATGGAGCAACTTATGCGAAAATGGGGTGAAAAAGAGAGGTTGTATATGTCTTACACCTTCCAAATGAGCCCCAAAAATGATAATTTTTTGATCAATGGATAGCCCTGGCCGAGCTCTACAACTTTTCTTTTGGACTCTTAAGCCAAAACAACCTTGAAGGGGTCCAAAATTTAGAGAGAGAAAGTAGATCTCAAATGTTCTTTAATAGAGTCTTAGAGAGAGAGAGAAAATGAAATGAAGAAGGAGGAAGATAGGCTGCCGAGCAAGGTTCTGCCACTTGAAAAAAAATTGGACTTTTGGGTCATGTGGGCCCCACAGTTACAATTTTTCTCACTTATGTGTATATCTATCCTATATGTCTCATACGGTGTCCAAATGCGTCCCGGTTTCTTTCTAAAATTCTAAAATTTCAAATTTCATTCAAGAATGTCACAATATAAATAAAAATATTTATTCAGCATCGAAATCCAAAACGAGCCCACCAAATCAGTCTCGAAGCCCTAAAACGGTGCTAGGGCCCAAAATGCCCATTTCACCTAAACGAACCCGAAAAATAATTCCGGATGGACACAAAATATTTAAAACCTCTAAATGTGAGTCCCTACATAAAATAATCACCAAGAAATAATAAAAATCAAACCCGACAGATTTGAACATTTCTTTCTTTCCAACATAAGAAAAAAATTCATTTTTCTCCACTTTGAAATAACTGAGCTCAGCTCCTTTGGATTCTCTAAATAAAATCAATTCCAATGAAAATAAAATTTCAAAACACTCAATTTCAAAAAAAGAATCACCTAAATCAGATTTAAGATGAGTGAGTTACGAATTTTCAAAGTTTAAAGAAAAACAACCATATATAAATAAAATTAACCCGACCCGGATTCGACCAGATAAATGGTCCGGTCATTACACATAGCCCTACGAGGGCCACCCTACGGGGATACACCTCCAAGGAGGGCCTTTAATGAAAAAGGCGGGATGGATGAATCCCGAGAACATTATTTAACAGCCCTACGGGGGCACAGTCCTACGAAGGCCACCCTATGGGGATACACCTCCAAGGAGGGCCTTTAATGAAAAAGACGGAATGGATGAATCCCGAGAATATTGTTTAACAGCCCTACGGGGGCCCAGCCCTACGAGGGCAACCCTACGGGGATACACCTCCAAGGAGGGCCTTTAATGAAAAAGGCGGGATGGATGAATCCCTAAAACATCGTTTAACAGCCCTACGGGGGCCCAGTCTTACGGGTCACAGCCCTACAAAGGCCCAGCCCTACGAGGGCCACCCTACGGGGATACACCTCCAAGGAGGGCCTTTAATGAAAAATGCGAGATGGATGAATCTCGAGAATATTGTTTAACAGCCCTACGGGGGCACAGCCCTACAAGGGCCTAGCCCTACGAGGGCCACCTTGCGGGGATACACTTTCAAGGAGGGCCTTTAATGAAAAAGGCGGGATGGATGAATCCCGAGAACATTATTTAACAGCCCTACGGGGGCACAGCACTACAAGGGCCCAGCCCGACGGGGACACAGCCTTACGAGGGCCACCCTACGGGGATACACCTCCAAGGAGGGCCTTTAATGAAAAAGGCGGGATGGATGAATCCCGAGAACATTGTTTAATAGTCCTATGGGGGCCCAGCCCTATGAGGGCCACCTTACAGGGATACACCTCCAAGGAGTGCTTTTAATGAAAAATGTGAGATGGATGAATTTCGAAAACATTGTTTAAACAGCCTTACGAGGGCACAAGCCTAGCCCTACGGGGGCCTAGCCCTACTACGGGGACACGACCACACCTTTTCAAATGGCCATTAACTAAAAATATGGGATGATTAGTCCGAAAACATTGTCGACCTACCCTACAGGGGCACAACCTGTTAAAAGAGATTTTAGCAAAAGGCAGGTAAGTTCCGTCAAGGTGGTCACATGGCTTTATCCAGAGCCATGCTATTAAGTTTATTAATTAGAGTTTATTAACCAAGTAAGTCATTGGCATAATGGTTAGGGTGAAACTGTCAGAGCTTATTAGCTAAGGTTTGATTCTTCAAAATGACAATCATTTTATATATATATATAAACTGAGTTCTTATATACCGGCCAAAGGCCGGACCCAAGAAGAAACTAGCCCAACCAAAAATCGGGCCCAAGAAGAAACTGCCAGACCAAAAACCAAGCCCAGAAAGAAACTGGCCCTACTAAGGACGGGCCCACCTGACCGGACGCGGCCGGGCCCACCGGGCAGAGCGTCATACAACCTGGTCGGGCGCGGCCGAGCGCCGGGACGGGACCAGCCGGGCCCGCCTGGTCGAGCGCAGGGTTGCAAGCAGCCGGGCCAAGCGAGGCCGGGCCCACCTGGCTGAGCGTCGGGCCGGGCTTGGCCGGGCCGAGAGTCATACAACCTGGCTGAGCGCCGGACCGCGGGCAGCCGGGCCAAGCGCGACCGAGCCCGCCTGGCCGAGCGCCGGCCCGGGCGCAGCTAGGCCCACCTGGCCGAGCATCGAGCCACGGGCTTCCTGGCCGGGCGCATGCCCACGAGCGCGAAAAAAAAAAAGAAAAAAAAAGGGAGAAAAAAAGAAAAAAAGCTTGTAGCGGTTTACAATCCACGAGTCAAGATAAAACCCAGCAAGCCAAGATAAAGCCTAGCAGTCCAGCCAAAGTGTTCCTAAGGCCCGACGAGCAACCCTCTTCAACAGGGGCCTAGCAGCCCAGCCAAAGTGTTCCTAAGGCCCGACGAGCAACCCTCTTGAACAGGGGGTATCTGATAGAGTATTTGACTCCAATTATGAAACGTACAACGTGGATAAGAAGTCTACTTTAATGAGCACTTCTCTATCTCCAGGAGTCAGTCTCCTACTAGGATATAAGAAGTCTACTTTAACGAGGACTTCTCTATCTCCAGGAGTCAGTCTCCTACTAGGATACAGTCTCATTTGACCGCTATAAATACAGAGACGATCCATATACTAGGTATGCAATTAATATCCCTGAGTTCCTTTATAGCTTGGAAAGTCCTTTCGATTTTTGACTTGATCGTCAGAGTGTAGTCGACCGGATTTCTGACTTGATCGTCGGAGCGTAGTTGGCCGGCACCGCGCCGGTGCCCTCTCGATTACCCTTCTCTTATCCTTTTTTACAGGTTGGCGTTTGACCAGTTCGGGGTGAATTTTTGCTTCATCAGAAACAATTAAAGCTCACACAGTGTCAGAAGCTACATGAGATTGAGGTAATTGATGAAAGCATTCACACCAGTTATCAATTATTTTTTGCTTTCAAATAAAGTATTTTGGTTATCTTTATTTTATTTTATTCTTTCCTGTGCAGGGGAATGGGGGTCTGTTGTTGTGTTTGGGCAGAAAACATGAGGAAAAGCTTAAAACTGTTTTCATTTTGTGTTCAATGCAGTGAGAAACTCCGAAGTGTTTCTTCACACCATTGAAACAGCAATCGACAAGTATTTAAACAACGCTGTCCGAACAGTGAGGATGCTTGCACTTTACTCAAGTACATTTGATGCACTATGATTTCATTCTTGCTATCCATCTTAGTGTTATGCGGACGGCAAGATCACGCCTTGCCTTGACGACTTGCCCAAACAGGTTCCCACTTGCTCCGATCTTAATACTACCGCCTTCATCCACCGCATGATCCTTGCCGAGAAACCTCACCTCATCGTTTTCACCGGTACGCTATACCCTCTCTCTCTACCCTTATAATGCATTCAATGTCGTTTCTATGCTATGGTAGCTACACTTGGATGATAATTGAATGGATTATTTGAAATGAATCAATTTAGTTCAGCTTAAATTTAAAATTACTGTGTTATGCTCCACTACTATATTATGCATAAATTGATCAATTTTAAAGAATTATTATTGTATTCTTTTTTGGGTTTCAGAGAATTATTGTATTATGCATAAATCCATTTGGTCCATCTATTTATGCAAATTTATCATTGATGTTTGCACAATTTTTAACGTTCAAAAAAGGTCAAAAAAGAATCCACCCTGTCAAGGGAAGGTGTGATGAAATATATTGTTGGCATGAAGCACACCTTGTCTCAGGTCAATCCTCATGATGCCCACGTCATTGATGGATTTGGAAACTACAACCTGGAAGTCCACGGGGTTGAAGGTTCGAATTTTGTAAATAAATCACTTCTCAATCTCCACTTCCTTGACAACGGGGATTACTCCATGGTTCCCTCCATCCCCGGCTACGGCTGGATCAAACCATCCCAGCAATTTTGGTTTCAACGCACTTCTATGAAGTTTCAGGTACTAACCTCATTTTTTGTTTAATTACAGTTCTAATATAGTTTTAGGTGCATTGATTTGTATCAGTTCTACCATCCAACAATACACTTCACATTTTAGTCAACTACTCTCTCTCTCTCTATGATCAATTATGGCCTCCATGATGCTGCAGAGAAGACTGACTTCCAGTTAATTTTATGCACTAATAATAATCTGTTAATTATTTTTCCATTGTCCTTTTTTAATGTAGAGAGCATACATGAGCAAGCCAGAGGCTCAGAAGGCTCCTGCTCCCGGCATCGCATACTTCCACATTCCATTGCCTGAATATGCGAGCTTTGATTCATCAAATTTCACAGGTGTGAGACAGGAAGGCATTAGCTCTGCTTCTGAAACTCTGGCTTCTTCACAACCATGGTGGAAGCTGGGTATATGACGGCTGTTTTCACTGGCCATGATCACATCAATGACTTCTGTGTTGAGCTGACTGGTATACACCTCTGTTATGCTGGAGGTTTCGGTTATCATGCTTATGGGAAGGCTGGATGGACAAGGAGAGCGAGGGTGGCTGTAGCCTCTTTGGAAAGAACAGCAAAGGGAGGTTGGGGAGCAGTCAAGTCTATCAAAACATGGAAGCGCCTTGATGATGAAGATCTCATTGCTATTGACGGTCAGGTGCTTTGGAGCAAGACCTCTGCCAGTAAGCTTCTTTTGAATGCCTTCTTCCCTCTATGGCACTAGTCTTTAAACAACGCTGTCCGAACAGTGAGGATGCTTACACTTTACTCAAGTACATTTGATGCCCCATGATTTCATTCTTGCTATCCATCTTGCCAACCTTGTTACTGTTGTTAGACAGGAACATAAAGGAAATTGCAAAGTTGAAAGGCAGTGAAGATCTTTGGGAAGTGGCCAAGCTACATAACCGTGAATCCTCATTCCCATCGGTATTCATCACATAAAACTAAATCCTATTTGAGTTTACAGTGATTAAATTGTTACCTTTTATTGAAGAGTACTATTTTGTCACAGCACCTCTTTGATATACAATCCTTTCCATTATGAAACTGAGAGATTGGTGCGAACGAAACACTAAAAGACCAGATTTCCTCAAGGCTATACCAAGACCACTCTTTGATCTTGTGGACAAATGCTTGACGGCGAACCCAAGATTGAGGATAAGTGCAGAAGAAGTACTAAACCATGAATTTTTTGCTCCATGCCATGAGGGCTTAAGGAAGCAGAGGCCTAAGCTACATAACCCAAGATTGTAGAGGTTTTTCATTTACCAATTGTTGTGAATGTTGTAACTGTCAGTCATGCTGACTTAGAATTGTAATACTTGAATTGATACTTGGGCCCTGGTTAATGTTTAATATTTAACTAATGTGGATGTCAAATTATATTTGAATATAAATGAAGCTTTTTTTCCTGTTAATGTTTGATATTTGACTAATTTGGATGTCAAAATATAGACTGATGTTGTGGGAAAGTAGAGAGGGGAGGAAAAAAAGAAAAAAGTCATTTCAGGCGGTTCACAATAAACTGCCGGTAAAAATTAATGATTACTCGCGGTTTATAGTAAACTGTCCGTAAAAATTAATTATTATCGGCACTTTAATGATATTTACCGGCAATTAAAATCGCCGGTATAATTCCAGCGGTTGTAAAAAAACTGCCGGTAATTCTCTACCAGCAAGATATTTTTTGGCAAATTTTTTAATCACCGGTGAACCGCCGGTAATGTTTTTTCCGGTGATTTTTGAGATATTGTCCGGCGGTTTAAACCGCCGGTGAAATAAAAAATCTTGTAGTGTGTCTTGTACCAAAAAAAGATGTTAATTAAGGATTATATATATATATACCCCAAATGAGATGGCGAGATGTATTGAATGTTATAGATTCATGAAGGAAATGAATTGCAAATTTGACCATTAAGATTTTATGATTTCCCACCTGAACAGGACAATCTAATGGAAAAAGATTTCAAGGTACATGTGTGTTATGTGTCACTTCAACTTAATTTTCTTTTGAAGAATGGAAAAACATGTTTCAAGGAAAAATGTGCCCTCTCCTGACAACCTAAAATAGTAAAATATAATAAGCACAATATATTATTGCACACATGCTTACACAGCATCTCCAAAATAGAAAAAAAATGGACAAAGCAAATCACAAGACATTGATAGACTGATAAGTGATGACCAGAATATATTATTACAGTTGCCTGTGCGTACAAATGCATGCTTACACATTGATAAACTGGAGCTACTATGTTTTCTCTTGAAACAAATAGATTACAGAACACATTCTCATCAACAATATTATTTTTTCACTGAGCCCATCTTCGCAAGTTCGCCACTCTCAAAGCTGCTTAATCAAAAGAGCTATCCTTTCTATCATGTTCTCCAAGAACTTAAAGTAGTCATGTCTCCATAACTTCTTTATCAATAAAGTACCGAAAACAACCCAAAATCTAACAACAAATCCAGGTCCCATGCTAATATAAAACCATGCCATGTCAAGATCATTTCCATTGCCATTGTTATCCAGAACTCCTTCAATGGGAGGAGACACATTAGATGGATCATCACCAGGACACTTGGTTGGAAGAGGGAGTCCACACAATAAAGGATTGCCTTTATAAATGGATGGATCATCGAGTGTTTGGAGCTGATATCCAGAAGGAATTTTTCCTACCAAGTTGCTGTGAGAGAGGTTCAAATGAGCCAAAGATGTTAATGAAGACAATGTAAGAGGAATTGGTCCCGAGAGATTGTTGTTTGAAACATCTAATGTTTCTAATGACCGCAAGTTTCTAATCTCATCCGGGACGCATCCAGACAGATTATTCATTGAAAAATTTAAGGTACCAAGGGCAACAAGCCTTGTTATCTCTGCAGGGATTTCACTAACTAATCTATTTGCTGAAAGATCAATGATCCTTACAAAGTATGTATTTATTCCATTATATTTGAGCTCTTTTCCTTTTGCCACAACCACCATTTGTTCCATGTGGTCCTCCAGATACTCAAAACTACTTTTACCGTAAACTAGAGCTCATAAATTACCCAAACAATGAGGAATAACTCCTGAAAGGTTATTACTTGCAAGATCTAGGATGTGAAGATTAGTGAGACTGCACCATTGTCGAGGGATTTCTCCGCTGAATGAGTTAGATCGCAGCCGTAGCATCTGTAATGTAGTGGCACGTTCTCCTATCCAGAAAGGTAATTTTCTTGATAATTTGTTTCTTCCAAGATCAAACATTGTCAAATTGCAGTTTTGCAAGGATGGAGGAATTTCTCCATGTAGATTATTGTTGCTCAACATTAGAAACTTATGAGAACTCAACGAACCCAATGAGCTAGGAATATTACCTGAGAGATTATTGCTCGCAATATCCATGAAAATTATTTTTTGTGATTCATTCCAGCACTGAGGTAGATCCCCAGATATAATTGATTGTTCCTAAGGATAAGATATCCCAAATTTTCCATTGTACAAATCGATGATGGAATTGTACCACTGAGACGATTCTCAAACATATGAAAAAGATGCAATCGTGGCATCAGTTGACCAATATTTGATGGAATCGGTCCAGAAAATGAGTTAGTGTCAATATAAAGCACAAATGCATTTGTGGACCATAATGGAAGCGAGCCCTCAAAACGATTATTACTCAAGTCCAATTGTGTAAGTTTTGGAAATTCTAGATGGATTGGTAGCTTTCCATTTATTTCGTTGATGGATATATCCAGAAAGGTGGCTTGATTAGAAGATAACATGGAAAACCACTGCTCTTGTATGGTATCTACAATTCCAACATTTCTTAATACCACAGCAGTGAGTTCACTTTGAAGTTGAAGCCATACCGGAAACCCAAGGACATGACTTGTCTCTCATAATAATAAGAATCGGACTTGAGTTTACCTGTGCTTATTGCTAAATGTTTGAGAGTCGCCCAAGACTTTCAGGAATGGTTCCCGTCAAATTATTGAAGGAGAGGTCCAAGTGTTGAAGATTTGCAAGTATTCCTATTGAATCGGGGAGTACCCCTTCAAAAAAACTGTAGCTGAGATCAAGTTTTGTGAGCCTTGTGAGATTGAACAACCAGTTGGGCATTGAGGAGTAAAACAAGTTACTAGAGAGATCAAGGACTGAAAGCAAAGTTAAGTTAACCAAGGGGAGTGAGAGTGGAAGGCTCTGTAGAGAACACCCAGGTAAGTGTAACTCAACTGCCCTGAATCTTGAATCAAAACCGAGATGAAGATGATTCAGGCTGGATAGGTTTCCAAGATGATCGAGGGGGGATCTCTCCGGAAAAGAACGAAGAAGAGAGATTGAGATATCTCAACTGCTCAAACATACCTAAGAAGTTAGGAATTTGAGTTCCATTAAAATGATTGACGCTCATGTCCAAATAATTCAAATATTTCAACTCAAGTAAAGAAGAACTTATCTTACCTTCCAAACGCGACCTTCGGTAATGTGATAGAAAGGCCACCCATTCATCGTGCTCCATTGAATTTAAATCCTCAATGCTGGGAATCGGAATTGGGTTTCTGAGGTCGAGCTTGACGACATGTCCCGATATGTTGTTGCACCGGACGCCACTCCAGTGGCAGCAATCGTCTCCCTTCCAAGAAGAAAGTCTACCAGAAGGATCTGTGAGAGCATGTTTGAAGTTGACAAGTGTTTTCCTCTCACTCTCAATGCACTTGCCAGAGGTGGTCAAATATGATGATGATGATGATGACGGCCCTATAGCTAACAACTAGAAAGCATGTTCGTGTAGGGGTGCCGTGTCCGTGTCGGACACTCGGATACTCTTCGGACACGTGTCGGACACTCCTTAGAAGTGTCCTGAATTTTTTTTTTTTAGGAGACAGCGGGGACACGGCAAGGACACGCGGGGGACACGGCAAGGACACGCGGGGGACACGGCGGGGTACATTTTGTAATTTTTAAAAGTGCAAAAAAACCCCTGAACTTTTCCAAAGTTACAAAAAAACCCCTTTGAACTATTTTTTTGAACATTTCAGCCCCTTATCTTCTAAAAGTTGACATCTTGACCCCTTGAAATAACTATAATGACATATATACCATTTAATATGACTATTATGCCCTTTTCTATATAAATATAGTATTTTCTAAAATAAAAAATTTTAAAAATAAAAAATAGTAAGATAAAATTCCTAAATAATAAATTTAGAAACAAAAAAATAAAAAATTCAATAGAACTTTGTTTAACATAAAGTCATGTTAGTTTATTTGGTATTTTGTATTTAAATTTATTTATTTGTTATTAGAAAAATGAGTAATATGCAAGATTCTATTAGTGGGTTTGAATATAATGAACATCCTTTTTGAAAATACATTACTTGCTTGATAATAAATTGAAGTATTTGTGTGATTTATTATTTTTTTATTGTTAGATTTATGGTATTGTGGATATTGGTTAACTTGTTGAATATATATTAATATATTATTTCATAGCCGTATCTCCGCCGTGTCGTGTCTTGTTTTTTTAAAATTTGTCGTGTCGCCGTATCCGCATCGTATCATATCCGTGTCCCGTATCCGTATCCATACTTCTTAGGCTAACAATCACACTCCAACAAAAACAACAAGACTAAGAAAAACACTACTCTTAGCCATGGTGGAGTTGAAGGTATGCAATACTATATGATAATATTCGCAGCATACGTATGCCTTTTATAAGTGCATTCATCAAGTCATTGCAGAGAAGAGAGAGAGGTGGGCCATATAATCAAGTCATTCCTTAGTCTTGGAACAAAAATTATTATGAATCTGTTCCAGATGTGGGCCCCACTTATTTTATCTTATACTTATTCATGTATCACATTGTGAATGCAATTGTTTTGCATTAGACTAAATATACAATGGGGTGAAACAACGCGGTAGTATTTAAGAAATTCTGATTGGTTTATGTAACGGTGATAACTTGTATATTTAAATGATGATATGTTATATCCTAAACTTCTTTCATAGAAGAATACAAGAGTTACTCGTAGGCTACGTGGTTGTTTTTTTTTTTTTTTACTTGAGTGGGCAAAGAAACACATTTTTGTCTTTATGCGACACTTGAACTCTTAACTTCTATTTTAAAAGGTTAAATTTGTTTAGATAGAAATAACAAGGAAAAAAATATTTTTTTTAATATTTTAAGATTTCTGATAATAGAAAGAAGTAAGAAAATTTTGTGGCCGGAAAAATAGCTTTTCATAACCACGTAGCTTTTTTTATAAAAAAATTTGATTTCTTGAGATGTTTTATAAATTTAGAATGCCTTTCTTTTGGTGTAAGTTTAATGCATTTTAAATTATAAAATTATAATTTCTTAAAAAAAAATGAAAAAATTTCATGTAACTATATATATCTCTCGTATAGTGATTATTATATTTATAACAGCCTCCACCAATCTTTCTATTTAAAATAATTTAAATGAGAGTGATATATTTCACCACATCACGTATGTTATGCCAACAACTGTTCAGTCCTCAAGCTCACAAGAGAGTCAATTGGCATGTGATTGTCACAAAAAAAAAAAAGTCCCATTCTCGTTCCCACAATCAGCCAATGTGTTACGCGGTGTTGTATAGAGTCGAGGAAGATGTGATAATGGCAAACATAAAGTCTTCATATTCCTATACTTAAATGACGCAGCACTAGACAATTGATTTTCTTTTCTTTCTGAATTCCCAAGATCGAGGTACACAAGTTATGTTGTCCTTAAATTACTATATACATGCAACACTTATCAATCAAATTATGCCTTTTAGTCCTTAAATTACTATATACATCCAACTGATTTTTCTAATTCTACAGCTCCAAATATTTATGATGCTACATTGATGTATAATATGTTAAACGAGAACGTGCCAGTGTTTGTTATTGTAGGATATCGTTCACATTATGTATATGTATTTGTTTCTAATGAAAATAGTAAAATTTCACGCGGGTGCTTTATGTTGAGTCATCTTCAAAGTCCAAAAGAGATCTTGTTGTGGGGTCAGTGTGAAGAATTTATCTTCCCCGCTATCACGTCTTTGCAGACTTTTTACAACATAACGTAAACCATAGAATCAACGCGGGACCAAAATGAAGAGTGGTACAAAAATAATTATGAGTCCACCAAATTCTCTTGACGAACATGTAGTTTCACATTATGAATCCTGCAGTTTCATTCGATGGATGAAGCTCACCGCGATCAATAATAATGAAAAATTTAACTGGAAGCAAATGGTATAAACTTTACCTGCAGAGTGCAAGGATGGAGCCAATGAAGGCTCAGGGTTTGAACTTCACCCACCGGATGCAAGAAGGGGCCAAGTGTTCCCTAACACTTGGACTGGATCTATCATTATAGAGTAATGCCATTATGAGGTCATGCTAATGACACTTGTCACCTACTCTCTTTCAAATTGAAATATTTTGAACAAAATAATAATAATGCACAAATTATATTAATGTAAAAAAAAAAAAAAAAAGCTCAAAATACCATAAAATATAATTATACAAGACAGTCAAAGTGAATAGTATAATTTGATTGAATGAAGTCAAAAGAAAGGGTGTTGTAAAAATTCATCAATTACTGTGATCTGTTGTAAATGATTTTGGTACGAATTTTTCAACGTATAATCATCGTACAATTCTTTTTCAAATGGTTAGATTCTCATCTCAATATTTGTACATGAACAATCTAACAGAGAGTTATGACATGCAATCAAACTTACTGCATAATTTGATGTGGTAACACAGAATTTAGTCTCTTTGCAGATTCACTATGAGAAAGGAGGATTTTTCTAAACGCGTCGCTTATTGGTCCCATATGTTCATCGTATGTGTCACATTATGATTTAAAGAGACTACAAAGATCACAACAAGACAGACAATAGACATATTACATCAACATATAGAACGGTTTCTACAAAACACGCACACGCATCAAGTGTTAAATCATAATGCTTCTTTCTATACATGTAAATGGAAAAGGGTGCCAATATTTGATTAACACGATCCATCTACAAAAGCCATAAATTTCTATTAGTTTTTTTTTTTTTTTATGTTTCTAAATTTATTATTTGATAATACAATTTACTAATATTTTTATTCACATTTTTACTTATTCGTCAGTTCTACGGTACTGTTTTCTTATGTGAATAGATCTCATCACCTTAAATGTATTAGTTTAATCAAATATCTAACTTATCTTTACTCATTCATTCATATATATATATATATAAGTTACTCATTCATATACTTCTACTTTAGTTTCCATTTCCAAAATTGTAATTGACTGAAAAAACACTCCAAATTAATATTTTGACCCTTGGGTGAACGTTAGACTTAGGTGGGCCAAGAATATGGCGCTTCTTTGTAACTAATGATTCCTGTGAGGTCGTGACGATGGAGAATCCAACCACCAAGCAACCTACATTAAAAGGGCACATATTGTGGCATTTTTCTAGCTTAACTATGGGTTTTTGTTATCGTATAAATAATATTAATAGATATCTAACCTTCGGAAGAGTATTAATCAGTCTTCTACCTCATTAAAGTACATAACCCAAACTATAAATTACAGCATCTACCATTTCATGGAATTTAAAACTACGATCTATTTAATAATTAGTACTGACCTTTCTCGTAAGAAGTGTAAGAATTGTTAGAAAAATAATATTAATAATAATACTTTAAATTTTTTATTATTTAATTCAATATATCATAAATAAACAACACTCATTGAAATAAAAAGTACAATTTATTTATTCAATACACAACAATAACATTAATAAATAGAACCTGATTGTAGACCGAGGCTCGAATTAAATTCGATCTCCTTAAGACAATTATAGCCCCGCAATGGTGTTGAACGGACTCTTGGCGATTATCTCCCAGGATACAACGATCTTCATCTCGATTGGTAGCAACACTTCAAACTAATTGAGCTTCTGCGAACCACCAATGTGTTAGTACTCTCTCTTTGACTTGACTCTCTTGAACTGTTGATTGAAACTAGACCACGAAAACTTTATATATGACCACTTGTGTTAGGCTATATAGAAAGGGAGAGTAGAGATGTAGAGAGAAGGAAAAGAAATCAGAAAACATATATCTTTTACAAATGAGGCTAATCGGCCTATTTATAGACCACTAGGTGCATTTTCACGTTTGTCCGAATAGGCATGGGACATGTTGTTTCACTCCAAGCGTTAAGAGTTGTGATCTTTCGTCGTAAGAGTTGTGATCTTTCGTTGGAAGTGTCTGTTCGTAATTCATATTTAAATGTTTGCTCATTACGAACTAACACTCGTGTCTGTTCATTACTTAACAGACATTTTACTACCATGTTATATCCAACGATGCTATGACAGACATTCTGCCATTCATTCAATATCACTTACAACGCATACATGTAATTTTTATTTAATTTTTCCAACAAGAATATCGAACCTCTCGTGCCTCGATGGGAAATCACCAAAAAGAAGGCGATCAAGCCTACCAGGTCGCAACAGTGCAGCATCGAGTAAATCAGGTCTACTGTTTAGTTCAAAAATACCTAGCATCATTTTGCATCCAATACATGAAATAAATGAAGAGATATCCAGAGGAAACTATTCTGAAAATAAAATAAATAAATAAATCTTAAAAGCTAAGATTGAATATGAGAAACACATCTTAGAAATTGCCAAGTCCACCATTCTAGTTGGCATGCAGTTGCTAAACTTAGAGGAAGAGAAAGATTTGTTATTTAGCAAAATAAAAGCTTTAAAACAATAGGTTGTTACACAGTCAATGGAATTTAATGAAATCTTAAAAGATAAAATTGATAAACTAGAAACTAATTTTAGGAGAACAAATAATGTGAAAGGAACATCCAAAAACTAGAATCTAAGTAATTGAAAAGCCTTCTAAAGTAAAACTATAAGGTTAGATTCGCATAAGCATGTTCCTACATATTATTCTTCTGAAAAAAGGTCACATAAAACACTACTAAAACAGAATAAAAGACCTTAGTTGTAGCATTAAAATCTCTCAAAAGTGAACTTATTGAAGAGAGTGTCATAAATTTAGAAAATGTTCACATTGATAATCAATTGGTGGATATATTCCCAAAAACATTAGAACCAACTAGGTTAGAATACCTTAGGAAGGCCCCGTGCGGTCAAATAATATCATCAAACCATTACTTATGTGTAACGACACGTCCTGCTTTGCTATGTAAATATTGCCGGTTCATGTACAATTACCAAGCTTTCATTTTGAGATAATCCATATCGGTGTGTAGATGTTATAGGCTGTAAATACTCTCTTATCATTGTTTACAAATTTTCAAAATGCGTCTGTATAATGTGATTTATTTTGGTCCCCACATTCATAATTTTATGTGTGAAAAGCTAATGAATTTCTTATAGAAGTAAGTTTACATTAAGGATCATATACTGTTTACAAATTTTGTTAGCCCTGTGGTATGCCCCTTCCTTATACGCATGTAGTTTTTTTTTTTTTGTCATCAAAGAAAATACATGTTGCAGACCCATTCAAATGGGATAAAGGCAAAAATAATAAATACATTTTAGCAATTTGAAGTGTTATAGCAAGACTATGGGGATTAGTAATGTTCTGTCCACGATTCTCTTCAATTTTTCCATGACTTATATATTGAATCTGTTTTCGCTTTATGGCTTTTGGAAGTGGTTCTTTTTTCAGTTTTCCTTTTAGCTACCTAAGCCACCGTGTATATCTGGATTTAGTTCTTTGAGGGTTCCCCATTTGTTTGTTGTTCCCCTTTGTTGGTTTTATTATGAGACAGATTCGTAGATACTAACACACCATGCCTATTAGCAATAACTAGAGTTTGCAAAACTACGAATTGATAATGGAAATGGTTTTGTGATGGAATTATACATAACAATGTATTTATTGCACGCATGCTTACACCCATCCAAAATAGAAAAACGACAAAGTAAATCAGAGAGCATTGCACTTGACAGTGCGTACAACACACTTATACATATACACTTAAGACTTACTAATTTCACTTGAAACAAATAGATTAAAGATCTTCTCACCATCAAGATTAACTTTTCACTAAGCCCTTCTTCTTCGCAATCGAGCCACTGCCAATGAAATCATAAGAGCTATACTTTCTATCATGTTCTCCAAGAACTGAAAGTAGACATACCTCCATGACTTCTTTATCAATAAAGTACCAAAAAAAACCCAAAATCCAACCACAAATCCAGGTCCCATGCTAATATAGAACCATGCCATGTCAATATCATTATCAACGTCACTGTCATCCAAACTTGCTCCACTGAGAGGAGGCACATTAGATTTGTCATCACCTGGGCACTTGGTTGGAAGAGGAAGCCCACAAAGTAAAGGATTACCTTCATAAATCGACGAATCATCGAGTGTTTGGAGCTGGTTTCCAGATGGAATTTTCCCTACCAAATTGTTGTGAGATACATTCAGGTGGGCCAAAAGCGTTAATGAAGATAAACTTTGAGGAATTTGTCCCGAGAGATTGTTGTTCGAAACATCCAAGGTTTCCAAATACAGCAAATTTCCAATGTTATCTGGTATGCATCCAGACAAATGATTCATTGAAAAATTTAAGGTACCAAGTGCAATGAGGCTTGTTATCTCTTGAGGAATTTCACCAACTAGGCTATTTGCCGAAAGATCAATGTTGTTGACATATTTTAGAGTTCCACGGCCATACTTGAGCTCTGTTCCTTTCATCACCAAACTTATTTGCTCTGTGTCGTACACAATTAAACTGTTGTCACCATGAATTAAAGCCGATAGATTTCCCAAACAGCTTGGAATGGCCCCTGAAAGACTGTTGTGTGCAAGATCCAGGATGTGAAGCTTTTGAAGGTTGCACCATTGTTGAGGGATGATTCCCCTGAATGAGTTAGATCGTAGGGATAACAGTTGAAGAGATGAATTTTCACTTTTATTTTTTCCAATCCACAAAGGTAGTTTTCCTGATAGTTTATTTCCCCCAAGGTCAATGCTCAATATTTTTAAGCAGTGTTGCAAGAAGGATGTAGGAATTTTTCCATTTAGATTATTCCTACTCAACAACAATGTATCAAGAGAACTTAGGGAACCAATAGAAGTCGGAATATTACCTGAAAGACGATTGTTCGCTACATCCAAGTATCGTAAGTATTGCAATTTTTTCCAACACCGAGGGAGCTCCCCAGAGAGTTGATTGGTTCCAAGGGCAAGATGCTCCAAACTCTTCATTGTACAAATCGATGTTGGAATTTTACCATTGAGATGATTCTCAAACAGATGTAGAAATTTCAATTTTGGCATTAGTTCACCAAAATTTGATGGAATTGGTCCCGAAAATGAGTTGTTGTTAAGGGACAACACAGATGCATTAGTGAACCATAATGGAAGGGAACCCTCAAAACGGTTATTACTCAAGTTGAAAAGAGCTAGTTTTGGATATTCTAAATGGATTGGCAGATTCCCTTTTATTTGGTTGCTTGATAGATCCATATAGGCGGCTCGAGAAGATAACTTGGAAAACCATTCCTCAGTTATGGTGTCTGCAATTCCAACATTTTTTAGAATCACAGAAGTGAGTTCACTTTGAACTTGAAGCCACACTGGAAATTTGGACCCCACTAGGCAGTTTTCTAGTTCAAGAAATTTGAGCTTGAAAGGAGGTACCCATTCATATTTCATATTAAAAACCAAGGACCTGACTGTGTCTGTTTTTGTAATTGCTAAATATTCTAATTTCGTGAGATTCATGAAGTGGACTCCTGTTACAACACCTTCCCATGAATTCCTTTCAAGATTTAGTTCTATGAGTTGTGAGAGTTGTCCAAAACTTTCAGGAATGGTTCCATTCATCTTATTGTAAGAGATGTCCAATTCTTGCAAGTTTGACAAATTTCCAATGGATTTTGGAATTGAACCCCAGAATGAGTTGTCAGAGAGGTCCAGACGTTGAAGATTCTTAAGTATTCCCATTGAATCTGGCAGTTCCCCTTCAAAAGAGTTTTCCTTTAAATTTAGTGACACTAGGCTAGTTGGACAGGCCGAGAATCCACCAAAAAACTCAGCCACCTCGCCGCTGAAATTGTTTGCAGAAAGGTCCAAAATTTTAATCTTGCAAAGGTTCCCGAAAATTTTTGGTATTTGACCTTCAAATTTATTATGAGACAAATCGAGGGATTCCAAAGACTTCATCAACTTCACGAATTCACTTGGAATGGATTCACCGAAAAAATTGCTGCTGAGATCAAGTTTGGTAAGGCTTGTGAGATTGGAGAACCAGTTTGGTATTGAGTGAAAATTATTATCAGAAATATCAAGTGATTCCAAAGACTTTACGTTCACCAATGCACCCCAAGTGGCTCCATTGAAGTAATTTTCGGCAACATCAAGTTCTGTGAGGCTTGTGAGATTGGACAGCCAGTTGGGAATTGAGGTGTTAAACCAATTAACAGAGATATCAAGGACTGAAAGCGAAGTTAAGTTAACGAATGAGAGTGAGAGTGGAAGGCTCTGTAGAGAACACCAAGGTAAGTGTAATTCCACGAGGTTAGGAAGCATATTAATTGATTGCACCCAATTAGTGTCATCATTGGCATAGGTGCTTTCCATGTTAAGGTATTTCAAAGAAGAGAGACCTGAGAGCCATTCCAAAGATGAGGTGGAACCTCCAGCAAGATGAAGATAATTCAGGCTGGATAGGTTTCCAAGATGAGGTGGAATCTCTCCGGCAAACGAGAAAGAGAGATTGAGATATCTCAATTTCTCAAACATACCAAAGAATTTAGGAATTCCTTCAAAATCATTGAAGCTCAGGTCCAAATAATTCAAATATTTCAACTTAAGCAAAGAAGAACTTATCTTACCTCCCAAACGCAACCTTCGTCCCTCCGGTGTATCAAATATGTCATCAGCCTCGGTTCTGAGGTCGAGCTTGATGACATGTCCAGTCATGTTGTTGCATCCGACGCCACTCCATCGGCAGCAATCGTCACCCCTCCATGAAGAAAGTCTACCAGAAGGATCTGTGAGAGCATGTTTGAAGTTGACAAGTGCTTTTCTCTCTCTCTCAATGCACTTGCCAGAGGTGACTTTAATCATATTCGATGACCCTAACAACCACACGAGAAGAAAGAGACTAACAGCAAGACTAAGAAGAGTGCTACTGTTAGCCATGGTGTTCTTGAAGATATGGAATGATAGCATTCACAATATACATTTATATATGTCTTTTATAAGAGGATTCATGAAGTCTTTGCAGAGAAGCTACAGCAGATGCAAGGAAAGAGAGGTGGGCCATATAATTTAATTATACTACAATATTCTATTCATTAGTCTTGCACCAAAGGGCAAAGACTACTCTATTCCTTTGTCAAGAGTACTGTTACGCCGATAATCACGAGTCCACCCAATATTTCAACCAAGTGGTTTGTTGCTTCACTTTATTTGTTAGAGCAATGTTACATATCATTAAATTATTTTATGAATTTCTATTATGAATAATATGACAATTAAATGATGAGTTAATATTTATGAGATTCCCTCCATACATAGAGTCCTAATAATATTATCACCTGCCACATCATTCATGATAGAAATTCATGAAATAATTTCATTAAGTTTAATATTTCCCTATTTGTTAAGGCATGGGCTTATGCCAATAATTATGAGTCGACTAAATCTTTCACCTTTATAATTTGGAAAGAGCAATGTTACACGTCATGAAATTATTTTATGAATTTGTATCATGAATGATGTGGCAGATAACAATTTTCATTATTTTAGGAGATAAAATTAAAGAGCAAGGAGATAAAATTAAAGAGCAATGCTGCACGTCATGAAATTATTTCATGAATTTTTATCATGAATGATGTGGCAATTAAATGGTGAGTTAGTATTGGTGGGATTCCCCCATACACGGAGTCTCAATGGTATTATCACCTGCCACGTCATTCATGATAGCAATTCATGATAAAATTTCATGAAGTTTAGTATTTTCCAAAATTAAATAAAGAGTTAGTATTAGCGGAATTTCCCCCATATACGGAGTCCTATGATATTATCACCTATCACATCATTCATGATACAAATTCATAAAATAATTTCATAACGTTTACCATTTCTTATTTGAAAAATGCTAAACGTTACAAATATATATTCGTGATATATATTTCAAATTAGGTGATCGATTATTTCACATTATATGACTGATTATTCACGATTTACTGATTATTTCACGACTTTCTGTATTTTAAAAAGATATATTTTTTAGAATACAAGATATGCATAAAGAATAGCAAATCGTATGATTATAGAATTCAAACCCCAATCAATTTCTATCGGTATCTTCGTTTGAAACACTTTTCTATTAAATATTCAAATAATTTATAATAAAAATTACAATTATTTTTCATAATTTCTTTAACATACGCTTTGAGAATGGTCTTTTTCTATTCAATAAGAACTTTAATTTTTTCAGCCCATCTTTTGCTTGAATAAGAGCTCTAATTTTCTTGGTTATCTATATGTGTGAATAATTAAATAAATACATAATCTACTTAAAGCTCTTATAATTGTATTGATAATCTACTTAAAGCTCTTATAATTGTATTGATTTGATGTTTTCTTAATACAATTGAATTTTAAAGAGAGACCCGATAAAGATGAAGAGAAGTTGACAGATTGCAGAAAAGAATAAATATATATATAGAATAAAATATAAAAATAAAGAGATAATAAGATGAGATGGTGGTGCAGCACTGCAACGCGTTGTTTTGTGGAATACATTGTGTTTCTTGGGGAATGCACCTCTGTGCTTTGACATCTTTGTCTCACCTTGAATGACAAAAGGAGCACTTATGTGCTTTTGAGCGTCTTTCCTCTTGCATGCTTGCCTAACATCTAGCTCTGATACCACTTGTCACGGGCCTAGATTTTTGTGCTCAACAGCACAGCCTGTACAATAACCCTCGGGAGCGCCATGGCACATGTCCCAGGGTTTAGCTTTACACGTCTTACCTTGTCATAGATCACATGCTGACTAGTTTCAGCCTGCTTTGGCCTCATCAGGAGAACAACTCTAGTTCTTGACCAATTTGTGTAGGGATGGCCAACTCTTTTCATAGTCAAGTCCATGAGTAGTGACAAGCTCCCCACACTCAACTTGGGTCGACTTGCCTAACTCTGATGTGACACACTCATATGCCCCTACACATTCCTTCTCTAGAACCACTTTCAGCCCTCTGAATCCCTATGCTAGCCAACATGTGCTTCGTCTGCGTTGTCATGACGAGTGGAAGAGAACCCGTCTAATACTAATTGTATGTGTTACGTTGTGGTGTATGGATGGAGGAAGACGTGATAATAGTGGCACACAAATATTGGCCCACAACACTAGAGAATTGATTTTCTTTTCTTTCTAAATTCCACAAGAGGAGCATCAAATATGTTGTTCTTAAATGAGTACATCTAGGAAGCACGTATACTTCTATAAGAGTAACGTACCCGTATCGGATACTTAACGGATATCGATACTCCTTAGATACTTGCGGATACATGTCCTATACTTTCTAAACGTATCCATAATTTTAAAATATATATTTTTATTTCTAACACGTATCTGATACTTCTTAGATACTTTGATCATGTATCCGATACTTCTCAAATACTTCAAAACACATTTCTAATAAGTTTTAAACATTAAAATGTATAATAATATCATAGTATAATTGTTAAAAAAAAGTTTAAATTTATTTAAAAAAGAAGTGTTGAGATATATATCATAATTTAATATAAAATTTATCTATGCAAATTATGCAATATGATTCTTAACTCTTATTTTGTTTGTTAATCAATATATTTTATAAAGAAATGATAATAACTCTATTTTTTTTGTATATATAAAAATATAATTTGTTATTTTTATATTGTCGTATCCTGCCGTACCCGTATCTTCTTTTTTGAGATTTGTCGTACTGCTCAACCCGTATCGTATCGTACCCATGTCCCGTATCTGTATCCATGCTTCCTAGGAGTACATACTGTTGGAATTTAATCCATACTCAACTTGTAGAAATCAAGAATACTGCAATTAATTAAAGAGGAGATTTTAATTGACATACCTGAATGAAGATTAAGCTGTAAAATACCTTTGTGTTCCTGCAAGAATCCCTAGAGAGCTCTACCCCCTTTCTGAGAGTTGTTCTTCGATAGGGCTGAATAAGGGTTGTGAAACCCTTATTTATAACAACAACAGGGGGGACGGCTTCTCTACAAATAAAATACCTAAGTCTCCCTTCCTATCATGGAGACCTAGATACCAACGACTAGGATTAAATCCTATCAAATAAAGTTGGAAAACCACAATCCAACGGTGTAAATATTATACTGCCAATTAGACCACAATTGACAAGTATAACCCCAACCCATCAAGTAACAATAATTACATTGCAATCCAATTTTAGAAATAATGCATAGAACCACAAAAAATATTTTATTTATTTAAAATATTCCAACAATCTCCCACTTGGTTCATGCACTTTAAATTTTATAAAACAACACTATGGATTGCAACACTTTAGAAAAGTCGAGTGGCCACTCATTTTATTTTAAAAAAATACAATTATCGAAACAGATGGGTTGAAACTTTAAAACACTCTCTTCCATAAACTTCCTCAATAGTGGATCATGGATGCATAGACAAGTGATATATTAGTCTAAACAGTTCCATGGTCTCAAAACTAATTCCATATAGGATTTGAGCAAATATAGTGATTTTTATTGCATTTCATGAGATGTGCAAACTGCATGTGGTCTAAGCGCATACCTCACTATCCGTCCTGCTTCATACCATCATGGTATGTCACCTGAACATATTACAGCAAACCGCCAACCTCCTGTCCAGTGTGAGGGTTTACCGATATGGAGCCAATCCCATATCTAGCCCAAGCTCTCCTCATGGAGTGTGAAACACTCCCACAGGCACTTTAATAATTATGTTTGGATATACCAATGTGGTGTCAATCCCACATCTAATCCAAACACCCTCATGAGTGTAACATCACTCCCAAGCAAACATAATAGCACGTGCATAAACTATATATAAATGAAGATAATAATAATGATGCATCATAACTTCATTTTGCATGCAAATAACTGTAACCAAAAGGCGTAAATAAACTGAAGAAAAATAACTATCACCATAAGGTGTAAATAAGCTGAAAGCTAACTGCAATGTAACATGATATAAAACAAATATCAGACGTCATAACACAATGACTCTCGAACACCTATCCGGATCACGTGCTCCATAAACAATTTACAATGTCACAGAAAATGTCATAGGCTTGTGTATGGAGTCCACAACCTTCAAATCCACAATAAAAAATTTTCAGTCACATGGCATGATTGGTTGTTTCACAACAACTAACCAACTCTGCATACATAGTGAAATATGTGATAATAGACTTCTTAGAGCTTTTCCATGAAACAGCTCCTTAAGCTAGCAAAAAAATAAATCCAGAAGTGAATTTTCTACTACTCGAGCAATCTGCAGAGTCAGCATCGGAATAACCAATTATCTCAAAGTAGTCTAATTTTCTATAGATCAACATGAACTCTTTAGTTCTCTGGAGATACCTCAAGACTTTCTTCACTACCTTCGAATAAATAATGTGCAGATTTTGCTAAAATTAACTTGACTTCTCACAAAATCATTATCGAGACACTTTTATTCTGACAACATATTTCCTTTAACACCTTGAACCTCACTTGGTACACAATATCTTCATCTCAAAAGTTTTTAATATTTTGTCAATACATGCCTTTTGAGAAAGTCCAAATTTTTCTGTAGTGCATATATTACATGAATGTCATTACTAACTAACAAAATATCATCAACATATAAGACAAAGATAACAAATTAACTCCCATTGAACTTGAGGTATATGCATTAGATCACGATACTCTTCAGGTTGAAATATGTAAATCACTTCCTTAATGTCTCAATTGAGGAATATTATCTAGACATCTATCTAATACAACTCAACATCATTAAGTATAAAAGAAACCACAAAGTTCTAGACTCCCACTGAATTCACACATACTCAATAAATTTTGCAATGACATGTTTCAACAATTTTCATAGGTTTAGAGGGATAATAAAAATTATAACCGAAAGGTCTCTCAAGATACTCAATAAAATGACAAGTGACAGTGTAAGGATCAAGTTTCTTAATATCTTGATTATACAATTTCACCTCTATAAGGCATCCTCACACATGTAAATGTCTGAGACTCGGCTTATGGCCCATTCAAAACATTGAGATATGTACTAAAACACTACGATTCACACCCTCTATATCTATAATCTTAAAAAATTGCATTTCTTCTACATCTTCTTGACACAGTCAACACATAAATTATAATCTGAAAAATTAGTAGTCCAATAATCTCATCCTTAACCTAGCGTTCATGTCTCTTTTAAGAGATATGTCCCAATCTCCTATGTCATAGCACATATTAATTATCTCTAACAAAACACGATTTTATCCAGAAGGTATCGAGCCCATAGATAAACAAGAGGCATGTATGATCTATTTCGAATCAATCCTCAAATATATTCAGGCATGTTAACTTAATTGGGCTAAAAAATTACCACAATAATTTTCATACATGCGTTGTTTTCCTTCAACTAAATCTTAAAATTGTGACAGTCTTTCTTTTGATGTCCTTTCATTTTGCAGAACCAACATTCATCATTCCTATGATCATGCATTTTTCTTTATCGTTCTACTTTTAACTTTTCTATTCAGTCAAATTTCCTTTCTTGCCGCTTATTTTCTTCTAGAAAATATTCTTACTGCTATTATTTACGACAAGATGATCTGACTCAATTTTAATTCCCTTGAGTCGCTCTTCCTCAATCACACAAAGTGCTAATAGCTGGTTAATATTTTATTTTGTCTCATGTGAATTATAATTCACCTTGAATTTCTCAAAAAGACCTAAACAGAGAATTAATATATCACTATGTGGACTAATAACTCATCATCAAATGTGATTCTCTGCTCCCTTTAAAGCATTAACCAGTTTGCACATCGTATAAATATGCTCCCTCATTGAACCATTGCCATCATATCTGGCTGACACAAGTTGTGTTAGATAATAATACTGTAACTGCTTCTTGGTGCCATGAACTACTTCCTAATCAGATCAAGAAGTTTCTTAGCAGTATTAAATACTAGAATACCACACCACAAATCACACCAATAGAAGCACAAATCAACCTTATGGCAATTGAATTACCTTTAGTCCACTTAAAATGTAACAACTTTACTACCTCAGAAGATTCTGCAACCAGCATAGAGGGTTTCTCCTTAAAAGGTACAGACTCGTAGTCTAATAAACCCAATATAGTATTAAAACATGTCTTCTAGGTAAGTATAATTTGAACCATCCAGTGGTTCAATTCCTGTAAGCTATATCTGAATTGCGGAAGCGTTAATAACCTCAAAACATGTTATATTAAATAACACCACATAAACAACATATAAAATAATATGTCACAGCTTTAGGGATTATCACTTTAATTCGTACTTGGAGTTTTAAGCCGAATTTATCAGGGTGTTTTATTATGTGCAAAACCTTTCACCCTGCGGGAACAGGTAAGATGTTATTTAAAAATCACCTTTGGGCAGAATTTTAAATACATTTACCCCCCAAATTTGCGATTAAATCGCACATAGACCTAGTTGATTATGCTTGAATTATTACTAAACACTTCCACTACCTTTGGGCAAGAGGATTATTTAGTTCTAACCCAAACACTCTCAACTATTCTACTCACTTATCCTATATTCAGACACTGATTACCTTTGGGCAGAACTAATGTCCCAATATAGGTAAGTGCACTGTAAGACCTTAATAAGACCAATATTTGTCTGTAAAATTTTTCAAAAATAATAACATACATGAGTGAATGTCACCTTTGGGCAGGCATCACTCACTTTGGATACTACCTTGAAACGGTCACTTTACCGGTCCTCCTAAACTCCAAGGAAATACCTAAACTTTAAGATTTCATTTTATTTAGGTTCAAAAACTTTTTTTTATAATGCACATAAAAATAAACCCAAATATAATGAGACAAAATATAAACATGGATCCAACAAACTTAAATATAAATAAAAGAAATATATTTATATTTATCCATGCACATAAAATTCACTATTCACAATTTATTGAACAATTAAATTAAATGTTCAATCACTCTGTACATGTAAAATATATATGCTTTAAACATGTATAACTGTAGCCTTTTGAAAAATATAGCACATGTAAAGTTGCTGGACATAATTGGTAAACACACTTGTGCACGTCACTCAAGACTCACAACCTCCAGAAACTTGGTTTGCAAAGAAACCAAAAATTCATATATGTTATATATATTCTTTAATTGCACAAGTCTTACCAATAATTGTCACTTGTTAATATAGTGTGTAAATATACATGTCATTTGATACAATATAAGCTGGCTCACATATGTACACATGTTGAACTAAATTCAAAAATTAACCCAAAATTAGATCAAGACACATTTCATGGGAACTCACTCTATCATCATGCATTAGAACATTATATTCTAATAAACAATTCAAAAGAAAAAATATTTGAATCAACTTAATGAATTAGATAACAATAAAATAAAATAAAACTATTCAATTGTCATCTCTATATACAAGTAAATATATATATATATATATATGCACACACTGGATGAAAATTGTTTCAAATTGTGCACAAAAATCGAGACATGCAATCTCATCATAACTTTTAAAAAAAAAAAACAATTCTTAACATTAAGAATGTGTATCAAAACCTTTAAAATCTGAATGTTTAACATTCTGTGCATCAACAATTTACTTAATAAATGATAAACTATTATGCACAGAAATCAATATAAACAATATGTAAAAGTAATGACACTTTTTCCATGTCATCTAACATCGTATCTGCTGGCTCCCAAATACACGCATGCTGAATGAACTAAAACACAACATAAGCTAATCTTCCATGAACGAAATTCAAAGGTTAACAAAATTGACCCACAAGTGTACAAGAGTATCTCTCCCCATAAACAGATACTCAGGTTTCATGCTAGATTATGGAGCAATTATATATATATATATATATATATATATATATATATAGTCTTGATTTCTACAAAGAAAAACTCTAGTCCTAACCTTGGCTCTGATACCAATTGTTGGAATTTAATCCATACTCAACTTGTAGAAATCAAGAATACTGCAATTAATTAAAGAGGAGATTTTAATTGACATACCTGAATGAAGATTAAGCTGTAAAATACCTTTGTGTTCTTGCAAGAAATCCTTAGAGAGCTCTACCCCCTTTCTGAGAGTTGTTCTTCGATAGGGCTGAATAAGGGTTGTGAAACACTTATTTATAACAACAACAGGGGGGGACGGCTTCTCTACAAATAAAATACCTAAGTCTCCCTTCCTATCATGGAGACCTAGATACCAACGACTAGGATTAAATCCTATCAAATAAAGTTGGAAAACCACAATCCAACGGTGTAAATTTATACTGCCAATTAGACCACAATTGACAAGTATAACCCCAACCCATCAAGTAACAATAATTACATTGCAATTCAATTTTAGAAATAATGCATAGAATCACAAAAAATATTTTATTTATTTAAAATATTCCAACACATACATATAACGTTTATCAATCAAATTAACTTGAATGATTACAGACTTTTGAGTATCTAATTGAAATTATATATGTTAACCTTGGTTGTGAAATTCATCAAATTATGAGAGGCAATTTTACTGAAATTGAAAAAAAAAAAATCGGTCAATAAATTAAAAAATATTATATCCATATATATTGTTAGATTTGAATCAATTCCATTATTTTTGGAAACTGAAAAATGAAACTCTAAAATCGAATCAAACTTAATATATTATTTGAGTCGGTAAATTGAATTAAATCGGTTCGCTGGTTCATTGCTTGAATTGCATGGTACTAGTACAATTGGTCAACGGTTTCACAGAGAATAGCAATGAAGAAAATGATATGATGAGAGGCTCTAGGTGAGTCCTCTGCAACATTATAATAGAGATGAGAGAGGGATGAATGATCAAGTGTCTGGAGTTGATTTCCAGTTGGAAATCTCCCCCAACAAGTTGTTATGAGAAAGGTTCAAGTGAGCAAGAAAGTTAATGACGACAAACTTTGAGGAACTGGTCCCAAAAGATTGTTGTTTGAAACATCCAAGGTTTCTAAATATAACTAGTTTCCAATTTTCTCCGGTATGAGCCCACGCAGATGATTCATTGAAAATTAAGGTACCAAGTGCAACAAGGCTTGTTATCTCTTCATGGAGGAATTTTCTCGTGTAGCTTATTGTTGCTCAACGTTAATTTCTGAAGAGAACTGTAGGAACCCAATCAGCTTGGAATTTCACCTGACAACTTATTGTTTGCCATATCCATAAAGAATAACCTCTGAAAGAGTTGTGAGAGAGGTACAATTGTTGAAGATTCTTAAGTATTCCTATTGAATCAGCCAGTTCCACTTCAAAAGAGTTGGACCCTAAGTTTAGTGACACTATGCTATTGGTTGGACAGCCCGAGAATGCACCAAAAAACTCAACCACTCCAATTGTTTCCAGAAAGGTCTAAACTTTTAAGCTTATTTCTCAAAAATATTGGTATTAGACCTTTAAAATCATTATCAGACAAGTCAAGGTCTTCCAAAGACTTGAAGTTAACGTATTTACTCGGAATGCATGGCTCCATTGAAGTGATTTGTGCTGAGATCAAATTATGCTCCATTGGTACTGAGGATTGAAACTTATTACCGGAGATAACAAGGACTGAAAGCAAAGTATGCAACGATAATGTTCACAGCATACATATATACGTCTTTTATAAGTGCATTCATGAAGTCATTGCAGAGAAGCTACCAATAGGGGTGAAAATGGTCATTTCAGTATATATGGATCGGTTCCTTACTGACTTACTGTTCTTGGTGAAACCGGAACCGTTCTCAACGGTTTCTTAATTTTGGAACTAGAACCAGAACCGTTGAGTTTGGTTCAGTTCTGATTCTTTGCGGTTCCAGTTCCCCAACGGTTCCTTGTCAAATTTTTATTTATTTTTTATTTTTTTAACATTGGCAAAATACACATTTATACTTGTGCACCCCTAATTATAACAATAGATTAGAAGTTATTAGTATTTATTTATATATTTATATATCTTATATTATATAAATATATAGAACATTAGAACTTAAAAGCTATTAGTATATATCTATATATTATATATTTTACACTTTATATATAAATAGAATATTAGAATTTAGAAGGTATTGGTATTTATATATATATATATATATATATATATAGAACACTAAAAGTTAAAAGCTATTATTAGTCATTTATATATATATATATTTTTTCTATTCCGATTCCTTGACTTGGAATCGAAACTAGAATCGTAGTGAACGATTTCTCAAATTTAGAACCGAAATCAGAACGGTAGTAAACGGTTCTGTTCAATTCAACTACAGTCTGATTCCACCGATTCTCTGTGCATCCTAGCTACCAAGCAAACGGTGAGGAAAGAGAGGTGGGCTATATACTACTACTACTACGTACTATTCAATAGTCTTCCATCAAAAACTTTCAGTTACTGATTAACTCTAAACTACATGGTACTGGCTGAACCTTCCACTTATATCTACCATTTTTAGTGAATAAATCAAAAAAAATAACTAAATCTATATATATTATTAGATTCGAATCAATTCCATTATTTTCAGAAACTGAAAATGAAAGTCTAAAACTGAATCAAACATAATTGATTATTTGAGTTGGTAAATAGAATTCAGTTCGTTCCAGTATGGTAATTCTATTATAAGGTCATCCTAATGACACTTATCACCAAATCTCTTTTAAATTGAACTATTTTGAACAAAATAATAATAATGCAAAAATTATATCGTCACGTACTAATAATAAAGTGATATTAATGTATAAAAAAAAAATCAGTTCAAAATACCATAAAATAAAATTATACGAGAGTAAAAGTTAATAGTATAATTTGGTCAAATGAAGTCAAAAGAAAGGATTTTGTAAAAATTCACCAATTACTGTGATCTATTGTAAATGAATTTTGGTATGAAATTTTGACCGTATAATTCTCATGCAATTCTCTTTCAAACGGTTAGATACTCGTCTCAATATTTCTACATGATCACCAAGAAATGACATAGAGCTATGACACGAAATCAAACTTAATGCATAATTTGATGTGATAAATAGAATTGAGTGGCTTTGCTGGTTCACTGCGTGAAATAAGGAGGGTTTTTCAAAACGCATCCTTTATGGAAAAATAGAGTCATTTTGGTCTCATATGTTCATCGTATGTGTTACGTTACGATATAAAGAGTCTACAAAGACCACAACAAGACAGACAATAGACATGTTACATCAACATATAGATCAGTTTCTATAGGACACGCAACACAAGTGTGAAATCATAATGATTCTTTCTATACATGTAAATGGAAAAGGTTCTATTATTTTTTTATTTTTTTTAGATTTCTAAATTTATTATTTAGTAATTTTATCTTTTTTTTTTAATTTTTAAAAAATATTATATTTATAGAGAGAATGGCATAATAGTCACAGTAAAGAATATATATGTCATTATAATTTTGTTAAGGAATCAAGTTACACACTTTTGTAAGATGATGTGAAATAAGGTGGATTTTTCAAAACTCGTCGCTTATGGAAAATTAGTCATTTTGGTCCCATATGTTCATCGTATGTGTTACGTTACGATTTAAAGAGTCTGCAAAGACCACAACAAGACAGACAATAGACATGTTACATCAACATGTAGATCAGTTTCTACATGACACGGGTGCACACGATATAGTTCTTTACAGTTCTTGGTGTAACCGAAACCGTTTTTAACGGTTCCTTAATTTTGGAACCAGAACCGTTGAGTTCAGTTTGGTTCGGTTCGGTTCGATTCCGGTTCCAGTTCCTCAACGGTTCTTTGTCAAATTTTTTTTTTTTAAACATTGACAAGATACACACTCATACTTGTACACCCCTAGTTATAACAATAAATCAGAAGCTATTAGTTTTTATTTATATATCTTATATTATATAAATATATAGAACATTAGAATTTAGAAGCTAAATGTATTTATTTATATATTATATATTTTATACTTCATATATAAATAGAACACTAGAATTTAGAATGTATTAGTATTGATTTATATATTATATATTTTATACTTTATATATTATATATTTATATAGAACACTAGAACTTAGAAGCAATTATTATTCATTTATATATTATATATTATATTTTTTTTTCTAACGGTTCTCGTTCTGGTTCCGATTCTTTGACTTGGAACTGGAACCGGAACCGTAGTGAATGGTTATTCAAATTTTGAACAGGAACTGGAATCGTAATAAACGGTTCAGTTCGGTTCAGTTATGGTTTCTTATGGTTCCAGTTCCACCGGTTCTTTGTGCACCCCTACACGCAGCACAAGTGTGAAATCATAATGCTTCTTTCTATACATGTAGATGGAAAAGGGTGGCAATATTTGATAGCACACGCTAACACTGAAGTTATAAATTTCTATTAGCCTTCTATTTTTTTTATGTTTCTAAATTTATTATTTGGTAATTTTATCTTCTTCTTTTTTTAATTTTTTAAAAACACTATCTTTATTGAGAGAATGACATAATGGTCATAATAAAGAATATATATGTCATAATAATTTTGTCAAGGGATCAAATTACATACTTCTGTAATATGAGAGACTAATTTAAGAGGTATTTTGGCACATGGAGGAAAGTTGGGATTTTTTTTTTTTTTTTGTACGTTTGCCTTAAATTTTCAAATTCTAAATGAAAGATTTTTGTGAGAATTAAATTTTCTGTAAGAAAAATTTGTGCAAACCATAAAAATTTATTGGCAAAATACTTGAATAGATAGACACTCTTGATACAATTCCAAAATGTTATGTCAGCCAAATTAAGAAACAAACACAGAAAGTTGATGCTAAATAAAGCCACAAAATTAGACTAGTAAGTGATACCAAAGTTCATTTATTTGAGACAGTGCTGTAAAAAAATTCTGCTCAATTTATTTATTTATTCTCTCATCTTCTTGGTTGCATATATTAGATAGTCTTGAGTATTCATTGAATGGTATGTTTATGTTCATGTTGGCACCAGGGCATTGAAATGGACATCATATTTTCTGAAACCCACCATAAAACCAACTTCAGTAACTCTATTTAGACCAAATCATGAACTCATCGTAATTACATGTTTGATTGGTGAAACAGTCGGAAACTACTCATCACCAAACCCAAAAAAAAAAAATTGTCATGCTCAAAACCAGAATAAAGGTCAACCAAGAAAGCACAACCGAATCTCTCTTTTTTTTTTTCCGGTTTCTTTCTTTAAAGCACGGAAACACAGTGATACAACATATCTAGGACAGGAATATGACAGCTATACATAGAAAAATAATATAATACAACATTATATATAAAAATAATATTTTTTGGTCATTTTATCAACATTTTAATGAATGAAATCACTAATTTGAAAGTTTGAGCTTGATGATTGTTGTTTTTGTTTTCTAAAATAGCATATTAATTTTTAAATTAACAATAATATATTTTAAATAGCATTGGAATCACATTCTTCTAAAAAAAAAATTAAAAAATTATTCCAAAACATTCCTGGTCTCAACCGTGTCGCACGTGTGTGTTGAATGAACAAGGATCCTCTGCAGTACACATTTGAGGGTCTACAATCCTCCCACGTTTGAGAGCCCACAAGCATGAGGATTGTGAATCATTGCAAGTGTTGTATTGTACCTGATCCAATCTCGTGTTTGATATCTTTACCGCACTTCTACTGTTCGTGCTTCTAGGACTTTTATTTTAAGTCACTGAATATTTGAACATTAACCTAAACCAAGGAAGAACAGTTACATATCTAGTCCAGGAATGATTCAATCTAATTTATAATCTTTGATGAGCCTTTTATTTGTTTCTAAGAAACTCAGAATACAATTTCCGGAAGAAAATAAATAAATAAATAAACTCGAATATGAAAATGAAACGAAGGTGAAAATTAAATTATATCACAATCAATCAAAAGATTTTGGACACAACAGCCTGAGAAAATAGGCGGATAAACGAATCTTCTCTACATGTATCTATCTAAACATCTATCTGTCACCGTGAAAAAAAGGGGGCCAAAACAAGAAAACCTTTATCTAGTATAGTCCCATTAATCAATGATGCAAATCTAACATTTCCAAACTGTCCAACCTTAAATCTCGAATCAACATCATTATATTTGACTACCTGAATTTTCTCAAGACAAGTCTAATTTCACCTGGAGGACCATAGTGGTGAAATTACTTGCGGCAAGAAATGCAATTATAAGCATGACAATAAGAGATGACAAGAATATCCAAACTGCCAATTATTTTGGCTGCATAACTGCCAAAAAAGTAAAATTTTGTTCTATGCTTTGGGATTTGACTTGTTCGTTAATATTTGCTTAGCTTTATCATTTTGCACTTCTATTAATTAATTATGCTTGGTTGCCCCAATGGATCCTCAATTAAAGCATTGTTCAAAATCAGCAGAATAAAACAATGAGAAAAAAGTATCAGTTATCAAAAATATTACATGGCAAACCTTTCAACCCGAAATTTGAAGAAAATAAGAATACCCAAGTCGATATGAATGGCCCTTCCAGTCATTCAAGATTTTAACGTATTGATTATATCTGCAATAAGACACGCAACAACAAATTTCACTGAACTATAAAATAATGATATTTTAAAATAAAAATAAATATAGAAGTACTAATAAATTTCAGCGAGGTTCGAATAATTTTTGTATAGGTAGTGCTCTAATTTTAACTCCACAAAAGAATATAAATTTGATAAAATGAAGAGAGCAAAATAAAGAAACAGAAAATGGAAGGAAACGGGAATATCAACTGACCATTTCGGCTCCTTATGTAAAGGGGATGGATTGGTTAGTTGTCATGCTAGGGTTGTCAATTTGCTTTTTGCGTTAACTGAAGGTAGATTCTGATCTAGTTGTCATGCTAGGGTTGCCCTTTTGCCTTTCACCTCTCTGGACTGTAAACAAGTTAGTTGTTAGTTAAAAGCCAAAATCTAAAGAAATTATACATAAATATATATAAGAGAAATGTGTTCGTGCCAGCCATATGCATGAGAGAGACCTGTGCAGCGACTGATCTCTTTGAATCCAAGAACTGGCTGTAAATGCCATATAACCGCTGCTTCTCAGCTTGTGAAACTGATGGTCTTGCCCTTGAAGCAACAGAATTCAGAAGAAGATTGGTGATGACCGGCTTTTTCCCAGTCTTCTCGCTATGTGCACTGTCCAGAAGCTCATGAACTGCAGCAAGCTGTGCGTCTGAGAGCAGAGCCTGGAGGTCAGCTCCACTAAATCCCTCAGTCATATGAGCTATGGCATCTAAATCAACGTCACTGGTAAACGGTAACTGCAATAACCCCAACAAGCAACCATAAGAAATGATTGACATTATAAATCAAGTTAAACAAGCAAGGCATAAAGAATAACACTCTGACCATGATGCAGCTTTTAAATTCTAATGCACTCCTACCATATCCTACCCACCCTTTGTGAGAGTAATATTTGGAACATGTGAAGTGAGAATTATATTCCAAGCAATAAACCAGTGCCAAGGATAAAATCTGCAGTTGCACCAAGGTCAAAGAGTACCTACCACCTGACCTTGGCGTAATCCCTAGATCGCTGTATGCCCACATATCATAATTCAGAGTGCTTTTGGTGGTAGTGTGGGTCCTCGTGTTTGATGTCACAAGCCCCGAAGCCCTGACCACAGCATATGTGCGGTTTGGCCTATGAAAATAAAGTAAGGGGGTTGACTAGGACCATGAACACAACTTGATACCCAACGAGAATTTGAATTTCTGAAGGCATAGAGGCTCAGATTGGGGGCCAGTTGTGGTGATAAAAGTGAACGAGAGTGTTGCTACCCTCCTAGAGTGGTCACGCACACCCTGGTCGTTGTGTCTAATGGGTACTCCATATATTGGCACATGTGGTAACAACTATAAAAGGACATGCCAATCAGTGGAATCACAGTGTGTAACAGTTATGCTGCCTCTATTCTCTCTATCCATTCAGCCCTAATCTTTTCCCATTGTCCTCATCACAATTTTTCCCCCAATAACTGTGAATTCTCATCAGCAACCAACAAGAAAAACCCAGACTTATACCCTTTAAACAAGATAAATAACATTGATCTTTCATAAATAATTACCATATCCCACAGAAACCACAGAAGGAATCTTTATGGTCTTAAATCTAAAGTTACTAACCATTATCTAACTCTGAAGCCTTCTTTTGTATTTTCAAATCAAATAATGATGGGGTGACAAACTTGTCATGGAAAATTTGTTGACACTCTAATCAAACAAAGCCATTTAAGATTTTTATAGTTCTGAATTTTTATATGTGAAATTGTTACCTCAAGGTTGGGGTGCAACTCGGACGGGTTGGGGGAGTTAAGGAGTCAACTCAAGCTCAGCCCGAAATATAGGATCCTTAACCCAAGCCCAAGCCCCACCCAGTCTTCAACACAAGGAATCTAACCGTAGCTAAACCTGTCGGGTCAGGATCAGGTTGGTTGGGTTCCATAATTAAATAAAATTAGAGGAGAAAATATCATTCATCAAATTCATAATTAGAATTAGATGAAACCAGATCAACAAATTTCTCTATACAAAATAAAATAAAATAAAATAAAAAATGTCAATTATCGGTTTGTCTGCACAAGAACATATGCAAAATTTAATTGTAATCGAGTTCCAAAACTTTATCATATCACAAGAGACTAGAGAAAAGAACAGACTAGACGGTCATCTCGTCATACGCGGCTCAATGAATCATAAATCCTCCACATTCATCGATGGAAGAAGCATCAACACAGCAATGGCACAACGACTGATGAGGCTCGATTCAACAAGGAGATAAAAGAATATTTCAACAAAATAAGATATAGATTAGATGGATCGACCAAGAGTTTGCAGCAACCAAGAGAAGATCAACTTGATAAGTAACATATTCAACAAGATATTCTTAACAAGATGTGTTGATTGTAGCTTGGTGCAGCGGGTATTGGCAGCGAAGCGGTGCTGAGAGCAGCAAGCTTGTATGACAGTTCGTGATGGCAGCTAGGGCTTAGTCTCATATGAGAACATAATGCCTCTTATACTTCCCTTATTTTAAGCCATTAGAACAGGATCAATGGCTGGTGTATTCTCTCTCTTATTTTAATAATAGTATATTAAAAATTATAATATAATATATTAGATGTCAGGTTCGAGTTGTGGAACCATCTGCCCAAGCCCAACCCAAATTGAGGTCGTGTTATAAAATTTGGGCCCGTGTGCAACCCAAACAGCAAAAAAGCCAGCCAAAGCCTGATAATATGTTGGGTTGGGTCAGGTTCAACCCAACCAACTTGTAGCCTAAGAAGCATGGACACAAGACATGGGGCACGATACGGATACGTTGACAGGTCAAATTCTAAAAATGTAGAACATGGACACGACATGGACACACCTAATATAAATATAAAATTTCATTTACATATATATATATATTGAGTACGTAAGACAATTATAGAACTTTAATTAATTTATAATTGTTATACTAAAGTTTCATAAGTTAGAAGATGAAGCTATTCGAACATCAAAAAGAATACATAATATTACATATGATATTACTCTCCTATCTTGTTATCACAGTTATGTTTTTTATCATTACATACTGTGACGTGTTTAATGCCAATTTAAAAATATATATATAGTTTGGACACTTTGACGTATCTTCATAATGTTGTTTCTAGGATTTTCATGTGTTTGTTTCAAATAAGACAAAGAGAGTCTAAGATGTGTTGGTTGAGTGTCCAGAATGTGTTGACCAAGTGTCCGAGATGTGTCAGCCAAGTGTCTAAGATGTGTTGGTCAAGTGTTCGAAATAATAAAAATTATTTTTAAATTATGGACATGGCCATGAAGTGTCGATATCCGACACGGTGTCCAACACAAACACAACATCTTCATAGAAGAGTCCATGCTTCTTAGCTTGTAGCCTAACTACAGGTGTCTTCACTTGATTGGAGTATCCCAAATTTTTGCAGCATTTTGTTACCTATAAGTGTTTTTAACATGTCATGACAGCACAAATATATCATGTTACAATACCTATTCTCAAACCGTGAACTACCATGTAATGAAGGTTAAAATCTAATATAATATATTTATAAATTTGTTGATGGACCTATAAAGAATTCAAATCTCTCTCAAAATTTAAGAAAACATATTTAGAATTATAGCCTCACTTGATAATTGTGTATTTAGGTTGTTATTTTTTGGTAAGATTAGGTTGTAATTTTACTTCTAACTTGTGTTAAAATGTCTATATCATCATCCTTACCTTTATCCCATACCAATGGGGTCGGCCACATTGATTCACAAGTCATTTCTCCTACTAGATTTGTTGAGAAAAAAAAAATTTTGAAAGAGCAATTAAACAAGAACACAAGAATATAATGTGGTTTGGCCACTACAGCCTACATCCATGGCGCACAAAGCCCAAAGGGCTACATCACTTTCATTATATTTTCTCTTAGTTTTGTTTACAATGACAGAATGCAAGTGATAAATATGAAAAATATATTGTTGGAGGATTCCTAAAATCAATTTCATAAATCACTCCGTTAGGTTGGCTCAAATTCCTATTGTGATTAGGTTTCTATTATAGAGTTGTATCTTATAAGATAATTTCTTAGTAGGCAAGTCTTGGTCTCAAGGAAGGAAAATACTTGTTAGGCAAGTCTTGGGCTCTAAGAAATTGTAATCCTAGTCCACCAAGGAATTGAGTTTTGGGCTCTGTAAATAGTTACCTATGTTATAGGTTGAGAGGAGTGAGAAGAGAAGAGGCAACACTTTCATTGTTTTTTAGAGGACACTTAGAGAGAAAATTCTTGTTTAGAATTTGTGATTTCCTTTTGAGTGAGATTGGGTATACCCCCCCCCCCCCCCCCCCCCCCCAACAGGTTGATACACGAAGATTTTAACTCAAGTGTCCAACTTGAAACTAAATACGAAATTGTGATGAGTCCGAGACAAGTTGATCCTAAGATCCGAGATGAGTAAATCTAATCACAAAATTCAAGTGAGGCAGAGGAGTGTGTCTATACGATAAACCTGCTCTGATATCATTCCTACACTTTCTCCACCCTATTCCAATTCTACCACTTACAACATCATCAATCTCTCCATCTTGTTAAAATGTCTATATATCAGTCCTGTATGTAGTTATAGTAATTCAATATTACATGAAAAAATTATCTTTGAATTATTCTATTCCTGTATTCTATTAGTAGATAATCGTATGACATTATCCAACAACTTATTCACATTTTCCCTTATTCATCAGTTCTACCGTACTGTTTTCTTCTGTGAATAGATCTGAACACCTTAAATGTATTAGCTTCATCAAATATCTAACTTATCTTTACTAATTCATTCATATATATATATATATATATATATATATATATGTTATTCATATACTTCTACTTTAGTTTCCAAGGTATCCGTTCAAAACCTTTCCATTTCCAAAATCCTAATTGACAGAAAAAACACTCCAAATTAATATTTTGACCCTTGGGTGAACGTTAGACTTAGGTGGGCCAAGAATATGGAGCCTCTTTTGTAACTAGTGATTCCTGTGAGGTCGTGACGATGGAGAATCTAACTATCAAGCAACCTACATTTAAAGGGCACATATTGTGGCATTTTTCTAGCTTAACTATGGGTTTTTGTTATCATATTAGTAACATTAATAGATATCTAACCTTCGGAAGAGTATTAATCAGTCTTCTACCTCATTAAAGTACATAAACAAACTATAAATTACAGCATCTACCATTTCATCGAATTTAAAACTACGATCTATTTAATAATTAGTACTGACCTTTCTCGAAAGAACTGTAAGAATATCGAATCTCTCATGCCTTGATGGGAAATCACAAAAAAGAAGTCGATCAAGCCTACCAGGTCGCAACAGTGCAGCATCGAGTAAATCAGGTCTACTGTTTAGTTCAAAAATACCTAGGATCATTTTGCATCCAATACATGAAATAAATGAAGAGATATCTAGAGGAAACTATTCTGAAAATAAAATAAATAAATAAATCTTCAAAGCTAAGATTGAATATGAGAAACACATCTTAGAAATTGCCAAGTCCACAATTCTAGTTGGCAGTTGCTGAACTTAAAGGAAGAGAAAGATTTGTTATTTAGCAAAATAAAAGCTTTAAAACAATAGGTTACACAGTCAATGGAATTTAATGAAATCTTAAAAGATAAGATTGATAAACTAGAAAGTAATTTTAGGAGAACAAATAATGTGAAAGGAACATCCAAAACTAGAATCTAAGGAAGTCATTGAAAAGCCTACAAGGTTAGATTTGCATAAGCATGTTCCTACATATTATTCTTCTGAAAAAAGGTCACATAAAACACTACTAAAACAGAATAAAAGACCTTAGTTGTAGCATTAAAATCTCTCAAAAGTGAACTTATTGAACAGTGTTTTATAAATTTAGAAAAAGTTCACATAGATAATCAATTGGTGGATATATTCCCAAAATCATTAGAACCAACTAGGTTAGAATACCTTAGGAAGGCCCCGTGCAGCCGAATAACATCATCAAACCATTACTTCTACACACTCTAACTTCCCCCCTATCCATGAATTGAGATTCTGTTGCAGTACTTCTAAATTGTAGGTACTTCTTGCCATGAATACACTGTCTGAGATGATGATTATGTTTTCAATAATGATTTATGAAGTAAAAAAACATAAAAGGCTTTAATTTTATGTGGCATAATTTATTAGTAAATTGAATATATTGCTAGACAAAATCTATCAATAAAATGGATGTATTGCTACTAGACAGAAAGCTTTCCTCCAGCAGCATGCTTCAAGGTATTTGTATAAAGCATTTAGAGATGATGTAATATTTTCTGAAGAGGAGCTCACCTGGTAGCAGCAAACACAAACACACCGGTCAAGACTTCCACACCATCTAATTCGGTCAGAAACTGAGGGTGAAAAGGGAAGGAAAAACTACAATGAGAAAATTAATTGCGAGGATAGCAAAAGTGGCACAACAGAAGGGGAAAAGAAAAAGAAAAAGAAAAAAAACAGACTTGATTAACAACACGATCAGTAACTCCAGTGTTGTCATGGCCTCTCTTTGGTGCAATAGAATCAAATTCATCAAAAAAGAGAAGGCATGGTGCTGCTGCAGCAGCCTTTGAAAATATATCCCGAACCTGAAACCAAATATGAGCATCAGAATTTTGAACTATACATTACAAGACTTGATTATTATTTCGCAATAGTTCTATTTCACCAATAAAATGATCATCTTCCCAGAATAAAGACTCGGACTATTTCAGCAACAAATAAATAAGCACCTATAAAGCATGGCTACAGATATGGGATACTGCAACGATATGGGAAACGGACATGATATGAACATGACTATACGATAAATCCTTAAATGATAGGATACAGAATTGACAGGCTACAATATATATTTGTATATATTGTATCACTGTAGATAAGTACAAAAATCAAAATATAGATGCACCCATGCATAAATCTAAAATAATAATTATTTGTCATGTTATAACATATGCTATTACCAATGACCCTTGTAAAAAAATGGAAAAAAAAAAAAAAAACCACCATGAGTTAAATTGCATAGACATGAACTATGGACTCATTTAGGCATTATATATTCTTATTGTATTTTTGTACAAATTGTAAGCATTTGGAACCCTTGTTATACTTTTCCTAACAATTATACTATGATATTATATTTAGAATAGTTACATTCAAATCTTCAGAACCTATCAGAGATGTGTCTCGAAGGATTCGAAAGTGTCAAATACGTGCCATCTCAGAGAAGCATTAGATACAGGTTCGATTTAAAAAATATGGAATTTCAGATTATCAAAACGTTTATGAATTATCAGACATGTATCCGCTAGTACTCAAGGAGTATCAATATCCAATACAAAAATAATACGCATGCATGCCCTTATAGAAGCATTCGTACTTCATTAATCAAATCTAGCAATGCACTAAACATATTCTCTTTTCTTTATGCAACATTAATTTACCTTTCTAATTTAGTAGTCTACTCATTAACTCCTCTGACTGAAACAAGAAATAAAAAATTTACATCCGATGACTCTTGTAGAGCTTGTAATAGAAATGGTATGTAATATTAATAACCACCTCAAACAGTATGAATAAGTTTATAATACAATACAAGAACATTTAGAAGGACATTAACAAAAAGAGAAAATTTGGGTTCGTTTGAGATATTCTTTGTACTTAGTCTTAAATGAACATAGCCAAAACAGGAGCAAATGGTAAACTGAGGGATTAAGACATAGTATCTAGGTTCCGCGTCATTTGGTTATGATGTTAATTGTTAGGAATCAGTAGAGTGCTATTTAGTGTTTTGATAGTCTTCTTCTGTAGAATGCTTGTTTTAATGAATTTCTATTCTTTTATACTATTTTCTAAAAGTAGCTTGTTCTAGAGTACCCACATTGAATCCAGTTACGAGTCTTTTCTTCAGTTTGTATCACTATATTCATATAAAAAGTATTTTCAAAAAATTTGAATCCTATTAGATTATTAGACTATTTAGTCTTGTTCTTAGAAGATTTTTACTTGCTCAGGAAGTCGTATAGAACATATAAATAATAAATTTGATGCATGAGATCAAAATAAGAAAAAGAGTGAAATAAGAGTGACAATGGACATTATTCATTGTACATCTACTTTCTGCCCCATTTTTTACTTCCTCTATATCTTCTTATTGATGTCCAAAAATTCCAACGAACTACTTTTTCTAGGGATTTTAGTAATTTATCTGTCAAGCTTCATCTACTCTAATCTTATATCACCTACAAAAGATTAATTTTCAATCTATTTCACATATCCTAAAATCTTAAGCAACTCGAAGCCTTGTCCACCAAATAAATAGTTCTAGACAGTATCATGCTGAAATACAATATGTTATGATGCATCGCATAGCCAGCTTTAAAAGTTGGGAATAAGGTGGTGGGTGATTGTGTTTATCGTTGTATGACCATTATAATCATGATGAGAATCATACATTTTTCCAAATAAGGAATCTTTCTTCAAGGTCACTTATTTGATTTGTTGCTTATCAGTTATCACATTAGACAACTCTAAGCTACTGAGAGATCAAATGGTAAAGATGAGTACTGTCAGACATAGATAACCATCTGAAAAGAGAACTAAAATATATATATACTAATCAAAAAAAAAGAGAGAAATAAAATATATATATATATAGTTTTCTAGAAGATGGATCAAGAAAATAAACACTGAAGATTAGCATCAAGACTAACAAATTAAACATTACACGGTTCAAGTATCGCAGCCTGTTTTCATGTCTGCCCTAGTTAGAGGATCATCAAACACCATGATATAAATAGACCAAATGAAAAATAGTAATAAGGCTTAATTTATATCTTACAGCTTGCTCAGAAGCACCAATGTATTTATTCAGCAGCTCAGGCCCTTTCACTGAGATAAATCTTAGCGAACAAGCGGCAGCGGCGGCACCCACAATATGTGTCTTGCCACAACCAGGGGGGCCATATAACAGAACATTTGACCGCAGCCGTAAAGGAGCTTGTGCAAAAACATTTGGAAACTTTGAAGGTAATTCAATCATCTAACAAAGAATACAAAATACAATATTAAGAAAGGAAAAAAAAATGGAAATGAGATGAAAGGATTGGGCATGAGATAAAGCTGAAAATTGCTTGTCATATTACAACGCATCAAACAAACCATATTATAGAACTCTAGTAGTAAGTAACGTCAAAAACAAATGATAGAATCCAAACAACTATATAAGACAATCATACACATTTTTGGCTCATAGAATCACTGCAACCTTGACAAAGAAACAAATCTAATCTATGTACTGTGATCTTGAGAAGATTAAAAAAGAAGACTTGAGACATGCCAAGCTCAAAGTGTGAGGGAGATGCATGTGTAGAACTATTCTATAAAATCAGTGATTGAATGCAAAGATATAAATCGATCATTTGAGTGACTAGAAGAGATAGGTTAGTAAACCAAAGAGTGAGGGATCTGAGCCGTCACAGAAGGACCTCTTCAAGGTTCAAAGAAAGAGGGTAGTCTCCCCTCCAAATGAGGTTAGAACAAGTTTTGGGTGGGGATTAGAGCTTCCTTGAATAAGGCTGTTCTCTCGTGGTTGTTCCTCCCTCATAAATGGTGCATTAACTCCTTTATACTACTAGCCTTATGGGTAAGCCCGTAGGGTAAAAGTGATTAACAATTGGTCCAAAGGGTAAGTCTGATCACGGGGCGCTGAGAAGAAAAGACATGATGAGACAACAGACCATGGCTCCAGCTATATTGTCATAATCATTTAGGTAAGGGAAAGGACGTGCATTTATTATTCCTAACACAAAGAAGACTTGCATTTAATGCGAGCTTTTCTCGGAGGGAATCTGAATCCTTCTTCTGTTCAGGGAGACCATCTTTCTTCCTTCTTCCGCAACAGGCTAAAAGTGCTTCCCTCACCGTGGGAGACCCCCTTGGCGACCCTCAAACCTTAGCCACCAGGCTGTACTCCTAGGTTCCTGTTGTTAGTGATTGCTGGGCTTGAGGAGCCACCACCCTCCCAGCCCCGAGGTGGGCCCAAGAGCCTTCGTTTCATTCCTCAAGGGCCGTCAACTCATCCCCAAGGCTTATCCATAGAGAGGAGCTCCTCTAGAACCTTCAATTCGTCCCCAAGGTTTATTCGTAGAAAAGAACTCCTCGAAAGCCTTCAAGTCGTCCACGAGGTTTATCCGTAGAGAAGAGCTCCTCAAGGGCCTTCAATTCTTCCTCAAGGTTTATCCGTAGAGAGAAGCTCCTCAAGGGCCTTCAATTCGAGTTTTATCCGTGGAGAGGAGCTCCTCAAGGACCTTCAACTCATCCCCGAGGTTCATCTGTAGAGGGGAGCTCCTCAAGGACCTTCAACTCGGCCCTGAGGTTTATATGTAGATAGGAGCTCTTCAAGGACCTTCATTCATCCCCGAGGTTTATCCGTAGAGAGGAGCTCCTCAGGGCCCTATGTGGTTGCATTCTTGCAAGTAAAAGTGGCGGGCATATGTTTGTGTGAGGCCATCAACTCATCGTTTAGACGTCATGCACTCCGGGGGGCACGTGCTAGCACATGATGGTGATCGCTAGCCTTGTGGCTTTGGCAACCAGCGACCCTCCTCCACATGGCAGAGAATGCCGCGTGGCTATACCTGGACTTGGGGGTGTGGGCTTGGTACCCACAGGTGTGGACAGTGGAGACATAAAATGTAGACCTACAGATGTACTACTGAAAAAAAGATTAGTTTGCATAAAAGGTAAGAAAGAGCGAGGCCGATCAAAACTGACTTGGGATGAAGTAATCAAAAATAACTTTAAAAAATTAAATATAAAAAGAGACATGGCGTGTAATTGAATGAAAAAAGAGAATTCACGTGGTCAACCCCATTCGTTTAGGATAAAGTCAAAGAGGGCGACGGCGACGGCGACTATGATGAATGCATTTATATACATGCACAAGCCATTACTTTCACCCTCATTTCAATGTTCGTTAATCAGATATAGATGCAACATTAGTTCTTGTCAGCCATATGGAAAAGGGATCCAAGTTTGATGCCATATATTCTTTATCATATGTTGCAAGCAACCGGTGCAATATTGAAATGGCCAGAAGGAAAAGCCAAATTCAAATCCATGTGTTGATACAGTTCAAGTGCCACAAATAAATGTCTCCACACATTTTTCAAGTTTAAAATAGTCATACCTCAAATCTCCATCAATATCTCAAAAAATTTCAAATGGCAAATATAAATAAAAATATTTCTCTTTTCACCATTTTCTAAATGTTAAAGAGTGCAGACCATAAAGATACACAAAGCAGAAAAAAACTAATCCAGGCCTTTCATTGAAACCAATATCTAAGCCCCAACAAATCCTATTTTTAATAATTTATAAACGCACTAGTACACAAAAGCAAGCAAATTTATACCTCTTTGATAGCATTCCGGATGCTCATAAGTCCACCAACATCCTCCCAACCAGAGTGGCCAACATCAGAAGCAGATTTAGTAATGTCACGCATGGAAACTGGAAGGAACTCGTGCATTGCTTGTGAAAAATCATCCCTAACCAAAATAGGCTTCCCATGCTCTCCAAAAGCCGAATCACTAGACAAATGTCGACCAATGGCAGCATGAACAGATCTATCAACAAGAATTTCCTGCAACAATGAAGTTGATTATAACGATTTCTGTTTTAAGGGCAAATGACTCGAATTTTGACTCGCAATTTGACCATGAATCAGAGATTGTGATTGCAAACTGGAACTTTTGACCACTGCCAAGATTGTCTGATTGCAATTTGGAGACTTCAACCAAAACTTCGTAACCTTTTTCTTATCCACAAAACTTCACAACTTACATTAATTCCAGAATAGTACTTAATTCAAAAACTGAATGTCATAGGCCATAACAGTTGATCCCAAGATTGAAAAGCTGACCCTATGAAGTCTTTGACCATGACTTCATAACTTTCAGGATAGTATTTCATTCAAAAACAGAATGTTGTAGACCATAACAGTTGAACCAAGGATCAAAAAGCTACCCATAGCACCAAAGCAACTAAGCTATTTGTTAACTTGTGCTACAATTTAGCATTATCTTTGTCTTAATACTTACTATTGATTATATATTTATAATAATCAACATGCCCTAATTTTTAACAAATTACCTCTCACCTCCCATATTACTCTTATCCATGTGCTGGTAACCTACATTCAAGCACTAATACGCAATTACAAATATCTATATATACAAGTTGTTGACAACCATCTACTCTAAAAGCTTAAGCTGTTAGAGAGGGTATAACTTAAAAAGATAAATCCTTCAACACGCCCCCTCACGTGTGGCCTTCTTTTGGTACAACACGTGTTTCAATTTTAATTATCAAGGTGACGGTGAGGTTTGAACTCAGGACCTTGCCCACTCTGATACTATGTTGACAACCATCTACTCTAAAAGCTTAAGCTGTTAGAGAGGGTATAACTTAAATATATAAATCCTTCAACATAGGTGATGTTACATAGTGAAGGTGGATGTGGAAAATATCCATCCCATTGTCAATGATGGCACACCCCACATGTATATACAATGAGGAAATTACAATAGGAATATATGAGACTATGGACACTAAGAGCGGCACACAAAGATGTATAAGAACCCCTTCCCTCCTCCCAAACTCAACCAACAGTTTGTGCATATGGACTTTGTTAAGAAGCCAATAAGCTGTAAGTTACAAGGAATAAATAAAGAAAGCTTCCCGTAAGGTAGTGATGACGAACAAAGTGACATTTGATCTAAATGTCCTTGGTATTGTTATTAGATACCAAGTTACTGGCGATCCTAATAGCATTTCTATATCACAATCAAGAGGGGTAGGAATAGAAACCTCCATATCAGCAAGTCATAATTTAAGCCAAACAATCACCACAGTTGTACTGGCCATAGCACAGTACTTTACTTGCACACTGATTAAGACTATCTTGCTTGTTGCCTTTCCAGGAAACAAGTCTCAAAAACACAAAACCAGTAGTAGAATAACAATTAGTAACATCACCATCCAAGTTGGCTTGAAAATTGGCACTAAGCAATAGCAAATAAGAGGATGGGTAATACAATGCATAATTCAGGTTCCTATGAAGATAAAGTATAATATAGAAGAGCAATCCATAGTAAACAGAGCAAGGAGAAGCAACCAACTGACTAGCCGTGTATACAGAATAAGCAACACCAGGGAAAAAGCAATACCAAGAAAAAAAATGGCTAAATAAGAAGATTGCCAACAATAAAGGGCAGCACCAGGAAATGGATCACTGAATCTCGCCAGAGCTTCATATGGAGTTTGATAGGAGTAGGAGCAACTTGAGTGTATGTCGAACGAGCTCCAGCAGCAAATTGAGTAAACAGTATACTTACGAGAATACAAGTAGCCATGAGGACCATAAAAAAGAACCCCTAGACTTAAAAGTAATATACAAAGCCAAGATCTTTCTTTTTAAACCACAGATTCAGATAAATCAGAAGAAGCATCTCTAGTGATGATCACGTCATCCAAATACAAAAGTAAAATTGTAATCCAGTGAGTACAAGCATGTACAAACACGGTACGGTAGTGCTCACTCATTGAAAACCAACTGATAGGACAGCCTGACTAATCTCTCAAACCAGGCTTTGGAAGCCTATATAAGAGCACATAGCGACAACGAACACTCTGAGAAGGATAAGAAAGAGCTAGAGGAGGCTGCATATAAACTTCCTCATGCAGGTATTCATGAAGGCATACATTATTCATAATGAGCTAAAAAGGGGCCACAGTCAAATAGATGCCACAACAATACAAAGACAGTGTTAATCATCTTGGCAAGAGGAGCAAAGTCTCCTCAAGATCCAATGTGGAACAATGCATACTCCAATGTATGAGAGCCTTGGGCAATGGTTAATATCTCAATTGGTATCAGAGTATATCAATTTTAGATTCTTCAGACAATACCCCCAAAATATGAAGGTACTTCTCGACCAAAAAATTGCTCTTATCCTGAGAACTCATCAAACTGCTTCCCATTACTTGAATTCACTATATGTTCTTGAATGTGACTCTTTCAAAAGAAACCAAGCATATTCATTCTCTAATGCAAGGCATCAAGGTGACTGAAAGAGTCGGTGTTTCTAAAGAAAATGACCACCAGCATGCAACAGAGCTAACCAAAGCTTTTGGTGAAAATATCATGACACGTTAAATTTCTGCCACTTATTTGGACTTGTAACAAGGGATTTCTAAGTTTATAGGATAAGAATATCAGTACTAAGCACGCTTCAGCATCATAACTGATGACCGATCAATACAGTATCTACAGACAACAGAAATTCTCAAGCCTCATAAAGCTGTCCGTAAGGACAGAAAGGTGAAACTAATACAATAACAATCAACATTTTAAAAGTTCAAAAGAAAAAAATACAAAAAAACAAAAAATACATTTGAACTAAAAAAGGATTTTGCAATCACATATTAACATAAACTTCGAAATGAGCCCAATACCAGATCATGTGCATCATATCCATCACACTTGGAGCCTACGTCTAGCAAGATGTCCTCAGAACATTCTAAGGAACGTTTCCGGATTTCATGTTTTAATAATGCACCACGTTCTGAGGCAGCAGGAGCAGGCAGTTGCACATGAAAATCAAACCTCCCTGAGTTGAATTAAAATTCACAAACAGAAGATTTAGAATATAAAAAATCAAATAGAAAGGGCAAACTAATGTGGTATTTCAAATGCACTGTACCAACTACCAAATAAATGATGGGACTCAACTATAATTCAATGTGACTGACCAGAAGAGCTCAACGACTGTGGTATACTAGTGAGAGACTGAGCAGAAGCAACAAGTGCAATCGGGCCAATTCCACATGAACACCTCCTCTTTTCCTTTTGTGTACAAAGAAAATGTATTAGTTAACAGACCGGGAGTGTTAAGGTAACCAATTGGGAAAATTTTTGAACACATGGTTTCATAGCATTATATTGGTAGGATATATTAAAATATATTAGACAAGTATTTATTACACATAAGTAGTTGAACTAAATTCATACCTCATTGCAAAATGCAAAGGACACGTTATTAACCAAATAAAACAGTAAAACCAGTATAATCTGGACCTATATGCTTTTTTCATGCAATATTTAATAAACTTAATTCTATTTGAGTAAAGAATAACTCCCCATCATTTCCCTTAAAAGAAGAAAATATGGAAATTATATTGATCACACAACCAATTAAAAGTGAGAATATAGCTCCTTGAAATTTTAGCTTTAATTTCTGCATAGCAGAAATACTCAAAGAGATAACAGATAAAGCAAACAGCAAAGAGATAAACTCAAAAACTGAAGTTTGAAAGAAAAATTGTTTAAAAGCTTACCTAGGATACTGTCCAGAAAGAGAGACAAATGAAGAGAAAGTACAGGTCAGGTGACTCAAAAGCTCTCCACAGAACTCTTGCCAGGTAAACTATTGGTAAAGAAATCTCTAAAGTGAAGCTCACATTGAAACAATGATCAGCAGTCTGATGACAGTGTGTGCTCAAGATTTAAGGTTGTAACTTGTAAGTCAAAGGGCATGGAAAATTATTACTGCTATATTCTTGGAAAACCAAGAAATAGTGCCATACTCTATGTTTCCAGTCTTTTAAAGCTTCGAACTCCTAAAATGGTTACAATTTTGCTGCAAATATTATTATGATGAAGCAGATATTAAAGTGTGGAATAAAAGGACTTCCTGAACGCCATGGAAAGCGTTCCTATTAAGGTGCAGAAGCAGATATTGTGATGAAGCAGATATACCAATGGCATTCCAGTATCTTTTAGCCATAAAAGTTTATTGGCTCTATATAAACCCACTTACAAGTGATGACCAACTTTTTATCTTCCCAAACATGAGTTGCAATAATGACATTATTTTCTTATAAACATCACAAGTAGCTAAAGTAATCTTTAAGAAACCAATATTCATCTCAATGTCTCATGATTATAGTCTCCTAACATTCAGGTATGAAGTGAACACTGATGCACATAAATTAACATAACTGATCAATACCTGTACAGAATCAGGTTATTTCCACCATTCTAGAAAAACATGGAATCAATGAACTAAAATAAAAACATTATAATTACCCATGTATATATAAGCATTACCTCATATTCATCCATAATATTTGTAAGAAATTCTGTAAGCGCAACGACAGAGGATGAAGGTTGAGATCCTTCTGAATCAGAGGAGGATGTTATAATGTTATCAAGATCATCAAAGATGACAACTGAAGGTGCATGATCCAAAGCTTCAGATATGTAGCCAGAAAGGGCTTGACGAATAGTTGATGATTTCTCCAAAGCAAGTTTGGAACAACATACGAAAACTCTGCAAAACAAACCTCCGTTGATTTGATATATATATATATATAGATTTCACAATCAAAACCCGGTGCCATGATTGAATTAAATTTTAAGAGATAGGATAAGACTAATTAAGGAAGTTACAATTAATCCAATAACATGAAAAGACTAAAATATGTCAATTATGATCTAGAAAATTGAATAAAACATTGAATTCATTAAATAAGTCCATACACATGTGCCAAGATGTCCTTGTGTTCTTCAACAGATTTTGCAACAGCACTGGCTAATAATGTTTTTCCAGAACCCTAACACAGAAAAAACATATCTCAAATTCAATCACTGTTAAATCAGATAGGAGATGTTTAACGAACAAGATGCAGTATTAACAACACAGACAAACAATTGTAATAACTCATGAATTTTGGTTTTTGATAACAATCTCAAATGTCCAGATTCATAACTATTCTTCGATTTTTCACCATAAGAAGTAACAATATACATCAATTATGATATAAACAATTATGCTACATATATGTCATTTTGTTAATGAATTTAGCTTTTAAATCTACGTGTAACACTAGACTAACTTATAAACAAACTAGAGAAACTTCACTTGTGGGTCATCTGGAATCCACATGACTAATTGATAATAAGAGTACTCCAACCAGAAGAGACACAAGCTTAATCCGGAATCCTGAGCTTTACTTACATTCTCAAATGAAGTACTAAAGAGAAGTCAAAAAATTCATATATCCAAGGGAGCAAAATAAAATGATAGGGAATACAGAACACTTGGAGCATTTTACAGATCATTTAATATTTAGAAAATTTTCTGATCAATTGTCCTACTCCAGGCAGAATTTCATCGGTTGAATGAAAACACTCTATTGAGTTGGCTCTTGGCTTAGAAGTTTCTTTGCAGTCAATCAAACAGGCTCCCAAGGACTTGAATGTGTTGCTGGAAGATTAACCAGGCTAGGATTGTGCATGTAGGTCGAGCTGTGGAGTTGGTCAAGTTTGAAAGGTTGAAAAATACTTAGTCCCATATACGAAGATTTGGAAGGTTTGAGAAGACTGAAAATTGCTCAGTCCCGTATACTCACAAGCCATCCAGTGCAGATTTAGATACTATTATATATAAGACCAAAAACAAGTTATTAATTTTTTTTTATATTCAAGTATTTATCAAAATATCCAAAAAAAAAAAGGAAACACGGACATACTTGAAAGGTCAACTCATATTACACATTGCCAATTTTAATCTTGTTCAGAGCTTTAAGGGCTGTTGTCAGAGTTCAGGAAACAAGTGTAGTGATTATGCATTCAAGTCTTTGACTTGCACAGGAAGACTACTTATGCTAGACTATGTTCGGTAAATTTATTTCTAGACTGATTAAGTCTGCAAAGAATGGCAAAAAAAAAAAAAAAAAATCCTATTTCAGACCAAATCAGTATTGCTTTTCCTATGAACCAAGTATACCTGACCACTTCTTGAGATCTCCAAAACACCCCTTAAGTTGTGCGTACACACACACACATGTGATCCATAAGACAATAAAAGAAACTCTAGGGGACATCAGTTTTGGACAGACATCGTGGTCCGGCTGAAACATCCGGTCAGCACAGAATCATTATAAGTAGAGATAAGCTCCATGCATCAAATAAAGACAATGAATCCACGATCAAACATTAAGCTTTTATTTGCAACAAATGGCGCTGGAAAGGTAGAATAGGTACAAGCAGTCAAACATAACCTTAAGCTTTTATTTGCAACAAATGACTGCCCCTAGACTCGAATATTTGTTCACTTACTTGTTAGAAACTTGTGCCATTTCACCATGCTCTCATTCTCCTAAATTTCTCATTGATATTTATTTTAAAAAAAAAAAGGCTCACTTACGCCAATGAAAAGAAGTGCTAGAAATAGCAAGTGAAGTGTAACATTGCCTAGGGATGTCAATGGGGCAGGTTCGGGACAGGGCACCCCTTTCCCAAACCCGCTTCGGGGCGCCCCGCATCGGAGTCGGGGGAGTCGGGGCGGGTTCAGGGCACCCCGATATTTATATTTTTTAAGAAAATATAATGCAAACTTGAACGAATTTACGATAAATTTTGTAAAAAAAAATTAAGTATAGACAAAAACTTACAAATGATAATAAAAACAATGTTGTTAAAATTCAAAATTATCATAACTAATGAAAAAAAATAAAAATCATAGTTAACAAAAGAATATTTATTTATATATTTATCATTAATCGGGGCAGGTTCGGGGCTTAGCGGGTTCTAAACTCTCTTCCCAAACCCGCCCCTAACCCGATTAGTATGATCCCAAACCCGTCTCATTGGGGGCGGGACGGGGCGGGTTAAAATTGACATCCCTACCATACAAAAGCATTGGAAAATATTCGAAAGATGTCTCCTGAAACTGAATGGTAGATAAAAATCCTCGAATGATGTTTTAGTTCAAAAGGGCGGTAGTTGTAAATTTTGATTACACTACAATAGTTGCAACTAGAATATTGGTTCCAGTATTAATCTTCAATATTTTCTCCTTTGAAAAGTATAAAAATACAGCAGCAGAACAAGAATAGGATTTATTTTTTTCAACCAATATTTTTTGATAATAGAATTAAGCAAAGGACGTATTAAAAGAAATCCTTTGCTTTTCTAATATAATTAAATGACATTTCTCAAATATATAGTGTGTTAGCCCCAAGGTCGCTCGGTGATTTTGATGATAACAACCTATTAACGTGAGGTTTGACAATCTACTTGGGTGTTGTTATTCTCAGATTTATCATGAAACTCAAGTACTCAAAGCTCATGTGGACCTATGAAGGTTATCAAATGCATTTCATCAAGGATTAAATACTCAGATTTCTCTTTTACTTACAGAAATCCTCCTTTTCTTGGATTTTGGATCGACTATGTGAACATTAGCTAAGCACAGCAAAGAAAAGACATAATTTCTTGAGAATTTAACCCATGATGAAGCTATAGAAGAAATTAAATGGCAAAAAGTTTTCATTTCGTAGACTTCAAGAAGTTGGGAGAGGAATTGAATGAGCGAAATTAACTTTAAAGTTAGGCTGCTGAGCTCTGGAGCACCCAACTTCAACAAAAATGGATAACACCATTCAATTTGATAAAGGTCTTTGAGCAATCACAAGACTCCAAAAAGAATTAATGGCAGCATCCATGCCAATGTCTCCCCTAATGAAAACTCAACCTGGATAACAAAAAATGATAGTTGTTTGACGTCTCTTAGTCACCAATATAACTAGTTTTTTGCCTACGAGGGGGAAGGGAAACTGCTTCTCTTACTACGCAATTAGTAGGGAACAGAGCAGGACCCTACTCTTGCCTTTAGGAACAATGGCGGAAGTGTTTTCTTTTCCAACCGTGGATGAAAATGACATAACATAGTAAGGGGAGGACAAGCTCTTACAATCAAAAGCAGAGGGTAGGTCTACAATCAGAACAGGAAGGAACAGGAGTAGATTACTATTGTTTCTATATTTACCAAAAGCAATACTATAGTGACTGCATTATGTTGAAAAATTCTATAATCTCTGAACCGTCGAGGCAATAATGCCAAAAAAGAAAGATAAACTGCGTAATATTACTAAAAATAAGAAAAAACATGCTATGTCTTTAATAAGTGCCCCAGCAGTCATATTAGAATTGACAAGGAGATTACTTTCCCATCAATCATTGCATCACCAAATAAAAGAAAACTGAAGTTGAGATTAACTCACAGGAGGTCCATATATCAACACATGTCCAGGAAAAGGAAGATTATAAGTACTGAACAACATCCCAGAAGCAGGAGATAATAACATTGTCAACCCTGCAGATGTAACAATCATATGTCAAGAAAATCCAAGGCTTCCTTTATGGAGTAGGATGGGATAGAACATAGATTTCATGTATTACTACATAAAAGTATGTGTCAGAACTAAAATTATAATATTCAAAGAAATATACCATTCTAATTGAAGGAGAAGGACAAGAGGAAACATCAGTGAAAATGAAACATTTGGGTTGAAAAAGATAAGCAAAAGGCAACAGAAACCCTTATGGTAACACTCCTCTCTTCAAACAATCCATACACGCCTTACCCTTTGCTAGGTCCCTAGGTGATTTCTACAGCCAAAAATAAGCTTATTAAACCACTAAAATGAACCCTAAAAGGAGAGGTACTTTGTCCTGCTTTGTGCCTGACTGAGAATGCGCTTCACCACACTCCAACAGACAAGTCTTGGATTAGATTGATATATGTTAGACAAATTTCCTCCCGAGAGGTTGTGCAACTAATTGCTAGTTGTAGGTGGTCTGGAAGCCAAACCCCGAAGACGCAGTTAAGATGCCCTCACATATTTCCCTCCTGGCGGACCTGGCCTGCTCTTAGTTTTCTGAGAAAGCACGCGACTCACACCAAAACACCCTGTTAAAAATTGTCTAGGGCCATGAAGCATGTTTACACTTTACAGATATGGGTTACAAGTATATGACATGAGACAGAGACCAATATGACAAATTCTAAAAATCAGGATATGGATACGAGTATATGAAAAATATATATATATATATATATATATATATATATATATATATCATTGTATGTATGTACATAAGTAAAAAAATTAAAGTATTTATGTATCTACATATAAATTTAAGATAATTAGGGTAACGAACTGTTCACCCCTAAGCACCTGGATATTAAAAGAAAAATAATAATAATAGAATCTATTTCTGGAGTCCATATCGCCGCGGATCAACAGGTGCATCCGGATCTAATCTATCTAGTTGTATGTTAGATGGCCTTCTCCAAACTTGTAAAGCACCGTTCCACACAAAACTTGGATATGAGTATGAGATGTGTGTCTAAAATACATAATTTGAAATGCAACAAGCAAGCATATGCAATAATTTAAGTTTATTATATAATTTTACATAAAACTCTCTTATTATGCTCATCCTGTTACATTATGAATTCAAAACGAGTGAAACACCAATGTTGAACATTCTATATTACAAAAAAAATCATTTATCAGGAAAAAAAAATAAAGAAAAACATACAACAGTAAGATTATTAACTGTGTCCTGGAATCCTTAGGTTTAAGGATTTCAATGTTCCAAAACACAGAGACATACATGTACCTTACAAGTGTACATGAGGTTTAAGGATTTAACGTGCTAACCCATATACCTGACACTTGTACTGTCGTACATCAGGTTTATAGATTTGTTTCTTATACAAATTTTATTCCTAGATTGTGTACTTTTGTTTGCTTTTATTTCATTTTCTTCTGAACAAAGGGAGAGTTTGAAGTTTTTCTATTTTCAGAATTCTTATGATTTTTTAGATAGACTTCAATCCTTTCATTTTTCTTAAGGTCTACTTTTCTTTTCAAGCACTTTTATCTTATGTGACCTTTTTCCAGAACAGTAATGACGCATAAACACATGCTTAGAGGAGCTTTACAATCTCTTCAAGCTTTCTAGGTTTCACATTAAAATGTTTACCTTTTAGAGAATCTTTAATCTTACATTTACAATCTAGTTTCTTTCATCCTCAAACGTTCCAAGAATGTTATTTGTCTTTGTTGAAGTATTAAAGTTACACCCTCTCTAACAGCTTAAGCTTTTAGAGTAGATGGTGGATAACATGTTATCACAGCAGGCAAGGTCATGTGTTCAAACCTCACCGTCATCCTAATAGTTAAAATTGAAACACGTGTTGGACCAAAAGAAGGCTACACGTGAGGGGGCGTGTTAAAGTATTAAAGTTACACCCTCTCTAACAGCTTAATCTTTTAGAATATATGGTTGTCATTGGTCTTCTTAAATTCAACTTCTAGTTTATCAATTTCAGCTTTTAATATCTCATTAACTCTTCTTTCCAAAAATCTTATCTTGCTAAATAAAGACTCATTCTCTTAATTGAGTTTTGCAACAAGAATTGTTGATTTTGAAGTGTGTATTATATGTTTTCTATTTCAAGCTCCATTACATTCAATTTTTCCAACAATTCTGTGTTTACCTGTTGTAGGTAAAGAGAGAGTCGTTATGTAACTCAGCAAAAGCAAATCTAAATATGTCATCTTCATAATAAGTCATTACTTTTCAAAGATTCAAAATTCATTAATTCACTTTAGAAGGCATCAAAAGAGAGAGAATCATTCTTTAGCAAATATTTCTCAACTTCACTAGTCACAATCAAAACTAGAATCAAATAACTAGGCATACGATTGTCATGAATTAAATTATCAAAGATAGCATAAAATCATACTAATTAAAATTAGCAGCATCTACTTTATGATCCATAATAAAATTAAGATACTCCCAAAATCAACTCTCTATGTTGAGAGGCCTGCTCTAGTACAATTGAGGGAACGACTGGTACCCAGAGTACACAGTCCAATTCAGACAAAGGGGTAGGAGTTAATAAATTTTATGGATATTAATTGTCAAAAACTAACTTTCGAATTTTAGTTTGAATTGATTATTTTTTAATTTTGATCAAATTCAATCTATCCATGTGCCTCAATTGCAATCATAAACACAACAGTAAATAAAAATAAAACACAGCACCGATTTTTATGTAGAGAATCCTAGAAAGGAAAAAATCACAGGACTGTTCAATTCAGTTGTGGGCAATCCATTATAGAAAAAAGGTTTCTAACACTAGGCCTCAAACTTTAACCTCTAGAATCACCTAATTACCTCTCATCCAAACTCACACCATTTTTTCACCCTTGAATGTTGTTGTCAATCAATAGTCAATATAAAAGTCCTATTTATAACAGAGAAAGTTGTAGTCCTTTAAAATATAAATTTCATAAACTTCTAAAATTCTCCAGCCAATGATCAATTGATCGAGCCACAAATTCAATCGATTGAACATACTCCAGAAGCCATCAAATGAATAGTTTAATCGATTGGTCTTTCAATCGTTGCTTATTGTTTTCCTTCAATGAAGACGTTCTACCTATCGAGACAATGATCATTCCTCATTGTTTTCCAATTTATAAATCATTCAATGTTCAGTCAGGCAATCACAGGGTTTGATCTGTCAACATCCAAAATTCTGCGAACTTTATTGAATTAAACTAAAGTCATGGGAAGTCCAACTATCTAAATAATTAATTCAACGTATATCAAATGGTGGCCTAGGTGATTCTAGGGTAAGAATCTGAGATCTACAATGTGACATTTTTCTTCATAGTGATTGGTTCTGCCTGCACTAAATCCCATGATTTTTTCCTTTGAGGTTTTTCGCGTACATTTGGCGTTGTAGATAGCTTTTTTATCTAGATTTCAGCAATATTTTTTGTTTATATATGGTGATTGATCGATTAGTTCAATGTTAAATTTCTGTTAAGTTAGTTGCAAAGAATTTTCAAGATGTATTCCCATATCAAAGCCTATATCAGAGACTAGGGTATCGGTCCTTCCATCATATACAACAAATTGTGTGAAATATGTGTCAGGTACAATAAGACATGGGTCTGGTTGTGGACCATGCCCACTGAGCCTGCTAACATAGAGGACAATAAAGAGGGGTTTCTAACAAAGGCAGACGGAGGAATATTTATCATTTATATCAAGGATAAAAAAATTTTCATATTAATAAACTTATCAGACAACTAAATGCATTTAGGCATTTAGAATTGTGAAGAAGAAAAAGTACCTACTATTAATAATATCAGCAGCAGCTGTTCCCATCCAGCTCAAAGAAGAAATTGTCGAATCAAAGTTCATGTGAAAGGTTCTCTCTTTGACAGGATAAAAGCACACACCATCACCTAAGCGCAGTTTTCCAAGCAACAATTCCAAGCCTCTCATGTCATTTTTCCTCTTGTTTCCATCATCAAAAGCAAGTTCATAAACATTAACCATTTTACCATGCAGAGATTCCTCAGATGTGGACAGAACATATAGGATGTCAAATGATGGCTCTTCAACTCTATTTCTGGTCTCCATGTAACCATTTGATGATAACTGTACCTTTCCATGCATCCCAAATTTGTGACCATTCACTTCAAAGTGAAGCAAAGTTTCATTTCCAATAATTAATGAATTAATTTCCTGTCCCATATTTAAAGCAATGGCATCAAGTTGAGCAAAATACCATGCACGAAGCAGAATTTGTATTCCCTTCCTGGAGTTGGACTTAGCAACAGCCTCTTCATCCTCAATATTAGGAGATTCATCAGATAGAGCTGCAACAAATCTCTCATGAATTGACCAATCAATGATACCCATATTAGTGCCGGATGTGGTCTTGAGAAGCATATTTTTGGTCTTACGATTCTTACGACTATCAATAACTTCTAGACCATTGTTCTCAAAAGCCTTATTCTTCCCAAACATTTTAAATTGGCAAGGCGAAAGTGAAAGTAAAGGAATGTCTTTCTTCAAATGAATATTACATCTTTTCACATATATCCCTGCAAGAACAAGAGGATTCTCATTTCAAAGAAATTCAATTAAGAATTCAAGATGGAGAATAAGGACTATAAAATAAGTTTAAAAATATGTCATTGTGTCAACAAAATGTCACATATAAGCATAGATTTATTTAGAATAGGAATACAAATGAACCACTAGAACTCATGAAAATGTGAAATTGATTATTGAACTAGGCAAAAATGAGAATTATTCTAGATAATTTACAGAGAGTAGGTATAGTTCATTAGCTTATCAAAAAATTATGAAAAGAACAAATCTGCAGAACAAGACGGCTTTTTATGTACGATATATAAGCAGCTATTGATTAGCTACAACCCTGAATAAACCCAGGAAAGGTTTAAAAGTCCAAGTTAAAGCACACTACCAAGGTTTAAAAGTCCAACAACAAGAAACTTCATTCCAGACATAGTGGTTCATTAATTTTCTGTTTTTTTTTCTTTTATGTATGGAGGGGAGAGGTTCAAGGTTAATCAACAATTCAATAGGATCAAAGAGTAAGAAGAAAAAATAGTGGTTCATTGATGTAAAGTGAGTAACATGTCTATCAGGTTTTAGAATAATTTACTTACGTGAGTGTAAGCCTGCTCTCAAATAAAGACGAAGAGATTCAGAAATCATTATATGTCCTTTAGCCACAGATTCTGTAATTAAAAGACGAACAGTTGCCTGACGGTAATCCTTCTTGTCAGCTAGAGTTCCACTGTTAACTTCTTCTGCAGTTGAACCGTTTTCCTTTCCTAGGGTATCTATTTCATTCTTTATGCTTTCCTTCGATGGCAATCGAGGAACTAGAGTGACCAGCTGGAGAGAATCGAATGAATAGTTTTTAGCTGTCTCTGGATGGATAAAGACAATAGAAGTGAGCGCCACCCCCAGCTCAACACCATTGACCTCATATTTGTGAATCAATCTACTGTCTGGATGTTGGACACGCAACAGAGCCTTTACAACAGAATTCTCCTTATTTGAAGATTGCAAGTAGGAATCTTCGTAAGAATCAACATTCCTTTTCCGTCTCTTTGGAGCAACTGCAACCTCAGTTCCTGGCATAAGTTGCACTGAAAACAATCTCATGGGTCAGAGACTTTCATTTAACAAATTCACTATATAAATGCAACAACACAGTGATGATATTTATACAAGTATACAAAATTATCCATCTCCAACATTACAAGGTTCATGCTCATAGCTAAAAGTAACTAATACCATTGAAATATCACCAAGACTTGGATTTGGATGATCATAACATCAAGGAAACAAACAGACAAGGAAAAGCTGTCCGCTAATGTAACAATATACCAATGTCACCAGTTTATAATGAGTTTGATATATTAGAGTCAAAGTGCAGCTAAAACATGAGGACGGAAGTAGAAGCAATTCTGATAAGCTATATGGTGAAGGAAGATGATGCATATGAAATCAAATACTTTCCAATCAGAAGGATGTGGTTTAACCAACATAATAACTAAAAGAGCTCCAACTTAAAATCATTTGAAAAAATTAGAGCAAAAGTCAGCAGTGAAAAACATTTGAAAACTGGAACTGGCACTTGCAGTTGCCATAATGGCACATGCCTAATAAAACTTCAATAAACATCTCCTCCTTTCAACTACAATGATTTTAATATGAAGCATATATCTCTAGAAATGCAGTAGAAGCAAGAACGGGAAAACAACTCCTGTACAATTACCTGCATCACTAATACAGTAATATTTGGTGTCTAGCTTTCTTTATGTGATTGGACGTGGAAATTGTTGTTTCCTAATTTTTATACAGGATTGCTTGAGTCATTCTAAGATGTTAGGGAACTGTTGTTTGATGGATATAATATATTTTTAGAAGCTATATCAAGTTCCTAAATTCCAAGACTTTTACTTTAATTTGGCTTAATAGTATTTTTGTAGGCCATAATCCAGCCCATGAATAGCTTAAAGAATTTCTATTCAATGTAATTTGGGTCATATTTGGTGATAACATTGACCGGTTCAAATTTTAGAAGGTTTTAGCCAGTGTCTAAGATTTCCTAGCCCCGACCCATTCAAGTAAAATGAGATTAAATTTATTGAATGGTTTTTCTTGGTCAAATAACAAATGCGGAATTTTTCTATTAGCTTACTGTGAGTCTGAAACAAGCCCTCATGGAGTAGTCTCTCTCTCCTCATGGAGTAAGATACCTTTTTTTTCCTAGTTGGGAGACTCACACGCACTTTTTTGCCCACACCGCGCACTGGGGGGGACTCTATTGTGGCCTTGCCAAAAAATACCTAAACTAATCAAAAAGCTCAAACAATCAAATTTATAACCACCCACATCCTTGAAGTAATAGAATATATAAATAAATAACATAAAATCTCTTTGAAATTTAATTTTCTCAGCCAACCAAAACCTTGAGCTTCTCTTCACGTTCCTTCCTCAAAAAAATAATGTGGCGCCTAAAAAACTAAAATCATGTCTCTAAATTCAACTTCAAAATTATATATTTCATTCTTAATTTGGCACACCACCTAGCGAGCAACCAAATGTTGAGCCAATGTAGAAGTTTACGACCTTTTAGATGGCTATAAAGTTGATTGATTCCCCTTCGGGCATGATCAAACATAAAACCTTAACCGAAAATAATCACCATTAAATTTGTAAATATAATCTCCAACCAAAATCATATATACAGTTACTTGTCATATATCAGTAAAATCAAGACAATATATTTAACACAAAGGGGCAGCTTAGAAGTAAAATCCAAGACACATGGTACTATTATCTATGATGATTCAGGCTGCCCATACAACATATTAAAAATTTATTCAAGGTCACAAGAATCTTTTTTTTTATAAGTAAGATTTCATTATAGGCAATCAAGAGGGGAGCGCTCCCAAGAGAATACACAAAAAGCTGACAACGCCAACTATAATTTTAGACTATCAACAAAGTCCATAAAATCCCCCAAAGATTGACAATTCCGCCCATTTACCCAAAAGAATAAGGAACTCAAAATGTTGTATTTGAGAGACCAAATAGGAGTTTCGTCTCCATCAAAGGATCTCCTATTTCTCTCACGCCACAAGCCCCACCATAAACAAAGGAGAGTGGCCCTCCAAGCATCTCTGCAAGGTCACAAAATCTCAATTCACTAAAAGTGATCAAACTTAAATTCTTCCTCACAACAATCGCTATCGGTTGACTCAGCACTATTAATAGCTACATTATGTCCAAATGTGCCACAAACAAGTTTCCAACCATTACACTACAATCTAAACTATACCAAATATGAAAATAAATAATGATCATCTGGATGGCCGTTTACATCATCTTCTGACCAAAATAACAATTATAATGTAAAATTGTATGTAGCAAGATGTGTCAATTCATGAATGATGAACATCGATAACTATCCAACAAAATATCAGACACTGTTCCATAAACATTAGTAGAACAATGCAGCGCATGCATTTACCAGGGAAAAAAAAAACTAAGTAGTACGTGGCAACATAGAGAGAACTATTGCTTTAATTTCCAAAAAAAAAAACATAGAGAGAACTGGAAGTGGTACATAATATCTTACCTACCAGTTTTTTGGGGATGGTCGAAACCACAACAAACATAATTATAGTGCGCCCATGCAACCACAAAGGAAGTCTCATTCCTTCATGAACAATCCTGACCTGTATTCATCAAAAGATGGAGTATACTAATGTAAAAATTAGGCAAAACTTGCATATGAAGGTCCAAATGTGGAAAACAATCCACTCCTTTTAACAATATGGCTAAAAAGGATAGAAATTTTTAACAGAAAATAGAGGAACAGATGAAGAGAAAGATATTATGAACTTCTTCATGAGCATTGAGAAATAGGCTCTCAGATTTACAGCAAAAAGTACTAGATTTTAGATGTAAAATCAAGAAATATTGACCACTTCAGACAATTAACAATTATATATATATGATACAATATAAAAAAATTACTTGGTACAGTGGCAAAAGGCCGGGCAAGAAAGCAGCAGATCGTGTCTTCAAGTCTAAGGGAGTCACTTCCTAGAATTAAGTCAATCTGTGCTTGCGTGATGCTTTTGGGATCATTGTTTGGCGCAATGGTAAAAACTAGGGTTAATAAGCATGAGAATGCAGGTTCGAGTTTCTTATAATAATCATTTTATGCAAAAAATAGCAAAGGTCAAGTCTATCTCCAGTTTACCCCTCTAGCACCTCTTAGGTGAGACCAACGCTTAATTCTTTCTTGGGATAAAATTGGTTCCAAATCCATGTTAATGTAACTTAACTGGTTACTCAAGTGAATTCAGACATTAGGATAGAGACTTGTAATATTTGACAAGTTTACTTGAGAAACAATGATTGATTGTCACAAAACATGCAACATATATATAATATAACAAAAAATACTTTTTAAAGTTTTTATACCTATATATATTTCTATGCCATCACTGTATCCATAGCTCATTTTTTCCAGAATTTGTCATTGGCATGTCCATATCATGTCATGTACGTATATCTATGCCCATGCTTCATTGAATCCCAGCAATTTATTAGATAAACAATAATAAAACCATCAACTCCCACTAATCCCAAATTAAAAATAATCCTCAAAAAGATGAGCCTTTTCCAATCAGTTGTCATTCTCTGCTTAAAAATGGGACACCAATAGATTCCTTCCAGAAGGAAAAAAAAAAAGAATTCCTGCTCCCTTTCATCGCCTAAAACAAATTAGAAATTAGATTACGGGTTCATATTTTATCGTCAGGAATCTTGGAGATATAGTTTCTTCTTCTATTCCTTCCAAAAATATCAGTCATATGCTTTTTCAATGCATATTCTTTTGCTTATAGTTTTATAGCAACTTATATCATATCATATCAGAATACAATTGTATCATAGAGCAGTGACAGTTTAATCATGATATGCATCCAGATAATGTCTACCTTTAGGTGAAACAAGGCTCAAAAGTAGTTAACTGCAGAGTGTCAGGAAAATTTTCCAGTTTTCCACGCTATTGTATATCTACGTTGCCAGGAATCAGTTTCACTTTAGATCCAAAAAAGGATCGTTTGGGATTTATCGGACACTACATAACATGTTATTAGGCACTGACCAGACGCAATGTATTATCATATGGGAAGAGCTAGTCAATAAAAAGAACATAAATGGAACATTCAGTTCATGTTAATTGAGTACCTGCTTCAGAATAGCTGCCTCTGCATGCTCTGAATTAAGCTCCAAAACTTCCCAATCATCCTCAGTATGGGGTTCTATTGTCACTAGAGTAGCTTTCGGCACATTAGGAACAGCTCGTACTTGAACAGTAGTATTATCCAAAAGACCAACACATTCTGCAAATTGTTGATCAATCTGCGTACACAATCATGAAAGGAACCAAGAGAAAGGTATTAAAACAAGAAATCCTGGTGCACAATTTGAAAAAGCATATGAAAAAACTTAAAAGACTGACAAACTAACTTAATTGCCAATGGGAGAAGCAAGAAGAATCATTTCAAGAAACATTTGGGGAGCAATAAAATACAATTCATTCAAAAAATACTAGTATCTCAAGTATCATGTGATACTTAGGACACCCCCATGCATAAAACATACAATGCAGAGATTACATGCACCTTTTGATTGTAATTGTCAATGCCATTAACAATTGACGTAAAACATTAGAGAGTGAAAATTGTGAAATTGGTTCACTCTTTTTCTTCCATCCATCTTTTTTACCTTTTCCACCTATATTTGATTATAGAGAACCATACTATTAGGTCAAAAATAACAAAAACAATCTTGGTATTAAAGCCATCTGGCATCAGCTTTAGATTTCAAAACATCAATTCTTTGAACTTATACAAATGTTTCTACTCTATATCTTTTTTTTTTCCATAAGAGTACTTAAAAATTTGTCTCAATTATTGTATGAATTATGCCCCCTTCTTTAAAGAGACCTTAATTCATATACTTTTCTTCCATAATTACAGCCACGATGAGAATTTCTCATTTAAGGCAAAGTTAAAAGAGTACTTAAAAATCTGTCTTGTTTAATGATTAGGATTTTATAAGACGGAGTTTGAAACCTACAGATGCACTAACACATCAAAATTAATATAATATAGAGCTAAAAAATTACAGTCACGGTATACATTGGGCCATCAAATTTTTTTATTTTTTGGCAACTACTAGTAATTAACTCAATCTCATTGAAGAAAGAAAAAGGTCTCCAAGCTCAAGCTATATCAAGCAATTATATTAAAGCCAATGTGAAGTTGTGGCCCGATTTTGTTTTGATTGGGACCCGGTTTTGACCCCAAAAAATGAAAAAAAAAATGACCTGTTTTGTCTTGCAAGTCGTGGACCCGTGTTTTATGTCATTTTATTGATTGTGTTATTGGTTTCACCGCATTTGTTGTAACAGCCAATGCATTGAAAACCTTGAGAAAACTAAAAAGTGACATCTTTCCACTCGAACAAACTGAATTCTCACTTTCACGCTATTGGCAGGACGGAAACATTTTTTTTTTCTGGTGAAAATACCACTTTCCACTATATACATCATATATGCAAATTGATAAATACGCACACTTTAACAACAACAACAAAAAAAAACTAGCATACAATATCAAATTTTCAGTGAATTTAAGTAAACAAATTCAAACGAACTTAAACTGAGAAATTAGTAAAATTACCTCAATCGCGGACGAATTTGATGCAGAACCAGACCAAGCAACGTGCCAGAGATCATCGCTGTTGCGAGACCGAAGCTCGAGAGCGAGAAATGGAGGGAGAGAGCCAGAGTTCGTGGACTGTAGGGTTTGGATGAGAAACAGTGGGAGAGAGACGAAACAGCTCTCTAAACCTCCGATTACTCTCACCTGAAACTCCATCTGAACTTGCTTCACCAGAATCACCAAATCAATGACGATAATAGTGATTTTTGTGCTCCGGAGATAGACTTTTAGAGAGAGAAAGTAAGTGCAGAGAGAGAGAGAGAGAGAGAGAGTGACGAGGGATGATCGAATGCACGCAACTGAATGTTTTGTCACTCCCGAGGTGTTTCAATCTTCTAAGCTGTGGGGACTTATCTCGGACTCTCAACCTGTGGCTGCGTTCTAATGTGCGCCGAATGTTTAGTTTCCGTATTTTTATTTCTTTTTCAACTACAAACAATTTTTTAAAAATATTACATAAAACAATTTCTTAAAAATATTACAAACTTTGTAATTTTTGTAAAAAAAACGAAAGAAGTTCTGAAATTTGATTTCTATTTATTTTTTATTGTGAGGGAAGATGAAACTATAACTTATTATATATTTATTTTTAACCTGTGAATAAAATGATTAATAAATTTGTTGTTGTGAGTAAAGATGAAACAAATAGAATGAGGTAATATCAATGTTAACAAAGTGTGAGAAGAAATATAATCTTCACAATTTGGTTCACAAACAAAATACATAGTGATTATAACAAGGATGCATACTATCATGTTTATCTGGTGCACAAAAGTTCATTCAAATCAAAAAATTAAATCTGACTGGACGAGATAATTCAGTTCAATTTTTTTACAATTCGATTCAATCTATTGAAACCTTGAATTAATGGTCCAATTTCGATTTTATGTTTCTTAGGATCGGACCAAACCGTTTGTATAACAAATATATTATATAAATTAATATAAATAAGTAAGTTGTAAATGTGTAAGTGTAAGTATGTAATTAGTAATGTAATGTACTAATAATTTTACTATGAGAACCATTTATACTTTATATAATATATATTATACAATTTATAATAATATAATAAATCACTAAGGCATCAATAATGGAACCGTGGAATTGAACCGAATCAAATTGGTTTTTCAAGGCTCGGTTCGGTTCGATTCTATTGGTCCAAACAGTTAGGTTCGGTTTTACTTGAAGTAGAACCGAATTGTACAATTTGATTCCAAAAAATACTAAAATCGAACTGAACCGGACCGTGTGCACCCTAATTTTTATTACTTGTGAATACATTTTCTTGTGTGTGTTTTTCTCTTTCTTTTTGAACTTGATATTGTAAAATGTATTGTACCAAGTGCCAACATCAACTTCAGTTTTATAATTAACAAACTTAATTTTTCCAAAAGAACTTGGTGGTCGAAACAAACTTGAATTGTTCCGATTTTAGTCTGTTCTATATGCGTTATAGGATTATTCCCAAACTTTAGCCTGTTCTCTAAAGTAATGGTGTAACAACCAGGCCTGCACTTGCACACTGGGTCAGGATGGCCAGGCCCACTATAAAGTGAAACACAAAGTTTGTTTTATGGGCTACTTCTGGTCCAACTTCAAATTTGCCCCAATCTGTGTTTAGCCAAGCCCAGACTTAACAGCACTATTTTTTTTGCAAATCCAACCAGTGACAACCTTTTAAAATTAGACAGTAACATAAGACATGAACAATTATTTATTTATTTGTTTATTTTTGTGTTATGCTAAATGGATAAGACATGGTTCAATATGTAAGGTAATGAGAAAAAAAAAAGAAAAGAAGAGGACTAAAAATTATACGCTACAATCGTTCTACCACGTCATTAGTATAACAAACCAATATAATACGTGGGAAGAAATACACCATTAAAGTAAACATGTTATACAAATGACGTGGTACAACAATTATAACGTATAATTTGTTGAAGGAGGATGAGGAGAAGACAAATGTGGATGGAAATAGTTGGTTGGTTATTATTTTTTTCAGAAGTTTAACACACCACTATATTTGCACCTACGGGACTCGAAACACTCAGACTTTTTTTTTGGAAAGAGAGCTTATATCATTTAAACTAGAACCCATTGATTATTATTATTTGTATTAACACTCCATGTAAAAATAATAAATTGTTGTTCAAATTGATTGGTGCAACTACAATAATACATTATATAAAATTTTATAATCCTTGGAGGAGTCATTTAAAGAAAATCTAAAATTCAGGCAGCATATATAGCCCATAACCCTATTCCAAGATATTGGCAATTAAAGATAGGTTCCTTTTTAACCTATTCATTTTGTGTTAATGATGAGAATCAACTCTTTAACACCACCTTCTCTTTTGGTGGATATGAGATTGAGACTTGCCATTTCTATGACTTCAGCAAAATATGGAATCATCAATACTATAATATTCCAGAATAGATTTGATATTTTTTTTCTAGGTTAATGGGCCTAAAATGAATCTTGCTTAAAACAATAAAAACTGTACTGTGATTAATATTGTTATCACGTGAGAGTCAACTTTGGCCAAGTCATTTATCCATCATAATCTAACTTATTTTCTTGTCGCATCTAGAGCTATTATAGTCAATAACATTAAATATTTAAAATAATAACAAAATTCAGAATTTCACTTAATATTTATGGACCCCTTATTTTCCTAGTAAAATGACTGTTACCAACCAGATAGGGATCGTTGTGTATCGGGCCAATGAAGCTAAGTTGACTTACGAAAATAAGAATTAAAATATGAGAAATTATGCTAATTATTAATTTCGGATCAATCATAATTTGATATACAAGTAAATGTGTCAATTTTATATATATATATTTTTTAATTTTTTACTTACTTGTCAAATTGTAGTTGTCGCGAAGCAATAGTTTCGAGACTATATAATAATTTATCATTCAAACAGTACAATATGAGTTATATTTATTTATTGAGTTATGATTCAAATTAGTTATCTTTCTCAAACATATCACTAGCATGTATTGATCAGTAATACTCCATCAGTAACGTGGCATCACCTTTACAAGATATAATTTCTCGTCCAACACGGTGGTGTTCGGTGATCTTTAAATGCCATAAATGATGGGTTCGTTCGTTGTTAATTAGTATTATTTATAAATCAAGCTAGAAAGTCTAGCCTCATTGGCTCGGACGTGTCTTGCAAGTTGAGCATAGACTTGGACTAAGTCTTATATATATACACACTATTTAATGTCTCTATCCATTGATTATTACAGTAGAACGTGAGGGGAAGAGGAGAGTTGTTCAGTACCATGTACTTGATCCTATTTAATTGCTTGGCTGGTGTTTGTGATAGTATTTATATATATCTTCACACCAGGTACAAGTACTTTATATCCATGCATGCGTAGCTCATGTTTAACTATAAATTGAATTATAAAAATGTTTCACCAAATACAGTTGTGTCTAATTCAAACAATGAAACAAGTTGTATGGAGTATGTAACACCATGCACAATAATGATGTAATATTAAAGCGAGTGGGTATGTTAATTCCTCATTCTCAAATCAGTCCTTCCCATAAATTATTTTCTTAACGAATAAGTAATTGTAGAAGTAAAATCTTGATATAATTAAAAAAAGCAAGCGACATCTCAGGTAATAAAATATGAAAAATACGTATTTTTTTCTATTTCTAGAATTAAACAAAATAATTTGCAAATAACAGTGCTAATGCTACAACCAGTTCATAAATTGTTAAAGCTTCTATAAAAGACATTTAGACCGATAGTACAACACTTATATAACATATTATATCGAGTTGTAAAATTGCAACACTGTTAAATCGAAAAAGTAAAACGTTTACATCGTTGTTTTATTTTTGATTTAATGTTGATGTATGGTATTATATTTTTTATTAAATGCACCGAAAAGTCCTTAACCCAAATATGCACCAAAGAACCAAAGGCCTAATGGCCCAGCGATATGTCCTCTCTTTTTAAATTGAAAGGAAGAGGGTTCGAGTCTCCTCATAATAGGAAAAACTCACACGAGTATTATACTCGAACTTATCCGACGTACGTGACTTGTGAAGTGTTACGTGTGTTCAGAAGGATTAATCTCACCCAAAGAATGTAAATACCTCATGTCGATATATATATATATATATATATAGTAGAGAGAATCTTAACTCCCATCCAAACTTTAAGTACCCAATATTTATTTTGTTGATGTGTCGTGTTACATTTTAATCATCTCCCATGCTTCAATATCGCATGTCAAATTTAATCTAAAAAAAAATATTTATGAACCTTAAGACCTATATCAAAGATAAAATTATTGTCAAAAAATTATATCAAGAAAGTTCTATATTTTTGGCTTGAATCTCATATGTATGAGGTTAGAGGGGTCATAAAAATGACAAGTTGCGTGGCCCACCAAATGACATATATCAACAAACTTTTTTCATTTTCTTTTTACTTTTTCAATATACGTCTCATTCTTAATCAACTCTTTTTCTTATTAATAATATTATTATCATGTGTTCAATAAATTTGACAAAGTCAGGTATTAATCAGTCATTCACGTAAAGCTTAAAGACACATTTGTCATTAAAAAAATAGAAAAGATTTATATTTTTCTTGCAATGATACTTATATTATAAAATACATTATTGTTTCTTTCTAGGAAGTATATCTTTGTATTTTTTATTGTGAGAATGAATTCATGGTTTCTGTTATGAGTTTTCCACTAAATTTATTTTTTAGGAAAAAAAAAGTCACATTATCACGTTTATATATAAAAGAAAAAAATATAGTTTCACCCACTTTACAAGTTTACTTTTCAAACCTACTCAACCAAACCATTAGATAGTTGTGATTTAATCCACTTGAGAATATGTTGATCATAAAGTCTAGTCGTACAAAAAAATTTAATTTAATTTAATTTAATTACAGTATATTTAAATTTTGATGAGTAGTAATACAATGCTAAATTCCATAATTTTTTAAACTCATTTGATAAGTGTGATTCAAATGTTAAATTTGACACACTTTGTGAAAGTCATTTACACAAGTGCGTGAATACCCATCACATAAAGTCATGTTATGGGGCCACCGCCCCCAATCCCCATTTTGATACGAGATTTTACTATACAATTCTTATAATTGAGGTTTGCATATGAATTATGATAATGTAAAAGAGCAGTGAGCTCATACAGGTAGTGTAAATGCGTATAAGGTATAAATACACACCTCTAATGTATACATATATATATATATATATATATATATATATATATATATATATATATTCTCTCTCTCTTTTAAATATCTACCCTCTATGCTTAATTTCTCCTCAAAGTTTCAAAGTTGTAAGTTGGAAGTTCCATTCGTGGTAGTTCCGCTGACTCCGTCCACCACCCTCTCCCTGTCGTTTCCTTTACGTTACATAGAAACGAGAAGAGAAAGGTAGGCGAGAAGCAAAAGTCTCCTTCCCCGTCTCTCACTCTCTCTCTATCTCTAAAAGTCTTTCTTGACTTTCTCTCTCTATGCAGGTAGTTTAACTTGTACTTTCCTCTTCTCTCCACCTGGAGACCGTTTGTCTAGGCTCTTTCCCACATTTGTCACGCCCATTTCTCTCTCGGCTTCTTCATTTCTTCACACCCCACAATCAGATTCAGAGCTCTGATGGCTCTGATCACTATTATGGCTATTCTCAGACACTTGTTCATAGCTTCTTTGGTCCTATCATCGATTTTGGTGAGCTCTGTGTATGGTAGGTTCGTGGTGGAGAAGAGTAGCATCAGAGTTCTCTCTCCTGTTGCTCTTCGCTCCAAGCATGACAGTGCAATTGGGAACTTTGGAGTGCCTCAGTATGGAGGGTCCATGGTTGGCTCTGTTGTCTATCCTGAAAAGGGCTCTAGTGGGTGCAATCCGTTTGATGGAGATAAGCCCTTCAAGTCAAAGTCTTCTCGTCCCAATATTCTTGTTCTCGATCGTGGAGGTAAAATACACATATATACATATACATATATGTTATGTATCAATATATAGTTTTATATAATGTAAAGTATATGCTTATTGTAGCTTCATAGTTCAGAATTTGATTGATGGGTCGGTGGTTTTTTCTTGTTTTGTGTTTGAATGGGTTTTAAACATGCAGTTCCAGAAATGGGTTGTGTGTGTATTTGTTTGTTTTAATGGATCATATATGATTATTAGCATGTCTAAGATTGTCAATTGGTGGGTATTAATTATCTTATGGAATTGGGTTTTAGATATTTTGATTGGCATCGACATGTAGCTCCTCTGTCTTTTTGCTCTGTTTTAGCTTTGTTTCCCCTTCCCTCTTGCTATCATTTAAATTATGCTAGATATGTCTTATATGAATAATCAAGGTTGTAATTGTCTCTGCCTTTTGTTTGTTTCTTTAATTTATACTATTTGGCTTCTTGCTTGCAATAACTGTTCTATTGATGTTAAGTGATATTGGATTTGTTTCTGTTTTTTTCTAGGGATCCTTAATTCCTCATCTTATAAAATGGCACAAAGTCCTCTGTTTTTCAGATAACCTCATACTTTTTCCTTTTGTTTGTGTAAGATATGTCAGATTTGCCATCAATCAGTTCATTTAGCTGCTTGCTTGAGGTCTTACTAGCTATATCTCATGTTCATCTCTCTCTCTCTCTCTCTCTCTATATATATATATATATATATTACAGAAGATGAATTGCGAGAAGAAGAACATGAGACATAGCTAGTATATATATATATATATATATATTGTTCCTTTGTGCTAAGTTTCGAATTTTGAGAGAATATTGATTTTTCTCCTCCCACTTTTACACTACTTGAAAAAGTTGATTTAGAGAGAAGGTGGTAGGGAGAGAAATGACTTCCAGCTCGAGCTTTGCTTTTCCCATCTACTTCGGCAAGAAATATTGGACAGAAAGGAATTTGCAGGATTTCTTTCTTTTTTTGTGTGTGTCAATATTCATATATTTTATTTTATTTTCTATTATGCAAGGGAGTGAAATTAGATGAAAGGTTACTTCCTTTCTTCTTCTTTTTTGTGTCAATATTTATATATTTCATTTTATTTTCTATTATGCAAGGGAGTGAAATTAGAAGAAAGGTTACTTCCTTTCTTTTCTCCTGTTAAATTTCTTCCATCTCCAAATCTCTTCCAAATAAGGTTTCTTTCCTCTTGTGAAATCATCTTCAGTATTTTTTTCCTCGAAAGTTCAAGCAAATGCGTGCACACCCACTCACAATATTGCCCCTAGCAGGGCTCAGACGTGCAACCTCCCCTTTGGGAAGGATCATATCATCTGGCTAATGCCCATTGGGATTGCCTTTAGGTTCTAGATGTAGTTTCGCCTATCTTTTACTCCTATTTTTTTTTTTTTTCAGATTTCATATTTTTTAGTGGGCAAAATTAGAGGTATAACTCGGGCGGGTTAGAGGTACAACTCAGGCTCAACCCTATATATGAAATGTTCAACCCTAATCCTACTTCCAACCTTAACTACTCAATCCTATTCCAACCCATCCTTAAATTTTTAAACTCGAGTTGATATTTCGGATTAGAAAGTCAGGTTAATTCGGGTTATCTATATCACCAATCTCCATGTTGAAAATTTAAAGTGATCTTTAATAAACTTCACATTAGATTACTCCTAAAACACACACAAAATTAAGAACTTAATGCAAATTTCTAAAAAATTACAAACAAATTTTTAAGAAATTAATTATCCAAAGTGTTAATATACAATAAATTAAGATTTAAATAAAAGAAGTGGAAAAGAAAAAGGTTAACATAATTTCAATGTTATATACAATATATTTAAAATAAAAAATATGTATAAAAATAATATTACAATTCAGATTCGGGTTGGACTCGGGTTGTTGGCACCTCAACTCAAGCCCAACTTTAATTAAGTTCGGGTTGAGGTTTTTCAACCCAAGCTCAACCCTATTGTAAAAATAGTTGCCCAAGCCAGTAAAAAATCGGGCTGAACTCGAGTTGGATTCGGGTTGCCCAACCCAAGTTGCACCCGTAGGCAAAATGCATGATCAATTTAATCGTCTTTGTTTTTCCTCTTTCTTTTTCCATTTGGATTATTTTAGTGAGGCTTTTACAGTAACTTGATATTCATTCCCATCGCTCTTTCTTCTCACATTTTCATGGCTCATATAGTCATATTACAATCTTCTTGTTAGAGAACATAACCAATAGACTGCTAGAGTGGTCTCTTATGTTCTTGGAAATTTGGAATCATTGCAATTGGTAATCTTCCATAGCTACTAGTTTACACTTCAATACCTTCTTATTCTGTTTGTTGCAATTTAAACAAATATTAATTACTGTAGTCGTACTACACAGACTTCTATTTGTGCTGGGTGAAACAGTTTTTAACAAGTCTGACCAATTTATTCAACAAAAATTCTTATAGAATAACACATAAAATTACATAACATGTTGTCTATAAATCAGTTTTAGCTTCCAGCAGTGAAGGATAAAAGTCGGCTTATATGGTGAGTGCAGTGAGTTAACAAATGACAACATGAGTTTTCTATCAGAAAATGATTATGATTTAATTCATTGGATATATGTTACTCACTTTTATTTTCTTTCTTTTTTTTTTCCTTGAACTCCTAGATTGCTACTTTGCCTTGAAGGTATGGAATGGGCAACAGGCAGGTGCTGCAGCAGTTTTGGTTGCTGATAGCATAGATGAGCCTCTGATAACAATGGATTCTCCTGAGGAGAGCTCCGACGCAGATGGATATATAGAGAAGATTGGAATCCCATCAGCTTTAATCGAACGATCGTTTGGTGATACCCTGAAGGCTGCCTTCAAGAAAGGTGATCAAGATGTCGTGATAAAACTGGACTGGAGAGAGTCAATGCCGCACCCGGATGAGAGGGTTGAGTATGAGCTCTGGACGAACAGCAATGATGAGTGCGGACTTCGTTGTGATGAGCAGATGAATTTCATAAAGAATTTCAAGGGACATGCTCAAATTCTCGAGAGGGGTGGTTACACCCAATTCACACCACACTATATAACTTGGTATTGTCCCTTGGCTTTTGTCCTCAGCAGTCAATGCAAGTCTCAATGCATAAACCATGGGAGATATTGTGCTCCTGATCCGGAGCAGGACTTTGGAGAGGGGTATCAAGGGAAAGAGGTGGTGTTTGAGAACTTGAGGCAACTTTGCGTTCATAGAGTTGCCAATGAGAGCAACCGGCCATGGCTTTGGTGGGATTATGTGACGGACTTTCATATCAGGTGTTCCATGAAGGAAAAGAGATATAGCAAAGAATGTGCCGAGGATGTCATTAAATCACTTGGTAAGTGCTACCTCAAGGCATCATTGTGCATAGAATTTGAGTTTTTATTTTGTCAGTTCCGATATCTACTTTTAAGTAATTAATTCTTATCCACCAGATCTGCCAATTGAGAAGATACAGAAATGCATGGGTGACCCAGAGGCCGATGTAGAGAATCAAGTCCTAAAAGAGGAGCAAGATCGCCAGGTTCATACTTCCCCTATATTTCAATTTTTCATCCCTCCAATACCCCATTTGTTTGAAGTTCACAATTGTCTTTTTGTAGTTACATCTTCTGCAAGTGCTAAATGTCAATCAAGATAAATCATAGAGAGACTTGTGCATTTGTAGTTTGTTAGTGTTAAGATGGATTTAGTTGAATTATTTCAGTTGCTGCACTGCATCAGCTTATTGATTCAATACTAAAATTGTGAAATCTAGGTTGGCCGAGGATCCCGTGGTGATGTTACCATCTTGCCAACATTGGTTATCAATAACGTTCAATACCGAGGTTTGTTATATACTCTCAAGTCATAATTTTACTTTCATTACCTTTGCTTGATATATTGGGAAAATCTGACAACAACCGCATGTATTTTGTGATTATATGAAGCTATATTGAGAGTGGTGCAGAGATATTTTAATCTAATATTTCAATGCTCCTATGTTGATCTCGTTAGTTGAGGTCCAAATGCTAGAATTCGTAAAGTTCCTGAGTTTGGAAATTTACATTGCTTTTTGTCACTGGTTACTATTTTCCCATTTTTTTTCTACAGGCTAGTGTGAAGGAGATTCATCCACATCCTTTTCTCCCTCGCTGATTTTCTCTTACTTATAGTACCATAACAATCATGGTTTGCCATGTCACAATGGTGTAAAAAAATCAATTGGTTATCGATTAAAAAAAATGTTTCTCTTATTAATGATTCAAACTGATTGATAAAAATAATTATCATTCTGTTTGCTTACTTTTCTTCCAGTGATTTAACTTCTCATTTTATTTCATACTTCGACTTCATAGATGCTTTTTTCATACATAATCTATTCACCACTGTTTTTCACTTCTCAAGTTCTCCCCACCTTTTAGCCTCCTCTGATTATAATGTTCTTATCAACTAGTTATTTGGACTGATCCCATTTGCTATTGCTCATAGACAATATCAATATGATTTCATCATCATCCTTGCCTTTGTTCCATGTGAATGGGGTCGGCCACATGAATTCTCTTTTTCCATTCTTTCCTACTAGAAACCACGTCTCTTACAATATGTAGTCTTTTAAAATCATTTTTAATTACTTCATCCCATGAAAGTTTTGACCGGCCTCTTTGTTGCTTACCTTCTAGGCAAACAACTTTTCCCCTCCTAACCGGTGCATCTTCTGCTCTACGTTGTATATGACCATACCATCTAAGCCTACAATATCAATATGATTTCTTTATATCAAAGCATCTATTACGTGTACCTATTGGGGTTCTAAAGTTCTTGTGTTGTCCTTTCTGAAGGAAAACTGGAGAGGACTGCAGTGCTGAAAGCGATATGCGCTGGATTTAAGGAGTCCACCGAACCTCGAATTTGTTTGAGTGGAGGTTTGATGCTACTACATTGTTTTTTAGTCTGTACTTATAATTGTGACTAATTCATGAAGTACGCGAAATGAACATATACCCTTTCTTATTGTCAATCTGATATTGTTACAGATCTTGAGACCAATCAATGTCTTGAAAGAAATGGTGGCTGTTGGCAGGACTCACAATCTAATATAACTGCTTGCAAGGTATGATGTTAAGAGTGTACTACATAGACCTTATAAATAATGTCTCTCATAAAATATGATTTATAAGCTTTAGAAAGCATTTCTAGAATTGGTCATTTATTACTTATACCGCGATCTTGTCTTTCTTTAGGACACATTTAGGGGAAGAATTTGTGAATGCCCTTCGAAAAATGGTGTTCAGTACAAGGGAGATGGTTATACATCTTGTCAAGGTACATATTTTCCCATTAAAAAAGAAAAAAGAAAGATTTTGGCTTATGACATCATACCAATGTTGGCGAATGTATGTTCCTTTTTGTGAAAGTGTATCTGTTAGAGTTCTGCTAGGACCTCTTCCTGCATTGCTCAATTTTTTTTACTCTAATTCACATGGAAAATGTTTGATTCAATGTCGCAGATCTGTTGAATGTAGAACCTTATCCAGTTTCTATGCGAGTGTTCCATAAGTGCGGTCTTATATCATTTATTTTTCAGATGCGGCCATGGAATCCAATGATAGATGATTACATTGGAGAATTTGTAAGCTTGGGCAATGCACATTAAGGTTCAGATAACAAAAATAAATAAATAATATCTTAGTTACACTTCTAACTTATATATAAAAAGGAGGAAAATAAATAATAAGCTAAAGAAATCATGACTAAATCTAAATATTTTGGCCTAGAAACTTCTTTGAGTGTCAAACTTGTATAGATAAATAGAATGGCATAATAAGTACAGATAAAAAGACTTGAATCCATGACCTCTCAGAATCAAACTCTTTTCATGTTAGATTAAGAGCTGTTTCGAAATTTTAAGCTATTAGAGAGCTTACATAATATTAATTTTAAAAGTTTAATTTTATTTTTTTTAAATTTCTAAAAGTTTTAATATTAATTTTTTAGTTCCAAATATATAAAGAGAGTGGCAGATTGAGCCTGAATTGAGCATCATGAATACAATTGATAATTGCTAACCTCTTGGTTTAAATATTAGTGGGTTTCAAGATTTAGACTTACCTAATATTTGGTGGATATAAAAGGGTTGTCAAGTCAAGTAAATTTATTAGGTGCCATCTTTATTATTCTTGTTACATTTTATTGTGTGGGTTGGTTGGATCTATGTAGAAATTTCTCCAAACTAATTCAATCTGTATTGTTGCACTGGTTAAGTTGCTTCCCATGTTTGCAGAAAGTCCATAAGGATAATCTAACCTCAATATCATTTACAATAGTTTGAAAGCAAAAAGGTAAAAAGTAGAGGCACACGCTTCTATTGTGTTTGTTTAGAATAGATTGAATGTATTCAACCCAGGATGCAATCTCTTTTCAAGGATAGCACTAGCTCTTTTCATGGAAGGTTAATTATGTGAAGCTACCTTACCTCACCTTGCCAACTTTTTCTAATGGTATGCATATTTTAGGCAATCAAGTATGCAACTTTAGTAAGAAATAAGAAAATACTAGCTAAAGAAAGATGGAAACCAAATATATGATTTCATTAGCTTGGAACATTGATTTTTAATTAGTTTCCTACTCTAATTAATACAAAATTTTGGTGTGTCTAGTCTCATAGTATTCTTAACTTCCCAAATCCAACATATTTTGGTGGGAGACATATTCTACTTCACTTGAGGAGAAAGCAATGTAAAAGATATACATGTGTGTGTGCGTGTGTGTGTGTATTGAGTGAACCAGGATCTCCCTAAATTCAGCATGTAAAGTTGCAAGTTTACATTCATGTTTTTATGATGAAAATTCTTGTTTGTTTATGTTGGTTCTGGAGTTGTACAAACTTCTACCCACATGGGCCATATCTAATGTAATTATAATACCATACCTCTAGCTACTTAACCTTTTCTCTTTAATTGACAGCTGTGGGACCTGGTAGGTGTGCAATAAACAATGGCAATTGCTGGTCAGAAACTAAAAATGGGAAAACATTTTCCGCTTGCTCAGTTCAGTGATGTTATCCCTTTTATTTCATTCTTATTGATGGTTTTTCTTCTATCTTTTCCACTTATTTTAAACCTTAAAACTCTGCATGTTTATTGATCCCTATCTTGCTACATTTTTTCTAAAACAAAATAGGAGTCCGACCTTACAGGCTGCCGTTGTCCATCTGGCTTTCACGGGGATGGTCATAAATGTGAAGGTGCGCTTCTGTGCTACCACTGGGCTTTTCTGATAACAGTATACAACATTTTATACGTCCGAGTTATTAGATGTTTTGAATCCTAAATCGTTACTCCAAAATCAATAATTGTACTTTTGCTTCTGTTTGTGTCCCAGATATTAATGAATGCAAGGAAGGTCTAGCTTGTAAGTGCAGTGGATGTACCTGTAAGAACACATGGGGTGGATACGACTGCAAGTGTAGCGGCAACAAATTGTACATAATGGAGCAAGACACATGTATTGGTAAGAGGGAATTTCAGTTTTAAATCTGAATGAATCAATTTTCAGAAAGTTTAGCATCTACTTGTTGTGCACAAGTTATGCTATCAAACACCTGTGGTGTATTGTTACTTTGGTTTAAAATTAGTGACTATTTTGTAGGATCCATGTTTCTGTCTTATTTGTGTACATTTCATGTGCATAGGAAGTTGAGCCTTTAGTTTTTGCCTCTAGATTGGTGGTTTCTTAGACAAGATCTCAACTGCTACAATTAATATACACATTTATCTATAGAAAAACTATTAAATAAGATGAAAAATGTTTTTTTTTCATTTGAGAGCATAGAGATTTGGGTTTAAAGTATATTTATAGACCATGGTTAGTATTATTACATCAAATTCTAGACTATATAAAATGAGGGGGGACAAACATGGATAGACAATGATTCCAAGTCATTTATACATTTCAATAAGTTCATCTTTGCTTTTAAAATTTTACATGCATTTGGAGTTTCATTCAATTTATACTCGAGGCAAGGCAAGAAATCCCAATCATTTGGGGTCGGCTACATGATTATATTTTCCATTCCGATCCATCTAAGGCCATAACTTCAATTTCTTTTCTTATTTTTTTATAAATTTTTTTATGAATTAAGATCATTTCAAAAATATTAAATTATAAGTTTAGGCAATGACTTCAGTTCACCCTAGATTATCTATTTGAAACTCCATTCTCAATGCTTTCATTATAATATTTTAGTCAACGAATCCTGAATGCTCTGCTTAATCTTGGTATTGGCCATGGTAAACGGGCAAATCGCAGCATCTTTACTGCAAAAGATTGTATAAGAAATTTAACTGCCGGCCATTGGCTTAATCATTCTCAGATGATACATGATATGCAAACGTATTATAACGGATACTTCCTCTTCATAAATTCTTAGAAAGAAGCCTTAGAAGTTGTGTTTATCCATTGTGCAGAAAGAAATGGATCGAAATTCGGATGGTTTCTTGCCTTCTTGGTTCTAGCGGCTGTAGCAGGTGCTGGTATAGCTGGTTACATATTCTACAAGTACAGGCTCCGGGTATGTCTGATGAATATTCATGATCAAAATGTTGTGTTCATCCCAGTTTATTTGTATTTCATTATTAAACACATGTTTATCTAAAATATTTCTTCTAATACACAGTCTTACATGGACACGGAGATTATGGCTATTATGTCACAATACATGCCACTTGACAACAATCACAGCAATCAAGTTGTCCACCATGATTCTGAACCTCTACGACAAGGTTCATCTGTTTGAGAAAGGTAGCTTGCTATCTTTGTTTAGAGTTCTTTTTTCTTTTTCCTATTCTTCGCCTACGTTCTTTTCATGGCAACTAAATATGGTTATTTTTGCAGAAGCAGAAGTGATCAGGCTAAAGGAAAATCTTCCGTGAAAGGGATGGATTACGCTCGTTCTGATATTTAGATCCATCCGACGACCATCAAGTGAATTATCTTTTTAGGATGAATGTGAATTATCCATATACAGGAAATTTCTTCATGGAACCCTCTTCCTCTGTGTAAATAATAATATTGAGATGTAAATGGAGGCCTAGTGAATGTAAGGATGTCATTATAAGGATTCATATATTTGATGAATACACATACATTAGTGAAGAAGAGGGAATGTGATAAATTAAGATGCTACTTTCCCCAACTACATGGTTATTAATTCCTTCTTCTGTCAATTTGGCAGATTATAGATGAAGTTTTGCTAAATCTTTGGAATTCTTGTGCATTTGCATAATGTTTTTGTATTGGTGGGGAGATATTACCAAGAACCTCTTTTAGGATCAAGTTTATTGTATACTAGCTAAATCATTACTGAGGTTATGTCAAATGCAGGGAGCTATCGTCATTGTTTGGTACAATGGTAAAGCTCAGATGAGGGCTCGTGCAAATAATGTCAAAAGTTAAGTTTGTACCCGTTGATCCCGTCATTCTGAGCAACCACTTTGTGCAATAATGTTGATGTTGAAAGTTAAGGCTATAACCAGCCCGTTCCATCCTTGTATCAATCCACATGAATTATGAAAATATTCAAGTCAAACATTTTAAACGTGAACACTCTACAAAAACTAGCAATTACAAGAAACAAATCACTATAAACAAGCTACATAATTCCTCTCCCATTGGCAAGAAACCCAACACCCTCACTTTAGGGGAATTGACTCTCGTTGCTATTTCAGAATCCTTATTGGATTGTTAGGAGTAAATTAAAGACACGCAGACAGAATTATGAGGCACTTCATGAGGTGGATTTAAAGTACAAATGCCAACACGGAATGATTCAACTTTAAATAATTTAAAATCACCAAGAGTTGTGACCGAGTGATATTTCCCCTGCCTTTCACAGCGTTAGAGTCTAATAAATATTGATTCTTGGCTACTGGCAATTGATTTTAATTGAATTTCAATATTCCACAATTTAAGCCGAAATGCAAATGTGCTATTAAGACACATCATAATTTCATCCTGCAATATCTTGGTTCGACTTCAATTCAAAACGACTATTTGGGTGGTAGGAAAAAAAGAAGAAACGAAAGATAACCGAAAACTCTCTTCCATACAATGAGCACTCCACTCACTAAGCTCAAACCTTCATTGCTGATGGATCACCAGGCTGTCATGGTGATAGGACGTGAACTCAGTTGGAGCACCCTTCATGAATCTGTTTGCTTACTTCTCTTACCTGTTCTTATCTTCCTCACTTTGGTCCCCAACACCAAAGGGAGAGAAGAATAATCAAAAGGAAAATCACAGAAAGGAAAATACACTAATAAAATGTATGTGAAAACTTCGACGTCAAGAAAATATGGACATTGAACAAGCTTTTCAACTCATTCACTCTATAGTAACTTACATTTCGCGCGGTTGTTTCTAAGAAAGGCTTGTAAACATCTTCTGAGCTCCCAACATGGAAAAATGGGACTAATAATTTACGAATATATATCTATATATTAAAAGAACACACGAAATATACAACACCACACATTGCAAAAACACTAATCTGCAATTCTTTCAAACTTGACACTGCCTTCGTCCAAGATGGTCATGTGTTTCCTTTTCTTGGATAACTTTGATGAATTTTGATACCCATTTTGCTCATCAGTAAACTGAGCAGCCGTTCGTGCCCTTAATTCTTCTAAGCTTTCACCTTCCTTGGCTCTCTCCAGAACCTGAAATTCAGGTCGTCAGTTATGGCTGCCTTTCTATGGTTTGTAGGCACATATAGATGTTTCAGAGAATTCATGGAAGACTTACCAGATGACGACCATACAAATGGGTGTTTGAAAGAGTTTGAAGCGCATTCTGAGCCTCCTGCTTAGTAACATACTCCACGAAAGCAAAGCCTCTATGGTTCCCAAACCTCATTGGCAGCCTTAAGCTCTTAATCTGTACCACAACAAGAAACTTAGTAGCCAACTAGAGAGAGAAAAACTAAAATATTGAGCTCTATAACCACCGAGATAACATATATGCACTCATAACAAAATGATAACTAAAACAAAAGAAATGAGTGATGCTAAGATTTAATGGATGGTGGTTGAAAGTATTATCCTTGGGTAAATATTTGCAATAAACATCTTGGCCCTAAGTTCTGTTCTGGAAGATGATCTTAGTGAGTTATAATCCTGAATGATGGTAGTTATAATTCTTTAATCCTGAATGAATGTTTATAAATTCACAAGAAGAAGATATTAACATTGAGAGAGAGAGAGAGTGTGTGAAATTCATGACAAGATATTAACATTGAGAGAGAGAGAGAAGGGGGCAAAGAGAGAACTGCTTTTAGGTTTACAGTTCATAACAGATGGTGGGTGCACTCAGTTGAAAGACGAAAATCTCAATAAGTTATATTCCAAAATGACAGAAGTTGTAATTTATTGATCTTTGAACTACTTCGCAAGTTTATATACACTCACTGATTAACCAATCAAAAGACCCAGACAATACGCAACATGGGGCATTTTGAACTAACTTCAGGCATAGAGATTTGGCCGGGGCAGTGTGTGTTGGCTTATTAGATTGAACAGAGTTATTTCAAAGCATCACTGATCTCAAATTTGAGTTCAATAGGTAAATGCAATACAACAAACCTTGTTCCTAGAAAAATTAAGTGCCATGTGGCACACATCTAAATTCCATTGAGGAAATTGAGGAATTTAGTACAACAGAGAGAAGCAGAATCATTTTACTCTCATCACATTACAATTAAAGGACTATGAAAGTCCAATTTAATTTAAAATATGCCTCTGCCACATCATTCTAAGTATAGATTCTCAATAGAAAATATGTTCGTACAACATTTTCCATAAAATGAATCAAAGTGGAGACCCCCATGAAACTTCTTTTCTAATTTTCCTTTCCCCTTCTATTCATGGTAGCATGTTCCCTAGATCCCTCCAAACTCTCCCAATAAACCTTAACAACGAACCCTAATCCACGTAATTAGCAACAATCAACTATACTTGCTGACCACTCAGACTAGCTTTTTATAGCTCAACTATTTTGCACCTGAACTTCATGATTCGAAAATCATTTCAATATTCCAGGTACAAAAACATTAGCCTAACATTTGCATTTCCAACTACATTGTATTCTATACAAGTTAATTTCAAGGCATCAATTATAATGTATTATGGATGAGGTACTGCTAAGTAATCATTGGCATGTTGTCGTATATTACAGTTACAAGTCTCACCCACTCTAAAAGAACCTTTGCATTTTTTTATAGGATAAATTTACCCTGACCTCCCTGAGATTTGCAATCAATCTGCACCCTCAGTTTAAACTTTGGCAAAAATCACTCACTGTCAAGACTAAGGACCCGTTTGGGATTGCTTCTCAACCGTTGAGAAGCACTTTTAACCCAAAAAAATGTGTTGAGAAGCGTTTGGTGATGAAAAGAAGCGCGTTTAGGGAGTAGAGTTTCAATCCAAAAAGCGCTTTTTGATGAAGTTCAAAATTGGAGCTTCTGAAATTGCGTTGGCGATAGTTGTCTGATATTTTAGGTCATTTATTTTTTTTGGACAATATAATCCATGTTTACTTTTTTATAAAAACAATATTACCTCTTATATAGTATATTTAAAATTAAAATATATATAAAAATAAGTTTGTGTTGAGATTTTTCAACCCAGGTCCAACACTAATTTTAAAATTGTTGCCAAAACCCATGAAAAATCGAATTGGGCTCGAGTTGGTTTGAGTTAACCCTCAAGTTGCGCCTTTAGACTAATGCACATCTTATTATTGTATGGGTAAAATAGTAAAATTAATAATAAAAATGCTTTAAGCAGCACTGTTACCAAATAACTTTAAGTATAAAAAGTGCTTTATAAAATACATCACCAAACGCCTAGCATGCTTTTTACTCACCGCACTTTTATAACAGCTCTTCCAATAAAAGAGCTTTGACTGTTACAACAGCAATGCCAAACGGGCACTAAGACCCTAACGCCCCAAACAATTGATGGTGAAGTGACAAATTTACTCTCATTTATTATATCCATAAACATCTAAATTGCTCACATCGTGTAATTGATGGAAGTATTAAGAGGAAGTTAAAGGGTAGTTTTTATCCTTCTAAAAATGGACATAATGGTCAGTAAATGATTTGCAGGGGTAACTTTATCATTTCATTATAGCAGGGCATTTTTGGTATTTAGAAAAAATCTAGGCTTTAATTGATCCCTAACGGCTTGGGGCTAAGGCTAACAATAGTTTTACCATAACCTCAAGGGAAGTTAACCACAATTTTGACCAAAATTTAAATTAAGGATGCCAATTGCAAACTTCAGCGGAGGTCATGGTAATTCACCCTTTCTTATTTTGTTCCCAAAATATGGCCTAAATTACTCCAGTGACCTGAGATTTAGATCAAGGTTATTTTCTACGTATGCATATTTTATGTGGACGTTGTTTGCGTCATATACAACAAAATTTAGTTGCTGACTTTTCCATAATCCAACAGCAAAATCCCCCTCTTTTTAACATAATAGCAAACATTTGGGAATGCAAATTCGAAAAAGATCATTCTTATCAACCACTAGTTTGGATCATATGAGGAAGTAGCTTCTTACTTCACATAATTATGACTTCCTGATTGAATAGCCTCTGGAAGTATTCATTTGCAATTTTTACAAAACAATATTTCGTAGACCATGAAACAGAGGTAGTTTTTTTCCAACGCTCGGTACTCTATTTTTTTTTATAAGTAAAGCACAGTACTCTATTTCAAAATTGCAATTGTTGGGTACCAATAATCCCATCTCCTGCCATGTAGGAAGCATACCTACAATAATATCCAAAAAATAACAAACAAAAATCACATGAATACCACATTTAATGGGGTACGTAAAAACACCAATTCAAAGATGAGGAGGTCAATCCACTGCATACCTTAACCAATGATTGAGCCCTAAAACAACCCCATTTCCTTAATGTTAAGCCCCAAGGCAATCACCATTTCCTACTTCATGTCCTGTGTTTTCCCGTGTCTTCCTTACATTTCCATAAACTCAGTGAACCCCTAAAAGATCACTCTTTCAAGATTCGACTTTCTCATAAGTACCAAATGATCACATAGGGGATTCATTAATAGAGTTGTGCATCCAAGTTTCTAGGTGGAAACACAGTAAGAAATCCTTAGGGTCCAAGTAAATCCCAACAAGAGCTTTTTCTATAAATAAACTCCATAATATAAGAAACCTAAGTATAATAGGAATTTGAAACAAATATCCAACAACAGTTCAGAGAGAGAGAGAGTATTTGCATATAATGGTGAGCATATTCTCAGGAATATTCCAAGTGGTGAAGGTGGTACCATTGTAGTCAGGAATGTAAAATACTTCTGCAACCTACTCGATCGACCGACTCACTTTCTACGAATACATGGCTGGTGACCTCATTTTCAAGCATCAATTCAATAATAATGTCAAAGCAAAGTATAATTCTAGCGGTAATTAGAAGCTACCATTCTGAACATATACATAGATATTATGGTAAACACCATCCTGAATATTTATTGTTGTGAAAAACAGTCGCAAACCAAACACAATCACGAAACACGACACAAAACGAATCAAGCACAACGCACATAACACAAGAATTTACGTGGTTCGGCGATGTGCTTACGTCCACGGCAAAGATCCGGCAAAAGATTTCACTATACGAAAATTAGGAGATTACAAGTTTAAACCCAAACCCTAGCTCTCGCTCTCTCACTCTCTTTCTGCAGTTTTAGTGTTTTCTCTCGTCTGTACCTCCAAACCCTTAGATGCCCTTATATATTGGGCTAAAAGAGAGTCCTAACTCGGGTCCAAAACCCGCAAGTGAAAAACGGGTCATAAAATTTTCCCCATTTTTCTGGTCAATCGGGTCGCGGCCCGAGACAAAATTCGGGCCACAACATAACATATATCAAGTGAAGTACAAATCTACTTCCAACTAGATGCCATGATTTTGATTCTTTAGACGTATAGGAAGGGACAGAGGGAGAAGTCCATAAAAAATAAATAAAAAATCAGCAAACTAATCTACTCACGGCTGCCTAAAGTTAAAAATGCATGAAATTAACACAGACATTTTACATATATAATAGAAACAGGCTGACATTCTAGAGTAAGTATCATTTGGCAGTTATCTACAGGACAAAATAATTCAAGAGGCTTAGGCTTCTATTGAATGTCAAGAACCTATTAATGACTCTCTTCGAAATTTTCAACAAATTATAGAAACTTAAGGTTTGAAGTTGGGACTTGAAAAAAAAGTCTAGATAAACCTCAGTTTCTAGTATAGATAAAAGAAGAACGAGAAAAAGAAAAAAAGGCACAATAACATGCACAAGACTTGCAAAAAAAAGAAACATTTAGCAAATCCTGTCAGGAATTCTGAAGTACATATTTGCTTCTTCCTTATTTTCTAACATACTAAAAAGTTGCAGCCTTCAGGGTAATTTAACTTTGAAGAGGCAAGCAGCTACAAGATTCTCAGTATTAACGACTTGTCCATATAAACAACTTGGATCAATATGAATCGTAAGACTTCTTAAAATGCCCCTCAGGACAATTTCTGGAACTTTCCAGGTGATCTTGACAGCTTGATTAGAAGAGATAACTAAATCATCATAGTAGGATTGCGATCTAAATTTTTCATCAACTAATATATCCTCACTTTATATTTTTGATGAAAAAGCAATAAAAGGAGACTAATTTAATTTCTTAGACTATGCAATGGCAATAACCAATAATTACCTGGCCAAATGGACTAAACAGCTGTCTGAGATCTTTCTCTGTTGCCTCAAAAGCTACATTTCTCACAATTATTTTTGTTGAACTCCGATCCTTATCAACTTTTTTCTGTACTTGTTCATCCTTCTTAGCATGACAAAGTTGCAATATAAGAGCATGCCCATCCAGAACAGTTCCCTGAAAGGGAGAGAATGCTAAGAATTCCAAATAAAATGCAACTATATTTGCTGAATTTGGCATTTGGTATGAAATATTACCTGTAAGTCCCTACAAACATTTGTTGCCGTTTCCACAGAATCAAGCTCTATAAAACCAAAACCCATGGAGACAGATTTTCCATTTTTCAAGTGCTTCTTCACCTGCAAATGGACAAAACAGAACAGTAACTTGAGAGAAGAACGTGATTGAATAACTTATAAAAAAAAAATAGAAGAAGAAGAAAAATGTGATTGAATAATTTTTACATTTAAAAACACTACTGAGTAAGGACCAAAAAATTTACCCTGACACTTAAGATTCTTCCTTCCTTCACGTGTTCACTAAAATGCTTTCTCAGACTCTCATCGGAAGTTTTGAAGTTGAGGTTCTTGACAAACAGTGATCGTGACTGTTGCAGAAGAGAAAATGTAGCAAACAACAAGTTACTAAAATAAATGCTTATTAAAGAAAATAACAGTCACAGACTCACAGGTATCATGAAGCATTTGCATCACAATTTTTATATTTTCCAAATTAGCTGGAGAAGCTTCTTATTACAATATCAACATTGTTCACAAGATTGCTTCTTTGAAAGGGTGTCGATAATATCTTCAATATGTTGTAGAATCCCATCGTTTTGCTATAACAGACTACATAATTTTGGCATACAAGATATGATCATTTTGATATGTTAATCATATCTTCGATACGTTGCAAGCAATCATTATGGCTTTCTAAACTTAGTATATATCTTTAATAGCACATTCAAGGATCATCATGATATTAACCTTTTTGTCTTGTTAATAAAATCAACTAATCAAGACATTAGACTTGACTTGATTGGCCTTCATGTTCCAGAAAAAATCAAAATGATCTTTTCCAATTTATAAATTTCCCCACTTAGTGAACTTATTTTTTGTGCAAGATTTGGCAATACAAGGGAGAAGAAAATCCCTGGTGTCATCCTAGTTGATTCCAATATAGAGGATGAATTCCAACAACGACTCTAATCCAATTTGTCAGTAGAACATCTGGAATGTTTTGCTTCATTTACAAAACTTAAGCTTGAGTTTCTCCCAGGTGGAAGAACTTGGTGTGATCAAGATCCGAGGTTATTTTAAGTACAAAGAGAGTTTAATTGTGTTTTGGTAAAAAAAAAAAGAAAAAAGGGCTGATTTGTTCAATTTAAGTAATTCAGTTATTAGGGGTATTTTAGGATAGATAGTTTAATTTATGACTGGATTAAGTTTTATGAGTCTTATTGTGCTGGTTCATTTTCACCTGATTTAATTATCACTAGGCTTTAATTAGATGTGATCATGGGCCAGTCTACAGACTCAGTCCAATCTTGGGAGGGATTGGAGTTGAGATACAAACCCATGAGGCTTGTCTGCGCAAAGAATTAGTGTCCTGATCAAGTTTTTAGGGCGCTGCCTTGGGTTCTAAAAAGTAAAATCTCAACTCTGGCAACCTCACCCTTGCAATATTCAATTTACAAAATTATTACAGATATTGAAACTATCTTATATATATACATATATATATATATTATGCATAGGAGATGTTTACATATATTATTTACCTAACTTACTTTTCTTCTTTTTGATAAGTAAAATTTCATAAAAGAGCCTGGTTTCACATATTCTCCTTGGATTGGTTGTTTCGGGCCCAAATTCAGGATGCATTGGATAAGATCAAAACTTTGGGCTTATCTAATGCATCCAATGAATAAGAAATCTTCGGTTATTCTCGCTTAAACTATCAAGTCTGAATAACATTGTCCTTTTTTAGTATATTGGTGTTTTGAACACAGTCAAAACTTGAATCTTCTATCAAATGGGTTGGGTTTAAATCTCACAGTCAAAACTTGAATCTTCTCGGGAAATATTACAAGTTTTAGCATTAACCAATGGGGCTTTGCCACTGTTACTGGATATTGCTACATATTCATGGATAAAGGATGCAGTAACATGCGACGGCATTATGGTTCATACTGTGGAAATGAATAGAAGATGAATATGACAAGTGGATTAAGACCCGCTTACACTTGTGGTGGGAAATAATCCACCAAATCTGGTGATGTTCAGCTCAGTTTTTAATCAATTCAAGTGATGGTTGATAGATGATGAGATTTAAACACAAACCATTTGATAGAAGATTCAAGTTTTGACTGTGTTCAAAACACCAATATACTAAAAAAGGACAATGTTATTCAGACTTAACAGTTTAACCGAGAATCTTAACTGAAGGTTTCTTACTCATTGGATGCTTAGGCTAGCTTTGTGTCAATAAAGACCAAAGAGTTCATCAGGCTCGAAACCACTAAAGTACTCCCAGAGTCCCAATGCACAGCCCTAGTTTAGACTTTTAGTTAGATTCCAATCAACTACCCCAATTGAAGTTACTTTTGTGATGAAGTAACTTTAAGCTTACGTGACTTGCTTTATAACCAAATTTACTAGAACTATTTATATATATGTGTAATGTAATGAGGACTTCAATAAATTCATTTTTGGAGAATAAAAAGATCATATCTATATATTTGCTATATTCATCTACCCCTTCTTAAGGTTTGTTATTAAGCCCTGTGGCTCATGAAAACTGAGCCTATGTATTAGGAAACACAGATTTCTGACAAAAATCAGATTATTGCAAGTTTTGGCCTTGATCTGAGTGTTATTGGGTCCATATTTGATGCTACATCATGGTGGTGATTTATGTTATAGGACATTCCACCATAAAGCTAAGAGGTTGTTACTAAAATAAATATCATCTAAAAGCAAGTAACAAATAATTAAACTACAGATATTTGAAAAGCATATTTACAGTCATCTTGCAGATATCATATTGAAACAAACTTAAGAAGACAACCTAGAGGATGCAATAAGGTTTACAGCAGTGACACCTCAAGAAGCTAATATCATTAAATGTCACTAGTTAGCAAGTACATTAACACCGATAGGAAAAGACAGTCTATTTTGCGCAATCAATGGTTCATCATGATAACTAAGGAATGAAGCCTAAGAATAATAAAGTTGCTGATCTTTCAGAATTAGAAACAAAAGACACAAGGTGTGCCTATCTGTGTAACAACATAAAAGCATACCTGTGCTTTTATACATACAGTCTACATGCATGTATATATGGATAGAGGTAGAGAAGTCGATGTCTAAATATACCAATATTCGTAAGAATGCCTATTTAGAGGGGGCTCCTAGTGAAATGAAGATATAAAATCCAAAAAATAAATAAATAAAGGAATCTGCTCAAGAAAAATTATGGAGTAAAAAGATAGAGAGTATGAAATGCATGCACAGAATTGATATATAATATCGAACCTCAACTCTGTCAGGATCAATGTCAGCATCTGCTATTCCTTCCACATGTTGCTCTAATAATACCCTCTTGGCATCATTTTCACCAACAATGGTAGAATTATTTGCATCACCCACAGTTGTTGAATTTTGACTGAGAATATTGCCAGGTGCCCATTCCAAATACAGTGGAGCATCCCTAAGTTTAAATTAAAAAACAAAATATAACACCTCTCCATAACTCCTAATCTAGCAAATACCCTTGATGCAATAAGTGGTAGAAAAATTTATTGGTCAATCACATCGAGAATAAATATTTAAAAAACCTTAGGAACTAAGGTACATAAAAGTATGTAGGAGTAAGATAACAGTGTAAAACGAAACAAGAAAAGGAAGGTTACAAAGAGAGAGGGAGAGAGACTAGGAGCAAATATATATACATATATACATCTGTGGTAAGTGATATTGGATAAAATATTTTACCTGTCAAAAAAGATATTGGATAAAAGATTTTTAGATGCAAACAAAGAAAAAAAAATGAAGTACAAGACAATGAAGTTGATGCATTCCATTAGAGAAAGCAGATTATGGGCAATTGGGATAGTTTAAAAGAAAAAGCCACTTGAGATCTTATATAGGAGCTTTAGTTTGAACCCAGTCTTATTTAATATTATCTCTAAGTTCTTACATAGATGGTTCAGTTTGTATACTTTCAAATTTGAGGTTGAGGGTATTTTGGTATTTTCAAGAGTTCTTGAGCATGGTTTATAGTGGTGGTTAGGTCATGATTTGAGTCAAGTTCATGTTTTTGGATCTTAATGTTTGGAATATAGTAGGTTTCTATGGGAGTATGGATTTTACAGATCAATTTCTAAAGTGTAATTACTGAGTCAGTCAGTCTTAGTAGAGTTGGGGTTACCTAAAAGTTCAGATATAATTAGGTATTTTTTTTCCGAATCAATAGCAAACAGGATCAGATAAAATTTTCGGCAATAATGCTCTTTATGGATTGTGTGATGCATCTAACACTAGGTGTCATGCCCAAGGGACTACGATAGTGAAACTTAGGATCTTCTACTCCGCTTCCTTTCAACTTTCTAAACTTCAAAAGCCTTTAAAATCTATGACCAGACATCGTCAACCACTCAACCTCTTTTCTACCCTTGAATCAATCCTAATCACAGGAGGAGGCTTCCAAGAACAAAGCGGCATAAGCTAGATAAGGGATGATGCGTCCATATCTCACACAATAATATCAAATGCCCTAAAATTCTTTACACCAAGATCTAAATATTCAGAAAGATACTAAACTAAAGTTCCTCAACCAATGAATAAGCTACTAACTAGAATTCCACATCAAGTAAGCAAAGGAACTATTGGTTTACTTCCACAAGTACGTCATCATTACAGTTCGCAAAATCTGACACCTGATACGTGAGCCCATCTTGTAATTAAATAAAAGGCACTTGGACCTGAGCACGCAGCCAACCCCAGCAGTCAGCACTATTTTTCTTTATTGTTTTTTTTTCCGCTATATTGTAGGAGTTCCTCCGACCACTCAGAATTGAAGTCTCGCTGTACTTACTCCATACCATTTTAATATTTAAAAGTTTAAATTATCTATAGTTATGCACTCTTAATTTTTCTTTTATCTTTTATTTTTTAAATAATTACAGAGTAAAAAAAATCAGCTAGCAAGTTGGATCCAGGTTTGGTAGACTCAATCTGTGGCAAAGCCAACCTTACACCACCAACATGCCAACTCTAGTGTTTGAGCAAGGGTTGCAGAACTTTATCAATTCAAGTACAAATGATTTATTAAAATTACTCAATAGGGGCAAGGTTGTTGAAATTGGAACCTACGCCTGATCAATGGGGGTCTACAATTCATCATCATCATCATCTTGCTTGCCTTAATCACATACAAATGGGGTTGACCACGTTTCATTCTTTTCTATTACAAATTATTTTCTCCTATTACATTTAACTATGCAAAATCATTTATCATAACTTTATCCCATGTTAACTTTATGTCTCTTACCTTCTATGCAAACTAATCTCACCTTCAGTTTGCTGATGACACTCTTTTCCTACGTGAAACCCCAATCATATGCAGCTCAGACTCCTTGAATGTACTTGTGTTGCTTCGAGGTGGTTTCAGGACTCAAGATGAACTTGACGAAAAGTTCTTTCTTTGTAGTGGGAGAGGTTATCAACATAGAGGAACTCACGGCAGATTTGGGGTGCAAGGTGGGCTGCCTCTTGTCCCCCTATCTTGGTCTCCCATTGGGCACTAAGTACGGATTGAAGGCCATATGGGATCTAACGGTGGAACGTTTTGAGAGGAGACTTGCCATGTCTTCGTTATATATGTTCATATCATCTTAGTCTACTTTATCTTATCGCTAATAGGCATCACTCATAATTTATCCCTCACATTTTGATTAGTGACCTTATCTATTCTAGTCATTCCTACCATCCATCTTAACACTCTCATTTCAGCTACATGAATGCGATGTTCTTTTTTTTTTTTAATAAAAATCAATGAGAATCTATATTTCATATCATCGTCACTCCTAAAGGGGGTCTACAAATTCTACAATACAACAAGGATAAGCCCTAATAATATTTCAGCATGTTACGATTCTGAAGAATACACCAAGAATAACTAAAAGTCATGAATTTCAGCTCCATGAATGCAATGTTCTTTTTTTTAAAACAAAAAATCGATGGGAATCTACATTTCATATCATCATCACTCCTAAAGGGGGTCTACAAATTCTACAATACAATGAGGATAAGCCCTAATAATATTTCAGCATATTACGATTCTGAAGTATAAACCAAGAATAACTAAAAGTCATGAATACAGAAACATTAAAACAAATATTTGGAGCACAAAAACTTATGCACTTCATAAAAAAATTGGAACACATTAAATCTCATACATGGGGAAAAAAAATACATATTAGATAAAAAATATTCATGTAAAAAAGGAAAAGAAACAACACTATACCCACTACCCATACTAGTCAGAATGAGATACCGATTGGCCAAACTGGTTTATAGAGTAAAGTAATAATTGACAAGTCTAAAGTAGACTATAAGAGTTGTTAAAAGAAAATGAGTAGAAAACTTTGACAATATTGTATAACTTAAGACATCTAAGCGAGTCTCCAAGATAAGAATAACAATATAATATTAAAGGCTATGTAGTATTTAACAGTAGAATCAGGACTCGTATTGAGATCCCACATTCATGTAATCTCTTAGAGAATCCACAAGGATTCTATCCTCCTAGTGTGTGTTTTTTTCTTTAATATATGGAATCTAGATCAATTACGTGTTTTTGGATTGTAAGATCATAAAATCTGAATCAAAATATATACCATGATTCGGGGTCATTACGACTGATCAGAATAAAAACAAAGACAAACTTACTTGTAACGCTTGTATGCTAAACCTCTGAAAGCTGCACGTGCTTCAGCAGGTTCAAGAAATACAACCTGATATATCATGTTTAAAAATATCATAAGATACAGAAACATACAATTTAACAATCAATATCAAAATTTCCAATTAATTCCACTAGTTATGACAGTTACCTTTACTTTGCAGCAATAAAAATGTTGATTAATTAAAATACTCATCAAACAGAACATCAAATTTTGAAGAAAAAAAAAATCCTTCCCTTAATCCAACCAAACAAAACAAATATAGAAGGAATTTTTACCATCAGCTTCCAGATTATCAATACGTCAACACTGATTTTTTCATCGGCAAGATGGACAAAGGCCAAGTAAGCCAAGACTGTAATGATCTACAAGCCCAACCAATGTTTACTTGGAACACAGATCATTAATGTATGCCAAATGCTTTGGAAATGGGAATGTGGTAATATAGGGGTAGCCTATTCAAAAATAAAGTTGGAATGTGATGTAGAAAGTTCTACTGCAAAAGAGTACAACTTTTCCTACCCAATTATGAGAAAAGGGAAAACAAAACTGTTGAAAGTCCACATATTGTACATTCAGACATGTAAAAGCATTGTGTTAGTTTGTCCTAATTATGTTGAGTTCCTGATTTATATGCTCTTTTGATGCTAATCTTAAAGAGAAACAAATGGAAGAGAGAAGAAATAATTCAGACAGCTAAACTCCGTGTTATGGAACACGCATATGGAGCACGAGTCACTGGGTGTTGGTATTTTCTGGTAATTAGAGGCCCAAAAATAGCTTGCTAGGCCATAGCTAACATTCCTAGGCAATCGTCATGTACGCGTCACATATCAGCATTCGTTGGTCAGGTAAGCAAGGTTGTTTGCCCAAAGCTAAACATCCCTAGATAACCACCACGTAGGTACCATATATCAACTATCATAGTCAACATGTAAATGAAGACTCTTAGACAATAGGTATGACTTTCTTGATTATAGAAAATATAATTGTAAGAAAAAAATTAAACCGAAGGTTTATAAATCATTTATAGGAAATAGGACCATATATATATATATATATATATATATATATATTGATAAGTAAAATTTCATTAGAATGCATTCAAACGGGGATCGCATCCCGTGAAAGCTACACAAGAACCAAATAGGGCCCCTAGACTCTAAATGTATCCAAAAAATCAACTATCTCCCCCATTGATTTACAATTTCTCCCCATACCCAACAAAAAAGAGAACTAATAATAGAGAATTTCAGCACCCCAATAAGAGTCTCCTCACCATCAAAGTGTCTCCTATCGCTCTCCCTCCACAAACACCACAATATGTGCAAAGGCGTTGTTCTCCAAAAGTCACATACTTGAGAACCCACTATACAACCTCTCCAAGCTTCTATCATACCTCTCGAGGACCGAGGCATGACCCGCTGGACCCCAAACAAACCCAAAAGCAATCTCCAGCTATCCCGAGCCACTGGACAATGCAAAAGGAGATGATCTATTGACTCCATCTTTTTTGCACATACAAAACTAGTTTACTATGATCTGTCTCTTCAAGTTGTCCAGCGTCAAAATCCTCCCCAGAATCACCGTCCATGCGAAGAAGGCCACCTTAAGGGGAGCCTTCGTACGCCAAGCAGCCTTCCATAGGAAGACAAGCCCCATAGAATCCAAAAGGCTCCGATAGAAAAAACGAACATCAAGCCTCCCCCTAGATGAAGACACCCAGACTCAGGATTCAGAACCACCGCCATCCACGGATCCACCATATGACGGTATAGCAATCCCAAGAATCCAATGGCATCCTCCAGCTCCCATATTTTAAAAATAATACATTCGTAAACACTTGCTATATGTCATGTCCTCAATGTGTTTTTATCCATACAAAATATAGATAATTAATTTTTGAGATTCATGAGTTAGAATTTTCATGTTAAAACCATAGAATATTAGGTTTTAAGAGTATCATTACCTAGTGTGGTCTTCGTCAATCGGGAGTGTTGGGAGCGATAGACTGGATACATACCTAAAGTGACTGCTCAAAGGATTCAAAACGTATTTTCACGTCAGAATATTAGATTCATTTATCATTTTCAGTAAATTAACAAACGCATGCCTCAATTAGAACTTAAACTCTACAACTCCCCCTTTGGGATGGCAAAAGAAACAATTCAAGATATGCAACTCCGTCCCAAAGTGTCCCAAATAAGTGCTTTTGGAAAGTCAATGTGACAAAATTGAATCTCTCCTATTTTTTTTTTTTTTTAAATTTTGAACAGTTCTCTAAATTAACAATTTGTATCTTCAAACTTTTAGAGGGTTAATTTTCGAATTTCAAAGGGAAAATGCATCAATCCCATATCCCCTCAAGTCAGAGTCATCAAAAGGGAAAGTCATTTTGGGATTGGAGCAAGTATTAGATTTACTACTCATAAACTAATGTTTTGCAATCTGTGGTATAATTTTATATATAAAAAAATGCATTCTTTTGTCGTTGTGCTCGTATCATGTCTCTTTCCTTTTTTAAATATTTGCCATGTCTGAATGTCAATATCATGGGTCATTCACATATTGTGCCTTGAAATATACCAAGCCCTTATTTACTCTGTTTGGTACTTTAGAGCCAGCTCACAAAGAATAAATAAATAAAACAACTCTAGTATGTCAATTGTAAAAGTCAGCCAAAGCGCATCCACTCAATGTCAAATATCACAGATCACTTTGCAAATTTTTTATGCTTTCAAAATGAATCCAGTGGTATGAATTTCCTAAATTAGAACCTTCTAAATACAAATCCAAATAAATTATTATTCAAAATAAAACGAGTAGTCCTATATTATCTATAAGGCTATTTCACACAAATTGCAACTGTTGAGAACTCAATATATATGTTGGGGCAGATTCAGCTATTGGGTTTATTGTTTAACATGATATCAGAGCTGCTTTGGTTTTGAAAGGTCTTAGGTTCAAGTCTCTCCACCAGGAGATCTTTCCTCTATTGTCTATTTGTTTGCACTTTATTCTACTTGTTTGTATGTCCCTCCACATGCAAGAGATGCCTCACATAGAGTAAATGGTTGAGAGCTTAATATATATTGTTGGGCCCGTTCAGTTGCAGTATAACACATTGAATGTTGCATATGCACAACAAGTCATATAAATCGGAATAAAAGTAGAAGTATAGATTTGCATACCAACGCCAATGTTTTTGTTGGAGGGAGAATAATTTTGTCCAAGCTCCCAAATTTCCCAAACATCTTAGCCAGCTCGCCTTCAGAAGAACCGTAAGGCAAGTTCTTCACCAAAATAACATGGTTGCTTCTTTTAACACCTTCAGTTTTCCCAGCAGTGTATTCCTCTAAAGATGCTATATTAACTCCAGCATTTACAAGAGCCTTTTTTGTTTCTGCAATAACTTGAGTTTCTCCCAAAGCAATACGTACAGCAAGATCATCAGCTTCTCGGTCAAGTAAATCACTTTTACTTACCCCAAATTTCCTAGCGATGTTTTCAACAACCTAATAATGTCCAGAAATAACATCAAAATAAGATTGAAATCTCAGAGCAGGCCAATAAGCAAAAGCAAGAAAAATCTGCAGTAGGAATATAGATATCTTATTTCTATCAGTACCAAGGCTTTACAGAATAACAAATGACCTATAATTCTTGGAGCCTGGTTGAGAGAATGAGACATGTAACTCATAAAACCATACAAGTGTGCTGGTGTGATTTTATAAGTAAAATGAGAAACAACTCAGTGGAATTGGATTTTAATCAATATGGAAACCAAAAAAAAAAGTCATAGCAGATCATCACTAGCTAATGCAGAAATAACAAAGAGATGATCATAAGCAGGGCTAGAATGCTACGGTAACAATAAAGCACAGTTTTTCTTGCTAGCACCAATTATGACTTTAATTAGTGAGAGAAGCACATACTTAAACATTCTATTGATGCCCCTATGACTATTTTAGGGTATTAGGTCCAAGACTTCAAACCAAATGGTAAAATGCAACACACAAGTCCATGTTCGCTGCCTCAACACTGAGAGTTGTCCTGCCCGTCTTATATATTCTCCTACTTCTAAAGATTGTATTTCTAATGCCAAATGACTCTAACAATCTTCTTCTATTGTATTTTTCCTTCAAATCTCTATGGTAACACAGGCTTATTGGTGGTGGAGAGTTACACCCTTATTGCTGGCTGATTTCATGTTCACTGAACTTCAATGTAGACACTAGCACATTTCATTTGGATATACATTAAAAGAATAATTCTAAAATTACACCACTATCACTCTTGTATAATGGCATCTTAACCAATTATTAAGTGATGAAGAAGTAATTTTTATCGATCCTTATCCATCCATAACTGAAAGAATAACTGCTAATAGAGGCTCTGGTCCATAAAGCAAGAACCTCATCAGCAAAACTTGTAAACCAATAATTACAATTAGCAACATCCTTCAATTTCATTACATTACTAGGAAATGTGAAAGAAGATCTGAAATACACTGAAATTAATCTTCCCAATACTATAATTGACTTGAAAAATACCGTATCAGGGCGCATGAACAAACTGTTCCACGCTTGTGTATTTCCACTGGCTTCAGATGTCCTCCTCTCCTCCTCCCTCTGTTGCTTAAACGTTTTTGAAGTTTGGTTCACGGAAACATTGATCCTATAAAGTGAGTGAGCATTAAATATAAGCTCCTGCTTGAATTAAACCACACACACACACACATGGATAGATAGATAGATAGAGAGAGAGAGACCAAAATTGCAACCTTGTAAGGCAAAAAGTGGTTAACATATTTTCCACTTACTCTTGTTTCTTAGGAGCAATTTTTTGCTTTGCTGGCATAATATGCAATAACCTGCCTTGAAAAATTGAATTGTCCAGCTCATCCAATGCCCTAAAATTAAAAGATAAAAAAAAAAATCACGATTATTGTAAAAGCACAGACAACATAGATCACATCAGAAAATGGCCAATATCTAGACATGCTTGTGCAGTATGTTAGGAAGCATATAAGAGCTTAAGACACTTGTACTCATATTCCTTGACACAAGACGAGATATTTTCAAAAATACAGAAGGCTATGACCTCATCAATCAAGAAGAATATGGGGAAAGAAGCAAATTGGCTCTGTATTTTACCAATACACATATACATATTCATAGCCATAAGCTGCAAATTGATGCAGCTTTTTGGAAAAATAAATTCTGGTTGGCTTACGGGAGTCGGTGACCAAGTCTCAATACTGAAAATAAGTTTAGCCTCAAAGAGTGCAGCATCCAAACCCTCACAATTTGAGGAATGAAAATCAGGGAAACAAGCTCATAAAGATTGCAAATCAAAGCACAAACATCAGCCTTAACATAGAGGATATTATAAATCTTGAAGCTTTAGCCTAGAAGCAATACCTAGCTGCAGATTCTGGAAGAGTGTAAAGAATGTAAGCAATTCCCTTGGACCGTTTTGTCTCTCTATCAATAACAAGATGTACCTGTGAGACATGACCGGACTTGCTAAAATGCTCTTCTAGCTCATCCTCACTGAGATACATCAAAAAGCACCAAAGCTTTTAGAATAAATAATCAGCAATGGTCACCAGAACCACAAATGAATTCATCTCACATTGTATGGAATATATGTAACATAATACACAAGACAGGAGCCTACGTGGCAGTATATGGCAGATTACGGACGAAAAGACGGGCAGTCTCTAAAACTTCTCCTTTCCCATCCGAGTTAATCATTTCATCATCAGATTCTTGAGAAGAACCCTTTTCAACCTCCTCTTCAGAAGCATCTCCTTCAAGGGCATGATGTTGCCCCTTAAGATCTATTTTATGAACATCCTGACCCCCGTGGCTTTTCTGGAGAGAATTGTTGACACCATGATCATTGTCGGCGTCGTCATCCTCGTTGTTATCATTGTCATCATCACCGCTCTCTGAATCTGACCACCCTTTCTTTACCCTACTTTTGAAGTAATCCATATCCGAGACAACTTCATCATGAGCCAAATTGTGTGGGTTCTCAGCTGCTTGACCATCTGAAGACCGATCATCTCTTTCATCAAAATCATCTAACTCAGCCTGCACTCGAGTTGATTCCTCTTTGCCATCCCCTTTTTCTAATTTTCCCTTTTGCTCAAGAGAGGGAGCTGTCAACGTATCATTTGCCCACATCTTTGACTTTATTCGGGGCTGCATTACCTGAAGGAACTCTTGAAGCTGAGGGTCATCATTCTCAGTTTTATTTTTACTATTTTTCTTCTCTCCTTTAGAATTTGCAAGGCCCAGAGTTTTAGGGCCAGTAACCTTTTTTCCCTCTTCCGTCGATTTCTCTTGCTTCGTCAAAGAATGCCGACTCCATGGCCGTGGAATATTTGGATCCCCCACTTTACGAGCAATCTGGCAATACACAAACAACATTAACTTCTAACATGTTATGTAAAAAAAAAAAGTCTTGAATGTGTAATGGGTGTTCTTTTAAGCATTCAATACATTAAAATCATCTTGAAAGCAAGCTTATGGGGTTTTCTAACCTCACAGTTCAAGCTAAAGTCATTCTCTTATTGGTCGGCATCTGTGTGTTTTTGTGCACTCAATGTATGACAACAAGAAAAAGACTTTACTAGTTCTCAAACGACATGCTACAAACACAGTCCTGAGTGTCACTATTTTTTGTCCTCCTTAATGTGCTTCCAAACATTCAATATATACGAAAAGCCATTATGGAAATACTGTTGTGTGTATACGTCTTTGACCTTCAAGAATTTGCTATATCACATTCAAGCAGTAAGTTAATGAGACTACTAGTTCGAAAAATAGTCTTTAAGTATGTGCGTGTGTTTGCCCCTGTATTCGTATTCATATGTATTCAATTTACAGCATATTTTCATCCTCGTTTATCAATTGTTGTTGTAGAAAAGTGAAAACAGAGAGTAGCGTAAAATCCACAGTAACAATAACGTCAGAGCCAGAAAATAGAAGAAATTTATTAAAACTAGATAAAAACAAAAACAAAAAAAAGGAAAATTAAAACACACACCTCACAAGTGATTCTAAAGGTATCCAAGTAAGAGTTGTTAAAGTATTTCAAAGCTTCCTCGGCTTCTTGCCCAGTTCGATACCCTATAAATCCGAATTGCCGACTCTTTCCATCCCTAAACAATTAAAAAAAAAAAGCATTAATTAATATCCAAACAAGTTCTATAATACACATCACATATATACATATACACATACACATATATAATGAAAAATCAGAACAACAGTCGGAGGATATAATACTTGGTACGCATGAGCTTGGCGTCAGTGACTTCTCCTTTCTGAGAAAAGAATTCTCTAAGGCGATCTTCAGCAACGTACTTGGGCAAATTCTTCACACATATTCGAGACCTTCACACAGAAAAATGTATATTCGTTTTTAGAGAGAGAAATACAAATAGCTTTTGAGTATTCAAGAAAGGAAAAGTTCAATAATTGATGAAGAAGCAGGTACTCACATCGTTCCTCGTTGTCGTCACAATTCGAAACGCTCTTCAAGCGCTACAAACTGACTGTGTGTCCGAGAGAGAGAGAGAGACGTTGCGCCGCTGAGAACAGGGGACTTGGAGAGAGGGATTGAAGGATAGCTGGACTTGGGTCGATTGAGCCGACCTTTGATTTGGTTGGGCTCGAGCTTAATACTTGGGTAGAACTCAGAAGCATCAAGCAATCCAGGCCCAAATCCAATCCAATATCTATTATAAGTAATTAGTATTCTATTAACATATAGAAAAAAGGGCAAATTACATTTTGACCCCTGAGGTATGTCCATACTTCAACCTGACCCCCCACGTTTGCGAATCTTCATTTTCACCCCTGTTAGTAGTTTTTAGTTGACTTTGGTCCACAACATGCTAAAATGACTAAACAACCCTACTTACATTCACTAAATTACATACACTATATTTTTCTGTATCTGTATCGTTTCTCTCTCCACCATCTCCACCTCCACAACCACCACCGCCATCCATACGCATAACCACAGCCACCACCATGCTCAAATACCATAATTTGAAACCACCGTCCCCACCTCCACAACCACCACCGTCATCCATACCCACAACCACAATCACAGCCACCACCATGCCCAAATACCACAATCTGAAACCACCGTCCCCACCTCCACAACCACCACCGCCATCCATACCCACAACCACAGCCACCACCATGCCCAAATACCACAATCTAAAACCACCGTCCCCACCTCCATAACCACCACCGCCATCCATACCCACAACCACAGCCACCACCATGCCCAAATACCACAATCTGAAACCACCGTCCCCACCACCGCCATCCATACCCACAACCACAGCCACCACCATGCCCAAATACCACAATCTGAAACCACCGTCCCCACCTTCACAACCACCACCGCCATCCATACCCACAACCACAGCCACCACCATGCCCACACCACAACCACCACCAATCAAACCCAAGAAACATTCATCAAAACTCCATTGTCACTAACCGATTGCGTCACGCTCGAGTCCACCACAGTCGATTATCTCCCCACGTCGTTCGAACTTAGCGCAAACCCTATCGTCGCTTAGTATTCATGGTGGCCCTATGAAACTTCTTGTACCCCCAATTGCAATGCAGAAACCTATGGATCCAATAACAACAAGGAGAAGAAGAAAACCAGAGAACTTGTACCCCCAATTGCAATGCAAAAGCCTATAGATCCAATATTAACGAGGAAAAGAAAAAAACCAGAAAACGCTAGATTAAACGCGAGATCGGCCGCAAAGTCGTCGAAATCCAGAACGAGGGTTTGGGCGAACACTGCCTCCGAGACCTCGTGGTTGTGGTGTGGGCATGGTGGTGGCTGTGGTTGTAGGTATAGATGGCGGTGGTGGTTGTGGAGGTGGGGATGGTGGTTTCATTTTGGGGGTGGGGGTGGGGGTGAGGATGGTGGTTGTGATGCAACAGATTGCGGTGGTGGCTGTGGTTGTGGAGGTGGGGATGGCGATGGTGGTTGTGGAGGTGAGGATGGTGGTGGTGGTGGTGGTTATAGAAGTGGGGATGGTGGTGGTTATCAGATTGCATACTTGAAATCGATGAAAGGTAGTTTGGGCATTTTTTGTTACTGTTTGCCAATTTGACAGCTGACAATGACTTTAGGGACTAAAGTGATGTATAATTTTAAACCTCGGGGGTGTAAAAGTTGATACGCAAACGTGGAGGGTCAGGTTGAAGTATGGACATACCTTAGGGGGTGGTCAAAATGTAATTTGTCCTAGAAAAAATTACACCCAACTCCTACATGAGTATTTCGTAGCACTGAATTAGTGTCCTTGGGCTTTAGCGATGTTTATAGATCTCTGTGTATGATTTATGATTTCTATTTTCACTAAGGTGCTTTTTGATAAAATTAAAAATTAAATACTAAAAATTTTAAGAACTAAATTTTAAGTTTTAAATTTTTTAAGTGATAATTAAAATATAAATATTTTTTTTATATCTTTTTAAAGTAATATTCAAATTGCATTATCAAACGCACTTAATTGAATAAGTGATTAGTCCATTTTGAGTTAAACACTAAATTGAATTATAAGAGAAAACAACTCTCTATGTATCATTTAGAACAACCACCAAAAAGTGCATCAAAGGCCAACAAGGAAGACCATCAATCTACCCGCACTACTGCCAATACAAGTAAAAATATGGTAACAAAACCTTGTTAATGGTGGCCATCACCGGCGTTATGGCTGAGGAACATTTGTAGGGTTTTGCGACGTCGGAGGAGAATTACAAGACTTGTTGTTGGACTCCGTGTTGGACTCTTGGCGATGCACTGTATGGTTAAAAGATTGAATTTATAAAGAGTAGCCATTTTGGATATAATTTGAAACAATTCTCTATTTCAGTCAATCGATTAGCAGTCTCTTTCTCTTGCCAAATCTTTGAGACAATTAATATCATAAATGATTTATTCCTAGAGCGAGTGTGAGATTTTAGCTTCTGGTGTGTGGGTTTGTGTGTTGGCCATAGATTCTTTAATTCTTCTTTACACTTTCAAGTGAAAGTGATTAATATCATAAATGATTTATTCCTAGAGAGAGAGATAGTGAGATTTTAGCCTCTGGTGTGTGGGTTTGTGTGTTGGCCATAGATTCTTTAATTCTTCTTTACACTTTCAAGTGAGTGAGAGAGAAAGCTGAGTTGCATTTGGAGAGGAAATGGCAGATGAGAGTGGTGGTTATTTAAGGGCAGAATGGTACTTTCAAGAAGGAAGAATAGTTTTGACAGTTTAACTTGTCAAATTAGTTGACTTTGTATTTTCCTCACGGTCAATTAACAGGAGGGGGTGATGGTAGGATAAGGTCAACAAACTTCAAGAGAAATTGACCACAATTCTGACACAAATTTAATTTATGAGCAATCAAGGGAAACCTTATGGGAGTTTCATAGCATTTCACCCATTAAAATGAGTAAAGAATTACAAAACTAGTATTTTTATTAAAATAATAACTTGATACTAAAGTAGACCTCAAGAAATATTAGATTAAGGTTGAGTTAAGATCATAATATTGGAGGGCATCTGGTATAGTAAGGCTATACCAGATTGTAGTGAGCCAACCTTGTTTGTGTGAGGCTTGCCACATGGCAAACCCCACACAATGCTTCCCATCAAACTTGCGGCATATAACAAGTTTGTAGGCTTGCTTTCCATTTTTTTTCTCTCTCTCTTCTCTTTCAAATACTTATTAAAAGTGGCCGACCCATCCAGCTAGCCGAACTGGCTAGAATAATGAAAAATCATGTCAGTGCAAAAAGCTGATGTGACTCTACAATTCAAATGTGTCATTCAAATAGAGAGTCGTTGTACCGAATGGCCTCATGTGAGCTAGAACTTGAGATGGAGGTCTAGGTTGAACTTCGGAACTAGCCTAACCTATCCAAGTTGCATCCTTGAACACACAAAAGTTAGGTGTGTCCTTTTACAAATTATGTGTACGCTTTCAAGTAACTCGAACACAAGTCCAGCCCCAATCTAACCTTTAGATGGATTTGAGTAGTTTTTTTCTTTATTTCTTTTTTATTTGTAGCTTGTAGAAATAAATAATAATTTTATTATTATTCGTAATATATTCTCAAAAAATATTTTACCCAAAAAAAACTCGTATTTTAATGCCATCTCAGGAAGTTGAAAGTGGTAGTTATTAAGTTAAATTTTTATTAAACGAGTTCTTTTATATATGTATATATATACACACACTAATAAAAAACAGATGCGATGCACGTGAACAGAAGTTTTTATATATTTGTGATTATAAAAAATATAAATAACCAAAAACAAATATACAAGAATAATTTTATTTTTTTTACATAATTCTTTTTTAGTATCATTTTACACTATCATAATGAGTCATATACTATCTATGTATTAGTAGTCTTTTGTGCTTTTATATATCAAATATTGGATCAAGAAGTTACTTTGCTTGGATCAAATAATCACTTTGTTATAAAATTCGTTCAGTCTCCTCTTCTTTCAAAAAGAAAAATTTTATTTTAATATTATTGATAAATTTAAATGAATTAATTTTTATCTACAATTTTTTTAAAAATCTATGCAAACGAATGGTAGGAGACGACATATATACAACGTGCACATAAATAATGTGCACATACTTTCTCAGTTAAGTATTAAAATAAGTATTTTAATGACACAATGATAAGTGAAAAAGAATTATGATGCTTAATTTTTCAAATACTATACAAGAAAATTGGCTAATAGTGTAACATTATTTGAAATTAAATTATTAGTATCTAATGCTAGATCTCTTTCCTTTTTCTTTCTTTTCTAGCTAATAGTGTTACATTATTTGAAATAAATTAAATTATTAGTGCTAACGGTAGATCTCTTCCCCTTGTTTTTCTTTGTCTTAGTATAACTGTAGTAACCCTTGTGGACGAGTGTGAGTGGGCAGGTGCGAAGACAGACACTGGACTGAGCTACCACAATAATAGGGTACATGGTGCTCAATCCTACATCGCCTGGGTATGGAAAAGGGGATATGCTTATATGTAGTATGTTCTCTTCAAATGGTATGAGGCCTTTTGGGGTAAAACCCAAGAGCAAAATCGTGCGGACTCAGACCCAAAGTGAACAATATCATACCATGTGTTGGAGCGGGGTATTACAGTTGGTATCAGAGCCTGAACCCAGTCGGAAGTGTGCCGACGAGGACGTCAAGTCTCGTAGGGGGGTGGATTGTAGTAACCCTTGTGGACGGGTGTGAGTGGGCGGGTGCGAAGACAGACACTGGGCTGAGCTACCACACTGATAGAGTACAAGGTGCTCAATCTCACATCGCTTGGGTTTGGAAAAGGGGATGTGCTTATATGTAATATATTCTCTTCAAATGGTATGAGACCTTTTGGGGTAAAACCCAAGAGCAAAATCGTGCGGGCTCAGGCCCAAAGCGGACAATATCATATCATGTGTTGGAGCGGGGTATTACAATAACTGTTTTGAACCCACTGGCGGAGCCAGTGTGCCCCCCTCCCCTCCCCAAAAAAAAATATATATATTTTTTTAACTACTATATGCATATTTTTTGTAAATTTCAAAATTGCCCCTCCTCAATTTTATTTTTTTTACTTCAATAGCTTAGTGATGGTAAAGATCCAAGAAAAGCTATTGGTCATTTGGTCTTGTAATGTGTTAAAAGATAAAGGTAGTACCCAATTATGAAAATACAAGTGATAAGCAACGGATTTTCTTTTGCAGATAATACAACATGTATATATGAATTTTTGAATTTTCTTTATATTTTAATAATTCGTAACATTTCCATCTTAGGTCAAAACATAATGAAAGTAGTACTCAAATAGAAGCTATTGAAATTCTCTATTCAATGAATTTTGTTTCATCAAAAGATTTTATTTATAGTGAGAGTTATGAGACTTCGAGTGAGATGAATGAAGAAATATATATATATATATACACACGTTCACTTGTTTGTTATACGTTGAGGAAGATTGAAAAAGGGGGTGTATTGTGTGTAATGCAAACATACATATTTTTGTGTATATATTTTCTTAAATTTGTTTTATATACCCTTTTTAAACTTAGAAATTGATAACTAATTGACAAAACTTAAGTCTAAATCGAGTATTTCGAAGTCGTCTTTTCAATGAAAATAGTTTCCAGAACAAATTCTAAGTGCACAAAGTCTAGATATTTAAATCTTGAAAAAAATGAATTTCTTTTATTTGAAGGAGAAAAAAGAATTTGACCAAGTTTCAAGGGCATTGACAATTGAGTTTTGACTTTTAATTTAATTCTTTTTATCACACCGGATTTGGAAATACAAGGAATGACAACGTAGTACAGAACGTAGTTATACCTTCTAATTTCTGAAGAAAAAAAGCCCAAAGTTAATAATAGCTCATTCTTTCTATTCGTGACTTCATTCAAGCGGCCTCTTCATGACTGCGCTTCAGCTTCCTCTCTGAGTTTGCGAAGAAGAGATAGAGAGAGCAAATCAACCTTCTGTAATTCTGGTTCTTTATCACCAACTCATTGCAAGCTTGCTTATTCGTTTCTTTTGTAGTAAGATACATTTATTTTTCATAGATTATAAAAATCCTAGATGGCTAGATGTAAATCTTTCTTTACATTTAAATTTTTTTGAAGCTTTGATACTCTAGCTCTCTAAGGATTCCATTTTTTAATTTTCTTTCAATAACATCAAATTATGTTGCCCCTGTTCCTTTATTTTGGTTTTTCGTTTTCTCATTTATAATCATTATCTTTAAGAAAGAAACAAGATTGACTAAATTCACTTTTTAAGGTAAATTGAGAGTCTAGACAAACAGTTTTTTTGCATCTTTTAGTTCATTAAGATTGTTTTATATTGTGCAAATTTTTTTAACCTGGCAAATGGTTTGGACATAATAAATTAAAAATACTATACCACTCATTGAAAAAGTAGTAATTTTGTTGTGTTTTTTCATTTTTTTGTTTGTCTTTTAACGTAAAAAATTTATATTTGTCATTATTTTTTTCTCCACCAAAATATTCTATGTTGGCTCCGCCCCTGTTTGAACCCCACAAATGGCTTACCTTGCTGGACAAAAAAAAAAAAAACACATACTCATTAAGTAAAAACTAATTAAACAAAAATTATGATTTCTCATAAAGTACAATTTGATTATTCATATATTTATTTGCATACAAGTAATTTAAATGCACGTAATAATATTATATTAAACTTCAAATTCATATAGATATGTTAGATAATAAAAGTTTGGAAAAAAAATCATTCAATGTTATTATTCATATATTTACCTACATACAAGTAATTTAAAAGAACATAATAATATGATATTAAAATATGGTAGAAAAGTTTCTTAATTATTTCTCAAACTTCAAATTCACAACAACAATAAAAAAACAAGGGGACATGTGCGTTATGATGCACGTGGTCAAAAGTTAATTTATAATCTTAATTAAAATCTCTTGTACAAAAAAAAAAAAAAAAACTTCCTTTTAGAAATAATTAAAAGCAATTTGTTTGAGTAATTGAAATTTCAAATATTTATGAAGCCAATTGTGTAGTCATTTTGCATATTCATTAGTAAAAAACAAGGTCCTAAGAAGAAAGATTAATGCCTAAGGGGTTACAATTTCTCATCTAAATAATTTATGATATAGATACTAATTTTAGATAAATATTTAAATTCATATTTATACATAAATGTAAATCATATATTAAAAGATACAAGGTAAAACCTATAAAGTATTAAGTTCACATATGAAAAACTTATTTCATAAAAAATTACTCCAAATAAATGTTTGAAAAAAACTATTAATATAATATTATGAAAAATAGTTTTAACTACTTATTTGCTTTGTGGCTGAAGCTTTAATAGAGTTGTTTTTTGGGGCTTTTTTTTTCTTCTTCTTTTTGTTTGTTTTTTAGGCAAAGTAGTTTAGAAGAATTTTTAACACAATATAAACTTAAACTTTGATATGAATGCATCTCATTGTAACTTTTTTTTTCTTTGGGGGGGGGGAGCGCAAAAGAGGTAATTCTAGTGTTTTAGAACCACAAACGTCTGTCAATTGAATAAAAAACATTACATTAAACATTCTTGGATCAAAAGACTAAGGAGTATTCTAAATCAAACATAAATTGAATCACACTCTTTCTAAAAACCTCAAAATTTAAAATTATATAAGGTTTTACTTTATGAAGTTTATCTCTTTTTTGTATAAATGAGGAAGTATTAGTAGTTGGTTGTGTTTGCAGACAATATCAGTCAATTCAATAAAAAACATTACATTAAACATTTCAGATTATCTACGTTGGATCAAAAAACTAAATAGTATTCTAAATCAAACATAAATTGAATTAAACTCTTTCGCCATGAACAGATTAAAAAAACTCAAAATTTAAAATTATATAAGGTTATATTTTTATGAAATTTCTCTTCTTTTTTTTTTTGTCTAAATGAGGAAGTATTAGTAGTTAGTTGTATTTGCATACAATAAAATTCATATAAATTTATCACCAGATAGATAACTTTATATCATATAAATTCATATTCAAACATTGTGCAAGGATATACACCAAAATCAACAAAAAATTAGAAATATGTAGAGCACGATAGAGAGAGAGAAAACCTGATTTGAGACATTTTGGAAACTGTAGAATCAATCAAGAAGCTTCAAAAGATAATTGACTATAGTTAATTTAGGAGTTTGAGAGATAAATTTATCATATAAATTTATATTTAGATAGTGTATACATGAACTTTGCAGACAATAAAATTCATATAAATTCTATCACCATATAATTTCATATTCAGACATTGTGTAAGGATATCACTAACACAAACTGTAACGAAAAAAATATACCAAAAACAACGAAGAATCAGAAAAATCATACATCGTATGTAATGAGAGAAAACCAGATTTGAGAGATCTCGGAAATCATAGAATCGATCAAAAAATTTCAAAAGAGAATTGATTATAGTTAATTTAGGAGTTTAAGAGATAAATTGATCATATAAATTCATATTCAGATAGTGTGTACATGAACTCGAATAACAATAAAATTCATATAAAACATTGTGTATGTAGAGGGAGAGAGAAAAAACTTGATTTGAGATATAAAAGACTTGTTAGATTATATATTTCCTATCTGAATCCTATGTCATGAGAAAATTACACCCAAATCAACAAAAAAATAAAAAATATCATACATGTGTGTATGTAGATAGAGAAAGAAGAAAATAGTATATAATATAATATAATAATAAAAAACAATTCTAATACAATTGGTAACTTTCTTTATATATATTAAAAAGGTTGGTAATATATATATATATATATATATATAACTCTTTTTAAACAATGTGTGTTTATATAATTTATGTTTCTATTTTTTTTAACTAAAAAAAATATAAAAATATAGATATAGATTTTATTTTACTAATTAAAAAAGAATTCTAATACAATTGGTAACTTTCTTATATTAAACTGTGTTTGTATAGTTCCATATTAAATGTTTGTTTATATAATTTATGTCTCTATATTTTTAACTAAAAAAATATAAAAAAGTGTACTGAAATTAAAAAAAAAACCCTTTGTACTTTTAATAGTAATATAGAAGTATAGATATAAATAAATGGATAATACTTGGGTCTTGCCCTGGCAACACCAACTTCATTCTCCCTACTTATATGGACCAATAGAATTCTCCCTTTGTAGTTTTAATCTATATCTATATAGATAAATATAGATATAGATTTATATATATTAAAAAGGTTGGTAACTTTTTTATTACATTTTTTTATATATATTAAACACTTTTTGTAAAACGTGTGTTTATATAATAGGAGGCGATATTCGCACTCTCCTTTTATCCGATTATACTTCACTTGCTTTTTTTCTTTCAAATGAAATGACAAGAAGGTCCTAAATCATTAATGCATTATCTCTAATTTTATAATACCATAACTATCCTTTATATTATAAATTTTAACTCTTTTTACATTCTTTACTTCCTTTAGGCTCCGTTTGTTTCGACGAAAAATATTTTCTGAAAAATACTTTAAAAAATTTCATTGTTTGATTGCATATTTTAAAAGGAAAAATGTTCTACTCGTAAAACATTTTCACACCAAAATGTTTGGATTGATGCAACTATTCCGTAAAATATTGAATAGCTAGCTTGGTTGATACTACCAAGCACCAAAAATTTTCAGAAATACTTTTTAGTAAATATTTATGTCGAAACAAACGAAGCCTAATTACTTTTTTTTTTTTTTTTGTCCTATCAAAAAAAATAATTTAGTCACATAGATAACCTTTTTCTTAGGTCTTGTTTAAGGAGATAATTTATTAAAGAGAGATAACTTTTTTTGAGCCCTATCAAAAGAGAATTAAGATAAAAAAAAAAAATTGGGTCCTTTTTTCTTTTTGCATAGTGTACTTTTGTTTTTTATCATGTGAAAAGAGATCATTTATTCAATAAAGATAAAAAAAAAATTTGAGTATTTTTTTTCTGTTCCTGTCAAAGAGATAATTTATTTAACAGAGATAATATGTTTTTAGTGTTTTTTTTTAGCATAGATAATGTTTTATTTTTTTGATCATGTCAAAAGTTATAACTTTTGTTTTAATCTTATTTTTTGGTATTTGTTTTATTCTATCAAAAACATTAAAGATAAGGATGAGAGAGAGGATATCTGAAATAGTATTTGTATAATTTGCAAAAATAATAATCATCCACTTGTAAAGTTAGGGCTAGAAATGTCATTGCTTTTATGATGGGAGTGTAAATGTAAAAAATGGGAGTGCGATATCGCTTTCCTATATAATTTCATATAAAATGTGTATTTATATAATTTATGTCTCTATTTTCTTAACTAAAAAAAATATAAAAAGATAGATATAGATTCTCTTTTACTAATTAAAAAAGAATTCTAATACAATTGGTAACTTTCTTATATTAATTTTTTTATATAAAACATGTGTTTTTATAGTTCCATATACAATGTCTGTTTATATAATTTATGTCTCTATTTTTTTAACTAAAAAAATATAAAATTTTTACTGAAACTAAAAAAAACCCATATAAAATGTGTGTTTATATAATTTGTGTCTATTTTTTTAACTACAAAAATATAAAAAAGTGTACCGAAACTAAAAAAAAAAACCCTTTTTACTTTTAACAGCAGTATTGATATAGATATTATTAGATCAGGTATTTATGTGTTTGACTTGTTCGCCATTCCATATAGGAGAAATTATTGGATAACTTAAGAGTACAATGTAGCACCCCGTCGTATGGACATACATGTGACGCTGATCAAAGGCAATTTGCTTCATGAAAAGAATGTATCAATGAACTAGAAAAGAATTAATCGGGTCAACCAATTGTTTTGACTGTCGAACTTAACTTTTGTATCTTGTCGAACAAAAAATAGTATTACTCTCACTCTCAAAATTGATTTTTGGTAGGTATCATGGTCATCCAACAACAAGGGACATCCAAATTTTGAGCAATGCATTATTGATCATCCATATTTCACAGATTGCAGAAAACAAAGATCTGCTACAAATCATTTACTCCTACAGCCCTCCCGATGTGTAATATTCTTTTACACTCCACAACTTAAAGCTACAGAAACTGTGTGCCAATAAATAAATTTGTACATACTAATCTTTGATAATACAAATGAAGTGATCAATGGTATGTTACAGTTTGCTGGTATTTGAATCTGTTGAAAACTTATACCTTAATGTTGGAAAACTGGGTTTGGACACTTCCTCACCAATAGTCCCCACAGGAACAGGTTCCATCCTTGAAATGATGGAACCTCCTAACATCCCTTACAATTATATCCCTCTCCACAATCTTTGACATAACCTTAGTAGCAGCATGGCAATCATTACAAACTCTAAGGTTTTTGGCAACTCTAATGGTAGTGCCAGGAGGGGTGTTGAGGATACCAAATGCTATTGCTAGTTTTTCACTATGCCCACATAGTAGATTCTCCTTTTCCACCTCATCAACATTGTGTAGAACACAAGAAGTATCAGGAACATAACCCTCTTTTCTCATTCTCTCTGACAACGTCTCGAAGAAGCTATAGAGCTGCTCAGTTTGTGGATGTGATGCATCCCCAGCCACGAACTTATGAACCTCATCACCAAACTCAATCCAACTGCACCCAGGTTCTTTTCTTACTCCCATTTCCTTCATGTTCTTTCGAACCTCCGTTGATTTCTCCCACAGTCCGGCAGATGAGTAGATATTAGAAAGTAGAACATAATGGCTAGCCACATTTGGCTCCAAGTCAAGGAGATTCTTCGCTGCAATTTCCCCAAGTTCTACATTTTGATGGATTCGACAAGCACCAAGCATGCTACTCCAAGTGCTTATTTTGTCAAAATCAGGAGGCATTGACTTAATGAGTTGGTAAGCTTTATCCAGCTGACCTGCTCGACCAAGCAAGTCAACAACACAAGCGTAGTGATCTGCTGTAGGCTCAACTCCATGGTCATCCTTCATTTTCTGAAACAAGTTACAGCCTTCTTTTACCATCCCAGAGTGACTACATGCAGCAAAAATTGCAATAAATGTAACCTCATTAGGCTTGACTTCCCCACCCCTAGTTCCTTCTGCCACCATACTCCTAAAAAGTTCCAAGGCTTCTTCTCCTTTCCCATGCATCCCGTAAGCCATGATGATAACATTCCATGTGATCACATTTCTGTTGGGCATTCCATCAAAAACTCTCTTAGATAAGTTCAAGCAACCACATTTTGCATACATGTCAACCAGTGCACTCCCCACGGCAACATCTGATGCCAAACCATTTCTAATGGCGTAAGCATGAATCTCTTTCCCCTTAGCTAGTGCTGCAAGGGAGGCACAACCAGGAAGGATTGCCATGAGTGTTATTGAATTTGGTTTACAAGGAACTCCTTTTCCATCTTCATACTCATCATTCTTTTCATTCTTTGCTACTTCAATTCTTTGCATCTCATGTAGCATAATAAGTGCATCTTCATGTCGTCCACAAATAACATAACCTGTGATCAGTGTATTCCAAGAAACTATATCTCTAATTTCCATGCTATCAAAGATATTTTCTGAAGTTCCTATCTTTCCCATCCTAGAATACATGTCTATAAGTGCATTTTGTACATATGGGTCCCTTCTAAAACCCATCTTCATTACATATCCATGCATAACTTCTTTGTCAGAGAATGCTTTACAGTGCACACAAGCTGGTAAGACACTTGCCATTGTGGTGGGGTTAGGAAAAAGCCCTGAGACCTCCACCATTTGCATGAATAGCATTAAGGCCTTCTCATAAAACCCATTCTGTGTGTAACCAGCAAGCATAGCATTCCAAAGCCCGAGTCTTCTATCTAAGATATCATCAAAAACTCTACGGCCACTTTCAACCTGCCGGCAATTGCAGTACATGTCAACTAAAGCACTACCCACAAACGAATTCCCAATCAAATCATCATTTCTCAAGGCATAAGCATGAATTTCCTTCCCAACATCTAACAACTCCAAATGGGAGCAGGCAGGGAGAACACTTGCCATTGTGACCCCATCAGGCCTAATTCCTTCAAGAACCATAAGGTGCAAGAAATTCAATGCCTCATAAAAGCAGTTGTTTTGAGAGAATGAGCTTATCATTGTGTTCCAGGAAACCATATTGCGATGCGGAAACAACTCAAAAATAGCTTTTGAGTAATCAAATTTTCCTTGTTTGGCATACATAGCCATTAATGCATTGTTCGTAAATGTTTTCCCATCATCTATTCTCAAACTATACCCATGCACTTGCTTCCCGAGCCGCAACCCATCACGCTCACTCAAATTAGAACACGCAAGTGCCATACTCACCAAAGTAAATGAACTGGACTCCACTCCCTCCGATTGCATTAACCGAAATGCATCCAACGCAAGCTCCCACTCCTCAAAATGACACAAAGCAGCAATCATCGAATTCCACGACACTTGGTCTCTCTGAGGAATTCTATCAAACACTTTGAACACATCACTAATATCTCCACATTTTCCGTACATATGAAGAAGGGTATTGCCCACAGTCACCGACGAAGAGCAGTAACCAAGTTTGACAATCGCGGCGTGCATCTGCCTGCCGCAATTCAAGTCGTGAAGACCACTGACAGCCTTTAAAACTGCCGGAAAAGCGAAATTGTCGGGCTGGATACCGGCGATGGTCATTTCGATGTACGTAGAAACAGCTTCGCGGAATTGATTTGATCGGGTGTGGGACCGGAGGGCTTCGATCCATGAGGCGGCCGAGCGTGATTCCGATCTGGGTTTTCGAGAGGTTTTGGTGGAGATGGAAGTTGTGGTGGTGGGTTGAGGAGTGTGTTTTCGAGAAGTTGGTTGTTGGGTTTGGAGGGAAGAGAGGGAATGTGAAGGTTGTAGGGGTAAAGAGAGAGGAAAGAGAGGGTGTGCCAAGGAGGACATTGGTAGTTATTACAGTTGGTTGCAGTTGAAGCTTTTCTCAAAAATAGAACAGTATATCGTCCTACGGACGGGACGATAAGGTCATTGGGTGTTGAATATTTTAAAGTACAGTATATGGTGATTGGGTGGTGAATATTTTAAATCACATACTATACTAGAGAATAGTAACGTCAATGGATGTCATAAACTCTTTACTCTTATGTTGCTTTTGTACGCGAAATGGAATTTCATGGAATATATATATATATATATATATATATATTTATCGAGCAGGTCAGGACCTTGATGCAGCTAGTAACGTATGGGATATTTTCTTACAGTCTTACGTTGCTTTTGGTACGCGAAACGGAATTTCATGGAATATATATATATATATATATATATATATATATATATATACACTAGGGTATTGTCCGTGCCTACGGCACTATAAAACAAAAAATTATTGAATTAAAATAAAAGCTAATTTCACATAATCAACGTGTCAATAAATAATCAAATCCATAGTTTGATTTATATATGAACAAAATGTTATACATCAAAAGATCTGTACATATAGAGGTACTCTTACACATGTCTTATACACGTTTAGTACATACATCAAAAAGGTATGGACTGTTAATCACCACCATCAGGTAATTGATTCCACCGTACATCATCTGCTAACAGCTCAGAGAAATCTAATAATGTTGGGTTGTCAGTTTCCATACCAGTGAAACATTCATTCCCTTTCGGATTTGAAAAATCATTTTCACTCCCTTCCGGATTTGAAAAATCATCCAGCTCGACTGGATCTACCAACTGATCTTGATTTCCTGACATAAAATTTACCCAACTGGTTGGGTCTTGGTTAGTTGTGACCCAGTTGGGATACCTTTACTAATCTTGCAGGTTCAAAGCAAAATTCCCCCCTAACGGCTTGTTAGGATTCGCCATATTTATATTAACCCGTTGTTAGGTTCAATGAAAAATTTTCTCTTAACACTGCATTAGGACTCACCATTTCATTCACACCTCCCTAGGGTTCATTAATAAAGGAAATTAATTTGTTAGCTCAAAAAATACTTGGCGAGCCCTAACTTAGCGTATTGCCCGTGCCTACGGTACCATAAATAATAAAAAAATTATTAAACTAAAATAAATGTTGATTTTATATAATCAACGTACCAATAAATAAATGTTTACAAAACACCATTTGAATTACCTCTTGTTTAACATTACAAAAAGAATCAATGGGCATCTTAAATTTCAGAAATCTTTAAATTTAATTTGTATAAAGAGCCAAAGATGACAATTATGACATAAAGTCTCTGACAATACGTCAATTCTATACCAGAATAACATACTACCATCACAATTTTGTACTTCTTAGTTCTTATGGGTAAAGTCACAAAAATGATCAAAACGATTTACTGGAAAAAAGGAAAAAGAAAAAAACCTTCGATCCCCAAGTGTAGATCTTGTTTCCGACAATTCGATCAACTTTTCACCCTTTAAAAAATGTTTTTTTTCTACCTATATATAATTATTCGACTCTTCATTATTTGAGTCAGAAGTGCGCATGGCAATATTTTTTTTTATTTAAAAAAATGCTCAATTTAAAACTTTTTTTTTTAAAAAAAAATTGAAAGGATTCAGACTTTCAATATTTCATAAAGCTGTGAAGCAAAAAGAATCAAATTCAATTAACGTGAATGCTAAAAGAAGGAATAATTAATTAATTATCCGCGCACGCATAAAGAAAGTAAAATTGGCAAACAGAAGCATGTGAAAATTGATTAAAAATTAAATAAAAGAAGTAGCCAACAAAATCATGTGAAAATTGAAAGCTAAATAGTCTAGTATACATTTTAATACAACAAAATTTAAAATTTTAAATACCAAAACTACTTTTCTTTTGAAAAAAAAAACCCTAATCTCAATGCTTTTTACTTAGTCCTAATCCCAAAAAAGTTAACCGTCACTTCCTTTTCTTGAGCTAAATGATATACTTTTGAATAACTTACTCTATATTGAATAATTATTTTTGTGAATAATTATTTAGCATTTGTATTTTTTTTATAACAATTGTACATTCTAATGTAACCTAATCAAAAAAGTTAAAGCCAGACTTGAATCCCAATTACACAACATAAAAGTGAAAATTTTAATTTTTTCAGACTAAAAAATGTTATTATTACTATTATTTTATTTGTAGAAATTAGTGGAGAGAATATTCTACCATTTCTTTTAAAAAAAATGTCAATATAATTACCATAAAAATAATGATGAAAACTATAAAAAAAAAAAAATGAGGCTTTTGAGGTTGACACATGGATAGTTATCCCTCAACCCTCACATGTCCCATTAAAAAACAAACATATAGCGTCAGATTCTTGTCCATCTTTTTAGAATTTTAATTTAATTATACGAATATAATATTTATTTACATTTCTCAAAATATATTTTATATTTAAAGATTATATTTTTTAAATTAATATAATAGTTGATGGGTTGGACAGTGGATCCCCCTTTAATGTAATACTTGATGGTTGAATTTACTGGGAACCTTAAAGTAATGTTTGATCTTTGATAGACCATTCCACAGTTCATAGAGTCATGGAACAGGATATAGATGGGTGTTGACCATCATCATTTGCTTACTCAAACCCACATAGCTAAAGAAGTACAATTGAGATATCATATAAAATTTAACTCTAAATATTGCATACATTCACATCTAAAGGCAGCATGCTGTATTCGATGTCAAGCTCCCTGAACACTTTGACCATCTCCTCCACTAAAACAACTCTCTGAACCCATCTCTCACCCAGGTCCTGATGATTCATTCGGTGCGAAAGCCAAACTGAGAATTTTAGCTTATTTATGTCCTCCACGTCCCTCATGATTATCATTGGAGCTGGATACCAATGATCACTATTTTTTTCGAATGGGTAAATCAAACGAATTAGGATCTCTGTTGGTAAATTTGTATGATTAACATAAATAGATGAAAAACTTAATTATCCCACTCATCAAAGAGATTCTCCATTTATTTATTTTAAAAATTATATAAAAGTAGAGCAAGAAAATAGAAAAAATTCACATCTCTCTACTTACCCTGTTCGTACCTCAAGAAAACTATAGTCAATATATTCAAACCAAGTTAGGATCTCAAACATACAATCAAAATATATTTTATCATAAGCAAGCATACAGAAGGAATACAATCACAGCTTCATTTTGATATTTCTTCTACCTGAACTCCTTCCAGTTCATAACGATCTCATACATCAAATGGGTGCATTACAAAAAAGAAAATGATTGCCTCAAATGATAAACATTGTTATCTTCTTGGCCAAAGAAAGAATCCAACTTATAGCACTCATTTCCTCTGCACCCACAAAGAAAACAACCCAGAATCAAAATCATTGACTAAAGGTTACTTTGAATGACCCTGACATTTGAGAATGAATTGGGATTGCAGAGCTCTGCTTCCACTCTTCACAGCCGTTACAATAGTTATGACAATGATTGAGATTCTAGAATCGAAACTCACCTTTACAATAAGAGATCTTGAGCAACCGGTGGATCACCTTCCGATCGACGTGACTGTCATCCACGGCGAGCACATGGAGGTTCCATCATCAACGCCAATCCTTCTCATTCTTTGCATCTGCCACAGCTTCCACGATTCTTTGTGATTGACGTCTAGGTTCTGACTGCTCATCCCTCGATTGTGGTGGCGGTGGTGATGATTACCACCGCCGGTTCGGGCAGAAAAGGTGGCGGTGAGAGCTGAACTTGGCTTCTTGCTTGGTGGCGGCAGTGGTGTTTTTGTTTGAATGCCAAAATCATGGAGAGAGTCTGATATAAAAGAGGAGAGAGAGAATGACATAAAAGCAGAGTGAGAAAAGAAATAAAAAAATAGATTGATGTGAAAGTAGGTGAATGTTTGAGGGGGGAAGGTGTTGAATGTTTAAATTTGAATTTGAGTGAGAGTGAATCTTGACCTTTGATTGAAAATAGGAAGATTAATTTTACACCGTAGATAGTAATATATATTTTGCACCATTGGATGAATTTTTTAAGCATTTGTGACCCTTAGATGATAAAATTATTTTGGGGGGAAATTCAAAGTCAATGCTGAAATGTTTTATATATATATATATATATATATATATATATTTATCCAGTAAATCAGCACCTTGTGTGGCTTAGACCAATTGGTCTTTTGGCGAATGGAATGAAATGTTGCTTCCACTATTTTGATATTTAGTAAAAAAAAGTCCCAAGGATACAAAATTTCTGTAATTTTAAAAAGATGCAATAAATTCTCATATGCTATGTTTTGAATCATATTACCCTTATATTTGCAAAATGCACCTTTTGCGCATATTCTTATTTTCTATGACCATTTTATCCTTTTCATTATTATAAAAAATAAAGAAAAATAGAGAGGGTGATTTTTTTTTATATTAAGTTTTTTTTTTACCTTAATAAAAGAAAAATGACTTTTTTTTTGGGAAAAAAAACTAAAAATGCACAATTACATAATAAAAATTTTTGGATTTTCTTTTTGTTTTCGGAAATTTTTTTATTAGAAAGAGAGGAATTTTTTATATTAAGTTTTTCTTTACCTTAATAATAATAATATAAAAAAGAGGAGTGTTTTTTGGGGGAAAAAACTAAATATGCACAATAATAAAAAAATTTGAATTTTTTTTGTTTTATTTTCATAAATTCTCTCTCTTTCTAATCATTCCGGAAAACCAAAAAAAAAATCAAAAATTTTAATTAAGTAATTGTGCATGTTTAATTTTTTTCCCCAGAAATTATTTCCAGAACTTTTTTCTCGGAGAAAAACTCATCTTCTTTTTATTAAGGTAAAAAAAAATTAATATTAAAAAAACCCTTACTTTCTAATGGAAAAATTTAGGGAAAAAAAATCAAATTTTTTTTATTATGTAATTGTGCATTTTTAGTTTTTTTTCCGAAATTTTTTTTCCAAGAAAAAACTCCTCTCTTTTTTTTTATTAAGGTAAAAAAAACCTCTCTTCTCTTTATTATTCTTTATTTTTTATAATAATGGAAAGAGTAAAATGATCATAAAAAAGAAAATATGTGTAAAAGAGAGTGATTTGTTCACTTTTGCAAAGGTAAGGGTGTAATATAGTCTAAAATATAACATATGAGGGTTTATTGCACCTTTTTAAAATCACATGGGGATTTTGGGCCCTTTTGCCTACAAAAAATTAGAGTTGGAAGTCATTCCTCGTAAAAACAAAAATCATTCCAAGTCGTTCCATTTCTTAACCTATAGAATGGTTATTCTATTTTCAAGTCATTCTTCAAAACCTATAGAATGATTATTCCATTTTCAAGTCGAATTCAAAAGTAAATAAAAAATCAAGTTCTCGAAAAATTTTCACGTTTCAAGTTTAATTAGTACTGACTAGGGTGTACAAAGAACCGATATATGAAACCGAAATCACAATCGAAACCGTAACTGAACTAAACCGAACCATTTACTACGGTTTCGGTTTTGGTTCCAAGTCAAGGAAGCAGAACCGTTAGGAAAAAAATAATAATATATATATATATAATATAAATGAATAATAATAGCTTCTATTGCTAATTTTACAATAATTTCTTTTAATAGAATGTTACTATATATGACAATAACATAACTTTATAAAAGAAGGGATAAAATTGTTATTATAAAAAGTTGAAAAGAATAAAATTGTCTAAGAAAACACAGTTCTCTAACAAATATAGCTTTATTTAAAATGCAGTTTTAAAAGTTAGAAATTTTAGCTTTATTCTCGTAGCTACCTCTCCTAGAATACCTTACTTGTTTAATTATGATTTATGTATAATACCTTAAGCAAAACTTATGACATTAAGGAAGAAGTTATTATTTGAATAATATCAATTTTAGTATGTTTTCAATCACAAGCGATTTTTCTTGGGTGTGTTCAGTAATGTTTTTGTTTTGTCGGAAAAAAACAAAAATATAATTTTGCTTTTCGAAGTGAAAACAAAAAGCAAAAAACGTTGTTTAGTAAAACATTTGCTATACAATTTTTTTTAATTTTTTTTCTCTTTAATTTATCTATTAAAAACTAATCTTCAATCACATTAAAAGGTATAATCTATAACTAGTCAACTTGATATTTTAAAAATAAATAAATAATACTACTCACAGTCAACCACATTGACTCAAGCACATTCTTTGAAGCTTTCATTCATTAAACCATCCAATTGTTAGGTTGAAAATTTTTAAGATTTAATTGAAAAAATTGCAATATGCCTTTAATTGTTCAACTAATAGTAAACATGCTATTATACTATACAATTTCAGTTTCCATATGATATAAATGCAAAAAAAAATCTGAAAGAGAAGAACGAATATCATAACAAACAACATTAAAGTCACAAATCCTAACAATACATACATGAACATAAAATATATTTAATTTAAAGTCATAATAACACTATGAATCACTCTCTATAAAAATTGTTCCAGAACTCATTTATGATTGAATCACGAACTCCATCCATCATCGAACTTAATCTTGAGTATCTCTTACATCCACTGAACTTGATCAATGGATTGAATTTGGCATTTTTTCAACAAGGGCGATCCCTTGTTCAATAGAAGAAAATTGAAAAAAATTGATAATGCAACTAATGGACTGTTCACATAGGACTAGTGGTCACTATCTAATAATTTCTTCATACTTTTAACATTCAAATATCATGTGTTCGTAAATTACACTCACATCTCCTAATGTTTGTTTTAATTACATATAGTGGTCGAAAATAGTCTTCATTATGTTGAAATGTCATATTTACCCTTATTTTATAATTCATTTAAAAAAAAAATCTTTCAAATTTTTTTTTTTTTTGGGAATTTGAACCAAATTGTATGTATGTAATAAGTATGTCCAGTAATTTGAGGCCCATAAACGTGGACCCAAAAGCCCAGTAGTAGGGCAAAAGTTAAAGAAAACTTGGCCCAATAAACCATCAAAATAGGTGTGAGACTCAAGTAATTAACATCCACCATTCTATTCGGATCGAAATGTTCAATCTAGACCAAGAGTCGGTCGATCAAGGGTTAGAAAGCAAGAATGTGTCTCTGTCCTAACTCCTACGTAATCTATATATAAGAAATATATGATCTCTTCTGACTTTAATATCAACTAGGGGTGGCAAATTGGGCGGGTTGGGCGGGTTTTGGCCGGGTCAAATATGGGCGGGTTGAATATGGGTTGTGACCCATATTCAACCCGTTTGTTGCGGGTCAAATATGGGCGGGTTGAATATGGGTCGGGTCAACCCGTCAACCCATATTTGACCCGACTAGACACAACAGTAGGTAGGCGTCAAACACAAAAATGGAATGCACAAGGTCTATAATCAAACAAAAAAACTATAATTTGCTAATCATACTGATATTATTTATATGGTTTGTTTATTTTTGGGTGTTAGCAAATTTTTTTTATTTTTTTTATCCAAGAGCTGATTGCGTAAAAGAATATAAGAATTTAATTGCAATCTAGTGTTTAATTACATTTATGAATCTATAGTAAAAGAGAAAAAAGAATATAGAGTCTCGAGTAACTTAGTCAGCATAAATTTTCTTTAAAAAAATCAAAACATAAGCAAACAATTATAATAAGTATTTCAATTGAAAAAGGTATTCAACACTAACTCAATTATATCTTCATAATTGGGCAATTTTAAAAATGACCTACCAAATCACAGAAACACATGGAATATAATTAAAATTAAAACATTGAGAAAGGTACTCAAACACAAAAATGGACTCTGTAGATAGAGAAAGGTGACTTTTGAAAATTCAATTATTCTTGTTTTTTAATACAAAATGAACTCTGTGCATAGGGGGAGAGAATGTGACTTTTGGATGAGTCTGGGTCTTTTGGAACTAATCAATAAAAATAAAAATACTGTTGAAAAAATAAAATATGTGACCTTTCGATGAGTCATTTTTTTTTTTGGAATTAATAAAAAAAATCTAAAGAATGATGAATATATATATATATATAATGCTCCAATGAAAATTGTTGTTGCACTATAAAGTTTGTGTCTAAATTATATATTCTTCTTATTTTTAATTAAGAAATTACAATGGTAAAATACGACAATAATTACTAAAAAGAAAAAATATTATTTTAAAAAAAATTGAATTCTTACTAAAATACTTTTTCAAAAAATATATATATACTGTCCAAGTATAGAGAGAGAAAGGGGAAGAGAGAGAGAGGTGGGATCGAAGAGAGAGAAAGGGAAGAGAGAGAGAGGTGGGATCGAAGAGAGAGAAAGGAAAGAGAGAGAGAGAAGTGAGATCAAAGAGAGAGAGAGGTTGGATAGAAGAGAGAAACTTTAATTCACATTTTGTTTTATGGGTGAAAGATGGGTTGAATTTGGGCACCCATATTCAACCCATCTAACCCGCTAATTAATTGGTTTATATTTATCCAACCCGTTTATGACCCGTATAAGAAAATAAGTCACCCATATCCATTTTTAACTGGGCGGATATGGGCGGGTTGACACCCAATTTGCCACCCCTAATATCAACTAATAAAAGTTGGCATCTATATATATGTGGTCAGTAGAATTTTATATTATTAACTGGTTGTATCAATGGATCTACATGGTTCTGATGGAGTGATGGTATGTGTTCCTTTTCATTGTCTTTGTTTTTATGTATTTTACAGGCTTACGCAAACAAATTGGAGCTAGAAGTTACCCATTTGATGGAAGAGAATGCCAGACTAAAAAAAAAAAACCAATAACAATAGAATTGGCAAAGTCGGACCTAGTTTTGCCAAATTTGTTAGAGATATTTTAATAAAAATTATTAATTATTCTTATTAATGTTTTATCATGGTTATTATTATTATTATAAAAAAATAGTTGTGTTTTGGAAGTCTATGTAAAGGGTCATGCTTAGAGAGTGAAAGGATACATGTGTATGTATTGAGTCACTTATTTCTCAAAATTCCGTCTTCATCTTATACATGTCTCTATTTAATGTGTTTATGGGCAATGAGACGTCCACATGATTATCTCGTCTTTCTTTAAACGTGCTTAGAGGAAATACTTCTTATAAGCTCTTGGGTTGTAACTTGAAGCTGGTACTACTTCCAATACCCGCACGTTTTAGAAAATATCGACTTTAGAACAATGCATGACAGGCCTCTCAACCTCAAACTAGTTTTCTTACCTTTCTCAAATAAATATTTATTTATGCACGAGTAAAATTAAGCGTTTCTTATCACCTTTTTTCGCAGCAGAAGTATTTACGAGTTCACTAGAGAAATATGTTGGTCTAGCATAAATAATTACAGAATTAGATGCTCTTCCTAAAGAGGCCTTTTATTTGGTAGGTAAAAATAACGAAGCTGTCGCAAAGGTTAAGAACTTAAAAATGGAGAGTAATTTGAAGAAATGACCTTAACTTATTGAAATTGTGCTAGTGTTCTTTTCATTGTCCTATTCATTGTAAATCTTGTTAATTGTAATTTTTAACTTCATATTTATACTAAATGTCATGTATTTATTCATTTCTTTTATAATTATATGTTGATGTTATATTATTGTTATTTGTATTTTATATTTATGTTGTTGATGTAAATTTAGTCACTAGATGTCATTTTAGTGAATGAGAAATTTTCTTTATATTATGTAATAAAGTTTATAAAATTTTCCAACAAAATTGACATTGTAGAATTAAATGGGAAGCTGAATGAGGGAGTGAATAAGATCGAGAAGATTGGGGTATATATATATATATAGAGAGAGAGAGAGAGAGAGAGAGAGAGAGAGAGAGGGGATGACCTTCTCATGTGGGTCTCCTACATGAACTGCACTTGTATTCTTTAGCTAACATTGGCCATGGACACACACATATTAGGTCTTTTGAAATGATGAAGAAGAAATGAGGACGGATTTGTAGTTTTTTTTAGAGAGAAAATGTGTTTAGGTATTTTTGTTATTTTTTTACTACCTTATAAGGCCAGTAATGCCTTTTTATACAGGTAAAGGGCGGTTCAATCATTACATAAATATTTCTTGACTATTTTAGGAACTAGTTGACAGGATGGGATCGCTTAACAGATGCTCTAAATGGGAAGAGATCGGTTGAATAAGTGGGCAGGAACATAAGAATTTAAATTATAATTTATTTTTTATAAAATTAAGTGAGTAGATTATTCGGGATTTAATAGGTCTTTCATGTTCTAAACTTTTAAAAAATTGTATTTATTATACGTAAAAAAAAATTATAAAATTAAGTGTGTACATTAGTACCATTAGTTACTTCTTAGATCCGTCCTGATTAAGGCTATTATCATATTATGGAAAAGATTTGAAAAAAAATCTCTTCCTCAACTTGGGTATTTAAATAGAGATTAATAAGCGTTGCACAGAATAATGTTGTATCATGTAAGTGGACAATGGTTGTTGAATTACGTGTTGAACCTTGGAGTTTGAAAAAATACCACTAAGCTACAATTTTCAGTGATGTTTCATCTTTTAATTCAAAATATAAAATTTAAGACAATTAAATGATAATTGATAGAAGAAAGAGTGGGAAATATTTCCCTCAAACTGCTAAATTTAACATTACAATAAACAAAGTCCTTGCCAACACACAAACCTAGTACTAGGGGTGCACAAAAAATCCGTCAATCCGTCAATCAATCTAATCCGATCCGATTTGTGCAAATTAGATCGAATTAGATGACTAACGGATTAGTTGAGGATTTAGAAAATAAAAATTCGTAGGCCATAAATCGGAGTACGGATCAGTTGAGGATTTATAAAATAAAAATTCGTAGGCCACGAATCGGAGTACTCTGATTCGGGCAATCCATTAGAATTTATAATATTTATTATATATATATATATATATATAAAATTATAATATCTTATAATTTTTAATAATAATATTATAATATTTTATATCTTTTAGGGTAAAAAATTATTATTGGACCCTAATTAAAAAATAATTATATTGAGTTATTTAGATTAAGTCCAATCCGTCAATCCGATCCGATCCAATCCGTTATTTCACAGATCAGATCGAATTGAGTCTTTTCTACGGATTATATCGGATTACATATTCACTAATTCGTATACCGCATATCGAATTAGAATTATACTTAATTCGAATCGATACGTGGTCACCCCTATCTAGTAACTATTCAATTCATTTCATTTTTTTATTTAGAGTAATACTATTTTGACTTATTTTTTAAGTCGAAAAATGTAACAATTTTTTTTTTATCCGTTAGATAAAGTGAACCAGCTCACTTTTGATCTCATCCATTTTACCGAACGGATAAAAAGTCTTTCAACTAAATAACATTACTCCTCATTTGATTATCCAAACCAACAGCGAATGTTCAATTAATGAACCACCTAAATTTTTTTAAGGCATTAAACATAAAAAGTACAGTACTATACTCATTTGTCTCCCACTAATTAAGAAGTGTGGCCAATTTGGATTTGATCAAATGTTTGCCATTATGATCTCCTCCTCCAATTGTCCCATGCGAATAAATGAAGAACCATTTTCCATGACAACCTTCTGCTCTCCTTCACCTCACCATCACCGTACATCAGAACCCTCACTCCCCCTCTCCACCTCCTCCGCCAAAACCAAATCACCACCGTCCATGTAACCTGGTGATCTCATCTCCACCGCCAATCCCAGCTCCCTCACCAGCTCTAATTCCATTCATCTTTTGCTATCCAAAAACCGGGCAACCGGTACACCGTACCCACAAGCTCTCCATAAACGAGTTCCATTCACAGTGATATACGAGCCCTCCGATTGCCTTTGCCACCTGTGGGACCCACCGGCAAAATACACCAAGCCCAATCTCCTTCCAAGAACCCATCCGGCAACACCTCCTCCGGATCCGTGTACTCACGTGACTCAAAAGTTTCCGGTCGGCACAGTGACAACAGAAACCGTTGCCTGGCTTGCTCTAGACCGGTTGCTATCTCTCTCGCTTGTGGCTGATGCCTGGCAAACAGGTTGGGTGTACCAGAAATTTATACGAGGGGACGGCCCTAACAACAAGAATGATAAAAAAATTTAAACCTTACTAACAAAAGTACATAACTTTTATTGATAATTTTATTGAGTAGATTTACAATTGGGTATCGTGTATATGCCAAAAAAAAATTGTTCTCATGTATTATGCACAATGAATAAAAAAAAATGAAATAATGTGTTAAAAATATAGAATAAATTCTTTTTCTTTTTCTATTAACGCTATGATAATAGTGTTTGCAAGTGGTCCATTAAGATAGATATAGATTATACAATACTATTTTGTGGTACAATTTTTGAGCTGCAAATTGTAGAGCTTCACGGGGAGGGGGGGATTCATCATAATTGATGATATTTTATAAAAATATACCTATATAATATATATATAAAAAAATTCAGTGGGAGCATCCGCCGTAGTTGTCGGTCCATGTCTGAGTTGAGTTGAATTTAGACTGACTCAAATATGAATCGGGTCAAATGGAATTGGATTGACTTGTAATGACCCATTTTCTTTCTTTTCAAATAGAGTTTGATTGACTTGTACACCAATTTTTTACTAATTTTTTTTTTAGTGTAATTCCATCTTTATTTACTAAAAAAAATCTATTTCAAGTATTGTCCAAATAGGATGAATACGAGGAAGAGGTTGACAAAACCTCGTCCGCGTATACTCCATAGGCTTTCTTTAAGAATTCTTTAAATTTTGTACTATTTTATAAAGTTTCACTTTCAAATAATGTGAAATCCAAGTTAACATGGACTAACCCGTTTACAAGACCCTACCTATTGGAGTAATTATTGGTTACTTTGGGAATTTCATATTTATAGGAATCTCACCAATAATAAATCTTTATTTCAAACTATTTTAAAAGATAATATTAATTAGTAAGTTACTAGAAGTGAAATTCCCCCATATACAGAACCCATGTGGTGTTTAATAATTTTTTGACCCGTTAAACCCTTAAATTAGTACTTTTACTCAAATAAACCTTTAACTTATCCATTTACAAATATCTAATAATTCTCAAATCACAATACAATATAAGTTTCAACCTTCAAATTCCATTAATCCAAGTTTGCGCATGTCATCCCCTTTATAACACTCGATCGACTAAACCTTTAAAAAATAATTCTCCTTGCAAAAAACATTAGACTCCCAAATCACGCCCAAATATGTGTGCTACTGATGTGCATTTGTAGAGGCGCACATAAAATTTCAAAGCTAATCAGTGAAAAGTGCCCGATCTAGTGATGTACTATTGTTTTTTATAACAAACATATGCAAAGAGAAATATACACAGATCTGATATATATATATATATATATATATATATATATATACAGAGAGAGAAATATACACAAAGCTTATATATATATAGAGTGAGAAATATACACAGAGTTGATATGTATATATAGAGAGAGAAGGACATATGTGGCTAGTTGTGTGCTCGTGTGAGCTTCGAAGCATCAAATAAGGTATAACAATGGTGTTGAGCTTCATCGAAGAGAGAGAGATGGATAGATAGGAAAGAGAGAGGGATTGATCGAATCTTGGACTGATCTGTTTTCATTTTGTACCTGGCAATTAACTCAACAGTGGGAGTGTGATTCAAACCCCCAACATTTCCTACTGAACAGACAGTGTTAGAAATAAAGAAAGAGAATTGTATAGATTGAATTAATTATATTGAATTGATATCGATAGAATAATACATAAATGGCTATTTATAGGCACATAATTTTGAACACTAATTAAATTTAGGAGACAAAAAATCATACTCCTAAATGGTTTACGAGAATGTGCAAGAAACTTATGTAGTTTAGGAAAAGATATATAATTTAATAGCAAATATAATAGGAAATATATAATCTAAAAGTCCCCGCAAACTCAATGTGAGTTATATGAAGTCAACTTGAGTTTGGAGACAAAATCTTGAATGCGGCTTGCGAAAGTAATCTGGTGATGTTACCAACTATGGTTGCGAACACTTACAAAGAAACTGCAAAAAAACGGCTCGGTAGACAAATGCAGCTCATTGGAGCAATAGGAAGACTGAAAACGGCTCGTTGGAGCTAAAATTGATTTGAAAATCAGAAAAGGAGTACGTTGAGTGACTTTGACACACAGATGCTATGACTTGTGAAAGCAATCTGGTGATGTTAATAACAGTGACTTTGAACACATACAAAGAAGCTGCAAAAGAGTGAATTCGTTAGAGCAACGGTAAGACCGAAAGCTACTTGTTGAAGTGAAAATTGATTTGAAAATTAGAAAAAAGCTTGTTGAAATCAGCAACTTTGACGCATAGATGCTAGTCGGAGCCAATGAATGGAACTTGAGTTGATTTTTCTTCTTTTATTATATATATATATATATATATATATAAGACAAGTTATTTTCTACGATTGATCACTGGGAATGAAGCGGATGGTGTCATCTTCGATGGTGAGGGCGATCGACAATGAAGACTACCAGGAATTGATAAACTCTGATACCATGCTAGAAATAAAAAAGAATAGTTGTATTTGATTGATTTTATATATTATATTGATATTAATATCTGAACAATATATAGAGTTCTATTTATAGGCACATAATCTTGAAGGCTAAGTAAACTTATGAGACAATAAATCATAATCCTAGATGGTTTAAGAGAATGTGTAAGAAAACTATGTGATTTATATATATATATATATATATATATATATATATAATCTAACAGCAAATATAATAGAAATATATAATTTATAACAGAGAGAAAAGCTGATCGGTTAGTTCTTTGAAGAGAGAGAGAGAGTTGGACAACGCACGGGTAATAACACTTTCTTTGCCCTTTTTTATTTATAAATATACTGGTGAAATATGAGTTGAATATGTTCAACCCAATTAATCTGTTAATTAATGGATTTATTTTTATTCAACCTGTTTTTGACTCAAACATAAAATAGTCACCCAAATCTATTTATTATTGGACGGGTTGGTGGGTCTTCTAGGAGACTCCATCCAAGCCATCAAAATTCCATTCCAAATATGGAGATTGGAATAGGAGTGAGAGAAAAAAACTCGCATGATTGTGAAGCGGAAATGAGAATAGGTACCACCTCCTCACCACACCTCGCCCCACCCCGTTTATATTTTATATTTATCATATTACCCTTATATATTATACACATACAAAATTAGCCTTATATAATTATATATGTAACCTTTCTTTGTTCAAATATTATTGGTGGTGAGCATGTAAATTACCAAAAACCTTATCACATACAAGTGTAAAGACTAAAAAAGAGTACTGTTGACCCAAAGGTTTTAACCTAAGGGCAATCCAGTAATTTTGATGATAACAAATCATTAATGATGTTAAACACTAACATCTAAATTGAGTAATTGCTTAGGATAATTGTCACAAACAAAGAAAGCATTCACATTGTGGAATGATCATGAAAGGAGACAATGACATGAGAGAAGCATTCCTTGAAGAAGAAAGAAGTACCTCAAAGCTTCAAGACATTTCCAAGCATGAAGAAATGGGATAGTTATAGCTTGGTGAGAGATAGGACTTAATTTGTCAAAGTTATTTTTAAATAACTTGTTTGAAGCTCACTTGCATTACATGACCATGATGCATTCTTATATATATCAGCTTTGGTCATTTGATCATTAAAGCCTTAGGGATAATTTTTTAAAGATTAAAAGTCTTTCCTACACTTTGTTGAAAATCTTTTTAAGACTTGTTAAATTTCAGCTTACTAAAAGTTAACTTTCAGCTTACTGAAAGTGCAGTTTTAGCTTGTTGAAAATACACTTTCAGACGATTAAAAGTGATTTTTCAGGCGTCTGAAAATGCACTTTCAGGCGACTGAAAGTGACAGAACACTTTGATGATTGTGGAGCACCTTTTTCAGCTGACTGAAATCTTACTTTCAGCAGACTGAAAGTAGTTGAATTTGAATATAACGGCTAGTTTAGTGCATTTAATGCTCACAAATACCTTCCAACATCTATATTTTTCAAAGGCTCTATATATATATTGATATGCTCTGCATTTATGGAGATACACCAACACTGTTGAGCATTTATTGAGCAACATTCATTGCAATCTACCATCATTCAATACACTTGAGCTTCAAACTTGTGATTCAACTTTAACTATAGTATTGAGAGCTTGAAATTGTGTTTTCCTCTTTGAGAGATATTCTTTGTATCACAAATTCTATTCTCCATCAGTTGTAAAGGGTTGTTGAACCTTTGAAGACTAAGTGAAGAAGTTCACTTAGCAAGAAGGAGCTTGTATTCTTCATTGTAAATGTTTGCTCTCCACCGACAAGGAAGAGCCATAGTGGATTGGAGAAAATCTCAAGAGAGATCTTAAGTCGTGGAGTAGGAGTTTCCGAACCACGTTACATCCTTGTGTTGATTGTGTTTGAATCTCTCTATCCCTTACCCTTTTATATTGTGTTTGTTTAATTCTTTCATTATCTCATTTTTCATTGCATATCTTTTTAATTCTGGGATTTGATTTTATTATTTGTCAAAGACCTTATTCACCCCCCTTCTAGGGCCATTACTTGAGTAACAAGTACAATTACAAAAGTACCCCATCCCTGCTCCGCCTCATTTAATAAACGATTTGGGATGAAAATAGGAAAAGCTTTGCTAATTGGTAGGTGAAGATTGGGTAAAAAAAAAAAAGAGAAATTCAGCACCAGTCAATTGCCACAATTTTCAATTTCCACTTTTCCCTATCTATGTATCATGAAAATGTATAATAGTTGATTTGACTTGAAGATTATTCTTTCACCTTGTGAGAGGTGTAGACTAACTTTTTAAAGCGTTTATGTAATTTATATACTTCTTAAGCAATGGATTGATTTGTTTTGCAATTAACCATATCTAAAAGAGCAAGTGTTTTTTTTTTTTTTCCTTTCTAACATTTTCTGACATTAGGTTCTCATATTACAAGTAAGAAAAATGATATGCAATGTAACACTCTGGATTAATCTAATTATTTTATATGAGTGAGGATAATCATTGTAATATTAGCCATCATGTATTTTTTATTTATATAAATGCAGTTAAATGTGTTTAACTTTCGGACATTGTATTTTGAGTACTGTACAAGTAAAGGAAGTTCTCTTAATTAACATATAGAGTACCTATTGATGACACAGTAACTGGCACTTTCCAGCTACACCACCTGATTGGTATAGCTACGGAGAGAAATTTATGCATCTTTCAATTGCCACAATTTTCAATTTCCATTTATCCCAGACATGGGTAGAATTACTTGAAAATTTAGATGTTTGAAATTCTTCTTTTATCAATACATGAACAAGTGTTAATATATTGTTGTCGGAAGTCAAGACTAAGATTTTTTTTCTTCTTTTCTAATGGTTTTCTGGATCCTCATAAATGTTAACTTGAATTAAAGGTTCACTGCTGCGTTCAACTATTTTCTTGTATATTTGTGCATCATACAAAGGTACTTTTGTGGGGATTTTTCTAAGGTACCCTTTTACCAAAAAAAAAAAATTAATCTTTTCTTTTTCAAAAACAAAATTAATTATTATTTTATTCACCTTTCATTTAGTTTTAGCAAAAGGTTACTGGAGCTCCATGAATTTCTAGCTAACATTAGAAACGCCATTTATCTCTGTATACTTACTTTTGATTTTACCATTAAAACAGAACTTAATTTCTGCAATTTATGCATCTCAGGTAACAATCATAGCTAAACCAGACCACTGCAAAATGAGAATGACACAAGAGAGCCCATATAAAGTTACTAAACCAACGCATATATATAAACCCTCTTTGTCTACTTATTGTCACACAACAGAGGGCAAGTTTTCATTTAACTCAATTTATCAATGAATCTTTATTTGTTTATTTTTTGATAAATATATTCATCACTGATGCAGCGTGATTTGGAGATAAGTCAATGAGTGTTACTTTTCAATGTGATGCAAAAAGGAGAAAAAAATTTACAAATTTTATGTCATACAGTCACAGTCCCAGTCACAGTCCCAGTCCCAGTAGCATTACTCTTGTAGAAAAATTATTACGTGTGTGGTTTAAGTCACAAAAAGCATAGTGAGTGTCTGGGAAAAAAAAATGACAAATTCTATTTCATACAAAGAGAATAATAGAACCAAAACCTAAAAATAACACTCATTTAAAAAAAAATTATGTGAGTTAGTGTTGGGTGGTCCGTGACCACCACCTCATTTTTAGATAGTAGGATAATTATGGGGCTCACTAATTAAGTCGTCCCAACCAATAAAAAAATGTCACCCATAAGATAGAGTTAGTTTTTCTCAAAAATCTATACACATCATCGTTTACATAACTATTATCTAACGGCACGTAAAGGATGATCCACAAAACTCCTCGTTGCCGTTGATTGTGAGGTACAAAGAGGACTGAAAAATCAGTAATGACTGAGTATGGGTATTCGATGAACCTGGACCATCACAGGCGAGGTCATCTCTAAGAGCTTTGTCAGGTTGTTCACTGTCTCGGAGTCAATGGACAACCAAGGCATCATGTCGTCATCTTCATTGCTCTCGCTATCGTCAACAGATGTCGTCGAAGTTCATCCTCATTTTCCTTCAAAATCTCCGGTTTCATCACATCATGACCTCTTTCTGTTTTCTTCCGTCTTAAGCGAAGTAGCAGAGGAAGTTTATTTCATTACAGAATAGTGTGTATTAGCCTATTAAAGAGAGAGTTGCAAGAGAGTGGGGGATATGCAATCTCGGATTTGCATGGTAGAGAGAGAACTGGGAGTGAGAGTGATTTGAGAGAGAGAGGGATTTGAAACTTCGCTTCATAGAGAGAAATCGAAAAGAGAGAAGTTGGGGAGATTGGGGGAGAGAAGGAAGCGTCCTATTTGGAACCTCAGGATTTCATTAAAATTGGGTGCTCGCTTGGTGGAGCTGACTTCCAAATTTCAAAGCCCTTGAAAAAAATAAGTTTAAGTTTTTGGTAAAAAAAATAAAGTAGAAGTCCTAAAAAAATTCATTGAAAGTAAGCCGAAAAAATTTGCTTTTGAAAAAAAATCAGAATTATTTTAAATAACAAATTTTATTGACAATTTTGTCATCTTTTATTTCGTAAAACTTGCCTATTGAGAGAAATTATTAATAATAAATTTGTCAAGTTAAAAATTGTGTTAATTGTGAAAAGAATTTCAAAAAATGTATCTACCAAACAACATTTTTCTTTTAAATTTCTTTTATTGAAGGCATTTTCAAAGGCCTTTTAAATGGAAGGAATTTTAGAATCAAGAAACTTCTCAAAGCAGCGCCCACCGTCGAATTTTAAAAAGAAATGGGATTTCAAGAGATTCCAAATAAAATATTGTAAGGTTGAGAAACTCGAAAAAAAATGAGAGAATTTGAGGGCATTTGGTAACTAACCACTTAACTTAGCAAATTATCTTTCTACAAATCACTTTCACCCTCTCATTTTATACACCTTTCAGGCTACGTTTGATATGCAAGAATGAAATGGAATGCATACGAGAATGAGAATGGAATGATCATTCTCATTCTACTGTTTGGTTGCAAAAATAAAAATTTGTAGGAATGGAATGAAGTTTAACTCTCTGTGACGAATAAATTAAATTAACAAAATAACATTTTTTTATAATTTTTTAAAAGAAATAGTAGTGTTGGTGGGAAGCGGTGTTGGTGGAAGGTCGTGGTGGTGGTGGTGGAAGGCAGTGGCAGTGGTGGAAAGCAACAATGATGTATATGGTGGTGGTGGAAGACGGGGACGATGGTGGAAGACGACGACGATGGTGGTGGTGGAAGGCAACAACGGTGTAGGTAGTGGTGGTGGAAGGCGACGATGGTAGTGAAGGTGGCGGTGGTGGTGTAAATGGTGGTGGCGGTGGAGATGGTGGAAGATGCCGACAGTGGTGGCTGTGATAGTGGTGGTGGAAGAAGGCGGTGGTGGTATAAATGGTGGTGGAAGGTGGTGGTGGTGGAGATGGTGAAAGATGCCGACAGTGGTGGTGGCGATAGTGGTGGTAGAAGAAGGCGGTGATGGTGGAAGGTGGCGACAGTGGTGGTGGTGGTGGAAGGCAATGGAAATGGCAGTGGTGGTGACAATGGTGGTGGTGGTGGAAGGCAGTGGAGGTGATAGTGGTGGCGATGGTGGTGGTGGTGGAAGGCGGTAGTGGTATATATGGGGGCGACGATGGAAAACGACGGTAGCGGTGGTGATGGTGATGGAAGGCAACAACGGTGTAGGTAGTGGTGGTGGAAGGCGACGATGGTAGTGCAAAGCAGTGGAGGTGGCAGTGGTGGTGTAAATGGTGGTGGCGGTGGAGATGGTGGAAGACGACGACAGTGGTGGTGGAAGAAGGCAGTGATGGTGGAAAGTGGCAACGGTGGTGGAAGACAATGGAAGTGGCAGTGGTGGTGACGATGGTGGTGGTGGTGGTGGTGGTGGTGGAAGGCAGTGGAGGTGGTAGTGGTGGCGATGGTGGTGATGGTGGAAGGCGGTAGTGCTATAGATGGGGGCAATGATGGAAGACGACGGTAGCAGTGGTGGTGGTGGAAGGCAGTGATGGAAGGTGGCAGTGGTGGTGGTGGAAAACAATAGTGGTGTATATGGTGGTGGTAGAAGATAGTGGATGTGCTGCAAAGCAGCGATGATGGTGGAATGTTGCGACGGTGATGGTGGAATGTGGTGGCGACGGCAATGGTGGAAAGCGGAGGCGGCGGTGGTGGTAGTGGAAGGCAATGGTGGAAGGCAGAGGCAGCGGTGGTGGTGGTAATGGTAATGGTGGAAAGCAGTGGAGGTGGAGGTGGCGATGTGGTGAAGGATTTATTGGGAACGTTAATTTTTTTTTAATCTTTCTTGGGAATGGAATGACCATTCCATAGGTTTAACTATGGAATAACTTTTCATTCTCAGGAATGGATTTTCATTTCAAGGGAATGATCATTCCAACCTTAAAATTCATACCAAACAAATGAATGATTGAAATAAACATTCCATTCCATTTCTGCATATCAAACGCAACATCACATCTTTCACGTCTCTCATCGTAACATTGTACAAATTTTTTTTCTTTTCAAATTCCAGTACATTCCAAACGTCCAAATAGAATTTCATTTTAATTCTTTTCCAATTTCAATTACAAGTCGCAAAAGAATTCGATTCCAAGCGTAACACGTAATTAGATAATAGTTATGTAGACAATGATGTGTAGAGATTTTTTTTGAGAAAAACTAAATCTTGAGATGTCTGGAGGTATTTTTTTATTGCTTGGGACCACAATGAGATGATAATCCCCTAATAATTTTCCCACTCTTGCAGTCTAAACGTAGTCCTGGTATTTGCCAAAGTAGTCCCTATCTAACCCTTTTATCACCTAAACCAACAATTAATAAGATAAACGGTTAAGAACCAAACATAATCACGAAACATGACAGAAAATAAAATAAATATTGCACTATCTTTAGACTTTTGTAACTTTAGACCACACAGAACTTAATTTTTGAAACAAAGCGTTAGTTGCAATACCATGGAGGCCAAGACAATTCAAGTCGCAACATAACAATTCTAATAAATGAACTGCCTAGAGTTGGAAAAGCATTGAAGATAAAAACGACACTACACTTATTTGCCTGGCACTAATCAATAAGTGTGGTCAACTTGGGGCTCATCAATTAATCAAATGTGTGCCTTCATTAGCTCCTCTACCAATTGTCCCATGCGAATAAATGATGCTCCATTTTCCATCACAGCCTTCCTACTCTTTTCACTCATCTCCTTCACCTTTCTCCTCACCTCTCCGTCACCGTCCATCAGACCCTTCACTCCCCTCTCCACCTCCTCCGCGAAAGCAAAATCTCCACCGTTCGTAATACCTGGTAATTTGATCTCCACCGCCAATCCCAGCTCCCTGGCCATCTCAAATGCATTCAATTTTTGCTCGCCGAACATGGGCCATGTGGCAATGGGTACACCATACCACAAACTCTCTAAAATCGAGTTCCATCCACAGTGAGACACGAATCCTCCGATTGCCTTGTGGGCCAGGATTGTCACTTGTGGGACCCACTCACACACTAAACCCATCTCAGCCGTCCGTTCCAAGAACCCATCGGGCAATAATTCCTGGGGATCGGTGTAGTCACGTGATTCGAAAGCCTCTGGTCGGCGCAGTGACAACAAAAACCGGTGCCGGGATCGCTCCAGACCGATTGCTATTTCTCTCATTTGGGCCTTACTGAAACCGGCCAAGCTTCCAAAACACAAGAAAACCACCGATAATTGCGGCTGATGATCAAGCCACTTCAAAACCTTGTCCTCAAGGCCTCGGTCTGAATCCGGTTGGGTTGACCCAGAGAGGTCAAGCAACGGTCCAACCGGGTAAACCGGTGGTATGTCGTTACCTAAAAACGAGTTAAGAGCATACGGTTCTAGTTCTTCAAACGTATTTACAATAATCCCCTTTGTCTCGGTAAACCTCCGAGCATGATAGAGGCTCCAATAGTATCCATCTTGGGTTCTCTTCAACAGAGGCGAGGGTAGGATGAGTGGGTCAACTGAGTTGGAAAAACTCGGCACCTCCAACTCAGTGCCCGAGTCTTGAAACTCGGTGGTGACTTGTTCGTCAAGTGTCGGGAGGTGGAGCATCAAGCCGAGAAAACCCGCCGGCGAGGTGAAGAAGAGGTAGCAAGGGATGCCGAGCTCGTTAGCGACGTCGATCATCGAAGTACAGTACATGTCAATAACGAGTTGGACCGAGTCGAACTCGGACAGAGTCGACAAGAGGTTGGTGATTGCATGCTTTACGTGGGGTTTGTGTTTTTGTATGATCAGTGCCATGAAGGCTTCGGGGGATTGGAAAAGGTCAGGTGAAGGTAGGTCCAACAGGGGAAGGTCAACAAAACGTACTCCGGCGGCGGCGGAGGTGGCAACGCGTGATTGAATGTACGCACCGGGGAGTGAATCGCCGGGGAATCGGATGTTGAGTATGGTGGCGGAGAATCGAGGGTCACGATCAATGATCCGATGTGCGAACTGGACGGTTGGCACGAGGTGACCGAACCCGAGTCCGGGGACGAGCACTAGCTCTACTTTTGTGTTCGGGCCCGCCATTGCGATCAACTTGTTGTTTATACTTTTTTCGACTGTGGTTGCTAATGAAATTGCGCGCGCTTCGTTCAGTTAAACGGTTTCCCAAATATGTATACTTATACGTGCGTGTGAGAGAGTTTGCGCGGGTGAGCGTGTACCTAACCTACGTCAGTTAATGGTCACCCACTATTCAAGTGAAAAATTAATTTGAGCAATGAATATTGTTTGCCAAATCGGTTACTTTTTCATTTAACAGTAAACCTGCCTCACTAGGAATAAAAAAGGAAGATGATACCACCGACGTACAACTTTGTGTACCTAATTATTTAAATATATTTTAATATAAAAATATCACAATAGTAAAATGATCGTTCATGATAGTATGTATTGAAAACTAATTTTTTATTTTACGTTAATATTATTATTTATGAAAATAAATAATTATATATATTAGGTTATATATATATTATAGTGTGTATATATAGATGAATAGAGAAAAAAAAATTTTAATTACTTTTATATTTTATGTTAACATTATTATTTATCAAAATAAATAATTATATACAGAGGTTATATTCATATATTATAGTATTTTGTGTATATATAGATAGATAGAAAAAAAGAAAGAGAAATTTAATTATTATTTTTATTTTATTTTAATATTATTATTTATGAAAATAAATAATTATATATATATATATATATATATATATATATATATTCAAAGGGGTATTTTGGTACATTAGATAAAGCTAAATAACTAGATTTAGTATTCAAATGGATTAGGTCAGAAATCAAAGGGCAACATAGTCATTTTATCATCAAAAAGTGCTCTGATATGATGTACTTTTGGTAGGAGGGGGTGTATGTGATATAAGACACAAACCACAGGGTTGTTGGAGAAGAAAACTCACAAAGTTATAATCGCGTGCCAATACATCAAATCTCAAGAGGTGTCAGTGATATTTACTTTAATTTTTTTTAATTAACATGACAAATATAAATTGTTATTTTCATTGAATACAATTATAAAACGGGTCTATGTATTTTGAAAGTGATCCATGATAGTCTCATATCTACATCACACTAGGCAGTTGCATTTTATTTTTCATTGATTTAATTATCCTAAGGCTTTGTTTGGATAAACAAGAGAGAAAATAAAAGAAAGAATAACATTAGTTATGAGAGAAAAGAAAAGAAAAGATAACATGTATTCATGTTTGGATAAATTATATATGAAGGAAAAGAAAGAAAATGATTGATAACATTTGTTATGAGAGAAAAGAAAATAAAATAAAAGTATAAAAAAACATGTATTCATGTTTGAATAAATTATGAAGGAAAAGAAAGGAAATAATTGCACTTTTATTTGAAAAAGATAAATGAGAGAAAAGAAAAGAAATCATTTTAATCAATTTAATATCTTGTCCTTTTGTGTTTATATTACAAGATATATCCAAATGTCTTTAAAATTTTGTTCTTTAAAATGTTAGAGTTGTTTTTGGTATTATAAAAGATTCACTTATTCTTATCATCTCTCCAAATCTTTTCACTTTTGGTAGGATAGCATATGAGATATTTGGAGGGATAAGTTATCCCTCCAAATCACTCATAATCATTTCTTTTCTCTTACTAATGACAATCCAAACACAAAAAATACTATCATTCCCCTTTTTTTCTTTTCTTTTCCTTCTAATTCCTTCAATCCAAACGAGTCCTAAATCGATTTAGCGATACATGATAGTCTCAATTATTATTTTTAACTAACATGATGACTAGTAGTGTAGCAAGACAATAGTTCAAAAAATAGAAGTACATTAACGGTGAAGATTCAAATAATATGTTATTATATTCGTAAAAAAATTACACGGAAGAAAAATTAAAAAATATATACACATTGAGTTCATAAAATCATAGTAATAAATTTAAATAAGAAGAGAAATAAAGGTTACAATACAATAAGAGAAAAAAAGGTTACAATACATACATCATATATAAGTGCAAAAAGAAGAATTTTAAGAAGTGAAAAGAAGAAGAAGAAAAATGAGAGAACTTTGGAGGGAAAAAAATAAGGTTTGAAGGTTTGATTGAAGAAAGAGAATGTAATCTTTTTTTTTTTGGGAAAAAAGAAAGAGAATCAAAGAAATTTGAAGAAATATTTTGTCCATTATTTCATAAATAAAATTAAATATCACATGGGACCCAGAACCCCTTTTGTGCCCAGATTCAGTTGTGCCAATACTTGACTCAGGCCATATAAGGAGGTTTCTCCTGCAATAAGCTGATGTATTACAAATTTATAAAATATTATAAAATACAAAAAATTCGGATAAAATCTTTTTAACCTGGTTAACCGGCCAGATCCTAAATTAGAACCAGTTAATCTTTCTTTAGCAAATATCCATCTCCCATATATATATATATATATATATATGATTGAGTGACTAATTGAAAGCCCTGCTCATAACTTCAACATTTCAAACAATTCAATAAATGGAATACATAAACAGGCAATGTTATGAAATCGAAGGAATCTAAGGCTATGTTTGGTACGCATGAATTGAATGGAATGTAGGTGGGAACGGAATGAGAATGGGAATGGAATGTTCATTTTCATTATATTGTTTGGCTACAAATATGAAATGATGTAGGAATAGAATGAATTTCAAATTGAATTATCCAAAATACATCTCTCAGGAACAAATAAATTAAACTAACAAAATAACATTCTTCTATAATTTTTATAAAAGAAATGACAGTGGTGGTGGAAAGTGGTGACTTTGGTGAAAGATAGCAATGGTGTAAGTGGAAGACGACGATGGTGGTGGTGGAAAGAGGTCATGGTGGAAGGCGGTGGTAGTGGTGGAAAGCAACAGTGGTGTAGGTGGTGGTGGCAAAGGCAATGATGGTGGTGGAAGGTAGTGGAGGTGGTGGTGATGATGACAAAGGTGGCGGTGGTGGAAGGCGGTGGCGATGGTGAAAGGCAAAAACAAAGGTGGCGATGGTGGTGGAAGGTGACAATAGTGTAGGTGGTGGTGTTAGTGTATGTGAAAGGTGGCAACGGTGGTGGAAGGCAACTGTGGTGTAAGTGGTGGTGGAAGGCAGTGGACGTGACAGTGGCAGTGGTAGTGGAAGTCGGTAGTTGTGTAGGTGGTGGTGGAAAGCGGCGACAATGGTGGTGGTGGTGGAAGGTGGCGATGGTGGTTTTTGGACTTGGAACGTGAAGTTTTTTTGGAACGTGATAATTATTATTATTTGTACTTGGGAATGGAATGACAATTCCATATGTTGATATGTGAAATGAATTTTCATTCTTTTTCATTCTACGGAATGGACTTGGAATGGTCATTCCCACTTTAATTTTTCTACCAAATAAAAGAATGGTTGGAATGGATATTACATTCCATTTATGCGTACCAAACGTAGCATAAGATTACCCATATGTTTTTGGAACACACTTGTTATTTTAGAGGTGTGTATTTTGTAGAGAGAGAGGGAGATGAAGGTCTTGTTTGGGATCTAAGATTACCCATCTGTTTTTGGAACACACCCTTGTAGTCTTATAGTTGTGTCTATTTTGTAGAGAGAGAGATGAAGGTCTTGCTTGGGAGTCCAGGGAAGGTGAGTGGGCTTGTTTTGAGGATAGAACAATGTTTGTTTGTGGTCATGGCCATTGCTTCGGGCTTCTCTACTATGTTTTTTTTTCTTTTCTATTTTTTGCTATGTCGTGTTTTCTGCTATATTATGTCTGTGCCCCCCTCTCTCTCTCTCTCCCTATATATATTATACTAGTGTATGTCTGTGCCTACGGCACAATCATGCACTTGTAATCGTGACCGTTAGATAAAGTGATTTTAGACCGTATATAGCAAAAAATATTTTGGACCACATGATTGGTTTTTAACCATTTTTGACCGTTATATTGGATTTTTCGTTCTTATTATACCAAGCTTTTATATTATATAGATGTACTAGTGTATGCCTGTGTCTACGGCATTATCATGTACTTGCAATCGTGACCGTTAAATAAAGTGATTTTAGATCGTAGATAGTAAAAGACATTTTGGACCACATAATTTATTTTTTAATCACTTTTGACCGTTAGATTGAGTTTTTCACCCTTATTATACCAAGCTTCTATATTATATAGATATATATAACAACTTGCTCTTCATACTTTGATTATTATTTAACCCAGAGACATCAACCTTGTTGCAGTTGTTTTAATTGAAAGCCTGGAATTTTGATTTATGCTTTAGGACCAATTAACTCATTAAAAATGAATTTGATCCATATCTTCTTTTTGGTAATATTATACATGTGTCCAAATTTGATTGGGTCACATTACTTGTTGAAGGAAGTTCCTTCTTACATGGCATTGTCTATTCCATTTTTGAGCACAAGCATGTAGCCTAATATGAGTTGCATGAAGCACAATACAGGGGTCATACTTCTTTCAATTTAAATTTCAAGACTCCAATTCTGTGTAGTCCAACAAAGCCTAAATGTAATTAAATATATACAAAGAATCAAATCCAATCCCAAGATTGTAGGGAATTGCAATATTGCAGCCTATAATCTGTCTAAAACTTTGGGAATTGAGAACTTGAGGATTTGAATAGACCTGAGATATATTTACTTGGTGACCACCAGATGATGAGAATCTCAACAAGTCATTGGTTGCGTGTTCTTCTAGATATGGCTTATACATTGTTTGGAATAAATCAAACTGCCCATGCACAATCTTCTTCACCTGGCAGGTAATATAGATGTCAACAGAAAATACCAGAGAACAGAAGAATATATCATGCCTATTTCATGGTGGTTTTCACCTCCTAAGGTCAAGGAAGTGCCATACTGCCATACGTTCATTTATAATATTGAAAAATTGATCCTATCTATGGAGTAATTAATCCCAAATTAAGTTTTCTTTGCACAGTATTTGAAGAAATTCTCTTCCTAGACTTGGGCATATAAAAACAGATTAGGTCTTGCATCGAATAATACTGTATCATGGAAACGTACAATAGTTGATTTGAGTCAAAGATTATTCCTTGCACCTTGTGAGAGGTTTTAGACTAACTTCTTAAAGAGATTATGTAATTTATGTACTTAAACAATAGATTGATTTGTTTTGCATTTAACCATATCTATAAGAGCAAGTTTTTTTTTTTTCCTTTCTAACAATTTTCGGCAATAGGTTCTCATATTACAAATAAGTAAAGGAAGGTCTCTTAATTAACATATAGAGTACCTATTGATGACACAGCAACTGGCCCTTTCCAGCTACACCACCTGATTGATATAGCTGCGGAGAGAAATTTATTCATCATCCAATTGCCACAATTTTCAATTTCCACTTACCCCAAACATGGGTAGAATTACTTGAAAATTTACATGTTTGAAATTCTTCTTTTATCAATACATGAACAAGTGTTAATATATTGTTCTCAGAAGTCAAGACTAAGATTTTTTTTTTCTTTTTTAATGGTTTTCTGGATCCTAGTAAATGTTACTTGAATTGAAGGTTCACTGCTTCGTTCAACTATTTTATTGTATATTTGTGCATCATACAAAGGTACTTTTGTGGGGATTTTTCAGGGTACTTTCTACAAAGTTTTTTTTTTTTTTATCTCTTTTTTTTTTCAAAAAAAATTAATTAATATTTTATTCACCTTTTATTTAGTTTTAGCAAAAGGTTACTGAAGCTCCATGAATTTCTAGCTAACATTAGAAACGCCCTTTATATGTATACTAACTAGTTTGATTTTACCATGAAATCAGAACTTAATTTCTGTATCTCAGGTAACAATCATAGCTATACAAGACCACTGCAAAATGAGGATGACACAAGAGAGCCCATATAAAGTTACTAAACCAACAAATATATATATATATATATATATATATATATATATATATTTATTGTCACACAACAAAAGACAAGTTTTCATTTAACTCAATTTATCACTTAATCTTTCTATTTATTTATTTATTTTTGATAAATATATCCATCACTGAAGTTGTTTCCAAAATAATAATAATAATAATAATAATAATATTATTATTATTATTATTATTTATTAGTAATGTTCAGCGATTTGTGTCACTATATTTATTTTTCAATGATGTCGTTGGATTTGGAGATAAGAGAATGAGTTTTTACTCTTCAATGTGCTGCAAAAATAGATATTCTTAGTGTCACAACATCACTTCAGTCCAATAACATTACTCTTACGGATAAATTATTAGGTGGTCTAAGCCACAAAGAAGGAGACCTAGAACACGAGCGAGGAGGAGTGTGAGAGTGAAAGCGACAAATTTTATGTCATACAGAGAGAGTGACGAAATGAGAGAATGCGCGGAACGTGAGAGCGACACTCATTTAGAAGAATTATATGATTTAGTAAGTGGTCCATGATCACCATCTCAATTTTGGTTAGAAGGTCATCCCAACCAATAAAAAAATATCACACATCTTACGGGTTAGTTTTTCTCAAAAATATTTACACATCATCATCTACATAACTATTATCTAACAATGCTTTAGGGACGAGCCATAAGAATTCTCGTTGTCGTTGATGGTGATGTATGAAAAGGACTCAAAAATCAATGGTGACTGAGTATGGGTATTCGTTGAACCAGACCTTGACATGTGAGGTCATCTCTAAGGGCTTGTCAGGTATTTCATTGTTTTGACGTCAAAGGATTACCAGGGTATCATATCATCATCTTCATTGCTCTCAGTATCATTAGATGTCACTAGAGTTCGTTGTCATTTTCCTTCAAAATCTTCGACTTCATCTCATCTTGGCCTCTTTCAATTTCCTTCCATCTTAAACGAAGTAACAAAGGAATTTTTGTTTGTTACAGAAGAGTGTGTATTAGACTATTAGAAGGGCCTAAAGGTGACTGCCTACGATATAAATATACATTATTTATATGCAATCTTGGATTTCTATGGTAGAGAGAAGTACTTGGTTTTGTTGATAAAGAGTGTGGGTGTATACACGTGCCAACCCACGTCGCCCACTTGGAAACTCAGAATTGGTGCCAGATCAGCCAAAAGGGGCGTCAAACCCATTTCGACCTTGAGAGTCTCAAAATAAACATTGAAAAAATGTCTAAAGCCTGGAGAAGCACCAAGAAGACTTAGAAGATCTTCGAAACATTACACAAAACCTCAAAAGTACCACCAGGTGCTTATTGAGTCTCCAAACCCTGAGTTAAACTTTGGTCAAAGCAAAACCTTGAAAATGGCACGAAGTGCTCGTCGAGTCCCCAAAACCCTAAGATAAACTCAGGTCAAGCAAAACCTCAAAAATGGCACCAGGTGCTCATCGAGTCTTCAAACCCTGAGTCAAACTTAGGTCAAACAAAACCTCGAAAGTGGCACCAGGTGCTCGTCGAGTCTCCAAACCCTGAGTCAAACTCTAGTCAAACAAGACCTCGAAAGCGACACCAAGCACTCCCCAAGTCTCGAAACACTAAACCAAGCTTAGGTCAAAAACTACGCTCAAAAGCAGCACTAGGCCAGTGCTTGTCGAGTCTTGAAACCTTAGGCCAAGCTCATGTCAATAGCAAAACCTCGAAAGCAGCACCAAGTGTTGTTCGAGTCTCGAAACTCTAAGTCAATCTTAGGTCAAATAAAACCTCGAAAATCAGCACCAAGTGTTGTTCAAGTCTTAAACCTTGGGCCAAGCTAAGGTTAAAACAAACCTCGAAAGTGACAACAAATGTTCCATAAGCCTTCAAACCTTGAATTATACTTGTGTCAAACAAAGCCTCGAAACGAGCACCATATACTTGTACAAAATCTCAAGAGCAACACCTAGCATCTCTTGAGAGCCCACAAAGACTAATGTCTAATGGGAACATAAGTAGGCTTCCCCTATGACATTTAGTTCAGGATAACTTGGGACACTTAGAGGGATTTTGGATTGGTGGATGAGAAACTAGAGTAAGCTCATTGTCATGAGCCCAACTAAGGGAATGGTGAAACACGCGCTAAGACAAAAACTATTACCATCACATTTAATGTGTTACAACTAGGTCTATTAATGCTCAACCACCGACGTTGCCTGAAGTTAAGTTTAGCATTATTTTATTGTCACGGTTGAGTGTAACAGGCAAGGGGACTTAACCCCTTAGGTAATTATAGCGTTGACAGTTTGATCAGATCCTATGGTCTAGACTTTAGGTAATGACTACTGTTTTTGGAACCCTTGTGTATTACCTCGTTAACAAAATGCTATAAATAAGCATTAAAGATCAAGACTCAAGTAATCAAGAATTATCATAGCTTTAGAGCATTTATTACCTACCTAGAGCACGAAAAATATTCCTACCTTCATTATAAATCCCTTTAATTGGTCTACTTCTCCTCCCTCAAACCAGATCTCTCTCTAGGTCCCTCTTATTATATTGTAATACTACCTATCTTATTATCTTTGTTAGTATGTTCAAAACCAGTGACCTACAAAAACAAATTAAAGATAGAGTTGCAAGAGGGTGGGGGATATGCAATCTTGGATTTCCATGCTAGAGAGAAGTGTGAATGAGAGATTTTAGAGAAAAATGGATTTGAAACTTTGCCTTGTAGAGAAAGAAATCGGAAAAAGAGAAGTTAGAGAAATTGGGGGATCTAATGATCAGTAGGGGTGCACAAAAAATTCGTGAATCTGCGAATCCGATCCGATCCGGACAAATCCGATAGCTAATGGATTGGTGGCGGATTAAAAAATTAGAATCCGTTAGTTACGGATTGGAGGGTCAGAAATTCGATCTGATCCGCAATCCGATCCGTGACAATATATTTATATATATAATTAGTAATTATATGTATAATAATATAATATGATACATACTTAAATGGGTAAACCTAAAAACTCAATATATATTATATTTGTTTATTTAACAATTGTGTTCATTTAAAAAGTGTTATGTTTGTTGGTAAATTTTTTTTTTGGAATTTTTGAAGCAGAAAAAAAAAATTAAATAGGAGTACTAGCCCAATCCGCCAATCCGATCCGTTCAATCATGGATCGGATCGGATTGGTGAATTGTCACGGATCGGATCGGATTGAATTTTTATCAATTCGTAATCCGCGGATCGGATTAGGATTATGCATAATCCGATTCGATCCGATCTATGATCACTTCTAATGATCAGGATTAGAGAGAGAAAAAGAGAGAAGGAACCATCCTTAAGACTTGTTTGGAACCTCAGGATTTCATGAAAATTGAATTTCAAAAGGAATTTCACTTGTTTGGAACAATCGAATTTTAAAAGAAAATGAAATTTTTTAAAGAAAAAAAAAGAAGAAGAATTTAGTAACTAACCACTTAATTTACCAAAATTACCTTTCTACAAACCACTTTTACCTCTCTCATTATATTATATAAACCTCTTTTACATCTTTCAAGTCTCCCATTCTAACATTGTACAAAATTTATTTCTTTTAAAAAAATTTTTTTTTACAAATTTGCATATATAATATAATTTTTTTTTCAAATCCAAAACGTCGGTCAGATAATAGTTACGCAGATGATGATCTGTAAAGATTTTTGAAAAAAAACTGACTCATGATGATATGCGTGATATTTTTTACTCTAATTGGTTGGGACCATAAATGACACGGATGGTGGCCTCCGAATAATTTCTCCACTCTTACAGTCCAAACATAGTCCTTGCCAAAGTACAAGGCAGTCCCTGTCCAACTTTTATTACCTAAACCAACAACCCAGATCCAGTAACTGAACTACCTAAAATTTGAAAAGCGTTGAACATAAAAATTACACTACACTTACTTGTCTGGCAGTAATCAACAAGTTTGGAGCCCATCAATCAAATGTTTGCCTTCATTAGCTCCTCTACCAATTGTCCCATGCAAATAAATGATGAACCATTTTCCATCACGGCCTTCCTACTCTTCTCACTCATCTCCTTCACCTTTCTCCTCAACTCACCATCACCGTTCATCAGATCCCTCACTCCCCTCTCCACCTCCTCCGCCAAAACCAAATCTCCACCGTCCATGACACCTGATGCTCTGATCTCCACCGCCAATCCCAGCTCCCTCCCCATCATAAACGCATTCATTTTTTGCTCTCCGAACATGGGCCACGTGCCAATCGGTACACCGTACCACAAACTCTCTAAAATCGAGTTCCATCCACAGTGAGACACGAACCCTCCGATTGCCTTGTGGGCCAGGATTGCCACCTGTGAGACCCACTCGCACACCAAACCCATCCCAGCCGTCCGTTCCAAGAACCCATCCGGTAACAACTCCTGGGGATCAGTGTAATCACGTGACTCGAAAGCAGCTGGTCGGCGCAGTGACAACAAAAAGCGGTGCCGGGATCGCTCCAGACCGGTTGCTATCTCTCTCATTTGGGCCTTACTGAAACCGGCCAAGCTTCCGAAACACAAGAAAACCACCGATAATTGCGGCTGATAATCAAGCCACTTCAAAACCTTGTCCTCAAGGCAACGGTCTGAATCGAGCAACGGCCCGACCGGGTAAACCGGTGGTATGTTGGTACCCAAAAACGAGTTAAGAGCATAGGGTTCGAGTTCTTGGAATGTATTTACAATAATACCCTTTGTCTCTCTAAACCTCCGAGCATGATAGAGGCACCAATAGTACCCATCTTGGGTTCTCTTCAATAGAGGCGAGGGTAGGATGAGTGGGTGAACTGAGTTGGAAAAACTCGGCACCTCCAACTCAGTGCCCGAGTCTTCAAACTCGGCTGTGACTCGTTCGTGGAGGGTCGGGAGGTGGAGCATCAAGCCGAGAAAACCCGCCGGCGACGTGAAGAAGAGGTAGCAAGGGATGCCGAGCTCGCTAGCTACGTCGATCATCGAAGTACAGTGCATGTCAATAACGAGTTGGACGGAGTCGGACTCGGACTGAGTCGACCGGAGGTTGGTGATTGCCTGCTTTACGCCGGGTTTGTGTTTTTGTATGAACAGTGACATGAAGGCTTCAGGGGATTGGAAAAGGTCAGGTGAAGGTAGGTCCTCCAGGGGGAGGTCAACAAAATGTAATCCGGCAGCAGCGGAGGTGGCGGGGCGTGATTGAACGTACGCGCTGGGGAGTGAGTCGCCGGGGACTCGGATGTTGAGTATGGTGGCGGAGAATCGACAGTCACGATCGATGATCCGCCGTGCGAATTGGACGAATGGCACGAGGTGACCGAACCCTAGTCCGGGGACGAGCACTAGCTCTACTTTTCTGTTCGGGTCCGCCATTGTGATCAACTTTGTTTGTTGTTTCTAGGCTTTTTCGACTGTGACTTGATAATGAAATTGCGCGGGCTTCGTTCAATTAAACGGTTTCTCAAATATGTATACGTGCGTGTGAGAGAGTGCCCGCGCGCGAGCGTGTTAGGTACGCCAGTTAATGGTCACTCACCTATAAAGTGGTGATTTTTTTTGCCAATTCGATTCCTTGTTCCTTTTACAGAAACCTAAGTCACATGGACCAACAAACAAACAAACAAACAAAAAGTAAAATGTTACCAAATCACAATAGTCCAGATGATATGGTGATACTTTCCCGGTATAGTGATGATATACTATGTATGTATCACTAGGGGTGCACAAAGAACCGTCGGAATCGGAACCGGAATCAGAAGCGAAGGGAACCGTACCGGAACCGTACCGAACCGTGGCAACGGTTCCGGTTCCGGTTCCTAAAATTAGGAACCGTTACCAACGGTTCCGGTTCCGGTTCCAGGACCAGTAGAACCGTACCGGAACCGGAACCGTTGGGAGTAACGGTTCCTTGGAACCGGAACCGGAACCGGAACCGTTTTATATTAAATATGTGTATATATATATATAATATAATAACTATATATAATATATATATATATATATATATACATTACATATAATAATTATATATAATGTATATATATTATGTATAATAATTATATTATCATATATTATATATAATAATTATATTATAATATAATTACTATACATAATATATATACATTATATGTAATGTATATATATCTATAATATAATATAATAATTATATATATATAGGGTGCCATTTTTAGATTGTAGGTTTCACATTTATTTAATGAATATATATATATATATATATATTTTGTATTTTCAAGCTTCTTTAAAAAAAAAAAAAAAAAATTCCTAAGGAACCGCGGTTCGGAACCGGAACCGTACCGAGAACCGCGGTACGGTTCCTCACGGTTCCAACCCCCAACGGTTCCGGTTCCGGTTCCGAAAATCAGGAACCGTTGGTAACGGTTCCGGTTCCGGTTCTACCAAGAACCGTGAGGAACCGTACCGTGTGCACCCCTATGTATCACGCACCAGTAAAATATATGAATATATAAACACAAATGCATCAATTTTAGTGCATCTATTATTATGAGTCAGCGGAATATCATTTATCATTTAAGTTTTTCTAGCGAGTGTATTTATTTGAACTTCGAGAGAAAAATAATATAAAATGATATAATTAGATGTAATTGTCTAGTTGCATCACTGGTTCAGTCCTAATGGAAAATGCTATAGTTGGATTTAATTGTCTAGCCGCATCAGTGGGCCCTACTTGGGCCCTCTGATTCGGCTAGCCATTTCAGCTAGAATATCGATTTGTCTTTTGGAAAAAAAAAATGTATACCCCACTCGGACTATATAATTATTTTCTTTGATAACATGAAATAACTATTTATTATTGGTAAGAGTACTACATCGTGAATACTTTTGAGATATTCAATACTTTCTTCTCGTTAGAAATTATCAAACGTGAAAACCTAAAGGTTCAAAATAAATTGGCATTCATATATACAAACAAAAAGGTTAAAATGATGCAAACACGGACGAAACAAGAATTTCATTTTAAGGGGCGCAATGTCCTTGATAAAAAAAATATTTAAGTAACATGACAAATATAGACTGTCCAAATAAAAAGGTAAACAAGTAAAAAAATATACATATATATTGCAATAATCAAGGAATATTATAAGAAAGAAAAATACTTGACAAATTTAAGAACTAAGATATTGAGTGATAATATTTTCATTCAATACAATTACAACTCTCCACGATGAATCTTTGTATTTTGAAAGCGATGCATGATAGCCTCGTTATCGATTTTAACTAACATGACAATTAACAGTGTAGTAAGATAGTAATTCAAAACATAGAAGTGCGGTAACAGTGCATTAATCAAGATTCAAATAGTATGTCATTATATTCGTAAAAAATTACATTGAAGAAAAATTCAAAAATATAAATACACACATTGAGTTCATAAAATTATAGTAAAAATTTAAATAAAGAGAGAGAAAAAAAAAGTTGGGCTCCATACGTCGGCAACAAAATGACACTTTTTTTTCATACCACGCAAGGGTATGCATCATTTTTCAATTCAAACTTGTCTTAAAGCCCAGTCCATGATCCACCCGTGTGTGAAGCCCACTATCTGTTTGTTTTTAACCCATTCATAGTGTTCCCAGATCGTTACCTCCACAGTTTAACTAGGGACGACAATTTAAACCACTCTGGTAGAGAACCGCCCCGCCCCATCTAGTTTAAACCAGTTATGGAGGATGCTAAATGGTTTTTAGACAGTTATGGGGTGAGAAGGAAAAACAGCGAAGTTGTAGGGCAGAGAAGGAGATAGGCACCCATGTCCCGTTTATATTTTATATTTACTATATTACCCTTATATATATATAATACACATACAAAATTAGTCTTATATAGTTATATATATAAAACTTATCAGTTCAAATCTTATTGGTGGTGTACATGTAAATTATCAAAGACCTCATCACAAAATATTGCGTTTGGTATGCATGAACGGAATAGAATGCCCATTCCAATCATTCCTTTGTTTGGTATGGATTTTAAGGTGAGAATGATCATTCCATTAGAATGAAAATCCATTCCATAGTTAAACCTATGAAATGGTCATTCCATTTCCAGTAAGATTTTAAAAAAAATCATATTACCAAAAAATCATTCACCTTCACCATCACTTCCACCACCACATCGCATCGCCACCTTCCTCCACCACCTCTACCGCCACCCCCACCACACCACTCCACCACCTCCACATTGACACCTTCCTCCACCACCACCTCCACATTGCCACCTTCCTCCACCACCACTACCTCTATATCGCCACCTTCCTCCACCGCCACTACCACCCCCACTTCCATATCGCCACCATCTTCCACCACCTCCACATCGCTATATTCCTCCACTACCACCCCCACCACCTCTACATCACCACATTCCCCCACCACCACCACCTCCACATCGCCACCTTCCTCCACCATCACCACCACCTCTACATCGCCACCTTTTACCACCACCTCCACATCGCCACCTTCCTCTACCACCACACATTTGTTGGCTTAAATTATTTGTCACTAGGAGAGGTATTTTAGAGAATTTGATTTAAAATTTATTTTATTCTTCCCTCATTTCATATTTGCAACCAAACAATAAAATAAGAATGATAAAATTGCCTCGCCCCGCCCCGTTTACATCTTCCCCCACCCCGCTTCACACCGTTTATTACAGGGGGTGCGGCGAAAATAGAAGGAGCTTAAACAGAAATGAAAAAGGATACTCCCATCCCATACCCACTTCGTGACCATTCCTAAGTTTGACACTGTTTGTGGGAATGACTGTTCTGCCACAATTGTTGAAGGCCCTGTTAAAACAATTCGCAATCCAACAGGGTAAACTCTCAGGTCTATTTACTTGAACCTTATCTACAAGTACGTTTTCACATGAAAGCCAATTGAAAGACAATGCATGAGTAAATGCCAGTGGTGGCATGTCAGAAGTTCCACAGTTAAATTTTTAACCAAAAACAGTGCTGAACATGTCAAGTTAAACACAAACACATACACACATATATAATGCATATCGACTTTAACCCCTAGAATGACTTAAACCATCACCCAACCTACTACTTTGGAATGTAAAAAAATACTAGACTACAGCACTTCGTTACATCAAATTTTAAATGGATGTTCAAACCAAGGATATTCAATTAATAAATGTGTATTATTGGAAATAAAAAAAAGTCACTAGGTTGACATTATTTTCCTCTCATAGGTTACATTAGACCAATGGAAACAAGACTAGCACTCATCGGTAAGTAATTGCTCGATAAATTGACATTCTAAGCTTAGATAATTTACAAAAGTAAAAAAAAAAAGATTCTTATATTAAAGATTCAAATAGAAAAAAAAAATGATTCTTAAATTATAGATAAAAACTTTCTTTTACATCCTATAGAATTCATTCCCTCTCAAAGTTTTCAAAAATACAGTGCAATTCTACAGGAGTTGATTGGAAAATCTAAACAAAGCCCATTTAGCCTTTTTTAGAACACCCATGTTGAAGGCGATCAAGCCGCTGTGGTACTTCTCTTGTGAAGGTTTTGGTCCACCAGAACTTAACTCATTTGGAAGGGGGAAAATACCAAAATAGGGAGAGACTGAAAGATCATGTCCATGATTTCCAAGCCTTGCTCATTTTATTTGCAAGATATCTAACTCCATGAACAGCACCAACAGTCAGTAGTCCAGAGACAGCCTGCCTTGCACTTGAAATCATAACCCTACGCCTCACAACTTTCCGCATGCATTCAGCAATCTCTTCCCTTGAATTAATCACAACTTCACGTATAACTTGACCTGCAAAGACAATGTGATGTTAATGCAACCATCTGCTCTCAGTAGAGCTAGTAGGAAGCAATGCACAGCCTAAATCCAAACAAAATTGTTGCATCAGATACCCATTTGGAAGTCTGCATTTGAATTTAAGTACCATTTATTTTCCATAAAAAGGGATTTGAAGCATATGGAAGGTTAGAAGACTGACATAAAAAGGAGCAGAGTTCGATAAACTGAAAACAGAATAGATTCTCTCTCTCTATCCTATAGCAGGATTTTGGGAGGACCCCACCAGTCAGTGTTTTAAAGTTCATACCAGATTCACTAACTTTTTTCTTCTCTCCTAGTCTCATCATCATTTGGCTTCTGACCGTCACAGGCAGAGAAGAAACAAGGGAGGAAACTGCAGATGAACCAGAATCCTGGTGTTGACAAATTGAAAGTATCATGTTTCTACACTGAAATTACAAATATATTAATGTCCCCGCTAGAGTGGAACAAAAAATATATATATAGGATTTGAATGGACCTGAGATATATTTACTTGGTGACCACCAGATGATGAGAATCTCAGCAAGTCATTGGTTGCGTGTTCTTCTAGATGTGGCTTATACATTGTTTGGAATAAATCAAACTGCCCTTGCACAATCTTCTTCACCTGGCAGGTAATATAGATTTCAACAGAAAATACCAGAGAACAGAAGAATAGATCATGCCTATTTCATGGTTTTCACCTCTTAAGGTTAATGAAGTGCCATATGAGATGTTAGGCACCAATAATATCTCCAAAACAACAAAGATAAAAACGAGCAGTTATGTAAAAGAACAGGTAACCGCATTGAGGCAAAATCTAGATTTCAGAACTTTCTATTATAATAGTTAAATTATTCCTAATAAAATTCAGAAGGCATATCTTGGCAATATCGGACTTGTCATCATTGGTTTATGACACATTTGGTGGGGGCAACTCAACTTTAGTTACACCATACTCTTTATCATATCATTCATTACTATCTCAACTGATATTAATTTGTGTGGATTTCTGTATGTTTCCTCAATGGACAGTCATTGGCTTTCTCACCCCACATGGTTAAATTATCATACCTGATTCTCTCATTTCATTTACAATGTATGCTAATTACCGTTTTTATAAAAACGTAATCATTTCTAGTTTTATTCTTTATTATCCTGCCACATGAATCTCATCAACTGCATATCGACCATGCTGATTTTATTGAACTACCCAACGTTTTATGCAACACAACATTCTATGCCATAAAGTAGCCACATCATCCTTGCCTTTATCTAATATGAATAGGGGTCGCTTTCCCTTTTCATTCTTTTCATTACAAGTCATTCTCCTATTATGTTTATTTCTTAAAATTCATTATTAATTACTTCGACCTGGGCCGTTGCCTACTTCAATAGTAAAACACTTAAGTATTGGTGCCACTGGCGCGAGTTTGAGCCTTAGAGCAGCCACTTTGTGAAATACCGAAGGTTAGGTCTCTCTCAAGTCCTCACTCCCCAGGACCTTGCAGTGGCGGTACCAAAATTGGGTTTCCAATCTATTATTTACTTCATCCCATGTTATATATAGTCTACCTTTTGTCTCCTACCTTTTATGCAAAATAATCTTCCTTTTCTTACAGGTGAATTTAAGGTATATATTGTATATATGTTCATGCCACCTAATTTTGGTTTCTCTTGTTTTATTAAGAATAGATGCTAATCCCAATTTATCCCACATATGTTGATTATTGATTCTCTCTCTTCTAATCACTCCTATCATCCATCTCATCATTTCTCAATTCCATCGCATTAGTGCGTTGGTTCTTATTTATTTTCAAAAACCAACACTCTCCTCCGTATAAGATAGCTAATATAACGAGTCTCCTATAGAATTTGTCTTTTAACTTGTTGATTTTTTATCACATAAGAGCCATTAGTTAGGAAAATCCTTTGTTTGTTGTTAAAAGACCCACTAGCTTTATCCATTCTGTCCAACCTGCTTAAATCCTACTAATTACATTATCTATCTCCTCTTCCGTTTGTATCATTGATGGAGATCAATGGCAACAATATTTAAAGATGTATAAAAGGGTGTTGAAAGGAGGATTCTAAGACTCAACCTTAATTTGGAATAAGCTAGATGATGTGGGTCCACTTGAAGTCTTGAATAATTGGGGGTTTGGTCAAGTTGCATCAGTTATGTGTTTGGTAGGTATTATGTTGTAATTAAGGTGGTTTTAATTTGCTTTTATTTATGTTATTATGTCATGAGTTATGAATTTGAGGAGTTGTGAGAGTTATGATTACCTTCATTATGAGGTAATCCAGAAGTCATCAGTGAAGAGGCATGAGCAGAGTCCTATAAAAGGATGGATTGTACTCTTGGCTGACCGGTGGATGAATGAATAAAATATCTTATGATTTCCTTGTGAGTGCATATTATGAGGGTGTTAGACCTTCTAGGTGTGATGCCTAACCTGTTGGTGTCACTCCAATAGGCTGCTCTTATTCTATTTCTTTTCTCTTTGATTTTTCCGCATTTCTACCATCAAACCTCAAATTTCAGCCCTGACTGTTTGAACTTTCAGCCACTGAATTCTGTAAGTTTTAGCTATCTAAGGCTGCTCTTGAAGTCCTACATCAGTTTGGTATTAGAGCAAAGTAGACATTATGTCTACACGATCAGGAAATGATAGATTGGATAGTAATCAAAGGGTTGAGTTGCTATTTCAAATTGTGGAGCAGCTTAATGGGCTGAATGTTCAATTGAATGGGATAGAAGCTTGAATTTCTCAGCCTATTAACAATTTGGTACTTGCTGAACAAGGAACTGCAACTAGTACTAATGATGGCAGAAACCTGGAGCAACAACAGCCTTGGAACCCCCAGCAAAGGCGTAATTTGATGGCTGATGCACAACCACATCCGATGTTTGAGTTTCCAAGGAATCCGTTGGAAGTGAATCATCATAAGTCACATGATACTGCTGTAGATATTACAAAGAAGTTACGTGATGAAAATTGCAGCACACGAACAGCAACAACGCAGCCAAATGGTGGATCAAAACCATCTTTCTCTAACATGGCTGATCCTAAAGGAAAGAGTACTATGGCTGGCAAGGGAATTGGAAGGGACAACAAGTGCTTCAAATGTGGAGAAACAGGTAACATGGCATGTGAATGTCCAAAGAAAAATTTACATACTGGAATAAGGCATGAAGAAGAGTCGGAAGAACAAGGAGGAGAGGAAAATGAGAACCTCGTTGACCATGGGACCTACAACACTGATGGTCTTGAAGAGGATGAAGAGAATGTTCCATCCATCTATATTGTGTGACACATCCTTGCAGCCCCTAAAGTTGAAGACAAAGATTGTCAGCGCAAATCTATTTTTCAGATGCAAGTTCCTTGTGAAACCAAGGTTGGAAGCCTATTATTGATGGCGGTAGTTGCACAAGTGCTGTCTCCACAGCGACGGTTAAGTGCCTCAAACTTTCAAGCCAACCACCTCCACAAAAGTTCAAAGTGGCTTGGATAGATAGTACTTCTGTTCTGGTGATTTATTCAGATGAGAAGAGGAAGTTTAACACAGATATAATCCTTGGCCTTATTTGCAAGGACTTGCTGAACCTTGTAGAATACAACATGCACATGGCAAAGCTTATTGATGTTGGGAGGAATAAAGCTGCTACAGAGTTTGCAATCTCTCTTCTCCAGACTTTTTCGGTTCAGGAATAGAGAGTTAAGTGTGTCAGAACTTCCCAATTTGGTTGATCCCTTGGCAAAGCTTGCAAATAAACCTGGATCTCCTGAGTCTTTACAACAGTTGATTGAGATTGCAAGAAATTCTGCTGCTAATGCTGCAGTTCTAGCTGGATTTGCTGCTGGGAAGGATGATAGGCTCAAGCAATCCAGGGAAAAGAAGGGTTCAGACCATGCTATTACAAGCAGAGATGACTATATCAATGCCGAGTCTGGGGGAGCAGACTCTACCAGTTTTCGTGATCAGGTTGCTGTCCTATGCGCAGAATGGTACCAGATATCCAAACTTAATGGTACAAATGATTTATCTTGTACTCACTTTATTTCACAGTTGCAGCAAAGGGGGTATTGTAATGGGGATGATATGTCAGATTGTTGTTTCCTCCTTCTCACAGAATTTTCTGTTACACATTGTGTCTCTACTGAGAGGATAAGTATCAGGTCATTGTCTCGCAGTCACCTCACACCTCTCAGAACCTTTCATTTATTGCTATTGATGTTATGGGCCGACTAAACTCCAACTTTTGCCTAAGATATTATCAGTAATTGCTAGTGTCATTCAAAGAGATGCTACAGAAAAGTGGCCATATTTTAATCCAAGGACATATTTCAGGTTGTTCATCAACTGGCTTTATGACCTTCTTGACCCAAATCCCATCCTTAAGGGTGCTAACTTTCAGGTTTTGGTTGCGTTTGCCAATGTTTTCCATTTATTGCAGCCTCCTAAAGTTCCTCCATTCAACTCTGTGGCTTGACCTAGGGAGTCACCGGAGCTTTATGCCAAAATTTCTCACTGTTAACCCTCCAAAAGTTTAGCCTCATGTTCAATGCTTGCTGGTAGGCCTGTTCAAATTTAGGGAGCCATATCTGAGGAATGCTGAACTGCAAGAACCGATATATTTTCTGTATCGAGGCACTCTGAGGGTGCTGCTTATGATGCTTCATGATTTTCCAGAGTTCCATTGCGACTATCATTTCAGCTTCTGTGATGTTATACCTTCCAGCTGCAACCAGTTGCGAAACATCATCCTGAGTGCATTTCCACGCAATATGAGGCTTCCTGATCCTTCTACTCCCAACTTGAAGATTGATTTGCTGGCAGAGATCAACCAATCGCCACGCATTTTCTCAGAGATTGATGCTGCATTGAATGCCAAACAGATAAAGTAAGATGTGGATGAGTATCTCAATACGATGGACCAGAGAGTGTTCTTGTCAGAAATGAAGAAAAAATTGCTGATAATACCAAATGTCGCAGCACAAGCTGGGACCTGGTACAACATAATCTTTCTCAATCCGGGAAGCTTTTTCAGAGGTGGTCGAGAAGAAAGTAGGAAGAAGATTATAATGGGAAATCAAAGCACTCCAAGCGCTACAAATATTCCAGAAAGTTCGGCTCTTACAATTCGTGAAATGAATCCCACTAATGACAATCGAACCCGCAAAGGCAGGCCTTGGTGTGATCACTGTCGCAAGCTTGGACATACCAAAGAGACATGCTAGAAAATTCTTGGAAAGCCAACCGACTGGAAACCAAATAGACCATCCCAGGACAGAGAAGGCCATGATCTTGCAACCACTACAGATGACCAACCAACAACCGAAGTTGCAACCTTCAGCAAAGAACATATTGAGATGTTGCAGAAGATGTTCAGCCAACTTCGGTCAAGCCTGGCAGCATCAATCATCAGCACAGGTTCAGTAGCACAAAAAGGTACATTCCTAAGTGCTCTTGGAGCCAAAACCGAGAATCTAACTTCATGGATTATTGACTCTAGAGCATTTGATAACATGACTGGGATGCTTCCTTATTCCAAAAGTGCAACCCGTGTTTTGAAAAATACAAAGTGAGAATAGCAGATGGTTCTCTATCCATTGTGGCTGGTATTGGGTCAATTAGCATCTCAAAGACCCTTGTATTAAATTCGGTGTTATTGGTTCCTAATCTGACCTATAACTTCTTATCCATTAGCAAAATTACTAGAGTTATGAATTGTGTTGCTAAATTCTTTCCCACTCATTGTGAATTTCAGGACTTGGATTCGGGGAGAACGATTGGCAATGCTAAGGAAAGTGAAGGGCACTACCTCCTCAAGAGTGATAATCAACTTGGAAAACAATCTCGAAGTGCTCATTGTGCAGAGAGTCAGTCTGTTATAAATTCCAATTTTGTTCCAGTTTACAATAATGAAAGTGCAATTATGTTGTGACATTTTCGATTAGGTCACCCAAGTTTCATGTATCTTGAAAATTGTTTCCTTCTTTATTTATTAGGAAAAACTCAAAGTCTTTCCAGTGTGAAATTTGTCAATTGTCCAAACATACTCGAAATACTTATCCAATTCAACCATACAAGGAATCACAACCATTCTCAGTTATACATAGCGATATTTGGGGACCCTCTCGAGTCAATAGTATTACAGGAACCTGATGATTTATCTCTTTTGTTGATGATCATTCTAGAGTTACCTGGATATTCCTTATGAAAGAAAAATCTAATGCAGGTCCAATCTTTAAAAAATTTCACTCAATAATCCAAACTCAATTCCTAACCAACGTTCAGATTTTCAGAACGGACAATGCCCAAGGAATACTTTCATTCTATTCTTTGGGATTACCTCCTTGATCATGGGATAGTTCATCAGAGTTCTTGCATAAACACCCCACAACAAAATGGGATAGCTGAGAGGAAAAATCGACACCTGTTAGAAGTTGCTCGTTCTGTCATGTTCACAAGTCATGTCCCAAAACATTTCTGGGGGGAAGCTGTCCTTACCGATGCCTATCTCATAAATCGTATGCCTTCAAGAGTCTTGAAATTCCAAACTCCGTGCTAGATACTCACTAAGTCTATCCTCAATCCAGACTCATCTCGTCCTTGCCACTAAAAGTCTTCGATTGCTCAGCGTTTGTCCACATATCTCCACATCAAAGAAGCAAACTAGATCCCAAAGCTATAAAATGTCTATTCCTTGGATACTCTCCTCACCAAAAAGATTACAAATGTTACTCTCCCACTACTCGGAAGTTCTATAACTCAATGGATGTCACCTTCTTTGAGAATCAGCCATTATACTCTAAAACTCATATTCAGGGGGAGAATTCCATAATGCCAGAAGAATATCAGTTTTGGCAAGATGTGGATACCCCATCCGTCCACTGACTAAAGTTCATCCCCTCTGGGTAACTCTACCACTCTTCCAAATGTGCCTTTATTCTAATCGAGTCAACACTCGAACCATCCGTTCATTCTAAACCCACTCTACAAAGTCCTCAGGTTCTGACCCAACAAGAAAAATCAAGGATATTTAAAGAGATTGTTTATTCAAGAAAGCAGACCATCGCTCAAAGGGAGGTGGATCAACTCACTTTTCCTGAACAGAACCAAGCGTCCGCTCCAAATCCAACCACTTTTACTCAAGGTAACACAGATTCTTATCCTAGTAATTATCTTCATATTCCTATTGCTCAAAGGAAAGGTGTTAGGCCATGCACTCGGCACCCAATCTCAAACTTTGTGACATATGAGAGACTGTCTCCCTCCTACTGTACTTTTACCTCAAATCTGTCCAGCATAGATGTTCCAATCTGCATACAAGAGGCTCTAAAGCACCCTAAATTGAAGGAAGTAGTTGATGAAGAAATTCGGGCTCTTGAGAAGAATGGTACTTGGGAACTCATAGAACTTCCTGAAGACAAACAAGCTGCGGGATGCAAGTGGATATTCAATGTTAAGTACAAGGCAAATGGAAGTGTTGATCGATACAAGGCAAGACTTATAGCCAAGGGATTCACTCAAACTTACGGGATTGATTATCAAGAAACATTCGCCCCAATTGCTAAGTTAAATACAGTGCGGGTACTTCTATCATTGGTAGCCAATTTGGATTGGCCTTTACACCAACTTGATGTCAAGAATGCATTCCTTAATGGAGACTTGGAAGATAAAGTCTACATGGAGATTCCTCCTGGTTTTGAGGACTCAAGTAATACCAACCATGTTTGCAAACTAAGGAAATCTCTCTATGGCCTTAAACAGTCACCAAGGGCTTAGTTTGAGAGATTTACTATAGCGGTCAAGAAGCATGGATACACTTAAGGCTTGTCAGATCAGACCTTGTTCATCAAGAAATCTCCTGAAGGAAAACTTACTATCCTCGTTGTATATGTGGATGATAATATCTTGACAGGAGATCATGAAGAAGAGATAAGACGGTTAAAGAGTACTCTTGCAAAGGAATTTGAAATCAAGGATCTCGATGCACTGAGATATTTTCTTGGCATGGAAGTAGCTCATTTCAGCAAAGGCATTTTTGTCTCTCAGCAGAAGTATACACTTGATTTGTTCAAAAAAACAGGTATACTCGGTTATAAGCCTTTAGATACACCTATGGACACTTCCAACAAGCTCGACCTGTCCCACACAAGACTAGATATCAGTTTTGTTGTTAGTGTGGTTAGTCAGTTTATAAACAACCCTACTAATGAATACCTTGAAGCAGCTTACAGAATTCTCAGATATCTCAAAAAGACTCCAGGGAAAGGGCTGTTCTTCAAAAAGGGGATAAACCATAGCATGAAAATCTTCTCAAATGCAAACTGGGTTGGATCCCTAACTGACCGAAGATCTACCTCAGGCTACTGTTCCTATGTGTGGGGAAACCTCGTTACATGGAGAAGTAAGAAGCAGTCAGTAGTTGCTCGAAGTAGTGTCGAGGCCGAATTCAGGGCTATGGCTCACGGAATATGTGAAGGAATGTGGCTAAAAAAACTCCTAGATTAATTGGCAACTCCTGCTGAAAGCCCAATAAAAATGTTATGTGACAATCAGACTGCTATCAGTACTGCGAAGAATCCGGTTCACCATGACAGAACTAAACATGTTGAAATTAATCGTCACTTCATCAAAGAGAAGATCGATCAGGGAGTCATTAAGATGATTTATACTCATTCGAGGCTCTCAACCGAGATCACTATGAGGTTCTTCTTTCCAAGTTAGGAATGACTGACATTTACTGCCCAGCTTGAGGGGGAGTGTGGAATTTCGGATGTACAATTAGAGAAAATCATGGATTGCATTTCCTTATTTAGCAAATTTTGTTAGTTTCCAAATAAAGAGAGGAGGATAATTAGTATCCAAATCTCTATAATTTATGGCTTAGTAAATTTTAATGTTTACTTCCTAGAATCAAGGAGTTGAGTTGCCTAATTGTGTTGGTATCCTCTCCTATTTATTCTTGTATTCTTGTCTATCATAATACAATGATGTGAGAAGAATTTTCTCTTATATTATTCTATACTTTACTAAAGTTACATTCATACATAATCAAGACAAAAAGATTGAGGCTTAACATTGATCCTTGAAATACATTTATGACTTGTTTCTCTTGCAGTTGTTCCAACTATAGTTGTAATTCCATCCCACACATTATCCTTTCAATATATCTATTTATCAAGATATCCACTAGTTATCTTTATAATATCAGAAAGCACAAAGCATGCTAACGCTATCAAAAGCTACAAGTGATATCCGTCGCCTAAGACATAAGTAAGTTGTAATCAACCTTACCTTATTTTTATCCTCTGCAAAAAGCATACGCAGGTCACCCATATATGACAGGCTACATATTTTGGCATACAGATCTTCCTGAAAGAGCATCAAATTATTTTGCAAATAAAATAATAATTTTGTAATAGTAAATAATTTAAGTGAAAAGAAGAAAACCTCATTGAATTTGGATGGCAAAAGAAGGAGAGCGGCAGAAGTTGCAGCTCTCAAATTAACAGAGTTTACATTTGACATATCTAGATTATCCATTAGTATATGAACCTAAACGGGAAAAAAAAAAAAAGCAGTTGAGACTCCTTTAGTCAGATACGCATGTTATGTATAAGATAATGATCAAATTCAGTGGAACAGCAAATAGTTCAGAAAAAGTAGATAATGATCACATTCAGTGGATGATAGATCATAATTAACATCAAACAGTTCAGTGAAAGTTAAAGATAACGGCATGCCAAATTTGTGAACCACGCACATCCAAGAAAATCGTAAGCAGAATCTGGAGTCTCTCTCAGTTTATTGATCACACAAAAGAAAGAAAGAAACCAACCTATATCAATATGCTAGAATTTTTTGCCAATTCAAAAGATAAAACCTCAAGCATGCCAATTCTAAGTACAGGCTCAAATTTCAATAATTTACACAAACAAAGCACAAAAAGAGGCCATATTACTGACATCATGACCACATCACCACAAATTCCTCTTCAACTATCCCTATGTTCTCTTTCCACATTGCCCATAAATTTTAAGCAGATTTGCTTTCTAAGTAACTTGATCCATTAACCCTTCAGCATGGTGCATGTAGTCATCGACAAAGCTTCTCACATAGCTAAGTATCACCCACTATACAGAAAATAGGCTAAAGAAACACTTCCAAACAAGAGAAGAGAGTGGATGATGAAGAAGTGGTCCTCCATCTTCTCTTAACATATGAAAACACTACATCTGTAAGTAATTCAAGGATTAAATAGGCAATCATCATGAATTCTAAGTGCAAGGCAGAAATTCCAACAATTTACACAAACAAGGCCCCAAAAGAGGCTATATTACTAACTTCATGACCACATCCACTACAAATTCCTCCTTAACTATCCCTATGTTCTCTTTCCACATTGCCCATAAATTTAAGCAAATTTGTTTTCTAAGTAACTTTTTCCATTAACCCCTTCAGCCTGGTGCACGTAGTCATTGACAAAGCTTCACACATAACTAAGCATCACCCAATATACAGAAACTAGGTTAAAGAAACACCTCCAAATGAAAGAAGAGGGTGGATGATGAAGAACTAAGTGGTCCTCCTTCTTCTCTAGACATATGCAAATGCTACATCTGTTAGTAATTGAATGATTAAATAGGCAAACATCATAACCTTATTGAGCCATCGAAAACATGAATAAAACTCTCACTTTAGAAGGAACCATATATGTCAACAATAAGTCAGGTGAAAGAAGCCATCCCATTGTCCATCAAAAAGGTGTAAAAGTCAGTAGAGAATAAGATCTGACCTATCATGAAGCCCTGTCTTTTTTACCACCTCATTGACACCCACCCTGTGGCTAAATGGTGGCAAAGGAGGTCCTCCAATGAGTATTGTTAGAAATATGAGTCATGTGTTGGCAATTTCTTACTCAAAAGTTGTGCTATAATGTGTCAGAAGTGTCCTGAGTTGTTCAAGTACAACCATTAAAGACAAGGTAGACACAATTTTGCAAAGAACACAGCAATAAATCCACATCTTCAATCACATATTTAGGGCACACGTAAATTGACCTTAGAAAGACCTAAATTGACCTAGTTTGATCATGGTGAACCTCACAATTTTATTTAAATTTTTTTTCTTTAAAAATAGCTTTTCAAAGGTTATTCAAAACTGATTTTGAACTAAACTGCAGAATGCATTGATTAGATGGTCAATCAATCGAGCACGTTCCAGAGGCTGTGATTGATAGGTTGATCGATAGAGGAACTACTAGTTTTGCAGGGTTCAAATACTGAGAGCGTCATCGAGGTAACTCCTAAGGGTGTTGATCAATTTAACCTGACGAACATCTACTTTTGGTAACTCTCTAAAATCACAATTTTACAAGGATTCAACTTACTAAAATGTATGGACTACCTATATTGGCTATAAATATGGAGTTAATCTAGGTATGATTTTGAAGTCTCTAGTCATCCAGAGAAAGAAATTCCTTGAGTGAGTCGAATTTCCCAATTATTCAATATAGGGTTTCCATTGAAACCACTATTTGTGATCATGTTCAAAAAGAAGGAATTTATCAATTCAAATCAAATCAACCGGTAAAAGTTTCGAGCAAAAGGGTGGAAAATCACTAGAGAAGTGGATTTGTTAGGAGTGAAGTCTATTAACGAGCAGACGAACGACCTGAAGACTTGAGTTGGAAGTTTGGTGTCAGTCTGTGTTAAGAGGTAACTAGGGGTGTTCTTAGGTGTGGGAACTATCAACCTGGTTGTAACTTTTTTCTCATATAGTCGATTGTACTTGTCTGGACTAGGTTCCGTGGTTTTTTTCGGTTGGGTTTTTCACGTAAAAATACGTGTCTCTACTTTACTTTATTTTTTGTAGATGCATGATTATAAATATGATTGATGCAAAATTAAAATTAACAAATATGAACTATAATTCGAATATCAATCATCACAATTAACTAGCCCTTTGATTATAAAACTCTAACCCTAGTTGCTCCATCATTCTAGCACTAAAACCTTGTTTTACCATTGGTATAAAATTTTTTTTTCTTTGATTCTCAAAACCAAAATCAGTTTTAAATCAGACTAATCAAAACCTTATTCCATCCACAAGTTAGTCTTATCTCTCAATCATAAACCCAAGCCCATTGTTATGATCTTAGGCAACTTCATTTCTTTCATGAAGTTCACATTCTACATGACCTAGATACCTTTGTTTCTTTCATGAAGTTCACATTTAGAATGATGGTAGCTTAGTTTCTTTCAATAAGTTTCATTCTACATCTCCCAGATACCTAAGATCTAGAGTGATGTCATCACAAAAAAACTAATTCAACCTTACCCCCCACCTTAGATCTAATTCTTCTTTTAAGTGAGCCCTCATTTTGAAACGCCCCTGAAAGATCAGGTCAATAAATCTAGCATACTTAACAAGTTTCCGAACACTGTAAATTTCTCCATATGATAGGATAAGGGTATTAGTATTGGCATTATATATTCTTATGTTCTTGTAGGTACCTTATTTTTCCCTCTCTTTTGCAAACCATAAATGTAAAAATAATCATTTTAATTTCAATGCATATGTCAACTGAGTTGCATCTTATCAAACAGAACTTAGAAAATACAGAAATTGCATATCTTAGGTCAAAATGTGAATAGTTGACTAATATATATGGATGTTTATTAGATTAAATTCAATGTTATATTCCAAATCAAGACTAAATGCTTTTTAACATAGTTTAGCAGTTAACATAATTTGTAATGTGTTTCCATCAGGTCTACTTTCAAGAAAGATACAATGTGCTAGCTCAGGGAAGAAATGCCCGGGTTTACAATATGATTGATTAGTTTGGGTGAGAGAAGCTGTAGTAAAGGTTTTGTCAAGATATTTCTTACATCTTATCATTCTTATAATCTCATACACATAATGAGCTCATAAATTTATTTATTCTTTCTATATTTCAAATATTATATTCCTTTAATGCATTTCCCATACACCAAAAAAGGCTTCAAATGAACAGTTGACAATAGGAAGGGAAGGAAGGAGGTACATGCACAATCATGATTAGTCCAAATCACTTACGTGAAAGGGTTTCTGATTTTCTTTCACATCAAAAATTTAATTCACGTATCACAAGGAACTTGCAATATCATCATGTAAAGACATAGAGTATTAAGTACTCAAGGTGGGAACTAATATATCATACTATGATTTACCACTTCACTCTAAAAGGGGTTCTCCAGTGTCAACAAAACACACCTCTTTTCTATCATTTTCCTAAGAAATAAAGTCAAGATAAGTCCAGAGTATAAAAAAGGAAGAAAGAAAATAATAAGATAGCACGCTTAGAGAAGACATACAGGTTTTTGTAATCGACCACTAAAATAGAACCTTTCCCAATTGAGTATGTCCCGTATCAAATCATCCATTCGAACAACCCCATACTTGAACATCTGCCAAAAATTGCTCAAGGGTGAACGATTTTAAGGAGATACCCTGAAACACATAATCACATTGGATACCAATATATAACAGAATAATGAAATCACTAATGTACAATAGGTAATATGTGTGTGCATGCAGATACACCAGATATTGAACTCATTTAATGTTTAATACCTTGTCATTCCAGGTAACAAATGGGTTAAAGTGTACTCCAACACCAATTTCATCTGCAACTTCAGTAATCTAACACAACCAACCAAATATAGAATCTTAGAATCAACAAGAACCGATTTGAGAGAGAGAGAGAGAGAGAGAGAGTGAGAGCAGCACCAGCCTTGCCCCACCAAGGTGCACCATCCAGGAGGCATAGTGATCTCGATTCATTTTCAGATTCTTGGCAGCCGAAAAAAAAAAAAAAAGTTAGAATCTACAGGAGTTCTAGATCTTCATCTCTCTTCAATTATGGAAATAAGAATTTTGTTTTTAAAAACAGGTCTGTAATCCAAAACTTACCTCAGCATGCCATTGCAGAGGATCTGCTACACCTAGAATGTAATCTATCATTGATGACTGAAGAACCAAAAGTCACAGCGGTAAAATTTCACATGGTTAAAACATAAGATTATTAAAATAAAGTGAAAAAAAAAAAGAAAAAAAAAACCAAATTAGAAGATAAGGTCTTTTCTTTTCTTTTCTTTTGATAGGTAGAAGATAAAGTCAATCATGCAGAAAAAAATTAAAACCTTGTCACGATTATTTGGATGAAGAGATGAGCCATAGACACAGCAGAATTCTACAGGGGGAAGAATTTTCAGCAAACTCGCAAGCTCAACTTCATTTTTGTCCTCCATTGCCACACTCTGTAATTGCATGCAAACATTTCATATTATAAGCAGAAAATTATTTGTTGCACGACAATGGCTGAGGCTGACACTAAACCCAGATTCTCGAAACACAAACAAATGGCAAATTCTAGTAACTCCTTAAAATAAGGACCATCAAAATATATCCAACATTCTTTGCCCATCAAGAAGCACTTTACCTCTTCACTCCACTTTACATAATTTTCACCATGTTGGAGTTAATGGCACATAATCGACATTAAAAATTGCATGAAGTACATAACACTTAAATTTAACAGCAGGTGAAAGCTATATAGAATGATGGAAACAAACACAATGCAATATACTGAATGACATTTCAAAAAAAATTATATACTAATGATTTTTTAATTGACAATTTTAATTAAAAATAGCAATGATCAGACCAAGTGGACTGTCACTGCATGAATGCGACATCTTCATAAGCCAAACTGCCCAAATAGACTTCCTGACAGGCATAACACTCCAACTAAACCAAGCATAAGTTTAAACCATATTTATGGACAACATGGTCATATTAAACCAGAAATATACCTCTTTCTTATACTATCTAAACTACAAACAAGGCTAAAGCTTAAAGAGAACAAGAAAAAGAAAAACGAAAAGTAAATAACAAAGCAATGGGTAGCAACAGACTTACATATACAGAATTTGCAAAATAACACTATCCCATTTTCAGTTTGCTCACTTACATGTACATGTAAGTACATGTAATGTGCATAAAAATGGAGAGAAGAGGTGAGAGCGAGCTAAGCTCTATAAGGGAAATTTTATCAAACATTTGAGCTGCAACTCAGATTATTAAAGAGAGTATAACAACCAGCATTCGTTTGATCTGAGTAACGAACTTTTGAATCTAAAACATTATGCTATGCAAAACCCAGTAGAGGGGATCTACCTGAAATTTGACGGTTGTGATTAAATCGAAGGAGGGTCCAAACTTGTTAGAGCTTTGGTGGGTTTGAATTTGAGTTTCTTCAGTTTGGGTCGCGGCGTGCTAACAGAAATAGAAGGGTCCACCCGTTTGGAGAAATTATCTGCTGTAACCGTAATACCACGACACTCGGCTGACATGGTGTACGAACCAATGCGAACTCGCCATTTGAATAAAGAAGATGTTATATCTCTAAACCTTAGCAACTTTTTAAAGTAAGTGAAAATTTTACTAGCAAAAAAATATATAAAATAAAAATTAGGGTAAAATGTTTTAATTCAGGTTTTACTTTCTATTCATCACGGAAAATACTTGTGTCTACAAACGTAATCAACCTCTTCCCAATTTAGGATTCGTTTGATAACTGTTTATGTTTAACGTTTATTGTTTAAGTATTTATATAAACAGTATTTATGTTAGGATTTTGTTTATCCATAAACATGAGTGTTGTTTGATAACGAAAAAACGTTTGGCTTATTTTAAAAATTATAAACAAAAAAACATGTTTGTTAACCCTAAACTGTTTTTTTTATAAAAAAAATCAACACAATAAACTACATAAAAGGTCAAATTTATACTACAACAAATCTATTGAGCAAAAAAATGCATAAAAAAGAAATAAATAATATTGGGTTACATATATATCTACACACAACAAATGATACTGTAAATCTAGATTGACCAACAACTCAAAAAGCCCTAACAAGTAGGGAGATGCACACGATTCGGTTCTTTTCAATTATTGGGAGAATCGGAACCAGAACTGTTCCTAACAGTTCTTTAATTTTGAAACCGGAATAAATAAGTTTGGTTCAATTCGGTTATTATAAGAGTTGTATTTAACCTTATAATAGTTATAATAACTTCATTGTTTAAAATTTTTTACATAACAAAATGTTATTATAAATATATATATATTCAACGGTTTCAATTCTTGTTCCAAAGCTTGGAACCGGAATCGTAGTGAACAGTTCCTAAAATTTAGAGTCGGGACTAGAATCGTAATGAACGGTTCGGTTCGGTCCAATTTGTATGGACTGAGAAGAGAGATTTGGAGGGCATACTCTTTCTCTTAAACTTCTTATACTACTACTTTCATTTTCATTTTTTTTATTTATATTTTTCTTACAACACTGAAAATGAATAAATGATATGAGTATAAAATGTCATTCTTGTTTCTTTGATAAAGAGATGGTTGAGATTTCTTTGTTTTTTTTTTCATCAAATAAGGTTTTTTTTTTTTTTTTTAGCATGAGTGTCCCTAAGTAACTATCTCTTTAATTCTATCCACACTTCATAATTCTAATATTTTTATCATTATATCAAACAAACAATAGCCTTTTATAATTTTTTTGATTTTTATTTTCTCACTTTTAGTTTTATTTTTTAATTAAAATAATATAAGCACTATTTTAGATAAAAAAAAAAAAAGAAAAAAAAGTTATTTTTTTTAATAAACATAAACAATAAACATCATTTTGGTGTTTAGGATTTTAAGGCTCATGAACAAAACAAAAATTATTAAACATGTTTATCGTAAAAAATTATTTTTATAAACAATAAACACTAAATATAAACGGTTATCAAACGGGCCCTTAATTAAACTTGCCCTCACACGCGGTCACTTAGAAGTCAATTAATTTAAAAAATAAAAACATCAAAATTGTTTAAAATTATAATATTAATCTCAATTATTTGAATCTTTATACCCTCACAATTTTAATCTCAATTATTTATGCTTTCAATCTGTTTTATCACTTTGATTATAAATTACTAATAATTAATATTTTTAATTTAATACTAAATATATTAATTAATTAATATTAAAACGTGTAATGTATCAAATTATACATGCTATGATTAAATTCGACTCGGGTCGTCCACTCCTCCGACCCTTCCGAAAATCCCATTGTCTCCTACAAGCCGCCGAAGCCAGCCACAAGAGGTCGAATGGGTGCTTCGAATGGTCGTGTTCGCCGGCGAGGCGAGGTCCTCCTCAAATTCATCGTCTCCAACCCCTGCCCATGTTCTGACGGTATTTTCTCTTGCACAAGAATTGAACCCATTTTTCGTTTCGCTACTTGTTCCGATGGTATTTTCTCTTACAAGAACTGAACCCATTCTCTGCCATGCCGTCACAACCGCTTCTGCTACCAGTTGCATATGGGTCCGCGATGACAACAATGCAAGAGAAATATTAATATTATGAAGACACTCAGGTCTGTGTGTGAAAATTTTGAGTTGGGTGAAATTAGGGTTTCACGGTTGGGAAAATTTGGAGAATTTTATGTTTTTGACTTATTTTGTGAATTGAAGTGATAATCATGCAATTAACCTTCAATTTGGATGCTGGAAAATTTCCAATTGGGTGAAAAACAAAGAAGAGTAGAGAGAGCAGAGCGTACATGAAGATTTTCTTCTTTTTTCAACCCCAGATGAAATTCAATCCATTCACGACCTCTAAACCAAATCCATTAGCTACCATTCATACCCAAAATCATGGATGTGGATCCAACAAAAACCACACTAACAAGAATTGGGCCGTCGCGATGACTGGAACAAACCCAGCCCCGAAGCCCATCATTGTGTATGGCAAAGCCCAGCCCACCGTAGCTGTCCAGATGATGTGGATCGCCTTGGACAGCCCAACATACATACATATGTGCTCATCACATGCTGGCTCATCATCAGCCCATCTCATGCTCCACAGAATAAAATCAGCCACACATGAATAAGGCACAAAAGTACGCCCAGGAGACAGAATAAGGACAGGACTCGTAAAACAAGGAAGACAGAAGGAAGCCCATGTGACATAGGGGACAGAAAAAGTAGACAAAGTCCAACAATAGGGGGTTTAGCTTTTGTTCTTAAAAAAAACAACGAGAGAAGAGATTAGAAATAAAATCTTTTTTTACTATTCTTATAGTGTGAAACCTTGATATTTTCAATTAAAAAAATAATAATAATAATAATATAAAAAATAAAAAATTAAAGATATTCTTTTAAATAAAATTATAAATATAATAATTTAATTTTAATCAATAATATTTTTATTTATTACATTTACAAAAACAAGAGAGATGAGAGAGAGAGAGAGAGAGAGAGAGATGAGATGGACAGAGGCAGTTACAAGAGTGTGAGAAAGAGTCAATGACCAATTCACCATGGATGAGATAGAGAGCCAATTACTTTGCTTTCTTTTAGACCTAAAAATTTCAGTGGGGGCAGGAATATGCAGTGGAGGTGAAAACTAGAGAGTTGATGGACATAGGGCAATAGAGAGAGAGAAAAGAGAGAGACACGTTTTGGACCCAAAAAAATCAGTGGGCTAATAAAATATTGTGGGAGTATTTTCAAATAATTGAGTGGGACATTCTTAAAATTTTAACAAAATTAATAAGTAACAATATAAAAAAATAATAATCCAGTGAGAGCGTCCGCTCCCATTTGAACCTTTGGTAGGTTATCTAATTTATGTCGAGGGTGCTATTATAAATTTAGACGGAGACCATGAGCATGAGCAAATATAAATTCCATCAAGATTTGTATGGAGTATAAAAGACAAGCTGAAAATGATTATAAATAAAAAGTGTCAAGGTATGCTGAAAATGATTATAAATAAAAAGTGTCAAGGTATGGAAGCGAGAAAGAGATTGACTCAATTTAAGCTCTGTTTAGATTGGCTTTTGAAAAAGGACTTTCGAGCTTCAAAGATTGGTTTATGAAAAGCAGTTTTCGGCTTTTCAAGCTCAAAAGTTGTTTTGGGAAGTATTTGGATTGGTATGACGGAAGAGTTTCGAAATTTAAAAAGAACGTTCAAAGGAAACTGGTGGGTACCAGCTTCCTTATTTATTTTCTGCTTCTTTTTTTGTTCTGCGTAAAAGCCGAAACAAAAGCCCTACCAAACATGGTTTTAATTGAAATTGTGAGTTGCGTGGTGCGAAAGCAGTTGCTCAAAGTATTTTAGAATCTAGAGGGGGGTGAATAGGAACACTTGCTCGTTTGCTTAATTTTTAATTAATTCAATTTTAAGTCCAATTAACCAAATAATTAAAGCAAGTAAATAAATAAGTGTAAGTAAAGAAAAGAATGCACCCGATATACGTGAAAATTCAAAGTGAAAAAAATCACGGAGGGAGGCGGCAAGTCTTAGGAAACCAATCCACTATGATGAAGTAAAGTACAATAGACTCTGTCTCAGTCTCACACCCTTCTTCACTTTGTCAATAATCTGATGCGGAACACCTCAGGCTTATGATTGCGACAACACATCCAACTGCTGCAGACTTCCGATTAACGTCACGAACCAAAATACTCAACAAACATTTCGTTCCCTTCGTAGTGCGATCTGGTCATCTTTCTTCCTCAACAAGCAAGCAAGCGAAAAACCATCAATTCAATGTTCTGATCAGCAAATAGATTTGATGCTGTCTCTAAACAGCTAATCAGAAGTAGAACACCATCCTAAATATCACTCGTAAACTATGGATGTGTGTTCTTAAAAATATATAGCCCTAATTATATTGTATATATTTTCTATCTCTAAAAATATTTATTCTTCAGGATTTTTCTTCGCCAATTTGTAGAGAAAATATAGATACATATATATAGGTAAGGAAGTTCTAATTCTACTTTGAAAAGAAATTAAATACCAAAATAGAACTCTCCTAGAAATTTCAAATCCAATAGGAATCAGAATTTGTGTCCAGAGACTAAACTGGCGAAAAAAGTTGGACCGGTTCTAAATATTGGGGACCGGTCCTACTTTGAAAAAATCATAATATTTTCATTTAAACCCTGATTTTTTAAAATATGCTCGAAAATAAAAAGTGCAGAGTGTCTTCACCATATTTATCTGTACTATATGGTGTTCTAACTGATTTGTTTGCTTCTATGCACTTAAATATTAGCTCGAAGTCGTCAATGATCGATACAAAGAATAATTCGAAAATTACAACTCGATCAATCAGATTTTGATCATCGAAATATGCTAATTACAAATTTATATCTCACAGAAATATGAATTCTACTTTTTTATTGTAAAAAAAGAAAAAAGAAAAATCATTGCCAATACATTAATTATCATCTCCATTGCCTCTAAAATTAAGCATTATTCTCTCCCAATGATCTGTCTCTTCAAGACTTCAAGTATCCCAAATTACCCAAAAAAACACATATCCCAAACAGAGAAATGATATCATGAGAGATCTTGTATCAACTTGTCTATCTAGAAGAGAAGGTTTCTTGTTTGTAAGCCACTTTTTATCTAACATAATAGGTGCTATTCAAATTTTGTTGCTTCAGATATATTCTTCTATATCAAAAAATCACATTATGCATATAAAAAAATTATTTTATGATACATAAATAGAATGTTTGTTGCATTAAATTGCAATTTATAAATCCTAATAATCAACTTGTAGAGATCCCAAATTTTTAAAGAACATGTCGCCTTGAAAATTCTAGAACCAAGCTTCCAAATTTTAAAATTTTGCATTGTTAATTCGGATTTTAGAGTCTAAATATAATTTTAAAAAGTTTTATTTTTTATTTTATTTTATAGATTTGACTTTTTGAAGTCCTCTTATTTATTTTGAAAGGTAAAAGATTAACATGTATACAAACAACAAACAAGATTAATCACCACAGTGGTGTGACTCGTTGGAATCCAATTACCTCAAACTCAGTGAGAGCATCCTCACTTTTTCTTTTCTCATAACTCTTTCACACACAATGCCATGACACACACAAAATAACAAACAAGTAGGACAACGTGTTGCTCTTTTCGGTATTGCCAAATTTGTTACTCGAAAAGAATCTTTTCTTTTGTCGATCAAAATTATTTACTGTATTGTATTGTGTGGTGTAGATTCAGTAGCACATAACACAACGCGTCAGAATACTGATTTATCAAAACGTCATTTTATAATTAGAATTTTATCACTTTAATGGTGAAATTCACTGTTACAAATGGTAATTTTTTGGATTAATTTAATTTATGGCAATTTTTGGGAGTCTAATTACAAATGCACTAACTTTTAACAAGTATACGGTCAAAAAAAATTTTCAAAAAATAATTACAAATAAGACAATCTATACTATTTAGGTCCAAATTGCCCTTAAGACCTTTTACATATCAGTTTACTAAAACTTTTAGTACACAGTATAATAGTTTTACTGCATTTATGTAAAACTTTAACTGTATGATGTTATAATTTTACTGCGCAAAACATTAAACAGTATAGTTTACTAAAACTTTTAATGCACAATGTAACAGTTTTATTTTATTTATGTAATACTTTAACGACATGATATTATAAGTTTACTGCACAAAACATTACTGTAGAGAGATAATTTGGTCATGTGTATTGAGGAACGGTGAAAAGTGTCAAATACATAAATATTTTTGTATAAGTTATTTTTTGAGCCAATACTATTTAAAACTTGGCATGTTTATAATTAGGCTACCAAAAATGATTAAAAATTAAATTAATCATAATTTTTTTTTGGTAAATTACATTTTGACCTGCTGAAGTTTGTTCATACGTCAACTTGACTCCACATTTCAAATCTATATTTTCATCCATGTCAGTAGTTTTTGGTTGACTTTGTTCAATAAAATGCTGAAATGACTAAATTTCATATTTGAGAAAAAATTGGCACAAATAGATGCAGGAGTGTAGAAGGACATTCTGGGTATTTTTTTGCTACTGTTTGAATGATGTAAGCAGTTTGACAGTAGACAATGACATAAAGGACTAAAGTAATATATAATTTCAAACATTGAAAATAAAAATGAAAATACACGGATGTGGAAGGATTAGATTAACGTATAGGCAAAACTCATAGAGTCAATATATATATATATATATATTTTTTTTTTTTTTCTCCACTGCACTAAGTTTAGCTCGAGTTCTGGTGAAGGACATTAATGTTCTTTTTTTTTTTTTTTTTTTTGGCAATGCCACTCGTGAGTCATGATCATGTTGATTGAGAAATGAGCATCTTAAAACAAACATATATATATTTTTCTCCACTGCACTAATTTTAGCTCGAGTTCTGGTGAAGGACATTAATGTTTTTTTTTTTTTTTTTTTGGCAATGCCACTCGTGAGTCATGATCATGTTGATTGAGAAATGAGCATCTTAAAACAAACATATATATATTTTTCTCCACTGCACTAATTTTAGCTCGAGTTATGGTGAAGGACATTAATGTTCTTTTTTTTTTTTTTTGGCAATGCCACTCGTGAGTCATGATCATGTTGATTGAGAAATGAGCATCTTAAAACAAAAAAAGCATACATTATATATGTATTTTTCTCCACTGCACTAATTTTAGCTCAAGTTCTGGTGAAGGACATTAATGTTCTTTTTTTTTTTTTTTGGCAATGCCACTCGTGAGTCATGATCATGTTGATTGAGAAATGAGCATCTTAAAACAAACATATATATATTTTTCTCCACTGCACTAATTTTAGCTCGAGTTATGGTGAAGGACATTAATGTTCTTTTTTTTTTTTTTTTGGCAATGCCACTCGTGAGTCATGATCATGTTGATTGAGAAATGAGCATCTTAAAACAAACAAAGCATACATTATATATATATTTTTCTCCACTGCACTAATTTTAGCTCGAGTTCTAGTGAAGGACATTAATGTTCTTTTTTTTTTTTTTTTTGGCAATGCCACTCGTGAGTCATGATCATGTTGATTGAGAAATGAGCATATTAAAACAAACAAAGCATACATTATATATATATTTTTCTCCACTGCATTAATGTTCTTTCTTTATTATTTTTTGGCAATGCCACTCATGAGTCATGATCATGTTGATTGAGAAATGAGCATCTTAAAACAAACAAAGCATACATTACATCAAACAAATTTGCATTTGGCTTTGGGCGGGCGCACAAGACACAATTTGAACCTGTAAAGCCACGGTCCACTGTGCCCTTGGCCATCCTTCCAGGGCCACCAGTGAGAAGAAAATTGTACAATGTCCTTTCAACGTAAATGCCTCTTTTTTAATGCCTAGCAATAAGTGTGCTCCTTTTAAATGGACAAAAATTTCAAGAATTAATAAAAATTGGACAAATCTTTTTAGGTTTTGTAATTTCTACTGATACGTGTGCAATAGTATCTGTTATGGCCAAAAAAGTAGTACAATGTTTTGGTCAATTATACTCTCACTTGCCCACCAAAAGGAACTTAAAAAAGGTTGCTTTCCTTTTTTAATCACTCACGCTAGATCCAAAAAGCTTTGCAAATATCACCTTCTGGTGTCATTGGGACTTTGGTTGTGGTTTTAGAAATCTCTCACGGTAAATCCAAAAAGCTTTGCAAATATCTCTTTGATATCAGGGTCGGCTGGTGTTTTGGTGGCTTTTGTTCGTTGTTTAAGGCTCCGGTTAATAGAAGAATTTTAATTTTTTTATTGTCTTAATAAGACTTACTAAAAATTTAATTTTCTAAAATTATAAGACTTTTTAAAAATTTTGTTTCCTCGTATTGTTATGTCACAACCAATAGTATAGATTATATAGTGAGCCCAGATAATTTTATTCTAATATCATTAGACTCCTTAAAATTTTTGTTTTAGGCGCCCAATATTTAATAATGGACCAAAATAATTTAATATATTTTAAAATTCCTAATTTCTTTCTTATATCACAATCTCCATCTTTTTTCTCTCTATCTCTCCCTGTTCCACGTTTTTTTATGAATGGTTGAATATATATAGTTAACTGATAATTGTGAAAATTTGAAATTATAAACCTTTCCATCTCTACTATTAATTTTTATCTATTTTTCCCATATTCCTCACAGTTTTTCTTATTCTCCCATTACAACTTTTTTTGTTATAATTAATAGTCATACAATAAAACATTGAGGTTAAAATTCAACAAATGAACAACCAAGTCATCTGAAATAATTAGAAGATTATACAATAATGAAAAAAAAATTATAAGTGATTTAGATTTAAAGTGATAATAAAATGTCTGATAAGAATATTGTTTACGAAGAACATAAAAAAAAATTGGAAGAAAGTGAACCAAGTAAAAAAATTGAATGATATTAATCAAAAATCATATTTTATCTCCACAAATATCTATGCATTTGGACAATGAAAAAATATTGATAAAAAGTTGAGAGATATATTAGTAGAAAATGGTCCAATTAGGTATAATGGTTTCAATAAGAATGATTTTAAATAAATATTATTAACTAGAATTTGATATTATCCAGGGAAATTTGACTCTGAGTGAACTTTGGTGGCATGGACGATAAGTCATACCAATAAGACTCTCCCACTTCTAGATGTAATGGGAGACCGAAGAGTCTGTCTCCTACTCAAATATAAAACGTATCATACCTATAAAAATTCGATGGCGATTTATTATTCAGGTATGCAATTAATACTTTTTGAGTGCCTTTACAGCTAGCTATGTACTACAAATGTCCTCTCCAAATTTTAGATATATGTTGCTACCAATATCTATGTAATTGGAAACATGTTTCAATTACCCTCCTCGCTACCACATAATACTTAATCATTATGGACGTTGAAAACAGGGACCCACGAGATAACTTACAAAACTAAATCTCCAGAGGTCCCTATATATATCAAACTCTGTGAATCCATATCTTAAATTTAACACCAAAGAACCTGCCACTTTAGCTCCGACGTACAAATATATATTTATATGATATCAATATTTCCAATGGATTGACAACTTGTTATTCTATATGCATGTCACATGTCAGTGCATTAAGCTAAGAGATTATTATTGTGGCAGTCACATACTTAAATAATTGGCTTTGCATCTAGACTTATATATCAATAAGGAACAAAAATCAGTACACAACATTGATATAAGGCAGTATATATAATTCACATTCCTTTATTATTGTATATGTTTAATAGCTAATGTCAGGTTCGTGATGGCAAAAAGAGCTTGCAATAAACTTTTCCTTATTAAAAGGTCAAGCTGACACATCCCCTCATCAAAAGGAAAAGCTCACGAAGCTCCACGAGATACTCTTTAATAAAAAAGGTGGGATAAATGAATTAGAATGAATGAATTGTAAGAACATTGTTAACCAACCCCATGGGAGCACATCTCATTAAGAGGGCCTTTAATGAAGAACATTGTTAACCAACCATATTTGAACTTCAACTCAGGCGGGTTCAACCCGGTCCAACCTAAACCCAGCCCAAAAATTTTCAGGCCTGGGCTATGCATATTGAATCATGGGTCGAGCCTAGGCTGAAATTTTGGAACCCGAAAATTTAAGTCGGGTCAGGCTCAAGCTGTTATGCATCTCAGCCCGAGCCCAACATGTCTTGCGAAGCCGAGCAACCCGACCTCTAACTTGATATATATAAAAATATAGTTGTTACTATGAAATATCAAACCTTACTCCAATTTTTTCAATACAGAGGCTCCAACCATAATGCCAACACATTCTTTATTTTTTATTGGACCATTAACTATATTTACTTAATTTATTTTGGAAAGCTAATCACTTCAAAAATACTAGTATAAGTTTTTTTTTTTAAATAATGCCTTAGTGTTAATATTTATTAATTTATTTTCAAATATATAAAATATAATGCTTAATATTGTATATTTGTTTTAGAATGTTAAAAATATGTGAACATATATGGAAAGAGTTCTTCTACCATTTTTTCACACTATTTGTTTTTACATGTATTATTTTTTTATTAATTTTATGTTCTAATATGCTATTTATAGTATAAATGTTCATTTCTTTCATTCTTAAATCTATTACTATTCATTGATTTAGTAAGAAAACAATTACACATTTTTTAAATAAAGATATGGACTTGCAATTTATAAAGAAATCAATAAAATTCACTAAAAACTCTTCTATATTAAATTCATGCGATAATCAATTATGTTATGTTACACCGATATGGGCTTGATTGTGTCACACTTGACCATGACCTTGCTTGCATGTGATTGGTAAACCAGTTATATATTATTATATATTCTTCTATTTTGTCAAATTTTGATTAATTAGTCAAGTGTCTAAAAAAATAAATATATTAATTAATGAGTTTAAACCAATTAATTTTAACATGTAGTTTATGATATTAAGTTATTCTTTAGTGTCCCTAGATATATAGTATAACATATAACATTTATAAACTATATATATATTGCAATTATAAGTAATATAAGTTAGACCATTTTCTTCTATTTTGTCAAATTATGATTAATTAATCAAGTGTCTAGAAACTCAATTAGACTAATTGATGAGTTTAAATCATTTATTTTGAACATCTAGTTTTATGATATTAAGTAGTTTTTTTAGTGTCCCCAGATATATAATATAACATATAACATTTATAAGTAATATAAGTTATATCATTTTCTTTTATTTTGTCAAATTCTGATTAATTCGTCAAGTGTCTAAAAACTCAATTAGATTAATTGATGAGTTTACACCATTTATTTTGAACATCTAGTTTTATAATATTAAGTTGTTCTTTAATGTCCCGAGATATATAATATAATATATAACAGTTATAAGTAATATAAGTTAGACTATTTTCTTATATTTTCTCAAATTCCAATTAGTTAGTCATGTGTCTAAAAACTCAATTAGATTAATTGATGAGTTTAAACTATTTAATCTGAATATCTAATTTTATGAAATTAATTTTTTCTTTAGTGTTCCGAGATATATAGTATAACATATTAGTTAAAGTAATATAAGTTATACCACTCCTTTATTTTTTGTCAATAATACTTCAATATTAATATATATTAGAATGTTAATATTGTATTAATGTCAAGAGATATTGATGATGATCTAAAAAATATGCTAATTCCATGAGATGTATACTTAATGTTTGTTATTGATGCTCCATTATTTGAGTGAGATTAATGTTTTTATTTGATTTCAAGATAATAAAAATTGTGTTACTGATTTAGTTAATAATATAATTTATAACGTTTGTTTGTTATATTCAAAATGAGAGAGGAAATATTATTGTAATTTAATTAATGTTTTAAACTTATTTTAATAAATGGTCCGAACTTTCAATATTGTAGATTAAATATTATTGTTGCGTCCTATATAAACAAAGACAATGATGGAGTGGTGGTATGAGTGTTTAACTAATGTGAAAGTGGATGCGCAAGGGATGAGATTCAATTCTTCACAGCAACATATTTCTTGATAAAAGGCTCACCATTACAGATTCAAAAATAAATAACGGGCCCAGGCTCAGGTTCATAAGTCCGGGTTTATGATCGGGTTAGGGAACATTGTTAACCAATCACATTGGGGCACCTCATTTAAAAGAAGACCTTTAATAAAAAATGCGGGATACACCTCATTAAGAGGGTCGAGATAAATAAATTTCGTCATTTAAGAGGGAGGACCTTTAATGAAAAATACAGGATGAATGAATTCCAAAAACATTGTTAACCAACCCATAGGGGCAAATTCTGTCATTTAAGAGGGAGGGCCTTTAATGAAAAAGGCCGAACGAATGAATTCCAAAAACATTGTTAACCAACCCTATTGGGGCACGTCTCATTTAACATTGTCAACCAACCCATAGGGGCACACCTCATTTAAGAGGGTATTTAATGAAAAAGACAGAATGAATGAATTCTGAAAACATTGTTAACCAATCCTATTGGGGCACACCTGCAAGATGAATAAATGCTGAGAACATTGTCAACCAACCCATAGGGGCACACCTCATTAAGAGGACCTTTGATGAAAAATATGGGATAAATCAGTCCCGTGGATGTTGTTTTCTATAAGCTTTGGTGAACAGACTCTTCATTAAATCAAAAATAAGGTTTTGATTCTAAAGGGTTATGCTATGCGAGTTCTAGTAAATTACTAAAATTTACTTGGATACACATGATAGGAAACGTAGACCACATGTGAAGGCACTTTCATAAAAGCAAGTCTCTTATTCGATAATAGAATATGTCATTCTGCACTGGTAGGTGCCCAAGCGTAGATCCTAACCGAAAAAGAATATCGGGTGGCAAACTCTCCTACTTCTAACAAGTCATGGTAGACTGTAGATCTTGACACTCTGCGTAATCCACCACCTTGTTGGAGAGGTGATTTGGGGGTAAAAGTTTGCAACCAAGGCTTTGTGAAATTAGGGCGAAGAAAATAATAGCAACGGACTAGAAAGATGGTGATAAACAATGGGCATACATGCACTATTTGACAAAAGTAACTTGCAAAAGCAACATCTACATTGTAATATGTAACTACCTTACTTGTTCAAAATTTATGCCCATTAAGATCAAAATTTCTTCTTCCTGTTGGAATCAAAATTTCTACTCTTAAAGAAAAAAGAAGAATAAACCAAAATTGGGCCTTAGGAAGCCCAGTCGGTTAAACCTGAAGCAAGGCCAAGTTCCCAAGGCTTGGCCGGTCAACTGCCGGGTCCCCAAGGCCTGGTCGATTAACTATCGTGTAGAGACCAAGTCCAATTTTGATCGATTTTCATTTTAAGCATTATTTTTACCCTAATTGCATTTTAAATGATGTTTAACATGTTTTAATTATGGAAAACATATTTGAAAAGTTGTTTTAAAGTTTTGGAAAGTTTTTTAAACATTTGAAGAAATTTGACTTTTTAGGTCCCAGGCCCGGGGACGTGGATCGGGGTGGACCCGAGAATTCGATTTTTTTTTAAAAAAATATAATTTTTGGTTATGAATCAAATAAAATGTTTAGAGAGTTAAGGAAGTAATTTCGGAGTCATAACCGCTTTCAGAATCAAAAACAGAGGTCGGGAAGGTACATTAAGTGACCCAAGGACATTTTAATCATTTTGTGCCCCAATAGGAGATAAATATTTGGGAGATGGAATCTCAGCCATTATAGATACATTTGAATCTCTCTCTAACTCTCCCTCTTCATCTTTCTCCCTTCTCTCTACATTTTGGAAGGATTATGCCTTGATTTGGATGTTTCCGAAGAATGATAGATTGTTCTTTGGGTTAAGGACTTCAGTTTGAATCAGACAATAGATATTTTTGGCAAGGTGGAAAGGGATTAAAATTTGGGACTTGTTAGGACAAGTTTGAAACTTGAGGTAGGGGTGTGAATCCTTGTTTTATTTTGATTCTATAGGTCACATAATTGTGACATGAAAGATATTTTGGTAATTTTGTGAAAATACGATTTTTATGCATATGTATGTATTGAAATGATGTATTATACATGACTAGGTGGTATTTATGAATATATGCTATGAATTGTGTTCATTTGAGGAGTTGTGTGAGTTGAATTCATGAGTAAAGTAAAATGCATGAAAATAATATTTTTTTAAAACGCATTAGTTATGATTTCCATGAAATAAGTAATTTTTATTGTGACAAGATTGAGGTGAAATTGTTATGCATAGACTGGATATATGTCATGCATTGAAGAAATTTGGTGAAAATCATGATTTTGTGCATTTATGTGATAAATGTGCATTATGTGAAATTTGTGATTTTGGGGCATGTGTGAAAATTAAGAAGGGCCCGGAGCCCTAAGGTACAAGGCCCAAAACTTGGCTAAGCGGATGTCGCTTCCGTCGGGTTAGTAGCCCGAAAAGTGTAAGCAGAGTTTGTGGTTTTGACAAAACCTTTACTATTGGAATTGTAATAAGTGAAGTCCCCAGTTGAAATGATTTTTGGGTATACGTGGTGTGAGTTTATTTGAAATTTTTTGTTCCTTATAAAGTGTATTGTGTTGAAGTGTGAGACATCCTGCATTATTTCAAAAATATGAATGTTTTGAACATGAAAAACATTCAGGCATAACATGTAGTCACTTAAAGATTTCATCGTGCATTCATGCATTGCTGCCTGAGTTAAGGTAGAGTCGGGCGAATCAGTTCTACTGAGCTGTTGAGCTGCTCACCCCCATCCCCCAAACTCTTTTTTAGATAAAGCTCCCATAGAGGAGGAAACTTAAAGTGCACGAACAGACTTTTGAGTTCATTTTGGAGATGTTTTATTGATATGAAGATAGATGCCCATGCCGGTTTATGGCATGTGGACTATGATGACATTGTTGAATTTACATTTGAATTTTGTTGGTATATTTAGACTTCAAATGTAATTGCCGTATATGGTTTATATATAATTTTCGAAAAATACAATGTATGGTGCATAGTTAAATCTCAATGTTTATGTGTTGGATTCGATTAATTATTAAATTCAATTTACATGTTTGGGACCATGTGAAGTATATGTGAGATATTTCAATGTTTTGTATAGTATAGAGAATGTATGTATTGGACTGTGAATTGGGATAAGAATGATTATTGCAATCACTTTGTGGATTTGTTCTTGGTTGAGTGATTATAGTGCATCGCGATATGATGGTGCATCGTAAATGACTGTAAGGAGGCCTAGTAGATTGGTCTTATCTCACTGGTTCGTTCACTTCAGCCTTAACTTAAAGGCTCTATTGAGTTATTTACAGTGAGTTATGAGACTTTCAGAAAGAAAAGAGTTAAAGAGAAAGAGATATGACCGAATAACACAAGTACCTTAAGAAAAAAGTAACTTTTTTGTCATTAACTTCAAGAGAGTAAATAAAGATCAGTTACAATCCCTTGGAGGATACAAAATGTAAGTCCTAGTTACACTCTATCATGGTGTGGCCTGAGCCTTTGCTCTCAAGTTACAGATTTGGATTACAAAGGAACAAGTGTCACAAAGGTTACACTGTCACAATATTACACTAATGAAAGTATGTAAATGTAAGGAAGAAAGACTTAAACTAAAAGATTACATTAATAAAAGCTTGCAAGTGCAATAAAGCACGTCTTAAGCTATACGGTTGAAGTAAACTTAAATGGAAGGCTTAGAGCCCATTGGATACAAGTATGTAAATGTAGGTGTATTGGTCTAGGAATTTTGCTCAAACATAAATGAGTTCTATTTATGATATCAGTTGAGCAAGGTCGATCGTTGGATCATTTTCCATTTAGACGGCCGAGTTGTGATCTGTCGAAAGCTAGCAATTGTTCACGTGAGAATAAGGGGAAAAACTTACATTGATGGGATATCCGATCTTCGGCGTCAAACGAAGAAGAGTGTGTCAACTTTGATGTGACACATTGTGACGTCTTTTTGGCTCTAAACACGCTTTGTTGTTCCATCTATCTTATCTTGTTGGAATTTAATCCATACTCAACTTGTAGAAATCAAGAATATAATAATTAAACATAAAGGAGATTTTAATTGACATACCTGAATGAAGATTAAGCTGTAGAATACCTTTAAATTTCTGCAAGAGATCCCTAGAGAGCTCTTCCCCCTTTCTTAGAGTTGTTCTTCGATAGGGCTGCATAAATGTTATGTAACTCTTATTTATAACAACAACATGGGAGATGACTTTCTACAAATAAAATACCTAAGTCTCCCTTCCTATCATGGAGACCTTGATATCAACGGTTATGATTAAATCCCACCAAATAAAGTTAAAAAACCCACAATCCAACGGTGTAAATATTATACTGGCAATTATATCACAATTGTCAAGTATAACCCCAATCCATCAAATAACAATAATTACATTGCAATCCAATTTTAAAAATAGTGCATAGGACCACAAATAAAAATATTTTATTTATTAAAATATTCTAACAATCTCCCACTTGGTTCATGCACTTTAAGTTTTGTAAAACAACACCATGGATTGCAACACTTTAGAAAAGTCGAGTGACCACTTATTTTATTTTAGAAAAATATAATTATCGAAACAGATGGATTGAAACTTTAAAACACTATCTTTTATAGACTTCCTCAATAATGGATCATGGATGCATAGACAAATAATATATTAGTCTAAGCAGTTCCATGGTCTCAAAATTGATTCCATCTAGGATTTGAGCAAATATAGTGATTTTTACTGCATTTCATGAGATGCGCAAACTGCATGTGGTCTAAACGCACACCTCACTATTCGTCCTGTTTCATACCATCATGGTATGTCACCTGAACATATTACAGCAAATCGCCAACCTCCTGTCTAGTGTGAGGGTTTATTGATATGAAGTCAATCCCATATCTAGCCCAAGCTCTCTTCATGGAGTGTGAAACACTCTCAGAGGTACTTTAATAATTATGTTTGGATTTACCAATGTGGTGGCAATCCCACATCTAATTCAAACACCCTCATGAGTGTAACATCACTCCTAGGCAAACATAATAGCACGTGCATAAACTATATATAAATGAAGATAATAATAATGATGCATCATGACTTCATTTTGCATGTAAATAGCTGTCACCACAATGTGTAAATAAATTTGAAGAAAAATAATTATAACCATAAGGTGTAAATAAGCTGAAAACTAACTGCAATGTAATATGATATAAAATAAATATCAGACATCATAACACAATGACTCTCGAACATCTATCTGGATCATGTGTTCTTTAAATATTTGTAGCTAAATACCTTTAATGAGAGGATTTGCAATAGTATTTTATATGGGGAACCTCAATAGAACATTCCTTAACCTTCTTACACATGGAAAGATACTTTATGTCAATGTGCCTATTACGTTTGGTCAACTTTTCATCTTTCACATACTTTATAACAACTTCATTATCACAGAAAATGTCATACACTGTGTATGGAGTCAAGATCCTTTAAATCCACAATAAAATTTTTCCAACTACATGGCATGTTCAGTTGTTTCACAACAACTGGCCAACTTTGCATACATAATGAAATATGTGATAATATATTGCTTAGAGATTTTTCATAAGACAACTCACTCCCTGAATCAACATAAAAATAAAAACAGAAGTAGATGTCCTACTACTTGAGCACCCTGCATAGTTATCATCGGAATAACTAACTATCTCTAAGCAGTCTGATTTTCTGTAGATCAACATGAATTCTTTAGTTATCTGGAAATACCTCAAAACTTTCTTCACTACCTTCGAATAAACAATGTGCAGATTTTGCTAAAATCAACTTGACTTCTCACAAAATCATTATTGAGACACTTTTATTCTGACAACATATTCCCTTTAACACATTGAACCTCATTTGGTACACAAATTTTTGATCTCAAAAGTTTTCAATATTTTATCAATACATGACTTTTGAGAAAATTCAAAATTTTTCTGTAGTGCCCATGTATCACATGAATGTTAGTGCTAACTAACAAAATATCATCAACATATAAGACAAAGATAACAAATTAAGTCCCACTGAACTTGAGGTATATGCATTAGATCACGATATTCTTCAGATTGAAACATGTAAATTACTTCGTTAATGTCTCCATTGAGGAACATTGTCTAGACATCTATCTAATGCAACTCAAGATCATAATGTGTGACAATGACAAAATGACTTTCAAATAGTCATTTGATGAAATTAGAGAAAAATTTCAAAGAAATCATCACCTCTTATATCTAACATACACCTCAAAATCATTAAATCTGAAAGAAACTACAAAGTTCTAAAATCCCACAGAATTCACATATCCTCAATAAATTTTGCAATGACATGTTTCAATAATTTTCATAGGTTTAGAGGGATAATAAAAATCATAACCAAAAGATCTCTCAAGATACTCAATGAAATGACAAGTGACGGTTCGAGGATCAAGTTTCTTAATATTTGGATTATACAATTTTAATCTTTTTGTTTAACAGCCTTTCAACTTTGGCTAATATATTTTAAACACATTAAGTGTTTCAGACTTCTGGCGGATTAGATACAAAAAAATATACCTTAAAACACCATCAATGAAGGTAATGAAATACCTCTGTCATCTTCAAGAAGGAGTAGGAAATGTACCACAAATGTCAGTGTGAATGTGGTCCAAAAAATCAAATGATCGACTAACCTCAAAATTGCGTTTCTTTTGCAACTTTCCATTGACTCGATCAACACAACAATCATAATTTGAAAAAATTTAGTAGTCAATTGATCCCATCTTTGACCAAGCATTCATGTCTTTTCAAGAGACATGCCCCAATCCCCTATGTCATAGCACAAATTAATTACTCTAAAAAAGCACGATTTTATCCAAAAAGTATCGAGCTCATAGATAAACAAGAGGCATGTATGATCTCTCTTGAATCAATCCTCATATATATTTAGGCATGTTTAAATAATTGGGCTAAAAAATTACCACAATAATTTTCATACATGCGTTGTTTTCCTTCAATTAAATCTTAAAATTATAACAGTCTTTCTTCTGATGTCCTTTCATTTTGCAGAACCAGCATTCATTATTCCTATAATCATGCATTATTTTTTATCATTCTAATTTTAACTTTTCTGTTCAGCCAAATTTCCTTTCTCATAGCTTATTTTCTTCTAGAAAATATTCTTATGGCTATTACTTATGGCAAGATGAACTGCCTTTGAGTCACTCCATTTCATTGACACAAAAAATGTTAACAATCGGTTAATGTCATATATTATCTCTTGTGAATTATATTCACCTTGAAAGTCTCAATAAACTTGGGCAGATAATATATCATCATGTGTACTAGTAACTCATCATTATATTCAAATATGATTCTCTGTTTCCTCAGTCCATTAACCAATTTGTACATCTTATAGATATGCTCCTTCACTTAACTATTGCCATAATTTCTGACTGACATGAGCTCTGTTAGCTAATAATAATGTAGGTGTTTCTTGATGCCAACAAACTACTTCTTGAACTTAATCAGATCAAGAAAATCCTTAATAGTATCAAATATTAGAATACCACCTCCACAAGTCACACCAATAGAAGCATAAATCAACCTTATGGCAATTGAATTACCTTTAGTCCACTTAAAATATAACAACTTTACTACCTCAGAAGATTCTGCAACCAGCATACAGGGTTTCTCCTCAAAAGGTACAGACTCATAGTCTAAGAAATCCAATATAATATCAAAACATGTCCCCTACGTAAGTATAATTTGAACCATCCAGTGGTTCAATTCCTATAAGTTATATCTGAATTGCGGAAGCGTTAATAACCTCAATACATGTTATATTAAATAACACCACATAAACAACATATAAAATAATATGTCACAGCTTTAGGGATTATCACTTTAATTCATACTTGGAGTTTTAAGCAGAATTTATTAGGGTGTTTTACTATGTGCAAAACTTTTTACCCTGCGGGAACAGGTAAGATGTCATCTAAAAATCACCTTTGGACAGAATTTTAAATTCATTTACCTCCCAAACTTGTGATTAAATCTCACATAGACCTAGTTGATCATGCTTGAATTATTATTAAACACTTCCACTACCTTTGGGCAAGAGGGTTATTTAGTTATAACCCAAACACTATCAACTATTCTACTCACTTAACTCACACTAAAACATTGATCACCTTTGGGCAGAACAAATTCCCTAATGTGGGCAAGTACATTGTGAGACCTTAAAGTTTCAAAAAGAATAACTTCTATGAGTGAATGTCACATTTGGGCAGACATCACCCACTTTGGATACCACCTTGAAACGGTCACTTTACCGGTCCTCCTAAACTCCAAGGAAAGACCTAAACTTTAAGAAATTTCATTTTATTTAGGTTTACAAACTTCTTTATAATGCACATAAAAATAAACCCAAAAAAAAATATGAAACATTTTAATTTTACTGTAACATAAGTGACTTTAAGTTAAATAAAGTCTCTGGTGGTACATCAAAAAATTACACATAATTGAAATTGCAAAAGATTGTACCAAAAACACATTGTTCGCAATCTTTTCGAATTTGAACATTTAATACAAAGATTTCAGTAAAAACTAGTAAATAACTTGATCTTTCTAAGATACACATCCGTAACCTCCAAACTCAATTATAATGAGTAAAATAAAAATCACTCTTAAAGTGACATTAGACAAATTAAAACTACATATAATATGTAATTATATATTCAGAACTTTAAGCCATTGACCTAAGGCTATATTATGTGTACTCACTGTATATCATCATGCATTAGAACATTATATTCTAATAAACAATTCAAAAGAAAACATATTTTGAATCAACTAATGAATTAGATAACACTAAAATAAAATAAAACTATTCAATTGTCATCTCATCGTAGTTATACTCACAGTTCTGCATATATATATATATATATAAGTGCTGGAGAAAACTATTCCATCAAACCATTCAATACATGTTGGAAAAAAAAAATACAAACTTGTTTGTAGTTGGTTTTGAAGATTAACATAAAAAACTGACAGCATGCAAACCTTTGTCATATATGATTTAAAATCAGACACAGTGTCAGTGGGGTTTCTAAGATTTTCAATTTCCATTAATAATCTCAATAAGAGACACATGGCATCTTTAAGAAAGATCCATTAACATCACAATTCTATCTATTTTCATCTCAGAAGAGATAATATAATACAAAAAAAAAAATCAAACCAGGCTCTGATGTTGCAAACATGGAAATAGTGAAACCGAAGGACTAGGACTAGATAAGTGATCTTCATGAATTTATAACAGTCGCCATCGAAATATATATATATATATATATATATTTTAATCGATCAATCTCTACACGACGTGAATATATATATTCACATCTTATCTTAATAAAAAAATATAAAACCATACCCATGGCTCTCGTATCAATTGTTGGAATTTAATCCATACTCAACTTGTAGAGATCAAGAATATAACAATTAAATATAAAGGAGATTTTAATTGACATACCTGAATGAATATTAAGCTGTAAAATACTTTTAAGTTTCTGCAAGAGATTCTTAGAGAGCTCTACTCCCTCAGAGTTGTTCTTCAATAGGGCTGAATAAGGGTTATGTAACCGTTATTTATAACAACAGGGGGGACGATTTATCTATAAATAAAATACCTAAGTCTTCCTTCTTATCATGGAGACCTAGATATCAACGGTTATGATTAAATCTCACCAAATAAAGTTAAAAAATTATAAGCCAACAGTGTAAATATTATACTGTCAATTAGACTACAATTGACAAGTATACCTAACCCATTAAGTAATAATAATTAAATTTTAAAAATAGTACATAAGAGCATAAATAAAAATATTTTATTTATTAAAATATTCTAACATATTTAACATAGATCATATATTGATTGTTGTTCCATCTATCTTATCTAACACAGATGATATATTGATTTGACAAAAGGAGGGGGGATGGACCATGCCATTGTCCGCAAAAGAAGAATTCCTTATTTTGATGAAAAATTATCTAGGCTAAAATTTTTGTGACGGGTTCGACATGTTTACATGACCCCTGTCTTGGTAATCTTGCAACCATCGTCTTGAGTTCGACCGTAGGGTTTACTTGTCAAATGCTCAATTTGAGTGCAAATAATAGAAATACTAAAAGACAGAATTAGCCTAACTATTTTACTAACTTTTCAACCAAACGAGACCCTACACGCATTCTCTGTTTTATTCTGTCTTAACCTCTCATTTTCTCTTAAGGACAATTCTAGCCGAAGAGTCTTGGACTCTTAATTGGTTCACCCACCGTCATTAGTCACATCACTTTTTACCCATGGTATTTCGAGGGTCCCTATCGAATAAATCAAATCCCAAATTTCCTATCAAGAAATGAAACAAAATTCAGATATGTTACAATCTGAAATTCGAAGTCGAGTATGATTGTCAAAAAACGAACCGATCTACAAAACAGATTTAACTAAATCAAATTTCAGTTGAAGTTTTAGACCCATATTTGAAGTCAATTATCATCTCACACATATATATAATCAGATGTTATTTTGCTGCTATAGTATAAAATTACCCACAAGATTCTAGCTTTGCATCAGTGGTGGCAACAATGTTTGTAGTGCATTAATTCTTAGATTTGGACAGTTTTGGAGAGGAGTGTTTGTGTTGATGTGTGCGTGTGTGTTGGACAGTTTTGGAGAGGAGTGTTTGTGTTGATGTGTGTGTGTGTGAGAGAGAGAGAGAGAGAGAGAGAGAGAGAGCTGGGGTTTGTGAGAAAGTGAGTGTGTTTTCATTAAAGAGTGAGATATGGCTACTGGTGGAGGGATGGACGAGTGATTTTATGAAAAAATGTAAATGCACCTTTGATCGCATTAAGGCCCTTTTGTCATGTAGCATAAGGTTAAATTGGTCATTCAAAAGAATTAGTAAGGATAATTTGGTAATTTTACTCTAACAAAGGACAATATTTTCGCATTAAATGATATTTTCTCTGACAGCCCTCAGCAACATCAAACTGTTTGGACTTGGCTGTGATTTTCTTTGAGAATTTTGTAGTAAAATTATGCGGTACATAATGGACGAGAAGATTGATGATAAATATCTAGGCTTTGCTATGATTTTGTTCGAAATTTTTTAGATGACGACGTGATACATACTAGTCGAAAAGAATGTACGTGTTCGGTGATAAAATTTTTTTTTTAGATAATGACGTGATACATAGTAGTCGAAAAGAATGTACGTGTTCGATAATGAATTATTAATTATTTTTTTTAGTAATAGAAGAAAATATGATAAATTATTGAGCGTTCTTTTCCTAAACCCGTCAGGAAAAAGAAAGATCAATAGTGCTACTTGCAAAACAAAAAGAGGTCTGTACCCTGAATTGTGGCTGGCGACAAGGCTAGCTAATTGACCAGGCTTGAGCAGGTGCGAGTAACTTTAATCACGTGACGGCAGAAAACATGTGAGTATCTCACTGTGTGTGAGAGAGATGATTGTTGCTGGAAATTATTAGTTTGAATAAATAGGAGAGAAAAAAAATATTATAACATTACTTATGAGAAAAAAAAAAAAACATATATTTATGTTTGATAAATTATGAAAAAAAAGAAATATTTATATTATTGTTTGAAAAAAAGGTAAATGATAAAAAAGAAAAGAAACTATTTTAATCAATTTACTGCCATACTCTTTTATATTTATATTACAAAATATACTCAAATATCTTTTAAATTTTATTCTTTAAGATGTTAGGATTATTTTTGGTATTACGAAAGATTTATTTATTCTTCTCATTTTTCTTCAAATCTTCTTATTTTTGACAGAATAACACATGAGAGATATGGAGAGATATGTTATCCCTTTGAATCACTCACAATCATTTCTTTTTTCTTATTAATAACAATTCAAACACAAAAATAATATTATTCTTTTTCTTTTTCTTTTCTTTTTCATACAATTCTATTGATCCAAACGAGCCCTTGTAGGCTTAAACTTGTGAAACACGTGGAACATTGTGTGACGCAATATGAGAAAGAGAGAGGGAGAGAGAGAGAGACTGACGGATAGAGAGTTGGAAGGGTCGTTCCCACTAAATGAGAATAACTGTCACTGTAGTACCAATAGTTAATCACTTTTAGAATAGTTTCAAATTATTTAATTGGTGCTGGTGTTGAATATCAGATCTAAGGCCAGCACACAAGACTCGAACCCTTTCAATTATATATATAGATGAAGTTTTAATATAGAGACATACACACATACACGCACAAGCGCACACACAGTTTGTGCGTGAAATTTGTGTATCTAAAACAGATGAAATAATGGGTCGTCCCAATAGTCTGAGAAAGGGGTCTTGGACTGAAGAAGAAAACCAGTTGCTCAGAAAATATGTTGAGACATATGGAGAAGGCAACTGGAAGCATATCCCCAGCAAAGCAGGCAAGTTAATTATTTCTGCTTTTTCCATGCAATATATATTCGATTATGTAGTTTCTCTTCTTCTTGGGTTGCTTATATCTATATATACAGTGATGATATATATATATATATTTGGAGTATTATATTATTAATGACTCGTTTTGACTATAACAGGGCTAAATCGTTGTCCTAAGAGCTGTAGACTAAGATGGTTAAACTATCTTCGTCCAAACATCAGGCGAGGTGACTTTGGAGTTGATGAGGATGATCTCATAATCAGGCTACATAAACTCTTGGGCAACAGGCAAGTCTATTTTAGCTTTCCTAACTCTTGGACTAAGTAGCAAAAAAGCTAATTAATTACATTATTTTTGGTTAGCAATGGTAAGTATTTTTCTTGCTTTTGGACATAAATAACTGTCTTCAATTTTTTGTTTTCAGAAAATTAAAAATTACTGTAGAAAACTGTATAAATAGCCTATTTGATTTTGAAAACTCATTACAAAATGACGTATTCTCAGAAAATGTCTTTTATAGTTCTCTAACACCAAAATATCAAAAATCAGGATTCCCAAACAGACCCATTATTGATTATGGGATATAAAGTGATATTGATATTGATTGACACTTCAAAATAGTCTTAGTCACTCCACAGAGTCCACACCTTTAATTCAAATATTTTAACTTTTTCTTAAAATGCTAACGTTGTTTCAAATTATATCAAGTAGAAATAATTTTCAGTATTAAAATCGAGTTCCTAGCTTTTCATCACATGGGTTTTGGAATTGCTTAGAGCACAAAATTCGAAAAAAAAAAAAAAAAAAACCCTAACATACAAGGCTCCGGATCTTGATTCTCTAAACTATATATTTTTTACTCCATCAGATATAGTTTTTATTGGACAGTACGTTAACGTGACATTCTATATCATTTTCATGTATGTACCAGTCAATATAAATTTGAATACATGGAAAAAATATATAGAGAAATATTGGTATTCTTTTATTCATTTTATACATTCAAACAACGTGCATTTTATATATTTCAGTCCCAAAACGTGTTGTTATATTAGTACTATTATTTTATAATTACATGTACAGAACCATACACATACTCAAGACAAAATAAATGTTGTTAACTATTAAGTAAATAAGCAGTACTTCATTACGTACTAATACAGCAACAATATTAAAAATGGTCTTCGACTCATCATATATATATATATATATATATATATAGAGAGAGGTAAACATGTACATATATATGCTTAATGAATACTAGAGTCCACAACGTATACAATTTGCCTCCGTCCTCAGTCACCCACTAGAGGAATTGAACCTGCTTGACCTCAAACTTGTGAATTTTCTACAGTTGTCAATTTAATATTTGGTCTACATTTGAATGTTTACATACAAAGAGTTAGAAATTGAAGAGCTTCGCAACTTTGAAAACTAATAATTTGGATATCCACATGAATATTCGAAATATTCTTCGAGTACAGAATAATCAAAAGGAAAGGTCGAACAAGACTTTCTTTAATTATGGATATTCTTTGAATGCATAATAAAAAAAACACTTTTTTGAGGAGAAAAGGATTCCCAGCACAACAGGCATGAGCCTTACGTGCACGTACTCATCACGTGTACGGTCAACCACTATCGAGTACAAATAAGGTGTTATTGGAAAATGCTAAATATCGTGAATATAATTTATGAATTAGTATTTTGAATTAGGTGGTTAATTATTTGACAACTTTTTATATTTTAAAAATAATTATTTTAAGAAAATACAGAAAAAGAAAAAATAGTAAAATTTATCATTATAGAATTCAAATCCTAACATAACCTAATAACGTATAATTCAAATTAAATTTTATGTCCGGATATTTCTTTGAAAGATTTTTTTCATTAAATCTTCAAATAATTAAGACAAGAAATTACAAATTTTTTTTCATAATTTCTTTAACATAAGCTTGGAACTATTTTGCTTGAATAAAAACTCTAATTTTTTTCACTATCTACATGTGTAAATAATTAAATAAACACATAATATACTTAAAGTTGCTTATAATTTTATTTTGATTTGGTGTTTTTTTTAAGAGAAAGACTTAGTAACGATAAAGAGAAGTTGAGGGAGTGCAAAAAAGAATATATATATAATAAAATATATAAAAAAAAAAGGAAAAAAAATTAGAGAGAGAAACCCAATTTGATTACTGTTCTTAAACCCAATTTGATTATTATTCTTACTTCCTTCTTTAATGTGATTCATTTAGTTTGATAAAATATTAAAACTTATGAAAAGTGTAACATGTATCAAAGTAGATGATCTTTATATCTTTTTTATATTGTCAATGTCATATTCGAGATACATATTCGGGATGTGTAGCACTCTTAAATGTTAGGTCCGCTTATTTAAATCGTTATTTAGTTATAATCATGTCATAGTCATAAAATTATTACGTTGTCAAAGAGGAGAATATATATATATATATATATATATATATATATATATATATATATATATAACACAAAGAAAATAATTGTAGCTAAGTACCAGTGTATATATATATATATGTGTGTTAGATATAGTAAAATACCAAATATTCCAACGATTATTAAAGTTGGTAGAATTAGGTTTGTTATACGACCATTTGGTCATTCATTGAATGAAGTAAACGAGTAGCAGCAAGTGGTTTCTATGGGGCCATAACTTTTTGGGTACTTATTAAATGAGTGGACTATAACATGAGTCGTAGTTAATTGGTACACGTTAACTAAGCTAGTAATTGTTTGTGTTTGTCCAAATCTGATCGACTCGTATTCATTAGGGTTAATGTCCATTGAACCTAGATCCAATCTATTATTCATTTTACATTTATATATCATTGAAATATACTTATAACAAATAATATAATATTCAAATATGATAATTTTTAACCTACATTTCAAATAGTCCAAGTATTGTTATTTTTATAGTTTAAACTTCAAACCTATCGCCACGAAGGTTGAAGTTTGGTGATATCATCCTGTGTTTGATATAAAGTGAAAGGTCAGACAAGATCTACATTACACTCAATAAATTTGGATGGTATGTGTTGTATACTTGTAGGGATGCTATATTACACTCGGTGTAAATATATCAGGTAAATTTGAATCGTGTGTTGTACACTCATAGTGAATCTTATCGTGCGTATTGTACATGTACGAATGAGATTTATCCGATATATTTACATCAGATGTATTATAAACGTTCTCAAAAGGTTGAATGTTGAAGTTCAATAATAATCTAAAACGGTACCAGTTTTATTTGTCAAGAAAAAATAATAACAATTGATAAATTCACTTAAATGAATTAACATCTTATTCTTTCCCATTTTTGAGAATTATATCTTGGATCTTAGCATTTCCCATTTCAGAAAAATAATGGTTCCATGAAATGAGGAAATTACTAGAATTATTTTATGTAGAAATATGTTTTTCTTTACTTTTTTCTTATTCTAATTTTTTTTATCAGTTTAATTCAAAAGTAATTTAATGTTTTCACTCCATCAAGCAAACTTCAATTGATTAAAAAATTGATATTACAAACACAAATTAATATAAAGCAAAAAAAACATAATGCATGAGATGGGGAGAGACTAGTTGTTCAAAATATAGGTGGTCCATTTTTTGGTTGATCATTACATCATTGATGGTTAATTTTGAGTAGAATATTGATCCCATGAGTTAATATATACCATAGTACAAGTAACACATTTTAATTATTTGATACATGTCCAAGTGAAGCTTCTATATATGTATATATATTATGATTCTAACAAATATTATATGACTATATCATTGATCTTCTTGTGCAGATGGTCTCTAATTGCAGGTAGAATTCCCGGAAGAACAGCAAATGACATTAAAAACTACTGGAACTCTTACTTGAGCAAGAAGATTGCATCAGAGAGTAATAACACAACAAGCTTGGTGAACCATTCTCCGATGGGTTCATACCTGTCCGGGGCTGATTTTGAGTCATCATCAGAGAGAAAAATAGAAGAAGGCAGGGAAGACGAAGAAGATACGACGTCATTTTGGAAAAGTCTCTTGTTAGAAGGAGAATATATGGACACAAAATTGGCACTTGAAAATAATGAGAGGAGGATTCAAGATGATCATGGCTTCTTTCAAGGGCTGGGAGATTCGTTTCAAAATATGGAGATTATTGGCGGGAGTGAGTGAAATATTAATTTCGTTCTCTTAATTTTAAGTGTATCTAAAATGCAGAGTTGGATCAAAATATTATTAGATGGTCGTATCCATAAACCACTTTATGCATTTGTGAAAGATAAATAAGGATACTAGTAAAATTGAGTGATCTATGCTTTTAAAATAAAAAAAGTCAAAGTTTGTGGAAGCCGAAGTGGTCTTCTGCCTCCACTTCAATGCATTCCATAGGAGTTTCCATAGGAGAAGACTATTGTTTTCTTCTGTTAAGTCAACTTTTTTGGTTTTAACAAATAAATAAATAAATAAATAATTAATGGAATTTGGTACATGATTTCTCTTCCACATTTGGAATATTTAAGCAAAAAATTTCCTCGGCTCTATAGCTTGAGATAAAACACAAAGTAGCTTAGGCAACTTTTTCTTCCAAAGAAAACTAATGGCAAAAGACATTAATCTACCTTTAATTCAACAAGTAGTGGTGGACAAACACCAAAACCACACACACATCTATATATATATATCGAGAGAGAGAGAGAGAGAGAGAGAGAGAGAGAGAGCCAATGGATGTAATGCCAATTAAATAAACTGAACGACGATGATTTTTGCAAAAAATTCCTGAGAGAAAAACAATAGATAAGACATACATAATTAATTTTTTGTTTCTTCTGATACAAGGGAGGTAGGGTCACTTGATACCATTGATCACATGCTCAGATATGACTTTGAGGTCCTGATGTTGATGTCCTTTGTCACTCACTGTATTTATATTAACACGTGCATGATGTGCATCACCATAAAAAATTTCGTTTCATTTCTTTGAGCAGAGTAAATTAAGTTTCAAGACAGCAGCTGAACTGTGTATTGTAAGTATATATATATATATATATATATATATATATATATAAACTTACAATACACAGTATATATATATATATATATAGATTCTGGTCGCTTACAGTGGGCTCCCAGCAAATAAAATTTTCTGGTCAACACTTATCAGTTGACTTTTTTGTTAACTGGTTATTGAGGGAGCAGACAAATAAAAAAGTAGGCCATGTGATTCTACTGGTGATGTTATCATTGACTTGGTCCACATTAATATAAAGAAACAATTTAGAGATACAGTGGAGTTTGGATCCTGTCCAGTACGAACTGTACTAGATTACACCTCTAACTCCACTAAACTATTTTTCTCCTTTTTCTGGACATTATCACATGGTTTTAAATTAATGCACCTCACTCATAGAAAGCCCGAATCTCTGGGGGCACCCTAGGGGGAAATTATTATAGTACATTATCTTTTTTTTTTTTTTTTAACGAGGCAAGCATGGACCGATTTTATTAAAAAACACGACAATCAATACAAGTAAGATCCGACCCATCACGAGAGTATCTTGATACGAGAATGTAGGTTGGAGTGTGTGCCCTTTTAACTCCTTATTTTATTGTTTGTGTAATATTATTTACATTGTTTCATTTATCAGTTTCACGAATCTATAAAATCGGAAACGCTTTCATTCTTTGTCATTAGACCCAATTCACCATGCTTATTGGAGGGGGTCAATATCTGAGTAACAGTTAAAACTAAATGCAAGAGTATAAAAGCATAAAAATCTATAGGACAAAAGAGTTAAAGTGTCCTATCGTTATTCAAATCACCAATGATTGGTTGAGTACCTATCCGTACTTACAAAAAGTTAAAGGCGAGTAAAAAACATTCACCAACGTAGTTTAGAAATTTAACCATAACAATTATAAGATCATAACTAATTCTGATTAGCCTCTACACATTACACCAAATATCAAATTAACCTTAAATTATAAATTATTAAATGAGAGATTTTAAACACAGCTATGAGAATATCATAATTAATTCTAATAAGCCTCTACTAAAATTATAAAATGTTACAAATTTCAATCAAAGCTCTTAAAAAAATCATAAATTAGAAGTTGTTTGATTGACGGTGAGACATAAATCAAACCTTACAAAATTATATAAAATAATATTTGTTATCAGATACAAAAATGATATAAAAGCCACAAACATGTCGTGCTCGTGTTCATAATTTAAAAATAATTTTTATTATTTCGGACATTTGAACGACGCATCTTGGACACTTAGCTGACACATCTCGAACCCTTGATCAACACCTTCTTAGTACTTGATCAACACATCTCATACTTTTTATCTTTATAAATTAAACACACGATAATCTTAGAAACAACATTGCATGCTTACATCGAACTGTCCAATAATAAGATAGTAATATTATATAAGAGATAATATAATCTTTTTAATATTCAAATAACTTTAATTTTTAATTTATGTAACTTTAGGATATAAATTATAAATTAATCAATGCTATGTAACTGTCGTATTCAATAAATATATAAATAAAAATTTATATTTATAATAGTAAATATAGTAAACTTCTCTTCTATCGATCCCACCAGTAATTAAAGTAAGAAAGAATAGCTCACACAACTAAACGACAAACACTTAAAAATTCGAAAAATGAACAAACCAATTCAATACACATATTTCTGATAAGATAGAGCATAAACACACAGGAAGACCAAACTACCTAATGGAGAAAGCTCAAATTATAATCATCCCATCACCTGGAATTGGAAACCTTGTCCCAGCCGTTGAGTTCGCTCACCACCTAACCAACAGAGACCAACGATTCGTAGCCACTATTTTCATTATCAGATTTCCTCAAAGACCACTCGTCGGCGCGTATGTTGACTCACGCGCCACCACCTCTACCGAAAGAGTCCGGTTCGTCCACCTACCTCCCGTGGACCCACCCTCACCCGATCAGTACCAAACCGCCATAGGCTTCATATCACTTTTGATAGAGAAACACAAAGAACATGTAAAGCAAGCAATCACCAACCTCGTATCAACCCAGTCCGAGTCTGACTCGGTCCCGCTCGCCGGATTGTTCATCAACATGTTCGGTACTTCGATGATCGACGTCGCCGGTGAAATGGGTGTCCCCTGCTATCTTTACTTTACGTCTCCGGCGAATTTTCTCGGCTTCTTGCTCCACCTACCAACTTTACACACCCGACTCACCACCGAGTTTGATGACCCGGATACTGAGTTCACCATCCCGAGTTTTTCCAACTCAGTCCCGTCACGAGTCTTCCCTCCACCAATGCAGAAGAGAAACGAGGATGGGTACTATTGGTTTTCACACCATGGGCGCAGGTACAGGGAAACGAAGGGTATTATCGTAAATACGTTTGGAGAACTTGAACCGTATGCTCTTAACTCGTTTTTGGCTAGTGATGTACCGCCAGTTTACCCGGTTGGACCGGTTATTGACCACCATGGACCGATTAGATGGCATTCGGACCGGGCCCACCATGAGGATATCATGAAATGGCTTGATCTCCACCCTCCATCATCTGTTGTTTTCTTATCCTTCGGAAGCATGGGTAGTCTAAGTGGGGGCCAAGTGAGAGAAATCGCAACCGGTTTGGAGCGAGCCGGGTACCGGTTCGTGTGGACGGTTCGCCAACCACCCAAAGGCAAACTAGATCTTCCCAGTGATTATATGGATCCCAAGGACATATTGCCTGATGGGTTCTTGGAACGAACGGCTGGGATAGGATTGGTGTGTGGATGGGTTCCACAAGTGTCTATCCTGGCCCACAAAGCCATTGGTGGATTCGTTTCACACTGTGGTTGGAACTCCATTTTGGAGAGTTTGTGGTACGGTGTGCCGATTGCAACATGGCCCGTATATGCGGAGCAGCAGATGAATGCCTTTGAGATGGTGAAGGAGTTGGGATTAGCGGTGGAGATCAGTTTGGATTACAGGGCGGGTAGTGATTTGGTGCTGGCGGAGGAAGTGGAGAGAGGGGTCAAGCGTTTGATGGACGGTGATGATGAGGTCAAGATCAAGGTGAAGGAGATGAGTGAGAAGAGTAGAAAGGCTGGGATGGAAAATGGATCATCTTTTGCATCACTCGGGAACTTGATTAGTGAACTAATGGCAGAGATTTGAGGAAGAGTCCAACTTGGACTCACTTTGTCTTCATTGATTTTATTTTATTTTGTTTGTGTAGATAAATAACATTGCCTTCCACTGAAGTAGCATAGAGTTGCATTTTATTTTTCTTTCTTTGTTTTGTATGTTTGTTTTTTTTTGTTTGTTTGTTTTTTCCCCTCAGGTTTCTGCTCTCAGCCTTCTTGCCATCCCAATCTTTGTGAGAAAGAATGGATCTATATTATTATCAATTGTTTTTGAAGAATATTATATAATTTAATTTTCTAAAAGAATTGTGAAGCAAATATTATTTTTAAAATGCTAATTGCGTGTAAGGCTACAACTGAACCGAGTTGTTCATGAACCATTCGGGCTCGGCTCGTTTAAGGTTCGGCTCGGATTCAAACTTGTACGTTAAACAAATATGGTGAGCTCGAACTCGATTTCTAAACTCGTTTAATAAACGAGCTGAGCTTGATAGTATTGGGTTCGGCTCACATAGGCTCGTATATGTTCGTGCACATAGGCTCGTATATGGCTTGTAAAAATGTTCAAAAATATAGGTTTGTGTAGGCTCATGAACGTAAGATCATGAATATGTTTATAAACATAGACTTGTGTAGGTTCATATAAATTCATGAACAAGTCAAAACGATTTTGAACGCGAGTTCAAATTGAGCGCGAACAATTTTTATTATTAAATGAGTCGAATCCGAACTGAGCCAGTGTGGTTTTATGAAATTAGCCCAATTGTGTGAATTTAGTTAAATTTTTTTTTTTTTTTCGGTTGCATAATAAGATTTGAACTTAAGGCGAATGTTAGGTTACGATGACTAAAGTCAAATTAAACTTAGATTAAGCATTTCATACAATGAATTTACCATGAACTAACCTCTCAATTCACTCAATCCATGGTATTGCACTCATGCAACCAGTGGCTAAGCCAGATTTTCACTTTAGCAGAGGCAATCGTGAACAATAATAAGATAAATATTTGTTGAATCAAAATAATAAATAATAAAATTTAAATATTAATTCATAATATTTTCAATCAATACATATCAAATTATACTCAACCAGTTCTTATCTCATGAAAGTGTTGCATGGCAAATATTATTAATGCTATTAGATGTTTTTTTTTCAAACAACCAATTCATGTTAACAAAATTTAGCTCCCTTTATTTATTTTATTTTTTCAAAAATCAAAATTTTATTTTCTATAAAGAACAATATTAGCTTCAAAAAAAAAAAAACCACTGTTTTTTTTTAATTTGTAGTGAGATTGGGGTAAAATAGGGAAAGTGATGGCCAAAATAGAGGAGATAAACCTAGTGTGGGTTATGAAATTGAGGGGCACAGAGAATTTGAGAAAGAAAGATAAAATATTGGTAGAACAAATTGTTGAGAACTCTTAAGTTAAAATATTTTAAAACAAATTTGAGTGCTAGCTAGCAAGCTCACAATTATTAAAAAATTTACATAAAATATTAGAACAACAAAAATTCAGTGGGGCAACTGCCAATGCCTGCAACATATGTTCAAAACACAGAAATATAGTACTCTCTCCGTCCTATAATTATTGGAATATTTGGAGAATTCAATTTTTTATGGCGAGGTCCACTTTTTATTGTGATAATGAATGAATTTACATATTAATCCTTGTTTAAAAGTTATGATTATTATTATATCGTCGATCCAACTTTTAGGACAGTAGAGTTTGAAATAGATAATTTAGGAATTATATAATTTATTTTAAGAAATCAACATGTATTTTTCAGACATTCCTAAAAAAAAAAAGTAATGAACTAAAATTACGGGAGGAATGGAGTATTTGGATCATCTTTGAATACAAATTGTTAATTGTATCCCAATGGACACCATGTGAACCAATATATATATTGTATATATTTAAAACTTTTCTGTCCCACTAATAATTATAGTCAAAAAGAGCAGCTCACACAATGACAATATCAGATTTCAAAATTCCAAAACTGAACAAAACAATCCCAACACTCATATCATATAGTCATATATCTATGATAATATATACATACATATATAGTTCCTGATAAAAGCATAACCACATATAGGAACACCAACCTACTCAATGAAGAAAGCTCAAATCATACTAATCCAGACACCTGGAATTGGAAACCTTGTCCCGGCCGTTGAGTTTGCTCACCACCTAACCAACAGTGACCAACGATTCGTAGCCACTGTTTTCATTATCAGCTTTCCTCAAAGACCACTCGTAGGCGCGTATGTTGACTCACGAGCCACCAACGCCACCGGAAGAGTCCGGTTCGTCCACCTACCTCCCGTGGACCCACCCTCACCCGATCAGTACCAAGCCTCCATAGGCTTCCTATCACTCCTGATAGAGAAACACAAACCCCAGGTAAAGCAAGCAATCACCAACCTCATATCAACCGAGTCCGACTCTGACTCGGTCCCGATCGCCGGATTATTCGTCGACATGTTTTGTACTTCGATGATCGACGTCGCCGGTGAATTGGGTGTCCCATGCTATCTTTATTTCGCGTCTCCGGCGACTTTTCTCGGCTTCATGCTCCATTTACCAACCTTAGACACCCAAGTCACCACCGAGTTTGATGACCCGGATTCTGAGTTCACCATCCCGAGTTTTGCCAACTCAGTCTCCTCCTCTCGATTCTTTCCTCCAACAATGCTTAAGAGAAACGAGGATGGCTACTATTGGTTTTTACACCATGCGCGCAGGTACAGGGAAACAAAGGGTATTATCGTCAATACATTTCGAGAACTTGAACCGCATGCTCTCAATTCATTCTTGGCGAGTGATGCACCACCGGTTTACCCGATTGGACCGGTTATCGATCACTATGGACCGGGAAGATGGTACTCGGACAGGTCCCACCACGAGGATATCATTAAATGGCTTGATCTCCACCCTCCATCATCCGTTGTTTTCTTATGCTTTGGAAGCATGGGTAGTCTAAGTGGAGCCCAAGTAAGAGAAATAGCAACCGGTTTAGAGCGAACCGGCTACCGGTTCTTGTGGGCGGTTCGTCAACCACCCAAAGGCACACTAGATCTTCCCAGGGATTACATGAATCTGAAAGACATATTGCCTGATGGGTTCTTGGAACGAACGGCTGGGATAGGATTGGTGTGTGGATGGGTCCCACAAGTGTCCATCCTGGCCCACAAAGCCATTGGTGGATTCGTGTCACACTGTGGTTGGAACTCCATTTTGGAGAGTTTGTGGTACGGTGTGCCGATTGCAACGTGGCCAGTATACGCGGAGCAGCAGATGAATGCCTTTGAGATGGTGAAGGAGTTGGGATTAGCGGTGGAGATCACTTTGGATTACAGGGCGGGTAGTGATTTGGTGTTGGCGGAAGAGGTGGAGAGAGGGGTGAGGCGTTTGATGGACGGTGATGGTGAGGTCAGGATCAAGGTGAAGGAGATGAGTGACAAGTGCAGAAAGGCTTTGATGGAAAATGGATCATCTTTCACATCATTGGGGAATTTGATTGGCGAACTAATGGCTGAGATTTGAGGAAGAGTCCAAGTTGGACCCACTTTGTCTTCATTATATTATGTTATGTTATTTTATTCTCGCATAAATAACATTGCATTCCAATAAAGTAGGGAGTTTAATTTGTTATGTGTTGTTTTTTTTTTTTTGGAAAGTTATGTGTTGTTTTTGAAATCATTAAATCGGTGCCTAGACGCTACGTTATTGTAAATGTCAAGCGAGACTAATGGTTCAATTCTTTAAAATTAGTTTTTAACAATTTTGAATATAGAATATAATTTTTCGAGAAATGAAAAAGATAATTTTTTTAAATTAACTAATTCTTAATTTAATTTAATTTAGAGATAGTTTTTGAATAATTGCTAACCAATTGAAATTCTGAACTATCTTTTCTGATTTGTATTATCTAAAATATAAAACTACTCTGAAAAATCTGACATAGTTGCTTTTCCTTCCAGAATGGTTGAGTTCTAAGGCCCAACCATTTCGAAAGGATGGGGTCTGGGATTTAGCCCAAACCCAATTGGACTTTTTGCATGGCCCATCGAAAATGGCTCAGCCGAAAACTGAAACTGTTTATAATTGGACAAACTGGAAACATGCCAAATTGTCTTAATATTTATAATACCAAAAAGTCATAAAATAACATAATGTAAAAAATAAATAATTTGCTAGATTTGGTGGCTTGACAAAAGCCCAATAAGTCATACATGGACTATAGCATCCTTTGGTAGGGGTGCAACTTAGTGCAAGCTAAATCAAATTGATACTTTGTTGCATATATATGTGTATTTCTATATACAATTTTATACTTTTACAAGTGTATTTTATCCATTTGAATTTCTTTTAAACCAAGTCCAACAATCCACTGTTCTCTATTTTAAAAATAAAATTAGCCCAAGCCCAACAATTAACCCAATCCAATTTTTCATTTTATTAATCTCTTTTGAAAATAAAACTAAACTTGGTCCATCATTATTCACAAGCCCATTTGAATTAATATCTTTTAGGGTAACATTGACACCCCTGAGGTTTGAGATATAATCACGCGACTACAATTTCGTGATTTTTCGTCACAACACTCATTGTTAGAATTTTTAATTTTTTAATAACTTAAATGTCCTAATTGCCCCTAATTATTTAAATGAATTTTAATTTAAAAATATTAGAATTGAAAAATAACAAAATTGCCCTCATAATTATATGCCCATTATTTCTCTCTTTACCTTCTTCTTAAACCACAAACCCTAACCAAAACACCAACCACCACTGCCACTAACCACAACCACAACCACAACCACAACCACCACCACCACCACTAGTTAACCACAATCACCACCACCGTTTTTTTTTCTCTCATCTTCTCCTCCAACCACCACCGTCAGTTAACCACAGCCACCACCCCTGTTTTTTTCCTCTAACCACCACCGCCACCAACTACAACCACCACCACCACTTCTTTCTCTCTCATCTCCTCCTTCAACCACCACCGCCACCAACCATAGCCACCACATACCCCTATTCTTTTCTTCCAACCACCACCACAACCACGACTACCAGTTAACCACAACCACCACAATCATTCCCAGATCAATCAAAACTCCTAATTCATTCACCATCCAAACAAAATCCACGATCAGAAACCTAATTTTTTGTTGTTGAGGAATGAAATTAAGACCTAATTTTTTGCCTTAATTGAAGACTAAAATTAAAAGCTTGTGTATTGATATGTTAACATTAATATTTATGGAAATAAGTAAGTAAATATATATGTTATATATATGTTAACATTAATATTTATGGAAATAAATAATTAAATATATATGTTTACATTAATATTTATGAAAATAAACAATTAAATATATAGGTTATATATTATAGTATAAATATATATAGCTAGAGAAAAAGAAAAAAAATACTTCATTTTTTTATTTTATGTTAACATAAATATTCATGGAAATAAATAATTATATATATAGGTTATATATTGTAGTGTGTGTATATATATAGAAGAGAAAGACAATTTTAGTTCCTTTTTTATTTTATGTTAACATTAATATTTATGGTAATAAATAATTCTATATATAGGTTATATTATTGTGTATGTATATATACAAAAAAAAGAAAAAAATTAATTATTTTTATTTTATATTAACATTATTATTTATGAAAATAAATAATTATATATATATGTTATATATATAGGGTTGATAAAATGGGCATTTTGGTCCATTAGACAGGATTAAAAGAGTAAATTTAGTATTCAAATGAGTTAAATTAAAAGTCAAAAGGTAGCATGGTCATTTTACCATCAAAAAGTGGTTTGACACAACATACTTTTGGTAGGAGGAGGTATATGTGATTAGGGGTGTAACTTAGGTTAGATAACTCGAATCCAACCCGAGTCCAGCCCGATTTTTTATGGGTTTGGGAAACTATTTTTATAATTAGAGTTGAGCTTGTGTTGAAAAATCTCAACCCGAACTTAATTAGGCTTGGGCTTGGATTGAGGTGTCAACAACCCGAACTCGAATTGTAATATTATTTTTATGAATATTTTTTATTTTAAATATATTATATATAATATTCAAATTATGATAATCTCTTTCTTTTCAACTTCTCTTATTTAAATCTTAATTTCTTGTATGTTAACAATTTGGATAATTAATTTCCTAAAAATTTGTTTGTAATTTTTTAGAAATTTACATTAAGTTTTTAATTTTTTTGTGTGTTTAGGAGTAATCTAATGTGAAACTTATTAAATCTCACTTTAAATTTCTAACATGGAGATTGATGATATAGATAATTCGAATTAACCCAATTTTCTAACATGAAATTTTAACCCGAGTTTAAAAATTTAAGAATGGGTTGGTTAGTTAGGATTGAAAGTACGGTTAGAGTTGGGTTAGGGTTAAACATTTCATATGTAAGGTTTAGCTCGAGTTGTACCTCTATCCTGCTCAACTTCAACCTGAATAATTTATTGAGTATTTAAGTGACTAGCTGTCCAGCCACCTGTTTCTTTGGTCCGAAAATCTATATCTACACACACACGCGTGTATATATATATATATATATATCTGGAAAATCTATATCTACACACACACGCGTAGATATATAAATATATATATATATATATATATACAGTATATAAATAAAAAGAAAGAAAGAAAGCCCTCTTCATAGTTGATGGTATATCACAATTAGTAACACACACATACAGACTGTGTACCCCAGTACTGCTGATCGTCTCTATGGCATCCGTATTGTGCTCCATGAAATTCTTGTTGGTCCTCTTTCTCATCTCGGCCGTCCCTATCGCCTACCTCATATCACTGGAGACAGCCAAACCAGTCACCCACGTCTACCGCTACCACAGCACCGGATGGCTCAGGGAGTGCTGCAAGTGGGACGATCTCAACCGTCGCTTTCTCGTCTCCTTCCTCGAGGGTGGTGTGGGTCAGATCCAGGTGCCGGACGACCACTCTCTGCCCACCGTCTTGGATGAAATTCCGGTGGTCAAAGACGCCGACCTGGCCGGAAACGGCTCTTTCGGCCTCGCCATCGACCGCCCGAGGAATCGTCTTCTGGTTGCCACCGCCGACGTGTTCGGGAATCGCTACAGTGCGCTGGCGGCGTACGATTTGACCTCGTGGAAGCGGGTGTTCCTCACCCAGCTCAGTGGCCCAGGTACGAACCAACGATCGATACTACAAGTCACTTAGATATTGTTGGTGTGAGTTATATATATATATATATATATATATATATATATATATATATATATATATAGATTGTTAATTAGTACAACAAGTTACGGTTGATGACTATAGCTATAAGCATATTTGATTTGAGGACTCCACCACCTCATTGATCTTCCACGCTTATTTGATGATCGGAACTTAATTGTTTGAAAATTGAAAAAAATAAAATAATACTAAATAAATTACACTGGCCGGCCGGCCGGAGATATGACAAAATTAAGCATTCCATTTCCATTTCCTTCCTTTTGTATGCTACATACAGGCCACTCACTTCTTTGTCAGTGACGGGTTGTATAATAATAATAATAATAATAATAATAATAATAATCATAATTATAATTATAATTATAAATGAAGGATATCTTGAAAATTTTACATTTTCTATAGCGCATGAGATTGTCCTTTTTTTAGTATCCTTGTGAAAATGAAAGATACTAGTGTAGTAGAAATTAGCTTATAATTGGAGTCGAGATGTCACGGACTCACTGTATACTTACTTGCATGACTCTTAGCCGTTTTAAGTCTCAAAATTTCAAATAGAATCAATATTTATTTGGAGAGTGATATCAATTTAGGCTATACCATAGTTGAAGTGGTAACATGTTACATAGTGGTCTCAGCCATTCAATCTATCCTCTTGGGTTTATTAGTCAAATTGTTACCATGTGAATAACCTACAAATAATTGTATACTTTTTTGAGCACAACATTAAAACTTATCACATTAATTTCCACCACTATTATGCTTAATGGGCATTGATCTGTTTTGACTTCCACCGGTCTTTGGAATCGAATCAAATCAAATCCCATCCCATCCCATCCCATCCTTGGTGGGGACGGGGACGGGACGGGGACGGAGACGATATAACCACCCTATACATACATACAGAATACAATAATAATTAGCCGTCGGCTTGCTTTGAGTTAATAAGTAGATGTGAGTGAATAAAGTTGTTGGCTCTACCTCCACCTTTTCTTGTTGAGAGTCTTTATTGTTTTCCTTTCGCGAAAGATGCTATAAATTTACTCTCTTGGACTTTGGCCATTTCATTGTCGTTCCTCCTTGGTTGGCTTACCAAACATATTGTCCAACCATTAAATCATTTTTAGTCAGTTTCAACTTTACTCCATAACATTAAAAAAATGTAGAAACCAATATGAATTGGAGATTTTTCAAGTCATTGAAAAGTCAAGATGCATTAGTTTCAACTTTGAAGAGCAGAGAGTCACATTCTATGGGCGTCTTTGACCCAAAGCTCTGCTCCCAATATAAAAATCTTCAGTCTCTCACGCTGACTGCTTCCATGAGCTCATTTCACCATATTTTAATGTATATATATATATTGTATGACAAAAATTAAAATTATTAGAGGGACTTATTCAAGAAATGGTTGGTCCACCAACTCAAAATTAATATTTTAACCCTTCAATTATTCATCCATTCTCATCATTTAGATCCTGCTTTGAAATCCTACTAGTATTTCTTACAACACCATCACAAGTTACAAAAATAAATCTTGCCAATCAATTAAAAAAAAAAGTCATAATTACACTCTACCACCTATGTTATATCCCAACGTTGATATAATTCCACAGACACTCTGTCAGCCATGTTATATCCCAACATTAACATAACTGACATCTTGCATCTTGCATCTTGCATAGCATACCTTCAATTTTTATTCAAATTTTCTAACCGGACATATATAATTGGATTATAAATTGTGTTTTTTTTCTTTTCTTTGAATATTGGATAGGAGATGAGAAATCATTCGCAGATGATGTAGCAATCGATGCTGAAGGTAATGCTTACGTGACTGATGCCAAAGGGAGCAAGATTTGGAAGGTGGGGGTGAACGGAGATTTCTTGTCAATCATTAGAAGCCCACTCTTCACTCCGAAAGAGTGGTACAAAAACTTGGTTGCGCTTAATGGAATCGCTTACCATCCAAATGGGTACTTAATAGTTATTCATACTTTCACTGGCAATCTATTTAAGATTGAGATTGAGAAGGGAGATGAGGTTAAGTTGATTGAGGTGGCTGGGGGATCATTGTCATTTGGGGATGGCATTGAGCTATTATCTCCGACTAAGCTGGTGGTTGCCGGCAATCCCACGAGGTTGGTTGAGAGCTCCGACGAATGGGAAACCGCCGCCATTGTCAGCAAGTTCAAAGGACCAACACATAGGTTGGTCACAGCAGCAACCGTGAAGGACGGAAGGGTGTACTTGAACCACATGTTCGGCTTGGGGTACCCCAAGAAGAAGCATGTTCTTGCTGAGGCAGTTTTTTCTATTTGAGAGGGAGGCACTATCATATTTTATTTGGGTATTTATGTATTTTTAACGTGTATCACCAAACTTTTGTTGTATGGAGAGGTTACGGTTTAAAACTTTAAATCCAATATCCGTCAATATATACTGTATTGCTTTTTCACGGTAATGTGTCAGTTAATAAACACTGTTAAATGACATCTTCTTTCGATCGTTTGAAAGGTGAAGCATACGTGTCCCTTGTGTGTGACTCTGGCCCATTAAGTAATTATTTGGATTCTGGGTTTGGGCCTAGCCACACTATTACAAAACGCCCCACGGTCCAATCATACTCCACAGCAACTATAACGTGACGAAAGTCACCAAGTCTCTTTCTCTATCATCTGATCCGTTTGTGGATCAACTCATACTCTCATAGATTGCGTTTATGTATGCGTGTATAATATATATACAGAATATAGATTTATATGCATATATGTAATTGAAGCTCGTCAAACAAACACAAGTTGAGCTTGAACATGTGTATGAAGTTGCCGAGCCAAGCTCGAGCACTTCAAAGCTTCACTTGGCTAGATTACAGCCTGCATGGAGCATTTTGCAATAAAATGTGATAGTTCGTACAAAATATAGTTTAAGGGATTATTTGTAAGTGTTTTTTTTAGTACTTTACTCCCACAAGAAAAAAAAAGTGCTTTTGTTGATATGGTAAAAAAAACAAATTTTTTTTTTCTAAATATGTATTTTTTTTTTGCTTAATAAGATTGACTTCTCGATCTCTTCCTTTTCTTCTCATGTCTTTTCTTTTTTTATTGTATAAAGATTATCACTTACAAGTTACAACTGCCCTGCATGTAGTAGTGTGTCAAAAAGGCACAGAAGGTTTGAAACTTTGGATTGCAAGACCATTGAGAGTATGCCAAAAAGGCAAAAACTTGGGTTGGGTGAACATTTAGCAGAAAACAATTCAAAACAAATACCAACCCAACTATATAATGTAACTAACATCCCAAGAAGTTTTGAATTATATATATATATATATATACAACTAACTCCAAACAAATGAATATATGAATGGTGTAATTAACAAAAAAAAAAAAAAAAAACTTGAAGAAAAAAGAAGTGCAAGAGGACACAGTAACAAAATAAGAGCATGAGTAAAAAGAACAAATAGTAAACAGAAGTACAAAGTACAACCCAGAATCTCATGAGTACTGGACTTACTCACTGCTGTCATGGAACTTGGTGAGAGGTTAATTTCTTGAAGGAATAAATAATTTTCAGATTTTTTCCATTTATGGAGGTTTCTTGTAGAGCAACTCAATTTCCTGATCTGTTCACCACCATTTTTTCCATTTTTGAAGGGTAAAATATTTGAGAGATCAAACCAAAAGATTGACAAAAACAAGACAGTGTGTTCAGTACTGAGAGCTGACTTAGGACAAAAGCCAAGTGGGTTACATAAAGAGAATATCATTACTTAGAGAAAAGGGAAAGTAGAGAGAGAGAGTACAAAAGAGGCTTTTTCTCAGACAATATTTAAGATCTCCTATGTTTTATTTGACTCCTAACTGTGCATATATAAATTCAACACTCAGATGGGATTGGACATATGATCTGAAACTGTGTCTCGTACACACCCTCACCAGGATATGATGCTTCAAACCCATGACAGAATAATAATAATAATAATAGTTTCCATGAACTGCCATAACAATTGCAATAATATATTTACCGAAAAAAAAAAAACAATTGCAATAATATTAACAATGGCACTGTGGTTTTATGTTGAATGTAAAGCGTGCTCTTGATAGTTGTTACTGTAGTTACTATCCAATTCCATTTGTTAGATCAAGTGAACTCCAGGATGAACCTGTGTGAATCCTACCCACATACACTTGATGAAGTTAAATAATTACTATGGAATCACAATTTTCCGTCACTACGATAATCGTTATAAACAGATTCACCTGACACGTTAAATTCAAAAAGAGTAGACACGGATACGACTAATGTAAATATAAATTTTTATTTATATATTTATTAACTAAGATAATTATAAAATTTTAATTAATTTTTATACTAAAGTTACATAAGTTAGAAGATAAAATTATTCGAATATTAAAAAGAATATATTAATCATATATGATATTACTATCCTATCTTGTCATTATAGTTATATTTTTGTTCATTATATATTGTGACTCTGTTTAATGACAATTTTTTTAAAACAAAAAGAGGTTGAATACTTTGATATATGTTCATAATGTTGTATACAAGATTATCATGTAATTATCTTATGTAAAAAAGTTTGGGATGTATTGGTTTAGTGTCTAGATTATGTTGACAAAGTGTTTAAGACATGTCTGCCAAGTGTTTGAAATAATAAAAATTATTTTTAAATTATGGACAAGATCATAAATTGTCGGACATGTGTCCACAAAGTGTCAATGTTTGGACGCGACATCTTCGTAGAAGTGTTCATGCTTCTTAGCTGGCAACCTTCATTGTCCTTGCCCCATACCAATGCGGGTTTTTACTCCTAAAATTCGTTTCCGTCCACACGTTGTAGGGTGTTTTGTCACTCCTAGATGTAAAGCATGCTTTTGATAGTTGTAATTGTAGTCAGTGTCCAATTTCATTTGTTAGATGAAGTGAGATCTAAACATGAATCATGTCTCCTCCAATTGATGAAGTTAAATAATAATCACTATTGAATCACAATTTTCAATTGCATTCCTCCTCCTTCCCATCATAGTAAGTTACAATAGTACTTTACAACATACTTGACCAAAAAAACCCTCTAGCAAAACATGAGCATATCCAACCAGGCATTCTTTGGACTAGCGATTATAACTTAAATTTTAGATATTTGCAATCACTCGCAAGCCAAATATATTGTTTAAACCATAATTGAAATTTGATATCTTAGAGTATGTTTGGCTCAAAGTGTGTTCAAGGGGTACAATTGTAATTCTCTCGTATGCCGGCGTGCCAGGGCATCTAAGTCTAAATTTGCGGCTACGCTAGCTTTGGCCGACCTATTGAGAGCCAAACAAATATTCCTGAATGCTTTGACTGATGAGGTCTTGTTGTCTTTACCTTATCTGACTTTGGCAACTGTAAAGAGCAAGAATGACTATCTCATAGGTTCAATCACTAGCTTCGACCTTAATTAAAAGACTTTGTTGACTTCTTTGAAGTTCTATTTTGTGTTTTCTTGTAATTATGAGTGAGGAGAGATAGAGAGAGAGAGAGAGGCCAAAAAGCACTTTAAGCAAAAGTAACCTTCTAGTCATTAACTCAATCAATAGTAGATGAAGATTATTTACAATTCCTTAAGTATTACAAGGCTTTGGTCTTAGTTACACTATAACATTATAAGGCCGAAGGCACCATGAATTATAAGCTAGAAACTTAATAACTAACTAAGTGTTACAATATTGAACGACTGAAAGCAGTAAGTTCAAGAAAATGGTAAACCTAAATTACACTTCTTAAGTTATATGAAATCATGATAAAGAAACAAACTAAATGTTGGAATCCACCGGAAAACATATGAAATGTAAGTTGTGTACTTTCGTGCAGGACCTTTACTCAGACATAAATGAGTTATATATATATTTATAGTGCAATTCAAGCTGAGCAAGGTTGATCATTGGATTGCAATACACGTGGACGACCGTGATGGAGTCTTGATACAAGCTAGTAGTAGCTCACGTGAGGACATAGGGGTGTGTTGACACTGATGGGACATCCAAAAGCGCTGAACAAGATAAGGAGCGCCTTTTGAGTGGACATCATGGAGAGAGTGATCGGTTGAGATCTGGTCAACCGAAGGAGGACTCTTTACTTTGATGGAAAAAAGCTTAGGCGAAGAGCCGCTATATTGGGTCCCTCGCGTTAACATGGCACTCATTCGTCGGCCTTGACTCTGGCTTCATTAATATGCTGACAATCTCACTTATGGGTCCCCTCTTCAAACGTGCGATGTGACCAAATTACTAATTTGAGTGCAAACATTGTAGTAAGTTAGTAACCCCTAACCATGCCATTTGAGGTTTGATTGATTTTACTTCAAGTATTCCTACAGTTAATTGACTGTTAACTCTATTAAAATCAATTAACATAAAAAAATCAAAATGTGAAAACTAAGTTATATTTTCCACCATTTTTTATTTATGAAAATAGTTTTTCTTGTCTTTTTTTTCCCCCCTCCTTTAGTTACATGGAAGAACTTCCTCAAACTAACTCTTAACACTAGCACTTCTATTTTACCTATAAAAAGAAAAGAAAGAAAAAGAGAGAAAAAAGCTCAAACTACCCGACCCAAAATAGGAATGGCTCGTTGGTCATACAAATTATATTTTTTTACATCTCTCCCATTGAATGTTCGAAAGATGGGTTAGCAGAAGTTTGTTTTCTGTGTGGTGTCAATATTAATGCCAAAGACACTTTTGGTAGCCCCCCTTTCTCTCTCCTCTATCTTGCTAGCACTTGTCCTTCCTTGGCCTTGACATGAAAACACTGAAATGATAGATGGATCCGTCACAGCCACTGCAAATTCACTGCGTTTTCTCGAAACAAACGAAAGAACAAAGAAACCATAAACAAAATAAAGAAAAAGAGACGGCCCCATCTTATATAAACACTTGTCCTACCAATCCAAAATAACCCAACAAAGAAGACAGGTAAAAGAAGCAACCCAGCTAGCCCTTCGTGAGTTTTAGAAGGTAATACTAGCTATACCCAGCTTTGTTCCCACAAACAAGTCCTTTCCTTTTACATGTCCTCTACCAGCTTCTCCTTCAACTCCCACTGAAATTGAGAAACCCAGTAGGCATTTACAGTTATACTATCCCAAAACTACCTTATTTTTCCCAATACAAATGGCTTCCAAAACTTTCACCAACTTAGTGTAAAGGTCAACCCGAGAATGAGCTTTTAGTATTGTTAATTAGCACTATAATAGCAAGCCCTTTGGAAATTCAGGCCTATAGTTGAGTACTTCATCCCCAAAACAAGCCAATTATTCCATATGGAAGCTTTTACCCCTTTAATATTCACCACACCCATTTCCTACACTTACACAAATAGTCCCATTGTTGGTACCATTGCAACTCCTTGGATGGACAGTAGGTTATGGAGTAGACTCCCACAGAGGCTGCTCGACCGGGTCATCGCCTTTCTACCACCGCCTGCCTTTTTCCGAGCCCGGGCAGTCTGCAAAAGATGGTATGGCCTCATATTCTCCAACAGCTTTCTTCAAATGTATCTGCAAGTGTCGCCTCGTCACCATTGGTTCCTTTTCTTCAAGCAAAAAGGCCTTACGAGCCATATCTATAGGAGCAACACTGATAACCATAGCAACATCAACAGAGCCAACTGTGAAGGATACCTCTTTGATCCAAACGAGGTCGCTTGGTACCGGATTTCGTTTGCCCTAATTCCACCCGGATTCTCTCCGGCCTCATTCTCCGGTGGACTCGTCTGTTGGGTGTCCGACGAGGCCGGTTCTAAGAGCCTCCTTCTCTGTAACCCACTGCTTGGCACACTAACTCCACTGCCTCCCACAATAAGGCCTCGACTCTTCCCTTCTATCGGTTTAGCTGTGACTTCCTCGTCGATAGACCTAACCCTAGCCGGAGACGACTTGGTTTCTCCATATGCAGTCAAGAATTTAACAACCGAAAGCTTTCACATGGATGCAGGTGGGTTCTACTCCATTTGGGGCACAACTTCTTCTCTCCCTAGGCTTTGCAGCCTTGAATCAGGTCGAATGGTTTTCGTCCAAGGCAAATTCTACTGCATGAACTATAGCCCATTTAGTGTATTGTCTTATGATGTTGCAGCCAACAATTGGTGCAAGTTACAAGCCCCCATGCGAAGGTTTCTACGTTGGCCGAGCTTGGTGGAGATCCAAGGCAGGTTGATTCTTGTTGCAGCTGTTGAGAAGAGCAAGCTCAATGTGCCTAGAAGCTTGAGGCTATGGAGCTTGCAATCTTGTGGAACATGGGTGGAGATAGAGAGGATGCCACAGCAACTGTATGTTCAGTTTGCGGAGGTGGTGGACGGTGGCCGTGGGTTCGACTGCGTTGGCCACGGGGAATTCGTCGTGGTGATGGTTCGAGAATCATCGGACAAGGCGCTGCTATTTGATTTCGGAAGAAAGAGATGGGTGTGGATTCCTCCATGTCCTTATGTTTATGGCAATAATGGTGAAGGTGGTGAATTGCGTGGTTTTGCGTATGAGCCTAGGCTGGCCACGCCGGTCACCGGACTTCTTGATCAGTTGACACTTCCCTTTCTTGGGTAGTACTGCTAGCTAGGTTTTAGTGTGTGATGCAAAAGTTTTATTTTGTTGCAGAAGCTATTAAGAAGAAGATGGTAGTAGTACTAGGGTTAGGGTTAGGGTTAGGGTTGGGGTTTGTAGTATATGTTGTTTTGGCAAGCAAGAAGTTACTTCTAATTATCATCAGTTATGTGTTGTTTGTTTAATATTAATGTCTTAAATTGTTCATTAATGTAATGTGAGTAAAGATGGGCAAAATCTTCATCTCTAACATGCGTACGTCTCTACTTAGCATTGATTTTTATATGTTTTAGACTGAAATTGTTTTATAATGCAATTAAATACTTAGTTTTGAATAAATTAATTATTTATACCACTAAAAAAGAATAAGTTTTAGCGGCTTAATTCACTGTTGAACTGAATATTCAAAATTCAAATAAGCATGAAACAAATTCTTAATTTGTAATTAACACTTAAAATTCAATTCTTAATTTTTTCAATATTTAATTTAATTTTTTACCAAAATGAAATGAAGAACAAAATTATGATACAATCTTTCTCTAAAACCAAAATTTCTTTCCATAAAACAACCATCAGAAAAATATTTTTGAAACACATGATTAGAACAATGAATTATCTCTCCGAACCAACCGCCACCCTTGCTTGGCTAGCATTAGCAATGCCAAATTTAATTTCTCCAAATCTGGAATTCCCAAACAGCCCACGATTTGGGAAGAGCAAGCGTCTTCCAATTTGCCCAACTAGTCTTTTTCCCCTTCTCTGTTCCTGAGCACCAAAAGTGAATCAATAATTTGCTTCTCGATCTGTTTTGCTTTAATTTGCTATGCACTTGTTTACACACCCCTTTTGGAATTTTAAAACATGAAAACCTGTATGGTGGAATGGTCGTAAGATTTGTCACGAGAAGAACCTCTTTGGGGGACCATGAAAACCACGAAGCCCTCCAGATTTTAGTTTATTTTTCATCCGATCAATGCAGTGTGTGCTCCCGAGTGTTTGATAAAAATAAAAGTGTGTTCCGACACATGAGTTGTCACCACAACCACACTTGGCGCGGGACTTATCCACCACCAGTTTTTAACCGATAAGAGAGAGACGAGGACATGATCAACAAAGTTGATTGATCAAAAGACTAAGAGGTCAAGGTGTTGACACCGACAATAGAAGGGAGGAAGGAGTGGTGGCTGTTGCAGAGACTAAAGGCGGGAAGAGAGAGGAGTCGACGAATAATCTGAACGAGCCGGCCACCGAAGAAGATCAAACGTTGGCTCCTCTCTCTGCCCAACTTGAAACAGCTACCACTCCTTACTCCCTTCTATGCCCGGTGTCACCATTTCAATCCCCCTTAGCCTTTCAATCACCTTTGTCATGTTCTCGTTGATCTCTTCTCTGCTAAAGACCCGCGGTGCATATGCCCCACACCAAGTGCAGTCACGATGACAACACATGTGTCACGAATAAATTCTTACTTTTATCAAACACTCTAGAGCACACACTACATTGATCAAATGGAAAATAAAACTAAAATCTGGAGTGGTTCATGGTTTTCATGGGCAGGGAAAGAGGTTCTTCTCACGGTGGACACATTTTTCATAGTCTCCCACCAATTCACAACTATAATGTCTTCCACGTTCATGTTCGCAGAAAGACAATCACCAAGTTTTCCATGTCTTGTTACCCTAAAAACTCATATATATATATATAACTGAAAATAAGATAGTATCTTGATTGCAGGAGAGAAGGTTGGAGAATAACGCAAAATAGAAGTTAATAGAATAAATATTATACTATTAACTTCAATATTTAAATTTCCGTTTGATCAAACAACAGTAAGTTATTGCCCTAACACATAACCACTTCGTGATCCTTTATTGCTATTATGAATCAATCTCATTCATGTACAAACAACAAGAAGTTCATTACAATGAGCTCATTCCTAAGAGCTCCTATTAACTATTGCAAAATTAAAATTGAGTGACAAAGGTAATGATAATTGTGACCATGGTCACTTTTCTTTACAATGAGCGTCTGTGAGTGAGTGCTCATTTGGTGGTTAAAAAAATATTAGATGGTGCGAGACCAAATGGTCCCGACTAGTCACAAGCTGATCCCGAACCATCTAATAATTTCTCTGTTGTTAGAGGGTGGGGTGCATTGCAATTTATTATACTACTTAACTTTTGAAAATGTTGCAATATACCTATTTTTCAAAGAGGAGGAGTTATAATATAGAGTATTTAATAGTTAAGGGGAGCAAATTATAATGCAAGGGACAAGCAAAAACTTCTAATAGTATACAAGCCTTATATCAATGGGTACCCAATGGTCAACCCAGTGACCTCACAAGTTTAGATTGATCCAAATATTTTGTCTGCAATAGGTCACATTAGGTAACATGTACCATTAATAAGCTTCATTGCCTAATATATTGTGTTAAAAAGAATTAAGGTGACATTTCTGTACAACATTACATGGAATACAATAAATTCTTCTGCTCGAGCCCATGAGAAGCATCCTACCGCTTTGGGAGATTAATTCACAATTTTTACTAATAGAACTGTACATCAACACAGAAATATTAGAAGAAATGCCAGAAATAGAATAATAAATTTCATTAAAACAAAAACCAAAAGAAGAAGAAGAAGAAGAAGAATTACAAAGCTTAAATATTTAATTCAGCAAGAAAAGGAAAAAATAGAGCTTCATACAAGTTTTAGAATATTTGGCATGTAAACACAACATTAAGCCAAACAAAAAGGATTATTCAGACCAAGCTGGTAGCCAATCTCATCTTAAATTTCGAGAGATTAGTACATGACAAAAGAAAAATGCTGGGATTTAGTCATCCATTCGTCCAATCTTTTTTAGCCTTTACCCATCTGAATCCCACAAACACTGCTAATGAATCATCGCGAAATGATCGTTGGGCTCCATATGTTCCAAGAGACACTGAGCAAAGATGGTGAAATTCAGTACTACAACTGAGCAGCCTCTCTATATACACAAGCAGGTGGCGTAGTAGGAAAAGGTAATATCCCAGATATGCCATTCATCCGCTGATTGTATCATTTGACTCTAACCTGGAGGATGAGATGAACATTCCTCTTGAATATAGACCTCAGCTCTTCATTAGCTTCCATACCTATTCTCCTGTATTAATAACAAGCCAACATTATTGTAAGAGATTGCATCCAGTAATTAAGAAGCAGCTGCCATTTATTTGGAGCCGAAATGAAACTATAAACCGAGATTTGCCAAATGTATCGGTACAAGCTCGCCATGTTATATTTAGAATCAAACTTCAAAGGGAATGCATAAGAAGAACAAGGAATAAATATTTTTACTATGCTCAGGACATCAGGAAGTCCTAATTCATTTATTGAGACACAAATCAAAAATCCTGCAAGATTCTTGAGTTTTTTCACCTAAGTTCACATTAAATGAGGATTGTCCGAAAAAAATTGGAACCGCATGAAATCCCCAGTGCCCTTGAATTTTTGTAGAAATCCCATACATATCTATCCTCCCAGGTCCAAAATTTAAGACTTACGTGGTAATGTGAACGTGTAAATGTGTAATTTTGGTGTCACCAAGTGATATGCCATCAAGAGATAGACAATGAGTGTTTTAAAAGATAAAAAAAACAATAAATCAATACAATGGAATCAATAATCTCTGCGTGTAAAAAATTATAAATAGCCATTATTTTTTCAAGTTTCCAAATAATGTAATTGAGGGTGCAAGTCAAGGCAAATCAACCTGAGTACTAGAACAACTACTCCTTAATGGGTTGGTTTTTTCACCCAACTAGTTCAGTCCAACAAAGGAAAAAATAAAAACAAAAAATATCATTGGTGTGATTCTGGGTAGGGCAGATGATTACTCAAAAGTCAAGAACCAACCCCCAGCAGGTATACAAGTTTAGTTGTATACTATCCATGCTACTATAGAAATAGAAGCAATAATATGACTTTGGGAGGGTCGGCCTGATCAGAGACTCGACTTGATCAAGGCATATCAGACAATAAGAAAAGATACATTACATATAAGACATACAATTCTTAAAAAACATGAAAATTTCATAAATAATAAAAACAAAAAAAGGATGTATAAAAGAAACTAGATTTAAAAAATATGACATCGATTGAAAGATTAATATAGGTGATATTATGCTAGACTACTACAACATCACATAACAATGCATAATAAGTATTAAATCAATGTCATCATCCAAATCTAGAAAACATGGACTCAAAATTTCTGGTGGGGTCTTTTATGGAAATTCTCTAATTTGAACGGTGAATATGGAAAATGGACATGATGTAAGATGTACAGATGAAATCAAATCACATTATTTAGGAAAAAAGAAACCAAATCACATTCCCCTTTTCAGTGCCATCGCATTATTCCAGCAGTCTCACCATCATGTTTATCTTTACTTTGGATACCATCTTCATCTTCACTTTCCTCATCATGCTCCTCTATGTTATTCTTGTTGTTGTGAGATTAGGTCATATTGATGGAACTGTAAACTATATGGATATTTAATTAGAAGTTTGTTTAGAGGTAGAATTTTTCGAATATTCAAAAGATCAGATTTGCTTGTGATTAATTGATATTTTGAATATACCTCATGCTTTTCATTATTCATCTAGTTCTTTAATAATTTATTTTTGTGAAAAAAAAGAAAAAAAGAAATCAAACATAAACTTCTCTTGAAAAGTTAACTAGGAAAAAAAAAAAAAACTTCTCTTGAAAAGTTTGCAAGGCAATGATAGGATTTTCTTGCATGTTTATTATATTTGAAATGTCTTAAAGTTGTGAGTATTCATTTAATCTATATCATATATATTTTATTTAGGGTAAATTAATCTAACTCCCTGTAGTTTAGCCTTTGCACCACTAAATTGAACTTTTGCAAAAAATAACTGACACCTCTATCAGAGTTATCATCCTTAATGTCAGCAAACGACATACGAGATCTCACAAGTTTACCCTCAATACGATTACAGTCAAAAGAACTAGATGTCATGGTCAAATTTTTCTCTGCTCTCTCCTTTGTCATATCTTCTCTTCACAACTTCACCCCATCCATCGCTGTCAAAAGATCCTCTACTCCTAATAGCTGGTCTACAACAATCCCATAAGTCACATTTTATTTTCCATAGTGAATTATATATGAATAAATAAATATATTTATATATATATATAGAGAGAGAGAGGGATAATATTTACACACATGGTTCAACTGACAATATTCATTCTTGGCTGAAATAAAAGTTCACTTTTTTATTCATATTACGATAAAAATATGTGATTTTGTCGAGTTGATAGAGACCCAATTATAAACATGGAATAATTGTAAATTGGGGTTCTGGAGTCGCAAAGGATGCAGAGGGGGGGGGGGGGGGGGGGGGGGGGGAAGGGGTGGGAATTTGGAAGCAATTGTATCCTCTTTTTTTCTCACCAGTCCAATTAATAATCTAGATTCATTGATTTCTTAATGTCAGGGTCCTCTATTTCACACTAAATTTGAACTAACATAAAAAACAAGCTTGAAGGAAGGAGATAATGACTTATTCACAGTGTTGCAACTAGAATCTTGAGAGGTTTTTGTTGATTAGGGGTTGCCAAAAAAATAGAGGAGTTGGTGGCACCACCATTTTAGAAAGAATATTTGGTACTTCTCCCTCTAACAATTCCAAACTGCTACACCATCTAAATCTCCACCGTCACCCATCCACCATCTCAATATATTATATATATCCACACGTACATCTACACAAAATTTATACACTCAATTCTGTATAGCACAAACCTTGCAAAGCATCATAGTTGTCTAGCTCCATAATGTACATATACTGATATACATATAAAATATAAGGTAAATTACCCTGACCTCCCTTGAGGTTTGAGGTAATCACTATAAGCTGAAGCTTTTTTTTTTTTTTAAAAAAAAAAAAATCATTCTTGCATCCCTGCCAGAGTTAGTCAGCCAACAGTTTTTAACATTTGCATGTTTTTTTTTCCATTTTATCCATATTTTCTTTTCAATACCCTTCTCTATCCCTAACATTTTTTCTCCTCAATTTCTCTCTCTAAACTGTTCCTTCCATCCTCTGCCACTGCCGTCTCTCTCTCTCTCTCTATATATATATATTCAAAAATATTGCCTCCACAAGTCCACCGCCGCCGCCCACACACATATACGTAAGATTGATTCCATGGACTGAAACATAAAATCTAGCAATATACATAAGATGTATAAATTTGAAACAATATATATACATACTTGACGCTTATGAAGTAATCAATATTGATTCCATGGATTGAAACAATATTTACTAAATCGAGACAATAATTGGGTTTCTCATTAAAAAAAAAAAAACAGTAGCTATATATATAACCATGGGTTTGAGTATATATACACAGTTACACACACTTTGTGTTACCATGGCATAAGGACCACCTACTTTGTGTTCAGACTTGTAGTGTAACAATTGTTGTACTCCATATTTCATGAATCCTAAATCATTGTTTCTAAATCTTCACCTTGAAAAACCTAGCACTTCAATCGCCACTTCAACTCAAAAATCCGAACAATCTCGCGCAATTAGGTGATTGCGGATATGGGAGGTGGGACTAGGAGTGGAAATCAAGAAAAAATGGCCAATCCATTGCTGTGTCGTAATATAGCGTGTATACATATATCCAGCGCCATATATACATACATATATATATTGTGTATTTAATTTTTTTGCAAAAGGTCAAAATTGGTGTTATGTGAAGTTCCTTTAGTGGACTTAACGGTCCATTACCAGCAGGGGAGGTATGGGAAAGTTAACAAAACCTCAAGGAAGGTTGACTCAATTTTTTTCAAAAGTTTCGTCTAATAGTGACCCAAACTTCAGGGAAGGTCGGGATAATTTACCCTAAAATATATCATGTTCAAGGATTCATGTACATATATATCATTATAATACACTCAATTCCTTATAAACAATCATGTTCTAGGATTCATATACACATATCATTATATACAGGATTCGAATCAATTACTAATATAAATTAGAGTTTAGTGGTGGTGTGGGTCTTTCGAGGTGGTGGTGGTGATGGAAGGTCGAGGCAGTAGAGGTGAAACCATGAAAGGGAGAGGCAACCTATAAGGAGGTAGTGGTGGTGGGTACTGTGATTGAATGGGTGTGGCGCTGGTGGTTTGAATTTTTAGAGAAAATTAGTTGGGTTTTTCTTCATGCCAAATAATTTTTCTCTAATATATATATATATACATATATGTATATATGTTGCAAGAAATGCCATTTATATAATACATGAATTGTAGAGTTTTTTTTTCTCGATAAGTTCATGTAAGTGTGCACACACAATATTGCTCCTAGGAGGGCTCAAACACTCAACCTTCCCTTTGAAAAGAAGAGATCATACCATCTGGGTTAATGCCCATTGGTGAACTGTAGAGTTATCTATATGCCATGTATAGAGTTATCAGTCATTAAACAGGATATCGAGTTAAATTTGTCATTTCATCAATATTGGCAATCAACTTAAAGATTTTGAAAGCATTAACAGTTATTTAACAGATGTGGAGGTAACTGTAATTTTGGCCAAACCTCAGGGGAGGTCGACCACAATTTTCACCAAAGTTTAATCTAGTAGTGCAAAGCGCAAACCTTAAGGGAAGTCAACTTATCCTATTATTTATTTGAAATAGAAAGTTTCAAATTATTGAGAGAGAGAGAGAGAGAGACCCATTTGGGCTTGAAAATTTTAAAAGAAGTCTTCACTTTTGATGGTTTTTCATGCAACTAGTGAGCTCTAAGTTGGAAAGACTTCAACTCTTGAATATGATGGCAGAAGAAGAGGACTGTAAGAGAGAAACTATCTATTCAAGCTTGAAAATTTTAAAAGAAGGTTTTCTTTGGTTGGCTGGTTGGTAGGTCTTCAAGAGACCCATTTGGATTGCCACACAAGATATGTCTCGTGGCATGGCCAGACAAACCAACTCATACCACTATATGTCTCACAACCAAATCAAATAATCGGATGGAGAAATTTTGAATATCGTGCATCATTTACCCCCATCAAAGTTGTTGTCTTCTCCATGTGAACTTATGATTGGTGGAACACCTATGGTTACTCATGTTTCAATCTTCCTTCTCTTGACTATTGAGGATCTTGAAGTAGGGGAGATTTCCTATCCTAGTTGGACGAGGATACAAAAGTGGATGGAGGGATTGCCCTACTAATTAAGTCAGACTGAAAGGGAGATATGGTCTAGAATAGGTGTGGGTAGGACTTGAATGCAATGAGGAGTTGACCAATACTTAGCTTAGATATTGGCTCAGGAAGGAAGGGAAAAAGAGGATAAGATAGAATATGGTTGTTCAGCTCTACAAGACCACAAATGTCGAGTGTCGACACGCATAGGGTGTTTGACACAACATGTCCTTAAAATCAAGACAAGAGGACAGAGAAAGCTTTGAAAGGTTAATCCATGTCCCTTTTTGAGTCGTTCAAGTGACTTGTGCAAATTAGGCCTCCACGCTACCAAGTAGACTCCGATCCATGAAGAAGACTTAGGGCCCTAAGCCGTTCAATTAACATTAGCTCTAGGGTTAGCTATTGGAGAAATAAAGCAGCAGCAGCAGACGAAGAAGAAATTATGGGTTGATGATATTTACATTGGCAACATAGTTTTAGATTTTTTTTCTCAATTCTTGTAGGCGTCTAACATCCATACAAGTCAAAAATCTTGTCAAAACATGCAACAAGTTGTCCCACATCGGATTTGGATGGGGAAGGACTTGGGCATATAAGGGTAGGTATGCAGCACTATCTAATAACTTAGGCTTTCGGGTTAGAGAACAAGCGCCTGACCTGTTACATTCGGTATCAGAGCCAAACCTAGTTCCTTGATTCAGGAGGAATTTGGGGCTGCCCCGGGTAGGTAGGGTGGCCCGACTGCAACGAGGGCGTTGCGAATTCGGGTGGGGGAGAATGTTAGAGGGGCTAACTTGTCCCACATCGGATCTAGATAAGGAAAGGCTTGGGCATATAAGGGTGGGTATGCAGCACTACCTAATAGCTTAGGCTTTTGGGTTAGAGGGTAAGCGCCCGACCCGTTACAGTAATCCTATAGCATGGTCATGTCTGAGATATTGTAGAAATCACCCCCACTAACTCTATAAACACGAAAGATTCTTGCATAAAGAGATCTCATGATCCCTAACTTTTTTACACTTTCCATAAAACTAGCCAACTACATTCACACTTGCCAGGGCTGCAATCCTAGTTTTAGAATAAATAGGTGCTGCCATAGTGCCATATATTGTATGCTTACTTGTTGGTATAGTCTAAAATCCATGCCTGGAACAATGGAATGATAGGTCAAGAAGCTTCTTTCCAAACCAGAGAGAGCTTAATTCTCCACTTCACTGAAGCCAGATTGTTAATCTGAAATTGGAGATTGAAAATTTTTCATTTTTGACTATAATGAGTGCATTTAATTCAATCATCCTCTTGCTTAAAAAGAGGCCCCAATTCCTTTCTTCACAAGAAGCAGATTGATTAAAGCCTACAAGTTTGATTTTCACCATGGCTACTCCAGCCTCCTAATCTAGATCATCTTTCATTCAGGTTTGCTTCTCTTCTTCGCCTCCATTACACTAGGGTTTGACGCATTTATGCATTTAGAAATTTTGAAAATCAAATCCATTTGTATTGTTGTTGTTTCTTCATTCTGTTCAGCCATCAAGCTCGATTTATGATTATCACATTGTGAAATTGACCTGAGAATAAACCAAATAACCAAACCATTATACAGGTTGGGTTTTTTTGGTTACCTCGATTCTCATAATATTAAGAACCAACCAGAGTAAGATTCTATGTTGTTCATTGAACTCAACCAAATCAAATGGAATTGAAGCCATAATTAAGTAATAAAAATAGAGGGAACAACATAAAAGATGTAATTTCTTAACCTCAAAAGAAATCATTACCCTATTTTAGATCCCTTCTTCCCCACAAGAATCTTGCGCTGGCTAATTTTATGTGTGATGAAATGCTGTTCGATCCTAAGAGAGCCATCTCTTAGCTCCTTCCAATCCATCAAGCGATGGTCAATGCCATACGGGATTTCCTGAAATGAGCAAAATTAACTGATCAATATAAATCCTTTGACAAATAATGGTTATGAATAATTATTTGGGCTAAATAACTCCATGTACCTGATGTATGTGGTCTAGCAATCTTTCGCGGACGACTTCTAACGATATATTCTTCATAACTTCTTCACTCATAGTGAGTGGATCTTCATCCCAAGGTCTTTTAACTGCCTAAGCATAAAAATACCATTGAAGAGCCAGAGTTAGGCGCATGACTTAGGTGTTGTTTGATAACTCAATTCAGTGCTTAATTCAGAACATATTAATCGCTTATCCAATTAAGTGCGTTTGATAACGTAGTTTGAATATCGCTGAAAATGGTAAACACCACTTAAAATGGGGTAAAATTTTAAGTGACAGAGACATCACTTATCGCTGAATGATGAATGCTTAAAATTAAAAAAAATTCAAAAATTATTTATTTTTTAATTACCACTTAAGAACTTCAGCACTTAAATTTCAGCTCTTAAAATTTTCAGTATTTAATTTTCAATTTTATCAAACAGCACATTAGTACAAAATAGACACTGGTTGGGAGAAACACTACTTCCAAAGGTTCTATTGTTTCAAATTTAATATGAAAATGGCAAGGTGAGAGGAAAGAGGTTAAGTTACATATAAAATCAATAATGGAGGTAAACATGCTTCTATTAAGTGAAAAAAATGTTGGTAATTATCACAATAAGGACCTAACTTTTCACTCTTTCTTCTTTTGGTTCGAAGATATTGATAGTTGATACATACATTAAGAGGCATATCCTGGAACCTTCAGCTATTGAAGGAAGAGCCATTTCCATTCAAAAAGAATTTGCAGAGAAAATATTTTTTAAGATAAGTGTACAACCAGACGTGATAAGCTCAATACGTTCAGAAACAGGTTTCCTCCAAAACAATAAAACACAATATATAGTCACATACTACTGAGAGTTATTCATAGATGAAATCATTACTAGGTTGCAAGCTTAAACTCTATGAAGATACCTTCGGCCATGAAATGAATGAATTTCATGGCAACAGGTCCTTTTCATGCTAAAGTAGTTAAAACCATGAGAAATTCTACAAATAAGAGAGAATCAATCATGTTATGAAAATGCTATATCTAATATCTGACACTCCTGGCTGCCCTCTTTTTATGCAGAACTTATGATTCAGTATGAATAACAATCCAGATGCATATTAGTTATGTGCAGAACTGCATATCATAGAGGTGACCCCAAAGTGAACCGAACTATCAACTTCCAAAGGTACAAATGTAAAATATAACTAGCCGGATGACAGCCCTCACTGCCGGCCGACGAACCACCATCAATGATCCAAGAGCCACTCACTGGCCAAAGCCACCATCAACGATCCAAGAGCCACTCACAATCACCGATCCAAGACCACTCACCATCAGTGATCCAAGACCCACTCACCATCAATGATCCAAAAGCCACTCACTGCTGACGAACAACCATCAACGATCCAAGAGCTTGCCGATTTCTCACCGGCCAAAGATATCGCCGGCCGACAGCCTCTCAATACCGAATCGAAACCCACATCTCTGATTCGCAAACCTCTCTCTCTAAATCTTAAACTTGTTCTTGATTTCTTCTTGGTCGAATTTGGCAACTCAAATTGTTAAATACTCCACAGGTCACCTTCTGCACATACCACCGACCAGGACGTTCACCAACACGGGAAATCCCAACGATTGAAGGCTGAACCGAGCTAATCATCTTGGCGACTCAAAAACCCCCTTTCCACTGTACGTAGCCATCTGTCAACCCACCACAACCAGGATTTTGCCATAGGGACATGAGGCTCTTGCGCCAAATTCCAGCACTGGCAACAATCAGACTCCAGCGACTGTTTCCTTCACTGATACGTTCCTCTTCCTTGTACACACAATTTCACACCTATTTACACATCTCTATACAGATACACACACACACACGTTACAAACCTCTCCCCTCTGCAAATATTTTTCATATATTGCCTGCAACTGTCACTCATTGACTTTGTGTGCATCATTTTACAACAGTATCACTTTGATTTTTGTTTTGTTTGGTGTGCATCTTTCTCATCACTGATTTTGTGCATATTGACCATTTTTCTTTTGCACATTGGTCATCTTATTTGCATCACTCATTCCTTGTGAACAGTTTTTGGCATTGTACATAGATATGGGCAATATATCACCATTTTATTATTATTATTATTATTACCATTATTTAGTGTTATGTTGTGGCCTGAATTTTGTCTCGGCCCGGGTCGCGTTGCGACTCAATTTTGACCCAAAAAATGGGCTTTGTGTAACCCAAAGCCACCAAATTTTATGACCCATTTTTTGCTTGTGGGTTTTGAAACTTATAATCTCCTAATTTTTGCATAGTGAAAACTTTCATGGGATCTTTGCCGTGGACGTAGGCACATCACCGAACCACATAAATTCTTGTGTTTTGTGTATTGTCCCTATTTCGTTTTATGTCGTGTTTTGTGATTGTGCTTGGTTCGCGGCTATTTTTCATAACATTTAGTACCATTAATAATATTATTATTGGTCTTACGTAGTATCTTACTTTGTTATTAGTTTTATAATCATATTTCAGTATACATGATATTTTTATCTAATTATATCTTGACTCTTCCTTTGTTGGTATCCAAGATCGGATCTGAAAAGGTGGTGGGTTAGTGTCAGGTAGACAACCGACTATAAAACGCATGTCAAATTTTTGATGAATTCTCACTAAAATAAATAAAAATACCTCAAAAATAAGTCACAAAAAATTAGGCTAGCAATATGGAACATAGGAACATTAACCAGTAGGTGCAATGAACTAGTGGATACCTTAAAACGAAGAAAAGTGAACATAATTTGCTTACAAGAAACTAAATGGAAAGGTGAAAAAGCTAGAGAGATTGGGAAGGGATATAAGCTTTTCTATTCGGGAGGAAAAGATAACCAACGAAACAGGACAGACATAGCAGTTGATCACACTACATGAGGGATAAAGTAGTAGAGGTGAGAAGACAAGGAGATAGATTAATAACTGTTAAAATTGTGCTAGATGAACATATCTTGAATATAATGAGTGCATACGCTCCTCAAGTAACATTAGATGACACTACAAAGAAACTACTTTGGGACTCATTAGACGGATTAATACAATCTATACCAAATCATGAGAATATTTTCATGGGCGATGACTTTGACGGACATGTAGGAGTTGATAGGATTGGATATATGTGAATCCATGGAGGATATCGTTTTGGAGAACGAAATGAGATAAGAGAAACACTTTTAAAGTTTGCAAAAGCATATGACTTTGCTATATGCTAACACTTTCTTTAAAAAAAGAGAAGAGCACCTAATAACATATAAAAGTGGAATGAGTAAAACACAAATTGATTATTGCTTGTATAGAAGAGGGGAATGGGCTTCATGTAAAGATTGTAAAGTAATTCCCGGGGAGAGCCTCACAAACCAACATCGTGTGCTAATTTTAAACATATTAATCAAAGGGTTTAAATATAAAAGAGCAAAAAAGGGTCATAAGAGCATTAAATGGAAATATTTAAAAGGTAGTAAAATAGCCACATTTAAAGAACAAATAATAAGGAATAAGCAATGGAATTGGAATGATGATGTAAATAACTTGTGGTCCAAAATAGCAAATAATACGAGGAATAAGGCGAAAGAAATTTTGGGCGAAACTAAAGGAGGGAAGTTCATTAAGAAAGAGACATGGTGGTGGAGTGAGGAATTACAACAAATAATTAGACAAAAGAGGAGAAGTTTTAAGCATGACAAAAAAGTAAACTACAAGAAGACTTAGACACGTATAATAAACTCAAAAGTGAAGTAAAGAAGATAGTAAGAAAAGCCAAACAAAACTCACTAAATGTCTTGTATGAAAAACTAGGCACAAAAGAGGTTGAAAAAAATATTTATAAATTAGCAAGAATAGGGATAGATCAACTAATGATCTAAACCAATTTAGATGTATAAAGGACATAGGCGACACAATATTAGTCAAGAAAGCGATATATTAAATAGATGGAAGAACTACATCCAAAATCTATTAAATGAGAAATATCCTACAAAAGTAGAAGAAAATGAAGTTAACATAGGAATGATAGATAAAATCACCAACAAGGAGGTAGAGGACGTACTTAAGAAGGTGGGGGAGTAATAAAGTGGTAGGCCCAGATAGTATTCCCATAGAGGCTTGGCGAATGTTAGTTAACGTAGGAGTTGAGTGGCTAACAAAGTTGTTTAACAATATTTTAGAACAAGGTATGATGTCGAATGAATGGAGAGAAAGTACAATAGTACCACTTTACAAAAACAAAGGGGATATACAAAATTGTGGTAACTATAGAGGCATTAAATTAATGAGTTATACAATGAAACTATGGGAAAGGGTAATAGAATAAAGACTAAGGAAGGAGTCCATGGTATCGGATAACCAATTTAGATTCATGTCGGGAAGATAAACAATGGAGGCTATATACCTAATTAGGCAATTAGTTGAAACATGAAGGAGTAAGCAACAAAATTTACATATGGTTTTATAGACTTAAAAAAAGCGTATGATAGGGTCCCAAGAGATATAATTTGGTACGCCCTAAAAGAAAAACAAGTTCCCTTACAAATTATAAAAAGTATCAAAGATATGTATATAAATATAAAAATTAAAGTTCGTACCACGTGTGGTGACACTAGTGAGTTCTCCATAAATGTAGGATTGCACCAAGGATTAGTGCTAAGACCATATCTTTTTGCAATAATTTTGGATGAAATAACAAAAGACTTCTAAAACGAGATTCCATGGTGCATGATGTTTGCCGATGATATGTTTCTCTTGGATACCTCTAAAGAGAACTTAACAATAAAACTAAAAATGTGAAAAAATGCTTTAGAATTGAAAAGATTGAGAGTTAGTCTAACTACAACCAAGAATATGAAATGCAAATTTAATAAAGAGATGGACATTGATAATATAATGATAACACTTCAAAACAAAAAGGTTACTCAAAACAACCAATTCCAGTACCTAAAATCGATAATACAAAATGGAGAGATAGATAGCGACATAACTACTAGAATAAGTGCGGATTGGACAAAATGGAGGCAAGCTATTGGGATATTGTGTGATAAAAAAATAACACTTAAGCTAAAGAGAAAATTTTATAGGACAGTTATTAGACCAATTGTGTTGTATGGGGCGGAGTGTTGGGCTTTAAAAAATGGATAAGAACGCCTTCATGTGGCGAAATTGAGAATGCTAATGTAACGGCCTGCTTCATGAGGTATGATATTGTTTGCTATAGGCCTGAGCCTGCACGGTTTTGCTATTTAGTTTTAACCCAAAAGGCCTCATACCATTTGGAGATAGAACCACACATATAAGCACTTCACCCTTTTCACACCCAGGCGATGTGAGATGGAGCACACTGTAGCCCTTGCCAGTGTGGTAGTTCGTCCAATGTCTCGCACTCGCTCACATCACACCCACCACAAGGGTAACCACAATCCAACCCCTAGGAGGCCCAACATCTCCGTCGGCACACTTCCAACTGGGTCAGATTCTGATACCATTCTGTAGCGCCCCACCCTACCTGACACAATATTGTATGCTTTTAGTTTACCCAAACCAGAGACTTACCAGGGGGTCACCCATCCTAGTACCACTCTCGCAGCGTACTAGACCCTTCCCACAACAATATTTAGGTGCCTATTAGGAATCGAAACATAAACCTCCTGGCGCCTGCCCTCAATGCATTGTTCCTGGCTACCAACTTGGCACTAGAACGTGTTGTGTCAAAGAAGCGTGCGAACATACATAGAAGTACTTCACCTTCCCCAGACGATGTGTGATCATGACACCCGTAGTCTGCCAGTGTGGTAGCTCGCCCAGTGGCTCACATCCGCCCACAGAGGTAGGTGGATGATTGGAGTGACTAGAAGAGATAAGGTCCCTAATGAGAGATAGTGAGAAATTAGGTGTAGCACCCACATGTGAGAAAATTAGATAGTAGACTGAGATGGTTTGGACACATATATGATATATCGGAGACCTAGCGACGCGCCGATGAAGGAAGACTAGTTGTAATAGAAGGTAAGAGATAGAGAGGACGACCAAAAATAACATGGGATGAGGTTATTAAAAATAAATTTAAAAAGTTAAACATGGTAGGGAAAATGGCATGTAATAGAAAAGATTGGAGAGAGAATTCATGTGGCCGTCCCCATTCATATGGGATTAAGGTAAGGATGATAATGATGATGATGATGATGATGATGAGTACTGCATAGCATAGAAGGTTGTTAACAACTTAACAAGGTATCATAGCAGGCAAGTTTTAAAGTTTCAATTTCACCGCCTCCTAATAATTGTAATTAATGCACAATTTTTCATTGTGGAGAGTCTAGACAAATGTGAACGGATGTGTTGATGATGCTGGTGACATTCACGTTACCTCTTGGTTGCCCACTTGCCCTTAAAACTTACATTACCAAATATATAAAAATATATATATACTCTTATCTTTTTTTAAGAAAAGAAACACATAAATTTCAATTTTCATCTACATGTTCAGTGCTCATTGCCAATTCAAAAAGAAGATAATCCTCTTCATAGTGATGGTTGTCGTCATCATCATCCTTGCCTTTTTTTTCCAAAGAAATGGGGTAAGCCAAAAAAAAGGCTAGCCCAGTACATGAAGCTCCCACCATTGCAAGGTTTGGGGAAGGTCAAATATACAAAATCTTACATCCAAATGCGGAGAGATTGTTTCCGTTTCAAACCCATGACCTCCAGGTCACAATGGAGCAACCTTGTCATGATAGCACGTTCAGTAAAACACAACTATTTGTATTAAATGAGGAATGGTGCATTTTTCAACATCCATAAAGAAAATGCATCATGAAATAACACATTTAGCAACAGACAGACACACATATATATAGTTTATTTCCAAACACTACAAGAAATAAAACTTGGATTTAAATGGGAGAACTATAACAATGGCACCAGCAAAGAGGTACATGCCTGCTCCATCAAATATTGAGTAAGATTTTTTACTCCAGAGCCCTTTAGTCCTGAGATCATAAAATACCTAAAAAGGAGAAATCAAGGAATCAGATGCTATCTCAAGCCTCCATATTCAGTCATCAAAAAGGGAAACCTACCTTTCATATCCTGGAAGATCTTTGAATTGCTCAGCAACCTTCAACAAGTCTTTCTTTTTTTCAACCAAGTCAACCTTATTCATACATAACACACGCTTCTGCTTTGGGTTCACTTGTGAACCCATTCGGTTGATCAATCTTACCACTCTTGTATCAGGCCTGTATCAATAAGAGAATTGCAAGAAACAATCTATCAGTAATCCACTTGATGGTTGAAGAGACAATTGTGCAAGAAGTGGATGAGTTGGTCAACGTGGATTTGTAGTCACAGGATGCTACCTGGCTGGCCAATCTCCAAATGCGTTATAGTATACATACAAGAGTATATACACTAAAATTATAACGGCACAAGATTATGCCATTCAATAGCACCATCAAAGAGTTAATTTAATGAAAGCAGATTTTCATAGGTAGTAAGAAATACTTAAAAGGTACTCTTATGTAAAGGCAATTTTCTTTAAATAGAAGAAAGCACAATCCATATGGAGACTATTGCATGAAAACGAGGCAATTTAGAGCTGATACCAAGGATCCATTATGACTCACCACAAAAAAAAAGGTATAGCGCATTACGGGACAACATGCCTAACGTTTTGCTGAAAGAAATGGATCAACTTTGATACAGCAGGACAGTTAAACCATGTGATGTTGTGGCTCGATAGGAGGAAGCAGTCCTCTAGCTTAGTTTCCTAGGCTAGGAAATGAAATTGATTGTCATGGAGAAACAACAGACTCAAGAAGGTAATGATGCAAGAAAGGAAAATGTTGGAAAGATATGCCCAAAAGCTCCGGTACTGGCGTACTGCTGTTGCTATGCAAAAGTCTAAATACAAATTTTGGACCAAGGATATGAATGTAGTGTTTAGGGGGAGCTTCTGAGGGGCTTTAGAAGTACTTTTAAGCTCTAAAGGCCTTTATAAGAAAACATGGGTACTTGGTGAAAAAAGACAAATAGATAACTAAGAGAAGCCCAATCATCTAAAGTTCATTACCCGAAGCCAGTGAGAGTTACCTCTGAAAGCTGACTTCTTGGAGAGTCAGATCAGTACTTAAGCAATAAATTTTAAATGACAAATTTGTCCCTTAATATTTAGGTTGCTATCTCTAAAGAATACCAGAGCAGGCAAACTTCTCCAGCCATAACAAGTGGCAGGACATAGTTTGAGATCCATTCTGAAATAAACGTGTCTCTTCTCTGTGTCTTTTCTGTATGCCTTCATAGTTTCAAATATCAATTATAAATTTACAAAGTTTTGATCCATATGTTTTCTACAAACAAATGTCATGTAATAATATATATTTATATACACTTATATATAGGGTGGAGGAGGATGAGCAGAATGAAATGTAGTTTGGCAAGGGGACAGAGAGGACAGCGTATGGAGTGGAGATATTTTTCTGAGGATGAGGTGATGGAAGCTATTATGACTTGCAGTTAAATAATGCTGCCACTCCGAAAGGAATGTTGATGGCCTTCTTTCAGCAATGTTAGGATGTTGCAAGATCAGATGTTCTTAAAACCATTAATCATTTGCACGAGCATTGTAAATTTGAGAAGAAGTTAAATATTTCTTTAATTATGTTAGTTACCAAGAAAGGAAGAGCAAAGGACCTGAATAATTTTAAACCAATTACTCTGATCCAGGCAGTAGCTCTCTGCAACGGCATTGAGGATCAAGAAGGTGATGGATAAGAACATTTCGAAGTCTCAAAATGCATTTGTGGAGGGTTCCGAAATTTCAGCTGCATTCTTGGTAACAGATTTGAGAATAAGGAGTGGGTAGCAGGGAGTAGTATACAAATTGGATATTGAGAAGGTTTATGATCACAGACAATAGGTTCTCTCGTACATTACCGAAGAAGATGGGGGTTTTGGGAAGAAGTGGGGGAAGAGAGTTTTGTATACCACTATAAGATTTTGAGTTCTCATAATGCTTGCCAATCAGTTTCTTTAGTAGCTCATGGCAGCTTTGTAAAGTGATCCATAATCCCCATTTCTCCTGATCATGGTGATAGATACTGTGAGTCAATGATGGGGAGGTCAGTGGAGGGTGGATTATTAAGGACTTTCAGATGGGGTTATTAGGAAAAATCCTTTGACAGTGCATAATATTTTATGTATACATCCTTTACAGCACCCCCTTTGGTGCATATTAGTAATAACATTATTTATCAAAAATTTATAAAGACGGGACCCCCTTGAAAAAGCATATTAGTAAGTGAAGTATGAAACCAAATGTTAGTAATGTGAAGCTACAAACTATAGGCCTTTTTGAAGAGTAGAAACAGAAATCTTCATGGAATCGAAGTAATAATAATAATAATTGTTGTGACAAAGAAACCACGGGATCATGAAAATCCAACGAAAAGCGAATAAAGCAATCACACACTAACAAAAGATATAACGTGGTTAGGCCAAAACCGGCCTACATTCACGGATGAGAAGAGATTCCACTATGATTCTGTAGAGAAATTACAATACTAGAGTAACAACACCATATACATGTCTTTTCACCATGTACCACTCCACGAGCCTGTCTCTTCGCTATCAGTGCTACCAGTGTTTTTCTTACTCTACCAACCCATAAACTATCTCTACCCATGACTCCCTCATGAGACTAAATCTCTCTCAATCTCACAAATCTCAACCCAAAACCTATGTATCTATTTATAGACTTCCAAACTCAATGCCTTGTTCCACAAGGATTACAATTCCTTGAAGCCCAATACTTGTCTTACAAGAAACTTCCTAACATAATACAACTCTAAAATAGAAACCTAATTAGAGTAGGAATTTGAGACAAAATTCCCAACAATAATAATAATTGTCAGCCTGAACAATTTGCATGTGGAGTCTCAGTAAACAAAATCTTTCATGAAACAATAATTAAGATCTGATTCAAAAGACAATCACAACATTTAGGAAAAAACAAAAAAGATGATCATAACATTCATCATTAAAATCGTTTTCCAGGAGGACTACATTAAAAAAAGGAAGATGATGAAATTCAATACAGATAGTGAGAGGTCACTGACCTGTTAAGATGTCTGTGAACATCAAATATAACCATGAGCACATCATAGAGATCAATTGATTTCAACGCACTTTCAACACGAACTTTCATATCACTGTGAGGGAATCCACTTTTTCTTAATATAATTCCTGGGGTGTCAAAGAAACACTGAACAAGAAATTGGTTACACGTCTTCCAGAAAAAACGTTATAAGACTGCTTACCAATATATTGTTTAAAAAAACATGAAATCATAGTAAAATACCATGCATTTGGATGTTAAAATAATTCAGGTTTGTTTTGTTAGTAGTAAACATTAATAAGCATTTCAACACACACACACACACACATATATAAGCAAACTCATCTATAAATATATATATAAAGCAACTTTAACAAGTTCAACAGCATGTCAAGTTGTTAAAAAGAAGAGAGTATAATGAAAGAAAAAAAAGTCAATTCTAAACTATGATATGTTTCATTAATTAAAAACAATTATGATCAGAAATAATGATAGAAATTTAAATAAATGAAAAAGTGTTTTTTTTGTTTTTGTTTTAGTACATATATTATTTTATGAATTTGTAGGGGGGAAATTATATAATGCATCTAATACGAAAGTCAAAAGATATAAAATTGGAAAAGAAAACAGTGGTTGACTTTTAGAAATGCATGCACATACAAATATAAAGTCAAAATTAAAGATTTACAACCGAAGACAGGCTGGCTATTTTTTAAAATTACACAGGATAGCAATTTGAAGGTTTAAGAGGGCAAGAGGTGTTTCAAGCCTTAGAAACCTAACCTTTATTTACTAGATGGGAATTACATCAAAAATTATATCAAAACAAAAGCTGTAGGAAGTAAAAAGAAACCAGGATGCAATTTTTAAGGTGATCAGCATATTGGCCAAGCTTCAGAATAACAATACAAGAAGAATCAAGACTTACATAAGAAAAAAATTTATATAAGAACTTTGAAAGTTATTATTATAGTTAAAGTTAAGACCAAAGTCCTAATCTTTCAATAGAGAGCCAGGTAGGAAGAAAGATGGGATGGGGAGGGAGGTAAAAGTAGTGTGAATGTAGATTGGTGTGCATTCTGTAACGTGGACTTGCCATTCTAAAGAGGAATGCTGTTACAGAACTTTACCAGTTCATTTACCAAACATACTCCTATATTAGTTCACACAAGTCCAATATGCCAAATCAAAAGAAAGCTGTTTGTAACTAGGGCATTTTTGGATAAGGAACCCAGAATGTTGGCAGATCATTGAGGATGAAGAATAGCATATAAGAGGCTCTGATCTATTCAGAATTGTTTGGTTGGTAAAGATTATTAAAAACCATTTGAAAGAACATAATTGGCATCAGTGAACAACTTAATGGAAGATTATAACAGTAAAGTCCCTGTAGGCCCGGACTATAAAATAATCCCAGTAGGACTACATTCCATTATGGACCTAATCATTTAAGAGGAAAAGCAGAACTCAAGTTCTAAATTGTAAGTGATTAGAACAGGAAACCACTTCATATGCTCAAAAAACTAAAATTAAAGACCCTGGAAATTAATGCATTCCTAGGAGTTCCCTCTGGGGGTTTGGGCAAGTGACATATAATTCTCTAGGCTTGAAGTACTCATTTGGGTGATATGATTGGAAAAGTACAAGGATCTTCAAGAAGTATGCTCCAATGGAATTTTCAAAATATTGGGTACGTCTGTGGGAAAAGTGCAAGCCTTCGATGAGTTATTTTGGACTTAATATAAATTTTTTGAAACACTCCCATAGATGTACCCATATTGATGATAGAAACAGATGAAAAGCTCAAATGTGGTAACAAAGAAGGCTGGCCTACTTCTGAGATAAATGGAATTTCTTTTTACAGCATATTCCATTTAATTTTGATTATTATTGAGTCAGTTTTAAAGAATAATAGCATCATCCATTATACTCTCGTGCAACATATTATGTTTTTAAATGTACAAGACATGTCCACGTGAGTTATCCATATTTTGGACGCATTTCAAGCCGAGTCCGTGTACCCTAAGATTTAAGATCTCGGGAGGTCTGACATTTAGACACATACCCGTACCCAATACATGTATCCAAGTCAACGTAACATAGACCCTAGATATGTGATTGAGCTTGAGAGATCTTTGGTGACAGCGAGCCTTGGCGCAATCGTAAGGTTGCTCCATTGTGACCTGGAGGTCACTGGTTCGAAACAAGGAAACAACCTCTCCAAATGCGGAGGTAAGGCTGTGTACATCTGACCCTCCCCAAACCACGCAATGGCAGGAGCCTCGTGCACTAGGTTTGCTCTTGAGAGATCTTGGGCATGATCTTCATTGATCTTCGTCTCTATCATCTCCTTGTGATTGTAGACTAATGAGACATAACTTTGACACATATATGGCCCCAAGTATTAGTCAATACATGACTCACTAAATTAACAATCTTAAATTAAAGTAGCTGGTGGTTCAGCAAAAAGAAAGACATAGTTTGAATTTTGTGTTAGGGTGAGGTTGTAATAATTATTGTGGTATTAAATTAATGAATCACACTTTGAAATTTTGAGAGAGAGTGATTGAACAACACCTAAGATAGAAGTGTCGGAGAATCAATATGGATTCATGCCGGGTAGGTCAACGATGGAGGCTATTTATTTATTGAGGAGACTAATAGAAAGATACAGAGAGAAGAAGAGATATCTCCATATAGTTTTTATTGATTTGGAAAAAGCCTATGATAGGGTACCTTGAGACCTCACATGGAGGGTTTTAGAAAAGAAATGAGTCACAAAGGGATACATTGACACAATAAAGGACATGTTTGATGGTTGTGTGATTATAGTTAGAATGCATGTAGGGAAAACAAGTGAATTCCCAATTATTGTAGGCTTACACCAAGGGTCAGCATTAAGTCCATGCCAATTTGCCTTAGTTATGGATGAGCTGACAAGACACATCCGAGATGAGATTCTGTGGTGTATGTTATTTGCCGATGATATTGTTTTAGTTGATGAGACTAGAGAAGGAGTTAATGCCAAATTGAAGGTTTGGAGAGAAGCTTTAGAAGTAATAGGGTTTAAGATAAGTCAACATAAAACATAATATATGAAGTGTAACTTAAGTAAATCAAGGATGTAGTGAGGATTCAGAATCAAGAGGTACAAAAAAGTGAATATTTTCGTTATTTAAGCTCAATTATTTATAACGAGAGAAAAATTGGAGATGACGTTCGTTATAGAATCAAGGCAGAATGGGTTAAATGGAGGATTGCATCTAGTATATTGTGTAATAGGTGAATCCCCTTACGATTGAAAGGGGAGTTTTATCGAACAGCTATTAGATCAACCATACTTTATGGTACCGAATGTTGAGCAGTTAGGAAACAATATTTGCATAAAGTGAGTGTGACAGAAATGCGAATGTTGATATGGATGTGCGGTAAATGATAGAATTAGAAATGATCACATTCAGGAGATGGTTGGAGTAGCACCAATTGGAGATAAAATGAGAGGAAATCGGTTAAAATGGTTTGGACATGTGCAAAGAAGACCTTTAAGTGCACCGGTTAGAAAAAGTCCACATTGAGGGTAATACTACGGGAAGAGGAAGACCAAAGTTAACATGGATAGAGTTAGTAAAGAAAGATATGATAGCATGCAGATTGACTGAGACAATTGCTTTACATAGATCGGAATGGAAAGATAGGATTCATGTAGCCGAGCCCAAGTAATTGGGAAAAAGCGTGGTGGTTGTTGTATCACTTCACTTGTCCAAACGGTATACAACAAGGGACTGCAGATATGATCCTGATCCAGAAAGTCGAGAGATTTCCTTTTGCTCAGTCCTTTACAGCATAAGAAATTAAAGGCAACATGCTCTCAAATTGATCCTTGAGAATACCGGGCGCAGACAACTTCCTTGGGTTTCAGGATTAATCAAAAATCTTCTATATTGTGAAACAGCCAAATACTTTTTTGCAAAAAGTAGTCAAATCTTGTAACAAGGCTTTTGGAAGAAAGATGCAAAGTGGTCAGCTCTAGGTTTAGTCATTTTCAGGGTTGACAACCTCAAAATAGGAGCTGGGGCTGTCATGTTATTAATAAAACTCCTTAACAAGTTGAGTCTAGAGCATCCCTCTAGCTTTAAATTGGCCAATCAGGCAAGATTAATGACCACTCTGTATAGATATTTCTGAGAGGATGATCTCTCAAACTGTTGGGAGCTCTCTATACATTGCATAAACTGTTAGCTTATTAAGGGGCCTTTATACAGGCCCATGGTAATGCTTAAGAGCTGGTGATACAAGACGCTATTTTACTTTCTTTCTCGGGGGATGATTTGGACAAGTGTTATTCTCTATTATCTAATGAAATTCAGTATATCTATGAAATTTTGAGATATATTCATAATCCAAGATTCCAAGCACAACGTTAATGAAAATATAGGCATTTGGTGAAGCCATTGCTTTTAAATTTCCACTTTTGGGAACAAATGCACCTCATAAGGAAAGACCATGATCTGAAAGTAAATATAAATATCAGTTGATTCATCAAACAGAAATTAGACATACAATTTGGGTGTTTCCTTTGGTCATCACTCCCAATACTTCATGTGTAGTTGTATTTGTCTTCCGTGAAACAGCAGCTACCTTTGTCCCAACCTATCACGAATAACAAATTTATAAACTCAAAATATATCTCCACATGCAGTCATTAGAAAAATTCTGGTTACAGAACATTTAAGAACAAATAAAATTTAAATAATATTATATTTGGTACTGCACAAAACATATATGTACATGCATGGATAAAGAAATCAAATATAAAATGCAATAGAACAAAATTCCAGAAAAGATTATTTGAAAGAAACAAAAAGATTCTTGTTATCATTTTTGTTGACAACAAGTAACAAGGAGTAACTATATTTTAGAATAAATAAGATTACATTCATATGTACCATTGCATTCATTTTAATAGCTACACTATGCATGAACTCCCTATCAGTGTCAAAATTCAAGACTGAAATCCCAGACACAAGAACACCGAAACTGGAATTGAATAAACCAACGAGCTGATGTTCCACAATTGAAATTCAAATGTCAATTCCTTTAAGTTTTTCTAATTTCTCTTTTCCCAGATTTGCCAAATAAAAGATAGAAGAAAACCTTTCCATGGAATTCAACCTTTGGGCCGCATGCATTTAAACACCAGCTCCCACAAAGAACAATTTATTTTCCTTTAACTTTCCCAATATGATACATTGAGTACTAGCCGACCCCATTCATATGGGATTAAGGCAAGGATGATGATGATGATGCATTGAGCATCCATGGTATCTCATGATATATAAAACTGATTTATAAAAAAGTACACTATAAGAAAACATCCATTCAATACTATTATAGAACAGTGGAAATGGCATTGTTAGAGATTATATGGGACTTGGATGCAATCTTTCTTGTTGACCATGAAGAGAGAGAGAGAGAGAGAGGAAGAAGAAGGCGAAGAAGGAGAAGAAGAAGAAAAAGAAAGAAAATAACTAGCAGCCTAAGGCATGTATTCACTGCACAAAGAGAGACAGCACAACATTATCATTATACTTTTTTATTTGAAGACCTTCAAAAAAGTCAAGGATCCAATTTCCTTTTTTCTTCCTGGATCAATAGTAAGAATTGAACCTTAGACCCCACCCTCTCTAAAAGATTACAATCGATATACTTTGATACCAATTGAGAAGTGCAGGACTATAGCCCGGGACTCTCATGTGAGAGTTAGTGCAGGGTCCATGTTCCAAACCTAGAGGGAAGTGAATAGATCTTGTCCAATATTCAGTAATAATAACTATTTTTTAAACTATTACAATTATATCTTAAACGTAGCAATATGAATCAGTTAAATATAGAGAGGTAAAAAATAATCCATGCAACCATACAAAAACACACAATTTTTATGTGAAAAACCTCAACAGGAAAAAACCACGGTACCTAGTCCAGGCAAATCAAATCCACTACGAGAAAGAGATTTTACAACAAGGTTCACATTTCCTCACCAGATCTGCTTCTCCACTCTGTGATTTCATCTCTAGTAGTTAGTCATCCAAATTGTGTGTTTGTTGTATAAAGACACTTTGGTGTTGAATTCTCCGTGTAGAACAAAGATTATAATATTCACCACTTTGAATAATAACCCGCTATCTAATGCAAGGTGTAGATGATGAAAAATAAAATATGCTCGTGCTCTCTCAATAATGAGTAGAGAAATCTCTGTATCATAATCATCATCATCAGCATCCTTGCCTTATTCCGATATGAATGGGGTCAGCCATATGAATTCTCCCCGCGTCATACCTTCCATGGAAACTAATTTTTCTCTTCTTACTAGATCATTTATAGGTCTCCGTTGTATGTATCCAAACCATCTAAGTCTACTCTCTCTTATTTTCTCGCTGATAGGTGCCATTCCTAATTTTCCTCTTTCACTTTCATTAGTGACCCTATCTCTTCTTAGTTATTAAAAAAAGGAAAACAAAACTTTTTAGAATTCTGATTTAGAGAAGTTTCCAAAACCTGTACGCAATCAACCGAGCTATGAAATGACAACTACTGTCCAACATTTGATTGGTCAAGCACTTAGTCAAGCTATTCTGAACTTCAATATAATTTTTCTAGAAAGCTTTCTCAATCAGTTGACACATCAATCGAGCCATTAAGTTTTTTGTGAAAAATACTGATTTAAATAAATTTATTCCAAAAACAACTCCATGCATTCAAAACATCTATTACATGAATTAAATCATGCATGCATTGTGCCCTAAAATGAGAATGCATTATTATGAACCTTAATGATGAGTTAGCTATTTAAGAGGTGATTTTACCTTTTTGCCTTCTGATGTGTATCTTCAAATTTTGATTTGGTCCTTAGACATGGGCACTAGCACAAACTAACTAGCTAAACAAACTTTTGAAAATATAATCAAAAGTTAAAAATAAAAATACATACTCCAACTTTATGAATTCATTATATAGCATCATTCCAAACAATGCAACATTGTAACAAAAGATCCAAATTCTATAAAGTCCAACAAAATAAATGAACTCACACCATGATACCTATCAATGCAAACATAGAGTTGCTTGCTCATATATGGATTCTCTCCCAAAGATAATAAAATATAAAATAAAAACAAAGCAACCCACTAAAATCTGAATGTTGCAGGTACCAGTAGCTCTTTACCCCTCCTCCACAAAACCTCCACAATTTGCATCAATACTTGCTAACATTATTTTAAAATCCAAACAAATTCACTGAACAATAAAAGGAATCAGGTCAAGGGCCAACGATGAGGTAAACAAAATGGAATGATGCTATATAATGACATCATAAACGTATTAATTAACAATTAATACTCATGGAACATACAAAGTTCTAAACTTCTGAAGGTACTGACCCACACAGCAAGTAATAATAATAATAAAAATAATAACGATAATAAAAATAACATTAACCATACTAATATTAATAACTAAAAACCACAAGGTAGTGAATTAGCGAAGGCAAGGGACAAAACCAGACATCTAAGATTTCACTCTCCCATGCCCCAATGCACATGGTTTGCATGGGTTGGAAGAAACAGTATCTCTCGAGAGGGGCAGCCTTACCCTTTTGAAGAGTACTCTTTCTAGTCTCCCAACTTACTTCTTGGCTCTTTTCCACATGCCAAATGCAGTTGCTAGGAGATTGGAGAAGCAAAGGGACTTCCTGTGGGGTGGAATGGGCCATTTGATGAATTGGGGGAAGGTTTGCACTCCTTTACAGCTAGGGGGGTTGGGCATCACGTGGTTAGGATTGTTCGATAAGGCTTTGTTGGGCAAATGGAATCTCATTCAGAAGGATTGGAATGAGTTTTCCAAAAATATTCGATTCAGGGTAAGGAGTGGGAGACTCATGTGGTTTCTGAAGATTCTTGGTGTAGAGACAAATTGCGGGTATGCAAGTTTCCATGGTTATTGGCTCGATGGCGAAAGGGTGAGTTGGGATGTGTGGTTCAAGAGGAATTTCCATGATTGAGAACTGGAGGAGGACACCGAATTCTGGGCCTTGCTATACAGTCAGGAGGTGGATGGGGAGGGTATTGACAAGCTGATTTGGTCAGGTTCTCGAAGGAAAATTTTTGAGGTGCGCTCATTGTATCATAGTCTTTTGGATGACCGGATATCTTTCTTTCCTTAGAAGGTCGTTTGGAGATCAAAAGCCCCCTTGAAAGTGGCTTTTTTTGCATGGTCAGCAGTCCTTGATAGGATTCCAACGATCGACAACCTTTAGGAGGCGACATCAGATTATTGTGAAGTGTTGCATGTGCAAGAAGGATGGAGAGTCGATCAACCATCTTCTCTTGCATTGTCCAATGGCAAGGGATGTTTGGGCCATGATTTTTGCTCTTTTCGAAGTCCGTAGGGTTATTTCCGATTCTACGGTGGACGCAATTGAGACTTGGAGGGCCACACCCCTTTGTTTATGGTCGAGGCAGTAGAGAGAAATAGGAGGTCCTTCAATGGGGTGGAAACTCCGATTTGGTCTCTCAAACATTCTATAGATAGCTTCAAAGCATAGCTAACTTCTTTTAATATAGGCTCTTGAATCCCCGGGTGCGCTCCCCTCTTGTCCATTTTTTATGATATTTTAGTTATAAAAAAAAAAAAAATAGCCGATTCATTGTTTCTCACAATGAAAATTTAAAAGACATTAGATGAGTGGATAGAAATCTGCATATATATATATATATATATATATACCCTGACAGAGAGAGAGAAGAGACATTGCAAAATACAGATCCTGCGGTTATGCCATTTTGGAATAATCTACATTCGGGTCTCTAACTCTGAGTGAAATATATATATATATATATAGAGAGAGAGAGAGAGGTTGCTGGAACTGCAACCTAAGCAACAATTGGGTTGTCTTCAACACTTAAAAAGAGAGACAGAAAGGGAGTGAAAACTGAGATCAAAGATATAAACTATAAATATCCCTAAGTTGCTGGATTTATTGGCCAATTGCTGGAATTTGGTTGACATTACTTGAATATTCATTGATCAAGTGTTCCATGGCATAAGATGTTAACAACAAAATTTTGATCCCCAAAAATGAAGAAAGGCAGTTTTCCAGTACATTCTTGGAGTCAGCTTGTTGGAGCTAGTAATCGTAAAACATCACAATCAATAATCTGTAGTTTTATGTCCAGTAGCTTTTTCAAGAAGGGTATTTCAGGGTGTACGGGATACGGATTTGAGCTGCCAAAAATTGATAAGGAGAAAAAAAAAACTGTTCAAGGGGCAAAGAGAGGGCAAATGTAGTTTTGGGGAAAATAGATTTTAGGGAGTAATCTTCTCCCTAGAACACTATTGCTTCCTTGGTCTTGAAAAACTCAGAGATCCATTAAATGGTTCTAACACAAGGTTGGTCTAGGACATGATGACAATTATGATGGCATAGTTACAATGTAGCATCAGACTTGAGGGTTCGATGAATTGTGAGAGAGGGGTTCAGTGAGTCTCAGCAAGTATGAGAAAGCATAAATTCTCCATTATCAAAGTCAATTACCCGAAGAATTTTCCACCTAAACAAGGTGTTGGAAGGAAAAGATTAGGGATGGAATCTTTTTTTATATTTTGCACAAAGTTACTGTTCCAAGACTGAAACCCACGTCCTCAAGATTGTCAATTCAAGTTTTTACCATTACACCAAGCCTCGATTCCCTAAATAAATGCATTACCTAGTACATATCCCGCCTATACGGGGTAGTGAGGGAAAGAGTGAAGAGTCATAACATTTGACATTATTTTGCACAAGTGGTTTTCTCATACTTGAACCCACATTTTCACACAAGGCAGTATACACTAGGCAGTCTCTGCTTTTTCACTGCATAATGTATCACTATCGCCTCTACTATGTAATAAACTCCCTAATGGTATATCTTTTGTAGGATTTGTCCATCCATCATATGTGAACCATATATTTATTTTCCTTATCCGCACAAATGCAGACTAGTGAGAGAGGGCGCACAATTGGGAAAAAAAATCTTCTGCAATTTGGAGCCCAAGAAACAGGGAAGTTTGGGTACCCATTCCTACAGCTAGACTTAAATATCACGAGTTTCACTGCCCCCACCACTTCAATTAAATAGGCCAGTTATCCCATCTCATTCTGTCAGTTGTGCAAATTACTCCATTAACAAAGATTTCCAAACATCAATGTCAAAATTGAAATTTTCCACAAGCATTAGAACTAGCACTTCCTTTCCAACCTTCATTCTCTCCTAACATGCACAGCGCGTAAACGGTTACTCAAAATTGAAAAATAAGCTTGACCGAATTTCAATCACCAAAAGTCCAAAAACAAAAGTTTCCACACTGCAAATACATACTCAATACTCATCATATTCGAAAAAATAAATTGGAAACGAACCATGTTATTGGTAAGAGCGGACTTTCCAGCATTTGGAGCTCCAATAATCCCCACTGACAACGATTTCTGGTCTTCCTCCTTCACCACCAAATCCTCCTCGCCATCCTCGTCCAACCGCTCTAATGCTGCTTCAAGCAGAGCCTTCGCTAGCACAGCTGCTCGGCGTTTCTTCTCTTCTTCCTTCTCCAAAATCCTTGAACTCTGCAACTGGGTTTCTTCCCCAAAGATTGCTCGATTGGTTTTTGCCCGAAACTTCTCGTCCCACGTTGGTTTTTGGGAGGTTTCGGCCTCAGAATCCAAACCTACGTTAGGCAGTGCGAATTGGCTGCTATCAAAGACAGAGTCACTGTTCTCGTCTTCGGAATTGGTACTGGTGGGGATGTCTTCTTGAGGTTGGGCCGCGTAGAATCGACAGAGAAACGTCGATCTGAGATGGGTTTCTTGGGGTTTCGAACGACGAGTTGTGAGGGTTCTAAGAGCTCTCAAAGCCTTCATTTCAAAGCTCTTAAACTTCCAATCAACGATGAATTGAAATAACAAACATATTTATATACATACACAAACACACTAGGGATTAACAAAAGCAATAATCGGAGGTGTGATGGGTTTTTACTTTGAGTCGCAGAGAGAGAGAGAATGGAAATGCAGAGTCAGGGTTTTAGCAAAATTGCTGAAAACGGGATATGTCGGTGGTTTTTTTCGAGGGTTTTACAATTATTAAGCTATACAGCCCATATAGCCCAATTACTGTAAGATCTGGGCTGGGTTTCATCAAAGTTCTTGACCCATTTAGGGTTCAAGCCCAGATCATTCTGACACTGAAACAACCCAGCTTACATAAATTATATATGGTGTGCACGTGGAGAACTACAATGCAGTGTGTGCATCATATGAATCTCAATCATACGTGCATAACACGTGTTATGCACGTATGACTAAAATTACGCTGGTACTGGGGCATTATAATTTTTTTTCGTTATGCAAAGTAATCTTCTACTTTTTGAAAGAAAATCCTTTGCTTAAATAAGGTATAGCAAAACGATACCGTTTTAAGTGTTGTTTTGCATGTTTTATCCGAAAATGTCACTTGAAACTAAAATTATAACATCAATAAAAATTTCTTCCTTTAAATTATATAACATCCTACAGTATAAGCATGTGGTGTTACATCATCAACTCACTTATGACAGTGCACCGCATAATTATTTATGAAAACTAATTAATAGTTTGGCTAAATTCTACTATTTTGTGATTGATACGAGAGTATGTAACTTCATTGATTTAAACTATCAACCGAATTTCATCATTAAGCGGAACCATCATGTGCGAGTTTAAAGGCGAGATCGTATAAATGAGTTTAAAGTCTGCAACATTTGGACTCAAATGTAACCTGGAATAGAGTTTATGTAACTTTGTTTTACTCTCAACTACAGTCCCTTCTTGTGTTTTTCCTCTACTTGTTTTACTGTACTTTTTATTTGTGATTGGAGTGAATTTAATTGTAAATCAATTTAGAAATTAAATCAATCACAAAAATTATTCAAGAAAACCTATTCATTCATTCTAAGTCTTTACAACATCAAAATACACTAAATTAACTAACCACTTTCACACGAAGCAAGTCACATTTTTTGTAGTTGTAAGAAAATTACTTTGTTCAAAAATTGTAGAGCCTTCTCATGATAAGAGTCATGAACTCCCTATATTAACCACTAGATTGTGACAGTTTTTAAAATTTGTGATGAGATCAACCCTGACAGATAAAAGCTCATTTTGCTACACTCCTCGACTTGAAAAATAGGTCTAAATAACATTACTCTTCTGAAAAAGGCCAACCCACAATATTTACAAATAGAAAAACCTGTGAAGCTCAACATGAGTGGTGAGGGAGGGAGAGGGATGACATTCTCATAGACGATAACAATAAAATGCCAAGGCCATCTATAACTGAAAAGAGGTATTACATGGATAAAAACTCAAATCACATGTATGCTGACAGAGTAAAATTTTGTTCAATTTTTATCCCTCAACTCATGGTTGAAAGAATGGCTCTCCTATGGCCTTCTCTTCCGAAGGATACAACACATGAACCTAAACGGATGAGACTAAACTCCACTATTAAAAGAATTAAGACCAGGACTTGCCAATCAAGTTAAAATTAATTCCACAATCTTTGACTTCGGATCCCAAGAGACGTCCCAGTCACGCAGAAACGGTGTCAGACTGTCAGCTAATTTAAAAAGCCATTCGACCAGCAAGCCTGCTTTCTAATATCCTTCTGTCAATGGCAGCATCAATTGAGCTCATCTGAAACACGGAACCACGTATATGAAAAAATTAGAACAGGACCATGACCACCAATAACATGGCAGAACCTTCTAAATATTACAGCTTGCTTCTATGCAAAAGATTCCAAAACTATACAGAAGAAGCTGACCTGGGCCAAGTTCGTATTCACTGTTCGATCATAAAAACATATTGCAATGATGATACGAATGGGCAAAAATCTGTTGGGTATATTCTCATTCCACCCAAACCTCAACATCTCAGAATCAAGCATAGAAAGAATACATGAATAAATAATAAACATTTCGCAAGAGCAAATACATACACTCTTCCTAATGGAGGATGATGCTAGTTTGGCGAATCCTTCAGTTGATCACTGGGAGCTTGTCAGAAATGTAATAATTACCAACTACCAGCAAAGATAGTGTAAATACCTACTTGAATCTTTTGATGACCATGATTGGTAGATTGCTTGCCAACCAGAGAATGGCAATAGAAGAACAAATAGCCCGTTGATTAAATTGGTTTAAAATAAAAGGCTTGTGTACTTTTTATAATAAGCTTTTTTAGACGGGAAGAAACAATGGAGATACATACAGAAATACCTCAATAAATACGAAACAGTGTGTAACAACTGAATCTGGAAAACAAAAAAGATAACACCTACCCATACGGTTAGATGTGCAAAGCAACTTCGTATTCGCATTAAGGGGCAGTTAAAACTTACCTGGCTAGTTTCATCATGCACCTGATACTTCAGTAAGGACATTCTTCTTTCCTCCTGCAAATATTTTACATCATTACCAAGTGTCAAAGGTTCACAACAATAAGAGAGGTAAAAAATGCATCCTGAATACAAACTGAGAAAGGACAACTAACCATGGACATAGCCTCATCATCCCAAACCAAATAAACCTCATTTGTTGCTGGCTGGGTAGCAGGAACTTTGTTTGAAATTACAGGAGGAGGTCCAATTGAAGGACCACCAGTATTTGGGCCAGAGGCATATGAATGTGAAGTCATTGATGCCCCACCTGCAATAACCAAATTGCATATCATGCCCTAATATTGCAATAATGACCATACATTCAATAAAAGTTTAACCACGCCCAACTTGATGTACCATAACACCATAAAATACCTGTGAGCATTCAACATAGGTGTCCATAACTGTAACTTACAATTCGGTGGCTCTAGTGTCATAGCGGGTTTGGAACAGCACTTACATATATTGATTGCTAAAAAACAAGTTGACCCATCTAACTAAAATATCATACGAGTTCTTTTTGCACTTGGAAACTGCTTTTTTGATTAAATATTCATCAACTTGTTCAGTTTTCGACATTATCACAATATATTCTTGGACAGGCCACCCATGTTTCAGTCCATTCAAAGTAATTGTTGTTGATGCAGACCCTGTTACCTGGTAACTTGGAGAGAACATTACTGAAGAAGAGCCATAAGAAGCCCCAATGCCAACCTCATCCCCCTCTCTCCCTTTCTTTAAGGAAGGTAAAAGGCCATTTTGTAGCTCATAGACACTAGACAGGCTGTTGGGGCATGGGAGGTTACACTGGAAACATGCCTAACTTTTATTATTATTTTGCGCAAGTGTCGTGTTCTCATGCTTGTCAGCACATGTTTTTATCATCACACTAAGCAATAGCTCATTTACTAAAAGTGAGGGTAAATATTATTCCTGGCGCTAAAGCCCATGTATATAAGGAGGTATACTCAAAAAGCTAAAAGCATATCTCAGAAGTGAAAGAATGCATGCACATGTCAGCCGCGAAAAACAAGGAATATGAAAAAGAAAACATTAATCTTGTGAGTTCCATTCCCTCAAAATACTTAAGACAATATATAGCCAGATCAGAAACCTTTTCCACACTCCATCGGATAAAAGAATCTCACTCCAGCTAGCCAGTATTGTCCCTCATCGTCCACGGACAATAAGTGACACCATGCATCTCGAGCAAAGTCATAATGAAGATGAAGATGGTTGATGCTTCTTCATCCCCTTGCACATGAAGCACCATCCATTGTGATCTGCTTCCTCCTTATATTATCACTGGTAAGAATAGCTTTCTTAGAAAGCTCACACACCTTAAAGAGAACTTTAATCAAACAGAATCTTCCCCATACAACCACATCATATAACACCTCAAGAAGAGAATCACCAAATCCACTACCAATCTCCCAAAGTGAATAAAAACACCAGATTCCACAATATCCCATTATCTAAAACAGACACATTCCACAACTGAAGCCTCTTTGTCAACTGCCAAATTGAAAAGCTCAATAAATCTCGCTTGAAGCACTTCATAACCATTCCACATATCATGCCAAAGTTTAACGTCCGCCAGTTACCCCTCAGATGAAAGTTAGTGCAAGAGCATATAAACTCTAAATACTCGTCCACGTCCCTCATCATGCCAAAGTTTAACCCATAGTTATTAAAGGCGCACCTGAGGCGCTGGGATAATCAAGGCGTAGCCATGGCTCCTGGGATAGTGCCTGGCAAGGCAAATTGCCTCAGGTGCGCACCTATTGAACAAGCACAGCAAGCATAAGGCATGGTAAAGGCGCCCCTGATTGAAACTTTCATTTTTTTTAATTTTCTTTTAATTGTTCAAATGTTATTGGTGCACATATAAGTTAACTGGACCCTACCGAATACCAAATAGTATATATCTGAAGAGAGTAAAGTAACAAAGACTCATCTCTCAGTCGACCACTTCGGGCACTTCTCTCTCCTCTGCGATCCCAGCAGCACTTCTTCCCCCTTTGGCGGCATCTGTCTCTTCTGTTTTTTTCCTCTCTCCCCCCCTTCTTTCTTCTTTCTCCTACTCCTCCTCTTCTTCCCGCTTCGACAGCTTCTCTCCTTTTTTTTTTCCTCTTCCCTTTGGCGGCTTCTCTCTCTCCTCTTCTTCTTCCTCCACCTTCGGCAGCATCTCTCTCCTCCATTTTTTCCCCTTCTCCCCTTGGACAGCTTCCCTTTTCTCTGTTTTTTTTATTTGCTGTTAAGATTGCTATGCTGTAGACTATTGCTGCTGAAATTGCCATGGTATTGTTGAATTTATTGTTTCTACAGTGCTCTGAAATTGCCATGCTATTACTGTTTTTATGGGGCTCTAAAATTGCCATTTTTTTTCCGGAAATAGTTATATTTTTTTTATCAAGCAAAGCTATATTTTCTGGTTACTGTATTTGGTTTTGTAAATTTTGTTGCATGTCTATGTTTACTGTATTTGATTTAACATCAAGCATTCACCAGCAACATTATATATATTTTTTTCATTTGTTAATTACTATTGTTGGGCTTACTGTTTAGTTTGTAATGTTAATTTTTTTCAACTTGCACCTCGCTTCAGTAAGGCCCGTGCCTCAGGCTCCAAGAGACCTTGGCACGTTAATGGGGCTTGAGCCTTTAACAACTATGGTTTAACCTCTGCCCATTACCCCCTCGATGAACATTAGTGCAAGAGCATATAACCTCTAAATACTCATCCACATCCCTATCCCATAGGAAAAATCACTGATCCTCAGTCTAATTCAAATTTAGATTCAATCACCTTCCATTAAGAGTCATGTCTACCCCATAACTCCATAACCACTTTCCTAAGCCCCCTTCAGGTACTTCATTCCAAGCCACCTAATGATACTTGAACTCATCCCTGAAGCCTGCCCACAGAAAAATTCTCTGGAATACAGATAAAAATAAGTAAACGACCATGAAAGCAAGCTCTTTAAGACATTTACCCGTGGTTAAATACTGTTTCTTCCACCTAGAGTTGCAACTTGGGTGGGTCATCCAGATTTTTCATGTGCCTAGGCAGCAAGGAATAAGATGTAAAAGGCAAAATGAATTTTTTATTAATTTTGGGGGACCATGGCCCCCCTTGGTCCTCACATAGGTCTGCCCCTGCCTAGCACTTACCAACTTATATATGTTATCTTTTGTTATCAATTCTTCTAAAATAAATTGGCAAGGGGTCTGAAAGAAACTTTTTCCGCACGTACCTTGATCTTCCCATATTGGTGTCATTTGAGAAATGAGATTGGCTGAGGGCTTATCCAGACAATCTACCTAGAAGAGAGAGGGGACTGGGGAAAAAGTTTACTTTTAGTTCTTAAAACTTTTCAAAGTTTACATACCTAACTGAAAAGAGAATTACAAGAGAAAGAAGAAAAAAAAGAGAGGGAAACTCACTAAAAAAAGCCAGCCTAAACCAAATCAAACTTCAGATGAGTTGGTTTGCTTTTATCCAACTGGTCAATGGATTGGTTTTGAGTTAGACAAATAAATAATAAACTTACATTGATTAGGTTTAAATGTGAGGTAAGTTGAACTAAATAGGACCGAGTTGCAATCTCTCACCCACCCTCCTCAAATGTAACTCTATCAAAACAATGGCCATTTGCATGCAAGAAGCTACTTAATAAGAAGATTAGTGCAACCAAGAACACAAAAGTTCAAACTTTACAAAATTTCATAAAACATGATTTCAACATAATTCATTCAACATTCAAAGAAATTTTGCACATTAGTTCAGTTCCCAACAAGAACAAAAATGATAGCAAACACAAACTTCAAAAAAATTCAGAGCAAACAATAATTATAATATAACTCAAACCTTGAATGCTTGGGTTGTGGTAGCTACTTGTCACAGAAATGTTGTTGGTATGCAGGTCAATTGAGCTTTTGAGTTCCACTGGAGTGCTTATTGGGATACTTGTGGGAAGCATAGGAGCCGAAAATGGTGAACTTTGACTAGGTATATTGTTACTAGCCACAACAGGGAACAGTGGTTGAGATACAGGAACAGAAGGTGAAGATGAGGGCAGCCCTGGAGGAGTGATTGGAAAGGAAGGTTGAAGGGCAGGTGATGCAGTGGATGGAAAAGGAGGTCTCATATTCTGTACTGGAAATAAAGGCTGTTGTGCCAATCCCAGTGGCGCAGGAGGAGGAATTGAGACAGTTGGTTGATGTGGGAACCAAAGTTGGGGACGAGGAGGGGCTGCCCAACCAGCAGGAGGCATCGGTAATGCAGGATTATAACTGCAACCAAACAACCAAGAAAAATATTCCAGTAAGAACTAGCTCAAGTGTTTTGTTTCAAAGGTACAATACACATAGAATGACATTTGCATATAGATGAGCAGATGACATATTCAAAAGTAGCCACAACAAGCCAGTCAATACAACTAGTAGAATAAACAACAACCTAGAATGCTGGAAGTCTTTGGCACCAGTTATCAACTATTCTGAAAGATAATGAGGTTATTTCAAAGTAAAAGATTGAAACAGATGATCGAGTACGGCTAGCAAATCCGGAAGGTCCTTAGTTAGGAGATCCAAGAAAATTTTATACAATAACATAAAATGCTCTCATTATCATGTGAATTGTGAACATCTCAGCCAGTTGTATAAATACAAAACACTTCTTTTGTGATGCAAAGCAAAATCAGGAAAGAAGCACAAAAAAATTCAATGCAATGCGATTATAAAATATTTGTATGTTGTCCGTGCTCTTGAAAGAGGCATCCCAAAACATTAGTACAATAAAAAGAATGCACTTAACCTAATTTCTGTGTCAAAAAGTTCAATATATCAAACTTCATACGCAGTAAAATATCTGCTTTTCTAAAACACCAGATGCAGCATAAGTGCAAACAGGAAGAACTAAAAACAAAAATCTGATAGAAAACATACATTGGCCGCATAGTGCCTAAAGATTGAGGAGGAAACACGCCTAATGATCCTGGTACTACACCACCAACAAGTTGGGAGGAAGGTGTCTCCACTTTGGCCAACTTTGACGGGGCATCCTCATCTGCAAAAAAAATAATAGTCATCACAAGATAAACCAAGTTTAGATCATTGGCACCATAAGATCCACAACAAGTGCAGCATCTATAGACTTCCTCAAAAAGTACCATGCAAAGAGCCCACAAGAACCATTACATAACAGGTTTCTTGGTGTGCCTATCAGAAAATAGGACGAAAAAACATGGACTACGGGAATAGTAAAATGTATCTTTCCACCAAAAGATATACATTACATGCATAACTATTATCCCACCAAAGAGACACACCATAAGACAGACTCAAGTACGAGTCTTAGGTGCCTGGGCATGGCTAGGTGAATAGGTGTCAAAGTCGTCTAATCCCTACAACTTAGAACACAGCGACAGGACAAGATTATCACCATGCCAACCTTTCTTCATTAGCTTAGGATAAAAATAAAAAATTGTGTCATGCTTTTTCAACATGGGTAATTGCAATCAATTTCTAGTATCTATGCAATACAATCTTATAAACTTAGAGAATCAGGTATATGTTCCTTAACTCCTTTACTGAACATTCTTAACGAGGGAAGTGTCTTACAGTAGATGAATCACAGACAATCCATATTCCATACCACTGCCATGTCATGTTCAATGGTCCCATTACTCTGCTAAAGAAGAAGTGTAAAGGAACTGCCAAGTTTTCACTGTCCATTGACAAAAAGGAATTATGGAAATATCATGATGGCCTATCTCGCCTTCAGTCAAAACTAAACCTATAAAATTATAATTTCTTCATCAACCAAATTGTCAAATTTCCCAACGCATTTTATTCGCATTCCTCATTCCTGCTAGGTTGATCATGGGATTGCAATACACAGAGATATCATATGAGCAGTAAACATTGTGGATATGACTTTCATTTGGTGATATACAAAAAGTATCACAAACTACAAAAAGACAAAAGAGCTCTCAAATTAAAGCCTTTCAAATCCATGAATGTGGCTCTTCCAGGTAAATGGTTACGGAGGTTCTATGATGGAGCAAACTAGTTATGTAGTAGATAATATAGGGTTGATGATTTGGGAACTCCACTATGGCCGCACACCATGGTTGTGGCTAATGAAAACTATCTTGAAATCAAGAGTCATATATATAAATGGAGTTCCTTTCATGTTGGAAATGGAGATGGATATGAGATTCTTAGATAAAGGGTGGTGCAATTCAATTCCTCACCAGAGAACTTACCCAGACCTCTATTATAAAGGTGTCCAATGACCTTAGGCTAAGTTACAATCTCAGGATATCAAAAAATATTGGTGATGTGGTCTACCTTCTACTGTATAAGTCTACAAAGTTTGGAAGCAACCCGTGATGTCCCACATCGCCGGGGGAGAGAGGTTGTTGGCACTTATAAGGGAGATGCCTCCTACATGTGTAGCCGCGTTTTGAAAACCGTGAACACAGAGCAAACAATATCTACATAGCGTGGGTTGATCCTAACACAAACTCTTTTTCTCAACTACGAGCTGCGGTCAAGCAGGTGTGAATCATGGAAGAGTGTTGGATTAAGTATCAACAGTTGGCCCAAAGACTGCACCAGAGCCTGTTTAGTGGGCGAACCTGGCTCAGCCAGTATAAGGTACTGAGCGGGGCTTGGGGCTGAGGTGCCACACCACAAGGCCTATCAGGTGGCGGCCTGCAAGCTTGGTCTGACAGGGATGAAAATTCATAAAAAAAAGTGCATCAACTTATACATTCTGATTTTTGGCATTGAGCACTGTTCCTTTTATATTATCACATGGGACCCAAAGTATTTTTTACTATTTTACTACAAGGAAAAACTTCAAATGGTCATAACTTTGTGCTCGTCTATCCGATTTCGATCAATTTATTTTTTGGGTATTTTTGAAAAAAATTGAATTCAAGGGTAAAATATAGAGAGAGGGGAAAGAGGTTCAGCTCACGTCAACCATCTCAGCACTAAGAAGATCAACCTATGATGGCCCACTAATTAAGGGAGATTGAATACAAACCTTTCAACACCCAAAAAAGAAGTTTACAGATTATTATTGAGTTACAGAAAAACTACAGGTGTCGAAGTACACCCTTCTCTGAAGGTGCCAAATGTCAATAGATATTTCTAAAAAGTTAAACAACCTCATAATACTCATCAAATTTAGGTGACCAACCATCCTCAAGCTGATATAATCAGGCTAAACAAAAACCACTAAATTGGAGGGCTCAACCTTATATAACTGTAACAACTCCAAATGGTGATTTGACAGTCCATCTCCCATAATGCAGATGAACTTAACTTTGCAAACCCATGAATTCAAATTTAAGATCCAGATTTTGAAAGATAAAGAAGATTAGCAATTGAGAAAAGTCATGTGATTTCCAATCCCCTTGATCTATCAAATCCAAAACCTTTCATATTCCTGCGGTTAAAAGCAACCGAAGGAAAACAAATTCAGAAAAATTATTTAGTTCGAAATAGGAAAATGCATAACCAGACATACAGGCGCACAAACACAGTAAGGAATGCAAACTGATAGAATGACGTATATAGAAGGGCCATACCTTCCTCCCCATAATGAGCAGCCAAGATGTCAGCTGGTATTCCTTGCATTCCGTATATTTCAATTTCTGTTGATTCTCTACCAGGTTTTGCATTTGGCACCCTGTCACAATCACCTTAAATCAGGACAAGCACAAAAAATTGCAATTGAACAGTAAAATGATTTTGAAGAAACTTTAAATCAGAAGCAATGTGCTTATCATAATACCACTTATACTGACTATAAAAGAAAAGGATAAAAGAATAGTGAAATGATTTTCTAATCAATTTTAAAAAATTTAAGAAGGAAAAAGAAAAAAAGCATAGCCAAAAAACCACCTGCAGCCAGAACACTGTGGGATCTAAAGGTAAAGCAGTTTATATTCAGCAATTGCAACCCATACAATGTAATTTCACAATCATGTTTCATTTCATAACTCAGTAACATTATATCAATGCTTCTCAGTCTATTAGATTACTAAATTTTAGGACACAAGGAAGAAAGCGAAGGGGGTACATATCATCATATAATGGGCATAGGTGTAGGTTTCTATTGTTCTGAAAAATTCAGTTAAATTGTTCAGTTTAAGAGGTTTCAAGGGTACTAATATGATTCAAAGAGAAAAGTCAACCACACTTGAACTGAGTTCAATTTAATATTCTTTAAGATTGACTAACCAGCACTATTCCTGTACTGTATAAATAAAGGTTTAAACAACAACACAACAACAATTAAGTCTTTCCCAACTACTTGGGGTTGGCTACATGAATCCTATGTTTCCATTCCGCTCTATTTAAGGCCATAGCCTCGGTCAATTCACATGCTATTATATCCTTCGTTACTAATTCTACCCAAGTTAAAACCCACATTTTGACCCCGTGGAAAACATAGACATGAAGAAAACTTCAAAGAAGGAAGCGCTTCATCTAAAGAGGGTTCTTCTATTCCATTCTCAAAAACTACCAAAAAGATTGACAAGGTGTAACCTAAGAAGCTCTGAATTGGCTAAATTCCCCCACTCCACTGAACAACACAACTATATCTATCACCTATAGTTTTTTTGTTTTTTTAATCATGGCAAGAAACCCACACACCCACTTTACCCCTATGGGGGCTTGAACCCTCGACCTTATACATTGGAAGGTGAGGAAGTACCACTAGGCTACAGCCTTGGGTGGTGATTTATGAAAAAAAGAATAAACACGAGAACCCAAAGAGTAACCAAAGGGAAATGAAGAAGATAATGAGAATGAATAAAGAGGAAGAAAGAGTACCTAGATGTTCTTTCTTTTCTCATGCTGTCTATGAACAGTTGGACTCTTATAATGAGAGATATTAGTTACTTAACACTAATAAAAATCAACAAAAAATTAACTAGCATATTGAGTAGTTCAAATAGGTTAGAAAAGTTATATATATATATCAAGAAAAGTTAGGGCAACTTTATACCATGTAATCGGTGCAAGTGCCTTCTGGGTTTGAACCTACACTTGGTGTTGATAATTTTCATTTGAAGATCTAAAGTAAACTATGTCTTGAACTCGGACCCTTTAACCAAACTTCAACATATCACACACATAGTATTGATGATTGACTTGGTTTTGCAGGTTAGCGCTATTAATGGCCACACACTTGTATCTCGATTCTCATGAGAGTTACTAGAGAATAGCCCAACTCTCATGGCTGCAGAGTATGCCTGCCTCTAGCTCATTCAAGGAATTGCCCTTCCTAACGTCACATTAAACAACACTATGCCAAATGAATGGGTAAAATAGAATCTTCGTAAGAAACGCTCTAAATATAAAGTGTTGTATATGAGTCATGCAGTGCGGACCCATTGAACCTTCTTCATGGGATATCCAATCACGACAATTGGGTTACCTCTGGAGGTGACTCCCTTCTAGGCTTAGCCCATCCCAGTCGACATTTCTACGACTGCACTCCTAGAAAATTAAGTCTCTTGGTCTTATTATTATTTTCCTTTTCTCAAAAATTCTAGGACATTGCTCATCTTTGTAACGCATGCACGCGCTATCTTCTCGCAATGGCCATTATTAACCTATTGCATAGACTATGACACAGTCAATTCCAATTAAATATACTCGAAATAAACTAAAAAAATTACTTGCATTGTATATGCATTAGTAATCTCAAGTTTTCCTCACGACAATGTGGAACATATACATATTTATATACACTTCCTCTTGGATAAATTAAGGGATTGAAATAAAACAGTTCCAACTCATGCACTTTATAAAGTTCAGCAACCCAAACAACCTTGATATTATTGTGTTGAAAATTTCACAACAATAGGCAAAAAGATCATCATTATCAACAACAAATTATAGCGTCAAATGTATCACTACGACACTACGCCTAGACTACCAGAACATGCCATAAAAGTTGCTCAAGGATACTAAAGAAAGAGAATATTTAGTAACAGAAAGGTTTTGTAGGAAGATCTTTCTCATAAATTTGTATATACAGATATAACCGTTTTACAACATTAACTTGTATCACGTGAAAATATTCCTAATGAAGGACAAATTAATCCTCTTTGTTTCACGGAAGTTTTTCCTGAGAAAGAAAGCACATTTTGGGTCTAAAGGAACACTTTTCCCCATAATATCGTTTGAAAGAACTCTCTCCTCAAAACAAACAGAAATAATATAGATATCGAAACTGTGATTGAATATTTCAGGCTCGTCCAGCCCCAAAGCAGTTGCAAATTAGTATCATATATATATATATATATATATATATATATAGAGAGAGAGAGAGAGAGAGAGAGAGAGAGAATGAGAAGAGGGGAGTACTTGGAGACGGTCTCTTTGTGGACCTGGAGGACGTGGATAGACATGCCACCGGCGGTGGAGAGCTTCTTGTGACAGACGTGGCACTTGAAGTGCTTGGCTTTCTGGTGCTGCACCAATATCTTCTCGTCGTCGAATTCTCTGTCGCAGTAATAGCACCACACCTTTGATGACGCTCTCTTCTTCTTCTTCCCCATCTCTCTCTCTCGAATCTACAAAACTAGGGTTTCACTTCCCTTCCTCTGATTCTGATTCTTCCGTCACCGAGGCAACAAGTTAAGAGATTTTTGTGTCACAGAGCAACTAAAAGGTTTTTTTCTATAGAGAATCTGAGATTGTTTAGGTTCCTGATAAAAGCCCAACACCATATGCAAAGGACTTGTACTATTCGCGTTAGAAATTTAGATCAGATTTACTTCTACTATCAGTATTGTTGAGTTGGACCTAAAAAGGTATCGTATCTATCTACCACTACACACCTGCTTTTTGACCTAATCATACACAATGGCACGGAGAATAGCGTGAGCTCGTCACTTATTTTGTTAAAAGACAATTTTAATTGAGAAGTGTACTGAATAAAAGAATTTACGATTTTGTTAAGTTTAGAAAAGCTTGTGATAGTCCCTATCATTATATATAATTGGATGGTTTTACAAAATAATAATAATAATAATAAATTTAAGATCATTCAAAATATGAATGTGAATACAAAACCTATATTAGATGTGAATATAAATGATTAAGAATTTTGTTTTATGATAAGATAGTTTGATCACATACTGAAGTGATCAATAACCGTATCAATAAGAAAGAGTACGTGGTGGTCTTTATTGAGTAAAATATTGAGAACAGGAATTGATTAAACAAAATTCATGTAATTGGCCTTATATACGGTAGGTGGAAAAAGATTTTATTAAGTTGACTTGAATTAATATCATTTGAGTCGCAAATATTGTATGAATGGAACAGCAAACAATCAATACTAAATTTAGATGTTCATTTGTAGCTTAAGCATTTGAGTCATTCATAAGTATCCGACATGTTAATAAGAGTAATTTATGCCATTAAGAGTAATTTATGCCATTAATTTTAGAAACCACCATCAATGTATTTTCCACATTAATTCAAATCGACCCTAACACAATTAATCAAATCAAACTCCAATTCATTTATTTTGTATCACGTTCGAATAATGTTAATTATTAAATAAATAAATAAAAAGTGCATTTTACACGCATAAATAGTCACCCACTTGTCTATAAGGAAATTTTAACCATCGATTTTTCAACTTTGAGGAAATACTAGTGGGCTACAACCTTTGATACATGAAATTAAAATACAAAATACGCATTGAAGGATTATATGGTCTTCCACTGTTCAACAGAATATATCCAATTAACTTTTAACTATCTAATTCACATACTTCATTCCTGAGTCACTAGTAATTGCTTTTCTACCCAAAAAGTACCAAACATATAAAATTGAAACAAAATCTTAAAAACCTTAAAAGTTTTAATGAAATAATATTCATTTCAAAACAGCAGTAATCAATTATAGAATACGGTGAACCAACACTGCATTTTACATGAGCTTTTTTCTGTACACATCCAACAAAACTTATAACAGCAACATGAAGTGTACCTTGATAACAGTCAAATCATCTCTCTCTAACCTCAAAAGGATTTATAAAAACAGGGGAACTTGCAACTCCAAAAAATTCTAAGAGTGGGTGAAAATGACACCAATATATCGTAGCCAGCTTTACCCGTATTTCAATTTGGTATTTTTAGCGCGTAAGCTCAACCAATACCCTAATATCCTACTCCTCTTTCTCACGTATTTGAGAAGGATCTTCAACTTCATTTGGTATAGGGTGTCTTATGCTAGCTTTGGCTTCAGCAATAAATGAAGGATCAGGTTCATGTTTATCCGTAGGTTCCTTCATTGCCATACATATGTAGAATGCAATAACTATGTTAACTGATATGACAGCAAGGAATCCACTCAGGAGTGTCATGGAATAGGAGGACAAATGGTTTAAACCTGTGCCAGCAGAAAAGGAGAAGAATGGGTTAAACTTGTGACAAACGAGTCCTTACTTGACAACTGCAACAACAATTAATAGTAGTACAATAACAACATTAACAATTGTATGTCAAAATAAATTATTCACGCAATAGCCTAGGCGACAAATTCAAAACATGGAACCCATTCAAGTCATAGGACTAAAAAGGCTAGCCCAATGCACGAGGTTCCCGTCACTGCGGGGTCTGGGACTCTGGGGAGGGTTAGATTTACACAATTGCATACTGATCTGAAGAGAATGCTTCCTGTTTCAAATCCTTGACCTCCAAGTCAAAAAGGAGCAACCATACCATTGCACCAAGGCTCGTCCTCATTCAAGTCATATGACTCGCAACAATATCATATAAAGCACTAACACAATCATTTTCTGGACCAATAAACAGTAAAAGGAAAAGAGAATGGAATTACAGGAAAACAGCTATGAGGACGTGTATTTGGTTGACGTATTGCAAAAGGCATAACAATGCTGACAATACACTTGTGACCCTGACAGCAGAAATGCAGCTTGCATGGACACCATTATATAAAACTGAAAGAATAAAAAATAAAAAAAGGAAAGAAGAGAACAAAGAATCATGAATTTCGCCATACTCAAGGATCCATCAAATCATTATCCCATCTCAATCAATTTCGATCAATGATCATATATTGCAGGGATTTTTTTTTTCCCTGGAACTTACACTTATTTATTTATTTATTTTTGGGTAGGTAATAAGTCTTTCCTGAGACTTGCATGAATTTCTCTATCCACTTCTCCTACACTCCTGGGATGCCTTGGCCCCCATTCCCTGTTAACAGACCAGAAACTACGCTCTCCATCCCACCTACTTGTTTAAATTATAGTCCGAATCTGTCCCAAGCAAACACTTACAGGTAAACCTTAGGTATTTTCCATGTGCTGCATCAGAAGTTGTATAATTCATACCAACTCGGTTTGACTACTTATAGCCATCTGCATCACTCTAATATACATCAGTCCCGGATTCAAACATCACACTTTGGACAACATTGCTACTCTGGCACAAAGAAAAACAATATAACCACAGATTTTGCAGTATGCTGCACTGGAAGCTGCAACAGTCCTATTTTTATAAAAGAAAATAAAAGCAGTTATTAGTGAGGATAAAAGACACTACCACTCATCACCACACCCCTAATCTAATGATTCCAAGTTCCCAGATACTAAATGCAACTCCATATACCTTACCCCAACTTTTTAGATTCGATAACATGAATTGAGTTTCACCATTTTGTTCTACAAAACTTTAGTTATACCAATCACATCTTTCATTACTATCTGAAACTTATGTTAATTTAATGTATCCTTCCCCTAGCATTACCCTCAATTTAGACAAAGTCACTCTTCCTCTAATGCAATTATTCATCTTTGTTGCACATAGTCAAACCATTTTAGTTGATTTTCTCAAATCTGTCATGGAAAAACATTGGACTATCATGTATTGAACATGTTTCTTTGTCATGGTATTAATTAGATAACATAGATTGGACATGTTCGAATTGAAAATGTTTCTTAGTCATGGCACTAGTAGTATTATGTATCATTATATGATTGCACATTGTTATTGAACTTGGTAACTCATTAGCTCACCCCTTGATTATCATTTCAGGTAAAGCTCGGGTGGATCATGAGTAGATGACTTTGCTATTCATCCCTCAGTTATTTGTTTAGTTATGTTTATTTTTAGTATTTGATAGACTTTGAAATATTGTCTGTATTAATATTAAACAGAATAACAAATCTAAATGGATTTGTCTTGAATCAATATTATTTTGGTCCTTTTATAAAGATATAAAATAAAAAGTTTTGTGAAAATATAAAATAAAATAATTTTCTAGGACATTCAATTTTTTAAAGGGCCATACAGACTATTATACCATTCTTTTAAGAAATTATGCATAAACCCATTTAATTAAAAGAACTAGAGAGAGAGAGAGAGAGAGAGAGAGAGAATATAATTGTAAGTTCAAACATGGTACATAAATTTCACAAGAAAGTAAAATTTTCCAGCATTTTTTGCTGGGAAAATTCTTCGAAAGTTAAGCGGTTACAGAAAATTAAATTATCTCAATTTTATTTTTCTTGATATCCAAACTCCTAAATTGTTGAAAAAATAAAATTATTCCCACCCTTCTCACTACTTTCTATCCAACGAAACCAAGCCTAAGGGAAGACCTAGAAGGACAGAAGATCCAACGATGTGAAATGTCATGTTAACATATCAATAAGTGAAAAGTATGCCACTAAATCAAAAAGGCTGGAATATAAGATTTACATTGTCATATGTGAATGAATGGTTGAGTTAAGAAAAGAGCCTCCAATGAAATCACACAACAATTGTTTAGACATTCTCTTAAAACATATAAAAAATAAATATTGAAAACTTTAGAAGAGTCTTTACATATTAGCAACCATCTCAGACTAAATTGCTTCATGGATACTGAAGCAATCAATGTTAGCTTTTTCTTTTTTTTCCTTTCTTGATTTTATTTTTTTCTACAAGTAGTCGAAGTTAGCTTACCAGGGAACAAGTTGTGGTTAAAACCATATAAAATTGCAACTGGAGCTATCCACATAAACATCGAAGCAATGAAGAACTTTTCTATCACTCCTGCCATTGTTACCTCCAATCTACAAAGGAGAAAAAAATGACAAAAATCAGTGTTGTGACGAAGAGGAAGCAGGCATTAAACTAACGGCTCATTCAAGTCATACTTAATTAGCAATTGTCAAGCATAAATGAGGGAGCAATACAGGAATTACATTACTTTGTCAACTATTACATCAAGCTCATGCAAAGTTGAGTTGTATGGTTGTATGTAGGTAGATTGACTACTAGGTATAGTAGTGTGTACTATGAAGGTAGACTGACTGACCCGTAAACTAGTAAAAAGATTAAGCGATTTGAGAGCTGAGAACTTGTACATGTTAATTCGATCAAGGAGACTCACATAATGAACTTGAATTCAGATCTCAAGGAAATCGAAACCAAGTTCCGATAAGAATTTAACCAAATTTTAATGAAGATGTAACACCAGAAATGGAGTCAAACTCCTTACCATAAATAAATAAAAAAGAAAAAGAAAAAAAAGTCATAAAGAGAAAGAAAGTTGTTGTTTACCCTTGATAATTCTGCTACATCTGCAATTGTAGTATTTTCTATACAGTGTTTCAAGTAGATATTGTACATTACTCTTAATTCTTTTAGTTTTCACAGCTATTCTTCAGTCGTAGAAGATTAGATTAACTAATCACCCCACAAGTATTTTGACTTCAAGCTAAATAATTCTTTATCAAACCACTTACCTAGAAAAAGAAAAAAAATCTTTATCAAACTTTGTTAGGTCATTATCTTGGTAATAAAATGGATGAATAAGTTTTCTTTTTTCCTTTTTGGTATTGGGAACTTTAGGAACTGCATGTCTTGGTTCTTCCTTCAAGTGCAGATTTTTCAAATCTGACATGGGTGATAAAATTTTGATAATTCACTCATTTTGCAATGGTTGGGAATATACTTATATTAATTTACTTGATTTGGGAAGGGGGTCAGGATGCAACTGAGAGCAGAGACAGCAAATGCTCTGCTGGAAGAGCTAAGGCTGCACAGAGGGAGTGAACACCCAGGCAAGAACATGGACAAGGAATTACCAGCTGCTGCAGAGGTGGGTAATGTTCTAGACACAAACACAGAAAAGCACAAACAAGTAGGGGACAGAGCTGGGTGTGAATGCAGAGGACACAACAGATCCTCAAAAGAGACAAGGAGGGACTTTTGGTCCAACAACAACACATAAGAGGTTGGAGTGGGACACGCTCTTGAATCTTTGCTCCCTCCCCTGCCAGTTTGGGAATGCAATGAAGAGCCAGGGCTTGACATCCCGTTGGCAGTAGCTGGAGTAGAAAGGATGGAGGACAAAAACGACATCTCATCAGTGGTAGAAGCTCATGGTGATAGTATAGTGAGTAGTGCTGAGGAAATGGGAAAGTTGATGGGTCTCACGTTCGATAGGGATGATGGGCTGGACCTTGAAACATTTCATTCACTTGTGCAAGGATGGGATCAAATTAATTGCAAAAAGAGTTCGTCTAGGAAGGGGGAAAGAGAACTCAGAAACTTGATCTCTTATGTGAATTATGATGGGAGAAATGGAGGGAAAAGCGAGAGGAGCAGTGGGGGTAGAAAGGGAGAGGGAAAGGGAAAAGAATTGGTGTGTTATGAAGCTTAAAATAGTGTCGTGGAACGTCCGGGGGCTAAATGATCCGAACAAAAGGAGAGTGGTGAAATCCCTAATCCGAAGGTGGGAGGCGCACATTGTTTGCATTCAAGAATCCAAGATAGCAGAAGTGACAGATGGTTTGATGAGGAGTTTGTGGGGAGGTAGATTCATTGAATGGGAGGTCCTTGAAGCAGTAGGGTCGTCGGGGGGCATCGTGATTCTTTGGGACAAGAGGTGGGTCTCAAAAGTAAATTCGTGGAAAAGGAGGTCTTCTCTATCTCTTTTGTTTTCTTTAGAGGAGGACGGATCTCACTTAATCTTTTCCGGGGTGTATGGACCGGTAGGGGGCATGGAGGAGAGGAGAGGGTTGTGGGAGGAGCTGGAGTCTGTAAGATTGAGGTGGTCAGGGCCGTGGTGTGAGGGAGGAGACTTTAATGAGATAAGGAATCCTAGTGAGAGATCTTCATGGGGGAGAAGAACGCTTGCAATGCAGGAGTTCTCCAAATTCATTAATGCTCTTCAGCATATTGACCTCCCTATGGAAGGTGCTCAATATACTTGGTCAAGCGGTAGAGAGCATCCTACACTCTCTTGACTCGACAGATTTCTAATTTCGAATGATTTAGAGGAGAATTTCCGGATGTGGCTCAAGTAGCTTTGGCTAAAGCCGTGTCGGATCACATTCCCATTATTATGGATTGCGGGGGTTTGAGTAGAGGGCGATCTCCTTTCCGGTTCGAAAATATGTGGTTAAAAGCGGAGGGCTTCAAGGAGAAAGTTCAAAATTGGTGGGCAAGCTATGAGTGCAGGGGTAACGCAAGCTACCGATTGGCACACAAACTAAAGCGGCTGAAGGAAGATATTAGAAAGTGGAATAAGGAAGTTTTCGAAAATCTTAACTGATGCAATAACAGAGCGCTATCTGAAATTGTAGAGCTTGACTGTAAGGAGGGGGAAGGGGGCCTTAGCGAAATGGAGATTGGCAGAAGGAAGGAGCGCAAGGCCGAGTTAGGGGAGATTGCAAAGATGAAGGAAATTTCCTGGAGACAGAAGTCCAGAGCATTGTGGCTGAAAGAAGGAGATCGGAACACCAAATTCGTCCACAAGCTTGCGAATGCTCATAGAAGGGGAAATCACATAGGCCAGATCCGAATAGATGGGAATCTGTTATCTGGAGCACAGGATATTCAGAGAGGAATTGTGAACTTCTATCAGCAGCTTTACTCAGAAGATTCTAGGCACAGGCCTTTGTTGGGAGGTCTTGAGTTCGCAAGCATCTCAGAGGAGGATCAGGTTTGGGTGGAGAGACCCTTTGAGGAAGAGGAGGCGGGGGAGGCTTTAAGGAGTTGTGCTGGAGATAAAGCTCCTGGGCCCGATGGTTTCACGATGGCTTTCTTGCATCAAAACTGGGAAGTGGTTAAATTGGAAGTGATTGGAAGCACTTAGAGAGTTCCATTCCACAGGGAAGTTTGAGAGGAGCTTCAATGCAACCTTTATCGCCCTTATCCCAAAGAAGGGCGGAGCTGTTGATGCTAAGGATTTTAGGCCAATTAGCCTGGTGGGAGTGATATACAAAGTTTTTGCTAAAGTTCTTGCTAATCAGTTGAAGAGGGTCTTACACGCGGTGATTTCAGATACACAGAACTCTTTCGTGGGAGGTAGACAGATTCTGGATTCTGTGCTGATTGCGAGCGAATGTGTGGAGGCAAGGATTAGAAATGGACAGCCCGGAATCGTTTGCAAGCTGGACATTAAAAAGGCATATGACCATGTAAGCTGGGACTTCTTGCTGTATTTATTAGAGAGGATGGGTTTCGAGCCTAGATGGAGGAGATGGATCCACCAATCTATTTCGACAGTTCGATTTTCTGTTTTGGTGAATGGGTCCCTAGCGGGTTTTTTTCCTAGTTCTCGGGGCCTGAGGCAGGGAGATCCGAAATCATCTTTTTTGTTTATCATCGTCATGGAAGCCTTTAGTAGGATGATGAAAGGGCAGAGGAGCTAGGGGTGATCAGAGGGTTTCGAGTAGGGAGAGAGCCTAATCATTTAGTGGTATCTCATTTGCTTTATGCAGATGATACCATTGTTTTCTGCAAGGCAAGGGAGGACCAGCTGAGACACTTGAAGTACATCTTGATATGCTTTCAAGCAGTTTCTAGCCTGAAAATCAATATCGGAAAAAGTGAGTTGGTGTCAGTCGGGGAAGTGGTTGAAATTCAAGAGTTCGCTGATATTCTGGGTTGCAGAGTTGGCTCATTTTCGATTTCTTACTTAGGGATGCCGCTGGAAGTGTCGTCAAGAATGGTCTCCATATGGGACCCTGTAGTAGAGCGGTTTGAAAGGAGGCTTGCAAGTTGGAAAAAACAATACTTATCGAAAGGAGGGTGCCTTACTCTAATGAAGAGCACTCTTTCAAATCTTCCAACTTATTTCTTGTCCTTATTTTTTATGCCAATGTTAGTTGTGAGGAGGCTCGAGAGGATTCAAAGCAAGTTCTTGTGGGGCGGTTTAGGGGATGAGTTCAAATACCATAAAGTGAGTTGGGGGAAGGTGTGCACCCAGATTCAAAAAGGCGGTTTGTGAATAAAGAGACTAGAACTGTTTAATAAGGCGCTATTGGGCAAATGGCTTTGGCGCTTCGGAGCTGAGAGGTCCAGATTGTGGAAGAGGGTTGTTGTTAGTCGGAGTGGAGAAGAAGTTGGTGGTTGGAGGTCTGCGGAGACCAACCTCCCTGAGGGGGTGGGGGGTTGGAAAAGTATTCGGAAAGAATGGGATGTGTTTTCCAAATTCATTCGGTTTAAGGTTAGAAATGGGAGATATATCAGTTTTTGGGAAGACGTGTGGTGCGGGGATCTTTCTTTGGCATGTAGGTTCCCTAGACTTTTCAGGATTGCCTCGAACAAACAAGCCTTAGTAGCCGTCTGTTATCAGCTTGATAGCAGAAGACTGTCTTGGGATGTGAGCTCCTAGGGCTTTTCATGATTGGGAGCTTTCGGAGGTAGCGAAACTTCTTACCATTTTGTACAATCAGGTGATCGAGGGAGAGGGGATAGAAGAGATGGAGTGGACGGGATCCAAGAGGAGAGCCTTCGAGGTTCGTTCCTATTATAGACTCCTCTTGAACTCCACGAGTCCCACTTTTCCTTGGAAGGCTATTTGGAGAACAAAGACCCCCGTGAAGGTGGCCTTTTTCACTTGGACAGCTACCTTAGGAAAGATTCTTACCATTGATAACCTAAGGAGAAGAGACCGCATTATGATAAATTGGTGTTGCATATGCAAGAGGTCAGAGGAAACGGTGAACCATCTTTTTTTACATTGCACAGTAGCAAGGGACGTATGGTCTATGTTCCTGGTTGCGTTTGGTATGGACTGGGTGTTTCCCAGATCCACGAAGGATATAATCGAGGCTCGGAGAGGATGTACAGTGGACAGCCGAGTCAGGGATGCTTGAAGGGTCACTCCCCTTTGTTTATGGTGGGGTTTGTGGCAAGAGAGAAATAGGAGGCGCTTTGAGGATGTGGAGTCCTCTATTTGGTCTCTCAAATACAAAATTCTAACTCTTTTATTTTTTTGGGTATACGAAAAAAATTGTATATCGAATAGTCAAGTAGTGGACTTTCTTGATAGCTTAAGATTTTAGTTGGTCGATTTTTGGCTCTTTGTAAATCCTCGGGTTCGCTCCCCTTTGAGCGTCTTTCTAATGAATTTTTATTTATGAAAAAAAAATTTACTTGATTTGAGAGATCACATTATCAGGACAAATTTAATTTCTTTAATGCCGATAGATTAAGTTAATGATCAATATCACTTGAAATAATCTCTTTTTACAACCCAGGTTTAATATACTTAAGGATAAATAAGAGAAAAAAAATGATTGGTTTTTGAATGCTTTTTAATATGTAAAAATGGAAACTGATTGAGAGTTCTTTGGCAATATCAATTTTAGTTAGATCTGCTGATTTCTCCATGTACAATAGCACTTTCAACTCAAAATCCAATTTAGCAACATGGCTCAATATGATATGACACTACTTCTCCTTTTATATATATATATAACTCTTATAGATATAGGACGTGCAATTTTTTATATATAAATTTTATTTATAACTTTTACTTTTATGCAAAGGATATGGCATAAGATACTCTGTTGTGTACCCTTACCATTTTCCTTTGTTTCCTTCTCTTTTATTTATCATTCTTATACCGTGAGTTTGTAACAGTGTTCAAGCTCGGCTCGTCTAAAGTTTAGGTTTGAGCTTGAACAATTGAGCTCATTTAGTAATTCGAGCCTGAGCTCATGCTCGGTCTCAAATAGGCATATTCTCAAACATATGATATACTACCAAATTGGCACAAAAGTAACAAACATGAAACAACTCATCTGATACTGCATAACCTAAATTTTGTAAGCCATTCAACAAGAACCCATCGAACCTTCCAACAAAAAATATTAATTTACTTAACGTATCCATAATGACAAAAAAGATACAAATTTTCAAATCAAGGCCTAGGGTTCAATCTTAGAATCCAGTTCGTCAATGCAACTAATAAATTTCAAAGGCAAAAATTAGGGTTTTAAATAATACTAACCTAGAAGAGGAATATCGTGATCTAAGGTTGTCGATTGCCGATGGCGAAGCTGTGAATTTGGTACACTGCGATGAGTTCTTGAGAGAGAGAGAGAGAGTGGCTTGAAGGCTTAGGCCTGAGAACTTGAGAAGCGAGAGATTAAACCAAACGTGTTCAATAGCCGAGTAATAGCATGTTTGAGCTCGGCTCGACAGTGCAGAAGGGTGCTCGAGCTCGGCTCGAGCTCGAATCGAGCTCCCACCTCAACTGTTCGAGCTCGGCTTGGTCCTGTTCACGAGCTTTTCAAGCTCGGCTCGAAACTCGTATAGTGATGCACATATTACACACAAAATACACGCACATATGCACAGCAACACATATCTAAACACACATTTTCCACACAAAACACACACACATGCACGGATCTGTCTAAACAAAATATCCATCAAAAGAAATCTCATACAAAATTATAAGAAGTAGAAATACCTGGAAAGTCACCGATCTCGCCAAAGCCACCGTTCGGATCTCGCCAAAGCTAGCACTCTGTTCTCACCAAAGCCACCGTCACCATTCTTGATCTTCCCACGCAACGAGAGAGAGAGTAGATCGGCAGAAAGCCACCGTCACCATTCTTGATATTCCCACGCAACGAGAGAGAGAGAGAGAGAAGATCGGCAGACGTTAATTGGGATGTAAAGAGAGGAGTGCGGCTAGGGTTTGAGAGTAAAAGAGTGGTTAAAGGTTATATAAGTGGGCTTTCAGGACATGGGAATTGGGCTGGACTTTTGTCTATTTTATTTAAAAAATGGTTAGTCATTTTATTGTTTGGGTTGGGCTGGACTAAACTTACGAGTTTAAAAGAAAATGCATGGCCTAGTCTTATGAATATATTTAATATATATGTATAATGTAATATATATATATATATATAGAGTAATCAAGCTTGTTCGTGAACCTGTTATCGAGCCCTCTTTGTATGGTGTTCACGAACAAACGAGCCGAGTCTGGTGATGTTCAAACTCGGCTCGTTTACAAATCGAGCTTTATATTTATGTTCGTGTTCGGTTCGTTTATTAAATAAACGAATTTGAGCCGAGCTCTTAACAAGTCGAGCCCAAACGGATCGCGAACGGCTTGGCTCGTTTGCAGCCCTAGTGTTCATATTGCCCGTGCACAAATCCAAAACGAGTCGGAAGACTCCGAACCCGTCTATGAATTTAATGAGCCCATATATTGTTTGAGCTGGGCTCTCTTAACAAGGGAGCCTAAAAATTTTGTTATTTTGTTCTTTTGTAACCTTATTGATATAAAACGTGTTATTTTTTATATATAATTTTTTTCCTTAAATAATTTTTAGGTTAAAGTGCAATAAACTTCATTTTGGTTTCAAAATAACACACAATACCCCTCTCTCCTTTTTTGGGTATAACAAACTCCTTCTAACTTACAAATTAATACAATTTGACCATATTTGAATTAAAAATTGACTTAAAATAACAAAAATACCCTCACAAATAAAAAACTGATTAATTTACTGAAAAAACAAAAAAAAAATTACAAAAAAAATGAACTTTAATTTGTCGAATAAATTTACCCAAGAAAAAGAACTTTAATTTATCAATTTTTTTTTGGTAAATTTATTTTGGTATTTTTTGACAAATTAAAGTTCTTTTTTTGGTATTTTTCGATAATTTGTTTCAGTATCACCAAATTAAATAAATTTACAGAAAAAAATTAGTGAATTAAAGTTCTTTTTTTTTTGGTAAATTTTTTCGACAAATTAAGGTTCTTTTTTTTTAGATAAATTTTTTTTGGTATTTTTAAGTAAATTAATCAGTTTTTATTTTTATTTTTTTTATTTGTGAGGTTATTTTTGTCATTTTAAGTCAATTTTTAATCCAAATAGAATCAAATTGCACTAATTTGTAAGTTAAAAGGTGTTTGTTGCACTCAAAAAAAGAAGAGCAATGCTACACGTCATGAAAATATTTCATGAATTTTTATCTTGAATGATGTGGCAATAAAATAGTGAGTTAGTATTGGTGGGATTTCCCTCATACACGGAATGTCAATGGTATTATCACTTGCCACATCATTCATGAAGGCAATTCATGATAAAATTTCATAACGTTTAGCATTTCCCAAAAAAGAAAGGGGAGTATTGTGCTCTATTCTAAAATCAGAAAGGGATTTATTGCACTTTGTCCTCATTTTTATTAATCTCTTTAAGTTCGTACGTAAAGGATATGTATAATAAGCATAGTCTATTGTGCACTCTTAACATTCTTCTTTTTTTACCTTTTTTTTTATCATTCTTCTATTGAGTTTTTTTCTTATTTCTTCCCCTTTTTCTTCAAAAATACTATTTAGTTCAACCAATTTCATCAATAATTTACACTTTCATTTTCAATACTATTTGATGCATATGGGACCTATTTGACATGTGTTGTTGTTTTGCGTTTTTATTTTTGTTTAAAACAGAACAACTATTTTTGTTATAAATTGTTTTGAATAATAATAAAAAACACAATTGGTAACGAAAATGTGTTTTAAGTTTTTTTTTTTGTCTACTACTATAACCGAAACACAATAAAACCACCGAAATTGTGTTTCTAATTTCGATCCAAAATTTTAAAATGTTTTGCCCTATTCAAAACACTACCAAATATACTTTGTTTTAATTATTTACCAGAAACAAAAAGATAAAAAATTAAAACGAAATGTGATCCAAACATGTTCATAGTCCATAATAACATGAAAAAAAATTGTAATCAGGTACACACTTTTAAGAAAATTCTATCTTTAACATTGTTCAACTAAATTTCTATCTCAGTTACCTTTTATTACCCAACTAATTTGAAATACGGAAACATCTCAATTGTTCCAAATCTCATGTTTGTACCACAATACTAGCGATAGATTAAGCTTGGCGATTTTAGATTACAGTATTTTTTCCTTTTTTTTATTCTGATGGTGATATATTATATTATGATCATCTTGAAGTTAAGGTTGATGTCAAAAGCATTGAAATAATTGTTCCTTTGCTTTCTTTTTCCTAGTAAAGCACTGAAATAATTGTTCCAATGCGTCAACAAAGCCTTACTAATAGTGACAGCATTGGCATTGTGAGGTCTATGAAAAGCTCGTTAGCCAACCCATCAAAGACAATAAGGAAAGTGTGGTCGGTAACCGATGACACCAACACATGCCTCATTTGTTCTTTTGCTGCTGTCGGCAAGTCAAAATATATCGACATCCTATAATATTCCCTGTGTTTGAAATCTTATCACATTAACTAGGGGTGCACAAAAATCCGTCCAAACCAGGAATCCAAACCGAACCGGACCGGACCGGACAATTCGGTCCGGTTTTTTCGCGGTCCGGTTCGGTCACGGTTCCAATTTTGTGGAACCGTGTAGTAACGGTCCGGTTACGGTTTTCAGTCCCTTAGGACCGAACCGTTTCTATATATATAAATATAAAATATGTTATATCTAATATTTAAATATTATACTTATTATATACTTATAGTATTATAATTATACTATAATTATAATATAATTGCAATCTTTGTTTTTGAAATATTATACTTATAATATACTTATAGTATTATAATTATAAGTATTATAATTATAGGTTGGTGAACCGTGGAACCGAACCGGACCAAACCGGTTCTTCACGGTTTGGTTCGGTCCGGTTCCATACGGTTAAACGGTTCGGTCCGGTTCCTTTTTTAGTGGAACCGTACCATACGGTTTGGTTCCAAAAAATGCTAGAACCGGACCAATCCGGACCGTGTGCACCCCTAACATTAACCACACTTTTCTAGGAATGTCAATTTCAACGTACGAACCCAATGAAACGAATTTGAGATAATACAAGATTAAAGTCAAATTTAAAAAGTGAGTTTAAAATTCGTTAAGTCCCAAACTCATTTCAATTAATAATAAATATATAAATAAATATTCTTTTAATAATTATAATTTTTATTTTTTCTTCATTTTGTATGATAATTTTAAATTTGAAAACATTTTTGTTATTATCATTTTTAAATATTTATCTATACTTAATTTTTTTTTACAAAATTTATCATAAATTTGTTCAAGTTTATATTGTATTTCTTAAAAAATATGTTTATCAAGACATCCCGAACCTGTCTTCACTCTGATGCAAGGCGCTCCGAAGTGAGTTTGAGAAGGAATTTTTATTCGTGGTACAGATTTGGAATAGGGGTGCACCCCATTGACATCTCTGCACTCTTCAGGTACAATTTTTCGGTGTAAATCAAATGTCAATTAATATTATACCCATAGTATATATTCACATAGGTAGCAGTGATAATTTGTTGCACAATGAACATCATATAATTTTATCAAAAAAAGAAAATTTGTTTTTTTTCATAATTATGATAACCTCTTTGAGGTCTAGAAGCTTGGTCAACCCCCTTTCCTTTGTAGTTGGAGCGGAGCTGATTAATAGTCGCTGCCGAAAAAGAAAGCGGATGCCCCGAGTGTAGCTGTGACTGCTGTGATACTTGGGATTGATTGGGTGGATGAGATTGGGCTTGTTCATTTTTTGGGGCTGAATATAGAGATAGGCAGTTCCGTATGAAATGCCCCTTCTTCCCGCAATGGTAACATCCATCAAAACCTCTATTGAAGTTATTTGGTGATCCATTTCCAATTGGAGCTTGATCAACCCTTTGCTTTTGATTTCATTGTTGGCGTCGGGACTTCTCTTGATTTTTCAAAAAATCTTCTCTTTCTTCTTCCACTTGCAATACACTATCTACCATATCGGAGTAGGTTCGAATCCTTAAGGCAACCACCTTCTCCCAGATGGAGGGTCGAAGTCTCCTCCTGAACTTTTTAGCCTTCATTTCTTCCGTTGCTACCAAACATTGCCCAAAACGACACAATTTCGAGAATTTGGGTTCATATTGAGCAACTGTCATGTTATGTTGTGCAAGAGAGATGAATTCCTGCAACTTAGTCTCACGAAAGAGATGAATTCCTGCAACTTAGTCTCACGAACCACTTCCTAAAAATATTGAGCATAAAAGTGTTCTTCAAAAACAAGCCACGTCATAGCTCCACAATCATGCTCAGCCTTGTCAAAGAGCAGTGAGGAAGCGATTTCTACTTTGAACTCCTCATGCATCGAAGTCACTTCAAAGAGCTTATTTATTTCCTTTAGCCACCTTTCAATCTCGTACACATTTAGACCATTATTTTCCCTAAAGTTTGGGGGATTTAGCTTTCAGAACTCCCAGAGACAAATCATTTTTTCGTTCAGCAATAGTCAACTCCCTTTACGGATTAGGAGGTCGATTCATTTGGACTACACAAGTCAATAGGTTATAAAATTATTTAGCACATAACATAGTATAATTTGCAACAAATATCATCATACATCCCTAAGAAACTACAACATAAGCTTTTGTAATGCCCCACCCTCGCTTGATACAATATTATCAGTTTTTGGCTCTCTTGGACCAGAGGTTTTTCAGAAGATCACTCATCCTGAAATTACTCACAGTTAAACACGTTTAACTGTGAAGTTCTGATGGATTCACGATCAACTCTCTCTTTCTCTTTTGTCTTTTATTTTTAATTTTTTTATTCCTTTTATTGTTCTAGTTTTATTTTGTATGCTCAAATGTGTAAAAAACACAGATACATGTGTAAAGGGTTTGGATAAACGTGTCTTCTCTACTAAGGTTGATGTCAAAAGCATTGAAATAATTGTTTCTTTTTCTTTTTCCTAGTAAAGCATTAAAATAATTGTTCCAAAGTGTCAACAAAGTCTTACTAATAGTGACAGCATTGGCATCGGAGAAGGTCTATGAAGTGCTTCTTAATCAAACCATCAAAGACAAATAAGAAAAATGTGGTCTGTAACTGTATGACACCAACACATGCCTCATTTGTTCTTTTGTTGCGGTTGGCAAGTCAAAATATATCAACATCCTATAACATCCCCGTGTTTGAATTCTTATCATATGAATCGCATTTTTTTTTGGGATGTCAATTTAACTAATAACGGAATGGAACGAATTTGAGATGATATTAATTGGATTAAAGTCAAATTTAAAAAAAGAGTTTAAAATTCATCAAGTCCCGAACTCGCTCTAATTAATAATAAATATATAAATAAATATTCTTTTAATAGTTATAATTTTATTTTTTCTTCATTTTTTATAATAATTTTAAATTTTGAAAACATTTTTGTTATTATCATTTTTAAATATTTATCTATACTTAATTTTTTTTTATCAAATTTATCATAAATTCGTTCAAATTTGCATTGCATTTTTCAAAAAATATATATATCAGGAGTCCTAAACCCACCCCAAAGCGGATTTGGGAAGAAATTTTTATTCCTGAGATGGGTTTAGGATAAGTGCCCCCGTCTAAAACTCGCCCCCATTGACATCCTACACTTTTCTAGTACAAATTTTCTCCATATATCAGATGTCAATTAATAGTATACCCATAGTATATATTCACATAGGCAGCACGCACTGACAATTTGTTGAATGGCGATCATATAATTTTATCAAAAAAAGAAAATTTTTAATTTTTTGTAATTCTGATAACCTCCTTCATTTCAATGTAAATGAAAAATACGGTAACATCAAAATTGACATATATATCTATATATATATGCATATAATTACTGCATACTATTACGCAAAACTGGACAAAATACGAAGGAGGCAATGCCCAAAAAAATTCGGTGTCTTACGCCCACTTGGCCAGAAGGGACATGCAACCTGACCCTAGAAGAAGTGAGAGATGGGCCCAAAGCTGGAGCTTTAGACTGCTTTGCATTCTAGGGTTCATGAAATCAGCTGCAAGGAGGTCCACCAGTGCCATATATATCAAAATCCCAGCTGAAGCAGAGTTGAATACACCTTCAACAATAAGAGCAGTTGGGCTATTTTCGTTGTATATATTTGAAATTCCAAATCCAATTGCAATTCCAATTGGGGTGGTGAGGGAGAAGAAGATCGACATTATTGTGATCGCTCGAGCTTTGAATTTTGCCTTAAAAAAAAAATAAGAAGAAAAAGAGGGGTTAAAAATTAGTTATACAAATCATTGTCAAATCCACGTTAAATATATCACGATTGTGCAAACACAGTTCTTAAATTATGTGACTACAAAAATTCACATAATTCAAGAACTGAGTTAGTGCAGTCGTAAGACTCGTAACTGCCCTTACCATTCTCCAAATGAAGATATTGAATTATTGATGCATCAATAATAGAGCTATACTAGCTACAGTAACTATAGATGTAATAGTGGGATTTACTGAATTGGTGCATTCGCGACCATCCAAATAAAGATGTTAAATTATTGATGCATCAATAATGGAGCTACTACCTATACTAGTTATAGCTGTGATTAGGATGATTGTTGCTAATGGTTTAAATCCAGTCCAATGATAGTGACATTACAATCATACCCACTTGACTTTTTTTTTATAAATTTCTTCATTTCAAATTCTAAAATAGTAAAAATAACCCATCAAAAATTAAAGATTTAAAAAATTGTTATTCTAAAAGAAGATTTCAAATCTCAAGAATATAATAAACTTAAAATTTTTCTCCATTGTCTTTTAGATACATGAATTCGGAACTTCACTAGTACAACACTATACAACAAAAGTACACCTCTTATTATTGCATTGTTCATGTAATTGTGATGTACGAGAAGATGTATGTATGGTGAATTTCATTCGTATCATTACGTGTATATTATAGATATACTCGTGATATGTCACCACCTTATCGTACAAAACATGTGTGAGTGATGAAGACCGTCGGATGTGATGTCGTGTACCCTACCATATCCACTCACTGCTTCGTTTAAAAATAAAAGTGTACCAATAGTTTTCTTGTTTTGATCAAAAATGTGAAGTGTTATGATGGTGAACTTAGAGCGACCAGCCTAGCACAAGTCAATGTTAGAGTCTACTAATATTCCAAGTCCACAGTGGTGACAGTGTAGTGTAGTGGAGAGGCATTCAAACTGATGCAAAAACTCGAAAGCAGTTGGACCCACTAGGAATCATAAGGATTAATTGGTTTCTCATGTTCGTCCATCTGTCTATATATTATCAGTCAAACGAAGATCTACCATATTCCCCGTCTATTTACAATGAATGAATGAATATGTATCCTACGTTTTACACACGCATAATAAAATATATAATGCGTGTTATATATGCACAATTTAAGTTTTATACACTTATAATAAAATATATAATATATATTATACATGCACAATTTAAATTTACGTGACGCAAGTATTATAAAGGTACTCCGGTCAAACATATATTGGTGACTAAAATTTCTAAAGTGTATGTACCTGGGAAATGCAACCTCCAAGGCCCATGCCCTCAAAGAACTGGTGGAAGGTCAATGCTGCTACAAGAGGTTTGATTGTCTTTGGACTCTCAGAAGCACCCAAAGAAATCCCAATAATTATAGAATGAACCACAATGCCCAGCTCCAAAACCTGTGTTAAACAATGTTCATGAACTAGTATATAATTTACATATATGTATATATATATGTACGTACATATTTACAATAAATTCTTCCCCGGTCATAAACCAAAAGAAAAGACAAAAAGACATGAAATTTAATGTTCTGCCAGTGTCTGTACTGGACACTAGTCTTCACTAATAGTACTGAAAAAGCAAGGGCAATATAGTAACTTCAATTTCACTTATATTTAAGCAGCTTGTTTGGTTAATATAGTATTTGAACTTTATTTGAATAATTAACATTTCCACTACCTAAAATATATATCCATTTTTTTTTTTTGAAGCCCTGAAATAAATGTCCCCTTGAAAAATTAATATATAAAATTTTTTAACTTTCCTAAAATCATTATTAAACTTTGAAAACACCTTTCATAGGCAAAATTCTGGAAAAGACTTTATGATTGTTGATATATAAATAAAAGTAACAATAATTAACTATATCATTTATATAAAATCATTCATATCATTTTTAAAGATGAAAAAAAATGGAAATGTTTAAAAGCCGAGGACTTTTAAGAAAAATAAGAAAATATTTTAATCTAACTAAATTTGTTTTTTTCTCTGAAAGTGACTTAAGTGTTGTTTCCTTTCTTTCCAAATAAGAGATTGAGTGAAGATTAGATAGTTTCGAAGTTAATAATATCAGGACACCACACAACAAGTGTTGTAAGTAATTTATATATCAAAAAATTAAAAAGAAAAATATTAAAAAAATCATTAGAGGAAAGGTAATAATATATATATATATATATATATATATATATATATATATATATGTGATGAGGCCTTAGTTTCGTTGGGCCCAGTCAATGGAGTTTCCACATGGGGCCTAAATAGCCTACCTATCTAGGTACGGACAATTTGTTTGGTATAAAAATCTCTCTCTCTCTCTCTCTCTCACTCTCACTCTCACAGCCTTTTTCTTGTAAACAATAACAACTGACAAAGGATCAACTTATACTAAACAGGGGATTTTCATATTTTTCTGATTGAGGCTAAAATTTAAGACTATATATTATTTTCATCCGAATTATATGCTATTCAGGCAAAACTCCAGATATTAGGTACTATCTCATTAATGAATCAAGAAACGAATAGAAAAATAATAATTTTTAAATATAGAAAAATTGTTTTCAAAGTGAAATAAATTAATTAGTTATTTTCTAGTCCCATTGTTTAATGGGCCTAAAAATTCCAATTTTTATATACAGAAAACAAAATTAAACGAATAGCAACACATATATTCGATCTTCTGATCAAAGAAATCATACCTGTGACACAATCCGATGCCTAACAAGATCCGAAGAACCCAAATCCGCAGACCCATGCGCATGTCCATGAGTGGCATGTGTATGAACATGCACATGACCCTCATGCTCACCCTGTCTCTCTTCATCCCCATAATTCACAGGCCTTGCCTTACTATAATGGAGTCTCTTGTAATACCCATTAGCCACAGAGTCCACCATCAACGTCCCAATCGCCGAGACCATCGCCACGAATCCGGTGATCGGAAAATCCCCCCACGGGGCATCCCCGAGGCACGGGTTGGTCAAGCTCTCAAATGCGTCCGGCAACACGTGGACAAAGCCGGTGGCCAGAATGACCCCGGCGGCGAAGGCCTTCACGGCGAAGAACACGTCGTTTTCGGGGTGAAAAGCAGGGATTATGTTGCCCAAGATTGGGAGAGACACCCCAATTGCACCAGCAATGAGAATTGAAGCTATGGCAATTAGCTTGAATTTGAGTGCCTCTGTTTTGTTATGGTACTCTGTTTCTGACTCACACGAACACTTTGCATATACTGATGCAGGAAGGAGGAGGAGGAGGAGGAGAGAGAGAGTAGTGAGATTGTTCATGGCTAGTTTTAGAGAGAGAATGTGAATGTGGGTGTGTGTTGGGTTTTTTGTTAACGGTGGTTGTGAACGCTATGCTCTATCGGTCTGTACATATAGAAGTAGATGGATATAAGGGGGAGAGAATCTGTATAGAAGAAGAGTGGAATACTATGGCGACATGCAGTGTCATGGTGTGTTGGTGAAACTGGTGAGGGGTTGACACGTGTAAGGTGGTTAAGGTAAATGACAACATTATGAGTTAATACAAAGGTAATAGGGGGACGAAAGCTTTGGCTAGGTTGTTTATGGGGGGAAGGCTAGGGTCACAGTGGGGTATTACACTTCAAATAAGAGTTGCATTGTACATCATTAATTCAGAATTAGCATCAATTCTAAAAGTGGTTTTGAGGACAATTGTTTCATTTTATTTGTTTTTGTTTTTTCTTTTTTTTATTTTATTAAATAAACAATTGAAAAATAAGTGTTTTTAGAGAGTGTGAATATCACTCTCCTAAATAAAATTTAAAAGTTAGATATAATTATGCACGTAAAATAATATATTGGCTCTAGTACATTGATGGAGGTCACTTCCCACCATTTAAAACAAATTAGAAGCTTATAATTTTGAAAATAATAAATGCACTTTTTTTTATTATTTTTTTCAAGTAAATGATGAAAATGGCCTTTATACTTGATTCTCATCAAATGATTAAAAACACTAATGTCATTTTACATTAAAATTTGAGTGAATTTATCATCTCTCCATACTTCGGTTATATTTTATATAATTAACAAATGCTCTGAATTATGTCAGATCACCACTTGGGTCCAACTAGTAACACATTTATTGTGACAGTTCTCAATTTAGGCTTTAATGCATTATTTCAAAATTAAATAAATTCATATTCGAGTAACTTATATAGCTCACACGCACAACTAGAGACAAACAAAAATATATACACAGACATATATATATAGTCATATATATATAAACAATTAATTGTCTTATCAGATTGTAAATTCAATGGTAGCCATCAGATTGTAAATTACTAAATTCAATGGTAGCCAAAGTAGTTGCTAATTATTTTGTGTGTGTATACATATACATATGCACACACACATATATATATACACATATACATATATATATATTTATAATAGTAGATGCTGTTTCTTTGGTTAAAAGAAGGGCAAGGAAACTCAAATTCATGCCATCAAACCTCGACCAGTGAGATAATATAATTTATAATGTATGTGCATGGACTGCTTGGAAGGTGCAGAATTTAGGTTCTCCATCCTTTTATTCCATTTCTTTTGCTTTTCACTGCAATACAATATTCTTTCATTATTCCCCTAATTTCCTACTCTTAACAGATTTATATCATCAAACGGTGATGGTGATGGTGATGGTGATGGTGATGAGACTGTCAGCAATTATATGAAAATAGATAAATAAATATATGGCAAGTTTCTGCATGTTTTTTTCATTGCTAATTCTATTACGCGTCTTAGCCAATAGGAGTTGACAAAGTTTTACAAGTCAAGGGCTACATACTTAGATGTATGATATTCACTCTTGGACTGTCAGTGCACAAGAGAGTAGGTATCACGTACTTCACATACACTGAGACCCACTATCTCTCAAGAATGAACCCTCCACTGTCTCGTGTCTACTAGGCCGATCCAGTGCAAGGAAGGGTAGATATTACTTCAATATCTCTCACGAGTGGACTGCATCTACTTAAATCGGTCTAACACGAAAGAAGGTGGATATCACTCCACATATAGTAGAGTCTACTTAAATCAGTCTAACACGAAAGAAGGCGGATATCACTCCACATATAGTAGAGTCTACTGTCTCTCAAGAGTCAGGATTCCTTTCTTTAAGGAATTAGTTTTTTTAATTTCTTTTGTTTTATTCAATTTTAGTCGATGATTGTTGTAACCACTTTTCTGTATTTTAGCCTTCCCTGTTTTGTATTTTAGTTCAGCCTTTTATCTAGGCTTGTGACTAGGCAAGTCAAGTGTATTTTGCTATATATAATTGACTGAGAGCATTCAATAAACGAATGAAGAAATTTTCATCCTCTCATCTCGTTATGGTATCAGAGCAGGAAAACTGATCCACAATTTTTTTTTTCTTTTCTTCTATCTTCCTTTCTCTTCCCTGTTCTTTAACTCATGGCCACCGACACCACCAGTCCAACCATAATAAATACAAATGAACCAAACCAAACTCTTGTCAGCTTTAATGTTGCTGCACAAACTCCTCTCAAATTAACCTCCACAAATTACCTTTCCTGGAAACTCCAGTTCCAAACTCTCTTTATTGGCTATGATATTCTTGGCTATGTTGATGGAACCAACCCATGCCCATCAGCAACCATTACAGAATCCAATACCACCAGATCCAATCCCAACTATGTTGTCTAGACCTGTCAAGATCAGTTGATCCTTAATGCCATCATTGGCTCCATCTCACCCACCATCATCCCATTCACAGCCCAAGCCAAAACCTCTAGACAAGCCTGGACCATCCTAGCCAACACCTATGCCAAACCATCTCGTGGCTGCATCAAATAAGTGAAAAATCAGCTCAAAAACACAGTAAAAGGTTCCCTTACCATCACTGAATTTATGCAAACCATCAAAACCAGAGCAGATGAACTTGCTCTTCTTGGAGCTCCACTTGATGAAGAAGAAATCACAGACAAAATTCTTGATGGTCTCAGCACTGACTACAAAGAATTAGTCCGAGCTATTCAAGCACGAGACAACTCCATTACCTTTGACGAACTTCATAAAAAACTTCTAAACTTTGAAGTCTCTCTTCAATCAGCCATACCCGAGCATCATTCTTTTCCAGCAACTGCCAATCCCACACACAAAACTAACAAAAATTGGTGCCCCTTCAGTCCTCAACACACCACCAACACCAACTGGCGTAATCCATATCCCTCTGCCCCTCGTCCACCTGCTGCTACAAATGCAGGTTTCTTCTCCTCACAAGGCCCTCGACCTCCTCCAAGACCATATCTTGGACATTGTCAAATCTGTAGAATCCAAGGCCACACTGCCAAGTGGTGCCCTTCCTTTCGCGTCGTACCAGTCCAGACGTCTCTCACATCCACCACATCTCCAACCAATACTCCATGGCAACCACAAGCCCATCTTGCCACCAATCCTTCCACCAATCCATCATGGCTTCTGGATAGCGGTGCATCTCACCATGTCACCTCTGACCTCAGTAACCTTTCGCTGCATACACCTTACATGGGCAATGATGATATCATGATAGGAGATGGCACCAATCTTCCCATTACTCACACCGATTTCACTCCTCTTCACACTCTTCATAATATATTTAAATTAGACAATGTTCTTTGTGTACTATCAATGCAAAAGAATCTAATTTCTATATCTTAATTTTGCAGCTCTAACAAAGTTTCTATAGAATTCTTACCAAACTCTTTTCTTATAAAGGAACTTCACACAGGGGAAACGCTGCTGAGAGGACACACTAAAGATGGTGTTTATGAGTGGCCCATATCCTCTTCATTGATTGTTTTTTCCACAATAAAGACAACCTCCTTCGACTGGCATCACAGACTAGGACACCCTACTTTTTCTATTCTCAAACACATTGTTTCTAGCAATCATTTAGGATTATCTTCTTCATTGTCTTCTGATTTTTCTTGTAATGCTTGTCTATGCAACAAGAGCCACAAATTGTCATTTTTCAACTCCTCCATTGTCTCTAATCAACCCCTTGAAGTCATATTTTTGGATGTTTGGACCTCTCCAATTTTATCAACCAATGGCTTCAAATATTATGTAATCTTCATTGATCATTTCACTAAGTACATATGATTTTATCCACTTAAACACAAATCTGAAGTCAAGCCAATTTTTATCAAATTCAAAGCTATTGTAGAAAATCACTTTCATTCATCCATTAAATCTTTCTACACCGACAATGGTGGTGAGTACATTACCCTAGCTAATTTCCTCTCCACATCTGGTATCTCACATCTAACCACTCCCCCACACATACCTGAACACAATGGATTATCTGAAAGAAGGCATCTCCATATCGTTGAAACAGGCCTTGCTTTACTCACACATGCTTCCTTACCCCTTTCCAATTGGCCTTATGCCTTTGCCACATCCATATATCTCATAAACCGAATGCCCACACCCACCTTAAATCTCCTCTCCCCATTCCAAAAAATATTTCAAACTTCGCCAAATTACTCCAAATTAAAAAATTTTGGCTGCTTATGCTATCCTTGGCTGAGGCCTTACACATCACACAAACTAGAGTCCCGATCCAAACCTTGTGTTTTTCTTGGCTACTCTCTCACTCAAAGTGCCTACTACTGTCTAGATCCATCAACTTCAAAAATCTATGTCTCTAGGCATGTCAAATTCGTTGAGTCTCAATTTCCCTATGCCTCACTATCTAGCAAGCCTTCATGTCCTTCATCCAGCCCCATTACCACCTGGATACCTCCACCTATTCGGGTTGTGTCACCTAATCCCCAGCGGTCACTCACACCACCATCTGAAGTTGTTTTCCCTCAGCGCCTCCCGTGTGAAGCTTCAACTTCAGCTACTATGCCTGTTCCTGACACCCAAACAGATGCCACCCACTTGCCCACTTCGCCCACTCCAACCCAATCCATAGCCAATCCACCATCACAACAACCTCAACAACCAAAATCTGCACCCTTTCCAACTCACTCTATGACCACAAGAGCCAAAAACCACATTCATAAACCCATCAAGAAACTAAATCTCAACACCCAGCTTGCAAAGTCAAATGATATTGAACCAACATCAGTAACTAAAGCACTCACTGATCCTCAATGGCGTAAGGCCATGTCTAATGAATATGATGCTCTAGTTTGAAATGACACTTGGGACCTTGTACCTCCTACTTCCAACCAGAATATAGTGGGATGTAAATGGATTTATCGTATTAAACATAACTCTGATGGCTCTATTGACAGGTACAAGGCACGTTTGGTAGCAAAAGGCTTTCATCAGCTCCCCGAAGTTGATTGTCTAGACACTTTTAGTCCGGTTGTAAAACCAACAACAGTGCGGGTTATCCTTAGTCTTGCCGTCTCTCGGGGTTGGACATTACGCCAATTAGATGTAAATAATGCATTTCTTCAAGGACACCTCTCCGAAACTGTCTTCATGCAACAACCACCTGGCTTTGTTGATCAAGATCATCCATCATATGTCTGCAAACTTCGAAAGGCAATCTATGGTCTCAAACAAGCACCCCGGGCCTGGTATCATGAACTTCGCCCGTTCCTTCTTCTGTCTGGCTTCAAAAATTCACATGCTGACACTTCGTTGTTTGTTCTCACTACGGCTGATCATATCATTTATATCCTTGTATATGTGGATGATTTAATCATCATTGGTGACAACACTAAGACAGTTGAGTCTTTTGTTAGTGCTCTTGCTCAACGATTTTCCCTCAAAGATCTTGGTCAGTTGTCTTACTTCTTGGGTGTGGAAGTAGTACCAAATCAGCATGGAATTTTACACTCTCGAAAGAGATACATCTTGGATATATTGGCTAGAACTAAAATGACAGAAGCCAAACCTGTACTCACTCCGATTCCAACAAGCCCACCTATGATATTAAAGTCAGGTACCCCTTTAACTGATCCCACAGAGTACCGGACCATTGTTGGCAGCCTCCAATATCTTCTGATTACAAGACCTGATCTTGCCTTTGCTGTCAACAAGCTCTCTCAGTATATGCACACTCCAACAACTGACCATTGGATGTTTGTTAAACGTCTACTAAGATATCTCTGTGGCACTATCAATGAAGGCCTACAGATATACCGTAATTCTCCATTACAACTACATGCCTTTTCAGATCACATGCATCGTGACCTCCCACTGTCATTACAAGCCTTCTCTGATGTTGACTGGGCAGGAGACAAAGATGATTTTTCTTCCACCAGTGCCTACGTAGTCTACCTTGGTTGCACTCCTGTTTCCTGGAGCTCTAAGAAACAAAAAATTGTTGCTAGATCGTCCACTGAAGCTGAATACAGGTCGGTAGCTAATACAGCAGCAGAACTCAATTGGCTCAGTTATCTTCTTACTGATCTTGGCATCCCGCTCCCTTGCTGTCCAGTTATATACTGTGATAATGTAGGTGCAACTCAGCTCTGCTCAAATCCAGTGTTTCACTCACGAATGAAACATGTTGCAATTCATTTCCACTTCATTCGGGATCAAGTCCAAAATGGTGTCTTTCGAGTTGCTCATGTGTCTTCCGCAGACCAACTTGCTGATGCACTCACCAGACCTCTACCACGTGCTCGTTTTCTTGATCTGAAATCCAAGATTGGAGTTCTCTCCCGAGCTCCATCTTGAGGGGGCATATCAGAGGCCTATCAGTGTTGTAACAGGAATTGACTTGTTCAAATATCTGATCTTGTTCAAACTCAGGATTCCTTTTTTTAAGGAATTAGTTTTCAGCTGCTTTATTTAATTTTTTTTGTTTTATTCAATTTTAGTCAATGGTTGTTGTAACCACTTTTCTGTATTTTAGCCTTCCCTGTTTTGTATTTTAGTTTAGCCTTTTATCTAGGCTTGTGACTAGGCAAGTCAAGTGTATTTTGCTGTATATAATTGACTGAGAGCATTCAATAAACAAATGAAGAAATTTTCATCCTCTCATCTCGTTAAACTCTACCATGTCCTGTGTACTTAAATCGGTCTAACACAAAAGAAGGTGGATATCACTCCACATACATTGGAGTCTACTATCTCTCGCATAACAATTGACAAAGGTTCATGTCAAGCCATATCTCATGAAGTATGCTGTAGTGAACAATGAACATCAACCCTAACAACAATTATTCTATTCCATCAAGGCCTTCCTTCTAGAGATAGAGTATAGAGTACTTGCTTATACTATCTCTGGCTCTTTCAAGACATGAGAGTTTATTCATTCACCGCTATTCCTATATATTGTGATAATAAGATCACTATTCAGATTTGCATCATATACGGGAAAAAAAACATAATCAAAGCTCTCATTCGAAGAACCAACCGAAGGTGGGGAAAACACTTTATTCATTGATCAGAGGGATTACGTTGATCAGGATAAATCACTCTACATTCACTTTATTTGATATTCTCCTCCTCTAGAGTCCTATCACTACTTGTGTAATGCATTAGAAATTGGTCAAGATAACAAGTAATTAATTAAAGTGCACCATAATTCCAAACTTTCAGGTTATAACGCTGGGAAGAACATGAGGAACTTGAAGTTTGAAAAGAAATTATAATTTTCTTCAATGTAGACCATACATATGATCAAGGGACCAGTATGCCCAGTAATCTAATTGGCTTGTGTGAAATTGTTCACAGCCTCTCTAATTATATGACCTGTGTAATTGGATTACCCACATAGTAAGGGTTCCAAGGAACATACTGAAATAAGCAAATGAGGGTCTGAACTTAAGTCAGAACCAGGTTCTGCATGGACAAAAAATTGTTCATTGTTTGGTGTGATGTTGTTGTTCCCCTTCTCATTGTAAAAGTGTCAAACACATGGAAGGCACCCAAAGAAAGAAGACCCTACTGAGGGAACAGTGTATGCAATCATTTTCCCTTCTACTGGAATATAGGTGGTCGTTACACATGGCATGATCCTTGGGCGACATCAACTACTTTAAACCCACAGGAATAAACCGATATAACCACTTTATTTTGTGGTTTTCTTATTTTATTTTCTGTTAGGTAAATACCCACGTGTACCCAAAAATGCTCATCGTTAGGAATGAGATGTTAAGCACGAATATTATTTTTAGAAGATTGAGATTTAATTACTATTTTTAGAAGAACGAAATTTAATACAGTTTAAAATATTTTATGAATTAATTTGAAAAATAATATAAAATTTTAGAAATCGAAAACAACAAACATCTAGTTTCATGATTATATGGATAAAATGAGAACATTTTTATATTTATATATAAGGACGCCATATTCACACTCCATTTTCACTCCACCTGCCTTTTTCTTTTAAATAAAAAGACAAAAATGTCTCTAAACTTATTAATGCATCATCTCTTATTTTATAATATCATAACTATCCTTTATATTATAAACTTTAACTATTTCTACAATTTTTTCTTGGGTAATTATTTTTTGGGTAAATTACACTGACTTTCCCTCAGATTTGACCTAATTACACCTGATATCAAACTAATAGATTTTGTTATAATGACTTCCCATGAGGTTTGCTCCGTTAGACAAAGACCCCCTCCATCCAAAATTCTATTAGTTTTATAAAAAAATTTAAGGTAAATTACACTAACCTTCCTTGAGGTTTGACCTAATTACACCAAGTATTAAACTAATTGATTTTGTTACAATGACCTCTCATGTAACAAAAAGAAACTAACCGACGTTAACTTTTGGGTGAAATATCTATTATACCCTTAATATTATAGTGATATAAAAATTAAAATACTTATATATATAAAATGACACTTTTTCTCATCTAATATAATAATATTTACTATATAGTAAATATTATTATATATGTGTGTGTGTGTGCGCGCGCGCGCACAACCCCAGCTGCCATCATCACTTCCATCAACAACACACCAAGACCACCGCCATGCCACAGACAAAACCCACCACTCACAGCTGTCATGCCATGAACCACCATTAGCTGAGCCACCACAACCATCGTGCGCAACCCTAGCAGTCATGGTCACCACCATGTTCCCACCTTCGGCTTCATCAACTTCACTATAGTGGTGGCCATGGCAGCTAGAGCTGTGCATGATAGTTGTGGTTGCTCGGTTAGTGGTGGTTCACAGCATAGCAATCTTGAGTTATGGGTCTGGTCTGTGGCATGGTGGTGGTCTTGGTGTAGTGTCGATAGGGATGATGATAGCAGCTGGGGTTGTGCACGCGCGCGCACACACACACATATATATAAAATAATATTTACTATTTACTATATATAATATATAGTAAATATTATTATATTAGATGGACAAAAGTGTCATTTTATATATATAAATATTTTAATTTTTATATCAATATAATATTAAGGGTATAATAGACATTTCACCCAAAAGTTAATGCAGTTGATTCACTTCTGTTACAGGGGATGTCATTGTAACAAAATCAATTAATTTCATACCGGGTGTAATTAAGTCAAACCTCAGGGGATGTCAGCGTAAATAAATCCATTAGTATGATGTCAGGTGTAATTAGGCCAAACCTCAGGGGAGATCAATGTAATTTACCCTTTTTTTTTTTGTCTTATCAAAAGAGATAATTTATTCAACAGATATAACCTTTTTTTTTTGTCCTATCAAAAGAGATAATTTAATCAACGGGTAAAGTGCACAAAACCCCCTCTAGTTCCAAAAACATGCAAAAAAAAATCCCTTCATGTTCAGTTTGCATCCTTGTAGTTTCAAAATTGTGCAAATCAACCCTTATAGGCTAAAAACATATTTTAAGTTTCAATTTTACCCTTTTGCATAATTTCTTAATATTTTTAACAATAACAATTTTATTCTTTTATATACTTTTTTAAAAATATTAATTTAATTATAAATAAAATATTCTTGTTTTACTATCATTTCATGACAGCGAAAAAAAAAATCTTCATTGTTTTTTTTTTGGCGAAATAAAAAAAAATCTTCATTATTAAAAAAAAACATTTGACATTACTTAATTTCTTAATATTCTGAATAATAGAAATTTTATTCTTTTTATATATTTTTTTAAAAATATTAGGGGGGTGAACATGAAGGGATTTTTTACACGTTTTTGAAACAATAGGGGGGTTTTATGCACTTTACCCTTTAATCAACAGAAATAATCTTTTTTTTGGGCACAGTAAAAAAGGATTTTTTTTCTGTCCTATCAAAAGACAATTTATTCAACAAAATTTCTTTTTGGGCCCTTCCATTTTTTTTTTTTTGCACCATACTTTTTTTACGGTCCTATCAAAGGAGATATTTTATTCGACAGAGATAACTTTTTTTCTTTCTAGGTCTTATCAAAAGAGATAATTTATTCAACAGATATAACATTTTTTTGGGTCTTTTTTTTTGTTCATGTCAAAAGAGATAATTTATTAATAAAGATAACTTTTTTTTGGATTTTTTTTTCCGGTCCTTGTAAAGGAGATAATTTATTCAATAGAGATAACTTTTTTTTTGAGTCCGGTCAAAAAAGATAATTTATTCAACATACATAACTTTTCTTTCTTGGGTCCTGTAAAAAAAAAAAAAAAACTTTTTTTTACCCTGTTAATAGAGACCGAAAACATTAAAGATTGAAGAGAGGAGGATATCTGAAAGAATAGTTGTATAATTTGAAAAAAAAAAACAAAACATAATCATTCACTTGAAAGGAAAGGTTAGAATATCATTACTTTTAATATGCGAGTGCAAACTTAAAAAAATGGAGTGCGAATATCGCATCCCTATATATATATATATAAAAATATTATATTATTATTTTTTGACATATTTGTGTCCTAATTTTTCAATATTGGTCATATCCATATCTCGTGTCAGTATTCGTATTTTTTGAATTACACCACTCTTATTTTTTTTTTGAAAAAATTACCAATCAATCATACTTTTAAACTCTAAAGATCTATAAATCCTAGAAAAAATTTCACAAGGACAAAGAAGTCCTATTTTTAGGAAATATTTTCAAATAAATTCAAATTCTATAAATAATGAATATTTTTTCAGTATTGCCATTTATTACTAATTTTCCATTAGTGTCTTTTCACTAAAATATAAATTTTTTCTTTACTTTCAATATTTTGTAACTAATACCTATTATACGTGAATTTTAAATATATATTTTTTCTTAAATTATTTATTTTTAATAATTTGTTTGGAGAAAAATAGTAAAGCAACCTAAATGACATATTGTTGGTACAAATAACTACTTAGCTAATTTTTATTAATTAATTCAATGCACACACCTAACAAAATTAAGAACACAATGTTTTCAGAGAGTAATTCGAGATGAGGATTCGAGAATCCTTTTCATTCATCTGTTATTGGATATTTATACGAGTTTGGAGTCCGAATCCTTCTAGGATTCAAATTTCCTTATTTGTAGCTATCTTTATTTTCAATTGTTTGTGCCGTTTTGGCTTTTTAGTAGGGTGACTAGGCCCGTTCTTCTTTTTGAAACAATCCTCTTGGGCCTCTGCTGATACTTGGGCTCAAACCCTCTTGGGCTTGATCCTGTTCGTGTATCAATTTGGCCCATTCGAATAAGTGGGGATTTTTACCCCTACACAACAATTTTTTATGAAAAGCTAGACTTCACTGTCCTATAAAACCTTTTTAGGACTTATTTGTCTCTAGAGTGAAAAAGTATAACTAACTTATAATTTTTCCTTTTTTTTTTTTCCGTTTTGTTTTGTGATATATTTTTATTTGAATGGCTTATAAAACTCATTATCTCTTTTTTGTCTTAACTTCATCATCGTGTTTGTCTCAATCTCATATGAATGGAGTCATACACATGAATTCTCACCAATAAAATGAGAATCAATAAGATTTAACATTTGTTTTACAGTCGATTGTTTACCTGATACTAACCCATCTTATTTTCACATTCGACTTTGAGTACCGACAATTAGGTATGTCAATTTGCCTCGGTGGAGACCGGCCCCATTTAAACTAGTTTTGGGAGTCTAAATAATTTTGAGGAAGTTATGAAAGTGAGAGGAAAAAACGTGCATGGTTGGAAGCTGGGGATGGGGACAGGCATCTCCGCTCCGGCCTCTTTATATTTTATATTTATCATATTAAGCTTATATATATATTCTACAAATTCAAAATTAGTCTCATATAAAATTTATAACTTTTATTCGTTCAAATCTTATTAGTGATGCATATGTCAATTATTAAAGACTTTATCATCTAAGACTGTAAAGACTAAAAAAATGTACACTTATCTAGGTACTCTCCTAAAAATAAAGTTAAGAAATAAAAAGTAAAAAACCTACCTCCACTCTATCCCGTTTAATAAACAATTTGGGACGAAAATGAAGGAAACTTTGTTAAACGGGGTCGGAGATAGAGTTGGGTCCCTCGCCCCGAACCCACCATGTTGCCATCCCAATCGACAATAAAAGAGTTAAATAAGTATGTATCACAAAACCTAACTTCACGAGTAAGGACAAAAACTTGAATTTTTGCCAAATATTTGGTGCCAAATGTAGCGTATAATCAATTCTTAATTTATATATCTCAACCATAGTGTTTACCAGAAATTAGGTAACAGGTACCAATATATAATTTAAACCATGAACACTCAAAGCGGAGATGGTACGTAGAAAGTGATCGATATCTAGCTGAATATGATTGGAGTGTGTAATAGAAATCAGGCAACAGAGTACCAATCAATTAAACCATGAACAGTGAGATGGTAAAAAGCAAAAATAACATGGGTCATTGACTTTTACTGGGGGGTCAAACCATCGCTAGTCTCTAGATGACAAATTAGGAATCCTTTACCAGCAGAAAGAAAGGCTGCTAAATTTTTTGTGGTTCATACATTAAATATGGGCCATCAAATAAATTATGACATGCAATAGAAACATCCCATTGAAGCAAAGTGCTGCTATATGTTTGTTGTAAACTCAACACATTTGCTTTGGGGGCGGTGTATTTTTATTGGTTCCTTCGACCGATAACATGGTATAACAGTTGTAACGTATAATTTCACAAATATCTTAAGATCATTCGAACAGTATAATTTTTATTAATTCGTTATATCGATAAGATGGTATAACAGCTGTAACGTATAATTTCACAAATGCCTTAAGATCATCCAAGCATTGTAATTTTTAGATTTTTACCCTAGCTTCCAAACAGTGGAACCATTAGAAGCTAGTTTCATCTTCAACCATCGACAAATTAATGAATTCAGTTTCAAGCCTTGCCCAATCAGATTTTTTCAGTCCAAGCACATGTTAACAAAAACAATCTACCTAAAAAGTACGAACACTTCATCGAGGGTGTCATACACAGTGTCGGAGACTCGAATTCCTTGTCAGACACTTGGACACTATTCGGACATGTGCCGGACACTTCTCTGACATTCTTTAAACACTTTTCAAACACGTGACAGACACTTCATAGGCATATTCAAGTATTTCGAAATAAAATTATATATGACTAAATTATGATTAAAAATCTAAGCTAAATATATGTAGATGCCTAAATAAGTTTGGTTCTTTAATTATTTAACGATTAATTAAAATATTTTTTTATTTTTGTTTATAAGTTTGTTTGGTTCTTAATTATTTAACGATTAATTAAAATATTTGTAAATTATAGTATTTCTTTTGTTAAATAATTAATATATATTATATTATTATTCTATAGTCGTACTCGTGTTCTATTCGTGGTTTATTCTTAAAAAAAATTGTATAGCTATGCTTGTATTGTGTTTTATCCGTATGGTTACTCTCGTCAACCTGCTCTAATTATTTATAAAGGTGAACACAGGACTTATTCAATGCTAGCGCAAAGTATGTTCATTCATGATTCGGTTCAAATATCAAGAGTCTTAATGAAAACCAAAATGACGGGATAACTGTTCAAAATAGTAAGAACACGCATAAATTGTGGGACAGATGTTAATGGAGTTCGACATCAAATTTTATGATCATAGTCAGACATTGTTTGGACAGTAAAAAAGAAAAAAAGTAATGTTACTACCTGACGAGCGGACCTTTATAACAGGAAAAAGAGTGAAGCTAACAAATTTACGGATAAAATTAAAAAATTAAAAATAAGAAGAAAAAAAGTTTTGACTCACTTTCTCTCTCTCTCTCTCAAAATATAAGATTATTAATCTCATTATTTTATATAGAAAAATTGAAACCTTAAGGTTTGATTGGAATAGATTTTGGATTGAGATGAAAGATAATCATTTGGAATAGATTTTGGATTGATATGAAGGAGAATTGCTATGGCCTGTCTGAAAGAATAAATAAGAATGTCTTTGGATAAATCTTTAAATTGATTTTATCTTTATTGAATTTTCTTCAATTCTCCTTGAATTACGCATTCTTTTTAGTTTTTTGAATGAAAATGAAAATTTAAAATTGAAGACAAAGCACAGAGGGAGAGAGTACATATATTTGTACTTTGGTGGTAATGGGTTTTCACCACCAATGAGATGTTTTCAACTTTTTTGTATGTCATTGAAATATATGAAGATTATTTAACACTTCAATATTAGTGAACCACTTCCTCCACTAAATGAAAGTAGTTTTTATTTTTAATTGCTACACAATCCATTTTCAACCACACTACCCCATTCAGATGCACGATCTCTTTTTAGGTGGGAGTAAGTGACATTTGTTCTCCTATTTTATCTCAACCACTTAAAAGTTATTTTGACCAAATCGAGTATCAACCAACTTGGTCAATTACACCTTGTACTTCCTTCCTCAATATGTGTGAACACAAGTTGTTAGTAAATAAATAAGATAAATACTAACAGACATGTGGATATTAATAAATTTGTCGAAAGGATTTATTGACCACACAAAAAATAAATGAAGTAAATTTGAGGACTGTTTAGCCACTCAATATAACATCTCCCATTTGGCAAATAGACCTAAAATCTTTTAATCATTTTTTAATCCCCATTGAACAAATTTGTTTTTTGAACTCATCAGATATAATAGGTTTTGTTAGAGGATCTCCAATCATATCTTTTAAAGGAACATAATTTATCATAATTTCTTTCTTTTGAAATACATCAATAATATAATGATGTCGGCGATCTATATGTTTTCGCTATGAGCCAACTTCACTTCGCTTTGAGCCAACTTCACCATTTTTAATTGTACTTATTGTGGCTTAGTTGTCACACATAATATTTATTGATTTACTTACTACTTGTTTAATTTTTAAAACTTTAAGAAATCTTTTTATCCATGCAGCTTCAGAGGCCACATTACTATATGATATATATTCAACCTCCATTGCACTTTTGGCCACACAAGTTTGTTTTTTACTGCACCATGAAATTGCTCATCCACCTAAAAGGAACACATTGCCTAATGTAGATTTGTCATCATCCATATCTCCTAAAAAGTTAGAATCTGAATAACCAACAACTTCTAAATCATCACCATTGGATTGTTATGTTAACTTATAATCTTTTGTACCTTAAATACATCTTAAAATTATTTCAACAGCAACCCAATGATTTTCACCTGGATTACTTTGAGATCTACTAATTACACTTACTGTAAAATTTGTATCAGGTCTAGTACATAACATTGCATACATAATACTACCTATAACTTGTGTATAAGGTGTATTTTTCATTTTTTTTTATTCTTCTTCATTTAAAAAGCACATCTTTTTAGATAACTTTGTTTGTTTATGAATAGGAGTATCAATGGGATTTGATTTTTCCATCTGAAATCTTTTAATAATTTTCTCAAAATATTGCTCATAGTTGGAATGTTTTTTTATTTTCTTTCTCTAATTATTTATATCCCCAATACGTAAGATGTTTCACCCATATCTTTCATCTCAAATTGACTCTTTAAGAAAATTTTAATTTCTTCAATTGATATAATGTCATTACCTGCAATAACTGTAGTAACCCTTGTGGACGGGTGTGAGTGGGCGGGTGCGAAGATAGACACTGGGCTGAGCTACCACACTGACAGGGTACAGGGTGCTCAATCCCACATCGCCTAGGTGTGGACAAGGGGATGTGCTTATATGTAGTATGTTCTCTTCAAATGGTATGAGGCCTTTTGGGGTAAAACCCAAGAGCAAAACCGTACGAGCTCAGGCCCAAAGCGGACAATATCATACCATGTGTTGGAGCAGGGTATTACAGTTGGTATCAGAGCCTGAACCCAGCCGGTGGATTGTAGTAACCCTTGTGGATGAGCTACCACACTGACAAGGTATAGGGTGCTCAATCCCACATCGCCTGGGTGTGGAAAAGGGAATGTGCTTATATGTAGTATATTTTCTTCAAATGGTATGAGACATTTTGGGGTAATACCCAAGAGCAAAACCGTACTGGCTCAGGCTCAAAGCGGACAATATCATACTATGTGTTGGAGCAGGGTATTACAATAACTATATCATCTACATACAAGGATAATATAATAAAATTACTTTCACTATTCTAATGGTATACACAATGATCAAAATCATTTGCATTAAATCCAAACATGGTAATAACATTATGAAAAGTATAATACCATTGTCTAGATGACTGCTTAAGTCCATATAATGATCTTTTGAGTTTATATACTCTATTTTCTTATCCCTTTATATTATCCATCAGGTTGTTTCATATAAATTTATTCTTTTAATTCTCCATTTAAAAATATAGTCTTAATATTTATTTAAAATAATTCTAAATCTAATGATGCTACTATAGATACTAAAATTCTTATTGAGGTAAATTTAGCAACTGGAGAATAAGTTTCTTTATAATCTATTCTGAGTTTCTGTGTGTATCCTTTTTCCACTAATCTAGCTTTATATTTTTCAATAGTTCTACCGGATTTAAATTTTCATTTTAGGATCCATTTGCAACCAATTGTTTTTCTATCTTTAGGGAAATCTACTAATTCCCATGTATTATTTTTATTTATAGAATCTAATTCATCTTATATAACTTATTTCCATTTACTAAATGAGGTGATAACATAACATCTTCAACTGTAAGATGATCATCAATATTTTTAAAGAAGAAGGGTAGTTTTGGCATTTAACTTTTCAAATTAGTTGACTTAACGGTCAACTAACATCAGAGGGTGTCAGGGCATGGTTTACCAAACCCGGGAGAGGTTAACCATAGTCAAAGACACAAGTATTCTCCGTGAGTATTAAACGAAAACCTGGGGGGATGTTAGAGCATTTTACCCATATTTCAACAACACTAATAGTAGTCTTTCCCGTGTGAAAAATTGATGGGCAGTTCCTGCAAGATGTCTTTTTTAACTTGGTTTCCTTCTGTTACACGTCTGATTATAGGTGACAGGAGGAAAAATAAGAAATCAATAAGCTTGGAACTAACGTGAATGACAGGAGCAAGCTATGATACCAATGAAAGAATAAATCAAAATGTCTTCAGATAAATCTTCAAACTGATTTTATCTTTATTGGGTCTTCTTTAATTCTCCTTGGATTTTGCCTTCTCTTCAGTTTTTTGAATGAAACCTGAAAATCTAAAATTGAAGACGAAGCATAGAGAGAGACAGTATGTATATTTGTGCTTGGGTTGTAATGGGTTTTCATCACCAATAAGGTGTTTTCAACCTTTTTGTATCTGTCATTGAAACTGATCACTCGTATCTATATATATAGGTAAATATGGAGGTTATTTAACACTTCCATATATATTAGTGAACCACTTCCTCCACTAAAGGAGAGTGGTTTTTTTTTAACGGCTACATAATCCGTTTTCAACCACATTGCCCCCATCCACATGCACGATCTCTTTTTAGGTGGGAGTAGGAGACATTTGTTCTCCTATTTTATCTCAACCACTTAAAAGTGATTTTGACCAAATCAAGTATCAACCAACTTAGTCAATTACACATCTATATTTCTTTCGTCAATATGTGTGAACACAAATATAACTGTTATTAAATAAATAAGATAAATACTAACAGACATGTATATATATATAAATTTGTACAGAGGATTTATTGGTCACCAAAAAATGAATAAAGTAAATTTGAGGGTTATTTGGTCACTCAATATAACACAGTCATGTAATGGCGAATGTCACGATAAGTCATTTTGATTGTAATTGAGAGATGTATTATTAAGTAAGTCGCAGCTAATAGAGATATTAAATATGTTTTGTAATTACTTGGATGTTGGTATCTTCTAAGTGGTTTTGTGTGTAAATATTTGTTATGATAATTTATTTATTTTATTGATATATATATATACTAGTCTCCATTTTGTTGAGTTTTATATCAAGTGAATAGTAGCACTAAAATTCAATATATATTTTTAACTGTTTGAGATGTTATTCAAACTTTAAGTACAAAATATTTTATATTGAGGTATTGGAGAAAATTAAAAGGCAATTTGAATGATTGAATTTCTCTAAGCATACGTAATATCATTTATTTACTTTTTTTTCTCAAAAAAGAGATTCAATTTTCTAATTCTTCCGCAGATGGTAAGGCCATTTTTTAGCTACCAATAATGAGAGGTAATTAAATAATTTAATTGTTTCTCCCTATAAAATTTTGTCGTAATAACCAATTAAGTCGGAGAGTATGATCGCGGAGGGGTGACCACAAGGAATTGTTTGCACTCAATTCATGAAGCACCAAGGTCAAGTGACTTCACCATTTGAGCAAACCCTTCGGATTTATAATATTTAACTTTTTAAATTAGATATAATAATTTCATTCCATGTTAACTTCCATGGCCTTCTTTGTCTTCTACTTCTAAGTCTTTTGATCTGTTCATATTGCCTAATTCTATTTTCTCCAATTATCTTATCACTAATAGGCGTTGGTCTTAGTTTCTCCCTTACATCCTAATTAGTAACCTATATTTTTTAGTCACCCATATCATGCACCGACCTTGACTGTGAGAACTAGGGGTGCAACTCGGACATGTTGGAGGTACAACTTGAGCTCAACCCGACATATGAAATATTCAACCATAAGCCAACTTTAACTCGACCTTCAATTCAAGCTAAACACTGACTTTATTAAATAAACATCCTATACTACACTGACTTTATGAAACTTATAAATTACTTTCTCATTTGTATGTGCTTGTAATGCACATCAACTTACTATAATGACTAAGATAAACAATAACCTTAAATTTTTCACAACTAAAATAACTAAAGATGTTGGCCGGTACTTCTATGACATAATAACAAACGAACCCGACCAACTCAATCTATATAATATATTTAAAATAAAAAATAAAATTAGAATTCAAGTTCGAGTTGTTAGCACCGCAATCCTAATTAAATTCGAGTTAAGAATTTTCAACCTAGACCTAACCTTAATTATCAACATATCTGTTCAAGTTCGTGAAAATCGAATTGGTCTTAAGTTAGAATTGGATTTGCACGCCTAAGTTGCAAGTTTGGTGATGACCACTGGTGGCATGATATGATTGAATTATATGAGTCGATTTGGTATTAGTTTCACCCATTTAAAAAGTAAATTATTTTTATTTATTTATTTTTAGTATTATAGAAGGATACCTAGTCCAATGATATCATTGTACATCGAAATTCATGCATGATTAAAAAGGACAGGGATACCGTGTTTGGTACCACAACTGTAACTACCTTTTGTGATTTTAAATTCCTTTCAATGTTTAGAGGGTATTCATTTTTTATTTTTTTTTGGAAATTAATGTTAAGAGGGTATTCATTTTGGGGGGAGGGAAATTAATGTTAAGAGGGATTCATTGGGTAAACTGTAAAGTGCATATTCCTATTTAAATTTTAAACTGCTAGTTTCTCTATATAATATCATTAGGCCCATAGACTTAATAAGAAATTGCTATATACTGATACCAAAAACGACCCCTCAACACCAAGTCCTTCCATTTATAAACTCAAAACCCGCAATACAAACAATTCAACAAACCTCTCTCTTTCTCTCTCTCTCTCACACACACACACTTGCAGTTCTTGCAAAAAGTTCTACGAAACAATGAGTCTCTTTTCATCATTCTTCTTTTTTCTATTGTTTTTAGTGAAATTAGAAACTACATTTTCCCTTAGACAACAGAAGCTCTACGAATTCCAAACAAAGCTTCAAGAGAAAAAAGCCTCTGCTGTTTTGGCTCCAAACGCAATAGAGGTGAGACAGTTTATTGTTTTATGTGTCCTTTTTGGTGCTTATATATATATATATATATATATTAAATGGCTTTCTTTTCAATTTGTATATTTATATATATGCTTTAGAAATCAGCCGGGAGAGTTTTCTATCCAATTGGGTATGGTGCAGACCCGACTGGGGCGCAAGATAGCAGTGACGCAATATTGAATGCTGTGAACGATGCTGTCCAAGTACAACATGGGCTTGAGTTGTTGCCTGGAATAAATGATTTGGGTGGTGTTGCTATTGATTTGCAAGGTGGGAATTACAAGATCAGCAAACCCATAGGGTTCCCTTCTGGTACTGGCAATGTTCTGGTAAGTTTCTCTCTCCTCTCTCATTGGAGTTACATGGTGCACGTTAGCATGCTGATGTTTTGAAATTGCCTTGCTTTTTCAGTACTTTAGTAGCAGTTACTAATGTGAGGTGTTTGGTTGTTTTTGAAAAACATTGGAGTTTCTTCAATCATAATTGAGCCAATTTTACGCTGTGCATGTTGGTTTGTGCCACGTGTCCATGTACAACAATGTAACCCTTCCTTTCATGCATGGGAATGCCTTCACCATGAGCTTTTCTTCAGCCTTTTCATTAATGGCCTCTTTAAACACATTCTTCAATACACCTTACACTTTTCCAACTAGTAACTAACTGTACGTTTCTTCTTCCCTCCAAAAGTTAACAAATAAATTCAAACCGACACACTCAAATATTTTTGGAATTACCTTATTTAACTTTTCTAAAAATTTAATTCTTATATTTTTAATCCAAGACTTAGTGTCACGGGCCTTGGTTATACAATGAGGTGCTGTAACCACGTGAAGAAATTACACGTTACAATCGTTGGACAAACATGTTAGTTTTATGGCAAACATGTGAGAGCACCTCTTCTAGAGTGGTTTGTAATGTGTAATTTCTTCACCTTGAGAATGGTGGTTTTATGTTTTAATTTTATAATTTTTTTAATTTGTGGAGATAAAATTGTTAAAGCACAACCAAATAACTTGTAAGTCAATGATATAATTTCTTCATTTTCAAAGAAGAGGAAATGACTTATGCTCCGGTGTGAACAACAAAAAAATGTGTGAGTGTCCCCTCCTAATTGAAAAAAAAAATTAGTCACAATATATATTAATCCTGACACGACTCAAACTCAACCTGTTATCGGATAAATTTGTAAAGATATTTTTTTCTTATTTTCGTAAATTGAAAAATTTTAAATATATAAAAGATTTTTTCTGTTTTTTTAATTCAAAATAAACACATACTCGTTTATACCAATTACCAACACAGACTCATATGGTGGGTTATGACTTATGATTGAAATACTAACAATTATAGAAAGTTTCGAACACTAATATTGAGAGTGGTTGGAAATATATTAGAATTCCATACTTTGCGGGAAAGATATTAAAAGGGAAAAAAAGATGGTACAGTCAATAATCATAACACCCAACTGTTTGCAGTACCCATTTCATGTGAGGGAGTAAATATTTGAAGGACTTTTGTTTGCACATCTATCTTCCTAGCACTTCATGATCTAAACTTTATGGATCGAATATTTTCAAATCCCAAGAAGGAGCCTCCTTGCATCCCATGAGATAACCTACTGTGATTTGAGCAAAATTGGCTTTTTCTATCATTCAGACACCAACATGTGTCTAACATAAAATTAAAACTATCTTCATTTTTAAATAATTATTTTTTAAGACGAAGTACAATTGAATATACCAAGGACACGGACAAAACATGGTCAATTTTTGAATATAAATATTTTTAAAAATCATAGAGTTTATCTTGAAATTTAAAATTTAATGGAATAAAAATGTAAATATAAAAAATATGCTAAAAAGTACAATAACAACATAAATGCATTCATATCTTCAGTTCCTTTTTTTGTGCAAAACTTTGTTCTTGCTTTTCATGTCAAAATGTAATTCAAATCAGTGAGAGAGAAGAAGAAAAAAAATAAGAGAAAAAGTGGAAAGATCCCCTAGAATGCGTATGATATTATTGAGAAATTAAAAAAATAATGCTAATTTTTATGTATAATATTATATTTTTATTTATTTAATTTTTGATGCATCTTTGACGTGTCTGTGTCATATTTTTTTAAAAATTTGTCATATTGCACAGTACCTATGTCTCGTGTTCGTGTTTCTTAGGTCACACTCATCACTTCTTTTGAGAAGGTTATGCTTTTAGGCTCGTAAAAAGAGGCTTCATAGATACTCAATTAAAAAGTTAGTCTTATTAGACAATTGTTCCATCTGGACATTTATTGAATGACACAAACGGTATCGGTTATTGAAGGGAAGAAGAATATAAAATATTTCCGTTTCATCATTTGGTTAGAAGGAAGGGAAGAAAGAGAGGAATCAAGAAGGGATTAACATTTCTCCTAACCAACATTTTTTCATCCCTTCAAAATTAGACAGAAGAGAGGAGGGGTAGAAAGAAAAATTAATCCATAAATATGAAATACCGTTTTTATTCCTTAATTATTTACCAAATTACTTTGTTAAACCCTACTAATTTGGAAAAAAGTATTTATTTATTTTTAGTTTATATAATAAGAATATATTGGTAAAAAACATATAAAATCTGGGATTCCCTCATTTCCAATCAAACAAAGAAATGTGTCATCTCATTCATCCTTTCTACCATTCATTGCATTCAACATAAAAAAAATCAAGGGAGACACATTCTCTTCCCTAAAAATGTCTCATCTATCCGTCATCTTTCCATCCATTTTCTTAGTGACACGAGTTAATAAAGCACATTCATCCGATCACACCCATGATATCTCTAGTTGGTAACATGGTTCTATTTGTGTCGTCCGATAAATGTTCAGATAACACAATTCCATGGTAAAAGAGAAGAAATTTGGTCACACTATGGATGTTAATTGGCATGGTCAGCTGTTTTCATAGACTCACATGATCTATGCATTCTCAATGGAATTCATTCCACCACTAGAAGAATTGACAGTGAGTATACATGATATTCATACATGAAGATGTTCTCCCCTTCCTCTGTTTATCTTGTTGTCCATGTGTATTTAAAGTGCAAACACACAGAAAGTTGCAATTCTTAACTAAACAACACTGTCCTGCCAATTTTAGGTGCAAAGAGGCACCTTGCGAGCATCAGACACATTTCCTGGTGATAGACATTTGATTGAATTGTGGGCACCAAATTCTCACAAATTTAAGAAAACAGCTTCTGTCCATTATGACCCTACCACTGATATGGAAGCCCAAAATGTTGGAATCTACTATGAGGACATCACCTTCCAGGACATCCTATTCGATTCAAGCTATGCCGGAGGAGGTCTCTATGTGATCGATACAGCTAGAATCCGCGTAAGCAACTGCTTCTTCATCCACTTCACCACAGAAGGAATCCTTATCCAGAGAGGCCATGAGACCTTCATATCCAGCTGCTTCCTTGGGCAGCATTCAACAGTCGGTGGTGACTCCGGTGAGAGATACTTTTCCGGCACTGCCATTGACATTGCTGGCAATGACAATGCAGTCACTGATGTTGCCATCTTCTCAGCAGCAACTGGTATAGTCCTAAGAGGTCAGGCCAATATGGTCACTGGGGTACATTGTTACAACAAGGCCACATATTTTGGTGGTGTGGGCATTATAGTAAAAGCAGCACAGACTAGACTAGACAATTGTTACCTGGATTTCAATGCTATAGTGATTGAAGACCCTTCTCAAGTTCATGTCACCAATGGGTTTTTCCTAGGAGATGGTAATATTGTGTTGAAGTCCATTAAAGGTTCAATTTCTGGATTGAATGTGGTCAATAACATGTTTTTTGGGGATCCAAAAAAAATGTTTCCCATTGTCAAATTAGATGGGCAATTCACGAGCATCGATCAAGCGGTGATTGATCACAACAATGTCTATGGTATGAGCTTGAAATCGACGGTGGGGAAGCTAACCGTGGCCGGAAATGGGACACAGTGGGTGGCTGATTTTTCATCAGTTCTGGTGTTTCCAAACCAGATCAATCATGTTCAGTATTCATTGTATACTCGTGGAGTGGTGGGGCTTCCAGGGCATGCAGTGACCAATGTATCGAACAATGTGGTGGTTGTTGAGAGTGAGAAAGCCATTGATGGGGTGGTTTCTGTGTCTGTTGATCAGCATAACATGCCAGGAGAGAGAAACTTTCTCATGTGAAATACAGAAACTTCATTGATTTTTGTCGATTTTGGTTTCATATATATATATATATATATATATATATATATATATATATAATTGACAATTTTATTTCTATTTAGAAGATATATAAGAGTGAATATTTATGTTATTAGTGAAGCATGGTTCTTTTTTCACTATTTTCTTCGCATTGGTTGGATATTTTTATTTATTTATTATTTACCCTTTTTTTTTTTTTTCGAGTAATGCTACAAAGTTTATTGTTATGTGCAATAGTGAAACATAGATGATTAAAATTTTTTTTGTAACAAGTTAGGGTGCATTTACTAACAGAAACATTTCTTGTTTTTATGTTTCTATTCCTTAAAAAGGTAAAAACAAAAACAAAAAATATGTTTATTAAAATGTTTTTGTTCTCTGTAATGAAAAATGTTTCTCATTTTTGTGAGAGAAGGAGTAAACAAAAAAAAAATGTTTCTTTTATTTCTTTACTGTAGCAGAGAAATATTTTCTCAACTGTATCAGGGCCCACTTAATTAAATAATATATAATATTAAACATAACTTTCACTATCCATAATTTTTTGCACAATTGTTTTCTTATTTACACATTATAATCTTTTTATTGTCTACTTAGCTAAATAATATATAATAAATTAATATAATAATATATAATGTGCATAAATTATCTATATTAAAATAAAGAAATACTTTGAAAATGCTCTTAATTTCATCTTCTTTTAAAAAAAAAATCACTTATAAATAATAACTCTTTATGATATACATGTTATGGATATTATTATCATTTAACTTGTATCATTTTTTTAATTTAATTTTTACATATATATGATATCAATTTAATTTAATTTTCACATATATATGATATCATACTTATGAAAGACTAGTTCTGCTGAAAAGCTCTTTTATATTGTCTAATAATTACAAGTTTAAATCTGAAAAAAATAAAAAATGTGTAATAAATGTGTTACTAAACACTGTTTTTTTTATTTTTTGTTCTAAAAAATATGAAACAACAAGTTTAATGAACGTTATTTCTGTTTTCTGTTTCCACTCATAAAAAACAAATATATATTTTATTTTTTTTTAGTACAAAAACAAAAAACGTTTCCGTTAGTGAACGCACCCTTATTGATTCATTTTTTTCCTTCCTTTTTTGCCCATTGACAGAGTTGACTCTGAATGGCAACAAAAAATTCGCATGCATTGTTAGATGAACTAGTGCCCTTTCTTATCAGTAAAGTTGTGTATACATGTCCAAGTACAACCCACCAGGGAAAACGAGTATATATATATATATATATATATATATATATAAAAGACAGACACATCTAGACTTATAAACCGCGGCAATCCCATGCTACCATTGAATTCAGAAGCATTCAACAATGGCTGCCTCAATTGAAAGGACTAAAGTTGACCTCCATGATATGAAGGAATACTGCTATTATGACAGGTCATGTTTGTGGTTGAATTTGGAGAAATCATAAGAATAAAATTGGACTTAGTTGGCACTCCTTAGTGGTAAACATTAGACAATCAATGTGGTACTTTTCTTGGTGCACAAAGGAAGAAACGTGATTGGATTAGCTGATTTTCATGGAACAGAACTAATATATATATATATATGGTGTGAAAGCATTTATATGGTATTTTTCCCACCTTCTGAGAGGTGAGGAGAGGTTTCAGTGCAAGCTCCACTTGACTGGCGTGTTAGTACATTTACCATAAATGTATTCTTTTGACCACTCACTATGTGATTGACTCAATGGAGGTACCGTGTTATTTCTGGTTGCAGTCAACTTGAGTTTGAACCAAGTTGGTGAGCTTATGGCTTATGCGGTCCTGCCACTTCTGTCATGCAACTCCATGTTAATTGACTTGGTGAGCTTATCGAGACGTGTGCTTGTGAGAGACAGAGAGAGTCCTCATTATAACTTTCTTATTTAAAAAGCACTTCTTTTGACAAAACTATATTTGACTTGATATATATCAACCTCCTCAGCGGGAGCCAAGATTGCATATATATATCAACCTCCTCAGCGGGAGCCAAGATTGCAAAGTGAAGAGGGGTAAAAGCAAAAAGAAGAAAGAAAAAAATAATTTTTTATGACAAAAATATGTTATAAATATTTAAAAATAGAAAGAAAAAAAAACATAGACGTTATCGTATAGATAAATCAAGTACATCACAGATAAATACAAAAACAGATATAATATTTTTTTAAATAAGCTATTTAAAATGAACCCTCCGATCCTTAAGAGAGTCAAATTCATTAACTATCAAATTTATATTAATATCTTTAGCAAGTTCTCTTTCATTGAAAATCATGCAATCGACAAGAAATTCATCACTGTTCTTGTTGCGAAGTTCAGTTTTCACACATTTCATAGACAAAAAAGCTCATTCTGTTGTTATCGTAAAAACAAGGAGAGTCAATATAAGAATGATCAATCTATCAATCAGATAATATGTTTCTCTTTATTTGTTCAACTTTTAAAATTTTTGAAGAAGGCTGTTGTTAATGCTCATTAAAAGTTACCTTCATCTTGTAATGAAAATGTCTCAATAGTCTGAAACAATAGAGGTATGGCTGACTCTAAAATTCTCAAAAGGTTAAGAAGCCCTAAACGAACTTTCTAGTAGCCATACCGCAAATTTTAATTTCCTTAAGATGTTTGTTCACACTTAACAAATCACAACAAAGACAAGTTTGATGAGAAATAGTAAATATAAGATTTTTTTAAGGATATTTCAGTATAATAACAAATTAAAAATGTAAATAAAAAATAAACAATTTATTGGAGAATGTATAAAGACATTTGATGTTAGCATCTTCTCCAATTTGTTAATTATTTTCTAAATTGCTTAGTATTTAATTATTTATACATATATAATATATAAAAAAAAGAGTTAAGAACTATTGGGTGAAAAATTGTAAAATAAGAAAAAATAAGACTTTTAGAGAAAACTTATATATTTAATCTCATTTAAATATTTTTACCGAAGGTCTAAAACCACCATGAATAATTGAACGAATAATTTTTTAAAAGGCGAGGTGGTCACATGAGTCGGTGCAATTATATAGTACTCTAATAATATATGTATATAAATGGTATGAGTTTAAACTTTAAGTATATTATGTCATGCTTGAGTTTAAAATTAAATAGGTCAATTAAATATATTATTAAAGGCTCAAAATATAAATAATATAATAAAAATAGTGGGCTATGAACAAATAAACACAATAGTAGTAAAAAAAAAAAAAATTGGACCTGGGCTATACCAGGTTAGTCCATTAATAGTTCTACCCCTGTCCTTAGGACACGCGAGGGACATGGCGGAATATATTTTGTAATTTTTAAAAGGACAATAAAGTCGCTAAACCTTTTCAAAGTTGCAAAAAGGCCCCGGAACTATTTTTTTGAGCATTTAAATCTCTCATCTTGTAAAAGTTTACAACTTAACCCCCTAGAAGAACTATAATGATATATATACCCTTTAATATGATCATTATGACATTTTCACTGTAAATACAAGTTAGATAAATAAAAAAATAGTTAGATAAAATTCTGAAATAATAAGTTTAGAAACAAAAATAAAATAAAATGTCAATAAAACTTTGTTTAACATAAAGTCATATTGTTTTGTTTGGTATTTTGTATTTATATTTATTTGTTTGTTCAAAATGAGTAACGTGCAAGTTAGAAAGCACAGATACTTCTACAAGAGTAACATACTCGTATCGTGTTCGTATCCGATATTGATACTCCTCGGATACTTGTCTGATACTTTCTAAAAGTATTCATTATTTTAAAAAAAAAAAATTTATTTTTAACACGTATCCGATACTTCTCAGATACTTTAAAACACATTTTTAACAAGTTTTGAACATGTAGTTTTTCAATTATAATATCCTATTATAATTGTTAAGAAAAGTTTACAATTCATTTAAAAAAGAAGTGTTGAGATACATACCATGATTTAGTACAAAATTTATCTATGTAAATTATACAATGACTCTTAACTCTTATTTTGTTTGTTAATGATAATATTTTATAAAAAAATGTTAATAACTCATTTTTTGCATATATAAAAATATAATTTATTATCTTTATATTGTTATATCATGGCCGTATCCGTATTCTATTTTTTTTGAGATTTGTCGTATCGCTGTGTCAGTATCTTAATTTTTTTTTAGAATTTGTCATATAGTCATGTCCGTGATTCTTAGGGTAGAACCCATATGACAAATAATGCAAATCTCCCCTACCCAACCACCATTCCAAAATTCTAATCAGTGCACTCCCCACCCGCCACCGCCCCCCACCCTCACCCTCACCCTCTCTCTCTCTTCCCTCCCCCCCCACCCTCACCCTCTCTCTCCCCCCCCCCCAGCCCCCTTTCTTTATCTTACTATATTGTAGTTTATATATATATATATATATATATATATCATGAAACAGAGGCTTTTTTTCTCTTTATCCCCATCTAAACTAAATAAACTAACTACAACAGAGCAGCCTTGCATACAATCTGGGATATACAAGACAACAGAAAGAGAGCAATCACTGATAAGCCAAAAACTCAAGAATTTTAGACATGGCATCAGACCCGCGCTTATTCAGCTTCACCAGCTTATAGTGCTCCACAGAATGCGCATTCGTCAACACCCTCCTCCCACCAATGACAAACCCACTACTGCTCAAACTGTTCTGCCTCTTCCTCTACCACGACTGCGAGAAATTCAGCTCATTGTGCATGCAAAACACCTTCACCACCGCTTCCACTGACGCCGCCACCGCAACCAAATCATGTCCCACCACCGTGTCTCTGTTGGTCTCAATTTGTCTCGTTGGAGAGGTCGCTAAGGTTTCACGAGCATGTTTGGAGGTCTTCGAGGGACGGCAGCAATGGAGGTGATTGAAGGAGAGGGGCAACTCGTTTTTTAGGGTTTCGATCTAGGGCTTGTTGTGTGCAATGAATGGGTAATTTTGAATGGATTTGATTCATTTTTAATTTAAGAGAGGTGTAAGCCAACGAAGGTTTCATCTAAAAGGTAAGTGTTGGCTCGCAATGCCAAGTCCTGTGTTAGAAGCTTAAGCTTAGCTTAGTTGGCTTGTAACATTAGTCTAGGTAGAATGTGTGAGCGTGTCAGTTATCGAACACAAATGTAGGTAAACTAAACTAAACTATTCTTCTTTTGGACGACTTAAGAAGAATAGGAATAACCTTTCCCGTGAGGTTCTCATTGCCTTGATGAGTAGAAAGTCTTCCTATCATTTATCATTGACCACCTTGATTTTCAACCAATATGATTGAGAATCATGACCATTATAAGTTGGTCGAAGGCTCGACCCTTTATCTGTTTACAATGACTTGAGATTTCCATTCTCAGTCACTTCTTGGTTCATAATTCTCAATCACTTCTTGATTGAGAATTCAGATTGATCTGGACCACCATGATTATGATTTCAATTTCACCTCTATTGTCTAGAGTTCATAGCCACGACCATGGCCTAGTTTAAAATCTAGACTTCGAAAGTCTTAATCATGACATTCAGCTAGCGGACCGCATGTTATCATAATTTTGGTCACAATTTCAGCATTAACAGTAAGTTTTCTTTTTTCCCAAATATACATTATGATGATAGAAGATGAAAATAATATAGAATAAAAAAAAATCCAAGACCTAATTTTATAAAAATACTCAATATTATTATTTTTTAACAACAATAAGAATTGAACTCGAAGCCCCCTTCAAATGTTGTTTCATAAGTCACATAATTCTTCTAAATGGACGCCACACTCTCACTCCACCACTCTCTCTATGAAATAGAATTTACTGTGTTCCCGTTCCCGTTCCCGCTTTGTGTGACTTGGGTTGTTCCATGACTCTTACCACTGTGCTACAACGATTTTATCTAAATTATTTACATGAAATTAAAAAGTGAAGGCCTCTTGCCTCGTAGTTAAACTGTTAATTACATGAACTATTGTAATTTTTTCTTAGGAAGTAGTTTTTTTTTAACTTTCTATATACCATATAGAAAATTATTGAATTTGACATCTACAAACACAATAATGTCTTGTGTAATAATAAATTAAAAAAGTTCAAGGCCTGATTTAATAAAACCTTTCAGTAGGATCAGGGCTCTCAATTGAGGCCAACTCTAATTCTAAAACTTAAAACTTCAGCCCAAGCATATGCCCATCACTCAAATCTATCACCCGTCTAAAAGGTCAAGTGTCTTCGCTTGGCATCTCAACCCTATTTCTCAAATCCCTTGAAAACACCAACTGATACAGGTATAGGGTTAATTACTAGTTAGTTTTTGAAAAAAAAAAAAAGTTGTTTATTCAATGAAATAACTAGTTTTCACATATAAAATCTACTATTTTAGAAAATGCCTAACTTTCATATTCATTCAATTGGAGGAATTTAACCATCACATGCAACTAAACATTGTGCTTGTCAAACGTATGTGATTGAAGTAAAAAAATCAAACCACCATTCCGGGTGCTATCCCTCGTATAAGCCAGAGTTGGCAAGGCTCAAGCAGAAGCTGGTGGGCGATATCAGGATGACGGACCACACCAAACATGTCTTGATAAAGACACCCCAACCCACCTAGAAGTCGAAAATAAGTGACACTCCTACTCCTTTGCATCATCTTGCATCGGCAAGGTTTGTATATTAGGTGGTCCAGAGGTTTTCAGGTATCCACCAGCATTGTTCCTAGGCTTTGCAAGTTCCACGAAAATCACTCTACCATCAAAATGCTAAAACAAGAAAAAGGACACGAGTTCTTAGTCAAATAATGTCCTGAGATTAAAAGACGAACAGACCAAATGGCAAAGTATTAAAACCTTGTGATCCATTCTTTCTAGAGCTAGCATGGCATCATCTTGACTAGCATACTGAATGAATGCATACCCTTTTGATCTCTTTGTTGCTTCATCCTTAACAAGTTTAACTGCCAGTGAGAGTAGATCACAGTTAACAGATTTGAGAGACGTGTACTGGAACAAGTGTGGAGACAGCAAATAAATAATTCATTGTCAATGCTTTTTCAAAGACCGGTGAGGAAGTCTATTAACATACCTTCAGCTATCTGCCCAAAACTTGAAAATTCCTTCAGCAAATGGCTTTCACTGGTAGAATATGATAAATCTGCAGTTCAATATGCAGAGTTAGGACTTGTCTCAGACCAACGGCATATAGTCTTAGAAGAGATGGTGCATTTGGGAATATTGAATGATTCCATTGTCCTTCAGACAGCATCCGGAAAGACTATACCAGATTTTTTAAAGCATTTAAATGTGTCTAATTTTTTTTTTCTTTACAGTTATACAAGATAATTCATGTGACCAACCCCGTTTGTACGGGATAAAGGCAAGATGATGATGACGATGACAGCTACATAAAAATGGAATCATTTTAGGGTTTTAACAAATTAATATAATTCTAGGCTCCATTAGGGTGGATGATTTGAAATGGATGGAGTTAGTTTTAATTATTTGAAGATTGTAGCTTAATTTTAAATTCATAGAACAAAAATATAATCAAGTTAGATTCCAATAAGATGCATTCACAAATTTGAGATTTATACGTGTAAATTTGACATAACAAGTTGAGGGGAGTTAATTAGCATCCATGCCAAGAAGATTTTTAACTGTAGATGGATCCTAATAAAATAGCTCTCCCTTACATTTATAGCAACTCTACTCTATCCTCCTTCTCGGGTTTCTCAATCCAACTCAAATAGCCAATCCTCCTATATGTTAGCGATCTGAACCCCAAATCCCTTGTTTCAAACTCATCAAATGGAGCCTTATTTATTTTGGTAATTTTGCTTGTTTCTTCATATCACAATTCCCACTAACAACCTCTTCAAATATTATGTGAAACATAATTGACTGGTCCAGTTCCTAAATGAGGTCCAAACACCCACTAACATAATGAAGCAAACCATGCAAATACCAAAAATACAATACACTCAACAAAGTCAACATTGCATCTTTTATTGCTGACATTGGAGTACACTATGGGGTCAGCACTTGCACAACAAAAAATACCAGCAATAATGTAACAGCCCGCTCCACCACATGGTATGATATTGTCCGTTTTGGGCCTAGCCCGCACGGTTTTGCTCTTGGGTTTTATCCCAAAAGGCCTCATACCATTTGGAGAGAGCACACCACATATATAGCACATTCTCTTTCCACACCCAGGCGATGTGGGATTAAGCACCCTTGGGGACAAGAGGGGACAAACACACCTCTTCCACACAACCAAGGTCTTTACAAATAAGGACAGGTACACGATATACTTAACAAAGATAACCCTAAAACTGAAGTATTAAAAATGGGGTTAGCTTAGTGGTTTATATACTTTGTATACCATTCTCATTAATAATCAAATCATTAGTATCTCAACACATAATAATAGCATATTAGTATCAACTCCAACAACATTTCTATCTAGAAATATATTGGAATGTGGAGCATCAACTTAGAAACAATTTGCTGACTAACAAGAGATATTCACAATTTATCAGAAATGCAGTAATATGAGAAACATTGACATCAAAATGTTGTAAAACAAAAGTTTGCAAAAGCCTGATGAAAAGTTAATACTTGATTGCGTTTCTGGTTGGCTATCTTGAATTTAAATGAAATGGATTTTGTAAATCAAAAGTCAAAGTCCCAAGCCTCCAGTGCACCCAAAGCCCAGTTTTATGTTCCCCGTTTGTAGTACCTGGCGGAAAAAATCATTCATTTCTTTGCTAGGGCTTGCACCTAATTTCGCCACAGCCAACACTTGTTCAATTGGTAACTTCTCTATCCTGCAAGATTTAATGCCTCTCTACTTATCTTATGATTTTTTTTCATTTACTTAATTTCTTTCCCATATTTTTCTCAATTATGCTTCAGTTACTCTTTGGATAATGAAGGTCTTATGCTCTTCCATGAACATTGGGTTTTTTCAAGTTTTGAATATATTATTGTTCGTCCATATTTGTTAAAGGAAAATGAGTCATTAAATTTGTTGGGGATAGAAAAAGTTTGTTTCTTTTTTATTTTGTATATTTTTCTTTATCTTCTCTTTGTTCATAAAATTGTGTGGAAAATTTTGGTTTTATGGAGGTTTTCTTTTCTACTTCATTTCAATTAAATTATCATATAAAAAAGATAAAAAGATGTTGCAGCTGAGTAGCTTATTATGATTTTAAGGTTGTATCTGGAATGGTATTTCGAAAACGCATTCTTACCAATTGTTATTATTTTATTTTTCCTCATCAACCCATTTTTAATATGCAATTTAGGGTTGACACCCTCAACCCTATCACAACAATATAAAGTTGATATCAAGAATCCTGTTCTGCCATATACCTCTTTTAAAGCCACATTTTCAATTAATCATAAGTCCTCAAGAAAATCAAATGTATATATGTATGTGTTTGTATATATCTTCTATGTTCCTATATTCTTTCTGACCTAAAAAACAGATGATGGTGTGATAATTAGTTATAAGGTGGAAAGAAACTCAGATGCTAGAGAATTCAAACTTAAAAGAGTACAATTTATAATAATCAAGTCCCAAATTTCAAACTTCCCATAAAAAAAAAACAACAACAAAAAATAATAATTTCAGGAATGAAATTCACTTAAAATCTGATTACCTCAACAATCAAGATGTATATCACTGATTCAAGAAAACCCACATGGGAAATAAATCAGATAAAGTAATACCATGACCATTAGAGTCTGCATATATATATATATATATATATTATTGCGAGAGTGAGGAAGACTTACTTCTCACCATGATCTTGCTTCCGAGAGGGAAATCGAGGAGAGAGGCATGGAGCTTTAAAGATTTGGGTTTGTTACGATTTGCAAGAGAATTACCGAATTTGAGGTGTGGAGTTGCGACGGAAACGAAAGAAACACTCCCTAACATTTTCACATGCATATGTCTATATGTGTGGTTTATAGATTGTATCTGTAAATGAACAGGTTAAGAACGATATGTCCAAACAGTCCCTAAAATAAGAACATGGTATGATTTAATTGGTTGACAGTTTTTTTTCACTCTCAAAGTTGAGGCAAATGAAATTGTTTTTTTTTCTTTTTTGTTTTCTGTTCGGAAACATTGCCATTAAGCAGCACTAATGAAATTATGTATTTAATTCTTGCGCTTTGAAATTGTTTAATTTGATGAAAATTATTAATTCATAATTTTGTCAATGAAAATTCAGTAGGTATGTTCTTCAATGCCAAACTTTCAAATGTCCATTGAAACTTCGTGCTTCCACCTCAATGGTAAGTGTGACTCGGTGAGGAAGCACGATCTAAAACTAGTCATATTGAATGACTCACCTGTCATCTTAATTTAATGATTAAATATGAAGAACTTACGACTCTTGTTATGAAAGATTCTCTTAATAGCATTACTCTTCTTAAAATTATATAAAACATTATATATGTTTTAAATGTTCTCCATATATCGTGTAAACGAATCGTGAACTTTTGCTTAAAATATGTACTCATTCATTAAATTTAAAAAACTTTAATTATGCAAAGAATAGTAATAGAAGCACTAAATCAATCAACCGACTTAGAGAGTCCAGCGTCACCGACGCAGTAAAATGGTTTGGTGAAACAATCATTTCTTTGTGCAAAATGCATTGTTACTCATAAATGAAAGACGAAATAATGGTTCAAGAGACGAACTAGATGAGGAATTACAATTATATTTTCTTTTCTTTTCATTTCTAGTTATTCAAACAAGAGGAAGAAGAGGGGTTAAGAGTATTCTTATATTTCTTATATTTTCTATTTTAATTAATCGCATTCTTCTCTTTGTTTCTCCTTTTTATCTGAATGTGCATGATAGATTGACCAATGACAATCTTATTAGGCTTTATAAAAAGAACACTATTTTGTGCATCTGTGACCACAAAATAATTTTTTTATTTACATTAAAAAATTTCAACAAAATTATCTTTCTAGTCTCTCATTAATCAATATACAAACCTCTTTTAATCCAAAAATGGTATAAAATTTATTTTCTTTAAAATTATTTTTATAAATTTCTTTTATTCCAAACTTATAAAAAATATTATATTTTAATTACAATCCAATTCCTTTTCCAATTCTACTTTCAAAAAAAAAATTCCTTTCAAATTTTTTTTTTATGAATTATATTTTAATTACCATCGAATTCGCTTTCCATATCCAATTTCAAATTCCAAAAGAATTTGATTCCGAACTTATAAATATGGTTAGGGTTCTTGTAAGTCTCCGACTCCGATATTCCTATTGCTTCATTAATTCCTCTGTAAACACCAACTTAAGTTTGAGCTTAACAAATGGGCTGGGCTTGAAAGGACATCTTGCACTTTGTCTTTCAGATAAGTTTATGAGTGAAGTGCTAAGAACTCCATGGCCCAATGGATAAGGCGCTGGTCTACGGAACCAGAGACTCTGGGTTCGATCCCCAGTGGAGTTGTGTGCGATTATAATTTGATTTTGTCATTTTATTTTACTTATAAAAAAAAAAGGTTTAAGATTATTATAGCTTTTATTTTATTACACTTTTTTGAATCTAGACTGTGGTAATCTTCAATAACCATGCTAAACTTGGTTTACCAAATGATTTAGTTTTAATGGTATAATTATATGAATAGTTTTAGTTTTATGATTGTATCAAATGCCTTTTAACTTACTAAAGCTACCTTTGTTTTCAATGTTGCAATTTCATGCTTTTGTGGATATTCTTTGGAGTGCTTTCAATTTTTCTTCTTTTGTAGAATGTCCCAAGTTACTTTTTTTTAAATGTTTTGAGACACTTGAAATATAATGAAGATTTTATTTTTAATGCATGAGTTGAAAGTTAATTTATGTATATTTAAAATTCAAAAACAACACCCATCAACCTATTGTTATGCCACATTACTTGTTTGCAGGAGGTTTCTTTCTAATTGGTTTAAATAATCAAATATTTTCTGAAATAACCAAAAGTCTGGTCCAACATAATGGGAAAACTCACCGTGGATTAAAAGGATGATTTGAAAGCACTACAATGCCATTCTTTAATAAAAGGAATTCAAAAGATAACATAATTTTAACTTGATAAATTTATCCTTAATAATTATTCTCAATAGGTAAGTTTCACGAAATAAAATAAGATAAAATTGTCTATAAAATTTGTTACTTAAAATAATTATGACTTTCTTCCAAAAGCAATTTTTTTTTTATTTCCTTTGAAGGAATTTTTTAGAATTTCGACTTTCATTAGAAGTCTATTTTCCTTATATCACCAAACACTAACGTTTTTTTGAAAATGACTTTTTGGACTTGGAAGCTCATTTCAATCTCCCAGAAGCTCCTCCAAGCATGCACTAAAACTTTAGAGTCCGTTTGATTAGACGGAAATTTATAATAAAAAGTGAAAGTGAAATAAAGGAAAATTAGGTTTCCAACATGCATTTGGTTAGCATTAAATTTTTTCAAGAAAGTTGGGGGATAAAATTATTTTGTTCATTTGGATAGTATGAAAGTGAAAAGAAAATAATTGTATTTACCAAACATTAAAAAATAAATGAATTTGTTTAGATGCATTATCTTTACACCAAGTGCTTATGTTCACTTTTAGCAAAGAAATATACCGTGCGAATATTCAAGAAATCAGAAAGGTATTTGAAGTTAAAAGTTAATGTAAGACAAATAAAAAAGCGTAAATATCATTGACACTCCCTGAGGTCTAATGTATTGACACGCACCTACAACTTTGTGAATTTTCGTCACCAACACCCCCTGTTAGCTTTTTCATTTTTTAATATATGAAATGTCTTGATTGGCCCTGATTATTTTAATATCTTTTAATATAAAAATATCAGAATATGAAAATGACCACAATACCCTTCATAATAATATACATTGGCAACTAGATTTTTATTTTATGTTAATATTATTATTTATGAAAATAAATAATTATATATATTAAGTTATATATATTATAGTGTATGTATAGATGAATAGAGAAAAAGAAAGATAAATTTAATTACTTTTTTATTTTATGTTAACATTATTATTTATGGAAATAAATAATTATATATGTAGGTTATATATATAGATAGACAGAGAAAAAGAAAGAGAAATTTAATTACTTTTTTTATTTTATGCTAAAATTATTATTTATGGAAATAAATAATTATATATAGATTACATATATTATAATATATATAGGTATATTCAAAGGAGTATTTTGGTCCATTAGATAAGGTTAAATGGGTAAATTTAGCGTTTAAATGGGTTAGGTTAAAAGTCAAAGGGTAGCATGGTCATTTTACCATCAAAAAATATTCTGACACGATGTACATTTGGCAGGAGGGGGTATAGGTGATATACGACACAAACCACATGTGGGTGTTGGTGACAAAAATTTACAAAATTGTAGTCACGTGTCAATACATCAAACCTGAGGGGGTGTTCGTGATATTTACCCAATAAAAAACTATCTATTATTCAAAACCAAATATGTGATACAGTGATTGTAACAGATTGGTTGCTATGCTGTTTGGGAAATAAGGTTAGTAAAATTATGTTGGTTTAAGCCATCCGTAGTTGGCCACGTTTGTCCACACGGCAATATTTCTAATTTGACTTTTCCATGAACATAAGGGAACATGGCAACTGGAGTCCTCACCGGGAGAGGGATCTCGAGCCACCTCAATGTCAGAGATGACACGAGGAAAATCAGAGAGGGCTCGTGGGCTTGTCCAAGAAAATGGGATTCGTTTTGTGATCCTCGTCCCATATGACGTACGAATGGATATCCTTCCTATGAAGCTCTCTTCTGGCAAGGAGTTCATCTTTACGGATAAACATCATGGGAGGTCCTCTCTACGGATCAACCTTCCTGAAGTGAGGAGGCACTCCTCTCTACGAATTAAACCTCATGGACATCTTCTATACGAATCAACCTTTATAATGCAAGGAGGTACTCATCTCTACGAATAAAACCTTGCAAGGAGCTCCTCTCTACAGATAAACCTCGAACGAGTTTTTTTTTCCTTTCATTAGAATAAACCTCGGATGGTGATGAGTTCCTCTCTACAGATAAACATCACGGGAGGTTCTCTATACGGATCAACCTCCCTGAAGCGAGGAGGCACCCCTCTTTACGGATAAAATCGCGCGGAGGTCCTCTCTACGGATTAACCTCCTTAAGACGAGTAGTTCTTCTCTACGGATAAACCTCACGACATTTCAAGCTCCTACGGGAGGTGGGAGCTCGGATCACTACCTTATGGTAACTAAGGGTTTATGTTCGGTGACTAGAGTCCAGGGGACGCTAAATCAATGGTGGACCCCATTTATAGCTAGGATGGGGTCCATACACTGTTAATTGACCTATCACAGAGGAAAGAAAAGAACCCTTGTGAGACGAGCGAACCTCTTTTGACCATATAATCTTGGCCCCTTGTTTCATAGATATTTACTATATCAAAACCTCGATCGTTGATGGGAAAGGTATATTTGGCTATAAATAGAGGATAAAAAAAATAGGAGAAGAAACCTTTTTTGATTATACAATGTTTTCTACATATAAAATCTAAAATCCCCTCTGACTCTTCTAAGACTCCACATAGAACAGTGGACCCCTCTCTGACAACTTGGGCTCCCACCTGGACCCGTACTCTCTAGTGACTATCATCATGAAAAGTTTGACCTCAGTTTTCAGGACCTACTACAAACAAATTATTAATAATAATAATTTAGTTTAGAAAGATAATTATTGGAAGGGCAAAATACACTCACACTTCCTGAAGTTTGCTCTAATTACACATATGTTTATAATTTGACAAAACCTACATTCACAAGTCACACCCCTTGAGATTTGGCGCATGATTACATTCAACCCCAACAATATATGTATTATAATTTATCTGTTTTACCCCTCCATTGACTGAAAGAACATTCTTGACCTCATTTTCCTTTTTCAGTTAGACAAAGCTACCATTACTTCCCTTTTAACCTTAAGTCACACACACACATATATTGTTGCAGCACTAAAAATATATTACAAATTTTATTACATATATTTTTAATATATGTTATATTACGTATTTTACTAAAAAAATATTAAATAAATAAATAAATTTACTAAAATTACATATATTACAAATTGAAAAGGAAAATTTTCAATTTAATATATGTTATATTGCATATATTACAAAATTTACTAAAATAAATAAAATTTTAATATATTGTAATTCTTATTTATTTTACTAAAATAAATAAAATTTTAATATATTGTATTTCTAATTTTTTTAGTAAAATACGTAATATAACATATATTAAAAATATATTTAATATAATTTACAATATATTTTTAAGTCATCACCAAGGTTGTTGTGATGTTTCTAATTGATAAATATTGGTGGAATCTTTATAACTTTAGCATCTACAAGTCCCTTGACACCATTGTTTGTATTATCAAAAGCTTTTAATTTACTATTAGGATCAAACTGGTTTAAGTTGGAGTTTGATATTTGAATATGATTTATACACCGAAATGATATTGTTTCGATATACAATCAGCACACGAGGGAATAGGAAATTTTGGTTCCTTATACTCACAATGATAGTTGTGATGTAAAATTAAAATAGTTTAATTAAACGAAAAAGAGATTAAAGCAATCAAAGGTAACTTTAAAATATATTACAAATTTCATTAAATATGTTTTAAATATATATTACGTATTTTACTTAAAAAATAAGAATTACAATATATTAAAATTTTAGTTATTTTAGTAAAATTTGTAATATACATAATATAACATATATTAAATTTTATTTAAATTTAAATTTATTTTTTTAGTAAAATACGTAATATAACATATATTAAACATATATTTAATAAAACTTGCAATATATTTTTAGTGCTGCAACAATATGTGTGTGTGTGACTAACTTAAGGTTAAAAGAAAAGTAATGGTAACTTTATCTAATTGAAAAAGAAAATTGAGGTCAAGAATGCAGTCAGTGGAGGGGGTAAAATAGACAATACATATAGTGTTGAGGTTAAGTATAATCATGCGCCAAACCTCAGGGGGTATGAGTGTAGGTTTTGCCAAATTATAAATGTATGTGTAGTTAGAACAAATCTCAGGGGGTGTGAGTATATTTTGTTCTTATTGGAAAGAGTGATATAATTTTAAAAGATAAATTGTGGTCTTTCCTCAGGATGACAATTTGTTCTGCCCCATCGGGTACCCGTTCGGTTTAAAACTCATTTACGGAACCATTTAAGAAAACGAGGTGGAGATGGGATTAGGGAAAATAGTCCGCGAATTCGAGGCGAGGCGGGGTAAGACCCTAACCCGACGGGTACCCGCCCCACCCTGCCCCGTTTAAGTATATATATATACTTATATATATAATATATAAAGGAAACATTCTACATCACAGTACTTGGAATTTATATATACTTTTGAATTTGTGAACTATTCTAGTTCAAACTTTACAATTTTAATTCCATTTTACGTCAGAGTACTTGGAATTTGCACCACTTTTTCTTTGATTTTCACTATATTATGAATTATTATGGACAAGTAAGAGACTAAGAATTAAGAATACAGTGATGTAATAATCTTTGAAATTACTTGGTGTATATGTATCTAAGTATCAGATTTATTATTATAAAAAATTTTGCATTAAAAAAAAAGTATAAAATGGCGGGGAGGGAAAAATTAAACGGTTTCGGAGATGGAGTTTGGGAATGATTTTGTAAACTGTTGCGGGGACGGGGAGTCAAAACCCGCCCCGCCCAGCCCCGCCCGTTGCCATCCCTAGTCTTTCCAAAACCACTCTCTCTTATTTTAATTTTAGAAAATTAATATTATTTGTGGATTATCAATTCTTTACCTATTGTAAAAATATAAAAATAAAATAAAATAAAGTAAATTATCAAAACTAAACAATTGAATTATGTCCTAAGATCCGATCAAGAACCGGTATTAATCCTATTCCCACCCTCTAGCCACTGAATTAAGCAGGAAAAATCTCGAAATACAAACCAACAATGACCACTGATTCTGAAGAGTATGCTCCAAATTTTTTGACAGACAAAACTTTGGTGCATACTTTTGAGAATAGACTTTTTGGGCTAGTGTCAAAGCCAAGCGTAAATGAATAGTGCTGATTAAACAAATTATGATTGTAAGAATTAAGAAGTATGTTGGTATATATTCATACACCAATTTAGATCATATGTATTAACTTAAGACGATTCAGTGCATAAATTTTGTGATCATAAATTTATGCCAGAAATAGCAATCGAATTATTCTGCTCAATTAAAATTTTTGATATATTTAGAGTTGAAATTTTCAACACTGATTTAGAGTTGTGGCAGAAGGTGAAAGAAGGACTAGTATCGGTTCTTGTTCACGTCTCGGACCTTAATAGATTTGGAGATGAGATTTTCAATTGTTTACTTTTAGTAATTTACTCTTTCTTTTTTTTAACAATAGGTAAAGAATTGTTAATCACAAATAATATTAATTTTTTAAAATTAAAATTGGAGAGAAGGGTTTTGTGGTTTTGGAAAAATCATAAGTAGGTTTGGAATATAGCTGTTATATTTAATCTAACGGTCATTATTCAATGTGTGGATAAAATATCTTACTCACGAGTGAGCAAGAGATGTGTATTGTATAAATATAACTTAATCTTTTTAGTGAGAGAGAAAGTGTGAAAGTAGGAAAGCCACAGTAAAGAAGAATATTATAATAACTCAACTCTTGTAGTCCTGTGAAATATATAGAGAAGAGTGAATAGAAACAAGGGGCATAATAGGAAGCTAAGATATAAAGTTACTATAAAAAATTTAGAAATATTTTGAGAAAATTGAAGCGGTTGCACAAAAATTTCACTTTTCTTTTAACCAAACTACTACAAATAGAAAAAATTTCGATTCCTTTTGCTTTCCTGCCTGCTACTTCTAGCTAACCAAATGGACCCTTAAAATTTTAAAAAGGAATGGAATTTGAAAAGATTCCAAAAAAAAAATATTGCAAGGATGGAATATCCCGAATAAATTAACAAACCTCTCAAATTAGAGTAATAATACCCAAATTAGAGTAATAATACTCATAGCGAAAGTTATCACTAAATGAAAAATTGAATTCTCTCCATCCATCACCCAAACACTTATCCCACTCCACCATCCAATAATCAATGGATGGAGAGTGATTTCATTTCTCATTGAATTCTCTCCATCCATCACCCAAACACTTATCCCACTTTCACCATCCAATAGTCAATGGATGGAGAGTGATTCCATTTCTCATTAAACTTTCACTGTTCATACCATTACTTATCAAATTAATTTTTTAACATACCAAAATTATCTTTCTAGTCTATCATTAATAATTATACAAACCACTTTTAATCCTAAAATGGTAGAAAATTTATTTTCTTTCAAACTCTTTTTACAGATTTCATTTATTCCGAACTTATAAATAAAATATTATATTTTAATCACAATCCAATTCATTTTCCAATTCTAATTTCAAAAAAAAATTCCTTTCAAAGTTTTTTTTGAATTATATTTTAATTACCATGGAATTCGCTTTCCAATTCCAAAAGAATTTGATTCCAAACTTATAAATATGGTTAGGGTTTTTCTGTTTTGCAATCTTGTAAATCTCCGACTCCGATATTGTGATTGCTTCATTAACTCCTCTGTAAACACCAACTCAAGTTTGAGCTGAACAAATGGGCTGGCCTTGAAAGGACATCTTGGTCTTTTTCTTTTAGATAAGTTTAAGACTGAGGTGTCAATAACTCCATGGCCCAATGGATAAGGTGCTGGTCTACGGAACCAGAGATTCTGGGTTCGATCCCCAGTGGAGTTGTTTGTGATTAATTTGTTTTTGTCATTATTTTACTTGTCAAAATGGAGTTGTTTGTGATTAATTTGTTTTTGTCATTATTTTACTTGTCAAAAAGAAGTTTGACTTGAAGGTGAAAGCACTACAATGCTTAAATTTAATATTTTATTTTATTTATCCATTTTTTTTCATCAAAGTTCAAATGAAAATTTAATGATGAAAAAGAATTCAAGATTAGCCAGTCAAAAGGGCAACAAAGATTCAATTAAACAATGTGAGTGTAGATTCTGTAGACTTTTTTATCACACCACCATATCTTTGCAAATGGGCATCAAAAACTAAGCCCACTTTCACACACAACCTTTTCTCACTCATGTCAATTCCTTTGACCAAGAAACCAACCACCTTTGATGGAGCAGAATTCTATCATGACTGCAAAGACCTCTCACTTCTTCACTCCTTAATTCATCAATGTCACCTTGCAGTTCATAGTTTCATTTACCACACTCAAAACTTATATTATACAGAGAATTATATTACAAATCTGTACCTCAAGCCTAAGAAATCATGCCTCAACCCATCAAAAAAGTATCCAAGGAAAATTAAATTTGTTTGGTTTGTGGGTTTTAGCCTTTCCTCTCTGGCTTCAAGAGGTTGATCTAATTGTTTGAGTTTTTCCATGCTTATCTTCTCTATACTCCTTCTACAAACACCGATCAGTATTGCGAGTATTTGATAAGAATAGTGTCTTTCTCTTTTTTTAAAGTGTTAAACTCAATGATTGACACATCAGTCAGGTAGCAAAACCCAATCGTGGAAAGTTTTTCTTTTTCCTAAAAGAAAATGATAGACCACAACCAATTTTGAGGACATGTGATAATCCAATGCACCGATTGTATTCTTTAATTTGCAACAAAGGTGTTGATATATATAATGGAATGTTTAAAGAGATATAGCATCATCAATTAAGCAGGGTGTAGTGAAATATAATTATTATTTGAATCTGTATATATTCTCATAGACACACATGACAAGTAGAATTTTTACCAATATATAGCAATGGTCCCTTAATGAGAACATAAATGAATAAAACAGTAAGAACAAGTTAATTAGGACTAATTGGAATAGCATGCAAAGTACTAAGAAATATTTACATTGCTAAGCATGCATGAAGATTAATTTTGTGACAATAATTCAACATATATATATATATATATCTAATATATTTTCTTACCATCCTCGAAAGAAAGAAGAATCATCGAGATAGACATCACTAGCAATATTATTATTGGATGAGAAAATAGATTGTTGCTGCTCTTGATACACTTGTTCATGTGGTTCTTGGTGAGACTGTTGTTGTTGATGTTGTTGTAGGTGGTGGTGGTGTTGATCAGGCCAAGTTTGGTGATTATAACCATTTATTCCAAATGATGCCACCATAGAAGTCACAGAAACAAGGTGTTCATCGCGTGCCTCTCCAAAAGTTAAGTTGATTGGGCCTCTCTGAGTCTCAAGTGAGGTTGAACCACTAGAGCAGCCAGTGAATTGTTGCACCAGGGCCCGAAAATTGGTAGTGTCAGCATTGAGGAGGGTTGTGGGGGTCCTCCGGGAAGCTCTGGACCGCCTTCGGATTGGCTTGGAAATGCAGCCCTTGGGGTTCAGTTGAGAACTTGATGTAGTAGTACTTGAATTGCTTGGGTTAAACGTGTTGTCTGCACCACCGACGACAACGTTGCGGTCGGAGACTATTCCACCAGGCGGCGCCACCTGTCTAGTGGTGGTTTGTTGATAGTATTGCAGAAATTCACTAGAACTTGGCATGGTGTCCTCATTCATGTTAGGTTTTGGGTGCTTGTCACAATATTTTCCTCGACCCTTCGTGTTATGAAAGGAAAAACCAGCATTAGCTACAATGTTTATATAGTCACTACTAGTATAGTCAAAAGTGTTGAATCTTGACCATTCAAGAAAGTGAAAGAGATATATGCTTGAGGCCAATGTAGGTGCTGCTTCCAGGAAATAGCTTGGTATGCTTATCTCAATGACATAATATATATAACATATCTGTAATTACATCACCCTATGACTCATTATTTTTGAGCCTTTTAGATTGGTCTTAGTTTTGCCTCTTTGGTCAGGAAAGCACTGCTCAATTGCTTGGCATAGTACCAAAAATTGTAATTTAGTGATATTTGATGATATTTTCTCACCTTTTACGGTAAGAGAAAGTTTAAATATTTTGGAAATATTTTGACACGTAATCTTTCCTTCAATGAATGCTCGTGTCAAAATAGAAGCTCGAAGATTCAAGATTTCGCAAGAGCAAAGTGGATGTATGAGTTTCTTGTCGAGATATATATTATATATTTATACAAAAGTTGCTTGGTATTAGTGGCTAGTTTCCAACCCTCTTCTTCTTCTTCAAGTAGATAACACATCATAATCTATTATTAATTAATCTTTTACAATTTCAATTGTGTGCAGTGTGATTGTTCATATGTTATATATGCAATGTGTGTATGCATTAGGGGGCAGTTGTCTCCGTATGTTAATTTGTAGCAGAGGTTTTAGAATATTATAATAACTAGGTTCCCACAACAACAATAATTAACAATATTGACCTCTAAAAGCGTGTTTTGACTAGCATTATTGTACCATTTGTTGAATACCAACTCCACACCAACAACCCAAACAAAAACAAATATATATATGTATATATAATAGAAAAACAGAGGAAAACAAAATTGTGGGTGAGAAAATTTTGAAAGAAGACAAAAATAGTATTTATCCATCATTACTTAGTTATTAAGGGAAAAAGAAAAAAGAAACTAGCTAGTGCAATATGACTTCAAAATTTGATAAATCATCATGTATTTTAAATATAAAATGCAAATGAGCAAATATTTTGCTAAAAAGCTTGTCTTATAAGCTAAGTATAAAGTTTATGAACTCAAGATATTTGATGTACCTCATGATCTTTAAAGTCATGGATACTACAAGTCAATGCACTCAATGAAGTTCAACAGTGTGAACGAGTTGAATTCTTCCTTTCCTTCTTCCTCTTAAGTTTCATTAATGTTTTGTTATACATATATACATACAGACACACACAGATACATATATATATATATATATATATATATATATATATATATAGTTATTCCTCCCATACAACTGAGTTAAGTGGTGTTTGGCGGGCACAATATTTGCACTATGTTTTACCCTGTATCAAATATAAAAATACACTAATTAGTCGCTCAGTACTTGGTCATCACTATTCGAAATACAGTTTTTGAATTACTTGGCATTATTTTTAATTGATATAGAGAATTTTGAGTGATTAGCAATCTTTTGATGGTGATCATAACATTTAATAATTAAGCTTAATTATTAAATTTAAAATGGTTCAGCATCAGCTTATGCTATTGAAAATCAACTCCTAGAGAAGTGGATCACTTTTTCATCAGTTTAGCAAATTTGGACTTGACACCAATCCTGCCCAATGGACTGTGAATATATGTGACATTTTCTATCTATATATACGTATGCTATACTATATATATTAATATATATATATATATATATATATATATATAACACTCTTCGTGGATGTGTATACCATATGAGAAACACCCATCACTCTCTTTTAAATAAACACAGTTGAATTTCACCGACTCATCCACCACTTTTGCAAATAATCCCACCATGCAATTTTAAGACGAACCAACCTACTCGAACTTGGTTTGTGATCATCAAATCAATTAGAAGTTCAATTGAGATTAACTTGTCATATAACCGACTCTTTTAAGTTTAATCACATTTTGCTTAAGTTTGAGATTACCGTTACTCCATTGTGACTCAAAGATTATATGTTCAAAACACGAAAACAGTCGAATAAAACTGCATATACCTGACGTGCTTCACACTCTGCAACGACGGTAGTCTCATGCATTGAATTTACCCTTTAAACTTGATCGACCAAATTCAAAATCCATTGAATATTTGAAACTGCTTTAGTTGATAGTAAAAGTTCTCTCAATTTCAAGTTGTAAAAATAAAAAAAAAAAAAAGAAAGAGACACAAAAACTGAGAGATCAAAGGATGTGATGAATTGTAAAGTGATTGTCAATCATTATCAGACAAGGCATACCATGACCCTTTCTCTACGTATACGCACTGAGAAAGACTTGGCTTGTGGAGCAAGTTTACTACAGTACTAGATGAAGATCTAAACTTTGACCAAAGAATTTTCTCCAAAATGCTCCTATCAAATCACCAATCTCTTTCTCTTGAAAAAGAAAAAACATTGAAAGAGAAAAGTATAGCTTTTTTAATGGGTAAGAAACTATGGAGGAAAAAAAATTACCATCTCTATGCATCTCACTCGAGTGTTCAACAATAACTAGTGGTAAATACATCATTGTTGGACTTTTGTGGTCTCAAGATATGTTCATCAAAGTCAAGACGTTCACATTGAAGGTTCATGAGACTATCTCTCTTTGCACAATCAAAGAACCATAGACCTTAAAGATTTCATTTGAATCAGTCTTCAACATGGTCTGAAAATAATGATTATTTTATATGGAAAAAAAAAAAAAACGAGGGAGCTTTGCCATAAACCCAGTAATAACTACAACAACTGTATGTGTGTGTGTGTATATATATATATATATATTACATAACACGTGCCCTTGACTGAAGAAAATTTCAGAATTGGTTTTGGTCCTTTACTTGAGGGGTTATGGATTTAACTCACTTTTGGAAGAAAGTTTACCACTCCCGTGAACAAGTCGCTCAAGCTCATTCCATGTAAATTTCGCTCAAGTCCAGTTCTCACTCATTCATTGAAGCTCAAGTTCAATAGAATGTGAAAAGGATATAATTCCATAAAATTAGATCAAGGATCATACCCGAAAATTGTGAAATAATGTTATTTCCTTGTGCTTTTCACATTCATACATGCCTGAAGAACGAATCAAATTTTGATTTTGCAAAAAAAAAAAAATTGATTTGCAATCCGACAATTAGACTAATCTGACTATTTTATGTTTACGACGTTATAATGGCTAACGTCGTGAAGGCATCATTCCCCTCACATAAATGCAGACGGATTAGTCTAACTGTCAGACGCTATATCACGGCTCTTTGCAAAAAAAGGCAACATTCCAACTCAGAAAAGCTTCCAGCGCTTACTTCACTCCACGTTATATGGTATCGATTATTATGACATATTTCAGAGTGCAGAAGTTTTTTTCTCCTTTTCCTTGGAATGATTCCCCACCTTATGAGAGATAGTTTACAACCAAATTAACTGCTCAGCAGTACAAGAACATTGCACTCATCTGGTAGAGGAATTATATACAGAAACCAAACTGGGAGAGAGACACTGTTGCTCACTCAAAATTCTCTCTATTAGTCAAAATTTAAAAAGGGAGAAAATGTCAAGGAAATAATGATACAAGCCGCCGCATTTATATTAAAGACGGCATAGAAATAAACCCCACTGTTTATGAATGAAGCTGAGAGAGGATAAAAGATATATACAGCACTTGATGACCCTTTTTTTTGTTGGGAACCTTCTATTTTCTATTCTACTGTAATTTCTAGTATAGTAGTAAGTCTAGGTTTTTTGTATCTTCTGAGAAGCAAAGAAGAGCACACAACACTGACAGATGAGAGAGCCATGCATGCACCAGCAGCCCATGGCGGTAACCCAATCCTCACCCAGGGAAAGAAAACCCCAGCAGCAACAGGGATTGCAATCACATTGTAGGCCATGGCGAACACATAGTTCAATCGGATACGGCTGAATGTTTTTCTTGATAGATCAATGGCTGTGATCACGTCTTCTAAATTACTTTTCATCAACACATAATCGGCAGCCTCTATGGCAATATCTGTCCCTGCTCCAATTGCCATACCCACGTCTGCAGCAGCTAAGGCAGGCGAGTCATTGATACCATCACCCACCATAGCGACAATGCTTCCATCATTCTGAAATGATCGGATTACATCAGCCTTTCCCGCTGGCATCACCTCTGCCCTTACATCTTCAATGCCCACCTGCTCAGCAACATATGTTTTAATTTTATAAGTACCCAATCAATACAAAGAGCCATAATTATCAAATCACACCCTTATAAAATATTAAGACCTTTTCTGGTTCTTGTATTTTATAGGTACCAAAATTTTTATGATAATTTAATTTATTATTATATGTATTTATACATAGGCCATTGCTTGGTAGACTGGTAAAAGCTCATACTGACAAACGTTCTATACATATGTATCTATATATTTTGTAGTTGGAGAACTCACACTTTTTTGCCCACGCCGGGGCTCGAACACCTCCATTCCTCTTTGAGGATGGGGAGGTTATTTTCCTTATTTTATCATTCATATGTATTTGTATATGTAAATACATATATAGAAAATTATAAAATAAGGAAATATCATCTCTATTAGAGTTGGAAAAAATGACAAAAACAAATTGAAATCAGACTGAGATGCCAGAAACAAAACCTTTTTGGGGTCCTAATTTCAAAATGACAGATAAATGCATAAGAAATCAAATACAGACCTCCTTAGCAACAGCCTGGGCTGTCCTCCAGTTATCCCCTGTAACCATGACAGGGTTTACACCCATTTTCTTAAGGCCTTCAACAACCACACGAGCTTCTCTCTTTAGTGGATCTGCAACTCCCATAACACCAATTAGAGCATTATCATATGCAACAAGTACGGCCGTGTTTGCACTTTCTTCCAACTCTACAACGACTTTTTCTGCATGCGTTGGAATGGTTAACCCATTTTCAGTCAGCAGCTTCCGATTGCCAACCTATCACACACAACCGACAATCACTAATCCCCTTCAAAAATAACAAAGCATACTCTTTTGCTTCAAACTCTATATGATGTATGACAAGTTGTTTCAAAACTCACAAAAATTTGTTTTCCATCTATAAAGCACTGGACACCTCTTCCAGGCAGAGCAGAGAACTCTGAGACATCAAGAAGCCATCCAGAGAATTGGGACTCTTTGCTTTGATTTTGGGCATCCTTAATAGCAGAAGGCAAGTCAAAGAAATGAAAGTGGCGGGCATATTCCAATATCGCTTTTGACAATGGGTGCTCACTGCTAGCCTGGACCACAGGAAAGTAACCAGAATCATCAACTGTTATAGCTTTCTACTGCTAAATTGTCCTCCTCCCACCATCCAGGGAAAGAAAAATAGAAGAAGAAAGAATAACAAAAGGTTCAAATCTGCTTCATTTCTCAATGTTACAGTGTAGTTCCATTCACAGCTTGGTACTAAAATGTATGCATGGCATCATGTACTCTCCCAGAAAAAGCAATGCTAATACGATAAATGCCTATTTTGTAGTAAAATCATGGATATATTCCTCCATAGTTTTTGTGAAGGACTGTGATTAAAAATTGCAATTGGTTACAAGAACCAAACTGGAATTTAACAGCCACGAAAAGGAATATGGAAAATAAAAAATAAAATGGGGAGTGTGGGGGGGCTGAAACCAGTGTAAATTTTTACCTCTGCAGAAGCTACCAATGTAAGGAACTCTCCACGATCCATCTCTGTGAAAACCCTTGCAGTTGTAACTGTGGCTTTTCCCTGGGTGAGGGTGCCTGTTTTATCAAATACCACATACTTAACCTTCTGAGCCCTCTCCAACGCATCTCCTCCTTTTATAAGCACACCATTATTAGCTCCAACCCCTGTTGCAACCATGACAGCAGTTGGTGTGGCCAATCCAAGTGCACATGGACATGCAATCACCACAACTGATATTGAAAACATGAGGGCAAAAACAAAATAATTTCCATGCTTAGGTAGCCATTGTTCTGGATAAGCTCCGAGAGCTCCACCGATATACCTAGACACAATCAACATAAAGAATAAAATAATATAAGAGTGGTATCAATGTTCAACCCATACCAATTACCAGCCACATGACTTCGCCAAACTAAGTAATTCTATAATTGTAAACTTACCATCCCAGTAAAGTCAACAATGACATGGCAACAACTGTGGGGACAAATATGCTAGCAACCTGTTGGTCATAAAAATAACTAGGGTAAGGTAACCACTTGACCTCATAACTCTGATATATTAGCAAAGCAATAATATATCGCATAATGAACAGGCAAAAAAAATAGAAGCCCATTAATAGGGAAGAAGCAACAAGTTTATAATATGCAAACACAGTAACCATAACCCTTGACTAATTTCTTGAATTTTTTTCTTCAATCTCAGTAACAATAGTTATTTTAATATGTTATAAGAGAGGAAGTCCCCCGTCCATCCAAATTGACATATTTCATTGTTAATGTCTTTTTTTTATTCTCTTGAATTTCTAGAATTCAGAGTATTTCTACCATAAATAGTACTGAGTGAGTGGACCGACCTATGTTCTGAAATAAGAAGGGAAGGCAAAAACAGTAGAAGTGCAGATCATTTTTTCACTGAAGCACGGATAAACTAACGATATTTAATATGGCTTGCTCTAAGTTGAGTTTTGTAAAATTCACAGCATGCATCTAGAATGCCTAGACACTTTCACTGGTCAATGGCTAGTACTACAAATACAGAATGACAACATCAACACCAAAAGCAATATTGATAAAAGCCAAGCAATATTGGAGGCAGTCAATCAAATGGAGTCCAACAACTACAGTTGTTTATCCCAATCAAGGTCCAACTAGCTACTTGTTCCAAAGTTTTGCCAAACCCGACTTTGATGCACATTCCTTAAGCAATCCAGGCCAACTAGGCACTGGTGGGATCCTATGAAACCATGAAGGTAACATCACTAGGTTGAGATGAAGCTCTCTGCCAGGTTCAAGGAAATTACTCAGTTTTGGCATCCAGGGAGAACTTATGAAAGGGTGATGGTTCTAACGTCTTCAAAATGATTGCATGATGAGGTGGTCCTTGGACTTATAAAAAAAAATGAGGAGGTGGTCCTTGGAAAACTCTCCAATTTCTTAGAGAGCTACTAATAATTTTAAAGTGATTGAAATTCCCTTTTGGGTGCTGAAATCTCTTTAAACCAAAAGCTGACACTCTGGCCAATTGAGGAGTTTGATGTTAAAAAACCTCTCTTCCAATTCAAAGCCTCCTTTTATCATTTTTTGTCCTACATCCAGTTGTTCTTATGTCGTCTTTTCTTTGAGGAAGTTATTCCTGTATGCATCTTCAGTTTTCTTTAGGGTATAATCAGTTATCTTAAAAAAAAATTTAGTGCAAAGCAATTATTAGAGGGCTAGATGACATTCACAGTAAGAAAATAAAATTGAATTAATCTAATACATTTAAAACATTATTCAAATAAATGTTCATCAAATAGAGCATCATATATTACAAATTTCCTTGGAACAAATACATATGCATATCGGCAATAGAGCAAGCAGAACAATTGCAATTTACAGGTCTAAAATACCAAGGCGATAATTTGGCATGTTGCTTACTCAAGTTATGGTTCAGTTAGTTCGCAAGTAAGTTATTTGATTACTTTGCTTATAAGAGCAGAGCATGAAAAATTCTTCAAAATAGTAACCCTGATGCTGAAAACAAAATGAAATAAAGCAGAGTACAACATGGTTTAAATACACAATTATTACTTACAAAATCAGCAAATTTCTGAATAGGAGCTTTAGACATCTGTGCCGTCTCAACCAGGCAGATTATCTGGCTCAAAACCGTGTTAGATCCTACTTTGGTGACTTGTATGTGAATGGAACCATGTAAATTCATTGTACCCCCGATAACCAAGGAATTGACCTCCTTCAGAACAGGTGCGGATTCACCAGTAACCATACTCTCGTTAACGTAACTTGAACCCCACACAACCTTACCATCAACAGGAACCTTCGTACCAGGAAGAACTTTTAATATGTCACCAGGTTGAATCAGCAAAGCATCTATTTCCTTTTCTCCTATACTCTTCCCCCCTAGGAAACCAAATCAAACCCGCACATTTGTCAAGTTTCAAAAATCATTTTCAGCAACGACTCCAGTAGTTGTGATCCAAACAAAATTACCAGAATTATATTTTTTTTTCTTTTCTAATTAATTGAAATACTGTAACTTTGAATAAACTAGAAAACGGATAAAAGCCTAAGATAGCTAAAATTAATGCACCTCTAAACCTGTCCTCTAAAATACATTTAAGGCAAGCATACCTTTGTCTTTTTCAAGTAACAAAGCCGTTGCTGGAGAAAGTTCCACTAACTTCTTTATGGCATCGGATGTCTTTCCCTTGGCAAGAGTTTCCAAGTACTTTCCCAACAAAACAAATGTTATTAGCATTGCACTTGTTTCAAAGTATGTTGGCGACCAAAACCCAGTCATTGCACCATATAGAAGTGCACAAACAGAGTAGAAGTACGATGCCGAAGTACCCAATGCAACCAAGACATCCATATTTGTAGAACCATTTCGAAGTGCTCTGTAAGCTGCAACATAAAAACGCTTCCCAACAACAAATTGAACAAGAGTAACCAATGCCCACTTCAACCAATCTCCCATTCTGAATGGCCCACAGCGCCGGAGCAATAAAGAATACACCAGAGGTAAATGAGGGCAGACTACTCGCAAGAGAAAGACAGGAACCTGGCACCAATCTTTAAGGATTAAAAATTGAAACTTTAAAAAGTTAAAATGAGAGGGTTTAACTGACCCGATGAGGCTTTGGAAGAGGAGTTTAACGTGCTATTATAAAAATAAAAAAAATTAAATGCATTTTGGGAAGTGATATTCTGATAAAAAAAATTATCTTCTTTGTAATTTATACACGGTTAACGACCAAAATGCTGAGTGTATCTCTTTTTAAAAGAAAAAAGGTCTTTGTGGGTCATTCCTAAATGTAATTCCTATGAAAACATGTCCCATAAGAAACAAATTAGTAAAGCATTTGTTGGACCTTACTTTGCATTTAACATGAAACATCAATTTAATGGGCTTTTAAATGAGCAATCTAAAGAAAATCTATCTGACAGAACAAGTTGTTAAGAATATGAAGTGGAGAGCAGGTTTATCAGAGAGAGGGGAAAAAGGACGAATAATATACCAAAAAAAAGAAATCAGATAAGAAAAGATTACTCACACTGAGAAATAGGCTGGCAGTGAAGAGCCGAAACATGTTTGAGGTTTCTTCCAGATCTTTAGAAGCCATTCTTGTATAAGGGTTCTTGACATGTAATTTGAACTTCATAATGCTTCCTCCTCCAATCTCATCAACTAAGGATCTAGGACCAATAACTTCGGGGTCAAACAGAACTTCCAGTTCTCTTGACGTTCTGTCAAAACGAAATTGCCTCACACCTCTCAAATTGCTAAGTATGCTTTCCAAAAGCTGTACATCCATCTCATTAGATATCCCAGCAACCACTAGTATGATTTTATCCTGGTCACTGCTCTGTAATAGTGAACCTTCAAAACCAGCATCTTCAATTGCATCAACTATATCATCTTTAGTTATTACAGTAGGATCATATTCAACTTCTCCTAAGGAAGTCGCCAAGGCAACTACTGCCCTTTTGACTCCAGGGAGCTTTCTTAAGATGCCTTCAACAGAATTCACGCAGGCCGCACATGTCATGCCTCCTATAGAGAACTGCCCCAACAGGGTTCCATGTGGCTTCGTTCTAGTCATGCCAGATTCAGGTAGAATTTCTGCATCAAACCCTGCATCTTCTATTGCATTCTTGATGTCATCTTCCTGAAACATTAAACAGTTACAAATACAATCTACTTCATATGGAGTGGATATCACTTGTTCACAATAACTACTTCGTATACAAAAACTGAAAGGAAGTCCATACTAAGAAGAAAGACAACATAATAACAGCCCTGAAATGTATCAACCTAACACGGTGCTTCAAAAACTTGACCATACAAATGAGAAGACAGTGACAGCCACAGTTATAGAAATGCTAAAACCAAAAAGGTTGAAAATGCTAGAACCAAGTATTCAAAAACTTACATAGTTGGTAAGCATCGTTGAAAGTAAATCCATACTAACGTGTAGATAACAATAAGATCACTAAAATGTATCAACCTGATACACTGCACGAAGAAAAGCAATCACGGATTTCGAGACTTGCCAGAAACTCTATACAAGATAGAAGATTATCAACAGTCATTATAACAAAAATGCTAGAAACAATATATAAACCTTTAGGCTACGTTTGGATTCAAGGATTTTGGCTGTATGGATTTGAAATCCTAGGCCCAAATCCTTGGAACTTTTTGGGCCTATGGATTTAAAATTCAGGCAAATTCACGAGTGAATTTGATGACTTAAACTCGGGGATTTGAAATAACGCCCGTGGAGGCATTATTTGCCAAATCCATCCTCCTTCATCCCTCGATCGACTTGTCTTCGATTCTCAGGTTCTACTGTCTCTCTTCAGGAATGAACTCTCTCTCTCTCCACTCGTCTTCCTCTACCGTTCCATTTACTGTGTTTAATCAAAATCTAGACCCTAACCCTAATTCTGCCCAAATCTCTCCTCTCTGTCTCTCCCTCTCTCTCTAAATCTATCTTCCTCTAAACTTTCTTTTCCTAATCTAAACCTAATTTGGCCCCTTGACCTTATGACTTTAGTCCAACATTTCAGCTGCAGTTCCCTCTTGTATATGTTGTGAAAAACTGTCGCAGACCAAGCACAATCACGAAATACGACACAAAACGAAACAAGCATAACATATAGAACACGGGAATTTACGTGGTTCGGCGATGTGCCTACGTCCACGGCGAAAGATTTCACTAAGCGAAAATCAAGAGATTACAAGTTCCAACCCCAAACCCTAGCTCTCGTTCTCTCACTCTCTTTCTGCATTTTCAATGTTTTCTCTCATTCACTCCAAACCCTTAGATGCCCTTATATATTAGGTTACAAGAGAGTTATAATCCGGGTTCAAAACCCGCAAGGGAAAAAAACGGGTTATAAATTTTTTTGGGTCAAAATCAGGTCGCAACGCGACCCAGGTCGAGACAAAATTCGGGCCACATCATAACAAATCTCCACCTTGGCTCGAATTCTGCCAAGCTCCGCAATCCCAGCTACTCCTTTCGCCTCCTTCGCATGCCCCTAAGGGCCTCAGCAACTGTAAACACCAATCAAGCCCAGACAATGTCTGAACTTGATAGTACGAATGACCTTAGTCATCATATCTGCCAGATTCTCTGCTGTCCCAATCTTCCTCACTGCAATAGCACCTTGTGCAATCACATCTCTGATGAAGTACAAGCTGACATCAATATGCTTTGTCCTCTCATGGAACATCTGATTTTAAGTCAAATGTATAACAATCTGGCTGTCGCAAAATACAGTCAAATCATACTGCTGCAAGCCCAGATCACTAACCAAGCCTCTAAGCCATATAGCTTCCTTCACTGCCTCTGTGGCAGCCATGTACTCAGCCTCTGTAGTAGACAATGCAACTGTAGACTGCAAAGTCACCTTCCAACTAATCACACTCCCACAAAGAGTAAAGACATACCCTATCAAGGACCTCCTATCGAGATCTCCAGCATAATCCGAATCAACATATCTAACAACACTCCCATACGTGTTGTTGCCTCTGTCATAGACTAATCCAACATCTATTGTACCTCGCAAATACCGCAATATCCATTTCACAGCCTGCCAATGAACCTTCCCAAGTTTATCGATGTATCTGCTCACTACACTAATTACATGTGAAATGTTTGGCCTAGTGCACACCATAGCATACATGATGCAACCAACTGCACTAACATAAGGAACACGAGACATGTCTCCACCTCCTCCTCGGTCTGTGGTGATAATTCTGTTGAAAGTCTGAAGTGGGCTACCAATGGAGTACTCACAAGCTTTGATAGTTGAATACCGAAGCATTCCAGCACCTTCTCGATGTATTTCTTTTGTGACAAATACAATCTGCCTACTCCTCTATCTCTGTAAATCTCCATACCCAAAATCCTCTTCGCGACACCTAGATCCCTCATCTCAAATTCACCACTAAGTTGAGCCTTTAACATGTTGATTTCTGACATGTTTCTACAAGCTATCAACATGTCATCAACACAAAGCAACAAATACAAATATGAACCATCTGAGAGCCTCCTGTGATACACACAACTGTCGAACTCACTCCTACAGTAGCCACTCCCAACCATAAAAGTGTCAAATCGCTTGTACCACTATCTAGGAGACTGCTTCCACCCATACAAGGACTTCTTCGGTAGGCAAACATGGTTTTCCTTTCCCTGAATCTCAAACCCCTCAGGCTGATGCATAAAAATATGCTCTTCCAACTCTCCATGCAAGAACGCAGTCTTGATATCAAGTTGCTCAAGCTCCAAGTCATATAGAGCAATCATAGCAAGTAACACTCGGATTAAGCTATGTTTCACAACAAGAGAGAAAACTTCATTGAAGTCCACCCCTTCCCTATGTGTATTACCCTTCCCCACCAAGCGTGCCTTGAACCTTGCATCTTCCACTCCTGAAGTTCCTTCCTTCTTCTTGAAGACCTATTTACAACCCACAATCTTCTGGCCCTTAGGCTTCTTGACTAGCTCCCAAGTTTGGTTCTTATGAAGAGACTCAATCTCCTAACTCATGGCAACAGACCAATGTGCTAACTCTCCAAACGTAATGGCCTCATGATAAGTACACGGTACCTGCTCATCAATACTCTTTGACACCATAGTTGTTAAAGGCTCAAGGCGCACTAAGGCGCTAAGGCTTCTTGCAGCCTGAGGCGTGAGGTGCAAGGCGAGGCGCGAGCCTGACTGAAATGAGGCGCAAGTTGAATTTTTTTAAAAAAATATAACATTTGTAGTGAGTGCAACAATGTAGAACAAGTACAATTGAGAGCAAATAAAAAGATGGCAATTAACAACAAATGAAACAGAAAAACAGATTCCGAAGTGAGTGAAACAGGTTCTACAGGCTGCGCCTCGCGCCACAATGCTTGAGGCGCGCGCCTCTTTCAAAGCACCTCGCCTGAGCATACCTTAGGCGCAGAGGTTGCGCCTCGCGCGCCTTTGACAACTATGTCTGCCACACTGAGTACATATCAATATGTGAAAAGCCATACTTTTGAGATGGCTTAATCACTCTCCTCAGTCTGTCTCTAGCCACATTGTACCGCTGCAATTGTGCATCTTCTTCCTCAACCGGAAACTGCACCTGCTCATCATTCGACTAATCTGGAACACTCTCTAATTGAACCTCTGATAGCTCCATCTGCTCACTTACACCCTGAGCTCTAGCTGAATCAACTACCTCCTTTTGCGGAGTAAGCATCGCTGACTCATGAAAGGTCACATCTCTGCTAAAAAGTAATTTATTTCCCGAAGCTTCTAGCACCACAATCTGTAACCCTTGACCCCGGGCTCATAACGAAGAAATACACACTTCTTAGCCCTCGGTTCAAGCTTCCCCTCATTGACATGAGCATATGCAAGACACCCAAATATTCTCATATTACTATAACTAGCAGGAGAACCAGACCATACCTTCTCCGAAGTCTTTCAGTCGATAGCAATCGATAGAGACCGGTTCACTAAGAAACAAGCTGTGGAAAGAGCTTCAGCCCAAAACACTTGTCTAACCCAACATTGGACAACATACACCATGCTCTCTCCAATCATGTTCTGTTCATCCGTTCTACAACTCCATTCCGCTATAGAGTTTTCCTTACTGTGCGGTGTCTCACAATCCCATGATTCTTGCAAAACTCATTAAATTCTCCATCACAGAACTCCAAACCGTTATCTATCCTCAAGCGTTTAACCTGTTTTCCAGTCTGCTTTTCATTTACGATCTTCCACTGCTTGAACGTGACAAAGGCCTCATTCTTGTGTTTCAGAATATAAACCTAAACTTTTCGAGAAAAATCATCAATCAACGTCATCATATATCTACTACCACCATGTGAATTAACCTAAGAAGCACCCCAAAGATCAGAATGGATATAATCCAATGTGCCCTTGGTCCTATGAATTCTCGCACTGAACTTCACTCTACACTATTTCCCGAAGACAATGCTCACAAAAATTCCGCTTTTCGGTTTTCTGACCACCAAGCAAACCCTGCTTACTCAGAACATCCATCCCTCTCTCACTCATATGCCCCAGCCGCATATGCTACAACCTGATAGTATTTAAATCCGGATCCGAGGACGATACTACAACAGAACTTGTAATTGTGCTACCCTTTAAATACGGATCCGAGGACGATACTACAGCAGAACTTGTAATTGTGCTACCCTGCAGAGCATACAAACCATGTTGCTTTAGTCCCTTCATCACCACAAGAGCACCCTTTGAAACCTTAATGACTCCACCTTCAGCCTTGTAACTGCAGCCGATGGAATCCAGCGTAGCCAGGGAAATCAAATTCCTCTTCAGTTATGGAACATGCCTAACATCAGTCAGTGTTCTCACTATATTATCAAACATCTTGATTCGACCTGTACCGATACCTTCAACCTTGCACAGCACATTATTCCCCATCAGAATTTTCCCTCCATCAATGGAACGATAAGAGGTAAACGACAAATGTGATATGAGCAACCCGAATCAAATACCCACTCATCGCTAGAGCCACGGGCAGAAATTGTGAGAACACTACCACCATCTGAATCATTACCCTTTGCAACAGCCACCCCGGCAGCTTCGAAGGATTTTCCCTTTCCCTTCTTACGCTCTGGACAGTCTTTCCTGCAGTGCCCTTCCTTGTGACAAGTGAAGCATTTCAGCACCTTCGATTTGTTCTTAGGCTTAGAACGACCTTTGTGGCCAGACCCTCCCTTCTGATCCGTTCTCCCTCTAACAACCAAACCCTCTGCCGAACTTTCCGTATTGCCCTCAAACATCCTTCTCTGCAACTCCTTAGAATTCAAAGATGTCTTCACGTCTTCCATAGACAAATTAGTTATGCCATACATCATTGTATCGACAAAATTCTCGTACGAAGGTGGTCGAGAACGCAGCAGAATAATAGCATGATCCTCAATCTCTATTTTAACATCAATATTCTTCAAATCCATGATAACACTATTAACCTTGCCAAGGTAGTCTTTCAGAGACAACCTTCCGGCATCTGAAGAGTGAACAACCACTTCTTCAGGTACAAGTGATTCACAAGAGACTTCATCATATAACGGGATTCCAACTTGCTCCACAGCCCATCCGCCGTAGTTTCTCCAAAAACTTCTCGCAAAACCTCGTTACTCAAGCACAACAGAATCGCACTGTGTGCTTTCTCCATAGCCTCATCTTTCTGATCGTCCTTCCACTTTTCTGGCAGTGCATCCTTTCCCTTTGGTGCCTTGGATATCCCATGTTCAACCAACAGGCCCTGCATCTTAACTCGCCACAAGTTGAAGTCGTTCATGCCATTAAACTTCTCAATTTCCATAAACTTGGTCGACATCCCAACTTAGAACCAAAAGCTCTGATACCAATTTGTTGTGAAAAACTATCGCGAACCAAACACAATCACGAAATACGACACAAAACGAAACAAGCACAACACACAGAATACAGGAATTTACATGGTTTGGTAATGTGCCTACGTCCACAGTGAAGATCCGAAGAAAGATTTTATTATGCAAAAATCAAGAGATTACAAGTTCCAACCCCAAACCCTAGCTCTCACTCTCTCACTCTTTCTGCGTTTTCAATGTTTTCTCTCATTCACTCCAAACCCTTAGATGCCCTTATATATCGGGCTACAAGAGAGTCATAATTCGGGGGGTCCAAAACCCGAAAGTGAAAAAATGGGTCATAAAATTTTTCGGGTCACGTTGGGCCACAACATAACAGTATAGATACTACTCACACCTGCCTACGCATATAAATATATATATATTTACACAGACAACACACACACATATACATACATCTTCTTGCTACAGAATGAATCTCTGCATTGGGTCCTTGGGTTCACTTTCTCTTTTGAATCATATTGGGTCATTAAATCTTATTGTTCCTTGATGTTTTAGCTTTTCTTCGTGTGCAATTATTTAATTCTTAAGTTACACTCTCTCTAACAGCTTAAGCTTTTAAAGTAGATGGTTGTTACCATGGTATCAGAGCAGGCAAGGTCCTAAGTTCAAACCTCACCGTCACCTGATAATTAAAATTGAAACGCTTGTTGGATCAAAAGAAGGTCACACGTGAGGGGGCGTGTTGAAGAATTGATATATTTAAGTTACACCCTCTCTAATAGCTTAAGCTTTTAGAGTAGATGGTTGTTACAGCATACATATAATATTTTCATTTTGTAATATATATGTATTTGTAATTTCAGGTGCTGGCTTTTCATCAAAAAGCAAGTATATGCTTGGAGAAGTCACAGTTCAAATCATAAAAAATGAACCAAATGCAATGAGGATTGAAAGGATCTCGAAAAGTGATAGACATCATAAAATATATATATATTTTTTTTGATAAATCCATCATAAAATATATTTATATTTTATATATAGGGGGAAAGAGCATCTTTTGACCGTTAGCAAATATCATGGAACCAATTTAGATAATTTGGTTTTCATTAACATGGTATCAATGCAAACAAGGCCATGAGTTCAAACCTCGTCGTCACCCTAAAAATTAAAATTGAAAAGCATGTTGGACCAAAAGAAAACCACATGTGAGGGGTGTGTTAGAGGATTTAAATATTAAAAGTTATACCCTCTCTAATAGCTTAAGCTTTTAGAGTAGATGGTGGTTAATAGAGATACTAAAACCAAAAATGTCAAAAATGCTAGAACCAAGTATTCAAAACTTCACAAGTAGTTGATAAGCATCAGTGAAAGCAAATCCATACTAACATGTAGATAAAAATCAAATCTCTGAAATGTATCAATATGACAAAGAGAAACAATCACAGATTTCAAGACTTGCCAGAAACTCTATACAAGATAGAAGATTATAAACAGCTATTATAACAAAAATGCTAGAACCAATATATCCACTTTTAGAGTCAGAGATTTGGGATGTGGTTCATAGCAACAAACGGAAGGGGGATTGGTAAAACCAACAAGAAATAATACTTTATAAACTTTAGCTGAAAAATGCTCAACTACTGAACCAAGTAATTTACCAAGTCCAGATACGCAAATGTTTGAAAAAATGAGTAGGGAAATTACGATCTTGATAATAACTGAGGGTTCTCTTATTTGAAGAAGATAATATCGTCTATCCTTCTGCACCATTTGTAATACTGCTCTTAATCTGTGTTCTTAAAACAAATCTCAAAAAATCTTTAAGTTATAACTATTTAGGACCCACTATGAAATTCGTTCACACCGCTAGGCGCTATCTTGAGCTATGTACTCTCTAAAAGCATGGGATCTAGGTATCACCTACCCTTAATAATAGAGGATTCAAGTTTATATGATGGGACCAATGTTTTGCATCAGCTACCATTCACCATAACCCTACTCTCTTATCCAACTTCAGGAGCAATACTGTGAAAGATAAGATAGCCAAGCATTCTTCTATTTCATTTTTACTCGAGTAAAGCCACATTTTCAACCTTGACAAGTACAAAGGATTCTTTTCAATCATCCAAAACAAGGAGGATCATTTTAGTAGTAGATTATATATACTACACATAAACCTCATTATATACTTGTTCTATCTCTACCATCTCCATCCTCTTTTACTAGAAAATTGATTTTCCCAAGTCTCAGCGTTAGCTCTGTATTATCAATGTAGGTGCAATGTAGGTTTCTTTCGGAGAAGGTACTCCACGTACGATAATGGAGGTATGAGAAGATTGGGAAGGGCGGAAGCCTAGGAAGCAGAGAGAGAGAGAGAGGGAGGGGGGGGATGGCAGTAAATGGACCAAGGGTACATATCCCGACCCAAACTGCAATTTTGTTCTAATAGGCATTGATTGATATGAAGGAAAGCTGCCAACATTGGCGCATTTGCTGAACCAAATTAGCCAGCTGGAGGAGAAATAGCCAAGTGAAAATGGGGTGAGAAACCAACATCAGCTTAGGGAAGGGGAACACATATGCAAGGTGGAGAGTGTACTAAAGATGAAGTCTGTCGCTGGGACTAACACCTCAACACACACTCAACCACCTCCACCTCGGCCACCAAGCTACAAAACTTCAAGGATCCTAAATAGAAGCACGATATGGCCAAGACACCACACTGTGGCCATTAGGACCATTGTGTAAGCATAAGCCGAAACCACAACCAAGCACCACGCTCAAGGAGTTCCCCATTCCTTATTTCCAACCAAAACAAGTATCTACATCCACACAATAGGGTGCACACGTCAAGACAGCTTAAATGAGGGCCAAGGTAATGGAGCAGGATGATGGAGAGATTTTTATCATGGAGGTCAAATCCACCAAGTATAGGGGTAACCTCATTGTTGCCTCCAGGTCAATATCTGAGACAAAGATAACATGTATGTTGGGCTATTCAAAAGACCAACATGATATGTGCCGAGGGGTGGCTTGGATGGTAGGAGTCACATGTCATGAATGTATTGAATCTGTGGCAAAGAGAGGTCAACTGTCAGAAATTGTCAAGGCAATCATTAGCGCACGGTAAAATGGCATATTTGAGTAATGCGGCAAAGTGGCTCCAGCTCATCTCAATATAACAAAAGCACCTCACAAGCAATCAGGAGAAATTCATTCTTGGAATACTAAATCAAGTTCTTGGAGCAGGATAGGCACCAATGTAAAAGGTCAATTGCCAAGCTACACAAAATAAATAGAAGCCTAGATCTCTATAAAGCTTCCTGACATGATTGTTAGAACAAAAATATGTATCCAGTTTCTTCTTGTTACAAGCCAAATATGGTTCTTGTTTTCTTTTAGTAAATGAAGAGAATTTTGTTAGATCAATCCCATCCATTCAGTGGAAGTCTTGAGTATCTTCCACCCTGTGATCATGTTGAGCAGCCGAGATAATTGTCCCAAACATCTACTATTATAATAGTATTCACATTGGTAATACCGCGCAAGAAACAGTAATACATGTGTGTGTGTGCGCATGTGAGAGAGAGAAAGAGAGAGAGATGGACAGACAAACAGATAGATAGAAACACACACACACATTTATAGAGACAGAGAGAGAGAGCTTCCTCCTAATCGAGAACATCATTGTGAAGTTACAAAGGCTTCACTTTAAGCCCAATGCTAATCATAAATTTAACTGAAAAGTCTAAACGTAATACAGTTTACTGAAAAACACCTGGTATGAGAGACAGAGAGAGATTCAAACACCAAAAATTACCCACACAGTGCTGGACTCCTCTGTCCAGAATAATTCAATAGCCAATGCACCCTTCAAATCAGGCACTGACTACCTTAGGCCCATCTGCCCCCCACTGAATTTTTTTGTATTTCCATTATATACTCATATTTTTATTAAATTTCAAAGATTGCCCCACTAAATTATTTATAATACTTCATTGTATATACTCGTCCCCACTAAAGTTTTAGGGGTGTAAAAAAAGAGTAATCAATTCTCTCTCTCTTACCATGTCATTGGTGGAGTCACCTTCACTCAACTTTTTTATTATTTTAGTTTTTCATGTATCTTTTAATGATTGCATAAATGCTCCTACAAAATTATAAAAATATATTTGGTCTTAAAATCCAACACAAAAACAAGAGAGAGAATGGAGAAAGAAGTATGTTTACGCAACTTTGTGACTAGGTTCGTCTAATAGCTTTGTGTTTCTTGTTTGTAATTTTTTTTACACAAGAAAACATACCATGGCAGAGGCACATTAAATTATAAATATTAAGTGAAGTATATTTATTGACAATGAAAATTAGATACAACATTTCCAAAAGGTCCAAAACTCATCAAATGCAATTATAAAATGTATTGAATAAAAATATTACCAGTTACCATTTAAATATTTGTATTTATTATCTTGGTTAAAAAATAACAATCTTATTATTATTCAAAGTCGGCCCCCACTGAAAAAAAAATCTAAGTCCTCGGTGCTTCAAATCAACCCAAATTTAATCAATTATAATTTAGTAACTTTCAACAAACAAGCATACTGCATACATGATTATAATTCCACCAATAGCAATGGAAACGACAGTCTCGGAGACCAAAACAACCAACCCCCCCTTCCCCCCCCCCCCAAAAAAAAAAAAGAAACACACACACACACAATAACTCTACACCAATCTCTAACCAATAATGAAGACTAACCCCATGACACAATTCACCATCTATAACAATAAAGCAAATGCAAACACCCAACTAGGCCACCCAATCATACGCATATTGTTTTTTGACAGTTACCAAATCATAATACAGTTGAAAACACCAAAAAAAAAAGTGAATCAGTGAATTTCCAATAGAGAACTCTAAACCCAAAATCCAATTCATCACTTGCACCAAATCAAACTAAAGCAACTGCAGAATTACAAGTTATACATGAATCAATGAATTTCCAACAATGAACACTAAACTCAAAATACAATTCATCCCCTACACCAAATCAAACTAAAGCAACTGCAGAATTACAAGTTATACATGAATCAATGAATTTCCAACAATGAACACTAAACTCAAAATACAATTCATCCCCTACACCAAATCAAACTAAAGCAGCAGCAGCAGAATTACAAGATATTCATGAACCAGATAAATAAAGTGAAAAAAAAAAAAGACTAACCTTAACCAAATTGGGATCAAAGAAAACGTCGGCCTTGTTTTGAAGCAAAGCCACCGAAGCTCTTAGGACCCCGTCGACGCCCATGAGAGCTCCTTCAACCGAATTCGAACACGCCGCACAGGTCATCCCTGTGACTTTCACTTGAATTCTCTTCATACTTTCCTGAGAACCCACGGATTTCTCTGAATTCCCATTTTCGTAAGCATCAAGGAGCCCTACGTCTTCGAGGTCGTCGTATTTATCGGCGGCGACAGTTGCCAGCTGATTCCGGCGGCCGCCGGTGACCGCGAGTTGGAGGTCTCTGAAACTCGGCGCCATTGAAGGAACCGAGGAGAGACCACAGAAATATACAGAGAGAAAAGAGAGAAGAAACGATAAGAGTTTGAGAGAGAATCTAGAGAGAGAAAAAAACAAAGGATAGAGAAGATGAGGAGGCTTTTTCCGAGGGAGGTGGTGGAGACAGCAATTTTGTATTAAGCGCAGAGCAAGAGGAAGGGCAGATAAAAGATAAAGTGTTATGAATTATCAGATTTAGACCTGAGGATTTCTCAAAATGTCTGTTTGGTCCTCTGTACTTGTTTGTTTTGTACTGCACACGTAAAACCGCGTCAATGATACGTATTAGCTCAGATAATTACGATTTAGAAATTCTAAAATCGTAGTAGTATTCAATTATTAATTTACTTTCCAAAAAAAATATACATTTTGATAAATTCAAGAAAAAAATAATATTAGTTTTATGAACACAACTGCCCATCACAAAATACAATACTTATCCAACAATCTTTAAAATGATAAAAAAAAAAAAAACAATCTTTAAAAAACAAAGTTATGCAAAATATTTATTTCGAAGATACAACACTCATGCAATATATTACATTAATTTACATTTATAATGTTATAATATCATTAAATTAATAATTTAACACATTTTCATAATTATTGTATTATTAATTTAAAATTGTTGCATTCAGAATACAAAATTAAAAAAAAAACAAAAATGACACGAAATTGAATTTTGATATAGTTGACCATATACATTTCTTATTATATCACTCGAAGAAAATGTGAGATTCGAATCTCTCTTCAAACAATAATATGAATCATTTTGTGGATAATTTCTGTCATAACATTTCAATATTTTTTATATTGCACTATGTTAAACCCTAGTTTTAATTGATGAGAAACAAAAATGCAGTCACATGCTATATTTAAATAATACACATAGAAAAAAGTATTATATTTGCAACTTGTAATATAATAATATATGCATTGTTTGGGCTTGTTTATATTAAAATGATTAAACACAGCTTGCAACATATGCTTTAAATTTTCAAACATATAGTATTAGATGTGGTGGACCTCGTGGTCTCAGACTCTCAGTTTTCATGCATGGAGGGAAAAAAAAAACACCATTCACATGGTTGTTGAAAGGCGGATACAACAACAATGGTACAACTTGAGTGAGTTAGTTGCTCTCCCTTCTCTGCACGTGGAAGTCATGTGATAGATACCAGATGTTTTTTTCTACCGTTTGGATCTCATTTGTTTTTTCTCCTAAGGTGTTTGAATCGAAATCATTAGAGGATAGGAAAATGAAGAGTATGCTATTTCAAGTTTGTTTTAAAGATAAGTAGGGGAAGAAACAAACAAATATATATATATATATATATATATATATATATATATATGGAATATATATTTTTGCACTTTCTACTTCTAATTAAAATATTTTAAACTTTTTTTTTCTTTATTTTGACTCTATTTTTTTTATGTGAAATTAGCACTATCATTCTCTTTCTCCTACGTTAGGCTAATATTATTTAATTTTGTCATTTCTTTTTTTTCCTTTTTAATAATAATAATAATAATCTTCTTTATTACAAGTCATCTCTCCTATAATATTTATTTTTAAAAATCATTTCATGTTAACTTCCATCGCACTCTTTGCCGAGCCTTCTATGCAAATTAGCCTTTAAATATATTTTCTCTTATCTTATCACTAACGGACATTACTTTTAATTTTTCTCTCACATTTTGATTAATAACTCTATCTCTTTTTATCACTCTTATTAGCCATGTTAACATATGTCATCATTTTTACTAAAATGAATCATTGGTCCTTTTTTTTTTTAAAGCCAACACCCTAAACCATATAAAAAATTAGTCTAATAATTGTTCAATAAAATTTTCTCTCATATTTAATCATATCTTTTATTATCTCTTGTGATTTAAGTAGTATAATATAATAATATAACTAAAAACAGATAGTAATACAATGAAGATGATCTATATTGGCTTGAGTCCACATCATTGTTGGACCACTAGCACGATTTCATAAATTTCAAATCACGAACGGCCTGTTTGGGACAATCATCTTTGTTTCGTGTTTTTATTATCAAGTGGGTTGTTTGGTACATTTTGTATAGTACCGGCGTACCGCATGCTTCAGAAAAATGTCCAAATATGAAATATGATTTTGAAGTATCGTATTGTCCGTTTTAGGTCTGAGCCTATATGATTTTGTTTTTGAATTTTACTCAAAAGTGTCACATATTATTTGGAGATAGAACACTACATAAATAGCAAATCTCATTTCCACACCTAAGCAATGTGGGATAGTGAGTTCCTTAACCCTTAATCCAATAGCTCGACATATATATAACACATCCCCTTTCCATACCTAAATGATGTGAGATCGTAAGCCACTTAGCCCCTAATATAGTAGTTCGACAGTGATTCTTCCACCCGCCCACCTACATGCCCACAACTAAAGTCTCCACAATCCACCCCCTCGAAGGCCCAACGTCCATATATAGCAAATCCCCTTTCCACACCTAGATGATGTGAGACCATGAGCCCTTTAACCCCTAATTCAGTAGCTCGACAATGATTCCACCCACCCACCCAAAAGGCCTCATACTATTTGGGAATAGAACCCTACATATATATCACATTCCCTTTCCTCACCCAGACAATGTGAGATCGTGAGCCCTTACCACACCCAAACAATGTGAGACCTTAATCCAGTAGCACAACTGTGGTTCTTCCACCCACTCACCCACCTACATGCCCAAAACTAAAGTGTCCTTAATCCACTCGCTTGAGGCCCAACGTCCATATATATAATACATTCATTTTTCATACTTAGACGACGTGAGATTGTGAGTCGCCCCTAATCCAGTAGCTCAACAGTTTTTTCATCCAACCACTTACATGTCTACAACTAAGGTCTCCACACATAATATTTTCCAAACTCAATGACTAGGGTTTAAGGCTTAATAGAGAAATAAGAGAAATACCACATATATATATATATATATATATATATATATATTACTTTAAAACATTGTGCAACAAATATGGTTATCAAGCATGTCTCTTTTTTCCAAAGGAATCACAACACAACAAAAGCTTTGCTTATACTTTATATAAAATCTAAAATACAAAACAAAAACGATTGTCAAATGAACCGGAAGTTAACCTATCCTCATGGTTCAATGAGCGAGTAAAAACATCCTTGCAATAAACTTGCTTTATTTCTTAATGCCATATTTTGGAGAGCAGGGTATATTCGGAATTGCGATTTGCGAGCGGCATTTGCTGGAACAGAATAACAAATCATTTACAATTTTTTATTTATTTATTTATAGTTTCAAGGATAGAAGTTGTTTGCCAAACAACGCACTCTTCGTGGCAGACACGGCAGCCATCAAAAGGCATCTTTCTTCTCAACGAACACCGTATCTGTTTGGATGCAGACATAGAAGTATCCATGAATGCTCAAGTAGAGTGAGATAAGGATTACCTTTATTTACTCTTGATTGTTACTCCACAAAACATGCGTGTGATATGAGTCACATGAGAGTTATTTTATTCTTAGTGATAGGGATGAGTCTTTAGTCTCATAATTTTCTTGTATATAGTATAATTATTTTGCATATAAAAATAAAATCATATCTCCGATTCTGATTTGGTATGGCAATACTTTTCTAGATGTTATCACTTATGACATACTTTTTATGACATTTCAAACTTTTATGAAATCAGTTTAATTTGTATTTAAAAAAAAAAGAAAAATCAGTTAAATTTGGGGAGTTTTAATTATCAATTAGAAATGTTTTTTTCTAGTTTATATAAATACATTAAAATAAATAAATAAACTTTTACAATCCATAAAACTTATATATTTTGATTATGCTATGTCTGGCAATACTATTATATTTTCAATTTATTAAATGAGAATGATGTACTCGTGTTTGTTTTGATTTGTTATGAATTTTAATAAATTTAATGGCACTTGCAAAAAAAAAAAATTAATATGAGGGAGCTTTGAGTCAACATAACTGTTCTTGAAAGAGAATATCTATATCCATACTATTATATAAACGTCAATATGATTCTTTTTATATACAATTTTTTTTCTTCATCTCCTTATATTAATTTATATTAGATATACGTATTAAGTAAAAGAGAATTACCTTTCCAAATTAGACCAAAATTCCTATTAGTTACCTATATTTCGTTCATAGTCTTCTCAACTGTACAAATGTTTGAATATTTACCTATTAGATTTATTATTTTATTTATTAAATTGAAATTTGTATCTATGGGTGAACTCCCAAATAACTATAAAATCTTTCTTGTGCCGAAAATACCATGTCATCGGTGTCATCAACCAATTATATCTTTGTATAAATCAATGCATAATAACTAGTCATCATTACTTCGGACTCATTAGAGTTTTTCTCACAAACAACACCAATAATTTCCAGCAAGAGCATTTGTTTTGAGTTCTCAAAAGTCACTGCAAATTTTAAGGCCTAATCAGTGACCAGTGCTACAGTGATAAAACAATAGAAACACCAACTGTATGTTTCGAGTTTGGGCCTAAAAATTCGATACAAGCACTTCACTGTTGAAAACAAAACGTTAGTTACCAAACACGTTTTCATTCACTGTAGCGGGACAACGTGCTTTCCAAAATAAAAAACACGGATCAAAAGTGCCTACCAAATGGGCCGTAGGATTTCATCAATCATCGCTATAATGAAAACATTAAACTTCACGTTTCTTGTTTGAAGTGAAATTTTTTTAGTCTTTGATATGGGTTTAAGAGGGTTAAATGTACGTAACTTTACTTTTGTATGCGGAGAATTTGTTTCTTTATTTTCAACAAATGACTTTCAAATTATAATTGAATAACCTTAGCATTGCATTTAGACTCACCCTCAACTATTAATCGGTGGAACAATAAAGTTTGGAAAAGTGAGAACCAAGTCAATATATATTTAACATTTTTATGACTTTTAATCCCAAAAAAAATATTATAAGAAGAAGATGGACAAACAAACAAACGAGCACTATGATGAACACTAGTTGGGGACCTACACTGCAAAATGTACACCCAAACTTCCCTCGTGAAAAAGCATATATAACAGTGGTGGCAGAAATTTCCATGATAAGGAATAGGAAAATGAGTGGCAAATTTTTAGAAAGCAAGCCCATTTTGTGGGGACTTTTATTGCTGGAATGGTGACTTCTTTTCCACTAACCAGGACAAAGTTAAAAACAGTCTCCCACCAAACACGACTCGACAATTGATGCATGCAAATACAATTATTATTACGAGTAAATTCCACTTTTACCCTTCAAATTTAAGTTAATCTTAATCTCAATCCCTCCACATTTATTTATTTAATGCTTCGTTTGGTAAGAAGAAAGGAAGAGAGGTGAATGGAAGATAGGAGGGAATGTACAAATTTTTTTTATTTGGTAGAGATGATGCAAAGAGGGAAGATAAAAGATGATAAATAAATCATCCTTCATCTTTCACAAATTTGCATCCCTCCAAATTTGGACGGAAGACAGAAAAGAAGAAAGACAAATGCTATTATAAATGTTTGGATAAATATCACTAACACCTTTAAGGTTTGATATATTGACACGCGGCTACAACTTTGTGAATTTTCGTCACCAATATCCCATGTGGTTTGTGTCATATTTCACATACACATCCTCCTGCCAAAAGTACATCATATCAGAATACTTTTTAACGGTGAAATGACCATGTTACCTTTTGACTTTTGACCTAACTCATTTGAATACTAAATTTATCTATTTAACACGATCTAATAGACCAAAATACCACTCTGAATATACCTATATATATACTATAATATATATAATTTATATATAATTATTTATTTTCATAAATAATAATGTTAACATAAAATAAAAAAGTAATTAAATTTCTCTTTCTTTTTCTCTATCTATCTATATATACACAATATACTATAATATATATATAAACCTATATATATAATTATTTATTTTCATAAATAATAATGTTAACATAAAATAAAAAAAGTAATTAAATTTCTCTGTCTTTTTCTCTATTCATCTATATATATACACACTATAATATACTAGTAAAAAACACGTGCGATGCACGTGGATGAAAATTATGTTAAAGTTACTTATATAAATAATTAATTGGCTTTAATTAGTACTAATTCTAAAATTTATGGAGATAAACATAATATGTCCTCTTTTATTTTTATTAGTTTGTTTTAGGCATATATTTAATGATTGACATAATATACTGTAGGCATGAAATTCTCACTTAGTCCAATGGGCTAAAATGATACACAAACGGACTAGGCCCAAGTCGGTTTGAGCCCAAGTATCAGCAGAAGTCCCAAAGAGCTGGGTCGAGGAAAATAAAAGGCCATGTCGCCCCACTTAAAGGCTTAAACGGCACAACCCAAACACAAGTCTAAACTAAAAAAGGAATTCAAATCCTTGAGAGAAAAGATAGCTGTAAATAAGGGATTAGAGTCGTAAAAGGATTCTAATTCCAACTTGTATAAATATCCAACGAAATATGAATGAAAGGGATCCTGGAATCATCTCTTGAAATTTATCTTTGAAAATATTATGTCCTTTATTTTTTTTCAGGTGTGTGCATTGAATTAATTAACAATAATTAGCTAAGCAATTTTTTGTACCAACACTTTGGCGCTGTCTATGAGAATCGTTCAATCGTTTTTCAAAACTTGAAAAACTTACAATCATAGTGGACACAAAGAGGAATACTTATGATGTTACAGATCTGGGTAAACCCTTTAGGAATCAAAGGGGAGTGCTGCCTATACAGCTGAACCCTAGGATCCCCTGGCACAGCCCAGCATTCAATAATTGACTCAGCAAAATGAGGCGCTGCGTAAGCAAATCGTTGATCTCTAGGCAAGGGTTGAACGCTCCGAAAGCATGAGAGACCCTAGACGACAGCAAAACAAAGGGGGCAGATCAAGTAACCAATTGTTGAGTGCCTCCTATCACAACCAGCCCACTGGCAGGCAGCCTCACCTTGGTCAACCCAACGAAGATCAAACCAATCCTGCATAGTTTTACCGAGAGTGAAAGGCCCAAATGTAATGAGAAATTAACGAAATAAAGGGCGACTAATCTTGCTATCCAGCCAATCGAGCACTTGCTATCACTAGGCTGACCGAGTCCCCCTTCACTGGGAATATAATTAGAATTGAAAGGTCGAGGAGGTTCGCCCTACCAACGTTTGCTGCCTTCGATGGAAAGACATATCCGGTGGAGCGCATCTACCAATATCAACATAAGATGACATTGGATGCTGAAAATGACACACTCATATGTAAAATATTTTCATCCAGTATGGCCAGACCAGCATTATTATGGTTCAAACAGTAGTCGTCTCATTCGATCTCAAACTTTGACAGGCTATGCAAATTGTTCGTGGCCCAGTACGCGGGAAACCATGAGCAAAAAAAGACAATCTCCTCCTTATTTACCAAGAGGTAAGCTAAAGGGAAGGCGTTAAAATCTTTCCTAACTCGTTTCAACTTGGAGATGTCAATGATAAATCGATGCGATCAAACAGTGACAATAGAAGCTTTCAAAATAGTAGTCTTTCCAAAAGAGGGTTTCCACCGATCCCTGGTAAAAAATACCCCAAAAAATATGGGTGACCTGAACTTCTGAGCTCAAAAGTATTTAAGATAAAAGAAGATGAGACGGCCAGAAGACAATGATCGACTTTGATTACTGTGGCACAGTAAACGAAGACCCAAGTTGCTAAAGCAAAACCACCTCGGGTTATTCCTTCGTGAGCACCAGAGATCACAAAAAAGTAGCAAGTTGAGGAGAAGATCACCCCTCTAAAGGTGTCTTTGGCTAGGCTTTACTACGAAGACAAAGGTAAAAGAATCTTTCATGTACCTTCGAATTTTAGACAACCCCCATAATAGAGGGACAAGAACAAACACTGTTCCCTCCACAGTGACTTCGGTCATACCACCAACGAATGCAGGAGCCTAAGGCAACAGGTGGAGGCTTTGATCACTAAGGGCGGCTTATTGGAGTACATCGCTCGAGAAAAGCAAGTCAAACCCTTTGACCAATCCCAACAAAAGGCAAATAAATAGCAGAACCTCGCTCTCATTCATGTTATCAATGTTATTCGTGGTTGACTAGACTCAGATCGAGAAAACAAATCCGAAAGGCGGTCACACCTCAGGAATGCCCATAAATTATTGAGGATCAGAGAAATCCACTCATTATATAATCGTTTGGCCAACATGTCGATCACCTTCACAGATGAGGATATGAGCAAAATCCAGATGCCACGTGAGGACCCACTCGTGATTAGCCTCATTATCTCCAACTGTGAAGTAAAAAGAGTATTGGTAGATATAGGGAGAAGTACTAACGTTTTGACATTGTCGGCCTTCCGGCAAATGGACCTAAAATCGGAACATGTCAAACCTACTGCCGAGCCACTGATAGGGTTTGACGGTAAACAAGTAACTCTAGTAGGGGTGGTGGAGCTTCCAGTAATAGCAACAACAAGAACTCTAACTGAGGCTTTCATCATTGTCGATTTCAACTTTTCGTACAACATTATAATGGGAAGAGGTTGGATACACAGGATGCGAGGAATCCCTTCGACGCTCCACCAATTAATGAGGTGCATAGAGCCGAACGGGAAAAATACAATTGACATCTTGGGAGATCAAGTGGCTGCTAAGAAATGTTATGCTCTTACACTGAAAAAAAATGTGGTGCAGGAAGAGTAGACCAAATAGCAAGTACAGAACTCTCTACCAAAGGGTGTTCCCCAAGAGCAAAAAAAAAATAGAAGCTGACTGAGGAACCGCTCAAAAAAGTAGAGATTGTTCTTGGCAAGGGTCCCACAAATCTAGGGACCTTTTTATGCCAAACTGACAGAACGCAGTTTATACAATTGTTAAAAAAGAATATCGATGTTTTCGCCTAGGATCACACTGATATGCCTGGCATAAATTCATTAGTATCATGCTATACGTTCAACGTCAATCCAAGCTACCCACCTGTAAAGCAAAAGCAAAGTCAATTTGCTCCGAAAAAATCAGATGATCGTAGCAGAGATAGATCGCCTTTTACAAGAAAGTTTCATCAGGGAAGTCCAGTTCCTGGATTGGCTTTCAAATGTGGTAGTAATTCAGAAAAAAATAGCAAGTGGTGAATCTGGATAGATTTCACGAATCTGAACAAGGTTTGCCCTAAAAATAGTTTCCCTCTACCCAAGATCGATCAAATGGTCGATACCATAACTGGATTCGAACAGTTGATATTCCTTGATGCATACTCTAGTTCTAATCAAATCCTAATGAACCCAGACGATTAGGAAAAAACATAATTCATCACTGAGAGGGGAATCTATTGTTACAAAGTAATACCGTTCGGACTAAAGAACACTGGAGCAACTTACCAATATTTGACACAACACGTTAACACGAAATGAACACGACACGAAATAAGTGTGTTTGGGTTTGGGCTAATCGTGTTCATGTCTTTATCATGTCTACACGATTTACCCAATAAGAAATCGTGTCATTTTCGGGTTTGACTCGCTAACCCGAAACTAACATGGTTGGCTCGATTATATATTCGTGTTGGGTTGACACGAATACCACCCACGTACACGTTTAAATTAAATCAATTTGTGTAGTTTTGTAAATTCAATTGAAAACAAAGAAAACCCTAACTCACTACACCACCTAACTAATACATTTCATTTGATTTTCATTTCATTTATGAGAGAACCCAAGGGGCGACGACAAGAAAACTCCCAAATCATATTTAGGGCAAGAGTTTTCGACAACAGCTCAAATCAGCATAATCAGGTACGAATTCTTCTTTTTTTCTTCTTTTATTCTGTTTTTCTTCTTCTTCTTTTCTTTTTCTTCTTTTTCATTCAGTCGACAATCCCTGTTCTTCTTTTTTTCTTTTTCTTCGAGTCTTCTACAACAACTCTCTCTTTCTTATTTGTTCTTCTTTTCTTCTTCTTCGAGTCTTCTATATCAACTATCTCTTTCTCTCTTCTTCTGATTCTTCTTTGTTTCTTCTTCTTTTCTTTTCTGCTCTAACTCTTTTCTTTTTCTGGTCTAAACTCTATCTGTTATTTTATATATATATATATATGTAATTGGTTTGCATTTTATTTTGTGGTGAAGTTAAAGTAATATTGTAGATCAATTTAATTATCATGCCTACAACTGTTTCTTATATTGTTGTTTAGTTAAAAAAAATTTGTGGTGAAGAAGTTAACGTAATACTGTTTTTGTCTTCTTTATCATTATGTTCACTCTATTTTTTATGGCCAAGAATTATATCATATGCTAATTTTTTTCCCTCTGATCATGCTAATTTTTTGTCATGGTGATTTCTTCAATCCCAATTCATGCATGCTGATCTTTTGTTGTGATGAATTGATGATTACAATACTGTTTGCTGATTTTTTGTTGTGAATAATTGAAAATGCTGCCTCTTTTTTATTTTTTAAAATGTTCTTTTTTTTGTTTCATGTGATGTTATATTGATAATTGATTTATTTTAATCTTGAATACAGTTTTGCAATTTTCTGTTTATTTTGATCTTGAATATAGTTTTGCAATTTTCTGTTTATTTTGATCTTGAATATAGTTTTGCATTTTTTCTGTTATGTTGATAAGTGATTTATTTTATTCTTTGAGGAGGTTCTAATTTCTGATTACTTTGAGGAGGTTCTAAAATCTTATTTCCTTGAGGAGATTCTAATACCTGATTATTTTGAGGAGGTTCTAAAATCTGATTTTCTTGAGGTGGTTTCAAATCATGTGGCTTATGAACAAATCATTTTTGGCTTGTGAACAAATCTTCGAGGTGTTATATCTGTGTATTACTTTTTTTTCCTTTTGCTGCAGATTATTATTTTTATTTTGCTAATTGTTATTGGGTTTTTTTTCTTCTAACTATGGTTCTATTTTTATTTTTATTTTTTGCAACTTAGATGGATTCAAATGATGTTCCAGAAAACCCTGAAACTTTTGATGAAAGTGGTGACGAGTCAAGTCCTAATTGTTCAAATTGACTCTTTAATAATACAATCAGCTAAGCCTTATTTGGCTACCCCAGGAGCAATTGTTCATGGCTATTATGGTGAAATCATTTACGAAGGAGATACATTAGTTACATTTATATATGAAAAATCGAGATCTGGTGAAATAAAAAAAAAAGTAGGAAAGCGTAAATAGAGATTTAAAGTTTGGTCGTGATCTGGTGAAATAAAAAAAAAGTAGGAAAGCGTAAACAGAGATTTAAAGTTTGGTCGTTCTTTGAAATGCCTCCTTTGGGTGCAGACATGATACAAATGTGCAAGTGCAAAAAGTGTGGGATAATTTATGTTGCTGAAAGTAAGTTTGAAACTAGTAATATGCTAAAACATATGAACATGTGCGTTAAGAGGGACACACATGACGTAGGTCAACTTCTTTTATCCCAATCATCTGGTGCTATTACCATGCATTCATCTAAATTTGATCTTGCAGAATTTTGTGACATTATATCTGCTGCTATAATAATGCATGATCTGCCTTTTCAATTTGTTAAGTACGAGGGCATTAAAGCAGCGTTTAGTTATTTAAATGAGAGTTATCATTCTATTAGTAGGAATACAACGAAGGCTAATATCTTGAAGATGTAAAGAAATGAAAAGGGTATAATTCGACATTTGTTAGGATCATTGCATGCTAGAATTTGCTTGACATCTGATATGTGGTATTCTTTGACTACTGATGGGTATCCATGTCTTACGGCACATTTTATAGATGGAAATTAAAATTTGCAAAAAAGATTTATAAACTTTTCCTACATGCCATCTCCACGTAATGGTTTAACTATAACTGGAAAAATTTATTCTTTGTTGAATGATTGGGGGATTGAGAAGAGGTTGTTTTCAATTACTTTGGATAATGCTTCATCAAATCTTGCATTTGTTGAAATGTTAAAGGCCCAATTAAATTTGAGTGGTGCATTGCTAAGCGGTGGTAGCTTTTTTCACATTCATTTTTGTGCTCATATCTTAAATTTAATTGTATAAGATGGGTTGAAAGAAATTGATGAATATATTCTCAAGATTCGTGAGAGTGTTAAATATGTTAAAGGGTCTCCAGCGAGAAAGCAAAAGTTTTTAAAATATATTTCTCATATTTCTTTAGATGCTAACAAAGGTTTGAGACAAGATGTTCCTACAAGGTGAAATGCTACTTTTCTTATGCTTGAGACTGCCATTTCTTTTTATCGTGCTTTTTCTCACTTGGCATGAGTGACTCAAATTACAAGTGTTGTCTAACTCATGAAGAGTGCACCAAAACGGAGAAGATTTGTAATTTTTTGGAAGAATTTTATACGGCTACAAAAATCTTTTCTGGAACAAAGTATCCCACAACAAATTTATACTTTTCGCTTGTATTTTTAGTTCAAAGAAAATTAGTAACAGAAATGAAAAGTAAGGATGGGTTTATGCGTAAGATGGCACGTCAAATGTATTCTAAGTTTGAAAAGTATAGGTCGAATTTTAGCGTTATTCTTACTTTTAAAGTGATTTTAGATCCTCGCTACAAGTTTGGGTTTGTGGCTTTTTGCTATAACAAGATTCATGGCAGTGATTCTAATGAGGGAGAGGAAGTTCATGAGAAGATGTTTTATCTTTTTGATAAATACATGCTTGATTCTCCTACGCCTTCTAGCACATCAACTTCTTCACAAAAAGTTGAAAGTGGTTCTCGTGAAATGGTTGACACGCAATTTTCAAAAGAAAGTAGAGATGTTATGTAGTTAATTTAGAGTTTCTTTATTTATATATTTTAGATTGTTCAACTTTGGAAGATTACAAAATATTTCTTTGACTAATTACTTGCTTTAATTTCTCTAATTTTTAATATATGAATTTGATATGTTTCAAAGTGGCAGGTTACTTGCTGGTACCCAAAAAACATAATTTGAATTGTATTTGGATGAATCAAATATTGATAGGAAGGTAGATCTCGATATACTTTCATTTTGGAAAGGTAACCAATTTAGGTATCCAATATTTTCTCGTATGGCTCGTGATATATTGACTATTTCTGTGTCTACCGTTGCTTCCGAGTTTGCTTTTAGTGTTGGTGGTTGAGTTCTTGACAAATATCGTAGTTCTCTTTTGCTCGAGAATGTAGAGGCTTTGGTATGCACTAGAGATTAGTTATTTAATTTGAAAAGTAATCAACTCGTTACTTATAATAAGTCTAAGGAATATGGTTTAAAATTATTTTGATTAGTTCTTATTAACATTTTATTTTGTTTGAATGAAGAGAGCTCGGAACTTGAATTAGATAAGCTTATTGTGGAACTTGTAAATGTGAACATCAACAAAGAGGATCCTACTTCAACCGAATGTTCCAATGTTAATATGGCGTTGTCCACTATCCAGTGAGGTATTGATGAAAGGAATGTTAGTTTTGTTAATTTTGCATATTCTTGTATTATAAAATTTTCTACTTGTTTGATACTCATTGATCTACATATATTGCAACAGGCAAAGTGGATAATCAAGGAGGTCTTGGAACCTTTTTTGAGCACATGTGATTTTAAAGTGAATGGTTGTGTTTCATCAAGTTTAAATTATTCTGGATAAATATTGTTTTTCTTATTATTTCATATTGTTCAGAACTTCATACTGAAAATGAGTGGTTAGTTTTGTAAAATGTCAAAACATCTTTATATTTGTTGGTTGCAAACTATCAAGTTGATTTTTCTGTATATTTATTTTGGTTTATTTTTCTTCTTTATCTGCTTTGATCATGCCTTGTTCATTGCAGCTAGTGGAATGCTTATTTTGAAGAAATTAATCGGCAGTGGTTTTAAACTTTGTTTGGTGGCAAGTAATTAGAACCTGCTTTTTTTTTCCACTGGAATGAATGAGAGGTTTTTGTAATAGAATTGTTGAATGATTTTTGTAATAGAATTGTTGAATAGTTTTAAGTGACAGTTTTGCAATAGTTTAGCGGTTCAATGGATGCTTGTTGTTTGTAATAGATATGTTTTTATTTTGTTACTTTCATCTTATATCATATGTTGATTGTTAATGATTTACATGCTAACCTTTAAATGGGTTGAAATCAATTAAAAATGATTAAGTTTTTAATTCATTTATTTTTAGTTAAAATGGCCCTAAATTTGTTGAAATTGTCTAAACAGTAAATGGGTTTGTAATTGGTCGTGTCAAAGCCAACCTGAATATTAAATAAACGGATAAATCGGGTCGTTTCGGGTCGTGTCGCAACACGACTCACTTATTAAACGGATTACACGAGTCATGTCGTGTCACCCATTTAATAAATAAATCGTGTTCATGTTGAACCTATTTAACACTAATATTAATCGTGTCGTGTTCGTGTTGATCCAATTACCTGAATATCTGTGTCTTTACATGACACGAACACGACCCGCGAACACGAATTGCTACCCCTAGTAGTAGGTATTTAACACCTTGCGAAACCACAACATGAGGCTGAACCCATTGAAATGCTCCTTCAGGACAATTCCTAGGGTACATCATAAACCGAACAGGGATAGAGGCAAGTCCAGTTCAGGTGAAGGCCCTTATTCAAAATGAAGAACCAAAAACTCACAGGGATGTTCAGATCTTGATAGAGCGCATTACCGCTTTGAATAGATTCATCTCTCGACTATCTGACAAATGCAAACCTTTTTTCGATGCCATCAAATCAAAGGGAAAAAAGGTATAGGGGCTGAACAGAACGAAGCCATCGCGAAGCTTAAACGGTACTTGATCTAGTTGCCAACACTTTTAACGCCTAAGGCTAGGGAACCTTTGTATTTATATCTTACAATATCTCGAACAACCACCAGTGCAGTTCTAATAAGAGAACTTGGCAAGAGGCAGTACCCAGTGTTCTACTCAAGCTAGACCATAACTGAAGCAGAACAGAGGTACTCAAATATGAAAAAGATTGTGTTGTCCCTGGTCCAAGCAAAGAGGAAGTTTATGCATTATTTTGAGGCTCACCCAATCATTTTCCGACCAAATTCCTGATCAGAGCGATCTTTCACAAGCCTAATCAGTCGAAGAGAGTCACCAAATGGGAGTCTACGATATAACCTATTAACCCCGGATCTCCATAAAGGGACATGCAGTTGTAGATTTTTTTGCTGGAGTATGATCCTGAAGGTGATGAAGAATAAGAGGTTTCAATTTAAGCCGAATGAAAACTCTTTGTCAATGGATCGTCAACACAGGCAGGATCGGACAATGGTGTGGAAATCCAAACTCCTGACGGAACTGCTCTATAACAAGCAATCCATCTAAAGTTTCCAACATCCAACAATGAAGCCAAGTACGATCCCTTATTAGTAGGACTAAGACTAGCACAAACACTTCAGGTAAAAAACTTGTAAGTTTTTAGTGATTCTTAGCTAATCGTGAAAGGATGATTGCATGAAGGCCTACAAAGACTTGGTGGAAAGAGAGCTCAAAGAGTTTGACCAAGTCAGGGTTTCTTAAATTTTAAAAGAATTGAACTTGGAAGTTGATAGGCTAGCATGTTCAGCCTCGGTAGCTCAGTCGAACCTGATCAAAATAACGTCGATCGACTCTCTGCAAAAGCCTAACATCCATGCCCAGAAAGAGATCCTGGTCATACAGAACCAACTCAGCTGGATGGACCCTATCAAAGCTTATCTAGTTGATAGAGTATTGCCTGATTCAAAAGAAAAATCAGAATGAATTCTTTCAGATATTCTATGATCGACGAACATCTGTACAAGACATCGTTCTCAGGACTATACCTGAGACGTGCGGCACCTACCAAAACAAAAGAAATTCTTTCTAGAATTCTCGAAGGTGTTTGTGGAAACCATTTGGGAGGATGATCACTGGCCCATAAAACCTTTGCCCAGAGATACTTTTGGCCATACATGGCTTGAGACACCAAAAGGCACACTAAAAATTATGATAAAAGCCAGTGGCACGCCAAAATAACCCCATCAGCCCCCAGAAGATCTAACCACCATGACTAGTTCTTAGCCATTCATAAAGTGGGGGATGGATTTGGTGGGACCTCTCCCAGGCTAACAGTAAAAAGTATGTCCTGATAGCAACGAATTACTTCACTAAATGGGTCGAGGTAGAAGCGTACGCAACAATCACCCACGTGCAAGTAAAAAGGTTCATCTGGAGTAACATTATCTGCCGGTTCGGTTTACTAGAATCCATTATCATGGACAATGCCACAAACTTCAACAACTAATCGAAAGAAAAGTTCTTCAGAAAATATGGGATCGACCAAAAGTTCTCCTCAAGATCATATCCACAGGGGAATGACCACACAGAAATAACTAATCGGACAATATTTGAATCTATCTGCAAAAAGTTGGAAGCTCGTAAAGGCAAATGACTGAATGAACTACCTAAAGTTCTTTATTCCTACCGAACAACGCCTAGGAGTCCGATCGGTGAGAGTTCGTTCTGCATGGCCTATGGATTCAAAGCGGTGATACCAACTGAGCTATCTACCCCAATAATCCGAACAGAGGTATTAGAAAGGGGGCAGAATGATCAACTACTCAAACAAAATCTGGACCTTCTGGAAGAAAAGAAGGAGGCAGATTAGATAAGACTTGCATCCTATTAGAAAATGATCAAGAATAGTTATGACAAGAGGGTGAAACATCGAGCGTTCAGCCTTGGAGACTGGGTGCTACGAAGAGTCACTGCCAATACAAAACAACAAAATGCTAAAAAATTCGTACCAAAATGGGAAGGCCCTTATGAAGTCATTGAAGTGATTGGAAAAGTCGCATACAAACTTCGCAGAGTTAGCGACGCATAAGTAATTCGCAAGGCAAATAAAGGGTAGGGTTAAAATTTTAAAGTTGTGGCAAGGCATGGTCGCTGTGTAAGAACGAATGCACAACGACAATGCCTTGCCCTCTTTTTACCTTTCCTGCAAAGGTATTTAGTTACCCGAAACAACTATCTAAGAAGATAAGATAAACTTTCCACCCCTAAAGAGTTTTTGGGGAAGTCATACGTTTAAAACTCAAACACGTCAGAATGTAGAGTTTAAACTCTGACAACATAACCTTATTTTGTCTGAAAAAAGGAACACACCTTCTTTAAAAATTGGCCTCAGAAAAGCAAAAAAATGATGAGAGTTAGTTGCAATTTACTATCGTGACAAGAAAAATACACAGTGGGCACAGCCCCACACTGAATGAAAATCCTTGTTTTTCGACTTATATAAATGAAAATGGGTGACCTTAAAGTTGTGGCAAGAACATCTTATTGCGAAGGGGAATATGCGCAATAACATGCTCTTGCTCATCTTTTGCGTTGCGAAACGGTTATCAACCTTTGTTTACTTATTATTTTTTAAAAAGGGTCTCCTTAAGGAAACCACATGATTAGAACTCAACACACTAAAGTTTAGAGTTTTGATTTGGGCAACATAACCTTACTTTATTTGAAGAAAGGAATGCACCTTCTTTAGAATCGCCCTAAAAAACAATGAGAGTCGTTTGTTAGTTGGTTATTAGAAAGAAAAATACTTGAGAATGGGAGTGGTCCCACACTAGATAAAAATCCTTACTTTTCGGCGCATATAGAGAAAACAAGTGCCTTTAAGGACACGGCGGGGACATGGTACGAAGTAGAGAAAATGTGTCGTAAAATGCCCTCGCTTGCTTTTACACTGATAATAATGACCAACTTTCTTGAATAAAAAATAAAAAAAAAGTCATAGGCCAAAATTAAGCTAATGTCTTAAACAATCGATCGCTTATTGAAGCTAAGGTCTAAACGATCGATCGCTTATTCAAGCTAATGTCTTAAATGACCGAATGCTTATTGAAATTAAGGTATGAACGACCGATCGCTTATTAAATAAAAGAGGTCATAGGCTCAAACAAAGCTAAGGTCTTAAACGATCGATCGCTTATTGAAGCTAAGGTCATAAATGACCGATCGCTTATTGAAGCTAAGTTTTGAACGACCGATCGCTTATTAAATAAAAGAAGACATAGGGTCAAACTAATTTAAGATCTTAAACGATCAATCGCTTATTGAATCTGAGGTCTTAAACGACCGATGGTTTATTGAAGCTAAGGTCTGAACGACCGATCGCTTATTGAAGCTAAGGTCTGAATGACCGATCGCTTATTAAATAAATGAGGTCATAGACCCAAACCAAGTTAAGGTCTTAAATGACCAATCGCTTATTGAAACTAAGGTCTTAAACGACCGATCGCTTATTGAAGCTAAGGTCTGAATGACTAATCGTTTATTAAATAAAAGAGGTCATAGGCTAAAACCAAGCTAAGGTCTTAAACGATCGATCACTTATTGAAGCTAAGGTCTTGAATGACCGATCGCTTCTTAAATAAAAGAGGTCATATTTCCAAATCAAGCTAATTAAACGACTGATCGCTTATTAAATAAAAGAGGCTATAGGCCAAAATCAAACTAATGTCTTAAACAACTGATCACTTATTAAAGCTAAGGTCTGAACGATCGATCACTTATTAAATAAAAGAGGTCATAGGCCCAAATCAAGCTAATGTCTTAAACGATTGATCACTTATTAAAACTAAGGTCTAAACGACCGATCACTTATTAATTAAAAGAGGCCATAGGCCCAAGTCAAACTGAGGTCTTTAAATGATCGATCGCTTATTTAAGCCAAGCCCTAAATGACAATTATTTTCAGAAAAAAAAGAAGGCCACTGGCCTAGTCAAGTCAATTTACACAAAAGAGCAGCCATATTTATAAGCTGATTGCTTGGGTCAATCCCCTGCTGAAGTTCCTACTAAAAAGGAAAAGGGATAAGACATCAAGTGCTGAACGCCGATCATCTGCATTGTTGAACAAAATTGAAAGAAGGTATTTTGTTTTGAAAAAAAAAAGGCAAAGACCCCCAATCAATCAAAACAATTATCAGTGCAAAGTAACTATCAAAAGCAGAAGTATCAGTTTAAATCTAAAGACAGGCTTGAAGAATCTGGAGCATAAAAAGTACTTGAATTTATCAAAATTGTTATTACAAGAAGGAGGGTACAAATTATCCCTCAAAAAGAAAAAGAAAAAAGAGAGAGCTCCATCTGAGCATTACAAAGAAAAAAAAAGAGTTACAAAGGGTCAACCCTGGGGAGTCGCCCCATCCCCCTTGCTGAAGTCCTGATCAAAGGAATCAACAATCGGAGTACCCTTCCTAGTTTGGATTGGCATCTCTGGCGTGATCTGATCGATATAAGAGGGGGCAGACGGAGCATCAACAAGGGTAGAATGAGGAAGAATCGAGCACGAACTCTTAAGAAAGTCTGCAAACTTACGTTCGGCCTTGGCTGGCGCAGGGATGCCATATTCACCGAATAAGTTAATAGCCTGATCAGCATCAAGCTCATCAAGGTCAGCATAGTCTTGTTCAGCTTCAGGTTTCTTTATTGCTGAAAGCCATAACGAAAGTCGTCAGAAAGTTTCAAGGGTGGGATCTTTAGGAAATGCTGGTACATCTCAAGTCCCCCAGCCATGCAGATCTGTAGCATTGCCTCAAGCTCAGTAGTTCTTTCCTCGGCCTCCAGAGCTCTCTACTCAAAGTAACCAAGAGCCTTTTTGATTTTCAGCGAAAGACTTAGTCAGCGTTTTTACCTTCCTTTTAACGTTTTCATCCTTGTATCCATTCAGACGTTCGACCTCCAGAGCCTTGCAAAGGGAGATGGTCATATATGCACTCTACACCGCAAAAGCAAACAAAGTTAAAACAATGAACATTAGAAAAGACAAGTAGAAAAATAAATGGAGGATAAGATGAGACAAACCTCCATGGCATGAAGAGACACATTAGCAATAAGCTTATCCCTATTAGCTCCTTGCTGGAGGAGCTCATCCCTGGGAAGCCAGAACCCACGAGTGAGAGCTCCCATCACTTCATGATCAAAGGCAACACAATCTCCTACCATAAAAAAGGGACCATCAGACTTCTACAAGTTTGAAATTCATTGTTCAGATGAGCCAACGAACAGCTCATCAACCGTGCCACTGACAGAACCAGATAAAGTCAGAGCAGAAGAGAAGGAACTCTGACCCTTCATGGTGCACGCTATCAACTTCTGGCGCTTAGGGTGCCAGAGTAGCAATAGAAGAAGCCTTTTTTTAAGGGGAAGAGGGGGCAACAGATTTGTAATCACCCGCGGGATGGATTGTCGGGGCATGTCAAGATTACTCAATCCCACATCGCCTGGGTGTGGAGAAGGGGACGTGCTTATATGTAGTATGTTCACTCCAAATGGTATGAGGCCTTTTGGGGTAAAACTCAATAGCAAAACCGTGTGGGCTTAGACCCATAGCAGACAATATCATACCATGTGTTGGAGCGGGGTGTTACAGTTGGTATCAGAGCCTGAACCCAGCCGGAAGTGTGCCGACGAGGACGTTGGGCTCCATTGGGGGGTGGATTGTAATCACCCGTAGGGTGGATTGCCGGGGCATGTCAGGCAATACATAGTTACTTCTATATTTATACAATCAACTTTATTTTTTTAAAAAATATATATTAAAATTTGATCATTTAGTTTTATAATAATTCTAATAATACTAAAATATTAAAATTTGGTTGTTTTCTACCTACATGATTTATGAAAGTTCATCTAGCATCTCACATCTCTTCTTTGGACTCCTACCAAAGTGGAATCAGGTAATCGACCTACTTTGATGAATTATTGGGATTACATCTCTCTCAATATTTTTTTTCTTTCAAATTTTTTTTTCTCTTTGTTTATACATCTAATCACATGAACAAATATACAATAAAAAGCCTACATGAGAGAAAAATTAAAGAAAACAAATAAAAAAAAGAGAAAAAGAAAATATTTGCAATAATTAAATAGCAAGAAAAAATAAAAAATCATGGATAATAAATAGCATAGTGTAGACACATAAATTTTATGATGATTTAATCACCGTTCGATTGGTCAATAAGTCAAACACTTTTGAACAATTTAATTCTACGATTGTGGGTCCCAGCAAGAGACACGTGTCAAAATCGTGAAGGTTCAGCCCTTTAAAAAAACATGTGTTCTAATTCAAATTTAAATTTGATTTATTTCCATATAAAAGGAGGCAAAATCTCTTTTTTATGGAAGTTGGCACAATTAATGGGGAGTTACCAAATTAAACCCCCACCCTTTTGCCTATAAATACAAGGTCACCCTACACATTCGGGGGGACACGGAGGAGGAGAAAGAGACAGAGAGATCAAAGGAACACAAAAGTTCTGCCGAACCTCTGCCTCGATCAACACTCAAAGTTCTGAAGACGAAGAACATCAAGCACGCCACACGAGTGCTGTTCTACCTCAAAGACTTTAAATCCTCGAAGAATCTAAAGAAGAACAACAACAAGCACGCCACACAAGTGTCGTTCTGCTTCAAAGACCTTCAACCCGCGAAGAATCTGAAGACGAAGAACAACAAGCACGCCACGCAAGTGCCGTTCTTCTAAGACCTTCAACCATTGAAGAATCTGAAGACGAAGAATAACAAGCACGCCACACAAGTGCCGTTCTTCTTCTAAGACCTTCAACCTTCGAAGTTCTGAAGACAAAGAGCATCAAGCACGCCACACAAGTGCCGTTCTTCTCTGAAGACCTTCAATCCACCGTTCGAGATCAAGCTCTATCAGCCCTCGATCGAAAATCCAGTCAAGCCTTCCTCAATCCTGAAGTTTTGAAGAAAGCTCGTCACTACCGGTTCAAGAACAAGTTTTTGAAGCCCTTGCACCAAACATCAAGGAGATTGAATCAGAGGAAGATTCTTTGTTATAAAAGAATCAACCACAGAGAATTGTACCCATTGTTCTTAAATTAATAAAATTAATTGTTTGTTACTCAATTTTGTTTCTAGATTCTCGGACACGAAATTTGTGTGTACACATAGAACATCTAATCACATGAACAAACGTACAAGAAAAAATCATACTTGAGAAAAAAATTAAAGAAAACAAATAATAAAAAAAGAAAAAAAGAAAAGAAACTCACATAAGAGTTGATGTGAGTCAAGAGGAAATCGAATTGTAATGTCTGTTGATGAGAGTTGATGAGAGCCGAAAGGAAGAATCACCCATTAATGAGAGCCGTGTTTGTGTTTATGATTTCAGGAATTTTAGAGTTTTGTTTAGGTAATAACTTTATTTTCTATTTAAAAATAAATAAATAATGTAGTGACACTAAAAAAGAGTTTTGTATAAGTTATAACTCTATTTTTCTAATTTAAAAATAAAAAAAAGTGTACTGAAACTAAAAAAAACCCCTTTGTAGTATAGATATAACCTAATATATATAATTATTTATTTTCATAAATAATAATATTCATCTATATATACACTATAATACATATAATTATTTATTTCCATAAATAATAATATTAACATAAAATAAAAAATTAGTTGTCAATGCATATTATCTTGAAGGGTATTGTGGTCATTTTTCTATTTTGATATTTTTATATTAAAACACATTTAAATAATTAGGGGCATTTTACATATTAAAAAAATAAAAAAATCTGATAGGAGGTTGATGACGAAAATTCACAAAGTTGTAGGTACGTGTTAATACATCAAACTCAGAGGGTGGAAGTGATATTTATCATAAATATTTTAAATTACAAAACTTTTCTTATTTCTCTTCTCTTCTCTCCTAACAAACAAAATAAGGTATTATTTTCTTCTATTCTCTTCCATCCAACCAAACAAAGAGAGAGAATAACACAATCTTTTCCCAAGGGATGTCTCATTCATTCTTCCTCTCCATTCCATCCAATTTTCTTCATTCCTATCAGACGAAGCATAAAAGTTCAAGCAAACATATGCATCCACAACAATGTTCCTAGCGGGCCTCCTCGAACTCTCAATCTCTTTTTGGAGAAAGGAAAGATTATACCATAAACAAACTCATGATCGGTGCATTTACATTTCATTTGACCAAAGTAATTCAGATATTTGCAATCTAAAAGTTTTGAACTTCACATTTTACATTTTCTATCATCTAAGTTTGATGTGAATTCAATTTGGTCTCGTCGTCTCCATAATACCATCAAGTAATTCTTAACAGATGCAACATTTCAATATATTGATGAACAAACAACCGTTATGATTGAGCATCAGGATTAGTGCAATCTTTAATCCCATGGTTATAATATGTCACCAAACCTAGGAGAAAGTATAAACCAGACTAAGAGCCCGTTTTGAAATTGTTGTTCAACCACTTAAACACGCTATTATTTTAAAATTTTATTTTTAAAAGTATTTAGCAACCATTAAATGCACTTTTAATGATTATTAATTTTAACACAATAAAGCTTTTGAACGAAACTAAAATTTATAGTTTCTAAAACGGTCATACAAGTAGATATTCTATATTTTAGGTAGCTCATTTAATTAAATAATTTTATCAAATTTTTTTTATTTTTATAAAGAGAATTTCATCCATTATTTTATAAAGTTGTTATTATTAAATATTTTAACGTTCTATTAAATAATGTAAACCTCCAGAAAGTTGAATTGCAAAAAATTCAAAATGGGTACACCTTTTTTTTTTTTTAAGCAAAGTGGGTACGTTTGAGGTTTGAATCTTTACCTAATTTACACTCATCTAATCATATGATATTAATCAGTCAATGTCTATAAAGGTAATGTACTATAAAACCAACCTGTTGTACTGTCTATAAAGGTAATGTACTATAAAACCAACCTGTTGTACTGTAATTGTGCAAAGTTGATTTAATAATTTATGCGCATATGCATATCCATATTGTTAAACTAACGGTCTAAATTGTTAAAAAAGTAATTCTGTAATTTAAAATATTTTTTGTTATTTACGATTTAAAATTACTTCATCTAACGATCACAGTTATAAGTGCACGATAGTGCCGTAGATACAGACATACCCTAATATATATATATATATATATATATATATATATATTGTCCTCTACCTTTACCAAACGAGTATGATGTAGACATTACACTGTCACGTTTATGTAAATTCAAAGGTGGCCTCCAACAAAGAAAATATTTCTTGATGGTAACCCTTCATTTCTTATTGAATCATGACATAGGTAACTAATCCTATCACCAAATATAATTTATCCTAGGTCACTTCCCATGATGTGGACATAGTTTTAACAAGAAAACATTATATATGCGCATATATATATATATACTAGTGTATGCCCGTGCCTACGGCACTATCGCGCACTCGCCACCGTAACCGTTAGATGAAGTGATTGTGAGCCGTTGATAGCGAAAGACATTTTGGACCGTCAGATTCAAGCTTAAATGTAATATAGATGCGCATATATATATATATATATATATATATATATATATATATATATATGCCACAAGGAAAGAAAATAATACAGTGTTCATAGAGAACCAGAGTATTGGGTGGGCCCTTTTATGGGCATATATATACATGGAAATGGCTATGATCACACGGGCCAGTAACATGGGAAGTGTGATACAACTGAAAAGGGTAGCCATTGGATTAGGTTTAGTTGAGTCACAAGTCATAACAGATAGGGGTGAGCACAAATCGGATTGGTCATTCAAGCTAATATAATCCAGTCATAACAGATTGGTGAAAATTGAATCTGATCCGTAAGAAGGATTTAATCCAATTCAATTCGTGAAATATTGAATTGGATTAGATTCGTTCTGAGAATTTAGTTTTTCTAAATAGTCCAACATATTTGTTTAACAATGGCCCAATAGATGAATTATCAATTTATTAACATTAGTTCATATATTAAAAATAATAATGAAAATGAATCATTATAACTAATTTAAATTAAATGATATTTGTATATAATATATTTCTTAACGACCGAATTAAATTTTTGAGACCCTAATTCGCAATCCAATCGGATCCTTACGGATTTCTAATTTATGAATTTGCCACTGAATCATTTGACTGAAAATTCTCACATATCGAATTGAATTCACGGATTGACGGATCAAATGAATATCCCTAATAACAATTGCTTCATACATTTTTCAACATCACTTATGGTCCATTTTATTTTACAGGTTGAAGAGAGAGTAATTTCCCTAAATTAACTTTGTTTATTTATTTATTTCTTTTTTTTTTCATCATTTAGACGACAATATAAGACCAGAGAACTATTTGATAACTCAATTTAGTTCTTAATTATGAATAAATTAAATACTTATTCAATTAAGTGAGTTTGATAACTCAAAATGAATACCACTTAATAAAGTGCTACTTAAATAAAACAAGGTAAAAGTGAAAGAGACTTACTAATCTTTGGATTTTCATTATAATAAACCTTATCATTGGGCAAAAAAAAAAAAAAACCTTATTGTTTATGTTGGGTTTCTTTATTTAATAGCCCAAAAGGCTGCAGTAGTTGATAAGAGGGCTTTGTATATTGAAGTATGAATGAAGCCCACAAATCAAGCTAAAGCCAGTTTAATAGTCGGCCCATCACCCGGACAAATGAAACCCGCGTTCGTCATTTTTCAATTACGATTTCAATTTTTTAACAGCCCGAAAACCCCATACACAATAGAGCCGACGGGAGAGTTTTCTAGAGAGAGAAAGTAGAGAGAGAGAGAGAGAGAATGGGGAGGAGCTCTGTGATTCGTCCGTGTATGCTACGCCATCTCCTTCGCAGCAGGCCGTGTAGTCATCCATTTTCTTCTCTCAGCGAAACCCTAATTTCGTCTGTGAACGAAGTTTCAAACTCTTCTCTAAGTCCTTCGAGAGCAATGTTCAATTTCACTATTGCCCCAATAACCACCGCAAAGTTTCGTCTTCCGGAGCATTTCAACCATTGTCGAAACTTTTGCTCGTCATCCCCAGGTCTCTCTCTTCCAAAAATAATAATAAAAACAAGAAATGACATTGTTGCTTCTTGTTGTCATGGTTTACGGTGTACTTTTTTGTTTTTTAATTGTTGTTGATATCATATACTATATATCATAGTGTCTCTGAGATTATTATTATTTTTAAATGTACTTTCGAATTGAAATAAAAAATTTCACGGCTTAGGAGTATACTGGTTTTAGAACATGTTTGGATGAATTTCTCAAAACAATGTTTTTTTTTTGGGTTTAATATAAATAGGAGAGAGCAAGAGAACATGCATAACACGGGGTGTAATTTCCTTGAAAAAAAGAATTGAGCTAAAGGGTAACAATGCAAACAGTCACAAAAAGCAACGAAAGAAAGCTAGTTCATTGAAACATGAAATGTAACAAGAAATGAAATCAACTCTGATTGTTGTATTCAGTTTGTCACGGTGCTGATGAAATTTGTTTAAAGAGTTAGTCACTGAACCCAAAAATTGAATTACTTATGGTTGTTATATGGATTTGAAAAGAAGTTGATATCAGGATTTTTGTTCTTTCTAATTCTAAATTGTCAGTCCCTCTAAGGGGTTTTTGCTGTTTACTTTGAAAATAATGTCTACAATTGTTCTTAAAATTTTTCTATGTTTGGGGTTTCCTACTCCTTAATCAGTGCCATCAATTTATATATATATATATATATATATATATATATATATATATATATATATATATTGTCTTAGTTTATTGTTGGACTCGCACAAGGACAAAGGTTCAAATTTTTTGTAAGAGTTTGTAGTAAATTTTAGAGGAAAAGAAAATTTGGAAATTCTACATAAGATGCAGAGACAAAACCTCAATGTCTCAAGTTCATTTAGACTGATAGAGTTGAGCTTTGTGTAGTGTAAAATAAGTGATCCGTCATGCTGACTTGAGTTGTTTTTAACTGTGGTGGCTTTTAGATTGGGAGTTATATGGTATTGAGAATGCCTTAAAAGTAGGGAAAAATTTTCTTGACTTACTAATAAAAAAAGTAGGATTTTTTTAGGAAGTAGCATGAATTTGAGTGGGAGAGAAGTAATGATTGCTGGTAGAGACAAATCATATGTTGAGGTATTGGTTTGTTAATTTAATTCATCACATTTTGGATTTTCTTTTTCTGTAGTGTTGGTGAGAAATTTATGAGAAGGTTGAAGGTAGCAAATTCTGTTGCAGGTGCATTTCGATGAAAACATTGGGTGTAATTCAGGTCCTTCATAAAATGTTGCCCATGCAAACGAGAGAAAGTTGACTTTCCCCTTAATGCCTTCTTATGAGAAGTGATTTAACTCTCTAGAGTAGCCTCCAGAATATGGAGAAATTATTAGTCTTGGACCATAGGCCACTTGGTGGTCCAGCCCAATTAAAACCCTTATTTAGGTTTCTTTGTAATATCTTATTGAACGCTTATGGGTCCACTTTTCTTAGTTGGAGAATTTTGATTGGACTGGAATACCAAGTGGCCTATGGTCCAGGGCTATCTAATAGTTTCTCCAAAACATGGGCAAATAGCATATTTTGATATATCTGAGTAAATATATGATCCCAATGATATTGGAATGATCTCTATTTCTTCAATTATTGATATTTGGCATATATATGTATATAATTATATATATTCTTACTTACCAGAAACATTTTGGTTTTTTTTTTTTGGGGTAATGTTTTTGAATGCTGGGAGTAGATTGGTAGAAAAATTTGTTACGTCCACTTTAATGCAAATATTGGTACAGATCGTATGGTAAATTCAGGAAAGCAACTCCAGTTCAATTAACAGGGGAGAAAGCAAAAAGATGGACACCAATAGACTGAGCACTTCTCTGGTCCTTGCATGTATTCCCTAAACATTAGTTCTAATTTTTATCTTGTTTAAATATTGGTATTTGCAGTAGATATTCATGCATGTATTCCCCAAAGTTCTTATAACTTAGTTTTGGTGTTTTTTTTTTGATGAATTGTTGTGAAAAACTATAGCGAACCAAGCACAATCACGAAATACGACACAAAACGAAACAAGCACAACACACAGAACACATGAATTTACGTGGTTCGGCGATATGTCTACATCCACGGCGAAGATCCGGCGAAAGATTTCACTATGCGAAAATCAGGAGATTACAAGTTTCAACCCCAAACCCTAGCTCTCGCTCTCTTACTCTCTTTTTGCGTTTTTAGTGTTTTCTCTCGTTTTTCCCACTCCAAACCCTTAGATGCCCTTATATATTGGGCTACAAGAGAGTCTTAATCCGGATCCAAAACCCGCAAGCGAAAAATGGGGTCATAAATTTTTTTCGGGTCAACCAGGTCGCAACGCGACTAGGGCCGAGACAAAATTTGGGCCACAACATCACATGAATTGATTCTTTTATTGAACAGTTGCTATTGCTATTTGTGTAAAAATATTTTTTCTCATTATTAATTTGATGAACCAATCCAGGTTCATGCTGTTTGTTGTTTGCTAACTCTTTAAATTAATTCCAGGTCCCTCAAAAATGGTGTTGATTGAATCTGAAGAGGAATTCAATAGTTCACTTCGCAAAGTTCAAGGTATATTTTTGAATTTTAGGTATTATTTGTTTTCAAATATTAGTATTTGTTTGACCAGTTACAAGGCTTTGGTGTTGGTTACATATTTATTAAAACCTATTGTAACAGATGAATCTTTGCCAGCAATATTCTACTTCACTGCATCATGGTGTGGGCCGTGTAAGATTCTTATGGGTGATATATATACATTCATTTTGTATATAAGAAATAAATATTAGCTATGATATTTAATGTAAGGGGTTTTGTGTTACCATTTTATTGTATATTCACATCTTGTGCAGGTAGGCTTTTATCTCCTATCATTGGACAGTTGAATGAGAGATACCCTCATGTCACAACATATAAAGTTGATATTGATAAGGTAAGAAGGAAATTTGATATTAAGATGTGTTTCTCTGCAGGGTTTCGAAAAAGCATTTCTGAGGATTGCCTCACAAGCCAGTATCTTATTAATTTGGCCTTTATTCTCGATAGTGGTTCACACAAAAAATCTTTGAATATTATATCTTGGTTGCCATATGCTGTAAGTGTTGCAATTTTAAAAGGGCAACAGAAAATGATTGGGATTTGTGTGAAGCGAAACAGGCTTTGGGTGACTCCTATGGATGTGCAGTTGTAATAAAATGGGGTTTAGTCCATTCCCCATTTTTATGGAGGGAAGTCATGCTTTTGGGCAAGCAGGATGGCATTGCAACTACATCTTTTATTTTTCTTCCACTTTACAGCATGGAAACTTTGCAGATGAATGAATATAGGTGGAGATGTGATTACTCTGAAGGACAACATGGCAATGACTCCAGATATTTATTTGACCAAACAATATACAACCATTTTATGATTAAGTTTCTGGTTTGTTTTTTGCATTTATTTGCTACTGAGGCCATGTAAGAATTAGTCGCTTTGATTTTGTTTTGTTTTGTTTTTATTTGAAATTCCTCGATGATAGCTGGTTGTTAGTTTTTTTAGTAGTTGGAGGGTGAAGACATTGTTCAAACTCCTAGGCAGACTTGAAACCATGTTTGGTTATGCCCCCACCAAGCTTTACTAGCATACCCGTCAATATATAATTTAGAAGCATGATTTATTATTATTATTTTTTTCTGGTGTGGTCGGAATATGTCAATTAACACGATGGCTTTCCTATCTACATGATTTGGGAAGGAAATTTGTTTGAGTTTGAGCATTATTATTATTCTCACTTTGAAGCCTGAGGATAAGGTTTATGATCAGATCAAGTGGAAGTAACAAGGTGCATTCTCTTTTTAAAAATCATTGAATGTCTTGTAGATCAGTTGTTTAAGTGGTGGAACAGAATGGGAAATGGACCACTACTGCACATGTGCATTTAGTGGAGTGTGTGGAACATTTTTTATTTATTTTTAATGGAGGGTTTTTGGGACAATTATATGGTAATAGTGAGACATGGGCTTTTGAAAGAATTTTGGCAAACCATGGCATGCTTGCTATTGTTTGATAAAGTGAGTATTTTAACATGATTGCAAATTTTTTTTTCCTGCTATTTAGGAGAATATTTATTGGTATGCAGGACGTAATGATTTTGTTTGAATCCTATATTTAAATGTTATACAACATTTCAAAAATGTTGTTTTTTAAGGTCATCAAGACAATTGTATGTGGGATGCACATTAGGATTGGTCAACTCCAGAACTGACCTGATCTGACCACTATGGCTTGGTTCGGTTTTGATTATTTAAAAGTGAAGGAGTAAAAGTGAAGAATTGATGAGGGCAGTCCGGTTTCGTGTTAGGTGGTCAGGTTACCTGAGCCAACTTGAGAACCAACGTCGTACATATGTTTAGTTATTAAATGTATGGAATGAGTGCCCATGTATTTCAATGTTATTTTGTTGATATATGTCATTATGGAAAGTGTTTTCATAGTTCATACCGTCTAACACTTATCCACACAAGGAGACAAAAGGCCCTCACTCTTAGAATGATCTGTTGCACAGAGGCTTGCTTGTCTTCCTTGCTTCATCTATAACTTATTCATTTCTTCCTTTCTCTTCTTTCTTTCTGCTCTTCATTCTCCTTTTCTTCCTTTCTCTTCTTTTTTTCTGCTCTTCATTCTCCTTTTCTTCCTTTCTGCTCTTCATTCTCCTTTTCTTCTTAATTCTATTTTCGATTTCCCCCTTTTTTGGTTCTTCTAATTTTTTTCTGGTTTATTCTCTTTGAAGTTTTTTATGGTTGTTTTGAGTTCTAAGAGTATTCATTTTCAGCTCTTTGTTTTTTCCCCCTTCGGATCCTTCCATTTGGTGTCTAGGTTTCAGTTTATTTATTTATTTATCTATTATTTTCAATTAATTTGGATATAATTTATCGCAAAATTAAAAAGGGACTATGCAAAATTTTGCATAAGATTTTACATGTTTGATGTTAAATGAAAGTTCAACTGTTTTTTTAGCTTCTTATGCAAATATGCTTTCGCAACCCAAAAATTGTTTGATTTGGTTCTTGACATGGTTGGTTATTATTATTATTATTATTATTTTTCAAAGGTCAACTTAGGTCTGTTTGTGTTTGGAATCAACCCGGACCAGCATCCTGTGTGCATTCTAAGGAGTGGATTTTCTCAAGGTATTAAGCAGATATGGACGGGTGTTCTCTAGGAACTTACGCCATTCTGATACCAAAGGTATATCCAGAGATTTTGAAGGCTAGAGATTCTGAAGGTCATATTACATGATCTTTTTCTAGGCTAGGGGGCAAAGGAGAACTTTTTGTGGTAGAGGTTTTTTTGGGGTTTTGGAGAATGCTAAGCTTGTGAGCTGTCTTTGGGAGATGGAAGAAGAATATTATGTTCCATCGAGGTTGAAACTATTTTTCTCTTTGGACCAACAATTAATGATAAGCGAAGGATATGGTTAGGGGTGGGTGAATTCCAAGGTCTAGAAACAACAAATATTATTTTCTGGCTTGAAGAGTTGCCTCCACTGCAGATATTTCCTTTTGAAATTACTTGCAATTACGGAGCTTCTGTTTTATTTGTTATTATCTTGGGTTTTCCTTTTCTGTATTTTATTCTTTTCCTGTTTTGCAGAATTCTTCTCAGTTTGTGTTTCACTTTTCTTCGATGAACTCTTTTGGTTAGAAACAAAAATAAAAAAAGATGGAAATTATCTTCCAGTGCTGATAAAGTTTAATTTATGGTGTAATTTCCTTTTTTTCTGTTTAATTCTCTAAATTATCCTTATTGGTTCTAAAGAATGTGGCTTTCTTACTGTATTATGTAACAGAGATATTTATTTTGTTGCCTTGTTAAACTTGCAGGAGGGGCTTGGAAGCACATTGAACAAATTAAGTATTTACTCCGTGGTAAAACAATTTTTTTCCTTCTTTTGGTGTCTGATTTTATAAATTATGTTAGGTTCATTTATAGCAAGCATGCGACAAAATGATTATTAGCATGTATCATGTTCCAAATTTAGATTTGCATATTTTTCTGCATGCGTAACCTTTGAATACTGCTTTAGGACAATTTAGGGTGCATTAATGATACATCATAATCGTAATTGTTATATATTACTCATTAAGGAAAATGTTAGATAAGATTTTTCCCAGTGTTTAAAGTCAGCCTGGTTAATTTCTGTAACCATCCTTACATCTAAAGCACAAGGAGATTCCTATAAAAAGAAAAAAATGGTCTTCGTGTTTGATATTAAGTATGCAATGTAACCATAGAAACATGCTATACGGTTACATATGGAAAATGTGACGCAAGCCGCATAGCACTTGATTGTATTTAGAAAACCGAAAGAAGCATCTTTTTTTTTTTGTTTGAAGAAAAGCAAGCTATAATATTTAGGTCTGGTGTTCTTTTGTTTTTAGTTAATTTTTTTTTGTGGAATATTGATCACATACTGTAACATTCTGTTCACTTCACTGGAGCACTTGCACAGCGTTAATGTTCTTGCTCCTGTAGCAGTTATTACAGCATTCTCATTCTACCTTATCAGTCTTTTTTAGGGCATTTTGTCCTTTCATTATTCATAGTTTGGAGGGTCCTTATTAAATGCGATTTATGGCAGAGATTTAATGTTAGTATAGCTTTCATAAATTCTCGTAGCCTTCTAGCAAAAGGTAGGTTGTGACTTGTTCAATTAAAATTTTTGTTCTTCCCTTTGGAATGAATGATTTGGGGCCTTTCTTGAATGAACGATTGCTTTGAAATGGTGTTTTTTTCATTATCCTTCTTGTTTTTAATTCTTATCTTACACAATCTTTGCATTAGTTGTTATAGAGCAACATGTTCTGGTTGGATTTGTGATTTTGTGATGCCTCAAAGGCGAAGAGGAGTTGTGCGTGGGAGAGCAGTCAGGCAGTCAGTCACTGAAGCGCTAGCACCTAACCAACAACAAGGAGGAGAATATATGGAATTAAGAGGGTAAGTTGAAGTCTTAAGAGCTTACTCAATTAGAAACTCCAACGCATGATGATGGTGATGAGGTATTTGACAACTAAATACTTATAAACAGGAAGATCTAAAGATGGTCCACAACTTTGTGTCAGAAGAGATGTCAAAAATTGGAGAAGGTCAAGCAACAATTGGAGTAGTTAGCCCAAAAACATGGTGAATTTAAGAATAGAAGTCAAGTGAAAGTTTGCATGAAAATTTTGGAATGCGATCACAAATCTTGAGACATATTGGAAGGTAGTCTTGAAGATATAGGTTTTGAAAGCTTAGAGGAAAATCTTTCATGATGTTTGAGTCAAAGTTAATGTTGAGTGAAAAGGATTTTGGACCACTTCAATAGTGTAGAAGATTTGTGTGAAGTACGAGTCAAAGTTAACATAGCTAATTTTTAAGGAAAGGCACCTGTGAGAGATTACTCGAATAGGGATTCACCACCGATCGTTGATGACTATCCTGAACATGCTGATTCCTTTGACCTGATAGTAGTTAATTGGGAAGCCCCACTAACATTTGATGAATATCCTAGAGAACGGATTTAACCATTATTCATCATCTAATGATGATCGACATTCCCTTGGTTTTCCAGGTACTAGAATGTGATGTGCTTTGTGGATACAAAGGGAGAAGTACTCAAGGGGATGGAATTGGTGGATACAAAGGGAGAAGTACCCAAGGGGGTGGAATTGGTGGATACAAGGGAGAATTGTGCCAAGGGGTGGAATCATTGCTCAAGAACTAACCTGGCAATGCAGAGGTATTGCGTTCAATACTCTCGAGACCACCCTCACAAGTCACAAGGGTTCTTCCCACTTGTGGCATTGAGGCCATGTGTCCAAAGGGGAATCGTCCCACACGAAAGGTGGGGACCTCTAGTAAAAAAAATAAAAGGGAGGGGATTAAAATTAGATTGCATTAGGTAATATTTCATGGCATATCAATCAATTCTATATAAGAAATCAAGGTGCATGGACAAGTAAAGGTTATATTCTCCAACTTGTGAATTTGTTCTAATTCTAAGTTGTCTCCCACAGTAATTTGCTTTTTTGCTCAATTGAACGAAAACAAGTTACATAACCAAATTCTTTGTGCAAGATTCTCTCTCTCTATCTATCTATTATATACATATCTGGTAAGAAGTTTTGTTGTGCTTTTCTTTCCCTTTTTTATTCAGTTATCTTAGGTCGTCGAGATTGATACCTAAAGGGTACTATGATGATTACCATTTCAATATTATATTGGACCAATTTAAAACCTTAAATGGAATGAATTTTAAAATGAAAATTTCAAAATACTCCTTGGTGGCAAATGAATTATACTAACAAATAACATTCTTCAATGATTTTTAAAAAAATTAATATTTGCACTTTGTTGTTCTATACAATTGCTTATTACAAATCATACATATATAATGAATATATAAGTATTAATTAATATGAATATATATGAATACGCACAACTATATCTATCTTCTGGATTCTTCTCGCAGAGAATAGGTTTTGTTGATTAAAAAAAAATCTGTTTTCGCTCTCTCTCTTGCCTTCTTTTCTGTCTCTAAAAAATATGTTTCTTCCCATTGGCTTTTATTTGACTTGCATTAGGGTTCTTTGTCAAATCTCACAAATTGCCACAGATTTCACGGATTGGTGCTGTTTAATTCATCTTAGACCAGCTGAAATCAAAACTTTGTAGCAAGAGCGTTATTAGTCAGTCAGAGGTTGATTAAAAAAATTTGTATGTCTTTTAATGCCATATATATATATATACACATATTCGCACACAACAATATCTCTCTTCTATATTCTTCTTGCAGAGAACTTGTCTTGTTAATTAAATAAAAAACTGTTGCCGAAAGAGAGAGAGAAAGTGAAATACATATATATATATACACAGATAGAGAGAGGGAGAGAGGAGGTGGATAATGCTAATCAAGAATTTGTACAGTTTTTTTTTTGACAAGTAAAGATTTCATAAAAAAGCGCCCAAAAGGGGGGCGCATCCCAAGGAACAACACAAACAACAAAGCCTTACATCAAGTCCTTAAACTATCTACAAGCGTCAATAGGGACTCCGAAGAATTATGAAAAAAGCCCTCCGACCAAAAAAATAGGGAACTAAGAATAGAGTATCTAAGGACTCCGCAAGGATTCTCTTTATCCTCAAAGAATCTCTTGTTCCTCTCATTCCATAAAGCCCACCATAAGTAATGAGGAGCAACCCTCCACGAATGTGTAATATCATGCCGCACCCAAAATCCATTCCACATTGTAATACAGCTCGCCACCGATTTAGGCATGAGCCACTGCACTCCAAAAATAACACATAGCATATTCCATCCCTCCCTAGCTCTAGAACAATGAAGAAGAAGGTGATCAATAGATTCCTTCACCCGTTTACACATACAACACCAATTTGCCAAAATGTGTCCTCTCTTTCTTAGATTATCAATGGTCAAGATCTTCTCTATGGACGTTACCCACACAAAGAAAACCACCTTCGGACAATGCTTGGTCGCTGATCACACCAATGGCTGATTTCAGATGCAACAGTGATGGGTTTGAGTTGTGAGAGAAAAAAAGCGTCAAGACCATAGCGTTGAAGAAGAGGGTTTTTGTTTTTTTCGTAACGTGAATATTTTTTTTTACTCACTTTTTAAGTGGGAATGGAATGGCCATTCCTTTTGTTGGGAAGTGGAAAGATTTTGTGAGAATGACCATTCTCTGGGAATGGTCAGTAATGGTCATTCCATCTTTATAATTACTTACCAAACAAAGGAATGGAAATAAAAAGGTTGAAGGCATTCCATTCTCACCTACCAAATGTGGCCTGTGTAAAGAAATGATAATCAATAGTGAAGTAAAAGTTAGAATTTGATAAGATGGACAATGATGCCATTCAAGAACTTGCTACCCTCAACGATTATAACCCACTTTATTTTTTCCTCTTCTAGGTAGCCCCGGCACTAGCAAACTGTGTTGCGTGTAAGGAGGCAGTGGAGGCTGTTGGTCACCTGCCAATTCCTTTGTCATTTCTATAGGCCTTACCCCGATTTGTTTGGGGTTCATTGGGTTATGCTGATGTCAATTGTGAGCTCTTCAGTTGTTGGCACTGAGTCTGTCAATACAAGAGGGAGTAGAAGAGGGGGAGTGAGACAAACTCAGAAGGCAGTTCCTCTTTGCCTTATGTGGTGTCTTGAGGGCGAGAAACATATGTATATTTGAGGAGGTTGTAGTGTGGATATCATACTGAAACAAATGACGTGAAGCACGTTGCATTTTTATGTATCAGGGAAGTTTCCTAATTATAGTAGGGCTCCCCCCCAACACATATATATATATATATATATATATATATATATATCACAACAAGACTTGAGAATAAGCCTTTGAAAAATTGAGTTTTAACTTGTAGTCTATGAAGCACGGATGCCTCCCCCAAGGTCCCGTGGTCATATCGGACGCGTGTCCGGTACGGATATGCCCGGACACGTGTCCGATACTCTTGGGAAGTATTTGTTTTTTAAAAATAATTTTTAAAAATTTGGATACGGTTGGGATACTCTGAGGATACTTCTGGGATACGTCGAGAATATTTCTGGCACGAGGCTAATTTGTAATTTTTTTTAATAAAAAAATGGGGTCAGATTGTAATATTAAAAAGTTGATAGGTTAAAAAGTGGGGCTCAAATTGTAAGGTGGAAGGAAAAGTCCTTAAGAACTTGAAGGTGTGAAATTAAATCACCTGTTTTATTAATTTTATATATATATATATATATATTGTTGTATCCCATCGTTCCCGTATCCTATTTTTTTAGATTTGTCGTATCGCCATATCCGTATCATGTTGTATCTGTATCTCGTATCCGTGCTTCATGGCCTGCAGGGATGTTACGGATATACAGGTTTGATAATGTTGGATTGTTGAAGCGGGTTCTCTCTCTACTACTAGCACGATACTACCCTACTAGCGAAGTTTCAAATGGTAACACTTCGAGATCTAACTTTTGGAATGTTTTAGAGAAGGTTGACATTATGGAATGTCAATATTTATCAAAAGAGGGTAGGCCTTACCTCTATTAGAAGTACTTTGGCTACTCTTTGTTCTTTATGTTCCGTTTGTCATTTGATATTTGATAACACAAAGATTGGAAAAAATAATGTACGATGTCTTATTGAAAAGGATTAGGGATGATTCAAAGAGGGTGTCAGCATCTAAAGGACGAAATTAGACATTTCGACACTTGGTTCTATAAATGCCACATTGCTTTGAAGATGGATTTGGGATTTGGGTTAGATCATCAGAGAGATGCAGTTCGTAGAGTAGGGTTCTGCAATGGAAATATGGGTGTGAGAGAGGGGAGTTGTTTTCAGAAAGGCCTTCAGACGATAGGGGGTGGTTGTTTCGAAGAGTACCATGCAATGATTAGAATATAGTTTAAAAAGTTTTCACTATCAAGCTTGGGTCTCTGATTTCATTTTATTATGACGTATGGTGGAGGGAGTTACCTTCGAAACTTCACTTTACTGCTCTTCGGCATTGCAAGAAAATGGAAACTTAAGCCATGGATATGTCTAATTGGTGGGTAGCTCATTCAATAGATTCCTTTTGTTTGGAGAAGGAAGTGAAAGACTGAAAGGAGTTACGAGGACGTGGTTGGCTGGCAGTTGCGAGAAATTGAGGATTAAATGATTTTGAAGAATGACAGTATAAGAATGAGGCAGAACCGGTGGATCATCTTCTAATGTACTGCTCTTTGTTTAAGGAACTGTGGCCCTTTATTTGGGATTGGTTGGATTTTGCTAGATTGTGATTTTGATTTATTTTGTGGATGGCATGTGGTGCTTTCATAGTGTGTTTATATCTGCTTCTCAATGCATTAATTTGGAGTGAGCGGAAATGCAGACTGATGAACTTTCTAAGATTCACAACTCTTGCCTACAAGGACTAGGTAAGAGTTGTCATTTGCTACTATGGCTGTGTATTCATTAAAGTGACTGCTCCCATCAAAACTACATTTGCTAATTTTATGGCTTGTCTTTATGCATGCACATGCATCTTTACACAGATAATTCTATGATTGATGCTTGTTACTGCATTAGTTTATTTAGACTAGTTAGATTATAATTAATCTAATGATGCTGATATCAATATTTTGCTGCAGCCTACACTCCACTTTTTCCAAAATGGGAAAAAGGCCTCTGAAGTAATCGGCGCTGATGTTATACGCTTGAGAGATACCATGAAAGAACTCTACACTTAATCTCCTCATCCTTGCATGTATGCCTGCAAAATTCATCACTGGGTGTCTCTTCAAACAAAGACTATATCATATAGAATTAGGGTTTTTTTTTTCCTTTTCTTTTTTTCTTTTAGTGGTATCCTTGCATAAAGAATGTGCATCTCATATGAAGGCGTTGTGGTGTTGAAGCCAATGTTTGTTTGTCTTCATCTTGAAATACTAAATTTTCTACTTGTGAGGTATTGGGGGTGGCAGGTTGTTGGTGCAGGATTTCATGTTCTTTCTTTTGACGCAATTTCTTGGAAGTGTAACAGGGGGATGGACTTGTTTTGTGAAATCATCTCTCCTCAGGGGTTTAAGTTGCAGAAGAATAGTATCAACATTGAGTGCATCACAGTGGTTTGTCAAAATTTCATCATTTCTGTGAAAATCTTTTTTAGGGTTTTAAGCTGAGACTGCCACAGAATGAAGCAGGTTGCATATTAGCATATATTATGCTAGTTGTCTTTCTTTCTAACTAATCCTGTTGATATCTTCTTGCTGTGATCACGAACTCCAATCAAAATATAGTTTGTCCAGACAAATCTCTACGTAAATCCGCTTTGATTATGAACTCTTTCTCTCTCTCTCTCTCTCTCTGATAAACGCGCACACAACCTGTACAAGCTATTTTACAACAATCATCTTAAAATCCTTTGTGATGCCGAACCTGTACAAGCTATTCTACAACAACCATCTTAAAATCCTCAGTAACAAAGTGTCCTCTTTGAATACTTATTTACAAATTCTTTTCTTCTCTTATGTTTGATTTATAAGAGTTCAAGTTTTTCTGTGTTTTTTGTTCGAAAGGTGTCACCTGGCTCTTGCTATCCAAAGGCGGAGGAGAATTTTTATGTTGGTGCATGTGTATTACTTGCCAGGCAAAAATGAAAAAAAAAAAGGAAAAGAAAGAACTACTTTTGGTTATGTTTGCTGTTACACCATCTTCTTTACCATGAACTTTCTAAAATGCAGTATGGAAATCAAGCTTCATTTGCTTTGGCCTTTCAATAGTCAGGTCTCGCTTGCAAGATTCAAAAATGCTGCCTAAATCTTCAACTTCTTTCACACATCTTTTATTCTTAACTCTCTCTCTCACACACACACACACAAACAAGGCATTCTATGTCCGGATGCAATCTTTGCTTTTCCTCCATCTTTTCTGCAGACCTCTTAAGGATTTTTGGTGCCAAATCATCCAAAACTAATTTCTACTACAGGAATTTGAGAATATACCTAACCTCTTGAACCAGCCAGCTTGACTAGAGGTGTCTGTGTTGATTGAGAAGATTTACAATACGTCTGGTGTAAATACACCAGGTGAATTTGGACCTTGCGTGTTGTACAAGCGCAATTAAATTCACCCGGCATGTTGTACACGCATGTGCTAGATTCACAATTACTTGTGTTGATTGATGGTTTTCACTTTATCCTGAATTTGGGTAGGTTATGCTTTTGGACCACTCGAATGGCCATACCAACTTTGGGCATGCCCAACCATTGGCAGGGTTGGGCCCAGGGTTTTAGGGCTAGAGCTGAAACACATTCTTTTTTAATGTCTAATCTATTGAAATTGGAGATCTAAGATTATTCATCATTTTTTACCAAGTGATTTACAGAGATGAATTCTTTCATGGTAGTAGATAGTGTCTTTCCGAACATATCCTTCTCTAATGTTTGCTTGAATTTTTGGGGAAAAAAAAAAAAACTTTTCCAATTATTTTGTTCAAGTTGGCTTTCCTCAAAATCTAATGTGTTTTCATATGTAGTAGTGTGAATTTTTACAGCAAGAGCCGTTAAACATATCCTTGCATTTGAAACTTGAATAAAAATATTTAAGACATTATTTTTCATGTGAAACTTGATTGAGGTGCAACTTTTTGCTAATTAGTTAAGTAAGAAATGGTTGCATGAAATATTGTAGTAAGATTTGCCTGGGTAGCAGCTATTGCATATTTCTTAATTCTTTATTATCATTGTTGTAGGATCATTTTATTACATCAATAGGAACAGAAGAGATGAAGAAAACAAATAATTTTCAAGGAGTTTAAGCAATAAAAAGAAAGGAGAAAAAATAAAAGATAAAAGGAAAGATAAAAGATAAATGGTGTTTAACAAATTTCATCGAAGTCTTCTCCAATGAAGAATTTAAAGTTTAATATTGTGTATCGTTAGGAATGTGCACACACGTGTACAAAAATTAAAAGTATTGAATTGATAACACGGACAAGGGATATTATACCTTTAAGAAGCACATGTGCGCTTGCACACACACATATACAAAATTTAAAGTATCGTACCGACACCATTGACAAATGAGGTCGGTGTTACTCTAACAATACTACAAATGTTATTTTTGAAAACAATGAAAATATCTCTCTTATTTAATCTATTTATAGAAAATTCCCATAGCATTTGAATTCAAACATAAGGAATATAACTATGCTAAGATGTAAATATATATATATAGATATAGTGGTTTAAAGAAAAGCTTTTGTGGGTTGAAGGGAGTATCTTGTGGGTTTTCCAAGGAGTCATTTAATGCTTTCAGTGTCCATTAGCTGATGATGGAAGGAACAAAAACAGAGATGCCAAATTTGCCAATGGCCTTTCTGTTATTGAAAGGATATGCTTCACATGGAGAGTGTAGAAGTAAAGATACCCATCATCACATCTATACACACATACAAGACCATCTCTTGAAGGGAAGAGTTCAAGAAGTAGAGTTATAGGGTCAAAGATTGGATAGGAACATTAATGGTCAAAGAAGTGGACAATGATGGGTTTGGAATATATGGTGTTTGGTCCATTCACACACCTTCACCTCTTGAGAGTACAGAGAAGAGTGACAAAGATTTCCACCTGTGTTTCAGATGCAATGTAAAATAACTCATCAAAAAGATAAAACAAAAACCCTGGTGGACCAACTGACATTTCTCTCTCTCTCCTCTCTCTCTCTCTACTTTATTACCATCATGTCCATGTTAGTTGAAAGGAGGAGCATAGCAGTGTACTGTCCCAAGAAAGTTAAATCAATGGATTGATAACAAATTTGATTCAAAGGAATAGGAGGTTCATCTTAAGGGATGGCTTGTGTGTGGTGTGGATAAGAGCAAAGGCATTCCTTATGTTTCACTTTAAACATTTACACTCCAGTTGCATAGAAAATTCACAAATACATGAGATCTTTTCAAAACTTCTTTGCACAAAAAAATATCCACTTTGTGGATTTACTAATATAAAAGACTAGGGTTTTATTCCATTAATATGTCTCGGTAATATCGATTAACCAGAATTACATTAACCTATCAATTCGATCATTAAAATAATTTCATTACGCTAAATTCTTTTTAATCATCAACATGTCCTTTGATATTATATATATCTATTCTTTAATCATTGATTTCTCATACTAGTTCCTATATAATATACATATAAAGTAAATGGAGGCAGGATGAGATCATCTACAACTCTACAAGTAATTTCAATGTCATTGTTGTACAAAGTTACCTCCCATAACGTCAAACGGTCAAGAGGACTCATATTATGCCGCCAAGAGAGAGATAGAGTGAGAGAGGAGAGAGAGAGAGAGAGAGAGAGGTTTGCCAGCTCCAAGTTGCATAAAGGCTGACAAGTGTAGCATGTAGGACAGGGAAGGATGAGGTTTGATGACTACTAGTAATATTCAGATGAGACTATGCTTTCTCTCTCTCTTTGACACCCACATAAATGCACACACAAATATATATGGAGCATATAATTATATATACGTATATGTCTCCCAAGTCCCACATAAATTACATAATGCATATGTATACATAGATATGTCTCCCAAGTCCCATCCGGTCCCAACTAATCAGATTCTGCAGGGTTAATGGATGTGCTTTTAGTGCTCTAGCCAACATATCACTCATTGGAAAGTTGAACCAACTGTGGTCCTGTGAATTTACTAAACTACTGATGCCCCTGAGCCAAACGACTCTTTCTGGAAAATTTGTATATGTTGTGTATGTATATATATATATATATGCACATACAGTTATATAACCAACAAAGAGGTTGTTCCAATACAGTTCCCTAATTAAATGCCTTTTTTTAAAAATAAAAAAAAAACTAAATCCCATTTTTCTTTCTTAGGGCCCCTTAATTTGTGCTCCATTTTAGTGGAAGAAACTCATGATCTCCTTTTGGAGGGTGTTCCATGCCTTTAATTTGGAAGGTCTCTAATGGCTTGCAATGTTAATGTGCAATTCAAATAGTTAGAGCAGTGGCATCTGATTAAGTTCCCAAATTTGTCATTCGGTGTTGTCATTTGAGTCATAAATACTTGAAATTTGGAAAGCATTTACTTTACAAATTTATGCAACATATTACATTGTAATACAACATTAAAACACTATAAAATTAAAAATTACAATATATTATTGTCATTCACAAATGTGTACCGAAAAAAGATACAAGTTCTCTAAGTGGTCTAGTCTTGCTTGACCAATAATCTACTTTTAGACAAGCAAGTTGAAGCCTGGATTGGTTGTGAATCATTTCATGTAGTAAATATAGGATGCATTTGGAGGTCTTATATTTATGATGTTGTTTGATATCATGATTTGCACGGAGTGTGGTGGACCCCATCACATAATGTTATAGTGATATTATATAGTGGACCTACCATTTCACTCACAAAACTATTGTCAAATTAGTTCAATTCAGATTTTCTATGATTACTCATTTATTAAACCAACCAACACATACAGTAAACAAGAGAAAAAAAACCCCTCAAAGGACTGTACAAAGATCTAAATATAAATCTCAACCAAAACAATTGTGTGTGTATCTAATTTGGTTGGATTTGGATCTCAAGTCTCAACCAAATCCAATTTGAGTAGTATATATCAATATAATATGTGTGTGCATATATATGTTATGATCAAATGTGAATAAGTTGTGTTCAATGTAGGAGCCACAAGTAGAGGGAAACGACATCACAATTTGGGGCCCTCCAAGCAATAATTTTTGGGCAAAAGTGAGTCGAGGGTACAAATTTAGGACCCATCTTAATGTCAATTATAGGAACCTTTCTGGGTAGGTTTGACTGGAAATGTGTGATTGGATTGAGAGAGACAAAACATATCATGCGAGTACTGTGTTGCTTCCCACAGTGCAATCAAATCCACCATTATGAAAACCCAAGCTCAATCTTTTACTACCAACATTTCTCTCTGGCTTTCTGAGTCTTCCCTGGACTGATTACTGACCATGGTGCATAATATGGGCCAACTTAGATTCTTTTGGTGTGATCTCTCAGTTACAGGATCTCAATAAGTGAGATGCTTTGGAGAGTCCTTTTAATCTCATTCATGTAATAAGTTTTTTTTTTGAATAAATTTCCCTGATCTTTCTTGACATCTTTCTTGAGACAAATTATACTAGAATTGAGCGTTTAAAATTTATTACTTTTATCTCTCTTGAGATTTGGCATGTCTGCTCGATGACACTCTCTAACGTTTTCTTTTCGCTACAACTGTTAACCAAAATTTTGAAAATGACAATTTTTCCATTTCCCTCAATAATAGTTTATATTAAAATATGAAAGGTAAAAATGATATTTTGCGCTATAACTTAACGTCCAAGGAGGAGTTTAAAATAATAACGGTCAAACGCTCTACCTATATGTAATTTGTCCAAATCTCAAGAGAGAGGTCAGTGTAATTTACCCTAATTTCTTCTATGCAACCTATGAATAAGGTAAAATGATGACAACAATAATCTCATTCGTTAAATGAAATAGATTTCAAGTAATTCTTTCTTCAAACCCCTAGCGAAATGAAATTATTGCAACAATCATGATTGTCCATAACATTGGTAAATCTGTTTTATTGTGAAATGAAATTTCATGAGATATAATTGACAAAAAGGGTAAATTATAGTGCCCTTCTTTGATGTTTTATCAATATACACTAACATTTCCTTTTGTTTGCCAAATTATATCGACCTCCTTTATCGTAGCTCTCAAATGAATACCGTTAATGATTGTGTAATTATATTTCTATCCTTATATATATATATATTGTATTTTATTGCAATAAATATGGTGTCAATTTTGAACATTAATGGCCGTTAATAGAAACAAGCACAGTGTTACAAAAGAGAAGGTACACATTGCGCTCAGCGCACCGTGCACCAAGCGCATCGGGGCCGTTGGTGCACTACACGCGCGTGGGGTTCACAGCGCGTGTAGTGCACCGACGGCCCAGATGCGCTCGGCACATTGAATATCTATTAGTTATAAAGATACAAACCTTAAGGGAGGTCAGTGTATATTGACGAAACCTCAGGAGAGGTCAATGTAATTTATCTTTGAAAAAAAATAAAAAAATAGTATAAATGTATAATTATTTTAACATGCAAAAAATGTTGCCATTTTACTATGGAGTATAATTATTTTGTTAGTATTTCTATTATACTAGAATACATATTTTATGAATATTTTTATGGTTTATGTTTTCTATGTCGAATTATTAATCGTATGTATTAAAAAAATCATAATATACGTGTGTATCACATACCCTTTTTGAGCTTGAGTTCGAATCAAGTCTATACAAAGAGTGTTCAAGTTCGATTTAACATTACTCGTTGGGCTCAAGTTCAGGATGTATAATCAAATTTGATTTAGAGTTTGAGCTCAACTCGAACATGAGATCAAGATTGTTAAGGAGAAAAAGTAATTATAAAGACAAACGGTCTCTCATAAACGAATCATGTTCACAAGTCTTTTACCGGTTGTTCACAATTTTGCTAAACAATCATGTTCATAAGTCTAATTAGGTGAATCATGGATTGTTCGGACAAGGTTTGTTATCAAATGAGTTGAAAAATCAAACTTGAATTCAGTTAATTAAGTCGAACTCGAGCAATTCATGAATAACTCAACTTGTTTGCATTACTACTCACCCCTTTCTTACTAGCTAAAATAATGTCATTTCACTAATTATAGTATATATTTGGTGGATGATTATAAAAACCAATACCATTAAAATATATAGAATTATATATATGGTTGTAGAATGGGAGGGAAGAGTCCTTTTACCAACTCTTCAAAGTTTCGTTTTCTTTCTCCAACCAATTCTAGCTCCTTCCCAATCTAACCACGACTCATGAGCACAAATTCTCTGCTATAAAATACAATAACTGTGATCACCTTACACAAGTGAGCAATCACTCATGTGAGTGATGAAAATCGTTGAATGTGTCGTACAGCAGATGATCCATGCTCAAGAAAGGATTCCAACTCTCCAATCACAAGGACTGATAAGAATCAGCAAGTCATGTATTGAGTAATTAGGGATGACCAATTGAATAAGCCCTGTCATATCAGTGCATTAAGTTGGATTTAGAGTTTCAAAGTGAAATGTTGATTTTAGGAAGTACAAATTCCAAAGACAACCAAACCAAACCAAACCAACCCAACCCAAGTGGGGGATGGACTGGTTATGTTGACCTCCTTAACGACTGAATCACGAGCCTTTGTGGTGATTGGTTGTAAATCAGAATCACCTTTTCTAGGTGATGATGGATGCTGTCATAACCATAACCATAACCAAACTTCATCAAAAAAAGAACCCTATCATCAAATCAAACATCTCTTTCTCCTGTTTTCTCCTTTTATGCTGGTGCATTGCACTAAAAAGATGGCAACTAATTTTTATATTTTGTTGGTGACATGACAGTTTCATCTGCTAGATTTTCAAAAATAAAAAATAGACAACAGTGTAGAGAATGAATGAAATCAACATTAGACCATATTCTTTTGAAAAATAAAAGTAGCTGAAGTCCATTTTTACCATAATTAAAGAACATTTAGATTTTCCTTTTTCTTTATTTGGTAAGTAGTTGTTTCCTTTAGTTCTATAGTTAACGCAAATTATGAATTAGTTTGGGTTTTTACTCATTAAATTAAAGAAGAGTACTACATATTTAATGTGACGATATTAAAAAGACACAAATATCTTCTACTTTAATATGTATTGCACTTTCTCTTTCTTTTTGTATGCCCATGTGTTTCTATAAATTCTCATATTCTAACAAAATAAAGAGTAGTGTGTCCACTAAAAGGATGTAAGAAGTGTAATCAAATTGTGTCTCTTTATCTATTTTTTTTCTCTTTGCTTTTATATTTTTCTATATATATGTGTATATTCTCTTTTACACTTTGTCAAGTCTCTCTATCTTTACTGGCCTGTTTTTAAAATTCAACAAACACTAAATCAGAATACAATTGTAAGAGTTTAAGTGGATTATGTATTTATCTAATTATTTACACATATAAATGATGGAGAAAATTAAGGTTCTTATTCAAGCGAAAGATGACTGAGAAAATTAGGTTCTTATTCATGAGAAAAAGACCATTCCCAAAGTATACGTTAAAAAATTCATGGAAAAAAATTGTTGTTACTAGTCAGAATCAGGGACGGACCCATGTTGGGCCAAATGCGCCCACTCAATTTTTTCCCCCTCTTATATACTCTTCTTTTTAAAATTATATACTTATATATAACCCCTTGCCCCCACCCCTAAAATTACAAAAAAAACTCCACTAGGCCCCCCTATTTTTTTTTTAAATCTCTCTCTCTTCGTCCACTCTCTCTCTCCAATATTTCTCTCTCTATCCCTCTCTTTTTTACCCTTTCTCTCTTTGAGTCTTTATCCCCCCTCTCTCTATATCTATAAAAATAATTTAAATTAATAAATTCATTTAATTTTTAATAGATAAATTAAAAAAATAATAAATTAAATATTTTTTTTCAAAGTTTTTAATAATAAAGTAAATGTTATCAATGAACAATGATAAATTTATTCAATAGAATTATTACGATGACTTGAAATTTTTTTTTATTGTGTTAAAGGTTGTCCCCTCTCACAAAAATTTCTGGGTCCGTCACTAGTCAGAATTATTAGAAGATTTAATGGAAAAAGTGTTTCAAACCAAAATACTAGTAGAAGTGAATTGGAGTTTGAATTCTATAATGACAAATTTTACTATTTTTTCTCTCTATTGTATTCTCTCAAAAAACTTTGTCTTTTAAAATAGGGTAAATTACAGTGACCTCTCCTGAGGTTTAGTCAATATACACTGAGGTTTGTCATATTACACTAACCTCCTTCGAGGTTTGAATACGAGTTAACACAAACCTCCTTTTCATTAGTGGTCAGCACAGTCAATCACGAAAAATTATGATGTCAGCAATTTGCATATTTTAAATTCCAGTTCTACCATTGAAAAATATGTAAAGATGTAATTATTTCTATGAAATCACATGAAATACTTAGATATTTTTTTTGATCAAATAAAGTTGACAAAATTATTCCCTTCTTCTTCTTATCATTTCAAATAATCAAAAATTGATCTTTAACGAAGGTTGTCGGTGATAATTTCTAGTGACAAGAGAGAAGTAATAAAATATTTTTTCTCTTCTTTTTTCTTTTCATTATCACCCTCTCCTTACTTTCTCTCTTTTCACTTAATTCAATCAAGAGTTAGAATCTTGAAATTAGAGAGTTTAATTGTGTGGCTTGATTTCAATGGAACATATATGTTGTTTCAAAATTGGGTTTAGAAGAATTAGTATTAAATTATTTGAATTGGAAATGTTGGATTCAGTTTATGTAATAAAATTTTCTTTTTTCTTTTTGATTAGTTTTTTACGTTTTTAAAAGTCGCAATACAAAAGTTTGTTATTTTAATTACATACAAAAATATACACACACATTAGTATACAAAATTACAGAGCCAAGTAGTCAACTTATATATAAAAGCTAGTAGTCAGCCATCCCATTTATGCTTTTCAATTCACGGTCACATCTCTAAAAAATTACTGTTATTACTTGGTTACATTCATAAATACAAACCCGTTTCAATTCATAAATTTATTTGTTAAATTTGTGAATAGCTGACTCTTCACTTATTTATTTAAATTACAATTGGGTTTAAGTTGTCAAAAATATTTTATTTTTGATAAATTTTAGATTTTGTTTTTTAAATGAACGGTTGAGCTAACCGATGCCGTTAATGGCAATGGAGCGAAAGGAGAAGAGTGACCAAACGTTGGAATACAATTGAGTAATTTTATCTTTTTACTTTATTTTGTTTATGAACTAAAATAATATTAAAAAAATAGAATAAAAAGGTAATTTTGTTACTTCCGTTAACGACCTCTATCTAATAACTCTAACAAGGGAGTTTAGTATAATTTGACAAATAAGAGGAGATGTCAGTGTTTATTGACTAAACTTCAGGAAAGGTCAGTGTAATTTATCCTTTAAAATATAGAAAATTATCAAATAATCAGCAACAAAATGATAAATTATTAGCCACCAAATTCAAAATACTATATCACAGAATTATATTTGTGATGTTTTGTATTTTTCCTAAATTAATAATTGAACTTATCCTAAAAGATTCACTATTTTTATTCTTTTAACCAAACTATAGTTTGACTTAGTTTTGGCTTTGAATTACAATTTCATCAGAATTATTATTCATTTGAGTTGAGTTGGTGATAAAATAAAATAAAAAAGTTAATCATTTTAACTCTCTCACAGAGAAAACACCTCTAAAATACAACTCTTGGTATTATAGTTTTACTATGTGATTCCAAAGTGAACAATTAAATTTCATCAACACTAGAAAATATAAAAATCTTAAAAAATGTGAAAATTGATTGAGAAATTTGTGAGCGAGCACATTATTTAGAAGAACGAATAAGAGAAAACATGTAAGGAATCTTATCACCATCAAGTTGTCTCGATTAGAAGGCAGTCTCCTACTTTGAGAAAAGAAAGGTCCAAAAAAATGGCAATATTTTTGGTGTAATTTTGCCTAGAGCAAGATATCTTTATTTGGTTGTTCCACAGCAAAGTAGCATATAATCACAGGTTTCAATAAAACATTGCTGATAGGTGTTTGCCACATGTCATAACCCCCTCAGATAAAGCCATGCATGACACACTTGCCGAGGTTCTTATAACCTAATTAGTAATAGAAGGCGAATAGAAGATGACAACCCCATGTGAACCCAGCTGACTACAGCAACTCACATAGGTCTGCTTCTGGATCACATGCTGTGCCGTAGACCACACCACATAGCATCAATAAACTTGTAGCACTAGCACTGGCACTAGCACCAATTTTAACTATACAGCTCTCCAAAGCACAGTTGTGAGTTGTGACCGTCGCTACTGCACAATCACGTCTAGCAAAATGATTTGTTTCGTGAAACCCAACAACTATCGAACAATAGTACTGGGGGTAGCAATTCGTGTTCTCGTGTCGTGTCGTATCGTGTCGATGTATACGTATTCTACTAAACAGTTCAACCCTAACCTGACTTATTTATTAATCGTGTCAGAAATCCTCAACATTAACCCAACCCGTTTATTAAACGTGTTATCTGTGTCGACCCGTGTAACCCGTTTAATAAACATGTTCTATAATGACACGACTTGTTTAATAACATTTTTAATCCATTTAACTTATATCATATGAGTTTTTTCACCCCTAAAAATCTCTCTAAAGATCATATAAAAATAAAGTACATATCAATACATAAATCTTAAAATCAAATTATATTATAAATTTTGTATTTATATATAAACTCAAAAACATACTAAGGTAATTCAACAACTGGGAAGACACTATAACAATCTCATCCTTGCATTTTATGGCTACATCAGTCCTGTAAATAAATAAATAGATTACAAACAATTGCAATATATATAACTATGTGTATATATGTTTGTATCAAACCATAATATATGAATAACTCATGTCGTAATTGTGTCACGGGTTAGACAGCTTAAACCCAAATTCGACCCAATTTTTGCGTGTCGTGTTCGTGTCGACCCATTTATTTAACGTGTCGACTTACCTCAAATCCAAACCCGCTTAATTCGTGTCGTGTTCGAGTCGTATTATCGTGTCGTGTCCAATTTTGCCACCCCTAAATAGCACAAAATATTTGTTCGTGAAATCGAACTATCGAACAAGATATAAAATTAATAAGATTTATCACTTATCTAAGAACAATAGATTGTGTTAATTGCAAAAGAAGTTAATTTCCTTGTCCAACGATTTTTTTTTGAGTGTTTGAATTTATTTATGACATGAAACTACTCACACTACGAGTTTAGTTTATTGATGATTTTACGGAGTTTCATTCGATAATTAAGTTTTTATTTTCTTTATAATTACTCTTTCGAATAATGCAAAGTTACAATAAACTCACACAATCAGAGAATCAACTAATACATTTGTGACTGTACTTGGCAATTATTTTTAATTATCTTTATAGAATCGTTGCAATCTCAAAATTTCGTACCACATAAACACACACGTTGAATGCAACGGGACGTGTGCCAAATGCGTTAAGAAGTGTATTGAAATTTTATTTTATTTTCTAGTCAGACATGTCACTATTGGGATATGGTAGGCACATTTAGAAAATTTCTATATATTTACGACACAATGTTGTAGTTTTGCAATTAATTTTTTTTTAGAAAATTGAGGTTCCTAAGCAATTTTATAACATGTTGCAAGTTAATTAGAAAAATAATATAGAATTTTAGAAAACGATATACGCATTCAACTTTAAACTCTAAATTCGTAAATATATTCATAGTAATGTAGATAAAATAAATTAAAAATAATTTTTAGTATATAAAAATAATATTATATTGTAATTTTTTTTTACATATTTCTATAGTGTTTGTGTTCTTTTCTTATATTTGTATCGTACCATACCGTACCTTTGTTTCATATCCATGCGGATTGAAATATAAAAAATAATATAAAGTTTGATTATATTTTTATCTTCTTCATTTGGTTCCATGTCCATAATTAAATTAATAATAGTAATAATAATAATGATAATAATAATAATAATAATAATAATAATAAGAAAAAGAAAGTGTGATATCAAGATCAATTCACATTTAATTTGTTACTTTATTTATTTATTTTAAGCTAGTCTACTCGCTCACTTGTTCTATTTTGTTGGGTAGCATTTTTCTCTAAATAAAGTGTCCTCTATTTATAACTATTCCTATTTTTTTAATATCCTATATGAAGCAGATAACATAACATAAACTAACTAGTTTTAGTTTTAGAGCTCAAATCTCATAATTTTAATTTACTTTTTGACAAACAAATGAATTTTGACTTCTTTAACTTTAGAATCCAAATCCCATATATATTTACAATATTTGTTCAATATATGTAATAACCATAATATTTATAACTATCACAATTCTACATATCCATAATATTTATAACTATGACAATTTTATTATTTCTGTGTTTTTCATAGAATATTGGTGTGCAATTTAAAATAAAAATTTACACATGACAGCAAGAGCTGGCTGATTGTGAAACACTCCATATAATTTTAAGATTTTGTCAAACTCAAACATATATCACAATAGAATTCGCCAAATATCCAGAGTTGATTTATAAATTTTTGTATATGGACATGTGATTATAATTTTATACTAATATAACTGTTTACGCAAATACATCTATGAGAGTGAAAACTTAACCTCTGTCTTGTTACACTTGCCCACTCTTGAAACTTCTCGTGACTATAGGCAATCTGCTCTCTAGTCTAAGGTACCATGCTTTATGGTTAATGATTAGGATTTAGTTTCTACCATTTCTTGTAGAATCTTCTCCAATTTATCAATTTTTATAAACTCTTTACCAATTTTTACTTCAATGTTCTAGAATTCTCTATCTGTTTACAACACTTCATACTTTTTTTTTTTTTTTTTGTTATTTATAGTCTTTTATATTATTGAAATGAAAGTATACAAGACATAAGAAAATCAAAATAGTATATGTGGTCGAATATTTAATGATGAATTTTTAAACAAAGTATTATACCCCTGCATATCCAGACAAACACATTTTCCATCGTATTTTATTAATTATGATTTGAATCAACTATTATTATAATTATACATACCTTTAGTAATAAATAGAATCTATCCACTAACATTCTCGGTTAGAAGGTTACGCTTGAGAATCATTACTCAAATAATAATATCTCGTTACTAGTGTAGTTGCTCAATCAGCATGACTGCACAAAAAAATTAGTGGAATCACAACTGAAATCGTAAGGAACTATTGTTGAATTGTTCACTACGGTTTCGATTCCAAATCAATGAACCGGAACTATTAAAAAATATATATATATAAATAATAACTTCTAAATTCTTGTGTTCTATATAAATATATATAATATATAAATAAATACTAATATATTCTAAATTCTAATGTTCTATTTATATATAAGGTATAAAATATATAATATACAGATAAATACTAATAAATTCTAAATTCTAATGTTCTATATATTTATATAATATAAAATATATAAATAAATACTAATGTTATAACTAGAGGTGTACAAACATAAGTGAATATCTTGCCAATATTTTGTTTAAAATCGAATTCTACAGTTCTTGTTCTGATTTCAAATTTAAAAAATAGTCAATTATACCAAAAATAATAAAAAAATCGAACCGTATGTGTACCTCTACTTGTCATTCACCATCCAAACACATTTTTTTGACACTGAATGGTCCCAACTTTTACTACTGTACCAACCAACAGCCTCTTTTAGTTATAAACACTGTTGTTTAAAAATAGAAATGTAAGATTGTAAAATGAGTGTATAATAAAGTGTATGTTCCATCTGGGTAGGAGTCAGAACGTACCTTCGCATGTTAATGCAATCCGTACGGTGTGCTACATCTCTCTCTATTTTTTTATTTTATTTTTTATCGAGCATCTCTCTCTATAGAGAAGAATTAAGCTAATAAGGCTGTGCATTGTTTAGCAGAGCTCATGTGAACAAAAGTTCTTTAATTTGTGATGATTTATTGAATCTCTCAAATGACATGATGTTGGAGATTCAAAGAAGTGTCATACATATATATATATATATATATATATATACTAGTGTATGCCCGTGCCTACGGCACTATTGCGCACTGAAGTGATTGTGAGCCGTTGATAGCGAAAGACATTTTGGACCGTCAGATTCAAGCTTAAATGTAATATAGATATATATTGGTGGAATTTAAGCATATGTGCAAACACAGTACACATTTAACTTCAATCATGGGTAGACCTACATAGTATATTAGTATGGCTCTTCAAAAGGACCAGTGATAGTCCTAGGCGTGCAACTTGGATTGGACAATTCGAATCTAATTCGAGTCTATCATGATTTTTTATGAGTTTGAATAACTATTTTTACAATCAGAATTGAGCTTGAGTTGAAAAACTTCAACTAGAATTTAAATAAGGATGGATTTGAGTTGAAGTGCCAACAATTCGAGCCTAATCCGAACCTGAATTGTAATATTATTTTTTATTTTAAATATATTATATATAATATTCAAATTATGATAACCTTTTTCTTTTTAACATACTTTATTTAAATCTTAATTTATTGTATGGTAACACTTTGGATAATTAATTTCTTAAAAAATTGTTTGTAATTTTTTAAAAATTTGCATTAAGTTCTTAATTCTGTGTATGTTTAAGAGTAATCTAATGTGAAACTTATTAAAGATTACTTTAAATTTTCAACCTACAAATTGGTGATATAAATAATCCGAACTAACCCGACTTTCTAACCCGAAATCTCAACCTGAGTTTAAAAATTTAAGGATGAGTTGGGTTAGAGTTGAATAGTTAGGATTGAAAGTAGGATTAGGGTTGGACATTTCATATGTAGGGTTGAGCTCGAGTTGTACCTCTAATCCGTCCAACCCGTCCGAGTTACAGCCCTAAGAAATATCAATCACATTGATGATTGACATGCTCAAGTAATTATGAAATACTTAGCATATATAAAATAATCTCTTAGATTACTATAGCAAAACTTTTAATTACAGTTTATATATGTTTTAATTTTGTTTCATAACTATTAGTTTGAATTTTATTAAATTTACCCTCCCAAATGATTTTTTTTTTTTTGCGCCTTGATGCAAGGACGTGTAATCACGTGTTCAATCATATCTAAAATTTGATATCAAATATATAATGATTTCTAAATCATATCAACTATTATTGTAAACATTGTAATTTAGTGTATATCTTATGCTTTTCAAAGTGAAAAGTTGGGTTGAAATCAACTAAAATTGAGTTGAAAAAAAACGAACGGAGATAAGTTTTTGTTTATTCGGACTTAACTTAACTCATTTGTTTGCAAGTTTAACTTGAAATTACGATGAGTTAAAAAGATCGAATTCAAACTCGACTTATCATAATTTTTAAAAAATAGAGCTCAATGTCATGTTCATGTTAAAACACGGATTGAATGAACTCGTGTTGAAAATTGCTTAAGCTTGTTTGGTAAAATAATATTTGCATATCTGGTTATGGACACATGTAAGTGCTTATATTTGATTTTATACTTCCCATGAAGACAAGGCAGATTAGAATTGAATGTATATTAAACAAATTTATGTTCATGAAGTATACCAACTTACATGAGCCGGGCTCAACAATGAATAGAAATGTTCACTTAACAAATAAGTTCAATTTAAGTAAGTTTAATCATGAATAATTTATTTCATTTACAATTTTAAGTTTTACTTGTCACAAATTTCAATGAATGGTAAGACCATCCTAACCTTTCACAGATTGGTGACTCAAGTCTTTGTAGGGACAGAATATAAAGCATTTGTCAGAAAAAAAAAGAAGCCCACATAATTACATAATAATTGTAAGCAGTTTTTTCTTTTTCTCTATGTATTTTTGGTGAATAATTTGACAAGGAAGAATTCATTCTATATATATATAATCATGCTATTTTAATGTTAAATTACATCATTACACATATATATGTATGTGTGTGTGTATAGTTCTGTACAATATAGATAAATCACAACATTATACAAGCAGAGATGCATCAAACATAAACAAAGACAGATCAGTTGATTGGCAGCATAATAATTAATACTTGAAATAATAAAATGCCACAAACATAAATTAACTTATATGTGCAAGTTCCAATACATCCATACAAAATTGGTGGAGTAGAGCATGTTACCTCCAATTCACCCTTCATCCACCTTGTTTGGTAATGGAACTATTCTAAGACTCAATTCTTTAATTTAAGGGTTTAAGTTTTTTGAGTTAACAAAGAACTGACACTAATACAAACAGAGACTGTGCCATTGCGTTACATGGAGATAAATATAGAAATTGACTGAATACAACACCTAGGACTATATATATATATATAACTATATAGTAATAGTAGTAACTAATAATAATAATAATAATAATAATCTCTTGTCCAAATTTTTCTCAAGAAAGAGGAGACCTTTGAGGAGCACCCTTTCTCCTGTTGCTTAGGGATAGAACAATCCCAGGGAGGAATCCACTTCCTTTCTTCTTCTTTTTCACCACCTCGGGTTCCCGTGAAATTCCGGAAATGCCCATGGAATTGCTGGAGCATGATGTGCCTTTGAATTGTAATGGGTCCTCAAGGATGGAGTTGGGGGTAATTTGGCCATCCGCGTCGAGGAGCTCCGAGCCGTCCATTCGTAGCTCCTCGAATTGAGAGAACGCGAAATCGGATTCGTTGAACCCGTATAGGATGCCAGATAAATCTTCCCCTTGACACACCATATGATCAATCTGCAATTGTTTTGTTCTATTAATATAGATAATAAACTTGAGAGGAACGTCGTACTGGTTGATTTCATTAGTGGAATTAATGTCTGTTATATTTTTTCTTCTACACCGGAGAGTTTTTCCACGTAAATCAACTAGTACAATGTTCCTAATTAGACTAACAAGAAATTACCTATAGTAATAAAATCCGACTCTAAAATAGAAACCTATACTTAGAATTTGAGACACAATTCCTACCAAATATATAATTCCATAACTAAGATTGTATAAAATGTGCAATGTGGTCATATGTTCAATGTTGTATGAGAATGGAACATGTCACATAGACAGAGATAGAGGTGTGTTTGGTTGCAGTTTTAGAAAGAGTGAGTTGATATTATGATACTACAATTTTAACCTGCACATAAAACAAAAAAGTGTACTAGAGGGGAAAAAATAGGGAGGAGGGAAGTGAAATGGACCTTGCATGAAAGAGAACAGAAGTGAAATGGCTCCTGAAGAATCCTGTCACAAGTGAAGCAAATGTTGGCAGGGCCCTTACAAGACCTAGACTGTGCCCTCTGATGCAAGAATATCACTTTGGCACTGTTTATGGTATAGGGCTGCCAAACAAGGAATAACATTATTATTATTTTATATATAAGCTAAAAATATACAGTAGTATTTATTGAAATTTAAAGTCAAATTGAATATTACCTGAATATAGGAACAGTCAATGAGTTTCTCCAAGTCATCCAATCTAACAACATCATGGTAAACATATCTTCTCACCTGTCACATGATGAGATCAAAACTTGAATTGGGTCATAATTAAGCCAAAATCATGCTACCAATTGGCCCACTAATGATGATTCAATTGTCACTATCTGATTGAGTGAGTGAGTTTTCACAATCACCTAAAAATCTAGGTGAAAATTAGGCAACTGTCCTTAGATATGAGTCATATCACCCAAACACATACAGTATATACATATAAGTTGAAGATGGAATTATAAAGAAAAAAAAATTGAAAATAATTAAATTCTATTTTGAGAATTTAGAATAAATGTGAACTTTGAGACAATAAGTAAATAAAAACAAAACAGAGTAGAGGTGAACTTTGACAATTGGGTCAAACTTTCACTTTCTTTGAAAGCAACAGCTGAGGAACCTTTGCAGGGGAAAATGAATAGGAAAAAAATCTTCTAATTATGGAAAAGAAAACAAATCCAGAAAGTGGGATCAAAGTCCAAAAGATAAGATCATACCTCAATATTAGGAACACCATAAATGAATAGAAACAATAAAATAACAAAAATATTAAACAGTCTTAGGAAAAGAGGTGAAAAATAAAAAACTCTAGCATGACTTTCCATTAAGAAAAGAGAAAATTCTAAGGGGAAATCTTAAATAATAATAAAGTTATGAAGAAACAAATAATATAACAAAGAATAAAATCTAATACAAGTCCATAAACATGGAAATTCTTAGAAATATATATATATATATATAACAGATAGATGTTGGTAAATTGTAAAAAGGAGCTTGAATTTATCCAATGAAGCCCTGCATGAAAGTAGCTATATTGAAGAACCAGAAGCAACAAAAGTCAAATTCCCACCAAGTTTTTAGGAAATTGACAAGCTAAAATTCACTTACGATTGAAGAATTTTATAGAAAAATAGTTAAATTTCCAAATTATTAGAGCAAATTGACAAACACCTAAATAGTTGAAAAGTTTTTTGGAAAAAAACAAAAAACACCTCATAAAAGAGAGATGGAAACCAGAATTCAGAGAAGTGTTGAGAACTTGCCAAATTATTAAGAATTAAAACAAAACACAATTTTAATTGTACACTATGTAACTATACATTAGCTCATACACTATCTACTAGTCTAGAATTTTATACCAATCAGAAGAATTTGTGAAACCACAAAAATTCTAGATACCCAGTAAAGAATTAGTGAAACACATACAAAGAAAGCCAAAAACAAGCAAAGATGAGATGGTTTGCATGTAATATGATCTATATATATGTATATATATGTATGATATGATACCTGAAGCAGGGGATGAGAGCGATGAGAAGGAAGGCAGTGAGGGCAAAAGCTCTGACAACACTCCAAGCAGAAGATGTTCTTCTCGTTCTTCCTTCGGTTCTCGTGGACCCCACATGCAGCAAAGAATGTTTCAGCCATTAGACCATCAAGCCATGCAGGCTTCATTACCATTTCTCTATCTTTCATGATGATCTCTCTCAATTTCTCTCCCTCTCTCTATATCTATCTATCTATCTATCTCAAACTATTACTCACTCACTGAGTAGTAGTAGTATTAAAACACTGGTGGTCTCACTTACACATAATTATGTGTATATATCATAGAAGAGCTTCACATGCTTTTGTGTTAACCCAAAGACCCTCCACTATTTATAGCAGGAGGTTCCAGAATCAGTGTCTTTTTTCACAATATTTAGAGTAAAACCACAAGATATAAAATACCCACATACATATATATATATATATATATATATATATATATAAATGAAGAGAGAGAAAGACAGGGAGAGAGAGAGTGCTGCTGCCTGCTGGACGCTTGGGTGTGGTGCGGACTGCGGAGTGGTGTATGGCGGGAAGACAGCCCACCAATGTGTACTTTTTTCTGCAAAATTACAAATGCTTTTTACAGTGATTTGGGCGCCTCAATTTTTCATATTTAGAGCACCATAAATTTTATGGGACTCTATTACCCCTGATATACAGCCCAGTCACTGGATATTTTAGTCGTTTTATTATTTTCTATAGGAGCGCCCAGAATTTTCATTATTTATGGTTGTAAATTATAAATTTACAGTAGTAGTTTACTTTCTAATATTTTAGGCAGGTTTGTCTCTTTCAGGAACAGTAGTGAGTCATCTGTAGCCCAAACCTCGGTATCAAAGCTACTGATATGACAAAAATATCCTTTGCTTATTTAATATTCTATTTTTCGCAAGTAAATGTCCTTTATTTATAATTATTTATATATTTGGTCCTTATTTTATTTTCCTGAACTCATTGAACTGCTAAAACCATTACATTTATATATGTATTGAATGACTCGAAACACCGAATTGTAGTATGCTGTCTTTTTGATTTTTGAAAAGTGTGTAATAATATAAAATTACTGAAATAGAATTACTCCTATGGGCTTGTTTCAGTCCTTTGGGTGTAAAGAAAGTGTAACGCTATTCTCAAATTAACTAGTGTTACCATACTAAGTTAATAATAATAATAATAATAAATTGATTTATTTTGTAAATCTCAAATGATATCATTGCATAAAAGTTATCTATTATCTTCATTTAGTATTAATTAGATTTTCTTTTATGTGTTGAAAAATATTTTTTTTTCTTAGTTTGAAAACTCACACATACATATTTTGTCCAACATCAAAACTCGAACCCTCTCTTTCTATTCGAGACACGGAGTTACTATGGGAATAGTGGGGCCTGTCCCCTTTGATTTTTTTATTTATTTGTATTACATATTTGTAATTTTGTTAAAGTTTTAATAAAGTTCTCACCAATTTTTTTTTTAAAATATCCACACTCACTAAATTTTTAGATTACCAAGAATCTTAATTGTCTTTGTCCTAGTCTTTGCTTTTCTCTCTCTTCATAAAATACCTGTTGCAACTGTCATTGTAGAGAGTGTTTTTTGCTACCAATATTGTAAAGAATTGATTGCTTGATTGGACGGAAGATAAATGAAAGAATAATAGCTTGATTATTTATGTTAAGGAATATATATTTATTAGCATAAATAATGAAACTATCATCTAATGTTTTCAAAATATAACAACTCGTTAATAACAGTTGTAAATACACCTAATGAAAATACCAATTAACATTAAAGTACTTTTATTTATTAAGATAATTTAAAGATTTTCATTTTATTATTATTCAAGCCCACCACTCAAATAATTCTCGGGCTTCGTCCATGCTTTAGAGTAGCTTGGTAAGTATGAACAACCAAATTCACATTGATCAACATGTAAGCACCCTTTTTCAGAGATTAGTACCAAAACATCACCAAAGCCCTTAGTTTGAAAGACATGTCCTTCACCAAAAAAAATTTAATGAGCAAGTGATAACATGGTATCACTAACATGTAGTGATATGACTCACATAAATAGATATATTTTTATTTACGTGTCAATATTTTATTAGTGTGTGATATTGCTGACACATAGTGGTATATTAATTAGGTGTCAGTATTTGTGTTACAAGTTCTGTTCCTCTTCTCTGTAACAAGAGCTTATATCTTAATCTCTTCCAATATCATTTCCTTTACTTCTTCAATAAACATGTTGTCCATGATCAAACTCAAAGTTCAACTTGCTATTGGGAGTACAATTGTTAAGTGACAAAACCAACTTCTCCTAATTGTTTGAAAAGAACTCAAAAGGAGTAGTGTTTACAATTCAACCCATTACTCCATGGAAGAACTCCAAAAATGGCTCAGTGCTCATAATGTGATGTCCCATTCTTAAGTTACAATATTTTATTTTTTATTAAAGCGGAAACACTTCCAACCACCGGCCTTTTGAACTTATGACTGCAAAATAAAACCTCGAATATGTGGAATCACTCACAAACCACACAATATCATTTAAATCCGGATATTTGTATTTTTGAGCCTTATGAGAATCAAATTCAGAACATCCAAATATATGATTCGTCTTAGAAGACTCATTGCCCACATCCTTAAGTTTCAAGTTTACAAGCCTTATTGGCTTTGCCAATAAGCTTTGCTTTATCATTTTCAATTGGGTCATGTAAATTCTTATAATAAATAATATTTGCTATTCTTGAATCTAATTCACATCATTAATGTCATAGGATTAATTATGGCACCAACTGCATCTTTCTTTATTAGGTACAAAAGACAGTCACATTAAAGCAACTAAAGATTTTGGTACTGGTTTGTTAGGCTAAAGAACATCCTAATTATGGGAGAGAAACATGTGTCGAACACTTGACTTTATGTGCATTAAATAAGACTAATAATAAGCCAAGAATTTAAAAAAAAAAATAAAAAATCAATCTGATCACAAAACATGAGTGAACATATGCAAACAATGAAGTCCATACACAAACAAATTTATTAAAAGATCAAACAGAGACTAAATAAATCATAGGGAGGACACCTTCCCATCAAATTGGAGAAGATCCAAATTGCAATACCAAGCTTCAAATGGATTTGTAACTGTAGTAAAAGATTTTAAAAAGTTCTTATAAAACACTGGTTTTCTTTTCTCACTCAAAGTAAAGCTCCTAAGAGAACCCCAAATCATATTTTTTATTTGTCTTTGATGGTAGTAGAAGGCCAAAGGAGAACCAATACTTGTTAATATTGGAGCACTAAAAATTTCTTTGTTTTAGAGAGGAAAAAAAGAAAAAGAAAACTTCATATTATTGATGGAAGAGTTAGAAACAAGCCCTAACATCACTTTTATCTCTCTCAATGAGTTTTTGAGATTTTAGAGAGTTGTAACCTTATCCATTAATATCGAATGTACTTACTTTGAGAAAGATCTAATAATCAAAATGAAAAAAAAAAATTGGTGTTTTGGAAAGTGTTTCCCAAAAATGAAAAAAAGAAGATGGAAACAGATTTTTTAAAAGGATCAAATTGCAGAAACAACTAATAAGGGTGCAGTACCACATCTTCTTTCCAAATGGAAGGTTGAGGGTTGAGTTCCCAATGCAACAATAACGAGTGTGTGTGATTTACCTGTCAAAAATGAAAAAGAAATTTGCAGAAAACATATTTTTGGCCTTTGGTGGTTAGTTTTTGCTTGAACATCTTAAATATAGGGTAATTTTGGTACCTCCTTCAAGATCATAATAATATTAAGATAGAGATAGTTTCAGAATTAATTGCATGAAAGCAAAATAAACATAAAAGAAGATAAAATGGCATACCTAACAATAAAATGTTTTTCTATTTATTTTGAGAACTTTGGCTCTCAACCTAAAAGGAAGATTTTTCCTCCTCTTTGATAGCCAAGGGAAGCTTTCCCTCCTTACAATTCTTATCCACTTGTTATAGTTCCAAGGACAAGTCAATATATATATATATGGTTGGGTAAACAACACAAAATACTCTCAACTTAAAAGGAAGAATTTTCATCCTCTTGGATAGCCAAGGGAAGCTTTCCCTCCTTACAATTCTTATCCACCTGTTATAGTTCCAAGGACAAGTCAATATATATATATATATATATGGTTGGGTAAACAACACAAAATATTTTACCCACCTGAGGCTGAATCTCACCTCATCTTTGGGGAGGAGAGGTTATGCTACTTGGACCAATGGTCCAATAGTAAGGACAAGAAGTCATATTTCAACTACTTTGGCATATAAAAATATAGAGCAAAGTGATTTTAGGATAAATGTCTTACCTCTTTTGACATACAAGTTGAGTGTCTGTCCCTTCCTCATCATCATCCAATGCAACACGAACTAAAATCAAATAAAGTCGTTATCATATCTCTCGAGAAAAAAACTTGGATATAATCATGTCACTATACCTTGTTGTATCACCAATCCAACAAAAATATGTCATTTGAAAAAGAAGCAAGAAACTTCCCATATCAAGCGGACTTGCTGTTTTTGCCATCAAATCTGCCTTCGGATAATGAGGAAAAGGTCTGCAATCTCTGTTTTTGTAGGAATGGATTTCAGCAACGAGTTTCTTGCATGTTTTGGGCATTGCCACATCTGCTGGTGGCAATGGTTGTTGGGAGGGTGGTGGCAGTGGTGGAAAATCATTTTAGGGCCATGAAGTGGACAATACCTTCTCAAGTCCTCGCCCACAATCGAAGATGGCATAAAACAAGGACTTACAATCATGGTTGCAAACAGAGATGATGGCAAGTAGTAGGCAGAGTCATGTTATAGTCAGATGAAGGGGGAATCCAATGGCTGTTAAATCAAAATAACAGAAGTTGCTATTCAAATATTTTCAAAATTCCCAACATGAGCAGAAAAACATAAACCAGTGAAGGTGTGGTAATTCTTAAACACTACAACTATGGGAAAAACTTGAAACAAACAGTGCTAGAGGGAAACAAGAAAGTTCACTGAAAAATACTGGAAACAAGCAGTTTTAACACCAAACAATTGAAGTTAGCTGATCCAACAGCAAACAGTAGAGTACACACACGCACAGATCCCTTTTCCAATTTTTCAATTCGTAAAGAGGAAAGTAGTCAATACAGAGGAAACAAGATGGCCAATTCGCAGATATAACCATTACTGATATCTGAAAACAAGACCTGCTTTGTCCTGTGCTGACTATGCAAAGAGGGTTCAACCATTTATGTTGTGCCCCTACGATCATCCCCTGCATATATCATGACTGAAATCTGTTCTATTCTTCTTCACCGTTCTTCTTCCTGGACGCTTCAATCCACACCCTAAAACCCCTAAGCAGCTTGCCTATAAAGCTGTCAACAAAGTACTAGTGGTTAAAAATCCGTAGTGCATGGACATATATATTTTCTTTCAATGCATATGTTCATGCTTTATATTTTACATCTTATTTCAACAACAATTCTAAAAAGCATCAAATTTAAGCTTCTACCAAAAGGTTTACTAGGTCAAAATCTCTACCACCAAAAAGCACTTTTTTCTGCCATTAAACAGAACTAAAAGTGATTTTCAAATTTCCACTTCATACCACAACCTAGTTTCAAATACCATTTCTGAAGAATATGGCAGGAAAAGAGCTTGCTAGAGTCAACAATGAATGTATGGGGTATGGCTCTCTTTCAGCCTCTCTTACCACCAGCATACCGAATTCTGCATGCCTGAACCAAGTACATGTAACAAGATACCAAATTCTCCATCAACAATATAAAATTTCTCATCATGCAAACAAGCATATACCATGCCTAAATTTTTTTCCCCTATAGAGGGATCAATTTTTCAATTTGTTCGAACTTGTGTTTGTTGAACTTCTTAAATGCATGCTCTCTTTTTTCTTTTTTTCCTGAATACCTTTAATGCATGCTCCTAATACAAATAACAGAATCTTATCATTTTTAAATTTGGTTAAATGGGGCTTAAATTTTACTGTAAGTTTTTTGTCTTAACCTGCACAGGTACCATAGGCATCTGCTTCAGTAATTTTGTACATTATGCCAACCCTAACCATCTGAAGGAAAATTATGAGTTTCATGTCCGCGAACTTCATACATGTCGTGATGGCATCTCCAGATGTAAAAAACTAATTTTCTATGTTGAAAGGCATAGAAAGCAACATTAACGATGATCACTTACAAAGACTAGTAAAAAAATATGATTCATTGAATGAAAAATGAGACTATAATTGTACTTACAATAATTCAGGGCTTAAGCCACTGTGCAGGGAACACATTCTATATGCATGGCTAATGATATGGAGACACCCCTATCAATGGCTCCATACTAGCCAATTGATGCTGCAAGAACCTGTATACTGATTCAGTTGTCATGGCAGCTATTCGAACAACAACACCCGTACCCTGCCCAAAAAAAAGAAGTGGCTAGCATGTAAGTCAGATGACCTTGATGACAGAGGCCAACGAGGCATTGTAGATACCTCACTTCATATGTTTACAACCACGTATAAAGCCTATAATTGGATCTCAATAAACATGAATAATATAATAAACAAAATTTAGGGCATGGAAAAAGTAGATGTAGAATTTGCATCTAGTCAGTAACCAAAAACAGAAGTACATGGAATTGATTTGACCAGGAACTAGTCTACCTGCCTGGAAAAAATTGCTGTGGCAGGGTTAGTATGTTCGTGTTTGGCTCAATAGATCGAAATGACTCTTGGGTTAGTATTTGCAAGGTTACAAGGATGACTAACACTTGGTGATTAAATTAGTATTAATTTTATAGCTCCCAGTTGAGGTTTGAGTTTGATTAAAATACCTTTGGACCAAACACACTGCAAGAAGCAATAATGGTTGGTTTAGTCCAGCAATGACCAGAATTTGCTGGTATTTGGCGTCCCAAGGCTGTTGAAGGAATGTGTAATTGTGCAGACATCATCTTCTTTACATCTTCTTGAACTTGGTTTTGAACATGCTTCAACTTTGGCCTACATCCAAACAAGCACTAGCAGTGTTGGTTCAGTCAAATTCTTTTCATCCTTATTTAGATGAATAAACCCAAAGATCACCATGGAAAATATTCAATCGTCAATACACAATAACTAGGGGTGAACATTGACCAAAAAATATCATACAGAAGCCAAAACATACCCCAAGAGTATGACCATTGCAATGACCTGGTATTCTTGCATGCGTTCAGCAATAGTGGTAATGCTTCCACGTTCTAACAATATCTGTAACATATAACAATATCAGAAAATGGGGTGAGGTGAGAAACTAGGTGGTCCCAAGTTTAAGATTCGATTTCCTAAATTTTTAAATAATAAAGTTCTTAAAAATAAAACCGAGACAGTTTGCCAAAAAGGTTCAATAAGTAATGAGAAGAATATGTATTTTGTTTATAAATTTTTTGACATGATATGAATATATGATTGAGCAGCAACGAGTTCTTCAATTCAGTTCACATACATGACAAAAATAAAAAAATAAAGAGGGGGGTGGGGGGGTGTTAATTTTTGGTTTTATTATAATGTGGCTCGCAAATATTAGTGAAGAACACATCCAATTACCAAAAAGAAAGAAAATGTAAAAGCCATTGGATCTGATTCTTTCTGTTGCAACCATATCTATATCGTACATCCTCAAACACCTCCTCTTCAGACTATTTGAGGCCAGCAAAATGGATTCACATTTTACTACTTGAATATCTACCAAAAAAAAAAGAACTACAAATAAATGATAACAGTCCCACACACTTCTTAAACAATGGCTTAAGTAACTACAATTGACTTTAATATATAAAAGAAATATTTTTTGAAGCATCAACTCACTGCTTTTGTAAAGCTTTCAAACTATAATGAGCACAAACATTTTTTAATAATTAGAACCACCTAGAGGGGGGGGGGGGGGTTGATCTTGGTCCCATCTATACAGCCTGGATCTCCTAAGAAAGTAAAGAATTTGGAGTTAGCCAGAAATCAAAATCTGAGTCGTATCCTGCACAACTTTCTCCATCTTACGGACAGACAATTCCGCATCCTCAAAAGGGTACCTATTCCATTCCACCATATACAACACATGAGACAGAGAGGAGCAGCCTACCAGGCCTTCCCACTGGGACAGTCTCCCACAGTACCACATGAGGTCCCCTATTTGCCCTAGGCATGATTCAATGCACACCAAACAATGAAAATAACATGCACCACAAGTCAACCAAAGAATGAAGAAGAAGATGATGAGTGGTTTCCTTCGCACCCTTGTGCACACAATAGACATTGTAAGTAATCAAAAGTCAAAGTTGCCTCCAAAGCAACCAATTACCAACATATAAAGAAAGATACTTTATGAGGCATTCTAACATTCCAAATACCTTTCCAAAGGATCCAGGCCTCACACATCCACAAAGCACTCTATAGACGAGCGGACTTTAAAACTACCTTGTTTGCTAGGGATCATCTGAATACTGAATGGCTATGGAGGATTTCCAGAAGAGCATCAATAGAATCTAACTCCCAATCCTGAAAACCTCTTTAGAACCAGCCTCACACGCCACTAAGCTGTATGGAAACTCAACATAATCCAACAAGTGCCCATCTATCCATGGCAATTCCAAGAGATAGAACGTCCTTCATCCAGCATCCAGCATCTATGAACCAAAAATCATGCCAAAATCTTAATACAGCCATATTCCCCACAATTAAATCAATGAACTTAGAGAATTCCTCCCACCCTTTCCTAATGTTTCTTAGAAGCCCAATTGTAGGAACATGTAGCCTTCATGGAATTCCACACCCAAGAATTGTCCCCAAATTACCCCTTTACAACTCTCCTTACATGCAATCAGACACCACCGTGTGCCTCCAGTCATTTCCCCACCTAAGAAGCGTGATATGTACATGAGCACACAGATATGACACAATATGACATGCCACGAGCACATTGACATGGAAATCATAAAAAAGTAGGACATGTACACATCGAGGACAAAGAAATAAAATATATATTTTTATATAAAATTATATTATATACAACAAGTAAGTATTCTATAATTCTAATATGAAATTGTAACTCATAAATCATATAATTATAGCAACCCATGTTGCATAAATAAAGATATAATATTTGGACGTGTGTTTTTTGTATATGTATGAAGATGTATAAATATATACATATATATTTTTTATAAGTATAAATATACATATATATGAATGTATATATACACATAAATTTATGACTTCACTCCTAATCCCATGCCTACTCCTTCAATAAGATCTCCTATATTTTTTATTTTTCAGATATTGTTAAACTTTATATAAATTTTATATAACCTTTTATTTGACTTTTCTTAAATTATACTATTTTTCCTATACAAAAAGAACACATGTTAGCACGTTTTGGAAAAATGTCAGCCCTTTTATTCATAATTAAAAATTTTATTTTTAATTTATGGACAATTCTAGTATGTATAGGACAAGTGTTGGGGAGCGTCTGAGAAATGTTAGTAACCGATTCCTTAAAAGTGTTTAGTGATTCTTAGTCCTCAGTTGTGCTTGATTAAACTGCATAAATGATCTCACTCCAAATCCCTTGAGTGTAAGGGAGTACACTCTCTTCCAAGCCATAGGCTGATGCTTAAACCCCTCTTTTGTACCAAGAAGTCCTGCTTGATCTTCTCCAACCTCTCAACTACTAAAGCTGGAAGAGTAAAGATGAACATGAACTATGTGGGGGAGCTCCAGAGGGCGCTCCTTGTAAGATAAATATTGCTCTTTTAAAAAATCTGCCAGTCTTTGCTCAAACCATTCCACCACTGAACTTCACACTGAGTTTGCCTTAAAGATGCATCAAGAGGCAGCCCAAGCCATAGGCTGATGCTCAAACCCCTCTTTTGTACCAAGAAGTCCCCCGCTTGATCTTCTCCAACCTCTCAACTACTAAAGCTGGAAGAGTAAAGATGAACATGAACTATGTGGGGGAGCTCCAGAGGGCGCTCCTTGTAAGATGAATATTTCTCTTTTAAAAAATCTGCCAATCTTTGCTCAAATCATTCCACCACTGAACTTCACACTGAGTTCGCCTTAAAGATGCATCAATAGGCAGCCCCCAGATTGTCAGCAGGACCATTCAAATCATCCATGTTCCCCGTAGGAATAGTTATTGGATTTAGACAACTTAATATGTAAAGCACGCGTCTTCCCAAAGCACATAAGGATGCGTCTAAGATACTGTAGTTGAATCTCCTCCACACCATAAAAATACGATTCTTTCATCAGCAAAAAAGGAGACGGGAAACTGAGATTGCAAACCATCCTGCTCAAGACTTCCATCGCCAAGAAAAAGAAGAGGAGAAACAGAGTTGCCTATCCTAAATCTCTATGCAACTCAACTAAACTCGAATGAGCCTTTTTCAAACTACTTTATATTGATCCAGACAAAAGTATAAGTTGATTGTCAAGTTACCTAATGCAACCCTCCTCCTTTTGCCAGACTTGGGAATAGTTTATGTACGTATAGGGAGCTAAACATTATACAAGCAGAATCATCCCAAATCTCTGGAAATTGTAAAGAAGCTATCAAGGACTCCATTCACCAAAATGGAGAAATAAACAATTGAAATACACCTTCCAAATCGAATTTCTCCATGTATCTTCAAACATCCATGCAATCCACAACACAAAGGAAACCCCAATGAACATTATCATAAAGGGGACCACCCAAATCTGTCTCTCCATGGAAAGGTCCAGGGAGAAATAAAGCTGGTGCATATTAAAGGCCACCATAAAAAGAAGGGAAGATCAGAAAGGACAACGGGCATAAATTAAATCATTGAGAATAGATTTAAGTCACAACTCACATAATTACACAGAACATAAGGCTTTTATAAGCAAGAACAGCAGAACAAAAATGGAGTCACCCCTCAACGGTGGATGAAAGTGACTAAAGTGATAACAAATTAACCAATTCATCATCTTAGAATGAAGTGATGATCTATGCAAAACTCAGTATATGACTATATGCATGCAGCACCCTTATTCAAGAACAAAGTCAATGTAAGTAGCAATTTTCACTAGAACCAATGACCGATGAATGAAAGAAAACAATGTATATGGAAAAAATTCCAAACTTCTCCAAGATAAAAGCGCTCCTTATTAGCATTGATATTGTAATGAGCATTGGCAAATTCATTATGCAACTGACCAGGAAGTGGTGGAAACAAGAATATTACCGTATCAAGAAACAAAGGCTTATCATCTTCTAAAAATATGTGATTGGCACTCTTGTAAAGTTCAAAATCCCATTTTTCTCCACTTTCATGACGTCCACTAGTAATCCAATCAACAATGACCAAGCTTGAGTCTGGTACCACTCTGAAGACTTGCTTTTGGGAGTATTTTGCGGTAGAAAAGCATGTCACTGGATCTGGAATTACAACCAAAAGGGCATTGCTTCCAATTCTCGCCTACTGCATGGCATAAAATAGCCGCCTTTACTAATAACCTATTGTATCACAATTGGAAAAATAATAATAACAACTCATCTTTTGTCCTCAAACACAAAAATCTCCTTCCAAATTGTAGCATATTTACAAATGGTTTTGTAGTAAAATGTGTGCCTAATTCAGCCATGATTGGCATAACAACAATGAAGGTGAACAATGCTTCCAAAATTCAACAATCACTGTCACAATGAATTCTTAAAAAATAATGTTGCGTGAAAAGTTTTTTATGTCGCTCAATAAATGCCGTCGTGTTTTGCATATGAAAACACAAGACAAATGCACCGTATATAGGAACTCCTCATGAAGTACAACCGCGTTCTCATTGAATTCCTTGAATTCTGAAAACAATTCTTGAAGAATTATAAAACTACAATCCTATTAAATGCAAATGCAAAAAATCAACAAAACAGTGCGAAGAACATGTCATATGATCCTACCATGGTCCCCTCAGAAGAACAAACTCAGAAAACTATTACTTGCAATTTTCAGAATCAACAATTACCTCCAAAACTTGTTCAGAGCACTTCGATCCCATGGACTTGTATACCTATATTCAAATTCTAAAAGTTAAAAAACATAAGAAATCAAAATTTACATAGAGCTCAGTAAAGTACATAAAATGCAGCTTATGCACTTCCCAGAAATGAAAACTCAGCTTAAACAAAATAAAAAACCCATTAATAAAAATATAAAATTAAACTAAACGAAATTACAGAAACTGACCTTTGTGGAAGCCTGGGTGGTCAAAACTGTGGTGCAACCTTCTCCAATTGTGAAATCAGATGAAATAGAATCTCCCTATATATACCCAATATAAAGTACTAGTATCAATCAAAGAAAACTGAACATACACAGTATGTTTTAGTGATAAGAGAGGGGATAAGAAGTAAATACAGATACAATCCCTCCACCATATGAGAGGGTGTAAATCCAAACTACATCTGTTTGTGAAGGACCCACCTGAGGAATCCACCATCAAAATCAAATATAAGCATATATGGTGTAACACTTTCTCTGATTTTCATGAATTTGTGATTTGATGATTAATCATTGTAGAATGATAATTGAAATTGAGACTGGGACTATTAACTTACCTTTCCGGGGATAATGAATTTGAGGGGATACGTTGAGAAGCATCGGGTGACCGTTGACCTCCCTCCAATTCTCTCCACTACCACCTTCCCCGTTGTCATTTTCGATGGAATGCCTATGACTCAATGAGAGAGAGAGAGAGTGTGTTACATATTCTTTTTAGAAACCATTTTTGAGAAAATTACAAGAAAATGGTATTTCGGAACATTTTTTACACTAAGATGAGCAAATTCTGAGAGTTTCGGCAAAATGGAGCCTTCGAAAATAATATCAAATCCATGGAAAATCACTGTTTTGAAATTTTTGGTACAAGATTACCCTTTTTCACTTTTTAACCCAACCTTCTCTCTCTAAAACCCCCAAAATACAGACTCCCTCTCTCATTCTATCAAGGTTATGGAAGAAGGTTTACTCGAGGCTCTATCTAATTTATGCATTCAACAAACCCAACAGGTACTCTCTCTCTCTCTACTCTGTCTAGACATGCTGTTATATTCATAGATTACATTGTTGATAAGATACCATGTGATTTTGAGTTTCAATATCTGTTGGCAATATAGAATACCATAACGAGCTTGAGTTTCAATATCTCTCTGTTTGCAATGTAAATGTTCTATACATTTGTAGTGATAGAATATTTCTTGATTTGATGACAAATGGCTACAGATATGTAAAGATGATGGAAGAAATTTTCTGCACTTTTGCCAATACAATAACAGTATATTATCATAGTAGATTCTTTTATGCACGTTATTTATCTTTTAATTTGATGAAAAGCCCTATTTTTGGTTGGGCCGATGATTTTAGTTGTTGAGTATGAAAAGGGCACAAAGCCTCCATCTTATTATATTAGATTCATTTTCTCAGAAATTGAAGTTGACAGTTTTTATAGAACTTCTTGATAAGTTCCTAAGGCTACGTTTGGTTAGACAGAATTAGCAGGAAAGGAAAGGAAAAGAAATGGAATTTTTTTAATATTTTAGGAGTTTGGATAGTAGGAAAAGAGAAATTTTGTGGGAAAGCAACTTTCCATAACCACTTAACTTTCCCATAAAATTTTCCTACAAAAAACATAAGAAAATTTTGATTTCTTGATAAAGTTTTATAAATTTATAACAATGCCCTTTCTTTTATTGTAAGTTTAATGCATTCCATATTATAAAATTGTAATTTTCTATAACTTTCTTGAAATTTTTTTATGGTAATCAAATGCATGTAGGAAAATTTCACTTCACATTCTTTCACATTCTTTTACTTTCACTTTCCACTATTAGTTTCTATCTAACCAACCGGACCCTAATGCTGCGTTTGGCACGCAGGAATGGAATGCCCATTCCAGCCATTCCTTTGTTTGGTATGGATTTTAAGGTAAGAATGACCATTCCCTTAGAATGAAAATCCATTCCATAGTTAAACCTATGGAATGGACATTTGATTCCCAGTAAGATTAAAAAAACAAATCATATTACCAAAAAACCCTTCACCTTCACTTCCACCACCACCACCACCACACCGGCTCTACCACTACCACCACCACTACCACCGCCTCTACCACCACCGTTGCCTCCACCCCCACCACCTCCACATCGCCACCTTCCTACTCCACCACACCACCACCTCTATATCGCCACCTTCCTCCACCACCGCCGCTGCCACATCGCATCGCTGCCACCACCTTCCTCCACCATCATACCACCACCTCCACCGCAACCCCCACCACACCACTCCACCACCTCCACGTCGTTGCCTTCCTCCACCACTACGTCCACATCGCCACCTTCCTCCACCACCTCCACCACCACATTGTCGCCAACACCTCCACCGCCAGCACCTCCACATCGCACGCCACCTTCCTCTACCACCACACTTTTTGTTGGTTTAATTTATTTGTCATTAGGAGAGGTATTTTGGAGAATTTGATTTTAAAATTATTTCATTTTTACTTCATTTCATATTTGTAACCAAACAATAGAATGAGAATGCTCATTCCATTCCATTCTCATTCTCATTCCATTCCCAGTTGCATTCTATTCCATTCCAGCGTACCAAACACACCATAAAGGAATTGAAGAAAAATTTTATTAGATGGTCATAGATCATGTGGTCCAGTCCAATCAAAACTATCCAACTAAGAAAAGTAGACCCATCAGAGTATAATAAGATATTATAAAGAAACCTGAACATGAGTTTTGATTGGTTTGGACTACTAAGTGGCATATGGTCTTAGACTATCTAATAATTTCTCAAATTGAGAAGGATGGTACATTGGTACTCCCTCCGTTCCATAATTCTTGGCATGTTTGGGGATTCCAACTTTTTATGGTGGGACCTACTTTTTAGTGTAATAATGCATGAATTTACATATTAGTCCTTGTTTAAAAGTTAGTATTATTATTATATGGTGGGCCCCACTTTTAGGATAGTAGAGTTTGGAAAGGGTAGTTTAGGAATCATATAATCCATTTTAGGAAATGGACATGTATTTTGGGACATCCCAAAAAGGAATTGTGGACTAAAATTATGGGACGGAGGGAGTACTTAATATGGTCAACACCTTAATTGACAGTTTTATTATATATATTTTTGGTTTCTTTATGTTATCTAATGTTTACTATTAATTTCAAATTTTTCAATCCCTTATAGTACGCGACACAACATGATTCGTGATTTGAAAAATAGGTCTGAAGTAATGAAATATTTGATTTCCAAATTTCTGATTTCATTCAATTTTGGCTAGCAAGTATTCATGCATGTATGAATGGTTTTCTCCATGAAGCTTTTGAATGTTATTCTAATTGTGAATTTGATGTAGCCCTAAAATTTATCTAGTAGATGTTTGTATATATTGAGTTTGTCAGTTCTCGAGATTTTGGTATGGTAAGTCTCAATATTATCAGAGACTAAAATATATTTATGGACAGTTTCTTCTTGTCAGTTTGTTAAGTAATTATGAGACGAGTTTTGTGTATGAACAAAAATGTGGTTTGATGTTACTCGATAATGTGTGTATATGTGTGTGTATATGATCTCTTCTTGATTGTTACAGAAGCATGTGATCTCATTTTACCTGTGCATTACTGAAATAATTGTGAATTCCTAGAATTGTGAAGTAGAAGTCACTTCTTTTCTTGTTTCAGATATAAGCCAACTCTGTCAATTATATATTACTGCATATAAATCTGGCAAACCCTTAACCTTCTTGGGCTAAGTCCTTGGCAGACAGATGGACACTTCCCTTGTAAGAATATATTATTATTCGAGTAAAATGCAAAAAAAAAACCTTAACTTACACAAATATTTGCAATTACCCCATACCATCTCTATGATGTTAGTTGAGCACTTTTAGAAGACTCTTAATGACACAGTTATGTGTTGGCTTTGATTGCAAATCTTTGTGTAAGTTCCCGGTTGATTAATTGTCAAATTGATAATACAACCGGGGTCAGTTGTCAGAAGTTGATAGTTCAGCATATAGCCCTTATTTTCCTCTAGATTGATTTTCAGGTGAGGGATTTGATACAAGGAATTTGTTTACCAAAGAAGAAGAAGAGGGTTGGGAGAAGATGAGAGGAGAGTTTGTTGGATTGATAACTGAATACCCTTATTTACTCTGTTTTGACTATATTTATAGCCTTACAAATAACAGTAATGCTGAAGAGTAGGAAATAAAAAACACAACCACTTTGCCACTAATGAACTAAAACAAATAAAACAGAACTAAACCCACTAACAACTAAAAACAAGCTTGACCGAATCCCACGTTTGCCACCTCTACTAGAAGCTGTGTACTTTCATGAATGCATGGTATTCAAAGTGGCACATATCATTTCCCCTCCGCTTAAGGATCCTTGTCCACAAGGATAAAATTAGAATATGTCTTAGAAAAACGCCATTCGTTCTCCCAGGTGGCATCTTCTGCTGTTGCACCTACCCACTTCACTAAAATTTCGGACTTTGGACGGTATTTTCCCTTGCGGATCACACGTCGATCTAAAATAGCTTCAGGCTGTGGAAGGATGGTCGAGGTATCCGAGACTGGGGGTAGTTGGGTTGAAATAGGAGTGATTGGTCCCAACTGTTTACGTAACAAACTAACATGAAACACATTGTGAATTTGAGAGCCAGGGGGCAGATCCAGTCTATAAGCAACTGAACCTACTTTCTCAAGGATTTGGTATGGCCCAAAGAAACGAGGGGCAAGCTTCATGGAGCCCCGAAAAGTAACAAAAGTCTGTCGATAAGGCTGTAGTTTCAAATACACATAATCTCCTACATCGAATGAGACCTCACGCCAATGTTGATCTGCTTGACACTTCATACGATTTTGGGCAAGTAGTAGATTGTGTCGGAGTTCACGTAGAATGGCATCCCGATCACGTAGGTACTCATCCACCGCTTGGACGCGGGAGGTGTTCGGAACATAAGCCAGTAGAGTAGGTGGCGGAATGCCGTAAACCGCTTCAAACGGCGTCATTTTGGTGGAAGAATGAATCAATGTGTTATAGCTAAACTCAGCCCAAGGAATCCAATCGAGCCACTTCCGCGGTTGGTCACCTGCAAAACATCGCAAGTATTGTTCCAAGGTGCGATTTACTACCTCGGTTTGGCCGTCCGACTGTGGGTGGTAACTTGAACTCATGCAAAGCTTGGTCCCCTGCAGCTGGAATAGTGTGCGCCAAAAAGAGCTGATAAACACCTTATCCCGGTCACTAACAATTGATGTGGGAATTCCGTGAAGACGAACCACATTGGCAACAAACGCCTTAGCAACAATGAATGCAGTAAATGGGTGCTTCAAGGCTACAAAGTGAGCATACTTCGTTAATCGGTCGACGACTACCATGATGACAGTATGTCCATTGGATGGCGGTAAGCCCTCTACAAAGTCCATTGAAACATCAGTCCACATTTGAGCAGGGATGGGCAACGGTTGAAGTAATCCGGCTGGTTTCATACAATCAGTTTTGTACCGTTGGCAAGTATCACATTCCTGCAAAAATTTCTTTACTGACCGGCGCATATTAGACCACAAGAAACTCTGCTTAATGCGGGAGAGAGTTTTATGGAACCCAAAGTGCCCACCCGTTGGTGAAGAATGGCAATCAGCAATTATTTTTTCAATCAAGGGTGAGGTGGGGTTCAATAAAATTTTGTCTCTTTTAAACCATACTCCATCTCGTTGTAGTAATTTGTGGGCTGATTGAGAGGAACCTTGCTTTATTAATGTCTTATAAAATGGGTCCTGTTGGACTTCTTTTTGGAGCATTGGCCACCAATCTGCATGTGGCATAGAAATAGATAAAAAATTGAAACTCAACTACTCGTGACAAAGAATCCGCACCTTGATTTTCAGGCCCTTTTTTGTACTCAATTTCGTAATCATAACCAAGAATTTTTGGAAGCCATCGAGTTTGTGCCGGTGTAGTAATCCGTTGCTCCAACAGATATTTGAGACTTTTTTGGTCGGTGCGGACCGTAAATGGTTTCCCAAGCAGATACGAACGCCATTTCTTGATGGCCTTGATGATAGCCAACATCTCCTTCTCATAGGTAGATAACGCCAAGGCCAACCCTTTTAATGCTTCGCTGAAATACGCCACAGGCCGGTTGTTTTGGGTAAGGATTGCACCGATTCCAATTCCACTTGCATCACATTCTACCACAAATTTTTGAGAAAAATCAGGAAGGCATAGAGTGGGTGGTGATGTCAATGCCTCTTTCAATTGGGCGAAGGCTGCCTTTGCTGCCTCATTCCACTGGAATCCCTCTTTGGACAAGAGTCGGTTCAAAGGAGCCCCGATACTTCCAAAATTACGGATAAACTTTCGGTAGTAGCCTGCTAAGCCGAGAAACCCACGAACCCCTTTAGCCGTTGTTGGTATAGGCCACTCAATGACTGCTTGTATTTTAGTTGGATCCACTGCCACTCCTTGCTTGGAAATCACGTGACCCAAGTACTCAACCTGTGAAACACCAAATCGACATTTCGATTCTTTTGCAAACAAACTGTGAGCTGTTAAGATTTTTAGGACAATTTTCAAGTGTATGAGGTGATCTTCCCATGATTTTGAGTACACTAAAATGTCATCAAAGAAAACTAAAATAAATTTTCGGAGATAGGGTCGGAAAAGATCATTCATGAGACTCTGGAAGGTTGCCGGTGCATTTGTGAGACCAAATGGCATCACTACAAACTCATAATGTCCCTCATGCGTTCGAAATGCTGTTTTTGGAATGTCGTCTTCTCGTACCCGGATTTGGTGATATCCAGATCGTAAATCCAATTTGGAGAAAAATTTGGCTCCATGGAGTTCATCTAATAGCTCGTCGATCACAGGAATTAGATACTTATCCTTGACCGTTATGTCATTCAATGCTCGATAATCCACACAAAATCGCCAAGATCCATCCGCCTTCTTTACTAATAGTACTGGTGAGGAGAATGGGCTTTTACTTGGTCTGATCAACCCAGATTGTAGGAGCTCGTTCACCATTTTCTCTATCTCGGTCTTCTGGTAATAAGGATATCGATAGGGCCTCACGCTCATAGGTCCCGCATTCGGTTGCAATGGAATTTGATGGTCATGTGACCTCCTTGGAGGCAGGCAGGTGGGTGGTTCAAATACATGCGAGAATTCTGCTAGGAGGCGACCTATCGCAGGTGGGTAGGAGTTCGGTTGACTGATATCATTCGAAGGAAGTATTTGAAAAAAATACCCAGTACCTTGTAATCCATTGAATTCCTTGTCGGTTAAGGCTGCGATGTCGGCTCGTCCCAATCCTTGGAAGGTGTGGGAAATCCCTTCCACTTTGAAGTTCACGGTTAGCTTCTTATAATCCGTCTCAACAGGTCCAAGTGTCTCCAGCCATTGCACTCCCAATACCAACTGGTATGCTGCGACAGGAAGAACGTAGTAGTCGGCAATGACAGAATGACCTTGAATGGTGACGGTGAGGGCTCGACATTGTCCCGCACATTCTATCTTTTCTCAGTTAGCCACCATGACTTGAAATTTCTTGTCCTGGATTATTGGTAGCCCGAACTTGGAGACTACGGCCAGATCGATGAAGTTGTGAGTGCTGCCACCGTTTATTAATACTGTTACATTCTTGTTTCTCAACTTGCCTAGCACACGTATGGTTTGTGGATGTTGGGTACCTGTGATTGCATGAAAAGAAATCTCGGGTATGGCTTCATGAGGTGCTGTTTCCGGTTGAATGCATTCAACATCTTCAATACTCCCTTGGGGTGAATCCTCAATCATAAATAATTGTGGCCGTTCGCAACGATGGCCTGGAGTGAACTTCTCATCACAATAGTAGCATAACCCCTTCTCTCGTCGTTCTCGTGCATCTTGGTTAGTGATTCGACGGAATGTTGCTGGTGGAGTATTCAATCCTTGGTTCATGCGCTGGGTTGGTGGAGGTCCAAGCACACCTGCTGTTGGGTTTGCTGGTGATACTCTCTGTGTCGTTATGGTTGGTTGTGGACGAATTTGTTGGTTTGGTTTCTTTTGCAGTAGGTGTCGCTCCTCGACGAGTCGAGCCACTCCTATTGCATCAGCCACAGTACGCGGCTGCTTAATTTTTACGTCTATTCGAATGTCATCTCGAAGTCCTGCAATAAAACAACCAATAAGAAAAATTTCCGGCAGGTCATCAACCTGGTGGGAGAGCTTTTCAAAAGCTTCTTGATAAGCTGTTACGGTTGTAGTTTGGCGGAGTCGAGTCAGAGCTTCCGATGGATCCTCGTAGTCCGTTGGACCGAATCGGAGTAGTACCGCCTTTGTGAATTCATCCCATGTGAGTGGTCCACGAAATTTCGTCAACCATCGGTGCCATTGCAGGGCGATGCCTTCTAAATGAAAGGAGGCCAACTGAACTTGTTGGTCCGGTGCAACACTTTTGAAATCAAAGTATTGTTTTGCCTTGTAGATCCAGCCAGTTGGGTCATCTCCGTTAAATTTTGGGAAGGACAACTTAAGGTGTTGATGAGGGTGGTCATTGATAGTGTTAGAACGAGCAGTATGTGGGTGTGAGGATTCATCACGTGCAAATGGGTTGGTTTCAGAAGAGCTAGTGTTTTGGCTACGGGAGGCCCGAAGAGCTTGCAGCTCGGTTAACACCGCTTGTAAGGCAGTGTTCACTTGATCGAAGCTTGACTCGTGTCGTGCTAAGATTTCATTGACATCGTTGCGGAATTCTGCATTGGTTTTGCCGCGAGTGTCCATGGTCGGAACCTGGCTTTGATACCACTGATACAAGGAATTTGTTTACCAAAGAAGAAGAAGAGGGTTGGGAGAAGATGAGAGGAGAGTTTGTTGGATTGATAACTGAATACCCTTATTTACTTTGTTTTGACTATATTTATAGCCTTACAAATAACAGTAATGCTGAAGAGTAGGAAATAAAAAACACAACCACTTTGCCACTAATGAACTAAAACAAATAAAACAGAACTAAACCCACTAACAACTAAAAACAAGCTTGACAGAATCCCACGTTTGCCACCTCTACTAGAAGCTGCGTACTTTCATGAATGCATGGTATTCAAAGTGGCACATATCAGGATTGTGGGGAATGATTATGAAAAACGTTTCAACATGGGGATGCTCCACTTTCTTAGCAAGCAAATGAAACATTGTTTTTTAACATTTTCAATTAAAAATTATACCAGATATTCCATATTTTTTTGTTCATCATCCATATTTGTTCACTTTTTACTGCTTTGGATATCATACAATATAGATTCAGTTAGGGACCAAACCTTTTCTCTAATTGAAAGGTTTGGAAGCTTGTTTACTCTTCACCTTAATTTTATGCTTATGTGTAGTGATATGTTGTTCCTTTATTTCATCTTTTACTTAAATTGTTCTTTTTCTTCCTTGACATTTTTAAAAGATTGCTCTTTATATCAGAAAAATTACCGTATTTCCTTTTCTTTTTTTCTATTTTTTTTTGCATTTTTTATTTTTATCAATATATTCTATATCGTGAGGCAATCAAAATGAGCCAAGATTGAGCTTCCTCATTAAACTTGCAAAGTTGAGGTCTTAGATTCAATCCAGCGATCCTTTAAGCTTATGGAGCTCCAATCATGCTTGGATGACTCAACTTATGTCAATCTGATTTAAGCATAAGTAGAATGGTCTCACGAGTAATTGGCTTTATACATAATGAATTTGTGTCACTTGCAACAAGAATGAATAAGGAAAAAAAAATTGTCTGATTCTACTTGATGCCATTAGTTATTGTGTGTGCAGTGTGCTTAATAAGCCTCGAGCTCTGTAATACAATCAAGGGTTGTTGATGAACAGTGGAGCCAAAAAGAGTCGGAGAAATGGATGGGAGATCTGTTGTATGCATTTGCCGCTGGGGTGGGAAAACTGAAAGAAACAGTAACGGGGAAATTAGATACACCGGCGGTGTTGCGGAGGGTTTTGTGGTAACAAGCACAATGACATATGAATCATTTGTAGAGGAGTTACGCCAACGCTCCTCTTTGGACTTGAGTGGTAAAGTCATATATTATACCATTGAACATAACAAGCATGAACTCGTCAGGATGTATGACGATTCGGGATTTAGGGCAATGCTTCTGGTGAACAACCGCATAGCAGACATTTATGTTGAAGATGCAATGTCTGTTCGTGTACCATGCACAACTACAAGCAGTAATGGCACGAGGTAAGTCATACATATATGAAAAAGTAATACATTTATGCATCCATTACATGTAACATACGACTTATGTTACTTTGTTATCTGCATGTAAAGTAATAACTGAAGTTATTGGCAGTGCATCATCAAACTGTTATGACACTATTGGGTCCACATTGTCACCTACTCCAAATGATGCATATCACAATTCATTCCAGCACGTGGTTGAAATTACCAGTGAAGGTCAACTCTTTGAAAGTCCAGAGGATTTTAAAGATGCACTCATGCTGTTTGCACTCCGTAACCACTTTCGATTCAAGTACATGGATAATAGCCGAAAATATTATAGAGTTTTTTGCGAGGTTCAGGGTTGTTCATGGAAATTAACCGCTGGTTGTGAAGGCAATAGTGATATAGTGAGAATTAAAAGATTTATTAATGTTCATACCCACACTGGTCAAGACATTTCTGAATATAAACCTGTTATCCACTCGAAGGAAATGGGTCGAATAATTGTCAACAAGGTAAGGAAAAAGTCTGCATATCCGCCCAAAGAAATTTGCAAGGACATAGGGAGTGACTTTAACATCAGCATGACGTACATGCAAGGGTGGAGGGCTAAGGAACGTGCAAATAATATCATTGAAGGGCGTCCGGAGGATAGTTACATTTTAGTCCCTTGGCTGTGCCAACGACTATCAGAAGCAATTCCCGGGACAATCACATCTTGGGATTGCACGGACAATAGGAGAATAAAGTGAGTGTTTGTAGCTTATGGATGCTCTATACGCGGGTTCCTTGAATATTGCCGGCCAATCTTATCAATTGATGCTTATCACTTGAATGGAAATTACAAAGGCACAATGTTGGGTGCAATAGGTTATGATGCAAACGAAGGATTGTGGCCTTTGGCGTACGCTGTCGTTTCCAGTGAAAGTGATGAGGATTGGTTTTGGTTCTTAAGCAAGGTGAGGGATATTCTAGACGGTCGCACAGTGACAATCTTAACAGACAAGCATCCGAACTTGATAAGCGCAGTTAGGGAGCTTTTTGGCTCTCAATGCCACTCATGGTGTCTTCATCATCTGATGGATAATTTCTCAAGATTCATTAGTGGTAAGACAGGTTTAAGATTGAATGGTTCGGGTAAAGAAACGGCAAAACAGATGCTTAATAATATTGCATATGCTAGGACTAAAGATGAGTACGAGAATGCAATGGCCATGATGGCAGCATTTCGAGTGGAGCTACACGATTGGGTTTTGGAGAATTCACCAGAACATTGGTCAAATGCTAAGTTCCCCTCTAGGCGTTGGGATAAATTACTCATTAACCATGCAGAGTCGTTAAATGCATGGGTGCAAAAGGAGAGAATCTTTTCAATCACATGGCTCGTGGAAGAACACACGCGAAGACTATCGGATTTTTTATACAAAAAAAAATTGGACGTCGAGAAGTGGACAATCCCGGTTGGTAATCATATTGAGAAGAAAATTCAGGATTGTCAAGGTTATGCACTTGGCTTTAGTTTGATGCGTGTTTCTCGTTCTGAGTGTACAGTGTTTGAAAGAAATGGAAGATCATTCAAGGTGGTTTTGAAGCCTGAACCGTATTGTAGTTGTTTGGGATGGACCATGACCGGAATTCCTTGTTCGCATGCATGTTTTGCTATTGAAAAATACTCGTTTAATATTTATGACATGGTTGATTCATGTTTCAAGGTCGAAACACAGCAGAAATTATGCAACCATCTCATGTCTCCGGTCCCCACACATGATATGCCGGTTCCGCGTGATGAAGACGAAGGTACTTCCGGCCCCGTGGTAAGACGTCCCATTGGACGACCTCGTGTGATCAGACGGATTGAATCACAGTTCCAAAGTAAAAGGCCGGTCCATTGTTCACAATGTGGTGAAGCTGGCCATAATCGTCGAAACTGCAAGGCACCAATACCTGGTTAGGAGATGTGTGTCCGAGTTGACCGTTTGTTGGCACTAATTCAGTTTGATGTGTTTGTTCAGTTCTGATTGTGTTTGTTGGAAACATCTACTGTATTGTTATGTTGTAAAGGGTGGTGTTAATATCTGATTGTACAGAATCTGACTTTTAGAAACTGACAGTTTAGATCTGAGTGTTGCATGTCGTTTTTGTGAGAGGTATTTTTGTGGAAATTATGAACTATGATTTGTAGCGTACCAAGAATTTTGTGTACTGCTTGTGGTTAGGGATGCCAACTGGGCGGGACCCCAACACCGTGCAAAGGTTCCTCCATCACGGCTCCGACAAAGAGGGACGGAACGGGGCATTTTTTTTAAAAAAACTTTTTAGAAGAGTATTTTTGTAATTGTATTTTTTAGCTTTTACACTCTTATATGATAAGATCTTGTAATTTAAATGCATACCATTAATCAGATTTGAAGAAGTAAAAGTTATTTATTTAACTATATAAGACTAATTTTGCATGTGTATAATATATATAAAAGTAATATGATTAATATAAACGGGACGGGAGTGTCTATTCCCGTCCCGCAATCATGCGGGTTTTTACCTCTCTCTCATAATCGCTCCAAAATTATTTAGAATCCCTTAAAATCAGTTTAAACGGGACGAGATGGGTTCCTACCGGAGCGAGACAAATTGTCATCCCTACTTGTGGTGGTTATTATTATTATTATTATCAAAATTTTCGTTTATTGTGCCTAAAATTATTACCTACAATAATTGTCACTTAAAAAAGAATAATTTTGTAAATTCTATTACTATTCGTAACTTACTTAGTAGGGCTCAAATATAGAAAGCGTCTTTAATCATGTTTTCGGAAGTGTTTCTAGGTAAATTTCAGTAAGCGATTTGAAAAAATATTTAAATTTTCAAATCAACTTAACAAAACATTTGGCTAAAAGATTATGAATTATTTTGAAGATAAAATTGTAAAAAATAATGTGCCCTTCCATGTTTGAGAGTACCCCTCCATTTATATATTATTACACACCCATGAGTAATTCGAAAAAATTTCACCAGTTATAAAACACGATTTTTTATTATTATAGAAAATCATTAAATATGGAGTGTTATTAGTAGTGGGATTCTCCGATACACGAAATTCTCGTAGTATATAATACTTTTTCCACACATGCATTCGCATGAGTATCTCTGCAACTCTATTTTTCTCTCTCCCCCTCTCTCTTCCTGTCAAAGTGTTCCCCTCTCTTCACTGTAAGTTTCTGATTTAGAGCTTCCTCCTTCATGTCCAAATGAAGAACTGAAAAATAAAAAAGGACCCAAAAGAAGAATTGGTGACAGAGTTAGAATTAGGAATTCAAAATTGAAGTAGGATAAACAGGTTTATATATACAAATATATATGTACATGTACAAATATATATATATATATATATATATAGAGAGAGAGAGAGAGAGAGAGAGAGTTGAAGGCTAACAGTATTAGCAGGTGTGTTTGGAGAGGGCATTCGTGTGCGTTGATCTGTAAACCAAATCCTCTACAGCTATACAAGTCATTTCGTGAATGAGAATGCCATGGGCTCAATATAATTTGAGTTAGGCTAAAAATATAAAAATAGATTTTTAATATATATTAATATCAAATAATAGTTAATAATATTTATTTTAAATCATCCTTCTTGTATATAAATTTGTCTCTCTCTCTCTCTTTTCTTTTTCTTTTTTGTTATGTTTTGATTATGAGTTGTAACAAATTTATCAATAGCTCTTTTTTGATATTGTAGTTTATTTATTTTGCTATTTTATTTTAAAATTTTCATATCCCAATTCATATTTTCTAATAGACATATTCAATAGTATAAATAAAAATAGTCGTATACAAAATATACAGTTTTATGATAACAAATAATAATAAGATTATAAAATAAATTAAGATAAAAAAATAATAAATCTGGTGTTAGAAAAATTCGATCTAATGCTCCATCAAATTCTTTAATTTTTTTATTTCTATTTTGTAACTTTCAATAAAGTTATGAAAAAACTGTATTGGTACATTATATTTTGATTATTTGTTGGTTTGTGGTATTCGAGGGTCATGGGAAATTTTATTAGTCATTTGGGAAATTTTGTTGGTAAGATTGGAAATTGTTCCGTTTGATGTGGTGGTTTGTGTACAAGTTTGTGCAAGTACTATTAGTTTCTGTGAGGAATGAGAACAAGTTAGATGTGGCTAAATGAAATAACTTGGCCCTCCGATTATGAATTCGATATGGTTGTGATTGACAACTCTTGAGCTTCTTGTCAATCATAGGGAGAGAACCAATTCTGAACTTCAAGACCCTCTGAATACTCCTTCTCCTACCTGATTTGGAGAAGAACACCAAACTCTTATCAAAATTCACACACACTTGAAAACTCTCCGATTTGATCAAAACCTTAATTATACAAGACTTGTTTGTCATATGTTTGTGTTTTTGTTAAAATAGAACTAATTGTTTTTTATATGACTATTTTGAATAGTAATCAAAAACACTTTCGTAACAAAAATGTATTTAAAGTTTTTTTTTTCTTCCACTACAGTAGCCAAAATGCAATAAAAACACTAATATATATATATATATATATATAGGGTTGAAGTTAAACTATGATATGTTTTTAACTAAACAATTTAAAGTATTTAGATTAATTGGGCTAAAAAGTAACAGGATTTTTCTTCGTTTGCTTAAAGTCAAAAGTTTACTTTAAACTATGGATCAAATTCTTGTGCTTTGTGCCTAAAATTGTTACCTAGAATAATAGTCACTTAAAAGCATAATTTTATAAATTCCATTACTAATCCTAACCACCAAGCTAAAATTTAGAATATGTCTTTAATTTATTTTTTCTGAAGTGTTTCTAAGTAAATTTCAATTAACAATTTGAAAATTTTTTTTTTTTTAAATTTCAAATAAACTTAAAAAGAAAAGGGAAGAGATATCCCCTATTATCAATTTGCCAAATATATATTACCATATTACTGTCAATATTATTTTTAATTTATATATATTAGTTTTTTTTTGTTTGATTAACTCTCCCGATGTATTGAGAAAGACGAGAACTCTTTACCTTTCACTTTGAAAAAAAAGATGAAATACCGCAATAAATAAATAATTAGTTTGTAGACAACTATTTGTTAATTAATCATTGAGGCCACACATACAAACGTATATTAAGTAATTAACTATAGTAAATCAGAAAAAGATTTTAAATTATTTTGAAGATTAAAAAAAAAAAAAAAATGTAAATTCTGTGTGTGTAAAAGTCCTGCAAAATGTTAGGGAGGTTACCAACATTTCACAAATTACTGTGCGGAGGTAACTGCAATTTAGGGAAAGTAAGGGGTGGCAAGAGTTATAACTCTCAACATTGCTATTTCATTTCTCTCTGTGAGGAAGAAAACTGCTTCCTTCTAGGGTTTCTTCTACTGACCTTTCTGAAAAACGACGGCGAACTCTCTCTCAGTTTCCGGCGAACTCAGTTCATCTTCCTATAGGTAATCTCACTACCTCAAGTGTGTATATAAATACACACACACACACACATATATATATATATGCGAATGCATTCATAGACCTTTTACTCAAAAATGGAGATATGCTTGATTGCATTGTTATATTATATAGTTTTTTCTTCTGTCTCAGAGACTTTTACAAGAGTTTTCTCGCAAATCGGAGATGGGTTTCTTCTTGCGTGTGTAATGATGGTAAAGAATGATGCATATTGAAGAGAAGAAATTCGGGTAGCTTTAGTTATTGTGATGAATTTTCTGTGAATAAATGTGATTGATCTATTAGAACAAAATAAAATATACTCTCTCTCTAACTTCTTTGCAATTTATATCGAGTTCAAGTCCATCCACTTTGCAATTGTTAATCTTTCAAAGTTTTCAGTATTGCCACCACTTCTATATTTTAGCCCAATTAGATATTTTATTTCATCAACATAATTGACTTGTAATTTTCTTGTCCTGATAACTTTGAGTTGCAGCACACAAATTTGATTGTATTCCCATTTTTCTTTATCTGGATTTCAGGTAGTAGATTTGCACTGCTGAGATCTCAAGAAATGGGTTCTTTATAGATATATGTCAATTGCCAATTTAAGGTGATAAGGGTATTCTAGAATTCAGGAAATGAGTATGATTTCAAGCTTAAGGAATCATTTGCTTAATGGGTTATGCAGAAAAGCTGTTCCTTCTTCTGTGATAGCACTTAATGGCTGTAATTTAAATGTGGTGTCTCGACGGCACTTTACTCAAGCTGCAAGGAAAGAGGATGAAGAAGAAGTAGAGATTGATCAAAGGATGCTCCCAGCTGATTATGATCCTGCAACTTTTGATCCTACCCAGCACCGGAGTCCTCCCACAGATCGGGTTTTTAGGCTTGTAGATGAAATATCTGCACTTACATTGGTTGAAGTTGCAGAGTTATCATCTATTTTGATGAAAAAAATGGGTATGAAGGAGCCCCCAGTTGTGGGGGTCATGAAACCTGGAGCTGCTGGATTAGCTGGAATGGCAATGAAGGCACCATCGGCAGTCAAGGAAGAGAAGAAACCTGAAAAGACTGTATTCGAATTGAAATTGGAGGCATATGATGCAGCTTCGAAAATTAAGGTAATCAAGGAGGTCAGGAGTTTTACCGAATTGGGTCTCAAGGAAGCGAAGGATTTAGTGGAGAAGACACCTGCAGTGTTCAAAAAGGGAGTGTCAAAAGAAGAGGGAGAGCAAATAATTGAGAAGATGAAAGCTATTGGAGCAAAGGTCGTTATGGAATAAAAGTATGATCACTGGTACTTTGTTCCTTGCATATTTTCTGAATCTTGTTAATGTATTAGCTTTTTAGAAATTGTGCTCTTTGAACTGTGTACCTAAGTTCTTATCTTAACAGTTCGGGTTGAGTAATTTGCTAGTGGTTGTTGTCTGATGTTGTTGATCTCTCTTCACTTAGGAATCTGGAATTTTGATGAAGAATGTTCAAATAATACTCATTTTTGGGTTGACAGGGCTTTGCTTTGTTGTTTTGTCTTCACCACTATAAAGTGATTAGATCTCAAACCTAAAGGGAGGAAAATTTATATCAGACTTTATTGGTCTTTTTCCCTTTCCCCCCTGTTAAATGCGAGAACATCATATTAATCTGGTTCAAACAATAACTTTAGTACCTATCTGGGGTTGTTGTTCAAAAAACTAGAAGCACTTCTAATTTTAATTATAACTTTTAATCGTGTTTGGTAGCGTAAAATATATGCTTTTTGGTTAAAGAGATTTTTGTAGCATGAGCTTTTTGTCGAAGTTTACATGCTTTTTGGAATGTGTTTGTGTTGAGGTAAAACATAGAGAAAATCTGTGGTTTGACGAGCAGGAAAATAAAGGATGGACAACAATACAGAGTGTACAGGGGCAAGATTGGCTCATTGCAGAATGTTGGAGGAGCTAAAGCTGGTCCATGATTGGAGATGACAAAGTGGTGCCATTACAGAGAACAAGGCCAAGGTCTTGACCCAAGCTTCAAGTGAAGGTTTGGTTGAGTGCTTAACTTGCTGAATTAATAGTTAATACAAAAAGATACATGTGATTAACCAAATTTCTAATGGAGACATTTTTTAGGTCAAATTATGTATTTTGGTGGAAGAGGGAGCTATTGTCATGCTCAAAACACTTGACATATTAATATGAGAACTGACTGAACATGGACATATCTTGTTTGATGCAGTAGAAAATCTGTACAGGAACATGTACTATAAGCAAAATGTATTGAATTCTCAGATCCTTAACTTATATTTTTGAGTAATGCTGTTGAGGGAGCTCTCTCATAACAAGAGTTGTGAGCTCTCCATATTAAACTACTAAAATTGAGACAGTTTATAAATCTTTCAATTCAGTAATTAAATAAAGAGAGCTCATGATCAGCATAACTCTATTGTTTGTACCATTTGCTTGTCCTGCGTAACAGTTACATGTTTTGATTATGCAAAATCTGTCCAAAAAACAGACTTTATGCATGTTGAGGAATGTGTTCTTTAACAGAGGGCCTAGAGAAAAATCATGACGCAAAATCCTACAAAGCAGGTGCATATTACAACAGTCCGTCCATACACCATAAGCTTGTATTAGAAGCACCCAACTTTACTATTGTTTCAGTAAGTGCCTATTTGCTTTCCTCTTCCATCAGTGGTAAGTACCATCCCAACCAGCATCTGTTTTGTCACGAGTTATGTCCATCTTTCATCTCCAACACCCCATAGGCTAACTATATTATATATATATACACACACACACACACAGGGGACGGCTAACTTCCCCTCTTTTATGGGGAGGATAATCCTCTTCCCAGTTTTTAACGGACAAATATGCCCTTGTTACAACAGTATAACCCTATTATGATGAAGGTTATTTTAGTTCAATTTATAATTTTACAAGTAGTCTTTTTTTTATCACCACCATCCCCAAAAGCAACACTGCACCAAATCAATGGTGCCACCACCATCCCCACCTTCACAACCACCACCACCACCATCCCCATTCCCACAACCACAGCTACATGTATTCCGGCTATTGAACCACCACCACAATCAGTGGCGCCACCACCATCATGCTTGCTCCCACCCCCATAACCACTGTGCATTCCAGCGGTTGGGATTCAGACGTCAACAGTGGTGGCGTGGTTCATGTTGGCGGTGAGGTTCAGACGGTGAAACACGGAGGCGTGGTCTTGGCAATGGAATTGAGAGAGAACGTGGAATGATGAAATGGTGGAGAGCTTAGCCATTTTTTATTTGAAATTACAAAAATGTCCATGATTTTTATAAGAGGGCATGTTTTAATGGATCTATTTTTGTCCAATAAAAATTGGGGAGAAGCTTATCCTCCCAATGAAAGAGGGTTTTCCATTGCATATTTACTTATTTAGTATGTATAATAAACTACTACACAATACAGTCACGTTGCCTTCCAAGCTCAAGATTGCAGCTTAAGAGCCTGATTGGACTTTGTAGTCCTCCAATGTCACACCTCCCATCAATAATCGATTATTGCTGATATCGAACACTCCTGCTAGCTGGATAACCATTGCCATTTGCCACATCTCCTTCCAACACAGGGAGGTCAAGATAGCGAGTTTAACCAGCCATGTTATATGCTCAACAGCCTTCCCAGTGTTAGCTAAGACAGGCAAAGGTTCCCTCTCTCACTGACTTACTTTACCAACAAATAATTGCCATGGAGAAAGAAAAAACCACACATTCTGTTTTCCATGCAAAAACCAAACCCACTGATTGAGCATTAGTGTTCTGTTTGCATCATTTATGGCAGCAATCCCGATCTTTGTTTATTTCTTACCCATTTTCTCCAACTTTTGATAAAGGGAGACAACAAGATAGAGAAAAAAAAGAAGAGAAAAGATCAATTTATACGGTCTCCAGACACATCAGGAAACCAAACATAAGAACTAAAATAGTAAAATGTATTTCTTGGGCATAAAATTAAGTGACTGATACATTCATCTGATGTAACTCGGGGATCTCAATAGAAGGGAATTAAAGCTAAAAATATATTCTATTAACTACCAAAACTTGGAAGCATGATGCTCGTGTGGAAACACAAAGCATATCAAGAAAGGCAAAGAGCAATTTTTATGAACTATTTTTAATGCCTAAAGTGCCTCACGTTGGTGAAAAGAAGTGAAACCCCATACTTGTTGCAACAGTCTATGGCATCCCCATCTCTGATGCTACCCCCCGGTTCTGCAATAACACCAATCCCGCTTTCACATGCTTCTTCTACTGCATCTTTCCAAGCTGTTTATAAAACAACACTCCAGTTAATATAAAATATGACCATCATCAGGTTTCATTACTTACAAGGTCATTCAATTGAAGGTGGGCTGTTTATCAATCTTTTATTCTTTTCAGCAAAAACTCGTGTATGATAATTACCATACTCTCTTCACTTGTTTACTCCCTTGATAAGTTTACAGGTAGATCATCAAAAATCTAAATCACTATTACTTAAAACTGTAATAATTACCAAATGGAAAGAAGGCGTCGCTAGCTAAAGCTGCTCCTTTGACCTCATCTCCTGCTTTCCTTAAAGCTATCCTCAAACTCTCCAAACGGTTTGGCTGCCCACTCCCCATACCTAGCATACAATTATTCTGCCCAAAAAATGACTAGGATCAGAAATGATCTGTGTATTGTGCGGCGCCAAAGAATTATTTTGAAGCAGTAATTTATAATATAAAATTTGGAAATATACTGACCTTTGCAATCACAATGGCATTGCTCTTGACATGCTTCACACATAGCCATGCAAACTCTGCATCACGAAGCTCACTTTCTTGTGGAGCCTTCTCAGAAACAACATTAAATTGAATATCTTGTGGGGTTAAATCATCTGAATCCTGAGCTAACCAACCCCCACCAATTTGTCTGAGTGAGAGCTTTCCTTTCTTGTTCTTGCTCGCCTCAAGGATTCTCAAAGTCTTTGACTTTCCACGGAGGATTTCAAGCCCCTTTTTTGAATACTTGGGTGCAACCACAATCTCATAAAACATCCGAGTTTGACCATCCGTTGGGCTTCTGAACTCTCGGATTTCCTTTGCAAGAGCCTTGAAATTTAAAAAACAAAAGTGTAATAAGGATGCATGCAAGATTTAATTAAGGGTGTACAAAAAAGACCCCTGTTCTCGAAGCCCAACTCCCTGGGCTGCACCTGCACCTGACCCCTTGACGTCCTGCATGCTCTGCCCGAATGGATCCAATGTTGGGCTTTTGCGTTTTGCAGTTGGTATTGAAGGGCTCGAAACTTATTTAAAGTTGGGGGGAGGGGGAAGTAACAGTTATTTGACTGTTGGAAACTAAATGACCATTTCAGCTCACTTTTTATGTTTTTTTAAATGCAAATTTACAAAAATGCCCTCAAGACAGAAAACCTAACAGAGATAAAATAAAATAAAAAACTAGTTTATTTATCCAAATGAAACTTCAGATATTTGGAGTCAATAATTCGATAGGGTAGAACAGCTACTTTCTGATGGCACTAAAAAAAATTAAAATTCGATGTCGTCGTGCAAAATGTCTTAGTGGCTTCTCTATGGACGTAATAATCACTAAAAAAGATACTGATATCAGAAAATAAATGCAGTTAAATGGATTTGAAACATATCATTAAAAAATAAACTTTCAATAAAGAGCATGTGTGCTAAAGTTGTTGATATTATCCAGTTTCATATAAAAAGCATTTATATAAACTTTATATATTTAAACAAACTTACTTAAACTTATACATGTTATAAATGCATACATATATTAGCATGTGTATATATATATATAAAGAAGCTATTTTATAAATCAGATGGAGCACATTGCAATGAAGTTCCAGGCCTCCCCAACCCGACAAACAACAAGATATTAATGGGCCAGGCCAGACTTGAGAACTTTTGGCCCAGATTGGCCCATTATATACCCTAGGTACAATTTTTTCATTGCATCAGCTTTTACAAGTTAGTCAGGTACAACATTATATATTATGCCACGTCAAAGTACAGGGAAGAGATTTTCTGATCAAAAGGAGAAAAGTGATAATTTAATCGAATTCCCTTGCTGTTTTAGGAAATTACAGCACCGCTTGCTTACCTTGTGTGATGCAATGTGATTGGTGATATATTGAGTAAGAGCTTGATTAGAAAAAAATAATTCTGTGCCAGATCCATGAAAAAAATATCTTAAATCAACTTACCTCATCAACCTCGATATTGAAGGCTACAATACCACCAAAGGCACTCACTGGATCTGCTTTTACAGCTAACCGATAGGCATCAATGATATCATCACGTGAAGCTACCCCACAAGGATTTGTATGCTTTACAACTACACAAGTAGGCCTATTAAAGTCACACACACAGTTCCAAGCTGCATCAGCATCTAAGTAGTTATTATATGACATTTCCTACACCAAGAAGGAAAAAATTGTTAACGTTCCTCTGCAATTTCAGCATCACGGACCACTTGTACCCTATCTATGGTAGAGAACAAATTAGTGTGTACATATAATGGAATAACAAGAAGTCAACAAGAGTAACAAATGAAGAGCTCTATTATGAAAATATTCCAAGAATAAAATACTAAAAATGATCCTGTAATAGTTATGGTACTACAGCAGCAAATGCACACACATTAACATAGGCAACCAAACATGAAGAACAAATGCATTTCATTCACTTTTATCACAGCCACCCTCATTAACAAAATTGATCATTAAGTTACTAACACAAGCAAAATCATGTTTATTTATTTTTTCTTTTTTGAAAAAGTTGCTGACTTGATGGCTTCCATGCTTCTTTACAAGAGAATAAGAAAATTCTGGCAGGACTCTTCAACAGTAAGAGAATATAATTCCCTTTCAGAAGTTGCTACCTGTCTTCTGTTTCTCTTTACCTGGGACCATTTCACTTCACATCCACCTTAGCATTAAACAAGAGCAGATGTGGTTTTAAATTAGAAGTGCTCCTAACATACGGATTGTGCAACTACATTAACACTATAAAAATGCAATGTTCCATATCCTGATAACAATACATGTATCTAAATATTAAAACAAACACAACCTAACCCATATCGCAGACTCAGTTTTGATGAATGCCCTCCCTCAGTTAAGAAATGTAGTCCATAAAAAAAAAATATATATATATATATAGTAGATAAGGAAGCCTTCTTGAACAGCATATCCAAGAATGGAATAAAGTGAGCTACACTCAACATATCACTAGTTATACAACTGATGATGGAAAATTGACCTGAACAATAATTGAGGTCACAGATACTGTTACTGTCTTACCTTCCCATGGTGTTGAATAGCATTTGCAATACCACCAGCATTAACTTCTGAGAGACTCTTGTCCTTATAAACTGCAGCCCTTTGATGAGGATTTTCACCATAGCGAAGTGAATCTTTGAGTGAGAGAGGAACTGTTAAGCTGGGAGGAAACTTGTCTTCCAACAAAGAAAAACCCCGTCAATGTATGTCTAAGAGGAATTAGGAATCACATGAAATTAGATCATTGAAATTTGATTTTATAGCAAGCAGAACAAGTACTAATTTTCGAAAATATAGTATATGCTAATATGTTTTTCCTTGATACTTATTTGATATCAACTAATATCATTTTCAAATATTTGTGCTTCTATATTAAATTTTTATCATCTCATTGATTTTTTAACATGACATCAACTTTACATCATGATCACTTGCTTAAAAAAATTACATCATGATCATGTGCACTTTGTGAAACCATTTTATTAACATGAGGTTGCCACACTGATAACTTAGCTCTACTGGTATCTCCTCTACTTTTCAAGTGGGAGGTTGAAAGTTCAAGTCCCCATAAGGGACAATTGCGGGGGTGGGTGCCATGCTTAAAAAGAAATGTGTGCCTTGGTACTAATGGTCCTAAATTGAAATAAAGAGTATATGGAGCAGAGTACCTCCCCCAGTCTGTTTCCACAACCACTCCGAAACTGCAGAATCATAAGAAGCAACATGTTGAAAAGCCTTCCAGGCAAGCTTCCTTCTGAAATCTTGATCATCTTTGTCTCCTCGAAGAAATTCTAGAAGTACAGGATAGTCTTGTGAATCAACAACAACCAAGACATCCTTGTGATTCTGTTCAATATGTATGTGTTAATCAGGATCTGACATAAGGAAGAAAAAGGAACACTAAGCAATTGTTATGGACCTGTAGAACTAATTGCTACGGACCTATAAAACAGAGACATTGCCAATATGTATGTGTTCATCAGGATCTGACATAAGGAAGAAAAAGGAACACTAAGCAATTGTTATGGACCTGTAGAACTAATTGCTATGGACCTATAAAACAGAGACATATTGCCCAAGTATTATAATAAGATTATGGTTTTAATTGCCCCTGAAGTGCAATTTATGGGCTTTCTGGTTACACCAAACCACTAATTAATAAACATGAGCATTGATGTCTAGAATATGATTATGTCATTCTCTCTTTAGTTCTTTAAATTTAAATGAATTTATGAGCATTGATGTCTAGAATATGCCTGATCACCTATTACGTTGATCTCTTATTACTATAATGGAGTTCAATCAGTTGAATAATACTTAAATGATAGAATTATTATACCTTGCTAGTTATTATGGTTTGTCGATTCACAGTTTGGCTAAAAAATAGTTTTACTCTAATGTAATATGACCATATATATAAATATATATTGTTTGTTCTGACCTCAACATGTCTGCGCCTGCATCCTATTTTTTTAGATTTGTCGTGTCACCATGTCTGTACCCTATCGTGTCCTTGTCCCATGTTAGTATCCTTGCTTCTTAGTGCACAAGACATCACAAGGAAATTGCTCATTTCTTGTCAAAAGCAAAGTCAGGCAGCCCTGAGAGTCTGAGACACATCTAGTTATCTGCCACATCCACTAATGCTGCTCATCAATCTAAATGTCATCCAATTTGATGACCTTCACAACCGCCTCAATACCAGCCAGTTGAAATAACTTTATAGTTTACCCCGTGATAAATGTTTTGGCAGAAAATGAAGTCCATTTATTGGAAAATTTAAGGACTTGGATAATTGAGATTGTTTATTTTTTCAGTCAATTTTTAGTCACTAGAAGTATGTATTATCATCATGAACATATGCCAAGTGTACAAGAAAACACAGTAGAATAATTGGTCCACATACAAAAGTCAATATTTGCATTGAGATAAACAACCTTTGCAGCAGCTCTGATCATGGCAGGGCCACCAATATCAATGTTCTCTATTCCATCCTCAAATGCTATTCCATCAGTAGAGGAAACTTTGTCATAAAAGGGATACAAGTTTACCACCACTAGATCAAAGGTACCTGTAGAAGCACACTTTAGCAACAGCTATTATAGTACCAAATACAAAGAGATCAAGAGTATATTAATGCTCCGTTTGGTAGGAAGGAAGAAAATTGGATGGAAGGGAGAGAAGGGATGGATGAGACATCCCTAGGGAAGAGATAGTGTCCTTCTCTCTTTGTTTGATTGGATGGAAGAGAAGTGAAGGTAAACATCTATTTTGTTTGTTAGGAGAGAATGGAAGAGATAAGTTGCTAATAATATTGAGTTTATTTAATAATTATGAAAGGTAGCATTGTAATTTAAATTTTTTATCTTCCTTCCTCTCTTCTATCCATATTTAGAGGGATGAAAATTTGTAAAGCAGGAACAGTGACTCATCCATCCTCTTTTCTCTTCCCTCGTCTCCACTCTACCAAACGAATGAAGTTTGTTCCTTCCTTCCTACCTTCCATCCACCCCTCTTCCTTCCTTCTTACCAAACGGACCATAAGGCCACTTCTACTGTTTGGATATAGGGACTAGATTGGATAAGCTCACATAGGGTAGGAATATGTTATCCACAAGATAGTTATATGGCTCATATAAGTAACATAGCAATTCCACCAATCAGGTGGGGTTATTATATCTCTTGAACTTTTAGTCTTCTACTATTTACATAAAAATGAAGGCTGTCCCCCCATTTGTGGTCACATATCATACTTACCTTTTATTGCATCTGTGAACTTAACTCTAATTCATTATAACTATTACAACGCTGTTATTATTGGTTTTCTAGTTTTCACCTCACTCCTCGTACACGCATGTATTGAAGTACTTCCTGTTTTATCCCTCTAATATATATCTATATATACATATAATTCCTATTTCACCTGGCTAGCTTATATGTTTTTCACTATACCCTGCCTAAACATCTATTACACACCCATTAAATATGCCATTAATGGGTGTCATAAAAGTTTAGCATGTCATAGAAGTTTCTATTCAATTAATGTTATTGACTGCAACTCATAATAACTGTGCCATTACAATTATACCATCACATTTTTACTGTACACCAAATAATATCATATTTTCATACCCTCAAACGGATAATTATTTCCTATATTATGAACCACATAACATTTTACGCATGTGTACTAACTTATATGATTCCTAACACCCACTAGTATATCATTCTCTATTATACCCAAGTAAGATATGTGTGATAAATAAATAAATAAAAAAGGTCATACCCAGTGCGCAAGGCTCCCGCTTGAGCGGAGTCTGGGAGAGGTTGACGGCAAGACTTATCCCCATTTTTTGGAGAGGCCGCTCCCAAGTCTCGAACCTGTGACACATCGCTTTGGGTGAGGGCACTTGCCATCACACCAAGGTCCGACCTCTATGTGTGTGATATATATATACATACATATATATATATTCTGTTTATTACAATGCCTTCAATCATCTTCTAATCTACCATTTCCTCTCTTCATACCCCATTACCAAATGTATGTCCACTTAGACAAAGTTAACCTCAAAAAGAAAAATACTACAAAATGATTGAAAATAAAATTAGTCAATAAGTTGGTTCATATCCATCTTAATGCAACAAAACAAACATGGACTAGAAGAACAGAACATAGTAGAATGCAATTGCACAACAAAACAGCATTTGTTCCTATGCTCCAGCAATGGTGTAGTAAAACTCACAGATTCCATGCTTGCTTAAAGCTTCCATATGATGCTTTTGGTCTCTTCTAGCAAGAATACCACCATGTATGTTAGGATGTAAAGTTTTTACACGACCATCAAGCTGCAAAAGAATAAAAAATTAATTATACATAGTTATTTAAAGTAGAGGTTTCTTTATGGACCTTGCAGGGTCCTAGAGAGAACAATAAATTTCACAGTAGCACAAGAACAACATTAAGTAAAAACATAATTTTACATATATCTATAACAAAATAGAGATAAACAGCTCCCCGTCAACATGGGCATGCCAAGTGTGCATTGGATGCTCAGAGGGAGAGAGAGCTGTTCTTTTTAAATTTTTTGGAAGGGAAAATCACAGAATGACCACCCCAGAAGTTCTCTTTATTAGAAGTGCAGAATTATTTAGTCAAAAAAACAGATATCCCGTAGAAACAAAATATTCTAATGAGCTAAAACATGAACAAAGCAAGCAGCACACTGTAGAACATTGTGAAAGCAGGACCCATTCCATTGATAACCAAAAGCTTGGACACTTCCAAAAGGAGGAGCCATCTTACATTTAGAGAAGACCATAAGTTTTCCACTTTTGAAAAGCAATATGGAAAATTCTAGGATTCAATTGGAAAGGCAAATGAAGAAAGTAGTATGTAATACAGATAATTTTGTAGAATATCCACAAAGCCAAAAACACAATGGCAAATGCAAGACTTTGCGTGGAGAAATAAAAGCAATCTAAGGGTGAAATTAAAACAAAGACACAAAGTCTGATAAATGGCAAACCAAACCAATATAGGTCAGAATAGTATAAGAACCAGCTTACCATTTCCGGAAAACAAGTAAGTTGCTCCACTTTGGTTACAGACACCCCACCATTTTCCAAAGCAGATGCTGTTCCTCCGGTTGAAACAATTGTGTATCTGCAGGTTATAGAATAGGTCATTACATATAACAACTCAAAATCTCAAATTCACCTGTACAAAAATCGCACGGTAGCTAACTAAAGGACAATACCAAACCTGTCAAACAAAAAAAATTTCTGTTCATTTTAGAATATAAATATGTTGTACCATACATACTAAGAACATAAGTTAGTATGCCAACATTATTACAGAAAACAAATAATAAATTGAAATGATGACTAGTTTCATGTAAATTACCAAATTTTTATTTATTATAATTTTATTGAATGCAAATGTATCAGCATACATGCACTAAAAAATAATAAGCTACAATTACAGATTCAGTTTTTCTACAGAGCTTTGATTCAGTTTTATTAACAAGTAAGCAGATCCATTATGATTCAATTAAGTGCAAGAATAAAAAGGCAGAAAAGTTTAATTAGATCAATGTGTGTGATACACACACCACGCTACCATGACTTTGATTTATTCAGACATAATTCCTTAAATTTTTTATAAAATATATAAGGAAACAACAAGGTTGGCCTGAAAGATCCAACACCAATTAACATAATGATCCCAATATAATCTGTACTGTAGTGGAAAATCATTTAAGAAGGAAAACATATCTGATTGTTGGGATTTATTATGAAGCAATCTCAAAAAAATGCACCAAAGCATAGAGGGGAACAAAATTTCTGAAAATTCACCCTAGTTGTTGAAGTCCATTGCCAAGGAAAGCCAGATCCTTTTTGTCTGACAATGATATAAGTGCTTGCTTGTTGCCTGAAACAAAGTGATCATCTAAATCAGAGAAAACTGCGAGGGAGGGGGGGAGAAAAGGATGCAGTTAATGAAGAAATTTGCATTTAAGAACATTACAAAATAACTTCAAAAACAGAATGCTCCCACCAAGAAAGGTGGAAAAAAAGGATGGCTGGCTTCAATGCCTGACCTCTCACAAGAGGTCTCTTGGAACACCCTGTGAGTACCAAGGTCCAGCTTTTATGACCAGAGCAAGCAGTTAAAGAGGACGAACTACAAATGGCTCATCTTGAATCCAACACATTTTTAAGTGCATTTATCTTATACAACCATGAAGCTTGCCGAATTTTAACTGAGTCACCAGCCAACCTAGTTAGTAGTTAGTATTAGAAGAATTACTAAATATAAAGTAATCCTGCACTGAAGTAGTTGAAGGGGCCAAGCTGCATAAATCATTTTGGCTCATACCAAGGAGTAAACTTTCTCATATTATCTAGGGTGGTTATGTTTACAATTCTATTACTCTCAATCATTTTCCTTTTTACTTCACTTCACTTCACTTCACTTTGCAGAGAACATAGAAGTCATTTGAATATATTGATGAATTTATTTTAGATGGACAGCTTCAATTGTTAGCGTTTTACTATGATTGGATTGGTTTGTAGTTTGTGATTTTTGAAAGGAAAAGTAATGTTTACTATTGCCTGAACTTGTGATGACTTGAAATTTATTCATCAAGGCTTGTCCTATTTAATAATTATATTGTGAAATTAATGCTTAATGAAAAATTTCATTTTAGGTTCATGCTTTCTGTAAGTTTTATAAAATTTCATTTAATTTTTGTTATTTTTGCATTGATTATTGAAGATTCAACTATATTATTTTAAAGAATATATGTGTAAATGAATATGAAATTTATAGTATCAATAACATAATCTTTTTAAGTTTCTTATTCCAGATACAGTTTGAAATATATTCATTAATTTTGTCAATAACAATGAAATGTAACCAAGTTTCTTCTTTTTTTCTAAAACCTATAAAACTAAAAGTAGATGTTATTTACTATTTGTTAAATGACGCTACAGAAGAAAAATCCAGGCTCCACATGAACTTTGGTGAGACTCGTGAGACTATAATTGTTCAGTAAAGGCTGCACAAAATTAACAAAAAAAAAAACAATATAAATTTCCATAGAATGCCTCATCTCCCTTACATTATAGGATGTTAACAACCACAAAGATTGCCAACAAGACACCTCTACTTTCATATGCACGTATATTTGCATGTATATGTGTGTGTGTCAACGTGTATATATATATGTATTTAATCACCAATAATGCTGTAACAATCAATTTCATGAACTCCAATGTTGAAACAAGACAGCCCAGAGCATCTTAAATGTCAAGCCAATTACATAACCCTTAACAAGAACATTTTAAGTTTTGATTGAATATAAACTCTATCGCACATTAATCATTTTACAATTTGGGATACTGGGTATATATACACATACACATACAAAAACCCGTATACACACATAATATATATATATATATATAACGACTGATAGGTAAGATTACCAGAAGCAGAGGCCTCGGAATTGGCCTTGGGAATTGACATAGTTTCTGCCTCAGCCATGGCTTTAAGTGAAGAAAAGCTAGGGCGAAAGGATGAGGTCGACGAAGTGTGATGCAATGAAAAAGAACACTGAAAGCAGCAAAAAGGTGACAAATTTAGAGCTCCATATGAAATCGGCTATGAGAATTCGAAAATTACAAAGAGTACCAAATTGTTACAACTAAATAAGAACAAGTATATATATATATATAATCACCTGCTGGAAGCAACAACTAGTTCTCCGAGAATTGCAGAGTTGAAGAACGGCGGCACACGGAATGTGATTGTGAGCAACGACGGCGGTGGGGGTGGTGGCAGCGGCAAACTTGAGCATGTTTTGGCTCTGTTGGGGGAGTATCAGTATACTAGATAGATGCGGATGTTTTGGCTATTGCGACCCTAGTTTATTCTTTGGGCAAATTGCTCTAAAGGTTTCACTTTATTAATCACAAATTAAACTTCATGAAAAAATTCTTACTATCTTCCTTAGATTTGATTGAGTTAACTCTCACAATGCATACCATTAATTCATAAATTAAAATTTTAAAATGACCCTTCTTCTAATAAATATTAATTATTATGTACAATTTATTAATATTTATTATGTTCAAAGGTCTGATCTTACTATTTTTTTCTCATGATCTCACCATTGTTGTCAAACTTATGAGGAATCTAAGAAATACTAGGTGATGGTGGTGGTTTATTTAGGGTTTTCAGAAAATAGATTGGATCGATGGAGGCCGAATTGATCCTTGATGAAGACCATGTTTCTGAAAATTGCTTTAGGGTTTCGATTGGAAACATAAAGGGCCAACGATTTTGCTATTTAGGGTGTCGATTAGAGATGGAGAGGGACGACGATTTTGCTCTCTCTCTCTCTCTCTCTCTCTCTCTCTCTCTCTCTCTCAATGGCCTTGGTGGATTTTACTAAATTTTTTATTTTTACGTCACAGGTGTGTGTGTGTGTGTGTGTGTGTGTGTGTGTGTGTAATATACACTTCAATTTGTGATGTCTTTGTGATTTTTTTGTGTTATTAGCTTATGAGATGGTGGTGGAAAGAGACATTAAGGAGCAGCAGAAGGGGTGGAGAGTTGGTTGGGTGGTCCGATTGGGGCTCCCTGGGTCACAATGGTGAGTTTTGGAAGGAGGTCAGTGGTTGTGATGTGGCGATGGGGACTAATGGCAGCGGGGTTGGGTGGTCCAATTGGGGCTACCTAGGTCACAATGGTGAGTTTTGGAGGGGGTCAATGGTGGTGCTGTGGCGGTGGGGACTAATGGCAGCGGGGTGAGAGGGGCGGTGGTGGCAGGAGGATGCGGTAGTGCTGGTGGACGTAGGATATGTTTGTAATTAATGGTTAGGTTACTGTAAGGGTAAAATCATAACATTCAAGAGGATGGTTTTGTAAATTTACAATTTTTATTAATAAAACTAACTCTGACAGGGGTCTCAGAGTTATTTTTTAAAAAGTTTAATCTGGGAGTAATTTAAGGAAACTTCAGGGGAGATAAAGGTAATTTACTCTTTTATTATTTAGAAAAGGCTAAAGTGTAATAAACCTCACTCTGGTTTCAAAATGGTGCTCAATACTCCCCCTTTTTTTTTAGTGCAACAAACACCCTCCAACTTACAAATTGGTGTAATTTGCCCCTATTTAGATTAAAAATTGACTTTAAATGACAAAAATACCCTCACAAATAAAAATAAAAAATTGATTAATTTACTGAAAAATACCAAAAAAATGAACTTTAATTTGTCGAAAAAATTTACCCAAAAAAAAGAACTTTAATTCTACAATTTATTTCGGTATTTTTTGACAAATTAAAGTTTTTTTTTGGTATTTTTCAAAAAGAACTTTTTTGGTATTTTAATTTGTCGAAAAATATCAAAGAAATTTACAAAAAAATACCGAAATAAATTTACCGAAAAAAATTGGTGAATTAAAGTTTTTTTTTTTGAGTAAATTTTTTTGACAAATTAAAGTTCTTTTTTTTCAGTAATTTTTTTGGTATTTTTTAGTAAATTAATCAATTTTTTATTTTTATTTAAGAGGGTATTTTTGTCATTTTTAATCCAAATAGTGCCAAATAAGGGTAAATTGCACCAATTTGTTAGTTGGAAGGTGTTTGTTGCACCTAAAAAATGAGATGGGGTATTGTGCACCATTTTAAAATCAAAGGGGAGTTTATTGCACTCTAGCCTTTAGAAAACTACAAAAATAAAAATTTATTTGATTGACATTTTTCTTAAAGGATTTAAGAATAATTCAGTTACAAAGATATTCATTTTAATTATTTTAAATATTTTTATTTAGAATTTTAAAAATTATTTGAAATTAATAAGCCAAACATACATCAACGATTTGTCAAAAGACTTGTAACGATGGGATTTCCATTTTAAAAAGGTCAAATGCTTTAACACACCCGCAAAGATCCGTGGACCTCCCATGATTTCCGAAAGACCCAATCAAACATGATTTCCATATTTCTATGCCTTCCTCTTAATAATCTCTGGAGGATCAACCACAATATGATTAAGAAGAAGTGAATGACGAATAAGTATCTGGGGAACAAGAAATGGGTGAGATTTGTTGGGAAGTAGAGACGTCGATGTGAAAAGAAATTTTCAATTAGGTGTCATGAGAATTTCCTTTGAAAGGCTGTCACTCAAAAAGCATGATGGGGTTAAAGATTGATTAAGAATAATTTTGGGGTTGATCTTGTAAAAATACAACCACGGAAGAAGTTTCCCTTTTTTTTCTTCTTCTTTTTTCCTCTACTACCAATTAATTTTCATTCATAAAACCCCTGTTATACTAAAAAAATCAACCGAATCACCTCAGCCTTTAGTTTTTGGTTGAATTAAACAAAAATTTGACGTATGCATCTCACGTGATTTTTTAAGTAGTGTTTAAATTACTAGATTGTTCTTAATTCATCTGTTAAAATTTAAAAGACAAAAGTGCCCTTATATATCTCACGGGCTATACATCACCCCTATGCTACATACAACCCCATTACATTCATATACATATATATACTATTATTAAAAATACAACTTGTTTCAAATCATTCACTTTTATAATAATTCTTCTACTAATAGACTCTTTTCTCCATCTAATTCACAACTTCTCCTCATTGGACTCTCCCTCCAACTATTTGCACTCCCAACTCTTCCGATCAATTAAATTCAGGCTAGAATCAAATTTTTTCATAATTTTTTTTGCACGTTGTTATGCTTGCACTTGCATCTTTTTGCCATTAGAAAGGAATCAAGTAATTGACCTAATTTGATAATCAACTTAAATTTCACGCCAAAAATATTTTTTTCCTTATCCAGCAATCCATCTAATTTGAGAGTGAAGTTCAATTTCATGCCAAAATTAATTTTTTCCCTTTCATATAATCAATTTTTTTCCCTTATCAGGTAATGATCTAATTTGAGAATGAACTTCAATTTCAAGCCAAATCATGTAATCAATTTTTTTTCCTTATCAGGTAATCGATCTAATTTGATAATAAACTTGAATTTCACGCCAAAATCAATTTTTTTCCTTTCATATTTCTCTCTTGGGATTTTTATTTTTTTTTTCAAATTAATTTTTTTCTCTTTGTTTTTTTTTGCCCGGACTTATAACCATTACAACTCTATTCTTTCTTGTGAAACTTAAATTTCAAGCGATAATCAAGTTCAGCACCGTGTCATATCACATGCAATTAATTTTGATTTTAAAGTTTTTGATCATATTCGTTCGTTTTTGTTAATTTGTTACCCATTTGATAATTCACTAAATTAATTTATGATGGGCTTCATGACAAACCCAATATATAGTTGTATACAAGGAACAAAAATTAAATTAATGAGAGCAAGGAGCTTAAGAAAATTAAATGAAACAAATATCATAAAATTAACAGTAAATGCTTGTTTTGCAAGTTGGCCGGTTATTTTAATAGTTGAAAAAGAAATTAAGCACATACATATACATATGTACCTATTGATAAGTCATCATTAGAATTATGCTAGATTGTATATTGGTGTTCCTATATTTTCATTGTTTGTTTGCTTCTGTTAAATTTACAAAATGTTTCGATTGTAAGGTTTCATAAAATAAATAATTTTTTTCTTGAAAATTCTCACTGTCACTATTATTATTTTTTTGAATAAATTGTCATTTTTCTTAATTTTCAATAAAGAGTGATAAGACATCATTCTAACAGTTATTTGATATTTTCTTTTTATTGTTTGAAGTTTTATCTGATATTTTCTTTTTATTGTTTGAAGCTTGAAATTTATGTTTCTTAATGCCAATAATTGTCGGTCTAATTTTGATTTGGTTTCGTCTTAGCCACAGACTCAAAACTTTTCTCTGGTGATAATTTCTCAATCTCCCTCGAATTTTATTATTTAAAAAAAAATTTTGTTTTAGTTTTCTAATCATGAATTAGTGAATGCAACTATATAACTCAATGTTAACTGCGAATACAATCTGATTTTATTTTTGTGAGTGAAATTCATATTATTTAAGTGAAAATCTTTTGATCACACTCACCAAAAATGAGAAAAAATATTTTGTTATGTTTCTGTATTTTTTTGTAAACTATTTTGTTTGATACTGTTCAGAATTTTCAGCAACATTTTCCTTTAATTCCTATCAATCAGATGCCTAAAAAAACCCTTTAGGTAGCTCAATAAATAGTAAAAACATCTCTAGGCTTCAAGGATAATATCATTTCCTGAATATTTGCTTTTACGGTCTCATGTTTGAGTTCTTATACGAATTTAGTTTCTAATTTTATTTTTATTTTGTCCTCTTTATCTTGGATAGGTTGTTATTGGTGTTGAATATATCTATTGTTTTGACATTATTAATAAAGAGTTTTAGGATTAGAATTTTGCTTATTTATTTTTTATATAATTGTATGTTATGAATACTTTATTATTTAGCAAATGAACTTTCAGTATCTGTAGTGTTTTTTTATTGTATGACTTTTTGTGTATCTATAGTGCATTTTGATGGTATGTCATTATTTATTTATATATATGTAACTATTTAAGTATTATGATTATATATATGTGTTTGAAAACAGTTGATCACATTTCAATGGCATTCACCCATAGACAAGAGCAATTGAATTCATACCATAAAAAATGGTATGCAAATTTAATTCTCAAAGAAAGACAAAACAAAATTAAAGATGTAACGAATTGAAGGAAAAGAAGAAAAGGAGATGTGGGACAAGTAACTCATACATCATCTCACAAGTTAAAGAAGGTTTCATATTGTTATCAGTGTTTTGCTAAGAAATTTGAATATGAGTCTCCAACTTTTTGTTGCTCAAATTGTGATGTGATCTTAGCATCTACACTTGTCTCTGATGAGTTGTATGAGTTGTTCACATCTGAGACTGTCTTTGTAATGGAATTTTTTCAATACATAAGTAATGTCAAATATACCATGAATTACCCTCGTTGTGAATTAAAGATAGTGGTCCGTGTTTCCTCCAATTATATTTTTATGACACTGACAATGTATTACAAAATAGAATACAAATTCTAATGATGCAAAGTTAAGTGAACCTATTGTTGTGAAGTTGATAGAGATATTGACGTCAAATTCGTATGTTTAGTTTCTTCGACGGCTCAAGGACATACTTATTTTAGAGAGTCATGAAATAATCATTAAAAATGATGTTGACTTAATCAAATGATTTATAATTCATCTTCAACAGACTAAGTTGCTTCTATTTAGATAGAAGGAGCAAATCCTAACATGCGCTTAAAACGTGACATATTTGTCATTGTGCATTTCGGCAAAAGGCATAGAGTGAAATAATATTTTGAATATTATGATCCACTAAAATATCCTTTATTATTCCCATACGGCGAGATCGGATGACATCATAATATCAAGACATGTCATCAACCATACACTATGCAAGGATGTTACCTGTGAATAAGATATATTCAATCATGCCATTGCAACGGGATCTGGACAAGGTAAATCTAATTACAATAGACTATTTAAATCAAAATAAATTCTTAATTGCAATACAAGTGATGCAAAATGCTTTCAAATGTATTATTATATCTTTTAAATATTCTTAATTTTTTAAATGGTTTTAGATGATTACAAATATATGATTTTCTATCATTTATGTACTCATTTATTCAGATTTATGATATAATTTCGAGTGACATATGTAAAAGAAGTAGCATATATAACAATGTTCGATAATTGTCAATCATTAATAAATTATTCACTGGACGAGTTATTACAGTTAAAAGTTAAGGTAAAAGTTTTTCCTTTCTTACAAAAGTTACAAATAAAAAATAACTCATTTAAATCTATCAATATTTTTAAAGTAAATTTATTCTTTTTGTAAGATGATGAGAAGGATGAATTTTATAGTAAAGTGACAAGCTGTAAAGGAAAATCATTATTTTTTATGGTGACGATAAATAATAGTAAAAATAAATTGATTATGAATCATTTTGTGCCGTAACTGTCAAAGAAGTTTCACTTGAAGATGAATCATTTGAAGAATTACTGAGAGATACAAAAAGGATAAAGTGTTATGAATTTTCAAAAGGAGATCAACAGATAGTTTAGAATTGCTAGAATAGTAATATTTACTCTCTTATTGTTTATCTTTGATTTTTTGCAATAGCAAGTAAGATGTGACTGATACAAGATTTTTGTTAGAAGTGACAAATTTGATTACGGAGTTGCTCTGGAATTGATTGTTGAATGATGCTAAATCAACAGCATGGGCACTATTATTATGTGTTTGATGTTTGATTACATATTCTTTCAATGGTATATTTTTTATTTAATTAGAGGCTCTCACATGCATTGCACGTGCATTTAAACTAGTGTGTGTGTGTATATATATATAGTGATCTCTTGCTCACTGGTGAGCAAGATATTTTATCCACAACTTTTATAGTGACCATTGGATTTAATCTAACGGTCACATTTCAAATCCACTCATTTCCTTTCCCTAAAATCACAAAACCACATCCTCCCTATTTTATATTTTCTAAATTAATGGAATCAAATCCTTAGCCATTGTAAAATAAGGTAATTACCCAAAACAAAAAAAAAAATAACGGGATATTTTCTAACCTCGTGTGTCAAACCACTAATTCGCATCTTTGTCAAACTGATTTAAAATTAAAAATTTCAAGCTTTCACAAAATAGGCAAAATGGTCCGGCTAACCCCCGCACCCCCCCCCCCCCCCATGGTTTTAAAAAGGTGCAATAAACCTCCACATGTTATATTTTGGACTATATTACACCCTCACATTTGCAAAAGTGAGCAAAGTACCTCATTTTGCACAAATTCTCATTTTCTCTGACCATTTTACACTTTTCATTATTATAAAAAAATAAAGAACAATAGAGAGAAGAGATGTTTTTTTTATATTAAGTTTTTTTTTTACCTTAATAAAAAAAGAGAGGAGTTTTTTTTCGAAGGAAAAAAAATTTCAGGGAAAAAAAAACTAAAAATGCACAATTACATAATAAAAAAAAAAATTCAGATTTTTTTTTGTTTTCTGGAAAAATTTTCATTAGAAAGAGAGGGGTGTTTTTATATTAAGTTTTTTTACCTTAATAAAAGAAAGAGGAGTTTTTTTCGGAAAAAAAATTTCGGAAATAATTTCTGGGTAGAAACTAAATATGCACAATTACTTAATAAAATTTTTTGATATTTTTTTGTTTTCCAAAAATTGTTTCTTGAACTTTTCCATTAGAAAGAGAGAAAATTTATGAAAATAAAAAAAAATTTTAAAAACAAAAAAAAATCCAATTTTTTTTATTATTGTGCATATTTAGTTTTTTTTCTGGAAAATAACTCATTTTTTTATTAAGGTAAAGAAAAACTTAATATAACAAACCCCTCTCTTTCTAATGGAAAATTTTTCGGAAAACAAAAAAAAATCCAAAATTTTTTATTATGTAATTGTGCTTTTTTAATTTTTTTTTAGAAATTTTTTCCCCTGGAAAAGACTCCTCTTTTTTTATTTATTTAGGTTAAAAAAACTTCATATAAAAAAATCCCTCTTCTCTCTATTTTTCTTTATTTTTTATAATAATAGAAAAAGAGAATATATGCAAAATGGGGCACTTTACTCATTTTTGCAAAGGTGAAGATGTGATATGCTCCAAAATATATCATAGGGGGGTTTATTACACCTTTTTAAAACCATAAGGGGGATTTTTGCCCTTTTGCCCCCAAAATATTATCTTCCTCAGACAGTCTTTGTTATAATTCAAAGATAATCAATAATTTAGACCAGTAATTAGGAACTCTCCAAAAAATATTTGACAGATGAATAGTGAATTGACGATTCATAATGGAATGGGTGAGTTCCGATTTCAAGTGACTGTTTTGGGGGAAAATAGAATTTTTTTTTCTTTTTATAAATATTTAATCATAATCAAATGTGTAAATACAAAAAAAATAATTTTAAATTTAGAATAATTTACTTTCATTTGTTAACATTATATTCCAACTACTTTATATATTTTTTCAAAGGAACAAAAACAAGATTTCGGCAATTTACAAAGACAATATTTTTTTTTGGATAAAATGCTCTAACACCCCCCCAAGTTTTCGTTTATTACCCACGGAGAATACTTGTGTCTTTGACTGAGGTCAACCTCCCCTAAGTTTCGTAAACCATACCCTGACACCCCTAGTAAGAGTTAACACCCGTTAAAAACTAACGATTCAAATGATTTTACCAATTTACCCTCTTATATTTAATAATTTTGTAATTGAACTTGCTGACATAATCGATGACGTAGACCCCTCCTATACGAAATGTCCTAAATACCCTTGATTAACACTGCCCATCTTCTTCTTCCCTCAAACTCATGCCACTGCCACAGTCACAACCAAAGTTCTGCAACTCCCAACCCAAATCACCACCATTATCAAGAAAACACTCCATGTCACCACCATTTTGATTTTATTTTAGTGACCATCATAGGTGATTCTGCAACTTCCAATTCAATGGTGGATGAAGAAATGAGGAAAATAAATGAGTCAGCCAAGAAATGAGGTTAACTCATTTCCCCTCTATCCCGTCCCGGGTCATACTCCGGTGCGTCCACAGAAGAGGAAATCGCAATGCATCTTGCTCAGCAGGCGTAGCTTGGAGTGGGAGTGTCGCAGGGGGCTAGGGGTGCGCCAGAGACTGGGAGATTCAGCAACTTCCAATTCAATGGTGAATGAAAAAATGAGGGAAATAAATGAGTCAGCCAATAAATGAGGTTAACCCACTTCCCCTCTATTTGCTATCAATCCTTCTGTAGACGCCTGAAGAAATGAGCGAAATACCTTCCTATGGCGCTGAAGTGAAGAAAACTCAATAAAGATACACGAACACGATGCGGGGCATAGCATAATTGAGACCGCTGATCATTTCATAAAACATATATGCTTGAAGAAAGCCCAACCCTAATTCATAATTGGTGAGCTCGGTGTGCGCCGGTGATGAACTGAAAGTAGGGTTAGGGTTTGAAGAGTAGAAAGGGGTAAGAGGAGAATCTATGTGCTTGCGTGTGTGTGAGAGAGAGAAAACAAATAGATGGTCATGGGAAGTAGAAAGAGAGGTTGGGTTGTGGCAGCAGTGGAAGAGATTGTGGGTTGTGGCAGCGGTGGAAAGTCGTGGTTGTGGCGGTGGGTAATGTGTGTATATAGCTATATATATATTACCTTTTTATATATATATAACAGAAAACATATAATATATATATATATATATATATATATTACCTTTATATATATATATAATAGAAAACATATAATATATATATATTACCTTTCTATATATATATAACAGAAAACATATATAATATATATAAATTATAGAATCCCTAAATCTATATATATATTTTTTGCCAATATACTAGTTTATCAATAAATTATATATATAAAGCTACTGAATATAATATATATGAAGTTATATATTTTTTAATTTTAAATTATGTTTTTAATTGATAAATTTTATTATGTATGATTATATAATTTGATTTTAATATTAATTAATGTATTTAGTATTAATTAAAAATATTAATTAAAGCAAATGGGTGAGATTTAAGTAAGATGCAAAAAGGGTATAAATGTCCAACTAATTGAGGGTAAAATTGTACATTCAAACAGGAAGGGTAGTTTTGGTATTTTAACTTTTCAAATTAGTTGACTTTACAGTCAACTAACATTTGGGGTGTCAGGATATAGTTTACAAAACCTGGGGGAGGTTGACCTCAATCAAAGGCACAAGTATTCTTCGTAGGTAATAAACAGAAACCCAGGGGGGTGTTAGAGCATTTTGCCATTTTTTTTATAATTATCTTATTTTGCAATGGTTAAGGATTTTGTAACATTAATTTAGAAAATATAAAATAAAGAGGAGGTGGTTTTGTGATTTTTGGAAAGGAGATGAGTGAGTTTGAAATGTGACCATTAGAGTAAATGTGGATAAAATCTCTTGCTCACCTGATCATTACTATATAGTTTACAGAAGACCCTCGCGCACATATTTGATATATATAGGACAATGATAGATGACGTGGACCAATAGAATCTAAATCCCAATTAGGAAAGAAAGAAATTATATAATATTTTAAAAATAAAAAAGGAATTAAACTCATTTTCATTCGGGTTAATATACCATCATTCTTTATTTATGTTTGCATCAATCCATCGTTAACGCACCATCGCAATATTACAACATCGTTATCGCAACTCATCGATGACTCTCTCTCAATTTGAATCACAAACCCTATTTCGCAGACTTTGTGTTCAATCGAAACTCCATCGCAGACTATTTGTTCAATCGAAACTCTATTACAGACCTTGATTCTCGCTTTCCATTCAATCCGACAAAGGAACTTCGATTCCATTTCAATCGCAACGCACATCACAGACCTTTAGCCTCCATCTTCGGTTCCAAAGGCCTTTGGAGGTGTACCGATCATCGGATTTGAGTTGTTCAGCGTTGACGTCGAGCTTAAGGTGTGGTCATCGATGTTGGAGAGTTTTAACTGTGTAAAAATCGGATTGATGCAAGAGATTAGGGTTTCGATCAAAGTGGTAATCAAATTAAATCAATTTTAGGAAAGAAAACTGATTAGGAAATAAAGAGACTATGGTTTCGATCCAAGTGATAATCTAATTAAATTGGTTTTAGGAAACAAACCCTATTAAGAAATAAATAAATTAGGTTTCAGTTCACCTGGATTCACTTAAAGCCCTTATGTTGAGTTTGGTACGCAATAATGGAAGAAATGGAATGCCAATATTATCATTTTGGATTCATTCATTTGTTTGGTAAGAAAAACTAAAAGGAGAATGATCATTCTGCGTCATTCCTTTGGAATGAAAAAGAATAAAAATTCATTACACTATTCAACCTATGGAATGGTCATTCCATTCCCAATAAATATTAAAAAAATAAAATCTAGTTATCAAAAATAATGTAATTATCATTCTATTTCTGCATCATTTCATGTTTGAAACCAAACAATAAAATACGAATGACCATTCCATTCCATTTTCATTCTCACTTTAATAAAATACTTATTTCATTCCATTGTTACATACCAAACGTAGCATGAATGTTTTGTAAGTTTATTAACCGAGGTATTGTACCTTATGGGCACATGCATTATTTTACAATAACTCTTTTTATCTATTTAAATTTATTAAATAAACGAAGAAGATTTTAATAATTTTAAATGCAAATTGATTTAAATTTATTAAATAAACAAAGAATATTTTGATAATATTAAATGCAAATTGATGGAGCCGTTTAAATTTGTCATTATATAAAAAAAATGAGTAATAAACGGAGGTTATTTTATAGCTTCATGTAGAGGACGAATTAGGTTTGTTACCAATGGAAGAAAGAATAGTGAAGCCGAAAAATCATAGTTATGTCTGTGTGTGTATATATATATATATTATTTGTATTATATGCTTAATTGTAATTATATTTGTTTAATTGTAATTATAGTGTATATATTAACTCACATTATTAAGTATATTTCATCATTCTTACAAGTGGGAGGTAAAAGGTCCAAATTTAAAAAGGGATAATAGTTGGTGTGTGATTTTCTAGTCAATAAAAAAGTATTAAAAGAAAAAAAAAAATTTCACATCATAACAAATTAAGAGAATCGAATTTTAGTTACCGGTGTCTTTTTATTTTTTGTTTTTGGGTTCAGCTTTGGAGCAAAGCTGAAATAATAAATATATAATTTTTAAGCCTTTTAGGAGAAACACTAAAAGGCAACAACACTCGTACTAAAAATTGCCATGCAAAAGCAACACATTCTCTTGTTCATGCATAATTTACCAGTCATCCTTATTATATTTTTTTGACACTGAACCAACTGTATGCAAATTTGGGAGAATCACACCTCCCGTTAAGGTATTAATACATCCAAATTTAACTTAGATTAAAACTCTATCAAATTTCAAAGTTATACAGATTGTGCAACGTTGATTTCAATCCATATGAAATTGTTCTGTTATAGAGATAAATACTAACATATGTACAGAAAAACAATTGAGATATTCGAGAAAATTTAAAATTTGTTAGAGAGGAGTTCAATCATATTAGGCGTTAAACATGCATATCAATTACTGAATTGTATTGAAGTGTGGGCTAGCGGGCATACATAAGTGTATGAATTATTTCGAATATAAGAATAATTCTTGAGTACAAAATAATCCAATACTAAGCAAGCCACTACCCAACGGCATGAAGCATTTGGCTAAACCAAACATTTTATGTGTTCATGCGCAAGCACATTTTATGTGTTCATGCAAGCTAATACTAAACAATGAGATATGATATATATATTTTTTATCATAAAATAGTTGAATTTACCGGTACAGAATGATATCTATATATAGTATATTTTTTAAGTGCCAATGAAAACCAATTTTATTATAACTTGAAGACAGTAGTTTGTTTATGGTTGATCTCCCTTTGGTAACATTAGTGTTATCATCTCTAAATCTCTCTTGAGATTTTGGCAACAATATCTATCAAAGTAGAGATGATCCTATATTTACAAGTACTAAAATTCCACATTAAAGGCTGCCATTATTTCCTAAGCAAAATATCATTGTCATTTCACTAATTGATTCTAAGAGTAGCAATACTTTTTTACACAGAAATGATAGTTTGAAGAACTTTTCATGAGACAAAATTGCTAATTAACAAAATCTTCTATGGTAATTCAACAAAACAAAACCAAAAACATTTCTTTTATTTATTTATTATTATTTTTTGGTGTCAAGAAGAAAGAAATTCATTCATAGCAAAAGATCAAATATATGTGATTATAAAATCACAATGACCTACCTAATACAAGTATCTTTCTAAAAAAAACTGTATTTCAAACTTCCTTCTAAGCCAAATATCAAGGAGAATATTATACAAAAGTCAAAATACAACAAACTTGTAAACAACCTTCATAAATTTCAATAACAATCTCTGGTATAAAGCTTCACCACCTTATCAACTTCTTTAATTTCCTTCAATTTGTTTTCAACGGAAGGGAAGTATTCATTCAGTAGTGTTTTGAACTTGTCTTTTTCACCAGAATACACTTTGGGGCTCAACCGAGACAAATCTCCATTCAAGCTTGATGTTTGCAATCAAAATGGCCGGGAGTTGCACCTCTCAAAAGTTGTTAGCTACCCAATGCAAAGCAGCACTAACAAGCACCCACAGAGTCATATCATTGACAGAATCACACCTTTGCTAACCAATAGCAAAGTGGAGACAATTACAACTATAAACACTTCCTATGTTTTACTACAGAACATAAACATTCCAATGTTGAGAAAAAAAAAAAAATCAGTATAAATTATAGGGATGCTCACCAATAACAAATAATTATGAAATCACAATTACCGACTTGATACAAACTTTCTTCTAAACCTAGAATTAGGGGAATACCAAATCCAAAGGAAAGGGCAAAAGAAATTATAACAAATTATGTAAATATATACATGTAAACCTGTCTATACTGCACCGACCGAAAGTTCGCTTTCCAAGATTTGACTAATTGGCAAGAGCTTTAGTGAAAAATTCAGATTAAAATATACAAGGACGAAAAGTACTGAATCTAATAGCGGTCAAAAGCAAGAGGAATCGATTCCAATAGTGGTTGAATGTAATTATGGAGCGGTTGAAAGCAAAAGGGACCAAATCTAATAGCAACTAGAGCGGTCAAAAGAGACCGAATCCAATAACAATTGAAAGTGGTTCTAAAGAGATTGAAAGTGATTCTAGAGTGGTCGAGAGCAATTTTGGAGTGATCGAAGAAATGATTTCAATAGGCTAAAGACTCGGATGAAATTTAAAAGTTGAATTCAAATGTGATTGAACATGTGGCAGAAGGTGTTGAAGTAGGGAAGGCTATCTAATAACTATCGACCGATATATTTTCAGTCGTTAGGAATAAATGTTTGCACCATAAATTTATATTCCACTTAGTCACATAGGTGAATAATGAAGATGTACGTGAAAACAAAGAAAATGAGTAGTTTCACTCTCTCATTCAGAATTAATCAATCAGATTATGACAAGTAGCGCAAGCCAAAAGGCTGAAGAGAGATTTGCTTGGGCAGTATGGATTTTGAATTTGAATATATAACTTCCAAAAACAGACGAGGCTCGAAACTGCATCTCAGACCCTTGATTCTCGCTTTCAATTCAATTTGACAAAGGAACTTTGCTTCCAGTTCAATCGCAACGCATTTCGCAAACCTTCGGCCTCCATCTTCGGTTCCAAAGGCCTTTCAAAATGTACCAATCATCAGATCTGAGTTGTCTGACGTTTACACCGAGCTTAAGGCGTGGTCATCGATGCTGGAGAGCTTCAGCTGTATAAGAATCGGATTAATGTTTAATCAAAGTGGTAATAAAATTAAATCAATTTTAGGAAAGAAAACTGATTAGGAAATAAAGAGATTAGGGTTTCGATCCGAGTTCTTGTTTGGATTGACTTTTGAAAAGTAGCTTTTGATTTTTCAAACTCAAAAGTCGTTTTGGAGAGTGTTTGGATTGGTAAGGCTGAAGAACTTTGGAGTCCAAAAAGAACGTTTAAAGAAAGATGGTGGGTACCAACTTTCTCATTTAGCTTTTGCTTCTCTTTTTTTTTTATTTATGTAAAAGTCAAAGTAAAAGTTCTGCTAAACAAGACCATAATCCAATTAAATCAATTTTAGGAAACAAACCCTATTAGGAAATAAATAAATTAGGATTTTAGTTGACCCAATCCACTTAAACCCTTAATATTTTGCAAGTTTATTAAATGAGGTAATGTACCTTACGGACACATGCGTCATTTTACAATAACTATTTTTATCTATTTAAATTTATTAAATAAACATATAACATTTTGATAATTTTAAATGCAAATTGATGGAACTGTTTAAATTTGTCATTATAAGAGAAAAATAGATAGTAAATGGGGGTTATTGGAAAGTCAGGAGAATTTATGAAATTTTTTTATAGTAGTGAGTTTTTTTTAAAAAAAAATAATTTTAACGCCTTTTCTTTTTTAATAATAAATTTTGTGAAAGTGCATGACTTGTGTTAGCCATGATCAAGTTTGGACATTTAGGTGCTTGTAGCCTGAAAATTTTCAGCCCATCGATAAGAGAATAGCTCGTTAGTTAAGTTCTCTATCTTATTCTGTGAATGCAAGTTCATAAAATGTGTGGAGGTATGGCAACCTCTAACTTCAGTTTCATTTTTAGGAGTATTTTATAGCTTCACGTAGAGGATGGATTAGGTTTGTTACCAATGGAAGAAATAATAGCGAAGCCGGAAAAACATGGTTATGTCCGTGTGTGTATATATATATATTATTTGTATTATATGCTTAATTGTAATTATATTTGCTTAATTGTAATTGCAATTCTAGTGTATATATTAACTCACATTATTAAGTATATTTCATCATTCTTACAAGTGGGAGATAAAAGGTCCAAATTTTAAAAGGGTAGCTGGTGTGTTATTTTCTACTAAAAAAAAAGTATTAACGAGAATTGGATTTTCGTTACCGGTGCCTTTTTATTTTTTGTTTTAGAATGCAGTTACTTAAATTATTCATAACATATTCATGTTCTTGCTGAAATAATAAATATATAATTGTTAAGTCTTTTAGGAGAAACACTAAAAGGCAACACTCAACTAAAAATTGTCATGCAAAAATAACACATTCTCTTCTTCATGCATAATTTACCGGTCATCCTTATTATATCTTTTTTGACACTACACCAGCTATATGCAAAATTTGCTTTGGAGAATAACACCTCCCGTTAAGTTAAGGTGTCCAAATTTAACTTAGATCAAAACACTATTCAATTTTAAAGTTATTCAGATTGTGAAATGGTGATTCCAATCCTATCTCTTCAACTGCTAAGATATGTACATAAAAATAATTGAGATATTGGAGAAAATTTAAGAAGTGATAGAGAGGCATTGAATCATCTCAGGCGTTGTCCATGCACAGAAAGATAGACATTGTATCCATTTCAGAGATATCCCTTATGGCATTGAAATGTATTGAAGTGTGTGCCGGTGATCATACATATATATATACTAGTAAAATAGCATGTGCGTAGCACATGGGTAAAATCTAATTTAAAAAAAATTATAAATTAATATTTTGAATCTCAAAGTTCAATTTTTAATAAAAAATAATTTACTTAAATATATATTTTATCCTCTATTTTATTTTTATCAATTATTATCTGGTACATGAGTAATAACTAAATTATAAAATTAGTGAGTTCATTAAATATTATTTAGTTTAATTTTTTCAATTCCATTCTCTTGTTTTATTAGTAGTGTTTTTACATTATTAATATTATACTTTAGGAGTTTATGTTAGCAATGAAGTTAGAGAGATAAACAAATTTTAGAAAAAGAATAATAATTTAAATAATATTACATTTTTGAGTTTGTGTTAGGAATGAAGTTAGATAGAGAATAAATAGAATTAGAAAAGAATACTTATTTAAGATATAAGAAAATGTTATGTTTCTTTTTATTTATAGAAATAAATAATATTATAAAATTTTAAAAATGCATTATGAAAAATTAAAAAATAGTTTTATTTCATTAGTTCATTAGAAATATTATTATGTTTCTCTCTCTCTATATATATATATTGAAATAAAAAATATAATATTTTAAGAGTTTGTTTTAGGAATGAAGTTAGAGAGAGAATAAATAGAATTATAAAAATATCTACATATAAAAATTATAATATTATTTTTATTTGTATTTTTTTGAATTTTAAAAATAGAAAGATTGTGTGTTACGGATGTAGTAGTGTGAGATAAAAAATAAATAAAATTAGAAAAGCTATAAAAATAAGACTTGTAATATTATTTATGTTTTTCTTAAATAGAAAGAGTTTGTGTTAGGAATGAAGTGTGAGACAAATAATAAATAGAATTAGAGAAGAATACTTCTAACTAAACCAAATTGAGAAGGAAAAAAAGAAAGAAAGAATTTTGATTAAACTTAAATAGATGCACGTGAGAATCTTTAAATTAATTCTGATAAGAAACAAATAATATATTCTAGTGAAAGTGAAAATGGAATGCATTGCAAATATATTTGCAATTTTTATTCAATATAAATGGGTTGAAATATATAGACTTGCTCTTAATATAAATAACTCACCTCATTTTTGAGGTGATATACCCATTACATGGCAATAAATTAGGGCAATTGATCAAATGATCCTCAACAATCTAAAAGTTCAATAACAATGGACGTGCACCTCAATTTATATGTGGAAATCTTTTATAAGAATTTATTTATAAATACCATTTGAAACATTTAGATGATATAACATAATCTAAACAAGTAAATTTTAAAAAATAAATTTTTTTATAAGAATTTATTTATAAATACCATTTGAAACATTTAGATGATATAACATAATCTAACCACGCAAATTCAAAAAATATATAATTGTTTATAGTCAAATTGCATACTCAAACACCATAATTAAGAGCATACTTAAGAAACCAACATAGTAGAATACATGTAGTCTATATATAAATATGAATTAATACAAACGTATGCCTAGATAATTCATAAAACAAATAAAAAATAAAAATAAAGGTTTTGAAACCAAACATAAAAATGAATAAATAAATAAAAACAAAAATATTAATTTTAATCATAGGATAAAGGAGAACACATCTCCAAAATAACTAATATGAAAAACTACAAATCATTTCATGAAAGTTTTGTATTAAAAAATTATATATACAAAGAGAAAACAGTCAATAAAAATAATAATAATAGAGAAAGAAAGAGAGAAAGGTAATAAAAATAAATATAGAGACTAAAACTCATTAATTCAAATCTTATAAACTTCAAATCACCATGAAAAATAAAATAAAATAAAAATATCATATAAATCAAATTGATTTATTTAATTTTCTTGTGATACCCAACCAAATATTTATCAAATTAATCCAAATATTAATTTGGTAAACTTAAGAGGAAAAACTGTATATTACAATTATTACATTTACACTAAATAAATGTGAAATGGGAAATGAGGTTAATTTGTAAAACAAGGACATCAATAAAGAAAATTGATAAGCAGTCAATGTTACATTTGACAAATAAGCTATCCCATAAAACGAAATTTTATAAAGAAGACACAGTACCTTCCTCATATGCCAATTTTTATCTTTGTGTATGTCTTTAGCTGCAATTGAGGCCCTATACTTGTTTCCACCAAGCTTAGCTTTAGTAATAATGTTAATATATTATAATAGAATTTAGTGATGTTACAACACAAAAATTACACAAGAGAGAGGGTTATGATCAATTACCAAGATGCTAGAAGAATAACGTGCAAAAAAATTGTGAGAAAACATAACAATGTAAAAAATATTGTGACAAAAAAAAAAAGTGAAATTGTGACAAAAAAATGAAGAATGTAAAAAAAATAAAAAATAAAATAAAATAAATGATAAAACCATGTTAGAGTAGAGATAGAAGTGCATTTGAAAAATTATTATAAAAGTGATGTTAAAAGGAGTTGAGAGTTAGAGTAGAGATAGAAGTGCATTAGTTGAAAATTTATTATAAAAGTGATGTTAAGAGGAGTTGAGAGTGAGAGTTAGAGTAGAGATAGGAGTGCATTAGTTGAAGAATTTGCATAAAAGTGAATGATTTGAAACAATGCATTATTTCGAATATAAGAATAATTATTTGGTACAAAAATAATCAAACGTAAGTTTCTCGTCAGAATCTGTATTAAAACCAATACTTTACTACAGAGCCATTATCCAACTGGATGAAGCATTTGGGGAGAGATGAAATATATATATATATATATATATATATATCATAACTTAGAAGACAGTAGTTGGACTTACTAGTAACAAATATACACTGTGTATATATAATATAGTATTACAAAAAAAATTTAGTATGAATGCTTTAGTCTTGTCTTTGAGCCCTAGCAACTTTTTCCAAGCACCAGAACTTAACCGATTAGCTTTAACATTTCAAAAAAATTTTGTTTTAATCAAATAATTGTGCACCCAGGATGTCTAGAGTCTTTTATGCTTGAAGAAGAAAATGTTCCATAAATGCCGCAAGTTGGCAACCTTGTTTGCCATCTCCAAGTTTAGAATTCCAAGCCCTCCAAACTCAAAAGGCATACAGACAGCTCTCCAAGCCACTTTAGAGACCTGTACTCTTCATGTTGTTACCGGTCCATAGATATTTTCTCAAAACCTGATCAACCTAACCCAAGACCTATTTGGGGAGAAGAAAGGATTGTGACCAATAAAGATGGATGGGCATCAAGGTAGATTTGACAAGAGCAACTCTGTCAGCATATGAGAGATGTTTAGCAGTCCAACATCCCACTTTAGAGGTAATTTTATTGACCATTGTCTTACAATCCCTTGCACAGATAGTTGTGGATGTGAGTGGAAGGCCTAGGTAAAAAACTGGGAGGGTACCACTCTCAAAACCAAGAAGGTGCAAAATACTAGACCTCTCATTAGGTTGTACACCAGAGAAGAAAACTAGACTTTTGCTTGAATTAATGCTAAGACCAGAGCATATAGTAAACATATGCAGTACTTGTTGAAGAACATTGACAGAGGCAGCACTACCGAAAGAGAACATGGAGACATCATTCGCAAAAATGATGTGAGTGAGGGCAAGTTTGCTACACAGCTAATGAAATTTGAAAGAAGGAGATACAGCAATGATGACATTAACAATTGAAGTGAAGACTTCCATAGCAATGACAAACAAAAGAGAGGAGATGGGATCGCCCTGCCTGATACCTCGCTTGCTTTTGAAGAATCCGAACAATTCCCAATTCAGAGAAATTGAATAGGAGGCAGTTGAAATGCAAATTTTAATCCAGTGCACAAAATATGGAGGAAACTTGAGGAGGGTTAATGTGTCAAGAATGAACTGCCAATGAACAGAGTCAAAGGCTTTTTCGAGGTCAACTTTAAGAGCACATTTAGGCTGTAGGGAAGTTCTGTGATAGCCATTTAGAAGTTCATGAGCAAGCAGGCTGTTCTCATGAATACTTGTAATACCCCGCTCCAACACATGGTATAATATTGTCCGCTTTGGGCCTGAGCCCACACGGTTTTGCTCTTGAGTTTTACTCCAAAAGGCTTTATACCATTTGAAGAGAACATACTACATATAAGCACATCCCCTTTTTCACACCCAGGCGATGTGGGATTGAGCACCTCGTACCCTATCAGTGTGATAGCTTAGCCCAGTGTCTGTCTTCTCACCCGCCCACTCACACCCGTCCACAAGGGTTACTACAATCCACCCCCCTACGAGGCCCGTTGTACTCGTCGACACACTTCCGGCTGGGTTCAAGCTCTGATACCAAATGAAATACCCCCCAGAAAATTTCGCGCATGAGGTGGCCAGTCTCATACACAAAACCTGGAAGATACATACAACTGGTAGCAACAAGCATAGAATACAAAAGATATAATGAACAATTTTCTAAAAGCAGAAAAGAAAGTTCCTCTGAATTAAAATAACCGCTAACTAAACAAGTATATGTCCGGTAATACAATTTGGAAGTCCTGTAACCCAAGGACCCCTTAACCAGAATGAACAAAAGTTTTTAAATTCTAAAATTAATACCAACAATCAAAGTCTCAAAAGTTCATAGTATGACTCTTGAAGAAGACAAGTTCCTATCCTGTAACTGATGAGATGAGACGTCTGCTACAACCAAACCCTAAAACTCTATCCTCGCGATGGAACCTGTCTGAAACCTGAAATATCAACAAAGTGGGTTAAACCCACGAGCAAGTTCTATCTACTACATCCCAATCAGAGAACCAATATACATACCCTCAATATAAGGGACACAAAATAAGTTCATAGATTTAACATACAAGTTATTCTTTTATCCAGTTTCATGTTTCCAAAACAATAGTCAACATTTATAATATTCCACCCAAACCTTTATTATGCAAACGTGAACACATTCCTTACGTTCAGCAGAAATAAACATAACATACAATACTATCAAGTTTAAGCAATCCTAACATGTCACCATTTTATCCTTTGATACCTTAATAGGTATAGGTATATATACATACTGGTCATTCCCTACCTAGTTCATGTTTTCAGAAATCAAAATCATCTTATACGTTATCCCAACGAACCCTTATCACTCAACAATGAACACCTTCTTTAAGTTCAAAGTAAAGAAACATATGCATGCATTTTATTAAGTCTCGACAATCATGACAAAGCAAATATAATGTATAGTTACCTGATTAGGTATGGGCGATCCTGACACGCTGGGCAATCCTGACATGCCAAATAAAATGTATAGATACCTTATTAGGTATGGGCGATCCTGACATGCCAAAATAAACAGGTCCCAGGATCGAAACCTGACTCTGATACCAACTGTAATACCCCGCTCCAACACATGGTATGATATTGTCCGCTTTGGGCCTGAGCCCGCACGATTTTGCTCTTGGGTTTTACTTCAAAATGCCTCATACCATTTGAAGAGAACATATTACATATAAGCACATCCCCTTTTCCACACCCAGGCGATGTGGGATTGAGCACCTCGTACCTGTCAGTGTGGTAGCTCAGCCCAGTGTCTGTCTTCGCACCCGCTCACTCACACCCGTCCACAAGGGTTACTACAATACTTCTCCCTTTAATGAAAGCATTCTGATTGGGGCTGATAAAAAAAAGGTAAAACTGGTTGGAACTGTATAGCAAGAAGTTTAGAGATACACTTGTAAATGAGATTACAGTGGGAGATGGGCCTAAAATCATCGACTGAGGACGGATTGGGAACTTTGGGCACAAGAGAGATGACAGAGCAATTAACCTGTTGGGTAATTTACCAGTGACAAAGAAGTCCTTAACAATAGCAATGACATTATTGTTAATAATTGGCCAAACGTGCTTGAAGAAACAGGAGGAGTATCCATCTGGACCAAGGCTTTTGTTGTTAAACATACATTATTTTATCTCAATATCAGAAGGGATAGAAAAAAGAAATGTCGAGGAACTGATTTAGAAATTAATTTTACATACAGTTTTTTGATGTCAGGAAAGCATGGTGGACTTTTTATACAAGCACTTACGGATAGGATTGGAAGGTTTGACTGCACAGAAAGTAGGTGGAGAAGATTTTCATCTGCATTAGGATCTTCTTGTGGGCCCATATCCACATGTTCAGTCAAACTATCCGCATCCTTCGTGCTAGACTCACCGGAGATGTCAACCGGAGATATCGATGGTGAAGCAAGAGTGAGGGAAGTTGAGGCTTTGGGTTCCAGCATCTTGATGGTGCTCTTCAGTTGCTTGATTTCGAGTTTAAATTTATCAATCTCTGCAGCCTTCTTCCTTGCTGCGTCAAGTTGTGAAGAGATGTCATTAAGCACTTGATTCGGTGAGTTATCTTGAAAAGTTCTGTCAACATGATTAACATACATGTTCATGTCAGCAGGACTAGATGTCAATTTTGTATAAAGCAACTGCTACGACAATAATTAATCAAATTTTTTTTATTATTTGGCTAAAACACATTATACAATATGTACAAAGAGATCAATTTAAACATTGAATTTTTTATTTTTTTTTAAGACTGACGGTTTGTACTCTTCCGGGTAACCAGTTTTTTACTCAAAATAACTTGTTATTTGATATCTCATTAAAGATTTTTTTGTTGTAGTGCTAGTTTCGAACAAATTTGGAAAGTAGTCTTTTTTTTTTTTTTTTTTTGAAGATTTTCAACAACCTTTTTTTCTTTTCTTATTCTTTTTTTTTTCCTGCTGAATTCAATGCAAATAGAATCTTTTGTTTTTATATTCAATCATCTAACCACTCAAATTACTACTTATACAATATAATCTAGTCAATTTGATATTGATTTTTAATCAATTGTCTCGGGAGTTGGATTAGTGTACAAATTGTATAAACTCAAAAAGATTCATTCTAAAATATAAATAAATAAAACAAATTTGTCATCAAACAATCTTTAGATCATAACTTCAATAACTTCGTGAGATATCAATTTTGATCATATAAAAATTCAACAACAAAAGAAGTTTATAATCTTGTGAATGTTCATGACTAGTGTCAACCATGTGCAAGTTTGGACATGATATTTTGAATTGGGACATTCAAGTTAGGTGCTCGTAGCTTGAGAAATTTTAGCCTCATTGATAAAAGAATAGCTTGTTGGTTATTTTCTTTACCTTATTCGGTGAATGCAAGTTCATAACATGTGGAGGTATGACAATTTTTACTTCAAATATGCACTTTATAACAACTCCAATTTCATTGGGTAGAGGAGATCATTTTTAGGAGTATTACTAAATGGCATGCTTCCCCTTCCTCACTCCTGTATTTTATAGCTTCATGTGTAAAGGAATGATTTAGGCTTCCTTGAAAAGAAAAATGAAGAGGGAGAAAACAAAGAAAGAAAGAATAAATAGGGAAATTGGCTTTTGATTTGTTGTTTCGCACTCAACCAAGTGAAGATTATATGACATCAACAATACCAAAACATAATGTTTACATTTAGACACACATTTATATATTTTCTACGACTTAACAACCAAATGAGTTAAAAGACAATTTTTATAAGAAGGTGTCATTAGGCCATCTATTTTATATGGGAGATAGTATTGGACGTTAACAGAGAAACTAGGACAACGAATTTATGTAACTAGAATAGGAGTGACTAGAAAAGATAGATTTACAATTCAAAGTGTGAGAGAAAGATTAGGAATACTGCTTATTAGTGATAAAGTAAGAGAAAATAGACTTAGGTGATATAGACATATAAAGCGTAGACCCGTTTCGCATAAAAAGTAAAAGACAACGAAGTTGACTAAAACTAACATGGAATGAAGTAATTAAAAAAATTTCAAAAAATTAAATATTAGAAAAGACATGGCTTATAATATATATAGAATAGAATGGCAAAAAAAAATTCATCTAGCCCATTTTGTTAGAAAAAAAGGGGGCAAGGATGATGACGATGATTATGACAACGACGACAAGGAGAACATCTATAATGCACCTAATATAAATACATTGGTGAATCTCATCTATGTGTGTTTAATACATACGGAAAAACTCATTACGCGTGTACAACACGTACGATCCAAATTTATCCGATATATTTACATCGAACGTAACATAGATGTTCTCCACAGACGAGAAAGACGAGGCCCTAAACAGAACTAAATGAGGCCAAGCCACCCCAAATCAGGATGGATCACCTGTTTTCCCAGGGCCTCAACTGGGGAGACTGAAAAGAGTTTTATAATGGTCATGGTCAATCTCATTCCTCCATAACCAATGGACCTTCTAGGAAAAAGGGGCCTTAGGATTCTCAAACCCAGTGTTCCAACTTCCAATACCACTCCAACATGTCCATTACTTGGACTAGCCCACCTAAAAATAGGACATAATAAACCTTGAGGTTCACTAGGCTGTCAAAGAAGACATATTCACCACCTTTTGTTTGGCTAGTTGGATTGGGCTCAGCCCATTTAGAGAACTAATTGAAGCCCCTTAGCCGAAGGGTTCTTCAATTAAAGTTGATGATTATTGAGCCAAAGTTTACCGCAAATTGAACAGAATTAATTTGTTCCAACAATCCCCTTATTGTGAAATCTCCCATCCCAAGCTCTCTCTAATCAACTTTCTAAAATAAGGTGGAATTTGTCATCTAAAGGTAATTTCAATCATATATCTATGATTATGTGTATGTGTGTCAATATATATAGCTTATATCTATATTACATTTAAACTTAGTATAATAAGACAAAAAAATAATTTAAATGGTTAAAAGTTATTAAAAAATTAATTATATTATTTAAAATGTCTTTACCTATCTTCAGTTCAAAATAATTTTATCTAAGATCATGATTAAGGCTACATAATTATGTCGTAAATATAGATACACACTAGTTTGTGTGTGTGTGTATATATATAAGAGCTAGATTCAAGTCTGATATGATTGAGGAGAGCATGTTCTATCACATGCTTGAGAATTTCTTTTTTTTTTTTTTTTTTTTCTAATCACATGCATAGATATGGATAGTTCAAAGATTCAACAGAATTTTATTAACCAACTTGGTAGCACATATATATACATATATATATATATATATATAGTCAGAGGTATAAAAGGCATCTTGAGTGGTTGTAGTCAGTCAGAGCAATCTTTATATATAAATCACTCATATTTTCTCCCACTTTGACCAGAGAAAGTGCCAATGAACTTTCAATATTATCTTTTAAGAGCATAGTCCTACAAAAATATTGTACTGCCCTTGGAAAGTGTGTTTGTTTAAAGTTAAATACTGCACCTTACAGCCTGTTACAAAGTATTTTTGTCCTTCTGACATTTTCTACTTAATACCCAATATCTGGTTCATTAATTGATTATTCCATAATTGGTTAAATCTAAGAGTATAAAACTATAATTGATAAAGCCACACACTCTCTCTCTAAAACTATATATATATATATTGTTTATATAATACATTATGACTACATGTTATATCCATATATCATGGAAACCACCATAGAATCATCAACTATGCCATATGTTTGTATAATTAGTTGACTGTAGCCAAATGATTTCTTTTTAATTACATGAGCTATAAATCCCATGTGTAAGTATACACTTGATAGCAGTGATGCCATCAAAAAAGATTTTTTTTTCTCCCATAGAGAGACTTAAATTTTAAGTAATATTACATAAGATTTATAAGATTTTAAATGTGTAGATCTATAATGTTAAATGATTTTTTTTTTCTTCACTAGTATAACAGTGACATATGAGAATGTTCCTCAAAAAATATAAATGTGTGCACTTGGTAATCATCTATACTTTAGGATGCTTGAGGTCAAGGGACAGTTTGATTAGCTTATTTCTTCCTTGATTTAAAATATTCTATTTTCTAGAAATATTTCACACACTTTTTAATTCTTACATATTTTTGGACCCTATTTGCTGTATCTTCAATTCTTCATTCATTCAAACTTTATTTCTTTCTTCTTTTATTTTATAAGAAATATCAAAAATTTTGCATTTTTTTTCCTTTTTACTATTCAAATATATGATTAATATTACAACTGCAAATTAGTGAAAATTCAGTGCTCATGAACCATGTGATGATATTTGCTAAAGGTTTGGTTCGTATTTGTTTATTAAATAAGTATGTCTGCGATCTATCCGCTATAAATCTATCGAATAATAAAATGTATTATGCCTATTTAACACGTACAAATCCAAATTTATCCGATGTATTATAAATTTTCATGTGAACTTGACCATGAAGTCTATTATTGTATGATAAATTCAGATCTCCAAAATGTCTTGATTAGATTGCACAAACCATTTCTTCTTCATCTTCTCTCTCTGTACTCAAACGAGAGTTACAAATACTAACTCTCTCTAATCTCTCTTTTTTGCTTCGCCTCTCTTTCTCTCCACCACCCCTCTATGCCACAAACTTAAAGAAAAAAAATCCTACCACCACCCCTCTAAAATAACAACCCTCGCCCCGGCCACTAATAACCTAATCTCTGTTGTCGCGTATGTCCTCCCATTCATTAACAACCTCTAGTATGGGTGTTTCTTGTTTGTCCAATACTTGACCCTGGCCATGGCCCTCGAACCCATCCTCCCTCTCCTGAGCGTCCACAAGCTTCGTCGCCTTCTTCGGGCGCCACTTGGGTGTGGTTAGGAACGTCGCACTCAACCACTACATTAGGTTCAATGCCATGTAGGTGGTGATGCTCGACGTGCTCTTGGTGGCGGCTCTTTTGCACTATAATTCTTCTATTTTTTGGGATTTATGAAACTACAATGACAAACTCTAGTGTGTTCTTTACCTGTGTGTGTGAGAGAGAGAAAGATGAGAGAGAAGAGAAATAACTTTTTTGAAGTGTTGTAGGCAGGGGTAGTTTGGTTCAATTACTAATGGTTTGAAAGGTGATTTTATTTGATTGATGAGGTTAATTTTGTAAATGTGTTACACACGAGGGTAGTTTAGGCATTTAAAATTTGTATTTGAACTAACTTTAAGAGAACTCGTCAACATTAAGTTAACCAAACTTTAGAAGAGATTTACAATGATATTTTAAAAACTTTAATTGGTTGGTAATAAAAATTAGAATAATGATATTCTGTCCGATTGGACTTAGTCCGATATTTTTTTTATGTGAGTGGGGTGGTAGGTCTCACCACATGATGTCATGATGATGTCATGTGTAGGGCCCACCATCCTACTCACATAAAACAAAAATCGGACTAAGTCCGATCCTGTCTATCATTACTCTAAAAATTAAAGTTTTATATTTTTGGTAGACCTTAAAGTTGTTTTCTAAATTTTAGAGACTCGAAAACAAAAAACTTCTCCATACAAAAAGTACAAAAAGTAATACATTTATCTTAGGACAAATGAACTAAGTTGTTCAGAAATAGTTTGGGTTTAGCTCAAGCTCTTTTGTTAAACAATTGAGCCAAATCAGAGTTCAATTTCTAAGCTCATTTAGTGAAGGAGTCGATTCTGAATAATATTGGTTCTACTCATGTAAATTCATAAACATGTTCATGAATGCACGTAGCCTCATATAAATTCATGAATAAGCCAAAATATTCTTGAACACAAGTTAAAATCGGATCAGAATAATTTTCTTATTGAACAAGTCGAGTCGGAACTTTTTAAAATCTTAATAATCTGTATTATAACTTAACTTTTTAAACTCGTAACGAATCTCCCGTTAAACTTGAGTTGAACCAAAAACGAACGGCCCAAACGAACTCAAACTCAATTGATTCGCAACGCTAATTTAACATCCTCCACATCGTACCTAATCTTGATCTTTGTATGATTGAACTTGATTTGCAATTCCACAGATCTAGAACTGACATAAAGACGACCATAGTAGTAGCCTTTCGTTTCCTGGTCTTGAATCTGGATATAGACTGACATGAGCCACACCACATCTAAACCATGTCCATGTGCTCTCTCTCTCGAGCCTGGGCTCTGGGCACCACGTGATGCGTCTGTAGACCTTCACATATATAGCACGGCATAGGACCCACACCTATTGACTTACCATTCCTGTCTTCTACACAGACTATAAAATACTAATTTGCTAACAGAGATTCGTGGGGTCTACAGCTGACCAGTAAATCCATTTATGATAGGAATTCAACCCGAGTCCTACAGTGTACTACTGTATTCTAGCGGACAGTTGAGATCAAACTACACGAGAATGTAAATTTGATTTGAACCGTCCACTGTTTATAACTTGGTACATTTCTTTAGATATACTGTACAAAGTTGAGTTTCAATGTTTAGTACTAAGATCTAATGGGACAATACGAGTGAGTGACTGACTTGGCAATATATATATATATATATATAATATATACTCACAAGAGGCGATATTTGTACATTACTTTTTAACAAATACACTTTACTTTTAAAAAAAATTATATTATTATCCTTAATTTCAAAATTAAGAGAATTGAAAATAATGATACTTTTGTCATTTTATTTAGAAAAATAAAAAAATTTAAAATAAAGTTATTTATGAAAAATGGAGTGTCTATATCACCCACCTTATATATTACAGTATCACTATTATGTACTAACATTCAACTCTGATTATGACAAATAAAAGCTTAGAGCATTCGATATAGAAATTTTTATACTGGATGTAGCGAGAATAAAAGGATGGTATGAAGCTTGCTCAAATGTGGACACCATATGTTTTTAGTTTGTAGGCTTGTTTTTTTTAATCTCTCTCCTCTTTCTTCTATTGGCTCTCCCTCTCCCTCTAATTAGAATTGGATTGAAATTAAATTGTCATTCGTGTGTTTCTAACAAATTGGATTTGAAAGGAAAAAAACTACTTTTTTTCTTTCAATTTAGATGTAAAATAAGATTTGGAATAAAAATAATATTATACTATCTATTTCTTGTTAAAATAATAAATAAATTATTTTAAATATGATTATATATATCAAATTATAAAATGAGTTAATAATGTAACATATAATTATTTTGCGAGAAGCAAATAAATGAAAATAATATTTTATTTATAACCAATATGAAAATTATTTTTTAAAAAAAAATTAAAAAATAAATATAAAGAGCCACCATACCGGATGTAGGGGTGCATACGGTGCGGTTCTTGGTGGAACCAGAATTGGAATCGTTGAGTTTCAATTCCGATTCGGTTTAGTTCTGGTTCTTTGCGGTTCCAGTTCTCCAACGATTCTTTGTCAACCTTTTTTTTTTTAAAACATTGACAAAATATACATTCATACTTGTGCACCCCTAGTTATGACAATAGATTAAAAGCTTTTAGTATTTATTTATATATTTTATATTATATAAATATAAAGAAAATTAGAACTTAGAAGCTAAATGTATTGATCTATATATTATATACTTTATACTTTATATATAAATTAAAGACTATAATTTAGAAGGTATTAATATTTATTTATATATTATATATTTTATATATATATATATATAGAACACTATAATTTAAAAGTTATTATAATTCATTTATATATTATATATTATATATAAATATAATTTTTAACTATTCCGATTCATTGACTTGGAATCGAAACCGTAGTGAATGATTCATAAAATTTGGAATTGGAATCGAAACCATATATAGTTAACGGTTCGGTTTCATTAAACTATGGTTTCGATTTCACCGATTCTTTGTGCATCTTTAATCGAATGGACTAGGCTTTCTATAATTGTAGAGAGTTACGTTAGTCGAAAAATATTGACGTGACTTCTCATAATTCAAATATAGGAAGGGAATGACACGGGATGCACTTAGAGCATAAAAATGAATAGCCACGTCAACACACATTGATAAAGTATATTAAAGTGGTGTGCAGTTAACTCTCTTGATATTTACTTTATTATTTTAGTTTATAGATAATTTTATATTAAAAATATAGCAATCATGATACTGTTATAAAGGAAAAAATATTACTCCATTTTTTATTAAATCTCATTTTAATACTGTTTTTGGATCCGGTTGGCGAAGTTCTAAGGTGGAAGTTGGGCTAATCATAACTTCATATATTATACTTTTATGATAAATTAAATTTAAGGTCAGTAAATTTATTTATGATACCACCGGCCTCTGTGGCCGAGTGGTACATCACCTTTTCATAAGAAAGGTGCAGGATCGAAGGAGGTCACCATGAAAAAAAAAAAAAAAAAAATTAATTTATGATATAGGAATATAAAATGATGTGTGTATACATTATTGAAATTCGACATTGATGGTTTTAGAAGTGAGTGGGACCCAGCTGTAACGATGATAATACACCAATTGATACTGTCAATTCTGAATATTTTCCAGTCAAATTATTACTGAGAGCTTGCTCTGACAAAACCACAGGAATACAATGCTAGCAATATCACTTTCTTTAATAAAATTTTCTTTTAAAGTCGACCATGCCATTCCTTTAATAAGGTATTAATCATGTCAAGAATCACTTGGAAATGTTTGAAATAATCAATATGAATAATATTAATAGAAATCTCATATGTTATCTCTCTTATTTGAGAAATTAGAAAAAAGGGTTTAAAATTTTAGTATGATTTTAAAAAAAAAATTTATGTTATATTTTGAACCATATCATACCCTTATCTTTGTAAAAGTTAACAAATGATTTACTTTTTGCACATATTCTCATTTATATGACCATTTACCCTTTTTATTATTATAAAAAAAATAAAGAAATTAGAGAAAAGATAGGTTTTTTTATATTAAGTTTTTTCACCTTAATAAAAAAAGAGACATTTTTTTCTCAAGGAAAAAAAACTAAAAATGCACAATTACATAATAAATTTTATTTATTTTTTAATTTTGTTTTAAAAAAATTTTCTATTAAAAAGAGGGTTTTTTAATATCAAGTTTTTTTTTTACCTTAAAAAAATTAGGAAGTTTTTTGCCTGGAAAAAAATTTCGGGAAAAAAAACTAAATATGTACAATTACTTAATAAAAATTTTCGTTTTTTCCTTTGTTTTTCAAAAATTGTTTCATGAACTTTTTTCATTACAAAGAGAGAGAGAGAGAATTTATGAAAATAAAATAATTTTCAAAAAAACAAAAAAAATATGAAAATTTTTATTATTGTGCATGAAAAATTTTTGGAAAAAAAAATTCAAAATTTTTTATTATGTAATTGTGCATTTTGAGTTTTTTTTTCCCAAAAAAACTCATCTTTTTCTTTTATTAAGGTAAAAAAAAACTTAATTAAAAAAATCCTTCTACTCTCTATGTTTTAATTTTTAATAATAATGAAAATGATAAAATAGTCATAGAAATGAAAAATATTTGCAAAAAGTGGTATTTTGCTCACTTTTACAAATGTGAGATTGTGATATGGTCCAAAATATAACATATGGAAAATTTATTGCACATTTTTAAAACCATAGAGGTGGTTTTGAGTCCTTTTGCCCAAAAATTATTACATGATTTCGGAATCATTAGTTTCGATCAATCACAAACTTGACACGCAAACAAAAAAATAAAATAAAACTAATACATTTACGTGTAATTGACTGGAACCACATGATCCCGAAACCATGTAATAATTTCTTCTCTTATTCCAATTTTCTTTCTTTCTGCTCCATCTTCTCTTTTGTTTTATAGGTGATTCTTTTTTTTTTCAATCTCTCTTTCTAATCTAGTTTATGATTTACAAAGACTCGTAACCTTCGAAGCAAAAGGTGTTGGATTCTTGGAACAAGGAATGCTGCATTAACGAAGTAAGGGGTTTTGTATTTTTGAGGCACAGGTATTGCGTCGTTTTTCTTTGTAAAATGGTGTTGCATCTTGAAGTATTTTTAAAGTAAATACGTTGCATTTTTAGAGCAAAGATATTACATTTTCAAAGGATGTCGTGGATGAAAACAGAGAGTATGAAAATATTTGAGTAAAACAATAAACATATAACTAAAAAGACAAATATTACTTATTTACTATTTTTGAAAAGAACGAAAAAAGAGCCACGTCCTTTGGAGTGGTTAGTGATGATTTTGTAGTACTTGCTAAAGCTGAAAATAAACCAAATCAAACTTGAATATATTTGAGCTCAACTTATTCGTTTATGAGTTCAACTCAGCCTCAATTTGAGATCGTGATGAGCACGAAAAATTGAACTCAAGTTTGACTTATTATTTTGAAAAGTTCAGGGTTTATTTAATAATAAAAATCATTCGAGATTGATTTGAGTTCGTGTTCAAAATCATTTTAACTTGTTCGTAAACTTGATTCTATACAAGTCTATATTCACGAACATGCATGTTCGTGAACTTACATTCATGATTCTATACAAGTCTATATTTATGAACGTGTTTAATAGTCTTGTTTACGAACATACATGAATATACACAAGCTTATGTTCACGAGTTTTTACGAGTTCGACTCATTTGTTTAATGAACAATCTCAAAGACGAGTCTTAAAAGAGTCTAGCTCATCTATTAATGAACAATTCGATTCATTTACGGACCTGACAATTGTCCAATTTAGACATAAATGTACCGAAAAAATGTGTATATGAGAGGATTGAAATCCCCGTGAGAGAAGATTTCTAATTCGATTCCTTTTTTTATAGATTAGTCCCATGAAATTTTTCTGAATTGACGTGGGACACAAACATGTATCTCAAGAGATTAGTTTTATGACTTTATCCACACAAAAAAAAAAAAAAAGTATTTGTTTCCGAGAGATTAGTTTTATCCAAGACGATGATACTCCATACTTGTACACAAACAGTCATTACATTGTGCAATGGCAAAATATTTGAATTGACAAAGAATGTGAATTTGAATTTCAAAACTGAAAATTTATATAAAATATTACTAAAAATTAAGTATATTTTTAATAAATGGAACATACAGTGAATGATGTAATAATATATGTATATATTGCTTAGTTGAAGGTATTGTTGCGATAGATGCTTCTATATATAACTAGTGTTGTTAAAGTTCATTTAATATTGCAGTTAAACTGTGAAAGTAGCTGTTGTTGTTCTGACAACTGAGCCATTTATATGGTTATAATATAATATTGTAATTAAATATATTTCTTTGTTTTTGTCAAAGTCACTTTCACATGAGATCTTGGTTTCGGTTAAACCAAAGTTGTATTCTCTGTGGTCAATACAGAAGGTCCAACACTGCCATATTAACTAAAAAAACATTTAAACCACCATTCCCAAGTTGCATATGGTGCCCAATGCACAAAAATATATTAATTTGAATTAATAAATTTAGTTTATTTTTTGGCCATGACCTAAGGTCCAAAAGCTCATACTAATTAAAAGTTTTTTTAAACCTTAGTACACATGAAGGGAAAAAAAATATATACTAATTTGGATATATATGATTACTGGTATGAAAAGAATCCAAGAATTTGACCAAATGATAAGACTTTCAACATGGTAGAAAATTGTAAATGAATATCAACTTCCAAGTCCCTCAATTATCACTATGTGCAGGAAAAAAAAAACATTTGTTAGTACTTAATATTGGTCATGTTTATTTGTTATGTTTTTTAAGGAAAAAAATTACAAACAAACTTAAAAAGATATATTCTTTTATGTAATGTAGTTGTGATTAGAAATTTTTTATTTTCTTTGAAAAAAAAAAACTCATATACTCATTTGTCTTCGTAGACTTAAACTATTATTTCACTTTAGAAGTTAAGAAAATACCACTAAATTATAATTTTTAAAATTTGTCTCCTCTTAGCATAGATATTACTTTACTCAAGTGTTGTTATTAAAAAAAATTTCTTTTTACTTTGACAAGAAACACTCACACATTTACTTTATTTCTACAAGACATGAACTTTCAACCTTCAAATGCAAAAAACGAAAAAGTACTACTAGACCACAACATTTGGTGATAAGTGTTGTTATTAAATTGAAACTCAGCATTTTGTACATGTAAATTAACATTAGTTTGTTCATCTCTTGGGACGGTCTGTTGCAGATCATTCAAAGTTGGTGAGTGGGTTGATTATTCGTTACAAAAAAATTTAAAAAATAGGTTTTCTTTAATTTTAAAACAATTAAATTATTACCCAACTCAATTTAATCTAGAAACTTCCCTTAAAATTTCAATCTACTTTTAGAGTTCCACATTAAAGAGTTGGGAGTATACATTAGATAACAAGGAAAACCTACAAAAGAATCCATAGTGAAAATTTTTACTTCACCATATTCTAAATGTCTAATGAACCTAATTTATATGAATCCTTAGATGACTTTTTTTAATATTATATGTCCTTTAAGTGGCTCCAAAATTTTAAATAGATATTTGTTAATCCGTTTTGTATTTTCTTAACAATACAAAACACTAAAAATTATAAGTGAAGATAAGATGACATCACTTGACATCGACGTAAATATGTCTATTGGTTACTTTCTTTCCTATTGTTCTTTCAGCGTATTTAGTTTCCGTGAGTAACATTACTTAATTTCAAAACTTGTCTTCTAAAAACTTTAATTATTAATAAATTCGAGCAAAATTTACAATTTTTTTTTAATTCAATAAATTTCTTTTCTTTTTATTTAGGACTCATTTGACAACTGAAAATGTTTTGTATTTCTGTTTTTATCGGAGACAGAAACAACGTTTTTATTGTGAAGTGTGTTTAATAGTGATTGGTAACATGTTTAGTAATGTAAAATTTGTTTTAAGATTTTTGAAAATAAAATAATTAGTATAGTGAAAGTTATCACCGAATAAATAATCGAATATGGTAAAACAGTCTTACAAGATTGAAAAATAAAATGACACTAAAGTTTTTTTTTTTGGGTTACTGTTCAATGCTACATTGTTGTTGCTATTGTGCAAAAATATTTGAAAACACTAATTTATGTTTTCAATTTAAACCTCTTTTTGACAACAAAAACACGGCACCATTCAAATCACAACAAAACTAATCAAACACATTTTAGTGTTTTGATTCGCAAGTACACCACCAGCAACAAAAAAAAAACAAAAAAAACACAAATCAAAATGGTCTGCCAAACGGCCCTTAGTAAAAAACACACAAATCAAAATGGTCTGCCAAACGGCCCTTAGTAAAAAACACACAAATCAAAATGGTCAGCCAAATGGGCCCTTAGTAAGTTATTTCTGAAACTTCAAAACAAAAACAAAACAAAAAAATGAACAGTGTTTTTGGGAAATTTTTTATGTGTCTGACATTTGTTCTCAACTAATTGGGACATAGTTTCACGCTCCCTATTGTCGCGTGAGCATATCACGCTCTTATTTCATATTTAGGATACGACACTTTTGACTATTCACCGCCCATTATATAAAGAGAGAGTTGGACACAAACACACACACACACACTCACTCTCTCTCTCTCTTTCTCTCACCCTCCTCTCTTTTGCTTATTGTTGTGGTTATACTACCGTAGCATTCTAGAGAGGGAATATGACACAAATGGGACTCCCCTGGTGGCCAAAGAACACTCCCACAACCAATTGCGGTGGCGCCACCACCGGCTCCGCCAAGGCAACCACCACTACTTCTACCTGTCATGAAGATGTTAGTACTTCATCAGTAGCACCCAACTCATCATGTTGCTGCCTATCAAAACTGGTGAAAAAGCTGAAGAAACACAGCCGAATGCTGCGCAAAACGACTCAACAATCGTCGTTTCAATGCCGGTACGACCCACTCAGCTATTCTCTCAACTTCGACACAAGTGGGTGTGGAAGCTTATTAGATGAAGACTACTATCAGTTCTATGCCTTCACTTCAAGGTTCGTCGCCAACCCAAGAACTGCTAATTGTCCAAGATTGGTCGCCTCTTCTCACTAGATCAAATCAAATTTGTACTACAAATAATTAACTAGCTCTACACATATATATAATTAAATGAGGTTTTGTTTTAATATTGTACTAGTAAATTAGATTTGTTCTGCTTCTTTTTGTTCAAGTCTCTGTTGCTGATCCCTTCAAGTTTAGTTTCATTAATGGCTAATATATATACATACATTATATATGTACGCTAGTATCTTTCGCATCCACCCACAATCTCACCACAATCCGAGAGTGAATTATGAAGTATTATAAGTGGTTGGACACTAAAATAAAATTAAGAAAAAATATAATTTTATAAAAAGCGTTTTATGTTTTACAGTACTTCAAAATCAATTTGAAGCAAACCAAATAGAACCCAAGTTTGTTTTTGTTTAGTTAATATATATATATATATATATATATATATATGTTTGTTTATATATATTGTGTGTGTGAGAGAGAAGCGCAGAGAGACAGAGATTCTTACATGATGAATCATGGGGTATGGGTTCAATTGTACTTTGGTGATGGTCTGATTTGACGCTTTACATCACCCCATATTTTAGTTTCACACTTGCAGGGAAAAGCACTACTACTTTTATCCAGTAAATTCGGGTACGATCTCAAGTGGTTATTATTCTCCGCACTCTGTTTAAATTCCAATACTGCCTTACCGGACTTCTATTGAACCAATGTTGTATTATCTGAGGGCTTTTTAGTAATGTCACATCAATCCATTGCAAAAGCCACTAACCTAGCTTAAGTGCTTAACAATGGAGGCTAGTGTAATTTCTACTGGAGTCTTGCTTTCTAAGCCGATTTCGACCCGGACTGACAGAGACTGGTGCTTGGGTGGGGCTCACCAGTTTCCACCCATCACTGTTTCTATCATCAACCCAAGCTGAAATTGACTTTTTAAACTAGTCTCCTTTTTAAGATGATAGAGGTCCAACTAATTATATGACGAGTCAAAACTAAATTGAAAGAATAATTAAAGCAAAAGGCAAGCCAAAAAAAAATGGTATTTTATTGATAATTAAATGAGTCAAGAAAAGCTAAAAATTAGTCTATAATTCAATAGGCATACATCACAAGCATATGAGTATTGATCGTAAGTTCGTTTTCGATTCAAAATGAATTTTTTTGATCAAAACAATTCAAAAAAATGTGTTAGCAAGTCCGTTTGACCTTTCAACGGTACAAATGATCTCTATTATTCTATTGTGCTTTATTCTTGTGAAACTACTCTGAAACTACTAAGTGTACATGTCGAGCTAGTAAGCAAATTGGATTCGAACCAATAACCCTATGAATAATTCATGAATATCATATTCGATTTGTTATTAACAGGATATCCGATCTCTTAAGGATGTAAATTTTTTTTTTTTTTTGTAAAAGAAATTAATGTCAAAATAGATCGGCAAACAATGATTAAAATACAAATAAAAGAAAGTGGAAGAGAAATAAAATATGAAAGAAATATATAGAAGAAGAAAATTAGACCTTCCACTCTTTTGTTATAGAAAAAACACTTGGAGAGTAAAAAAAAAATAATAATAATAGAAAGATGGAGGAAGGAGAGGAAAAAAATAATAATAAAGGCTTATTTACATTGAGGTAGAAGAATAAAGTATGTGATTGGGGATGGTTTTTTTGCTTTGCTCTTACATTCAGCAACGCAACTCTATCCATACAACTCTATCCATGCTCCCTCCATTTCTTCAGGGATAGGATAGCTCTTCATTTTCTCTCTGTTGTCATTTGTCTCTTTTGTTGTTGCTTCCTTGTTTGGTGGTTGTACTTGTGGGGTTATTAAATAAATAAATAAATAAAGTATGAAGTGTATCCAAACAGAACCAATCTCAGCTTTTCATGGAATTATGTATAGTAGAGCCCCCTTAAGTGAGTTACATTAGTATATATTTGGTACACTGAATGAGGACCAAACACGTATAAACATGCCATGAGTGTGTGTTTGTGTGTATACACATGTGTGTGTGTGTGTGTGTGTGAGAGAGAGAGAGAGAGAGAGAGAGAGAGAGAGATGTGTATATTCAAAAACGTTGGCATGCATGTGAGAGTGCAATGTGGTAGCATCTCCAGACAATGTAATGTTTATTAGGATGAACGAGTTTATGCTTATTGCTAAGGGTGGGGGACAAAAGTCCGTGATTATTGGTGTCATAGATAGTTGAAACATAGAATTTATTCCTAATATCGTGAAAAATGAAATAAATATGAATATATAAGATCTTAAACAAGTTGAGAAATGTATCTAGAATCATAATCCTTCATGCATGTAAATACTTTGAATCTCAGCCGGTTTGTTCACTCTCTCCAATTACCATAGTTTCAGCTGCAAGTTATTCCTAGTCATGCTTATATATATATATATATATATATATATATATATATATTATGAAATTCAAAAGCAATGTCTCAATGCTTTGTTTGGACATCCCAAGTGCAGTGTATTTAATGTTGTGTAGATGAGAGAGTGAGAGAGTGGTAGCAATGGCATCAGCAGCTTGAAGTTGCTATTTCCAATTGTTCCATATATTCTAGTGATAACTTTCATCTTCTAAAGGGTTTTCATCTTGAAAGAACAATATTCTTCATTCTCCTTTGTATACTTGAAGAAAAATAGAACTGGAACTAGAATAAAATTAGTTTAAAATTTGGATTAACGCAATTTACAATTTCAATTTTAAAGTGTCAATCGATTCCATTCTGCCAAACACAACATTACATCAGTAGAACTGGTTGTTCAATCTATAGATACATACACACATTATAAATTTATAATATATATGTATATCAAGATTCATCTTCATCACTTTCTCATCAATATAACACTGGAGACCTTACTTTTCTGTACAGAGCAATGAAGCAAACACATTGGGGAACAAATTTTCTGTGTGAGAGAGAAATTAAACCTGTTCATTAAAAACTTTTACCCTTGTGTTCAAAAGAGATAACTGACAAAGTGTTTATAGATAGTGCTAGTATTTGAACCCCAATAGAGAAGATTTGGTATGCTGACCAATGTCTACATGAACTGTTCTCATCTCACATCAAGGGACAAATTTCACTAGGCCTTCAACAAATTTTCAGTTTTCAACACTTAACAAAGATCACACATGTATAAAACTGTGAATGAAGATACTATGGGTATAAAACTAAGGACCAATTGAAAACGATAAAACATAATCTATTGATCTTATTGATCAAAGTTCTACAAAAATCATACATAGAAAACCTGCCCAACGTTTAATAGGCTTTCATGAGGGACATTGAAAATCACACTATTTTCCCTGCATATTTTCCTAAGAAATGCATAAATATAATCAATAGCTATCTTCTTACAAATATTTGAATCCCTCCTTGATCTCACCACTGTGTTTCCTAATATATGAACCACTCCAGCATCTCTACAGTTTGTCAAGAACTCCAATTCATCGACCTCTGTATGGCTGCTTGTTTGCCCTAATGACGTAGTGGTATTATAATTAGCTACATGGGAAGATTTAGCAGGCACAATTGAGTCCACCGATGAAATGGTCTGGTTGGCCTGGGAGGAAGACGTGGTGTTGTCGCTATCTTTTAAGAGAAGGTCTCTTGACTGAGTTTGCTGGCCATATAAACTATACTCATCCGAGTCAGAACACCCTTCCATCATGGATTCAAGCCGGACAAACATGAAGAGGTTATCAAAGAGCTTTGTGTCAAAATTGTCATCCTTCTTGTGGATGTCTTTGTAACCATATCTTGCAACGCAACGGAACATGTGAAAATTCTTGGGTCCAATCCGTTTTACAAGGAATCTCTCTTCTTCTGGGACAGTGTAAACGGGAAGGTACTTCACGCATACAAATACGACAACAGAATGGATAGCTGGTAGGTTTGTGATGAAGTGGGAAAAGATGTGAGGCACCCCCCTTGGTAGCTCAGTGTACACAAGTCCTATACCAGGGACACGGACCAGTCCCAAGCTTGGACCGAGTCCAAGAAGCCATGCCATTGATACCTTACTGTGCATCTCAAACTCATAGCGTTTCACTGTACCATAATGCCAAACAGTCATGATGATAAGAAAGGCTGCTGCAATCACAAGAGGAACCCACCCACCCTGGTCAACCTTGAAAAGGACAGCTGAGAAGTAAGTCAACTCCACTAACAGTGATAAGGCAGTGAAGATGAGGACAAGAACCCAATGGCAGCGCCATACTAGTGACATGACCAAAATCATGAGGAATGTGGTTGCCAACATGACTATCACAACAGCTGTCCCTGTTGTAACATAAAATTTTCTGCTATTACTTGCAACTTTAGCATCGGTAAAGCTGCTAGCATGGTATTATAAATTCATGAGGAAAAAAATAAATAGAGGTGCAAGCCAAGGAATGTGTCTAGTTATTCTTAGCATGATTGACCCGTGATCGCTTGCTTCTCAGCAGTTACAAGAAACCATCCAGGCCAATAGATTGGTTATCATGGGAGAAACAGAAGGATAAAATACAGCAAGTGATAAAATAGTGTTATTCATAAGTAGCAACGAGTCTACATATATTTAGCCATTTACCTCCATACCACATGCAAGACAAGCCCTTGAAATGATACATGAACATAAAAAATATAATTACTTGAAAGATGATTCCTTGGCATTATTCTTTTGCTTCCAAATAGATAAATATCAAAGTAAATCAGCTCAAAGACTTCATGCCTAACTTGCACAAAAGAACAGAATTGGGGAACATCGATGAAGAGACCTGAAGGATCTTTAGAACCAAAATTTGATATCATGCAATAGAGACCCTAAAAGTTTTAAGCGATTGAAAAATGAATCCAACGATTACATCAAGCTTTCTAAAAGAAACCCTAATTGAGTTATTAACTAAATGCTAGCCCATGTAAACTTAAATAAAAACGACTGCATGATTTATTGGCTCGTGAATGGGTCTTAGGAGTTACTGGTTTAAACCCTGGTAAAATATTTTTTATTAGAATTAACGGTTCTTGTGAAGAACAGTTTTTGGGGCTTTAAAAAACTATACTGGGACCAAGGAAAGACATGGACCCCCAAAGTGTTTTAAGTTCTCTTTTGTTATTCTGTTCGCTATATGTAGCCTATTGCCAAATTTATATGCTGGGCCCAAAAATTTAATTAAGGCCCCATTATATAGCCCACAATGCATGTGAAAACCCACAAGGTAAAACTATATTGCCGATTTACCATATTTATAAAAAATAGGGTAAATGTCACTTATGAAAGTACAAAAGTTCTCTTGGTTTTAATGAACATAATGCTTACATCATTGCTGATGTAAGCAAAACAATGCAAATTAAACATAAATTTAGTAAACATATATTAATTTATATACATATATAACTATATAAGAATCATATATACATATATTTAAACATGTCAACACCGCTCGTCACTAGAAGCACCACCACCACTCGCTCACCCCCAGCGCCGCCATCTACCAACCATACAACCCCCACACCAAAAATTTTCGACCCAAAATCCCCTCCTTCCACCACCTTCTCCAACATCACCCTCGCTCCCTCCCGCATCCTCTGGTTCTGCCACCACCTGTGAAGCCACCAAACTCCACGGTGGCAGATTTGCCTTCTGTGCCCTTGACTCCGAGCCCTATGACGACTAGTTAATTTCTCTAACCCAGGTTGAGAGCATAATTAAGGATGAATCTTCAAATAAAAAGGGTTTCTACATCACCGTACTTAAAGCCAAGATTTCAATCTTTTAGAGCCTTGTTGCTTCATAGTATTATACTTTTACGCTAGACTATAAAGGTAACAGTCTTAAAGTAGTATCCTTATTTATAAAACATTTATTTCCTGAATCTAAACATTTCAGATTGAGACATAAATAGCGATAAGCTATCTTTCTCTAATGTTTTGAACATTCAGACTTGATTTAATTTTCACACGCTGAGAATGGACATTTGAGAGCGAGGGAGGGAAAAGAGAACAGAGAGATGGAGAAAAAGAGAATCGAAGATAAAACAGAGAGATTGTGCCAGTTTTGGTGTTGAATTTAGGATTAAAACGGCCATGCTATATATTTATATATATATATGGAGAGAGAGAGTATTCTTTGTATTTCTAGAGTGAGAAACAATGTGTAAGGAGGCAGAGAGTTGATGGTGGAGGTGGAGGGATGGTGGTGGTTGACAAGGAGAAGACATGTAAATTGGGGGTTTTGACCCCAAGGGGTTGGCTCAAGTGGATAAAGAACTTGGCCCTAGTACCTAGCAAGTATTAGGTGTAAGGATCAAGTCCTCTTAGGTGCAAACAATTCTTTGGGGGTGGGTGGGTGTGTACCAACTAAGAAAAAAATATATAATAAATAAATTGGGGGTTTAGAGAGAAATATAATGGCATAAAAAATGATATAAAGAGATTGATAGAGGGAAAAATTGTAATTTTATTTTTGATCAGGTAAGTACACACACATTGCTCACGACGGGGCTCGAACACCCTCCCTTCCTCTTTGAGGTGGGGAGGTTATACCATTGGGCTAGAAGCCCTTTGGTCAAAATTGTAATTTTATTGGCCAATTAATTTTGGTTAAAATGGTAATTTCATTTTACAAATGGGCTATATTTCGCTTTAGGATCTCATAAGGGTGATTTTGGTATTTCATATTTATTGTTTGGCATGTTTAACGGTTAACTAACGAAAGGAGGTCTGAGAGTTATTTTGTCAAACCACAAGGGATATTGACCACATTTTTTTCAAAAGTTCAATCTGAGAGTGATTTAAGTAAACCTCGGGGGTCTCAAAGTAAGTTACCCTAAAAAATATATGTTACCATTCTACCATGGAAACTTGACAAAAAACCAATTTTGACTATCTGTTATTCTTTGACAGCATGTCTTCAACAGGTAGATGGGTTCGCTTAAATATGTTGCTAATAATATTGGTTTATCATTTAAACTCTCCCTTTAATTTACTTATCCAAAAAAAGAAAAGAAAAAAGTCTCCCTTTAGTATTGATATATTAGTACATTACATAAAAATTAGACGAAATATCATAATACCTTATGGCTTATGTATATGCATATATATATTTATGTATATATATATTTTAAGTACCTTACACTTTGATCTTTTAGGACAATAAATACATTCAATTTTTTTACTAAATGATGGAAGTGAGAGCATAATCATCAAATGTTTTTTTTTCTTTTAATTTTAGGTTATGGGTAACAACCCAAATAGGAAAAGGCTTGAGTTGAGATGAGTCGAGCATGTTCATGGCTGATTGTTATAAAGCATAGGTAAACTGTAGAAATGTTATATGCCCAGCAAAAGTGAAAAATTATGATCCTAAAAATCAATAAAAATTTTAATGTTTTTCAAGAGAAGGATCTATCTAAAGTCACCATGTTGGCAGTTTGGCACCCTAACGTGAGTCTCTAGCTTCACCCTTTAACAAGGTCTAAAGAATTGCTAGGGAAAGCATGTCTCGTGTTGCCAAAAAAAACCAAAAAAAAAAACCATACACTTCCCACCACACCAGATTTTGTGTTCATGTTTTAGAAAGAAATAAGATGAATTAAATAAAGTTCACTAAATGCAACAAGGAATGTGCTAACCGAAATAGAGGGTATACTTCTACTAAATTTCTTTCTTGATCCATGTATGTACACAGTTTTGTGTAAATGTGTGTTGTATGTGTGCCCATTATAAAGACAAGACAGGCCTTGTACTTTATATATGCATGGTTTGTAATTTGAACGTTGAGATATAATACATATTTCAACATAGATTGAGATTTTAAAGAAAGCACGTCTTATGCTGACATCATATGCTTCCACACCAGAATTATATTTTTCTTAAAATGACAGAAGATGATTTAATGTTGCTAAAGTTCACCAAAATCACCCCAAGGGGTTGGCTCAAGTGGATAAAGAACTTGGCCCAAGTGCCTAGCAAGCATTAGGTCTAAGGATAAAGTTCTCTTGAGTGCAAGTAATTCTTTGGGTGTGTGTGTGTACCAACTAGGGAAAAAAAAAGTTCACCAAAATCAACACAAGATGAACTCACCGTAGGCATTGCCAATTTGGCTTTGATTTTTGAATCCGGCAGTCACAGCAATACAAAGAATCATAAGGATCCAATTTATATCTGGAATATAGATCTGCCCAAGGAATTTCTTTGATGTATGTACAACCTTGACTCTTGGAAAACAGCCAAGCGCAACAGCCTGCTTGATTATTGAAAAGCTAGCAGATATTGTGGCCTGACTAGCAACAATAGCAGCAAAAGTAGCAACTATGAACACTGGCCAGTATATTTTGTCTGCATAATAACAAATTATCTCCATCAGTCAGGTAAAAACTATCTACTGCACATTTAGGTCAGCAGGTAGCAAAAAGGCTGGAATGGGGATTAAGGACCATTTTGACCAGTAATCTTTAATATGTTGCAAACTAATCCCCTCATTCCAATTCCCAGAATAAGTGTCCCTTTTTATTTTTGTGATGTCACAAAAACAAATGTCCCTTTTGAAAGGTCAATGTAACAAAATAGTTTCTCGAATTATTCTCAAGTTTTGAAGACTTTCTCAAGTTAAACAATGTACATTTTAAAATTTTTAGAGGACCATTTTTGGTATCTCTAAGAGAGACATTTTTTGGGGAATGAAGGGAGTACTCAAGACCATTACAAATTGTTTTTTTTTTTTTTTTTTCTAAAATATTCTGCCCAATTCCAGTTTGCAAATGTATGCTCATTTTTTCCTCAATTGTATTTCTTCTCTCCTCATATGCTCCCCCTTCAACCTCATTCAAAATTTTATAGGCATTTACATTTTTCTGATCAACTACTGACAAATGAATATTCCCAAAGGTATATAACTACTAAATCTGAATTACTTTGAGCAGAAATGGAGACCATAAAATTTGTCTTCCATAACATCTATAAAAGTTAAATCTTGCATTTAACAAGAAGATATTACACAAGAAACAAGGTCACAACCTCATAAAAATACTAAAACAGGTTTTTAAGCATTATTATTCTCTATAGCCCCCTCCTCCCCGTGCGTCTCTCTCTAAATGGCCAAAATTATTGCAAAATCACTGCTTTTTTAAATTAAAAATCTTGGAGTTTAGAAGTTAGAAGTTATATGTTGCCTTCCCAAGAAAGTTTTTTATGTTTCTGATGATCTGGAGTCTGTTTTCTTTATTTTAAATGACCTCGCTTTAAACTTTTTGTATTAAAGAAATGAAGCCTACAACAACTTTTCAAATTTCATAATGAACCTCACATACATCATATTGTATTTATAAAACGAACCCCACTTCAAACTTCTTATATTTCCAAACTTTACCCACTTCCAACTTCCCATAATTTCAGAAATGACCTCTCCTTTCCCTCCCTTACATAGTTTAAGAGATTCTATGCAAGAAATATGAACAAAGTTTATAGATCCAGCATCAAACAACACAAATTAGATTTAGATTTAGGTGAAATAAAAAATTAAAATCAAGTTGAAAGCTTGGAGTGCTTTGGTCCAAGATCTAAGCCAAAATCTAGTCTTTTTTTAATTTTTATTCAAAGATTAAGGATTTTGGAATTAGTTTCAAGGTTTGAGAAATCTGTTAGAGGGAGCAAATTTTAAAAATGGGTAGAAATGGCTATCTGGCGTTAAAACAGCTGCTTGGACAGTCCAACCGCTATGAGCCATATCAGCCCAGTTGGCCTGTGTTTTTTATTCCACCAATATAACTTGCTGTAATAAGAACATTTCAGGCCGAGACCTTACAATGTACAACTTGGGCAAGTCCCCTCGCATCGGCCGAGATTTTAAACCATGTGTTCAAGTGCAAAGAGGAGCAAGTACAAAGTTAAAGTTGTTGCTATTTGAGGTCAATGTTAGATTATGTACATTGACTGGGATATAAAATGTCATCACATATATTAAGAGCATAACAGGAACCTAGTCTACTTCCCCATGAACCTTTATCAAGATTGCTGAAGGAACCAAATTTTAGCACCCAATTACAAATTTTGGCTAGTGTTTCCCATTGTTGAAAATGCTCAAGAAACACGTGATTAAATTAGGGCAGACTCTTTTAACATTTGGGTTTTTCGTATGCTGTTATAATACTTTACATCTGCTTTGACACAACTTGCTATTTTTTACAAAAAGTTTCCAAAACCTATACACAAAATTCAATCCCTGTACCATGTTTTCCACATTCTTTCTAGACAGTGCTTTCTTTTACCATTTTTCAAGCAGTCCCACTCCTTTTGCTAATTATGGTCAAACAGCCACCAAGTAAAATGGAGCAATGCAAAATATAATAATATCATAACAAACCTGGAATAGAACGATAGAATGCATCAACCACGTGCTCCGGATTACTCATTAGGTAGGCAGCTTGTCCAGAATAGGCTAAAAGAAGGCAAGGAAACACAATTACTGTGAAAGCAAGCTGTATAGCAGAAACTGGGAAATGAGCCAGATCAGCAAAAAGTGCCTCCGTCCCTGCACTAGTTAGTAAGCATCAGAATCCAATGTCATGCAAGTTTCCATGTTTCAGAAGATTATGGATCAGAAAAATAAATAAATTATCACCTGTAATACTAAGCATGATGCCTCCGAGAGAGGTCCAACCTTCTTTCCCACCCCTTCGAAAATACCGATATATATACACAGGTGAAAAAGCTTTAAGAACACTGCTGTCATATTTCCAAATGTTGAACACGCCAATACCTCCAATTAGCAGAAACCAAAGCAGCACAACTGGAGCAAAAAGCCACCCGACCTTATCTGTACCATAGTGTTGCATGCTAAACAAACCTACTAATATGCCAACAGCGACGAGCACAACTACATCTATACCATAAAACATAAATTAATGTTAGACTAAAGGATTTAAATGCAAAAGTGAAAAGGAACTAAAATTAAAGCTACATAAGGTGTTGTAAATGTAGACAAGCAAATGAAAGAGGATGTTTAGTTTTGGAGGAAAATTTACCAGTACTCATCTTGGGGTGGTCTACCTTGATTCCGCCAGCAGCAGAAAGAACTGCTAAATATAATTTGGTTAAGCATCTCATAATGTAGATTGCGCACTAAGATAAATATAAATAAAATAAAATAAAAAGAAGAAAAGAGAGAGTTTGATGAAATTATAGAGAAAAACACCCATCATTGGAATACCAAAAAGACTTTAACAATCAACATAACAGGAAATCTTCCAAATACGCTCCTAATAAAGCTCATACAAGTAGAGTTCCCGGCCAAAACGATAATATTTTTTAAAAAAAGAAGAAAAAAATTCCACTCTAGCTCTTTCTCTGGCTGATGCAAACTAATGCGATTTCTGCCACCTAGGTGAGCATGCCCTGGTTGCAAGATGGAAACTTTTCTTTAGGTGATGTAAATTACAATAAAACTGTTTGACCTCCAAGAGAGATGAATAATGAATCAACCTAAACTAAAGGGATACAATCATAATGATTTGAGGTTGGTCTAACAAAAACTATAGAAGAAGTGTGGGACAAGAGGTGACCGACATTTGAATGACTGAAAGATAAAATGCTTGATTCACATTCCGAAATTGATCATAAGAACCCACCGACTACCAAAAGAAGCATAACACCAGCATAGCCATAAACACCAGCTGGGAGGTCATTCTGTTTTCCACCTTGCCCATATATGAACATATCTTATATGCCAACAGCTTATTTTACCACATCTCCTTGTGATTTTTACTATGCTTAGTGAGTAAATCTAGTACTAACACTTCCCAAATTAGCAATGCACATCATGAATAATAAGATTAATAGAAGTTTCATCAGTTCTCTGTGTCCCCAAAAATCATGAAACACATACAGAATTTTGAGTATTGGAATGTTATTTGAGTTCTTTTTTCTTATTTTTCTAATAAATTCTCTTTCTGCAGAACTTGTGGAAATACTAATTGCAATCCTGTTCAGGAGCAGATGTTTCATGATTGCGGGTTGGAGTCAATTGTGTGGTCACAGCCATTGCTGGAAAGGAATACATTGGCTGCCAATTGGAACCCATACACACACAAACACACAAAAGAAAGAAAAAAAAGGAAAAAGAAATCCATTATGATAAGTGATGTGCACTAAAAACATCAAATTATAAAACTAATTTGGAGAAAGAGAATACTATTAAATAGTAGTATTATGACAAAAGCTCAAGTACTCAATATTAATTTCATATGAACCCTGCGGTGTAGCTCAACTGGTTCGGCCTTGGGTTTGCTCCCCAATGGTCACCAGTTCGAGTCTCCTCAGGGCCACTAGAGTCTTGTCCGGTTGTTAACTTCAGGGCCTTGTGGGATTAGTCGAGGTGCGCGCAAACTGGCCCGAACACCCACGATAAAATATAAAATAAAAAAAAATAATTTCATATGGCTTAACCAAAAAAAAAAAGAGTATATGATGTGAATTGAACACATAAAATATAATATAGAACACCTAAATTTCCTAATCAAAATAGGTACTCCAATAAAATGCTGACTCCTGATTTGTTGGTATCCAATCTGCAATTTGGACCTCATCAATTATTGGGTAGGGTATGGAACAGTGGGCCCACAAGAACAATATTTAACTAAACTCTGCCAGGACACATGACGTCAACCCATACACTTGTAAAGTTTATAACTTGTAAGAATTCTACATGGTAATATCAATCAAAAACAATTCCACAGGGTAAAAGTGTCATCATTAAATTCTTGTTTGGACCATCCTCTTGTTGCCTTTGCATATCAAATAAAATAATGGAAATCAAAATCATAGTTGGGATCTCGAAACTAACAACTAACAGTAAGGTTATGAGTCCACTCACTTGACCAGACTGAACCCTGGAGATCATGAACCATAGTTATCGTGGGGTCAGGTTTGGCTACAACAAAACTTGACTGCACAAACACGGTGATACTCCTAAACTACATAACGCATGGCAGAATTTGAAATTACCAACTTTAACTATTAAATTAATAGATGAAGTGTGCAAGGACCAATGGATGATGCAAATAAAAAAGAAAAACCCCAAGGGGTTGGCTCAAGTGGATAAAGACCTTGGCCCTAGTGCCTAGCAAACATTAGGTCTAAGGATCAAGTCCTCTTGGGTACAAACAATTCTTTGGGGGTGTGTGTGTGTGTACCAACTAGGAAAAAAAAATAATAAAAGAAAATCTGAATGCCTGGACTCAGGCTTCCTATCTTCAGTTCTATGTACTACTAACTAATTGGTAAATCAGAACAACTTCTAGGGACTACAAGCACAAAGAGACTGCCTAAAACCATGCTTCCATTCATAAATCCTTCATTGAGGTAGCTTCATATAGACCTCCGCCATATGTACATATCTCAGGGAAAAGGTTTCATTTTATGTTTGAATTCAATATCCTAAGCAAGTGCTGGAAAATTAAAAGCCCCACTCGCTTCTGAAAATAACCATTTCCACAAAACTCATAGCAATCTTTCTTTTATACATACAAACACACGCGCGCGCGGATATGCTGAATTTATTATGAAAGAGGATAATGCAAGCCCAGGTGGAAACAAGGTATATGCAAAATATATATATAAAAACAAATGGCTGAAATGAGTCAGCATAACCAAAAAGGAGATAGAGCCTTGTGACACAGAGAGGATCCTAACAGAACAAGAAATTTCAGAGAAACATACTTCAGCTTGAAAAGTTGGTACTTCATATTGTCAAAAAATCTACATCAAAGTTGGTGATCTGAAGCTACTCTTCATCAACTTGATGCTTCTAATGCCAGCATTTATCTATCAGGCGCAAGAAAAATGAAAAAATAGATATATGGATCATCCAATGGGAATTATGGAATCAAGAAACTTTTTAATTTGGATAAATTACACTAACATCCCCTGATGTTTGCCCTAATTATGCATGGGTGGTGAGAATGAGCTTAATTACACCACCCTCCTCTAAGGTTTCATGCATTTTAACCATGACACCCCCAGCATTAACTTGTCATTAGAACCATAAAAAATGTTTGATGTGATGACAGACTATGTTACCTGGACTCGGGTACAGGTGTCGGACATGGGTGCGTGTCTAGAGGTTAGACTCGTCTATCTTTCAAATTATTGGATACATGGACACGGCTGAAAAGAGTCCAAAAAGTAGACACAGGTATGTGGATACGGTCAGAAATAATAAAAAGTGATGAAAATATAGGTCATCTATCTTAAATAATAAAGTATCTGTTCTAACCTTTCTCTAAATATTATAAGCTTTTTTATATTTGAGACATTAGTTTTCTAATAAAAATAAAAAGTAAATGTATCAACTGTACTTTTTTATAAGAAAATTAATTTTATTAATGTATTACAAGTCGTGAACTCTCCACTAACAGCTTATTGGGCTGCTACTTTGGGCTAGACCATGCCTGTATATTCTGTTTCATATATATTCAATTCATTTAACTTTTCAAAAAACACAAAGCAAGGTAGGGTACAGCTGTAAACCATTAGAGTAAAAGGCTTTTTCAATCTCTTCAGATTCAAATAGACAGATGGCACCATTATGACCATTAAAGGCAGGGCATTAAAAGCTGGTCAGTAGTCAAGGCATCGCGTGAAACCACGCTCAGCTAGGCACACAAAACTGGGCAAAGACAACCACGTATACACACTGACACTAAGTCGTCTTCAACCTTCAAAGACGCTGATTTTGAACCAGTCCGCCATTTTTGAACCAGGAAGTTTTCTAACACCATGAATTGTAGCCAATTTAACAAATAAAACACGAAAAAATCTCCTAATCCTTCACAATAATCAACCTACACATGGTTTTGTGTGTTTTCGTCATCAGTCGTGTCCGGTAAAAAAGATGAAGAGTCTGACCCATATCCTGTGTCCGTGTCCGTGCCATGTTGACACGGACACTATGGTCGGTGCCGACGAGTCCAGGTAACACAAATGACAGATTTGCCCTTCCCCATTCCCCCCCTGACTGAAAAGACGTTAATAGCCTTTTGAGATTCATAACATTTCAATTGTACCCAAATTGATGGACCAATTTACAAACTCTCTCTCTCTCTCTCTCTCAAGATCTTTGCAATCTCTCATTCTCTCCCTCTTTCTCCATTTCCCAAACCAACCCTCCACAATAACAACCTCAAGATCATTATTTTCCTCTTCATCTTCTCTCCTCCCACCTCGCCATGATTGAGCTAAAGCAACAAATCCTCACTTCTCTTTCTCAACTCTTCAACAGAGATACCCACCCTCTGAGGACTGCCAAAATCTGGTAATACTTGCCGTGATGAGACTGGTTAAAATTTGTCAAAGAACCATCTTCACGATGTATTGAAATTCAATGCACTTAATAGATTCACAATTCTGAATACAAAGCGATTGAACAATGGGCCATACCCCTCCATCCTGTCACAAACCTGTGGACAGGAAAATTCTTTTAGGCCATCTTCAGCAAGTCCTTCCATTAATTCTAACAAGTAAAATTGAGGAACTAGCCATGTGATAATCATTGGCATTTTAGCTATCAACTTTTCTATAACCCCACAATGTTGAACCAAACTCAGCCTATGTGCCTCGACACGCCAAGCAATTGTGCAATAGCAGAGAGACGAGATCATCCATTCCCAAGTGTTGCTAGCAAGGCAATTCGTTTATATGTTTCAGTAAGTTCCAATCTAACAAGTAATTGCAATCAATTTTAAATGAATCCACATAATTGATTATGCTATGATTATTCAAAATCTTACCCGGAAAAACCAGCCTGGCATTTTTTAGGGTTTCTGATGGAGGCTATGAAGTGCTTGCTTGAGAGAGAGATTGTGTGTGGTTGAAGTTCTTAGACTTTCACAGTATGGATTGGGCACTTTGAAACGAAGGTTTGGTAAGGGAAAAAATAAGGGTACTCTGAAGCAAAATCGATGTCGAGCGTGTGTGGAGCGGCTTTATGGTTTGATAAGGGAGCTGACTAGTTTTGGTGGAGCTATGACGGTGAGCCTCGTCTCGAACATTCTCATAATCTCATCAGCGGCACGACGATGTTTGAGAGATTTTAAGAGGTGATAATGGTGAAGGGATTGATGAGGAGGGGGCTTTGATGGGAAAAAGTACTTAAGGCATAATATAATAATTTAGCTTACAATATATTATTTTATTTAATCTATAGAGTCAAGGGTACGAATGACATTTTCACCTAATGTTAGACGTTAGTAAGTTGGCTAACGTCAATAAGGGAGGTCAATGTAATTAAGGTGGGTGTATTCAATTAGGATTTTAAAGGATTTTGAAAGAAATTTTTTAAGTGACATACTTTCATGAATTTCTATGGATTTAAGTAGAATTTGTGAATTTCTATAGACTTTTATTACAGACTTTCCTGGATTTGTATAGACTTCTATTAAAGACTTTGATGGATTTTTATAGACTTGTAATGATTTTTTCAATATATTTTATTTATTTGTATCCTTGAATTATATTTTTGCATACAAGTAAACCAATGGTTCAAGGGGCATATACAATGCAAAATAGATAAGCTATCATTTATGATTTCTGCTACTTGGAATTATTCAATAGAATTATTAAGAACCTATACAAAGTTACATATATCCCTCATCATAATAGTGCGAAGAATGATTAACAAATATATGTCAAAATGAAAGTTGAACGTATGATTTGGATTGGGCTGAACCATTTCCTTCTTTTGTTATTTTATTCGTATTATATGTTAAGCTAATTACAAAAAAGTTATGCTCACGGTAAATGGAATATTTTCATATTTTCTAATTTCTGTTTCATTGTATTAGATAGATAGGATATATAGACATGTTTTTTTTATATAAAAAAAAAAGATTATGTTACTGCGGCACGCACCATAATTTTCACGAAAAGTAAAAGTTATAACAAATGCAAAACAACTGACATTCACAAAAGTATAGTGGCAAGTTTATAACAAGTTTGAAAGCAAAATTTAAAGAAATATATTTAACATTCATTACTCAATATTCTTAGTTCTCATTGTATCCGACATCTCTTCACATTCAAAGCTATACTAACTCTCCATTCATTAGCATTATCTCATTGTTGCTCTTGTATTTGAAAAAAATTTCAAAAAATTATAAAAGATAACTCTCTCTACAAATAATTTTTTTTGCAACTGAATTTTTAGAAAACAATTTTCATAAACCTTACAACAAAACAAATTTTTTTTTTTTTTTGTATAACTTTCTGAGTTTTCATTTATCTGAAACATAAAATTGTTTTTAAAAAATTAAACCAAATAGATTCTAAATATCTACTTTTGATGCCCCATAAAATATTTTCCATATGAAATTATTTATAAAAAATTATTTTTCTTTTTATTTTGTATATTTAAAAGGTATATAGACATTTGTTTTATTGTATGTATGGCTTGTAAAATAAGTATACATATGAGTACAGATATGTACAAGTGTATATAAACATTGTAGCATGTTAAATGAGTATCTACATGAAAGTAAATCCGTACAAGTGTATATGCATTGATATATAATAAACTGTAAATCCGTACAACTTTTGAATAAACTATTTTCATATTAAAGATAGTTTTGACTATGGGTATGGAAAGTACATGCCCTTTAGTGGACCATTATTTTCAACAATAAAGTAACACCACCCTCACAAACTCTATTTTGTGTATGTATATATTATTTTAAGAATTGATATATTCGTTTATAGATCAAAGATTCATTGTACCCTCTGAAATTCGGTTCTTGGTTTCGGTGTTGCGGTACAAATTGGACTATGCACCAAAGTGGGTTTTGGCATTGATGATCTTTGATATATTGATTGTTTTGTTTGTGCAATTCGTTTGGTTTTGTTTATACTATCACGTAGATTAGTCTCCCGATCAAGGATTGGTATTATCAAAAAAAAAAATATATATATATATATATATATATATATATACATGAAAAATAGAAAACCCAAATAACGTATGTAAAATTATATATACATAGATACAGATTTTGTATTACAAGTTTTGAAGAGAGAATGAGAAAAATCAAGAGAGAAAAAAGGAGTGTACCTTGAGAGTCGAGGAAGGCAGTTGGCATTCTGCAGAAAGAAAAAAAAAGTCGATTGTTTGATGCGTTTCCAAATCTATGAGAGAAAGGTTGGATTTGTTATGGGCTTTGGTATTTATACCTTCTACCCTCAAATCCACCAAAATCCACCACTTAATGAAATCATTCAAAATCTATGACTTTTTGAATACACCTAGACTTTTGTAGACTTTTTTAAAATCCTAATTGAATACCGCCAAATTTGTATAGACTCTTTGAAAATTTATAGAAGTCTTAATTGAATATCGCCAGATTTGTATGTACTCTTTAAAAGTCTATAAAAGTTTGGATTGAATACGCCCAGATTTTTAAAATCTTTTAAAATCCTAATTGAATACACCCTCCTAAGGCCATTCTCAACTATCGTGTCATTAGGGTAAATTTCATGGAGAGTGAGTGTAACGTACCCTTCTTATTTTTAACGATTATGGGGTCAAGGAACTTTATGACTCAAAGAAGTTAGCATTGAGCAGCGATAACGAAAAAACTTTACCTCTATCTTCACATCAAATATTGACAACATAGACAAATTTTGCATACCCTACTCAAAGAACAACATTAGTCAATTCTTTATAATCATGGACAGAACATGACCCAAAAATAAAACCATTTCTATCTGGCCTCTGTGTCATTTTTGGTCAATGCTGGAGGAATTTAATTGCATGATAATTGAGAACCAAGAACTTCTTATTACATTTTGAAGGGTTCTACTCCATAATCATTGTTAGGCTGCATAGTCAACATGTAATTTAGACAGACAATAAGCATTTTTGCTTTGTATAAATGCTCTTCAAGAGGGCTTATTTAGAATATTGGATAACCAATACTCTTGAGGTTTTAAGTGTGAGAATTGTAAAGAGAGAAGAAGAAATAAAGAGGCTAGGGTTTCTATTACAATCTCAATGCAAAGTTATAAATATGAAAACCTAATAAAGAGAATATATAATCTTACAAACAAAATAAAGTAAAAGACTATTCTACCCTACCCTTATTAAATATAATAACTCTAATAGCCCCCCTCAAACTCCCAATGCAGCTGCTAAAAGCATTGAGAGTTTGCCAACCAAAAAACGAAAATGTGGAATAGGATGCGACTTTGTAAACAAGTCTGCAAGCTGCATGGAAGACGTGACAAAGGGTAAAGTAATAGTGCCATGCTTAAGGTGATGTCGAGTGAGATGACAGTCAATCTCAATATGCTTGGTTCGCTCATGAAAAACTGAGTTGTGAACAATCTGAATAGCACTCTTGTTGTCACAATGCATAGGAGTGGGATGAGAAAGAGAAACACCCATATCAGCAAACAACCAACGTAACCAAACTATCTCAGTGGTAGTAGATGCCATAGCACGATACTCAGCTTCTGTGGAAGATCGAGAAACGACAGTCTGTTTCTTATTCTTCCAAGAAATAAGAGAATCACCCAAAAATATACAAAAACCAGTGATAGACTTGCGATCTATTGGATCACCAGCCCAATCAACATTTGAGTATGCACGCAGCTCCAAAGAAGAGATCAATGGAAGTAAAAGACTCTGAAAGAGAGTGCCTCGAAGATACCGAAGAATACGAAGAACAGCAGTCCAATGAACGGTAGTTGGTAAAGCAACAAACTGACTAACAATGTGAACAACATATGCAATATCTGGACGTGTAATAGTGAGATATACTAGGCTATCTACAATAGTACGATATAAAGTAGGATCTGGCAAAAGGGTACCATCAGAAGGAGAATATCGAGCATTAAGCTCAAGAGGAGTATCAGCAGTCTTAGTATCAGTGAGGTGAGCACGCTCAAGAATGTCAGCCGTATACTTTGACTTAGATAGAAGATAGCCTTTTGGAGAGAATGCTACTTCAATACCTAGAAAGTAGCGAAGAGAGCCCAAGTCCTTCATTTCAAATTGTCGAACTAATTCTGACTTCAACACAGCAATCCCATCAACATCATCACCAGTTATAATCATGTCATCAACATATAAGGAAAGAAGAATACGACCTGCAGAGGTACTCTTGATAAAGAGAGCTGAATCATGATGACTTGGGCAAAAACCAAGAGAGGTAATCACAGTAGAGAACTTCTCAAACCAAGCCCGGGGTGCCTATTTGAGACCATATAAAGCTTTCTTGAGCCTACAAACATATCCAGGATTATGAGAAACACCAGGGGGGGGAATCATGTAAACTTCTTCTTGAAGATTGCCATTTAAGAAGGCATTTTTAACCTCCATCTGAGATATATGCCACTGACGAATAGAGGCAACTGCAATAAGAGTACGAACAGTAGTCATTTTTGTAACAGGAGCAAAGGTCTCCTCATAATCCATACCATATTGTTGAGAAAATCCCTGGGCAACCAATCTAGCTTTGTACCGCTCAACTGACCCATCAGACTTGGTTTTGATTTTATAAACCCAACGAGAACCAACCGTACTTCTACCAGGCGGTAGCGGTACCAAATCCCAAGTATTTGTCTTATGCAAAACAAATAGTTCCTCAGCCATAGCCTGCTGCCAAAGAGGATCAAGAACTGCCTCTTTATAAGTTAAAGGCTCAGAGAGACAGTGAATAGAAGCTAAAAAGGAAGTAAAAGAATATGAATAAGAAAAATAAACAAAATCTAGTAATTGAGTGGACTTACGAGTACGTTGAGGATAACGAGAAGGAGGATCCATAGTCTCAGGAATTGCTTGGGTCGCCACAGGAAGAGAGGGAGTTTCAAATGTATCAGAGAGCAAAGAACCAGTATCTGCAGAACTATCAGTGCGAACCCTGCGAGAAAAATGATGAGGAAAAGGAGTAATAGAAACATGAGGACTAGAAACATTCTGTGAGTCAATATGGACTTGAGAAGACAAATTATCAGTATCATCAAAGAAAGGATCAATATGGATGAGGTCAGATTTGGTCATGTTATGAGTACTAGCAGGAATAGAAAAGAATGGTATATGCTCAAGAAATAAAACATGACGAGATACATAGAGTTTTTGGGTAATTGGATCAAAACACCGATATCCCTTTTGACCCTCACCATAGCCAAGAAAAACACAAATGGCAGAGCGAGAAGATAACTTGCTACGCTCTACACGAGGACGGAGAACAAAACAAGTACAACCAAAAACCTTTAAGGAAGAATAATCAGGAGCATGCCCATATAACTTTCAAAAGGTGATAAACCTGAGATGTGAGAAGATGGAATATTATTAATTAAGTTGACAGCAATAAGAACTGCTTCTCCCCAAAATTCACTAGGAACTGAAGCAGACAATAAGAGAGAATGAGCAGTTTCAACAATGTGCCTATGTTTTCTCTCAGCAACACCGCTTTGCTCAGGAGTATCTGTACAAGAAGTTTGATGAACAGTTCCATCTAAGGCAAGTAATTCACAGAATTTATTAGAAGTGTACTCCCCACCCAAATCACATCTAAAGCACTTAATAACAGCAGAATGTTGAGTTTTAACAAGGGCCCGAAAAGTATTATAAATACTAAAAAATTCAGAACGATATTTCATAAGATAAACCCAACAATAATGAGTGCAATCATCAATAAAGGAAACATAATATCGAGACCCCCCTTTTTGTGGCAATGGGAAAAGGTCCTCACACATTAGAATGGATCAAGTCAAATGGTGCAAAAGAAGAAGAAATACTTCGATTAAAAGGTAAAGCAGAAAATTTTGCCAATTTACAACCACTACAATCAGAAATGTTATGAGTTTGCAGATTTTCTAATGCTCCTGTAGATACTAAGTATCTTAAACGAGAGGCCGAAGCATGACCAAGACGAGAATGCCATAAATAAAAACTAGAAGAAGAAGAATTCAAATGAAAAGATGACAAGTCCACACTGGGAGCTGCAACAACTGGTTCTTTTAGCTCGTCCAAAATGTAAAGCCCCCCTGCCTACGGCCTATCCCAATCAGCTTCTGGGATTGCGGATCCTGCACAAGACAAGAAGAAGAAGAAGAAAAAGAGACTGAGTAACCAGAGTCGCATAACTGACCAACAGAAAATAGATTCATCGTGAGTTTGGGAATATGATAAATACTAGAAAGAGATAAGTTAGGTTTGACAACAGATCCAACACCTGCTAAAAGCATAGGAGTGCCATCAATAGTCATGACAGACACAGATGATGTAAGACATAAAGAAGTAAAAGATGACGAATTAGGTGACATATGATGTGAAGCTCCAAAATCTAAGACCCATATGGAAGAAGATATATCTGAAGAACTAGAAGATAACTGACCTATTGGAGAAGAGGTGGACATAGCATGTGGCTGTGTGGCACGGAACTTTTGAAACTGGTCAGCGGGAGTGGCAACTGTGGGATTAGAAGATGATGAAACTCCAAAACCAAATGAGTCTGATGGTGGTACAACTGCTGCAGTGTTAGGTTGCGGCATAAGCTTGTTGTGATTGATTTCCCAATTTTCATGGAGGAGACTGTTGCTTCTGCTGTTGTTATTGTGGCTGAGCTCTACTCAAAAGTTTTGGACATTGAGCCTTCCAATGACCCTTTTGCTTACAGAAACTACATTCATCAAAGCCAACCTTCACGTGAGTCTTGTTCTGATAGTTGAAAGGTGGTCTAGAAGGAACTACTAAAACAGATGGATTAGGTGCTGGGAGAATTCCTTTTCCTGCCTGAGACTTAAGACGTATTTCCTCAGCCAACAACTCACTGACCACTAAATCAACGAAAGGAAGTGGGCTACGATGCAAAATTGACCCACGAAGTCCCTCAAAATCATCACGAAGAGCCATCAAAAACTGAACTAGTCGTTGTTCCTCCCTTCGAGCAATATACGGTGTACATGCTCGTAGCTCTGCTAATTCTGTGAGAGCCAACTGGTCCCAAAGATTTGTCATTGCAGAGTAGAACTCCTAAATACTCATACTTTTTTGCTCAAGGGCTCGAATATCAGATTCTAACTGATATTGTTTTGCGAAGTTAGACTGTGTGTATAGTCTTGCCAAATGGTCCCAAACCTCCTTGGCTGTTTCATACTTTGCCAACTGTGTACCTATCAAATGTTCAACAGAATTGTTGATCCAAGTGATAATTTTCGAATTATTTACTTCCCAAACATCTAACAGATCTGCATAATTTTCAGCCGTTTCATTCTTGGGTTGACCTACAATTCCACTAATAGAACCCCACATCTTTTTGCCCTTAAGAAAATTTTTCATCACATAACTCCAATACAAATAATTATTTCCATCTAATCTCACACTAATAAACTGAAGCGAGTCATCTTTTTCACCAGCCATTTCGAAGAGAGGAGAAGGTCAAATACCAGAGACGAACAATGTGAATCGAAACAGTACAATTAACCAAAATAAGTACGAAGAGAGGTGAAGGCCAAATACCAGAGACAAACGGTGCAAATCGGAACAGTTCGATGCTAGAAGAAAGCGATATAGAAATTAGATCCGCGAACAGCGTAGATAGGATGTATAGTTCTTCCATGTTATTACCAATCAAAGGACTCATCTGGATCATGGCTTTGATACCATGTGAGAATTGTAAAGAGAGAAGAAGAAATAAAGAGGCTAGGGTTTCTATTACAATCTCAATGCAAAGTTACAAATATGAAAACCTAATAAAGAGAATATATAGTCTTACAAACAAAATAAAGTAAAAGACTATTCTACCCTACCCTTATTAAATATAATAACTCTAATATTAAGAAGCTAGGGGGTGAAAGGGGTTTTCAATCTACACAGAGCAAGATATTTAGGAATCAGGATCTACATATAGGAACTACCTTTCAAGAGCAGAAGCGTATCTAGCAGAGGCGGAGCCAGAAAATTTGATTTGAGAGAGGAGGGGGGGAACTAGTATTGTGTAATTAAAATTTGAAAAAAGTTATAAATCAATTGTAATATATTTTCTTTATAATATTAGTCTGTAGTATATATATTGAGGAAAATATAATCCAAAAAATGAGAAAAATACAACCTAAATAAATAGAGATGGAAAATTGATATAAGAAAGAAAAAGCATGGAGAAGAGGAAACCAATAAGGTACATTAAAAAGAGAAGTCGTAGAGAAAAAAATTGTTAAAGAACTAATTTTCCTTTAGGAACGAAATAAAGAAGTACTTTAATAACTTATACAAGGAGTAGTTTCAGAATTTTTCATTTAACAAGTGACAACTAAACATTGAAACATTGAAAAAAATTGTGTGTGGGTGGGTTGGGGGGGATGGATTTGTTGATGTCACACTTATGGATATCATCAGATTTCTTGTTTTTGGGTGTACCATGTGCCCAGCTTTGTCATTAATTAACATTTCTTAATTCATTTAAATTTATCAGATAATCATTAACTTCCAAGGCCTATGCTTACTCACAAATGATGGGAGTTAGAAGATGTAATATTGCCTACTCTAATGCATCATTTGATAAAAAATTTATGAGAACTATTCTAGAGCATGGAAAGTGTTAGGATTAGAACATAGTGTTGACAAATTTCGTAACAAAAGCCGAAATCTGTATTTTTATTTTTTCTTTTGATTAGATTCTCAAAAGTTAGTTTAGTTAGTGGTGGTACCTATGTCCAAGGGCAGAATCATAATTTGAGGTGCATCAAAAGGCAAAAAGGTAAAATCACCGTTGTTAGGAATTAATCACCCCCAGATCTCACACAACAAATATGCAATGGCAACAAGGAAAAAATAAGACAAGATTTACATGGTTTGGCAAATTGCCTACGTCCACCGGCGAAGAACAACTAACTTTTCTATTCAAAATATGAGGATTACAAATCTCAACTCAAGTCACTAATTTCTCTCTCTCTCTCTCAACTCAACTCTTTCACAACTTAACTCACACCCCTCAACCCAAAACATAGTCTCTATTTATAGAGCTTCTAACCCAAAACTTGGTGAGCAAGAATACAAATCCTTGTTGGGAAAGGAATGACACATTCCAAAAACAAAAAAAGGAATGCAACTACTTGGGGCTTAAGTAAAATTACTTTGGGCCCAAGTAAAACATTCACAAACCAATACAACTCAAAACCCACCCTATAAAAATTTGAGAAATACCTAACATCTTGAATAACTCACTCACCAATCAGGGTTTTATCATCATGCATTCTTATCATCATTCATTTTAGGGCATAATTCATTCACAATTTGATTCATGTAAAAGATGCTTTGAATGCATGAGGGATAAATATATTTAAACAAGAATTTTTCATAAAAACAGATTCAGTTGATCGAAGTTGAGCCTAAATCAAAAGACTAAGATACTGAGGCTGTCAATCAAAGGGACATTCAATCGAGTCCTAACCAGAAGTAATCGAGTCCTAACCAGAAGTTGTCGATCGATAACTCGACAGATCGAACTGGGCTCGAACAATTTTAGGAAAGTTCTCTAAATTGAAATCCTGAAAATTTTATGTTTCATATTCTGATTACACCTAAGAAACCCTATCCTTTGGACTGAAAGCACTATATAAAAAACTCTGAGCTCTCACATACTGTAAAGCCTTGGATTTAATTTTTATTTGAAATTGCAATTAATTATGTTTTAAATGTGATAAAACATGAGAAATTGGTTTAAATATGTATTTTGTTAGTTATGGGACTTTTTCGGAATTTTGGGTTCGGGTGTGGGATCCGGGAGGAGTCGGATGACCCGGAAGACTTTTACGAGTCTTGGAAATTTATATAAGAGCATATATGAATAATTGAAGGGCTTAAAAGATAGGTTAGAGAAGAATCTGTTAGTATGTAATTAGTAGAGAGTTAATGGTAACAAGGAGCAAATTAAAAGAAAGAGAGGGACTTAGTTGCAAAGATGGTAAATATAAATAGAATTATATCATTTATTTCACCACAAAAATAATTTTTCTCTCATCTCTCTCACTACAACTTCATTCCAACTTCTCTCTAGAATTTAGATGGCTTAGAGTGATATTTGAAGATTGTCCCAAGAGGAAAGATCCTCCTCATCATTCTCTTCGATTTGATCAGTTTGAAGTACAATTTGGTAAAGTTTGAGAAGATAGGCAAAACTAGGGTTTGGATTTGGGGATAACTCAAGAAGAGAGAGTTATTCTCCTTGCTACGATCTAGGCTTCTACGGTTCAAAATTCAAATTTGGAGAAGTTCGAAGATTTGGTGATTTGGGGCTTTTCGAAATTAAAGCTTAGAATTGAGGTAGGGGTGTTCTCTCCACCTTATCATTGATTCCTTAGGAATTGATGTTAATTTTGGATTGTTTAGCATATTTAGAAGTGTTAGGGAGTGGTAGTTGTGAGTCTTACAAGTTTTCTTATGCTTATACTTATCAATTGAATCTTCACATGATAATTATGATGATATTAATGTGCATTGATGTTATATATAAATATCTTGTTAAATTTGTTGATGGAAAGTATGTTAGAACATGTATAAATGTGAACTGTAAATATGAATTGTGTGTACATGCCATATATGCTAGCAATTAAGGATACATGTTGTTCATTAGAATGATTATAATTGTGGAGACTATGTTGTACATGTTACACGTCACATGTTTGATAAAATGCATGAGAATGTTATTTTTCTATAAAATTACATTTTGTGAGTACCTTGTGAGATAATTGATGTTGCATTGTTATATGCATGAAAAATAACACGTTTTAGTATAGAACCAAGTGGCTTATGATGCGCTTGAAAATGTGTGATACATTTGAAATTGTATGTGTTGACATACTTGAAATATATGTGATTGGTTGTTGATTTTGGAAGAAGGTCGGAAAAGCAAGAAGGGCTCGGAGCCCTAGGGTGCAAAGCCCGAAACTTGGCCAAGGTGGTTTCATCTAGACCCTCAAGTTAGTAACCCGTAAGTTGGATCTCTTGGATAATTGGTTCAATTAGTGGTTATCCAGTGGTTCTATGAATACTCCCACTTTGTGTGATTTCGAGATTTACGTGACTTGGTGTTTAAGTCTTATTATTGAATTGTGATATTCATGTTGGTGCTTGTATGATCTTTCATTAACTAAGCATTGTTGAACATATGATCTATCCATATATTGGGTTGAAGTTCCATGTGTCAGAGAATATTTTATTTATTTTATTTCTTTTAGTTTTTCCTTTTAGAAGTAGGTTAGTCTTTGTTAGGGCCTATATATAGGCTTTTACGGATGTAATTTGATTTATATGCTTTACGACTGAATAACAGAAAACTTCTTCAAAATTCACATAGTATCAGAGCAGGTTTGATTTTTGCCCTAAGAGTTTAGGGTTTAAACCCTAAACCCTAAAAGAAAATCAAAAATTCGAAAAGAAAATCACAGATTCTTCTTGAACCTGATTGCAAATTGCAGCGCATCTTTCTTCTACAATAATTGTAAGATCGCAAGCATAATCACAGTATCGTAACTCTTGGCTTCTTCTGTTTCTCTTCTCAACTGCCGGAGAGGCAGGGGCGATAGCAGCACCACCTGCCGGAGTAGCAACCGCCGCTGCAGCAGTACTGCCTCCACCAGAGATCTTTAATATTCCTCTTCTCCAACAGCTTAGCAAAGAGACTCGGCCAATACGACTCTACTTTCACGTTTGCTGCTTTTACCAATGTAACAATCTTCTCCGCCGTGATTTCAATGCCATCATCGTGAAAGACCAGTATGCAAGATGCAGAGCCAGTCCCTGTTCGTCCATGCCATTGCAGTCACTATTTCTCTTCGCCATTGCAATCGCAATCTTGTCCTTAATTACAGCAGTGTTCGACATCTCGACTCTCACAAATTATTCACAATTGATCCTCAGTTTCGCAATTTATTTGCAATAAGTTCACAGTTAGTTAACATTTGTTCGCTAGCTCCTCTGTTTGTCACATCTTAGTTTAAACCTAGGTGTTGGTAGCAATCTGTTTGCAAGTTCACAATTCAACATAATCACACAAACCCTAAGTTCATCGCAGCCTAGTCATCTTTCTTCTCCTTTGTTCAAATCACACATCTATCTCAGCTTCTCTGCCAATCCTAATTTGAAACTGCAATCGCATTGTGATGTCATCACAATCCCTTGTGCTCGCAATTTTTCTGTTCGCAACTTCTCTCTCTGTGTTCACAACAACTCTCTCTCTGTTCGCAACATTGTTTGCATCAAATCGCATTGCAATCAATTGTATCACATCATCTTCTCTTCTCTCTCATCTCTGTTTGACTTTGCATCAGCAATTGCATCACCGATTTCTGTTCGCTCAATGTTTCTATTGGATTCTCTCTTCTTCAATTTCTTTTAGCCCTAATTGCATTGTTCCTGACAGCTTGAAGTTCATTGCAGCCTATCACAATCGCATCTCAGTTTGTGTTTGTTTGCAAAATTACTGCATTGCACAAATTTCTCCCTCTATATTCTCTTTGCATTATTGCAACCCTTGTTCTCTTACTTTGATGATTCGTAACAGCCTCTTCTCCAGTGATTTCTTTTGCAATAGGATTTTTCAGTTTTGGGTTCTTTGCATAAGAGAAGAACGGAAGTGTCACATTTCAATTTTCTTTGGCTTCTTGCAACGACAGCATCAAGATGAAATTGCAATTTGTTTCCATATCTGTTTGCAAAATTTGCAGCAAAATCGACTTTGCACCATTTTTCTGATCTTGGTTTAATGGTTCGCATCACATCGGGGAATTGTAATTGTTTGAAATTGCATCAAGTCGCAATTGTGTCAATTTTCTGTTAGCAATCAGTTAGCATTCACACCTTTTTGCAGCATCTTAACTAACAGCCTTGCCCAATTGATTGTTTCTCTGATTGAACAACAATCTTGCTGATTCTCTCTGTTCACACAAAGCATCGTCAATTTTGCATCTTCTTCAACCGTGAAGCATTGTTTGCACCTGGACTTTGCATTTTTTTTTGAATCTCTTAGCATTGATCGCAACAACTCATCGCAACCCATCGACATCATCATACCACGTTTCTTTTCTCTTTTCATCTCTCAAATTGCAGAAATATTCATGATAGCAGCAACAACTTGTTTGCATCGCATTGCTTCTTCTTCTTCTTCTTCTTTTGTTCGAATTGCATCTCAAAAGAAGAAATTACAACAGCATCATCGGTCTCGCTTCTCTTCTCTCATTTCACAGCATCGCCTCTACTCAGTTTGCGTAGCAGTACTAACTGTTTTGGCAATTTCTTCTATAGTAACTTGGCACTATTTCTTTACCATATGTATCTTCTACGCAATTCAATTATGCGTTTTCGTTTTCTTTCTTGACAAACTCTCGATGCTTCTCATTGTCACATCATGAGTTTGAGGGAGGGTGTCAGAGAATATTTTATTTCTTTTAGTTTTTCCTTTTAGAAGTAGGTTAGTCTTCGTTAGGGCCTATATATAGGCTTTTACGGATGTAATTTGATTTATATGCTTTACGACTGAATAATAGAAAATTTCTTCAAAATTCACACCATGAACATGAGCATTGAAGTATGCCACGTAGTATGTAAGAATGCCATAATTGTATTTCATGAACATTGGGAGTATGCCATGTAGTACATAGGAATGCCATGATTGTATTCCAGTAGTTCGCGTCGAGTCAATGCTTAAGTTGGTTTGGGTATCTCTACTGGGAATGTTAGCGCTCACCCCTTTCCCCCAAACATTTTTACAAATAAGGCACCAATGATGGATGGAGCTTAGAAGCGTTATAATTGAAGTACTCGATTCACCATTCAAGATTATCTATGTTATGTTTCCATATGCCATGTTTGAGCAATTATTGAACTTTTGTAATTTGAATATGGGATAAGGGATTTATGTTTTGTATTTGAATATGCATATTTAAGCCTTGAACAAGTATATTTGTATGGAGGATGAATGTATAAGGATTCTTTTAAAATCTTCCGTATGTGAATGAATGATCTTAGCATAAGAAATGATGATTTTGGTCTATCCATGAGTTAGTTTGTACGTGTGAGCTTTTGGGAGTTTGAAATGGTGAAGTATCAAGATTTTGGGACTTTCAGTTGACTGGTTGGCCTTTCAGCTGACTAGTACATCAAAAGTCTCGAGAGATGAAAATTGCAGACTTTGCAGAATAAGTTTCGGCCGACTGGAAGTACTTTTCAGCCGACCGAAAGAGTGCCATCAGCCGACCAATGAAATCTGTTAGCCGACCAATGATGTGCCCAGTTTTTAGCCGACTAATGGGGAGTCCATCAGCCGACTGAAACTGGGCTGGCCTAGAATTCAATTGATTTCGGATTGGAAATGACGAGGATGGATGCATAGGCCATAGTGGGGCCCACTGGGATGAATAATGATGTGTACGCTCATATAAATGTGTGTACGAAATTGCTTCCGCAGTTGTAAGGTTTTTGGGATAGTTCATGTGGTTTAATGAACAGGTTCACTCTCAGAATTCGGGCTCGGAATGGAGATTCCAGTGACTCGGATTTGGGGCGTGTCACATACACACATAGATATATACAAAGAGATCTTTGTTGACGAGTAAATTGTTTGTCTGGAGGCCAGTGAAAAGTTTGATGGATCGATCTGTGTCTAGAGGTAACTAGGGACTCTAGAGTTTTGAAACAGTTAAACTAGTTGTAATCTCTTTCTTATAGTGGATTCAGTTTGCCTGGACTAGATCCAAGTGATTTTTTCGTGTTAGATTTTTCCACTTAAAAATCGGGTGTTCTTGTGTGGTTGAATGATTTATTTAATTATGCTCTCTATACTAACTGATTTATAATTGTTGCATTTCAAATATAATTATCAGAGTTTTAAATCAGTTACTGTTAATCATTCACCAATCTAAAACTATTTTGACCCTTGCACTAACTCTAGTATCAAAACCTCGGGTTCCGGTCCCATAATATTTTCAATCAGAAGGAAATTTGTCTTCTGCTGTTTGTGGCAAGATAATTAATAAAAATCAAAAGCATGTTTAATGGATTGTTACACAAAATTAAAAGATTCACTTAACATTGTACAACTATGAATATAATATAGTATGGATGGCAAAAATAAAGATGGTAGCGGTGACACATAATGGTGGAATACCTAATGGTAATGTTAATTATTTTTTATGGTTGGCATACTGTCTTTGGCAGCAGTGGATTTGTGGACAGCAGGGCTCCACTGATTGTTATGGTACTAGGAGGCAACCAATGCCCTCTTTGATGCTGGCAAAGCACTTCCCAAATTCATTAACAGATTATATTATTCTCCTTTTTATTTTCTTATTTATTGGTTTTTTAATTGTCTTAAAAGAGTGAGAAAATGTCTTTCAGTTATTCCATATGCTAATAAAAATTGTGCTCTACAATATTAATCTGATGATTCAAATGACTGATGTATAAAATTGGTGGCTCTGGTAACTAATTTGTGAGACCCCAATTGACTCTTATACCAGTGCAACAAAGACAGCAATCTTATCAACAGGAACAGTAAATGCCATTTTCCTCCAGATGTGGGGAAACTAATTAACCATGTCTATATTCTGCTTTAACCATTCCCCCACCCTAATTGCAATGTGTTAGGAGCCAACTAAACGCATGACAGAAAATAAGTAAAAATATACATAGAGGTCGTACCCAGTGCACGAGGCTCCCGCTTGAGCGGGGTCTGGGAGAGGTAGATGTCGACTAGCCTTACCCCCATTTTTGGAGAAGCTGCTTCCAAGTTTCGAACCCGAGACCTATCGCTTTTGGGCGAAGGCACTTGCCATCGCACCAAGGTGCGACCTCAAGTAAAAATACACACACACACACACATATATATATATATATTTATGTATGCATGTATGTATATAATGAACTATTTTTAAAAAAGAATAAAAAAGAATATGGGAGTTCAATTTTGAAATTAAACTAGATTTTATTGCGTTAGATGAGATATTTAGAAACTTGTAGACTTTAAAGTTAAAGAAGATATACCATGGGCTGTAGCCTAGTGGTACTTCCTCTCCTTTCAAAGTAGAAGGTCGCGGTACAAGTCCCATAGGGGCAAGTGGATGTGTGAGTTTCAACTAGGAAAAAAAAAGTTAAAGAAGATATGGTTTACATCATGTAGATGCCATATGGCCCATAAATGAACAAAATATCAATAAATTACGACTGGAAGCAGCTATGGGACCTATTGAAGGAGGGGGATTTGAGGGATGTCAAACTGTTAATGAAAAAGTAGAGAGTTGGTTAAGAAGTAACGTGGAGGAGATGGGTCAGAGTCTGGGAGTGACATATGCTGGAGAGAATGAGAGGACCATAGGAATATATGGAGCTATTGAAGAAAAACAGAAGTTTGCTGGTAGAAAAAAGATCTCTTCTTGGAAGGGGGAAAAGGAGCTCCGTAATCTCATTTCCCATGTCAATTATAAATGGAGAAGTGGGTCAGAGAGGGGTAGGAGTCAAGGGGGGAGGAGGGAGGAGGAGAAAGCCATTATTTGTCTATAATGATGTGCATAGTTTCATGGAATGTCTGGGGGCTTAACGATCCGGGCAAGAGGAAGGTGGTGAAGTTGGCTTTACGCAAGTGGGGGGACTCAAGTGGTTTGCCTTCAAGAAACTAAGTTGAGCAATGTCTCCAAGGAGATGGTGAGAAGTGTTTGTAGGGGGCGGTTCTTAGAGTGGGAGGCGCTTGATGCGGTAGGGGCAGCAGGAGGTATTTTGGTGGTTTGGGATAAGAGATGGGTGTCTAGAGTGGATGTGTGGAAAGGGAGATTTTCAGTCTCTTGCTTGTTCAAGTTGGAAGAAGATGGAGCTGAATGGATTTTCTCTGGAGTGTATGGTCTGGTGGAGGATGCGGAGAGGGGCGCGTTGTGGGAGGAGTTGTCTAATGTTCGAAGGCGATAGGGGTTCCGTGGTGTGTGGGGGGAGATCTTAATGTTGTTAGATCCCCAGACGAGAGGTCTTCGGGGGGGGGGGGAGATGGACGGCCGCAATGACCTCTTTCGAGTATAAGGAATTGATTGATTTACCACTAGAGGGGGCTCGATTTACTTGGTCCAGTGGTAGAGAGATTCTGAATTTTTCTCGGTTGCATCGGTTCTTGATCTCGGGTGATTAGGAGGAGAGATTCCCGAACGTGGCTCAGGTGGCGCTAGCAAGAGAAACGTCTAATCATGTTCCGTTGTTGCTTGATTCTGGGGGATTGAGAAGGAGGAAATCACCTTTCAAATTCGAAAATATGTGGCTTCGAGCGAAAGGGTTTAAAGAGATGGTGAAACGATGGTGGACGGGTTATGAGATTTTGGGCACTCCCAGTTTTGTCCTCGTAGGAAAATTACGCAGACTGAAGGAGGACCTAAAGAAGTGGAACAAGGAGTTCTTGGGTAATATTGAGTGGAGAAAGAATATGATTGTGGGAGAAATAGCAGTATTGGATAGAAAGGAGAGCTTGGAGGGTTTGGGGGAGGAGGAAAGATTGAAAAGGGAGGATTTTAAGACTAAATTTGAGGAGATTGCTGTTTTGGAAGAGATTTCATAGAGACAAAAGTCCCGGGCTTTGTGGTTAAAAGAGGGGGATAGAAACACGATATTCTTTCATAGGATGAAAAATGCTCGTAGGAAGGGCAATCATATAGGAAAAATTAAAGTGAATGGAGTTGTTCTGAATACAGAGGAGGAGGTGGTGAGAGGTGTGACATCATTTTATCAGCAGTTGTATAGGGAGACTTCAGAATGGAGGTCTCTTCTAGGGGGCTTAGAGTTCGCTATGATTTCGGCGGAGGATAGGGATCGCTTGGAGAGGCCTTTTGAGGAGGAAGAGGTGACTTTTGCTCTTTAGAGTTGTCAGGGTGATAAAGCCCCAGGTCCCGATGGTTTCTCTATTGCTTTGATTCCAAAGAAGGGAGGGGTAGATGACATTCGAGATTTTAGGCCCATAAGTCTGGTGGGAAGTATTTACAAGATTATTGCAAAAATCTTAGCAATCAGATTGAAGGAAGTAATGGAGGGAATTATTTCCGATTCACAAAATGCCTTTGTAGGAGGTCGTCAGATTCTGGACTCAGTTTTGGTGGCTAGTGAGTGTGTGGATGCTCGAATCTGTGCTGGAGATCCAGGGGTGATTTGTAAGCTCGATGTGGAGAAAGCATATGATCATGTGAGCTGGGACTTTTTGATTTATCTTCTTGAGAGGATGGGTTTCGGGGAGAAATGGAGGGGTTGGATCAGTATCTGTATCTCCACAGTGAAGTTTTCGGTGATGGTTAATGGCATCCTGTCTGGTTTCTTTGGTAGCTCAAGAAGTTTAAGGCAGGGGGACCCATTATCCCCTTTTTTATTCATTATTGTGATGGAGGCCTTTAGCAGACTGATGAAGAGAGCTTGTGACCTAGGTTTCTATAGAGGCTTCAAGGTGGGAAGGAATCTGGCTTGCCAAGTAGAGGTCTCGCATTTGCTGTTTGTAGATGACACTATTGTGTTTTGTGATGCAAAGCTGAGGCAATTGAGATATCTGAGAGGAGTTCTGTTGTGTTTTCAGGCTATCTCGGGGTTGAAGGTGAATTTTGGAAAGAGTGAGATTGCTCCTGTGGGGGATGTGGAAGGGATTGATCATATGGCAAATATTTTGGGTTGTAGAGTGGGATCTTTTCCTTTGACTTACCTGGGTCTCCAGTTAGGTGTGAAGGCGCGGAGAGCCTCTTTGTGGGATCCGGTTGTTCAGCGATTCGAGAGGCGGTTAGCTTGGTGGAAGAAACAGTATCTTCCGAAAGGGGGTAAACTTATTTTGATGAAGAGCACGCTTTCGAGCCTTCCTACTTCATGTCCTTATTCCCACTACCGACTTCTGTTTTAAGGAGGTTGGAAAGGCTTCATGAGAATTTTCTTTGGGGTGGCCTGGGGGAGGAACCCAAATATCATCTAGTAAGATGGGAGCAGATTTGTCGTCCTATTCAAAAGGGAGGGCTAGGGGTGTGGAAGTTGAATCTTTTCAACAAAGCTTTATTGGGAAAGTGGCTTTGGCGGTTTGGGACGGAGAGAGACAGGGTTTGGAGGCCGATAATTAGCCTCAAATATGGAGAGGATAGAGGGGGATAGTGTTCGCTGATGTTGAGAACTCCAGTTCGGGTTGGGTTATGGAGGTACATTGCGAAGGGCTGGAATGAGTTCTCCAAACACATTCGATTTAGGGTTAGGGATGGAAGTTTTGTGAGTTTCTGGAATGATCATTGGTGTGGTGAGTGACCGCTGGAGGGTTCCTTTCCGAGACTTGTCAGAATAGCAGTTGATAGACAGGCAATGGTCTCTCAGTGCTATCACCTTAATGGCGGACGACTGGTTTGGGATGTTCAGTTTGAGAGTCTCCTATACGATTGGGTAATAGAGGAAATGACGGAGTTTTTGGCATTCCTTTATAGACAGGTCTGTCCCGGGGCGGGGCACGATGAGCTGGTCTGGAATGGCACGAGTCATGGGAGATTCGAGGTACGATCATTTTATCGGAGTTTGGTTGATTCCCGCGGGCCCTCTTTCCCGTGGAAAGGTATTTGGTGTTCTAGGGCTCCTTTGAAGGTGACCTTTTTTGTGTGGGCAGCGTCCATGGGAAAGATTTTGACCATCAATAATCTAAGGAAGAGAGGGCACATTTTGGCAAATTGGTGTTGCATATGTAAACGGGCGGAGGAAAATGTTGATCATCTCCTCCTTCATTGTCCCAGAGCTAGGGAGGGATGGGATTTGATTTGCGGTATTTTTGGAGTGCAATGGATCATGCCTAAATCGGTGGTGAAATTGTATTTCAGCTTGGGATGGTTCTCGAGTTCGACACGATGTTAGACATTCTTGGAGGGTTGCCCCTCATTGCTTATGGTGGGCCTTGTGGAGTGAGAGGAACAAGAGATCTTTTGAAGATAAAGAGCAGCCCTGGGAAGCCTTTAGATGCTCCGTTCTTAGCTCTTTATTCTTTTGGTCGGAGGGTTACTTTTGTAACTCTTCAGAATCCCTTCTATCTTTTGTAAATAGCTTAAGTCTTCGTTGATGTTCTTTTGGGATGCGTCTTCTATCTTTTGTAAATAGCTTAAGTCTTCGTTGATGTTCTTTTGGGATGCATCCCCCGTTTGGGCGCTTTCTAATGAATCTTTATTTATCAAAAAAAAAAGATACTCCTACACAACAGACCAACTAGTTGGATGACCACCCATCAAAAGTGACAATCTCTCCTTTCTTCATATTTATGTTACAGTTCTCTGAAATCATAATACAATCCTGGTCTCATTAGGTTATATGTATATGCATACAAGCACATTATTTAAAAAAACACATATATGTAAGTAGACTATGAGGAAGACAAATCATAAATGGATAATGAAAAGGCTTGACATTGTTCAAGCATTGAAGAAGATATTATTTTTACTGGAAAAGGAAATTGAAGAAATTTATACCTGATATAGCTGGAGTGAGAATACCATCTCCAATCACCATGCAAGTGCCAACAAGGACAAGTATAAGAAGACCATTCTTCCTGTATGGACGTCTCTCCAACCATCTCTTGGTTTTCGCAGCAAAAGAATGCTCTTGGAATGTGCTACGACTATATGTTGTCAACTCCTCATCAGTTCGATGTTGGTTAGGAACTGTTTTTATTTTTGCATGTCGACACAATAGCGAATAAAGAGCAAAGGTTCCACCTGCACAATGATGAACATGAGTCTGACAGTGCATCTTTAACATCAACAGGGGTCATGATAGTGTTACTGATGCAAAGCAGGCAAACAAGAAAAAAAAAGAAGAAGAAGAAGAAGAAAGAACTAGGAAATTCACGGGGGCTACTTGGGACATCCTGTAATCAAGTTCTCAGTTCACTGTTATTTTGTGTTAATTTTAGGATGACTACTAGTATAGTTTATTTAGGATTCATAGGATTTAAGTAAAAGGGGTAATTTGGTCATTTTCAATATTTGATTGACATGGACAGTAATAGTGGTCGATGGGTGTGATTTCAGTTGAAGTTATTTCATTGGGTCTTTATATGGAATCCTTAGCAGGTTGTGAATAGTTTTAGTTGAAGTTCTCTTTTCTGGAGTTGTTCTACAATAAACACAGGAGAATTCCAGTGGTCTATAAATATTTATTTAATTTTCAATTTAGTAAAATCATGAGAACTTGATCAAGTGCTCTTGGGTGCAAACAATTCTTTGGGGGTGGGTGTGTGTCTACCAATTAGGGGGGAAAAAATCATGAGAACTTGAAACAGAATAATTTGTAATGCCACTCAACCCCAGGATGTGAGCACTAAGGAATTCTTTGTAGGTGCGATTCCTGGATGATTCTTCTTATTCTCTTCGCCTATTAAATTATTACTGTTCATTTCCGATTTTGTCTCAAAACCCCTACAATAACAAGCACTAAACAATCTTAACCCTTATTCCTACCTTTGGGCAGTTAATTTAAAGACCAAAAATCCCAAAGTACTTGCTACCCACAATTTCCAGAAAGCAAATAACTGGATTCCTGAGACCCAAAACTTTTAAACTAAGCCAATTTGAACCATTTTTATTTACAAACCTTACAACCTTTCATCTACCTCTTTAAACGTTAGTCTTACTAGCTTTCTTTAACCTAAATCTACCATAGACAATATCTGGCCAAATTTTTTGGTGATGTGCTATGGTCCTACCTCAGTTAGGTATCAAAGCTAAAGAATCCTACTGCAGGATTCTTTTGATAATTCAATTTCACACTAATAGGTTGATATAATCTCTTCTTTGGCAATGCCGAAGAAGGATAAACTGAATTTATAGCTGGAAGCATTGATTCGGGGCCGCAAAGACTTTTAAGGAACTTTGTTCAATTGAATGACAAGCAGAACTCAACTAAACCATCCATGCTTTTGTGGGCTTTGCCAAAGAAAAATTTGGAGACTACTGCAATCGCTCTGGGTAAAAATATCGCTAAATCATACAACTCAATAATTAGAAACCTCTAATTCTTGTTTGACTTCAATTTTAATGCCTTATATTGTTGAAGCTACTCAAAAAGATGAAAAATTTAGCATTGACGAAACAGAAGATGAAATTATTGCAATACATCAAGAGATATGCTTTAGCACCTGCTCAAACAGCTCTTGGGACAATAACAAGCACCAGTTTGATTTGGAAAGAAATAGAAGTATCAATCTAAAATTCAAGGAATACAAAACAAAGGATAAGAACCCGACTGAATTTTATGATTCTGACCAATCCAAGGATGTCCTCGGTTTGCAATCTATTGAAAACAACGTAAGAGAATAGATGATCTTCTTAATATTATTTGTTAGGATTATGAGTCATGTATTGGCAAATTCCTACCCAAACTAGTGTTGTAATGCATGGTCGAAGTGTTACAAGTCGTTCATATACAACCACAGAAGATATTAGAGATGAAGATCAGCAAAGAACACACGCGAATTTCTCAAGACCCAATCACATCTAACTTAAAGGCAAATGAGACCTTACTTGACTTAGATTTGATCTTTAATTGGCTCAAAATAGTTATTTGAACTTGTTTTTCAAAATTAGGTTTCAAATTAAAATTTTCATAATGACTTTCAAAATTGGGATTTTTCAAAAAACGATCGAATGGCCGATCAATTGAGGGAACTTCAGTATGCTTCGGTTGATAGGTGAATCAATTGACATGTTCCCAGGAAAAGGCCTTTTCAAAACCAACACGCTTTGACAAATGGCTGGATTGATCAAAACTTGTCCAGTGATAGATACCATCACGATAGTCAACAATATAATCCGTTTTGGGTTCTCCCTCTTTGCTTTAAAACGTATTGTTAACATATGGTGTGAAATCCCCCCCTTAAAATTTCAGCAACTTCTGCCTAAGCAATGTGATATCCCATCCACAAGTGTCCCCACGCTCCTGCACACACGTGCCCTCACGTACGGGGCTCAAGATGCTGGCCCACTTCCACGGCTCAAGTCTGCACACTTCTGGTAAGGCATTGGCTCTGATACCATCTATTACAATGGGTCGGTTCCAATTTTATCAGATGTTTTAAAGCTGTGAGGGGGAACGCAAATCGAACAATATTGTTGACTATGGTGATGGGTCCTGACATGATTGATCGATAACAAAAAGGATTCTACTTACTATACCACATAGGTCTCCTATATTGGCAATAAATTTGGGTTATAGCTAGTCTAGAGGGGGAATTAACAGTGTTTGGAAGGATTTCACAGGAATTGGATTTCAAAAGGAATTTCAGTTGTTTGGAATGGACGGAAGTTTAAAAAGGATGGGATTGCATGGAATTCCAAAGGAAATATCATAACGTTGAGAAATTTGGGGAAAATCGACAGAATTTGAGGGGATTTGGAACCTAACTACTGATCTGGCAGATTATTTTTTTTTAACTTAACAAAATTATCCCTCCTCTTTTCACATCTCTTGTCTCTAGCTCAAAGCTGTATTCGCTCCATAAAATACTATTCTCTCATCGTACTTACAGGGAAAAAAAAACTATCCTATCATCGTTGAAACTCTCTCGTCTGCTACTGCACTATTCCTATCATCGTTGAAACTCTCTCGTTGGCTACTGCACTATTTCTATCATAGTTGAAACTCTCTCGTTGACTACTGCACTACACAAACAATTGGTACGCTCTCTCTCTTTACACCTCGCTTGTTGTATACGCACATATCTATAGGGGTAAAATGGTACAAATTTTATTTCCTTTTCAATTCCTTCTAACATCCAAACATAAAAAGGTAATTCATTTCATTTAAATTCTGTTTTATTCCAAACACATAAATGAAATTCTATTTTAATTCCAATCCAATTCCATTTCCAATTCTACATCCAATTCCCTTCTTTGGTTCCAAACAAAGTGTAAGTCTCTAAGCTATCTAGAGAGAGAATTTATATTTTAAAGAGGGAAAAAACCTTGTTTCTCAATCTAGGTTTTTCTATAGTTTGACCATCATATATGATTGAGAAATCAAAGCAAAGAGATCATCAGATACATCACACAGAGAGCAATTCAGCACAATGAAAGTTTGAGCAAAAAAATTGAACAAACCATGGGGAAGCAGATTGCGCGAGGAGTTGACCTCAACAGAGCGGAAAACCTCAAGACTTGAGTGGAGAGTTTGGTGTGTCTATGTCAAGAGGTAACAGGAGATTCTAGGGTGGGAATCTGGTAACCTAGTTGTAAAACATCTTTCTCATAGTGGATTGTTCATGGCTGGATGAGATCCCGCGATTTTTCGAGGTTAAGGGTTTTTCATGAAAAAATCTGGTGCCTCTGCACTATTTAGCACATATTTCTAGTTATCCTCAATATTTAGTACCTTAGAAAGAGTCATTTTTCACCCTGCTAACACAAGCACTCCAATCACAATACGCAACCAAATCATGCAGCTTGTAAGCATCTGAGAATAACCTGGGTCCAGCATTTTTTTGGTAATTTTGGGTCCAGCATATTATTTAAATTAAAAATGCTACCTAGTACGATTCCATTAAAATCTCTTCCATTAGTTAGCTACTATTTGAGAAATGAAATTAAAATCTTTAAACAGTAAAATCAGCACCTATATTTGGAGGCTTTTTTTTCACTATTTTTGGGGTGGGGAGTGGCTTCAAATCTTTAACTATAATAGCTTTACTGCTTTCTGCTACTAACCATTTAGAGTTTTCTCTTTTCTTTTCCTTTTTATTTTTGGGCAAATTACACTTACTTCCCCTAAGGTTATAACACTTACCCTCCCCCTCACCCCCCCCCCCCCCCCCCCCCTCTTTCTATGTTTCATAATCTCACTTACCTCTCTTGAGGTTGTTATATTTGGAGGCTTTTTTTTCCACTATTTTTGGGGTGGGGAGTGGCTTCAAATCTTTAACTATAATAGCTTTACCGCATTCAGCTACTAACCATTTAGAGTTTTCTCTTTTCTTTTCCTTTTTATTTTTGAACAAATTACACTTACTTCTCCTAAGGTTTGTCAATATAACACTTACCTCCCCTCTATGTTTCATATTCCCACCATTGACGAAGCTCTGTTCTTTGTTTCAGGTTTATATTCATTTATCGCTTGTTGGCAATGATGATTCCAACAGAACTCACAACATCACCAACGCACCCACATCCGATACCATCGATGATTTCTTCTCAGCCTCCATTGAAAAGTCTGTCACCGTTGCTACCAAATCTCATAGATCTCACTGAGAAATAGCAATTCACAAAGAAGAGAAAGAAGACAAACGCGCCGATGAAGACAACAAAGAAGAAGAAAAGAGAATTGTCATTGTCTTCTCAATAACAGCATTAACATGACTTTGACTCTAATAAAACCCCAAAGCTCTCCAAAACCACATGAATTCAATAATTTCGTGGGCAAAAACTATGAACTCGCATTAAACCAGTCGATACAAAACCTTTTAGACTCACTTCCTACACAAGTTTTTTATTTCTCTGTTTTTACCTCTACTTTCTGCGAATTAATGCAAGCTAGGGTTAATCCACCTCTAGAAGACATCTGCATTTGCTTGGATTTAACCTTTCGCAGCAACAATTCAGTAAAAGACGAGCCTTTGAAACGATTAGTAGTCATAAGAGAAATCTTTCAATTGATATCGGCCTGCTCGGCTTTGGTTAGTTGTTCGAAAAGCTCCTGTTATATACGGAGGCGAAAGATTTGGGTCTTAAGAGAGAGAAGAAAGTGAAGATTGAGATTAAATCTTTAGTTGACGTGATTCTCGGGTACATTAGTGTGTGTTGTTGTAAAGATTCGAATGATGAAAGCAGTTGGGTTTGGATCGGATGATTTAATTCGACCTTTGGAGGACTTAGTTTGTGTTTAATCGGTCATCAAGTTGATGCCAATTCAGGGGCAAAGGATGAGTTTGGATAGCTTTGGGTTCTATTAGAGTCAAAGCCATGTTAATGCTGTGATTGAGTATCTCTCTTTTTCTGTGATTGAGAGTACTCTCGCACCGGATGTTGAAGACAATGGTCTTCTGCTTGGTGCTCTTGTCATCAGGCGATCGAAACGATGATGTACACATTCATCTTGGTGATAAAGTTGAAAAAGAAAATAAATAATAAAGAAAAAAGAGCCTCTTCTTCGATTGAGTCCAGGTGCTATTGCCGGTATTGTGATCGGTTTGATGATCAGAGTGGTGGCTTTGGCTTCATTGTTAATTGGGTATGTGGAAGGACGAACAGGGGCAATGATAAGGATGAATTGGAGGAAGGAGAGGACCACTAAAATGGCTGGTTTGATGTTAGAGTTTCTGGGTCTCTCTCTCTCACTCAGTCTCTCTAAATTGGATAAAATGAGCTAGGACATGTTATTTTAGTCTTTTTTATTTCAGCTACAAATGTCTGTAAATATTAATATATAATTCATGGGCAAAATTACAAAATCACTTATTGCTGTAACTCTGTCGGACGGCTGTCACTGACAGAAGAGGTAAGTAGGATTATAAAACGTAGAGGGGAGGTAAGTGTTATATTGACAAACCTCAAGAGAGGTAAGTGTAATTTGCCCTTAATTTTTTATTGGCTGACTACGTAGTATGATTCCATCATGCAGTAGTACTACATTTATTTAGCAATCAGACTAGAAATTTTCCATTCAGAGTATAGAATGGGGGCCATGATTGAAGAGCCATTTCAGCTTCTATTTTCAGCAACATGCAGAATAATACTAATATTCTTCTTTATGAAACTGTGACCCTTCTTTTGGTTGCCAACTGCGATTACTTAGTCAGGGTTCCAACCATTGGCAATATAAGATATTGTGCTGAGAATGAAGATGTACATAGGTCAAATTCTAGTCAACTACTAATGCAGGAGTTCTAAAAATTCATTGGGGTATATCGTTAAGGAATAATTCTACTAACCAACCCTGAAATAAGGAGAAATTCCACATACCCACCTCTTGCTTCAGAAATATGTATGGACCTCCCTGCCGTCAGTCAATTTTAACTGAATTTTTGTTCCATTACAAGGCGATCTAGTTATTCCATGTAGCCACCCCTTGTTTCAGAGATACGCAAGGACTTCTCTACTGGTAGCCAATATTGACCAGATTCTTATCCCATTATAAGATGACCCATTTAACCAAGTGAAATATCTGTAATACACTTCTCAATATAAAATAGATGGTAAACCCACTACAGAACTGGTAAAGTCCGTGGATTATTAACATTTAATTGAACAACACCCATGTATGGTAGCCACCTCTCTCTCTCTCTCTCTCTCTCACTAATTCAACAACTCCAAAGACGCATCACCAATTTCCTCCACCCACCATACTCCAACAGCCAGTACTTTGTCCAACCCTCCTCCTCTCCCTATTTATCTATCTTTGGAACTCGGTAGCTGCCATGGCCACCGCCATTGCCACCTAAGCTCACCACCATAAGCCACCATTACCATAAAATCAATCATCTCCACCACCAACGCTGCTTTGGAGAATACCACCACTAATGGAACACTCAAATCCACCTCCATGTCCATTACCCCATCACCACACACTCTAATTATTTTCCTCTCTAAATTTGTTCATCTTTTTCTCTAGAATTCTATTATCCATTTAAATTTTTACTAAAATATTTTTTTCTAAAATTATATATATTCATACACATATACAAACAAATTACTCATGTTTGTACATATAAATGCATATATTTTTTTTTTAGTTGGAGAAGTGAAATGAAATGATTGGATCCATGAATGATTTAAGGTCTAAAAGTTTTGAAAGCACTGTCATGTTGCTTTAAACATTTGAAGCAAATAGGGCTTGGTGGAGGACAGGGTGATGATCTACTTGCTAGCATCACCTCTCTCTCTCTCTCTCTCTCTCTCTCATATGCATAAAGACTACCACCTAAATCCCTCATCATTAACCATCCCCCCAAATTAGTAGTTAGAGAGTTTATTGTTATTTCTTTTATGCATTAAGGACAATATTGTAATTTTATCTTCTTAATATATAAATAGGTGAGAGGGGTGGGAAACCTAATACACTTTCTTCTTTTTACAGAATGTCTCTTCCTTCTCTGTTTTTACAAACACATCTTCAACTTTAACTTGGTATTAGAGCCACAACTTAAACAGAACTCATACAAAGATTTTGCAAAGCATCAGAAGGTGAGAGAGTAGGGTAGACATCAGTGCCCATGCACTGATGTCGTGACGTCAGCATCTGGTGGCCGAGATGCTCAAAAATCACATGGGCTTGCTCATCTCGATTTTCTGGTAATTATGGTGTTTTTTGTAAAATTTTCTGAAGTGGTTTGATTGGCCTTTCCATTTTTTGAATCTTTTTGTGTTTTGGCCCAGAATTTTTCGATTTGGTTTTTGGGGCATTTCTCATTGCTTTTGTTGGTTGAGACCCATCCCATATGGTGCGCCTAGACTGGAAGGGAGCTTGATTGCTGTTTGTTGGATGATATATTGAATTTGATACAAGTTCTTTTTGGCCAAAAGGGGGCTGGACAGTCAGTTTTAGGCCTTCTGAAATTGATTTTTTGATTTGCTATTGCTTTTGATCTATTCTGGATACTTGGGCTCTCAAGTTTTGCACTTGGCTCATCATTTAGACCCAATTTCTTCGTCTGAATATTTTACCCAAGTTTCCCATTTCTGTTTCTGCTTCAGACTCCCAAGAACAGAATCATATCCTGTCCTCTTTTACACTTCTTGCTTCAGGTTCTTACTTTATTAGTTTGAATCATACCCATATTTGAAAATAAATTACAAACCCTCAAGAATAATGATATGCCTAAGTTGGTCGCCTCAAAATAATTAATGGCGTTAAATTCCGTTAATTATCTATCTTGGGTTCATGTTGTTTAGATTTTTCTGCGTGAGAAAATGAAGTTGAAATACTTGACTAAAAATCCTCCCTCTGACAAGAAGGAATTGAAGACTGGGCACGTGAGGAATGAGGATTATATTGTTATGGGATGGCTATGACACAGTATGGAACCTGATATTGCCAGTACAGTTGAATTTTGTAATTCCTCTAAGAAGATTTGGGACTCTCTTCCAGAGTCATATTCGCACCAGAGTAATGTCTCTAGAGTTTTTGAGTTGTATGAGAAGATTTTTGCTACTAGGTAGTCCGGAAAACCATTGTCGGAATACTTCAGTAACTTGAAGAATTTGTGGCATCAATTACTTCAACATCGGATGTTTACTTCTAATTTAGAGCAACAAAAGCGTCACTGGGAGGAGTTTATGATTGCTTCATTGCTATCCGATTTAGACACAGATCTTAGTGGCTTCAAAGATCATATTTTCTCTAGCAAGAAGTTAGCTACAACTGCGAATGCTTATTCTCGACTATTGAGATCATCTTTGGGGCAAAGCTCCTCTATAACTTCTACAAAGTCTTCTACATTAGTCTCTAGCAGTGGAGGATGTGGTAGTTCTCGTGGTGGTTCTCGTGGTAGCCATAGTGGTCATGGTTCTCATGGTGGTGGCCGCTTTAGTGGACATAATGACAGGAAATGTGATCATTGAGATGGCCAACATGCCACGGGTGGGTGTCCAACCCACTCCAACCCACAGCTATCAACATGCGTTGTGGGGCCCGCATGCCTTGAACAAAACTCTTGTGGAGAGGGCGAAGTAGAGTGGAGTAGCTTCTCCTGACAGTTGTGATTTTTGAGAGAGTTGGTTGCTCTATTTTACATCAATTGGTATCAGAGCCCAGGTCTTGGGTTCGAGTCTCACCCTTGAGGATTCGAGGGAGATGGCCAACGTGCCACACGTGGGTGTCCAACCCGCAGCTGCCAAAGTGCACTGTGGGGCCCGCGTGCCTCGAACGCCACTCTTATGGGGAGGGCTAAGTAAAGTGGAGTAGCTTCTCCTGACAACTGCAGCTTTTGGGAGAGTTGGTTGCTTTGCTTTACATCACCAGCGTATGCGCATTAGGCAACCGATGGTACTACGCAGCCACTACAGCCTTGTACTATATCTGGACATTTAGCTTCTGGTTTTGATTGTGACACACTAACTACTCAACTTAGCGAGTTGATGCAGACATTACAAACTGCTCTCCCATCCACTTCCATTGCTACCTTGGCCAATTCAAGTAATACTGCATGTTTAGCTCAATCTCCTCCATCCTAGGTCACTGACTCCGAAGCTAGCTTGCACCTATTAAAAATCACATTGCACTGGCTAATAGTTCTTTTAGGATTGTCCTTGAAAAGGTGTTTTTTCCCTACCAATTCATTATCCTTATCGTCCAGTCTCCATGTCCCTAATTTTCCTTTTAATTTTCTTCTGTTAGTTAATTGACTAAAGCATTACATTGTTCCATAACATTTTCTTCTACTTCATGTGTTTTAGGATCTTAAGACAAAGAAGATGATTGGTTTGGGGCATGAGAAGGATGGGCTGTTTGGGGCATGAGAAGGATGGGCTATATTACCTATATCTTGATGAACGTCATCCCGTCTTGTCATCAGCTTTGAATGCTATAGTCTCTCATCTTCCGTGGCATGTTCGTTTGGGTCACCCGTTATTAGCAAAGTTACGATTAGCTATTCCTACGTTAAGTCACATGTCCGTCTTAGAATGTGAAGCTTGTCAATTAGGCAAGCATCACCATAGTTCCTTGCCGAGTCGTAGCCATAGTTGTGAGTCCTTTGATGTAGTCCATAAGGACATCTATGGTCCTCCTCAGGCACGGACCTGCCTGCATTTCAGTGAGTTATACGCCTATAATTTTATGAAAATTATGAAAATATCCCATTAAAATTACACTTTGCCCCACTGAAATTACGAAAAAATCCCACTATATACAACTTTGCCCCTCTATATATATATATTTTTATCTAAACTAACCCCACAATTGTAAATGTACTCAACTTTGCCCCCCACTCACATAATTTTATGGCTTCGTCACCGGTCCTCCTCGAAACCTCCAGTTTGAATGAATTTCTTTTTAATGTTATATTATTGATGATTAATGTCGAATGACATGATTATGTTTTATGAAAGAAAGATTTGATTTACCTCATATTATTGCTAAATTTTATAATGAAATTATTACTCAGTTTGGTAAGTGCATTAATTTTTTTGATTTGACAATGCATTAGAATATACATAGTTTATCATGAATTCTTTTTGTGTTGATTGTAGTAATTTTATTCAGACTAATTGTGCCCACACTTCTCAACAAAATGCTTTTGCTGAATGAAAGCATCGCCACCTGTTAGATGTTGCTCGTAACTTCTTGTTCAATATGAAAGTGCTAAAACATTTTTGGGCCGATGCAGTTCTCACCGCTTGTTATCTCATTAACCGTATGCCTTCCGCTGTTGTAAATAATCAGACTCCCTTTTCTCTTTTATATCTTGGTATCTCTCTTTTTTAGCTCACTCATGTTTTTGGTTTTGTAGCATTTGTTCATATCTTGGATCCTAGTCGTGACAAACTCTCTCCTCGTGCTCGTAAATGTGTTTTTCTTGGATATTCCCACACACAAAAGGAATATTGGTATTACAGTCCTGAGTCTCGTCGATACTTTGTGAGTGCCGATGTTACCTTTTTTAAGTCCACCATCTTGTCCTCTAGTCAATGTTTGTCGCTAGATCTCATATCTTCTCGTGAGGGGGAGCCTTCCTTATCTTTTTCGACTCTTCCAATGCCATTAGCTCCACCTTTTAATCCTCCATCGCAAGTTTATCAGTGCTCTAAATCTCAGCCTGTTGTTTTTTATGATCCGAACACAACATATCCACTTCTGCTATTGATGATTTGCCCTTTGCCTTGCGTCGAGGTAAGCATACTTGTACTCAACATCCTATTGCTAACTATGTCCTATGATCATGTTTCTTCCTCCTTGTAATCTTTTGCTTTTACCCTATATCTATCTCCGTTCCCTAGTCTTATCTGCAGGTTTTATCTTTATCTAGATTAAAAACACGCTATGGATGAAGAAATGAGTGCCCTTCACAAGAATCAAGTCAGGGAGCATAATTTTCTCCCTTCTGAGAAACGCAAGGTAGGCTGTCGATTGGTTCATTCAGTTAAATATCTCCCTGATGGTTCTATTGAGCGCCTTAAGGCACGTTTGGTTGCCAAAGGGTAGACGCAGACCTATGGAGTGGATTACTTAGAGACCTTTTCTCCTGTAACTCGTCTTAATTCTGTGTCGATTCTTCTTTCTATGGCAGTTTGTTGTTCTTGGCCTTTATATTAGCTTGATATAAAGAATACACGCTTATGGATGAAGAAATGAGTGCCCTTCACAAGAATCAAGTCAGGGAGCATAATTTTCTCCCTTCTGGGAAACGAACGGTAGGCTGTCGATGGGTTTATACGGTTAAATATCTCCCTAATGGTTCTATTGAGCGCCTTAAGGCACGTTTGGTTGCCAAAGGGTAGACGCAAACCTATGGAGTGGATTACTTAGAGACCTTTTCTCCTGTAACTCGTCTTAATCCTGTGTCGATTCTTCTATTTATGGCAGTTTGTTGTTCTTGGCCTTTATATTAGCTTGATATAAAGAATACCTTTCTTCATAGTGACCTACAAAAAGAAATTTACATAGACAAGTCGCTTAGTTAAGTTATTGCTAGTAGTGAGCGCCTAGTTTGTCGCCTACGAATGGCTCTCTATGGTCTGAAGCAGTCACCTTATGCTTGGTTTGATAAATTTAGCGTTGTGGTAATTGCATTTGGTTATCGTTCTGTCTTTATTCATCAATCTTCTGCTTGCACTATTGTCTTGATTGTCTATGTTGATAACATTATCATATTTAGGATTGATTCTGACGGTATTGCAGAGTTGAAACGACACTTGGGTCAACAATTCCATACAAAAGAGTTGGGTGTCTTATGCAATATCCTTGGGATTGAAGTTGCTCGTTCTCGTCAGGGCATCTATCTTTCTCAACGAAAATATGTGCTCAATCTTCTATTTGAGAATGGTCTTTTAGGTGCTCGACCTGTTGGTACTCCTATGGATTCTACAGTCAAACTTGATGGTGTACAGGGGGAGTTGTTTGGTGATGTTGGTTGATATCATCGCTTGGTTGGAAAGTTGGATTTATCTTATTGTTACTTGTCTTGATATTACTTATGTTGTTAGTGTCGTCAGTTAGAATATGCATGCTTCTCGTTAGGCTCACTTTAAGGCTGTTTGTCGTATTCTGCATTATCTTAAAGGTGTTTGAGAATTGACTGTTATATAAGCCCTCTTCTTCCTTAACTGTCACGGGCTTTAGTGATGCTGACAGTCATTCTCATAGGCGATCTACATTTGGGTATTGCACATTTATTGGAGGTAATCTTGTTACTTGGCGCCATAAAAAGAAAACTGTCGCTGCTCGTTCGAGTGCTAAGGTTGAGTATCATTCTAAGACTCACACTGCCTCTGAGATGTTGTAGGTTCACTCTCTTCTTCAGGAGATGGGTATTGACAACCCTACTCCTATGTCGATGCATTGTGATAATTAGCTCACTATCTTTATTGCCAGCAATCCTATTTTTTCAAGAGCATACCAAGCATATAGAGGTGGATTGTCATTTTATTCGCGATTTGTTGATGCGAAAAATACATTGTTACTCCCTAAATTTGCTCTCAAGACCAGCTAAGTGACACTCTTACAAAGCCACTTGCTCGTACTACCTTGCAATGATTGTGTTCCAAGTTGGGCATTCAGCTTGAGGGGGAGTGTTAGAGAGTTTATTGTTATTTCTTTTATGCATTAAGGACACTATTGTAATTTTATCTTCTTTATATATAAATAGGTGAGAGGTGTGGAAAACCCTAACACACTCTCTTTTACAAAATATCTCTTCCTCCTCTCCTCTTCCTCTTCTTCTCTCTGTTTCTACGAAGACATCTTCAACTTTTTTAGTAAATTGAAAAGTTCGGTGTAGGGGATTGATGAGCTCTGATGGTTGGGTTTGAACAGATGGAAAGACTGGAAGTACGGGGGCAATAGATGATACCTCTATTTCCCTTGTGATTGTGATTTTACTAAGGGACTGGAATGATGATTGTGCTGTTAGTATGGTTGGGCCATACTACCAGAGAACTCACTGATTGATGATACTAATTTACGGAGGTTTTCTCTCTTTTTCTTTCTCTTGGTTACTTTTGGAACGAGGCGGAATTGTGAGTTGCTTAATTGGACAAGGTACAGTGCAGGTGGACTTCAAAGAAGGTGGTTTGATGGGATGGCATCTCGCTAATATATGATTTTAACATGCATGGTGTGTGTCATGTCCAATAAGTCACCTTAAACAAACTGTTTTTAAGGTGGTGCAATGAGGAACAGAACAGACTACTTTCTCAAAGGCAGCAAGGAATAAAATCTAGTCAGAAATCTACTTCTCCAGCTAAATTGAAAACATGGAAAACTTCAGTCCTTTTATTAATAAAACTTGACTGCACAAACACTTTGATACTCTTTGATTGTGCCAGACGACATACCATAGAAGCAACCACATCTAATAATATTATTCAAATTATTAAATGTAGATAAGCATCAATCTAAATGCCACATCAAGTGCTCACAGTGTAGTGCTCTATGCATCGACCAAATTATAGTTCAACAGCATTCAGACTTCGAGAAAGCAAGTTTTTATATTGAGATCAGCTTACCTTGACCGCTGTCATTTGCTTTGCACACTATAAAAACATACTTGAGGAGCGGGATTAGAGTAAGGGAGTAGATAATCAATGAAAGAGCTCCAATGACATCCTCTTTATCTCCGATTCCATGAGGAAATGTATTGTAGAACACATACAAGGGGGAAGTTCCCAAGTCTCCGTAGACCACTCCAAGACTCTGAAATGCAAGTCGCAGAAGCAATAGTGCTGAGAATTTCTGCAGGATTGATAAGAAAACAAAACAACAACAGAGTTCCGTCAGCTACAATATTCTCATAATCTCCTAATAACCATTAGGCTAAGCTAGGTATACATGAAAAGTAAATCTTGAAATTGTTTATAGAAAACTCAGAATACTATCAAGTTTGCAAAACAAGAGAAGGAAAATCTAAAGGAAATAGGCTGATCATATTCACTCATTCATGTCAGCCATGCAATCACTTTCAACCATATGACACACCCATATTTCAATCATCACTGATATAAACTTGACTTCAATAAAGTTCATAACAACTCCAAATCCATTCTGAATCTTTCTGGGGTCAAACGATTCAAAGCAACTAAATCAATTTGGTGCAAACATAATTGAACAAATTAGGACCTTGCAGTAAGAATTTCAAGCTAGATTAAAAAGAGTAGCAATTAAATCACTTCACCTCAGCTGGCTATTGATGCCAAGAACATCAGAGGAATAGTTATTTTGCACCCCCAAAAAGGTAAAAGTGTAGAAATAATTTCTAGTCCTTACTGAACAATCCCTTTTAAACAACAGTAAGAACTACAGAAAAGTTGACTCAGAGAGAAAGAGAGAGAGGAGCATCTTACCTTTTCTCTATACATATTTTTAATTCTTCCAGCCTCCTCATCCATGGGCTGATCAAGCTTCTGATCCAAAACCCACATGCTACCCTTGTTTTCATCTTCTTCATCAATTTCCACCCCAGAAGAAGCCATTCTAAGCTAATTCAATTGATTCTGCCTTTTCACCACCTTTCTCTCTCTAGATTCAAGTCTACAAAAATGTTAACCAAAATTCTAAAACAATAAATGAAACCCAATTCCCTTAATTGAATTCTCACTTCAATCCTATGCTCAAATTGAACTAAGAACTGAGCACATCAAGATACTTGAATGTGAGACCACGACTTAACACAGAAGCTTGTAATTGATACACCTAAATTGTATTACCCAGAGAGAAAATTGAGATAGAACAGCTCAAAAAACGCTCATATATTGGTAAATGTCAAAACTAGATAGAGATTTGATAACATCATTTGCTGTCATGAAAATTGAGCGTGGGGTCAGCTTAAGAAGCCAATCAATATTAGCCACAGAACCACAATCCCAACTCAAAATTTTCACATACCCGTGAATCAAAACCGTAGATTCAGCAATTCAAAGCAGACAGATTGAAAGAATCAATAAAACCCAATACACAGTATGTGATAATGAAAGCTGTGACAAGAAAAGAAAAAAAAAAAAGAGTCTTTTTGCAGTGTTCTGATATTTTCTTCTTTTTTTTCTCCTGCGGACGTTTGGTGGTGCAGAAGAAAGTTTTCAGAAACGGAGCTCTCCCTCAAGCATGAACGACAAAGCTCAGCCCACCTCTCTCTAACTTTCTGCCATTATAGAGAGAGAGAGAGAGAGGAGAGAGAGAGACAGGGAAAGTCGACGTCCTTCATTTCCAATTATTTTCACGCGACACGTTTGTTAGAATTGGCGGATCTGAGCAGATAAATATAGTAATTAATGTTTTCTGTTATGTCTAAATATAAGAAATGTAGAATAATAATAATAATAATAACATTATTATTATTATTATGAACCAACGTCCACCATAAATTTCTGCTCTTAGAATTAAAATTACATACACTTGGTCCTAATTTTTTTACCATTACCGTTTTCAGAGTTTTAATCTTTGAAGTGACGTGCATTTAAATCATTGTTTTATTTATAACAAATTACAATAGTTTAAAAAATATACAATTTTTCAGATTAACCTTTCAAAGGAGACATAAATTTCGTAACATTCAAAAATAAAAAGACAAAAAAACTTTAGGACAAGGGGAGTATCTCACAATTTCTAGATTAAGAAATAGTGTGTTGAATTCTTTGGAGTCTATTAGTTATAAAATAATATAAAATTAATAGTTATTAGTTATTTACTCTAAAAAAAAATTGTATGTTAAATTAAAAAAAAAAAAAGTAAATCATGTCGCTCAAGAGTTTGTTAGTTATTATTTATTAGTTATGTAAAAAAATATTAAAAAATTATAATGGAAACTGAATTATGATAGAACTAAAATTATTTTATTTGAGAAAAATAATTATTTAGTTCATATAAAATTCTTGCACGTTTTACCGGTATACATTATTAGATAATGCAAATGATGTCTTGGTGAGTAATATTTATTCACACCAAACAAATATTGGATATAATTACTATCCCTTTTTTGGTAAATATTTTTTTTAATCCAATCGTCATTACAATTGGTGTGGTAAATTTCTTACCCACCACGAGTGTGTAAGAAATTACTTTTATATAGACACATATTAATTAATTTTATTTTTTTGTTTTTGAAACTCTTCTCATGAATAATTTTATTCGTATTATTTAGTTAAATATTTTGGTGAAAGAAATGGTAAGTACTAGTTGACAACTTTGAAAGTATCATGAAATACTAGTAGATATTTTTTTTTTGGTAAAAGAAATACTAGTAGTTGATAACTATGAAATTCTTTTTTTGACATCATAAATTCATGAAAAACTAGTACTTGATAACTATGAAATTAAATATATTTTTTTTGTTGGCATCATTAATGAAAGTGGGGCCCACTATGCTGATTGTGGATGTCTCCTTAATGGGGCCTACTGAGTGATTGGCTGTCTCCTGACCTCATATACGAACCTACCATAAGACTCGTGTCTTGTTCTCTCTAGATTGTACCTAGCAAAATGGGAGTTACATATTATATTTTTGATTTTATACAATACGTGTGTGTATATATATATGTATATTGTAATGCTGTTTATGGTAGGAATAAATTGACGACCTTGTCATGTTCATCATCAATTATCAATTCGAGGGGACCATTTACTTACCCTTCCTCCACAAACACCACTATTATATATTTGGAAGATTTGAATAATAATAAGATAACAAAATTAAATTAATAAATATAAAAAGGGTGAATTGTGGAAAAAAGGAAAAAACTCTTTGAATTGTAATGATTTGTATTAAACCTCTTTTTTTTGAAAAAAAAAATTGGCACAAAATCTTACCCAATTAATTGAGGGGTTACTTTAAAGATACAATTACTAAAATACCCACCAAATCAATGGGAGTTACATATTTTATTTTTTGCATTTTTGACTCATATTATATATAATATACACACACCATTATTATATTATTTATATTATATTTTTGATTTTATACAATGCGCGCGCGCGTGTGTATATATGAGATATATGGACATTTGATCAAGCAATTAGATGGACAAAAATGAATCTTAATTATAAAGAGTAATTGAATGGCATAAAATAGTTATTAATCTTTCACTAGTTTAACTTTATTGTATCATATATATGGATATGTATGTGTGTGTATTTATTCTTATAGTTAAAAAAAGAAGAATATAAACTTTATAATAGATCATTGATATAAAATATTAATTTAATCAAAAAGACGGACCACGTGATCTTTTATAATTTCCTTTTTTAATGTAGCAAGCTTTTCTCTCGTATAAACAAAATAAAATGTAGTAGGTTTTTTCTTTCATTTTGTTTGATTGAATAAAAAAATGAGAGGAAATGATATTGCAGGATTTAACTATGCTAAAGAAATAACATTTAGTTACACTCATAAATATGATTTTACTGTTTTAGTTTTTTTATGCTTTTCTTTTATTAAAAGTATTGCGATGTATGTAACAGAAAATATAAATTCAAATCTTATTATTCAAGAAATAAAGAAAAAAAAACATAAATTTTTTTTAGCTAAATTCACAAAATTGAGGGACATGTTTACAAATTTTTTTTTTTTTTTGAAAAAAAACAATAATTAAGTGGAGCCAATTGCTTTCACTGGACCTACATAACTTCAAAAAAAAATAATGTCGATTTATAATCATTATGCTCGTTGGATACTTGGTCCTACAAATCATCAAACTAATTCCGAAAAAATTCCCACATATGAGTAGCGTATGTTTATACTATTGACATATTTTACCTATATATATAGCTTAATTTTGTTGGAGTTTACTATAACATTTTACGTTTGTCTCTCTAATATCTCGTCCACTAATGCTTTCTCTCTTTTTTCCGAAATTAACTTAAAATCTCTCATTAAATGAAATTTTCTTTCTGATAAAAATTTGTTTCGCTCTCCTTGTGATAATTTAATTACTTTTCAAGATTTTGAGTTTTCAAGTTAGTGCCAAAATGGCCGAATTGGAGTGTTGTTCTTTGATGATTAGAGTGTGCAAATGAATCTTCCTTAGAGCAACACATTGAACATAGGTCTCAATAGGTATTTATACTTTCCAAACTTGCAGTGACTTTCTAATGGATTTTGCTTATAAAGTTTAAATGTAATTTCACATGGGGTGACCACGGATCAATAACCTAATCCAATCTACTCGCGACAGATCGAAAAAATTAAATTCAATTCGATCTGTGAAAAGACTTAATCCAATCCGTAAAATATCGAATTAAATTAGTTTTACAGATTAGACTTCTTCTAAATTGTCCTTCTTTTAAAAAAAAACCATGACCCAATAAATGAATTATCAATTTATTAATATTAGTTCGTACATTTAAAAATAATAATGAATACGAATCACTATAACCAATTTAAATCATTATAATGAAAAAGAATAATTATATATAATATTATATTCTTTAACAAATCGGATTTCTTAGACCCTAATTTGCAATTTGATCCGATTCGTATCAATTCTTAATTTACGAATTTACCATTGAATTATTGAATTAAAAATTTGATCCAATCCGAATCAAATACACGTATCAAATAAGCACTCCTATTTCACATGACTTGGTCAGAATACTATTGTCTTTGTAGGTCTTACAAGGGTAAAATTAGTATTTTGAAATTTTAAATTGATTGTGCTGGCAAAAGTCGTCGTTAACCATTATTTGGCCGTTAAAGAAAGTATGGTTCTAACAAAAACTACGTAGATCAACATAATTTTTCAAAGAAGATGATATGTAAGTATGTCAAATATCATCGAAGGCCAAAGTTAGTTACTCTTGACTAATTAATAAATTATTGTTTATGGTACTTTATTCTGAATTTCTGAAGGGATTCAACAGAGATATAAGAAAAGTGTGTGTGCGCGCGTATAAATGTCTAATGTAATTATTTTAGACCGTAAACACAATAATTTTAAATCGCTAATGTGTGAACTTAAATTGAGAATACAACAATTACGTAAATATATAAAATTAATTAATTATTTAATAGTGTTATAACATTACAATACAATATAATATATTGCATGGTGTTGTATTTTTTATATAAATGTATTAGACACAGGATCCTTGAACAAGAAGGAATCCATATTCTTATAATTTTATATACTTACATTTGTTTACGTATGCTTATATGTGTCATACACATAATTATATCTATGTAAGACATTATAAATGCACTTGTAATTCGACCCAACTCCAATCTTATTTTTAATTAAAAAAATGATACAAGTCTCAATCTTTGTTACTCACTATTTTTAGCAATCATTGAGATAAATATTTTACAAAGAGAGATTTGATTCTTATTTAATAGAGACAATAATTATTGTTGAACACTATTTATCGGAGCAACACAAAACACAAAAAAACTTTTATCCTTGTTTGTAGCATTACTTATTTAGTTAATGTAGAAAAAAAAAAGGAAGAAGTTAAAATCACTAACAAACATTTTACTTTTCACTTCTTATTTTTAAGCATAAAGTGAAAATTTTAAACATGCAATGTAAATGTGTCATAACAATCTCCTGTAATAATTCCTGATATTAAGTTATGAATAACATAATTCATGGAAAGAGAACAAACTAATATAAAGTTGCTAGTGAAAGCCTAATTCTCTAAGGTTGTGTTCCGTTGCGCGGAATTGCTGCAATTTCAAGACCCTAATCCATCATTATAAAATTGCTAGTGAAAGCCTAATTCTCTAAGGTTGTGTTCCGCTACACGAAATTATTGTAATTTCAAAACTCTAATCCCGTGCAGCAAAACACACCCTAATTATTGTTATTTTAATTTTGTAATCTCTTAAATTATATAACTAACAAAAGCGGCATGGGGTTCTTTTGAGAGATTATGTGGTCCACTCTATGCAACAAGTAGGAATGCATGTGCAACTATTGGCTCGGATAAAAATTAAAATAAAATTGCCTACAAATTGAAAAAGAAAAAGAAAAATCGTAGTAGAGGGACCGAATTTAAAAGTTTTCGAATAAAATTATATAAATGGAGTTATCATTATGATGACGTCACTCTCTACTCACATAATCTCATAATTCGAAGAATATATTATCTTTTAAAAAAGAAAAATATAAAATTATATAGAATTTTGTTATTCGAGCATAAATCAACACAAGCCGAAGAGTGGTACTAGATAAAGGTGAAACCCACTGCACTCCCACACCACCTTGTGAGTATCGGCTTGTGCTGATTTCGGCGTAAAAAGAATTTTTTCAAGAATATATTATCAATATATTGGATTGAGAGACTATTTTTATAGTTTATGTTTACGAAAACAGGACATGGTTGATTTAATAAAGACAATAACGGATTAAATCAAGCTCTATTTAACGCAATTTCTATAACCTAAACAAAAATTTCACTATGCCTATTGCCTACTCGAGAATGGATTTATAACTTACAAAATCTGCTAGTAAATTCACATAAATGTAACGTGCGAAAACTAGAATATTATTTGGGTTAATTTAATTTTTGATCATTTTTGGTAGTCTAATTACAAATATGTTAAGTTTTAAATAGTATTGGCTAAAAAAACAACTTATACAAAATTATTTACGTATTAGACATTTTTCATTGTTCTTTAATACACATGACCAAATTATCCCTTTCCAGTAATGTTTTGTGCGGTAAAATTATAACATCATACAGTTAAAGTATTACATATTGTGCACTAAAAGTTTTAGTAAATTAATATGCAAAGGGTCTTAAGGGCAATTTGGACTTGAATAATATAAATTGTCGTATTTGTAATTACTTTTTGAAAAATTATATTTTGACCATATACTATTTGAAAGTTGGTGTATTTGTAATTAGGCTCCCAAAAGTTGTCATAAATTAAATTAACCCATATTATTTTGTTAATAATTTTATATGCATGGCTGCATGAACATATATAACAATGTGATGCAAGCCACATATAGCAAAAAAAATTCCAATCATTCAAATTAAAACAAATATACATATAAGTATTACTATTTGGTTTTTTATGCATCTAAATATGTGAACTAAAGCCTTAAGAGTTCTATAGTTTTGGAACTAAAATCGAACCGTTGATCCACAAAGCTAGAATAGCACAATTTGAATTCCTCCATAATTCAAACGAATCTGTCTGAATCAGATGTGAGAAAGAAGTCTAATATTTATTTTTATTATGTATACAAAGTAATTAATAATCTCTCATTTTGACTCGTTATTTAACAGTTGTGGGACTAAAGTTTTACGATTACACCAAGCATACAATATATATATATATATATATTATACTAAACTACCAAAACATGTTTAATCTTATGCGGTACAACACTCCATTGTCAATATAACATATGTTATGTGATGACAAAAGGTAACAAGTCCTGTCAAGAAATGAGTACATGTATTTAATACAAATATGATTTGTATAATTCGTTTAATAAATGAATCAGGACTTAACATGCCGTGTTTATCTGACGCGTTTAGTTAAATGAGTTAATCGAACTGTAAATGAGTTGACGGGTTAAATACGATCACGACATATTTTATTACCAAATTAATTTGAGTCAACACGATCACGAATAAGTCAAACTCAAATTCATTTATTTATTCTGTACTATGTTAGCGTGTTGTACCAAATGTTGTTACACTTACATGATAGCTACAATAACACTTTCTCATCGATTATACCAAAGTGTTATTTTAATTCAACAAAAGATTCATGTAACAATCCTGTATGTTTACGAATGAAAAAAACATTTAGAGTGTGTGTGTGTGTGTATATATATATATATATATTATCACACACCCTCTGTCCTCGTAAAAGCTTCCACTTTCATAGAGGCACACGGAATACCGTCTTTGGTGCTACTGCTTATGGCTCTAAAGTCAAATTGATTTATAGTACTGAACATATTATTAGGACTCCAAAATAAATCATGTGCATTTTTTACATTTTTTTTTTTGGTAAGGGCATTTTTTACATGTTCTGGTAAGATTAGTAAGCCTTTTAAAAATGATTATCCGTAGGACCATAACTATAGTTTCTTTAATACTCCATAAATGTCACTGCTTGCCTTTGGAGAGTATCAAGATCACGAATCATAAATATATGGAGTATTCTTATACTTTTTCACTTTCTTTATGCCATTCATTGGTCCTAGGAATTTGTCTTTAAAAGCCAACTATATTCTTTAACTTCTGGGATTATAATCATATACAAATATGAAATATGACACACACACGTACATATATATATATATATATGTATTATATTTGTATATAATTATAACCCCAAAGGTTAAACAATGTAGTATATATATATAGATATATATATACATGCCAAGATTCGCGGCAACATCCACATTTATTCTTATTAATCTTTATCATTATTTAATTTATGATACACGGATGTGCTTTCACTTTGTAGCATATATTATTCATACAGAAAACTCATTCACATCTCTTCTCTGCTAGATCTTACATTTTTATTATATAATATACGTCTTTACCGAATAACAAATCAAATGTTTCCCACCCAATTAAAAAAATAAAATAATAAATAAGAAGAAGAGTGTTGTACACAAAGCTTCATGAAGTCAAAGCCAGTTGGTACCGAATGACTCATTCATATATATATTTGAACCTCCATATCTAACCTAATCTGAATTTTTAAACTTGCAAGCTGAGCTAAAACTAAAAGCTTCAAGTCATGTTTGCATTTACAGACTTGGGTCTATCGGGCTAAACTTTTACTATTACACCGACACTTCAACAATTAAGATTCATTTGCAATCAATTAATTAGATAATTAGAGAACCATGCCAAAAAAAATTTTGTGGACCTCTTTTTATGGGATAGGAGCCGAATCCTAATTAAGCTATATAAATATATATAGAGAGGTATGTAAATATATTGCATGATGTTTATATTTGTGTAAGGAAGAATTTATGGTAAGTTTGTCCTCACATGAATTCACTCCTTTGTGGATTAAAGTGGGAGATTGCGAGGGCACTCTTATTAATTCAACGACGGTGAAGCAAGAATACGAATTCACAGTGCAGTCAAAACACTCTCTCAATGGACTTGCTGCATGCATGTGTCTACATATACATACATTTATATAATATTTTGTGAGCCGGCCGACCCGTTACCATTCATAAGTCGAATATACTATATACTATGATGTTGATTATTTAGTGTAAATTAAAAAGTCCATATTGCCCTTAATCATTGTTGTAAATGTATGAGTAAATTACAATAACCTCCCCTCTAGTTAACAAAAAGCTCACACGGTTACTCTCAATTTTGAAAAATATCATTTACCTCACATGTCTTCAAAGACGTCAACATTGGTAATCACACTTAGCGGATGATGCCAACATTTTGAAATATTAAAAATTCCATAATGCCCTTGGCCATTATTGTAAATGTATTTACATTCTTAGCCATTGTTATATCTCGGTCTCCATCCCCGTCATCAACAAGTTAAGAGAGTGTATATATATATATATATATATATATGATCAACAATGGATTACATATATATATGGATGGCTTGAATCAAAAGCTTTAGAGAAATCGTTTAATCAATGATCGCATGGCTATTATCATGGTAGAGGAGAAATTATACAATACCCCAGGGGTATTGATTATGTGACATTCCCGGTAAGTATAAGCCTTTCATTTCTTTTGAAAACTACCAATTTTTTTACAATCAAAGAGAAATGGAGGGTTTATACTTTTCGAGGATACCACATCATCAGTATTCCCGATGTATTATATACTTTCTCCATGAAGAGAGTTTTTAGTAAGTCCTAAAACTGAGGTTAAACTTTCCACAAATATGGTCACCAGAGAATAAGGATCCATGCAGGTGGGAGTCCAAGCTATCACAGAGGGGTCCATTGTTCTCTGTGGATTCTCACAAGAGTCAAGGGGATTTCAGATTTTATATGTTGAAAGTATTGTATATTCAAAAGGTTTTTTCTGTATTTTTCTAATCATATTTTCTTGGTTTTTGCTATTATTTATAGCCACAGATATCCCTTCCATTAACGATAGAGGTTTTGATATAATAAATATCTATAAAACAAAGGCCCAGATTATATGACAAAAGAGGTTCGCTTATCTGACATGATTTCTCTTCCCTCCTCTGTAACAAGCCAATTAACAGTACAGGACCCATCCTAGCTATAGATGGGGTCCACCGTTGATTTAGTGTACCCTAGACCCCAGCCACCGAACCCAAACCCTTGGTTCTCATATGGCAGTGATCCAAGCTCCTACCCTCTATAGGACCTCGGAATGCCGCGAGGTTTATCCGTAGAGACGAATTCCTTGTATTAAAGAGGATGATCCATATAAAGGACCTCCATAAGTTTTTATCTGTAGATATGAGTGACTCATTGCATTAGGGAGGTTGATCTATAGAGAGGACCTCTATGACGTTTTATTCGTAGAGATGAGCTCGTCACCATCCGAGGCTTGTCCTAATAAAAGGAAAAAAAGACTCATTCGAGGTTTATCCGTAAAGATGAGTGACTTCTTGCATTAGGGAGGTTGATCTGAAGAGAGGACCTCCATAACGTTTTATTTGTAGAGAGGAGCTCGTCAAAAATTGAGGCTTATTCTTAGGGAGGAGCTCCTCGCTGGAGGAGATTGATCCGTAGAAAGGATTTCCATATGTATGTCCAATGAGATGATTATCTCAATACAAACCCCAAGGCCTTTTCTTTAGTGGGGTTCCGCAACCCCTCTTTGATGGTCCTCGCATTACCTCCACAAATGAGGTAGTTCGAGGTACCTCACTTGGTGGGGACCCCAACTGCCACATATCCTTGATTTTATGAGAAAGTCAGACTATGATTAAATAATGCCACATGGGCACACGTGGCAAGCGTTGGGTCGTCCGTACCCATATTTAGCCTCCTTATGAGAGGTCCTACATGTAAGTTCTCATACATACCCGAGGAGTTGGTTCACACTTGGTGTCTTGTTTTAATGGCTCGAGGTTCCAAGGCGGTGCTCTGACATCCTCGAAAGTGTCATTTCAAGTTCCTCGATAATTATGGAACTGTCATGTCCATCAAATCATCATTTATTATTGATAACCGTAAAGTCGATGTCTCATCGCCTCGTATTCTGTATTTTGTGACAGTTTAGTGCCTCAAATTAAATGATTCGCGTCGTTTTGGTGTCTTGCCAGTTAAAAGTTCCTTACTATAAAAGGAACACCTAAAAAAAATTCACTTTTACCATTTCTGTAGTTTTGAACTTGTTTTGAGAAAACATACTTCAAACTTTTTCTCCGTTTTCACTTTGAGCTACCGTTACTCATACCATGTCAAAGGCTGGCTCAAAGGACAATATCCCTGAGGTCCCTCCTTTTGATGAATAGAGGGTAGTTCGTTTATTTGGTCCTGAGGACATTTTCTGGGTCAGACTACGAATTTGACTGACATTGATAAGGCATTGGATGAACCCCTCACCATTGACTTGAGCCCCCTCCCCCCCCCCCCCCCCAATGGTGGAAGGTCCTCGTCTTCTTTCTGATTTCGTTCTTCATTTCAGAGTTGAACGAGGAGATTTTCCATACTCTTTCTTGTATCTCCTAATCCCAACCACTTCTTGTATTGGGTGGGAAGAATGGACAGACTTCATCTTTGCAATCGAAGACTACAAGGCTCGGTTAAAAGGTGCCAAAATTCTCGAGGCCATTTAAAACACTCGAAGTCTTACCATCAACCGAGATGCAACAGGGCTTCAAGTTCTAATCTCAAGGTGAAGCACCCACTCCCATACCTTTGTCATAGCCTGGGGTGAATTTACCCCTACACTTGAAAATGTTAACGTTCTTATACACCTTAACGTCTTTGGCACAACAGACCCCTCGACTTGGACCTTCGATGAAGTTGACCAGAGATAGATCACAACCCTCCGAGCTGAGATATAAAGTGTTACGAGGAAGGTAACGAGGTTCAACAAAAAAGGGAAAATTATGCACGAGCAGTCTCCAGAGACAAGGGGAAATGTATATAGGTTTCTCTCCTTAGGCACTTCTTCAAAGACTATACCCATAATGATACCAACAAATGGGTATAGGGTCCCAAATGCAAGCACCCCCTTCGCCTTACTTTTGTGGTTATCGCGGTTCATTTTTCTAGGTCCTCCTGATGATACTCCAAGCCCTAATGTGGTTCCCCTCGTCGTGAAATTAGCTCGAGGGGTCCATATTTCCCTCGACCCTTTATTCTTGGGGGCACTTTACCATGCCTTGGACAAATTTCATGAACATTACGAGCAATGCATGGCCCATTTTTATGTGGCCTAGTTTAGCTCGATCACGTTTCTCCAAATGTTCATGTATGAACACTTTCTCACCTTTGCACCTAGGATAAATCCTGGTACCAGGGGTCATCACTCGACCGGATGGAATAAGGTAACTATTCCTCGGAGGAAGTTTGCTCAATTCATTGATTCATGAGCAAAACTTCAAACCTTGCCCATTCACTGGTCCTCCTCCTCCGTTCTACAGCTCGACAGTTAGTCAAGAATTTGAGAGGGAAACTCTATCTCCTGAGGTAGCCCTCACCAACTTATCCTTCATCACTATATGATACATTCCTAGCTATGCCACCCCCAACATTACCATTGGTACCATACACCGTCTTGACCAAGTAGCTCGCAAATTTGGTTATGACCAAGGTATTCCATGAGGGCATAAGAAGGTAGAGATACAAGATTTCCAATCTGCTATAGCTCAATTTCTGGCAAGTAATGTCGAGCTGTTAACAAGGAACCAAGCACAATTGGTGATTCCCTCGTATACAAGGAAAGGACGATGGGTGGTATGCTCAAAGGCCTACTGGCAAAAGGTCTTGGACAGGTTTCAGTTCTTTGTTCTGAGTGAAACACTTCAGCGCCTTATCCCTCATCTTCATAAAAATTCTATTTTCAGAAACAAGAAGGATCTTCCTTCTCGAGGATACTCCTGTAATACTAGGGCATTGCTACCACTCTAGCCCATTTCCTTACAACCCATAAAAAATGTTGTTGCTCCTCAAGACGAGGTAGCTCCTTGGGGCAACGTGGCTTTGAGAAGCGCAATAGCCCCTTAACTGAACAAAAATAAATGAAGGGCAGAGCTGAACGTGACCTCATTCATCTTTGCCTCTGGGCTTACCAACTCGAAAAGGGCTAAAGTAATAAACATATAAGCTGAACACATTTACTTACGCAAAATTTTTTTTTGAAACGTTACTTTTTTTTCTTCAGATAATCCCCTCAGCTGCTACCTCCATGGCTACCTCCAAGCCCCAAACCAATATACATTCCAGCGAGGAGCCTAACACAGTTTCGTCTTCAAGCACCCCTCCAAGTGTTAGTATAGAGGTGCCTACAGATGATTTGACCTCTATCCAAGGCGAGTTAGCCCACCTTGACCAACAAAAAAGGATTACCTTAGAGGAACTAGCTCCCATTTCGGGGGGTGAAGTACACCCTAGCTCTTCGAGGCATGGGAGAGGGAAGGAACTAATCCACATGCATCACCTCACCATGTCCCAAGATGTTTCAGTAGCTGAAGATAGCTTAGAGAAGCTCTTGAGGTCTCCCCTAAGCATAGGTGCAGGTATGTACTTTCCAAATGTCCTGCTAACTCTGAACTTAATTTGCCTTGAGTTCATACTAATTTTTCCACCTATTTTCTTTTAGTGGACAAAGAGGTTCCCATGGATGGCCTCAATGAGGACACCTCACTAGGCGCCTTGTTGCTGGTAGCTTGGTCAGAAACTGAAAACGAAGGAGCAGGCGAGCTAACTCGCCTGCAGATGAACGAGTCTCTCCTCTTAGTTTGGAAGTAAATACTGCAGCAAACGCCATTCAAGGAGGAAATGAGCAAGAAGAATGAGAAGGTGAAAGTTAAGATGTCAAGGTCTTGTTTGATCCAAGGGCTGGTGAGGAGTTTCCATCTTCAGGATCTCGTACTGACTTAGCTCACATTCCCTCACCTCTGAAAATAGCTCCTTCCGTCTACCTTGGACCATACACCTCGACGCTCTCAGCTCCTCGACCTTCTGGTCATCTCTCCACCCATCGGCCACATGGGACGATGACCTTCTCTGCCCCTCTAACTTTTGAGACTATCACAACTACGCGCCCTTTTGGGGGGTTTGGTAAGTCCTCAATCACTTGGCAGGAACGTAGGTCCTCGTCCACTCGGGGTGACTTTAACACCTCGGCCTCCAGCTTTTCTACGACTTCTACAGCCTCTTCCTTTCCTCTTTCATCTAACCTGGATCATAGGCCTCAAGTTGAATCTCTTTTGGAGATGTGGGGCAGTGCCTTAGTAATTGCAGCTCGAGCTCAACTCCTTAATTAACTTCAAACCAAAGATCCTGAATCATTTGAGAGTTTGGACAACATGGCAGCTGAATTTCTGGGTTTCATCTACAATTCCTTATGTCGAGCTGTTCTCCATCTCTGCCAAGCCTCAAAGAAACACCTCGATGTCTCAAATTTTGACCAGATCGACTACCTTGTTCAAGGTCTACAACGCTTTTAAATCAACATTGGGTGGTTAAAACGAAGAATTGAAAGGTTAAAGGCTTACAAACGAAGGGAGATGGAGCTGCAGCGTCTCCGTGATCTTCGTAACGAGCTCAACAATAGGAAAGAGGTTCTCCAAGTCAGCGAGTTTAAGCTGAATGAGCTAGAGGTGAGCGTCCAACAGAACAAAGCTGACATTCAACAATTGGAGCTTGCCATTGAAGCTACTATGGCAAACATAGGGCCTATCGAGCTATTTATCACTGACTTGCTATAGCGAGTTTAAACATGTACAAAAGTTTTTTTTTTTTAACCTTCATTGTCTTCAAAACTTGTAATGAAATATACATGGAAGAATTTTGAACTTGCATGCTTCCTTTCTTCTCCTTTTTTTTTTTAGTTTCCATACAATGTTGATTGCAATGTGTATGTGAGGATCCAACTCAAAACACACCATTTCTAACTCATAGCTCGAGAGCGAAACGTTATCATCTCTATACAAAGATCTTAAAGTTTGTACAGAGAAGAACAAATATCCTATCTCAGAAAAATTGAAACTAAAGGAAACAAAAAAAAGGCTTATTTACACAAAATAAGCCTTGAGCCACTTAACATTTAACATCGAGGTGGCGGCATCTTCTCCTACCCTTCCTATTTTTTAATATCTAGACTCGAACATTTGTTTGACCTCATAAGGTCCTTCCCATTTGGCCGCAAACTTTAGTGCTGAGAGACATCTCATTACATGAGTAGTTATTTTTAAAATGAGGTCACCTTCTTGAAAGTTTTGAGGTCTAGAGCGTTATAAGCTCGAGCCACCCTATTTTGATATGTGTTCAGATTCTCACCAGCCCTATCCCAATGTTTGTCTAACACTTCGAGCTCTGTCTCGTGCTCCAATTAACTTCGCTCTACAAGTATGGCTGAAGGGATGGAAAGCTCGACCGGAAAGATAGTTTCCATCCCATACACGAGCACAAACGGTAAAGCGAGCATATATCGTTTAGATGAATTTTAGTAAGCCCATAGAGCTAGGATAAGGTGTTTGGGCCACTTATGATAGAAATCCTCTAGAGTTCAGCTAAGGATTCGAAGCAAAATATTATTCGTTGCCTCTGCTTGTCCATTTCTTTGGGGATAATACAGGGTAGATCTATGATGGGCGATGTCATAGCGGGTCATCAACTGCCTAACATGACATTGACGAAGGGCATCCTATTATCGCTCAAGACTGTCCTTGGGATGTCGAAGTGGCATATAATGTGTTATTTTATAAAGTTAGCGATAGCTGGACCAGTAGCTCACTTCAAAAGTATTGTTTCCTCCCACTTTGTGTACATTTTGGTTGCGGTAAAGATCCACATATTTCCTTTGGACCGCCATGGGAGAAATTGGACCAATCAAGTCCATTCCCCAAGTATGAAATGACCATGGGCTAGTAATTGGATGGAGCTCCATTGCTGGGGCATGGATTCGTGGTCATGAATTTGACATGGGCGACACCAACTGGTGTGCTCTTTGCAATCATTTTCTATAGTTGGCCAGTAATATCCCAACTTTATAAGATGAGTGTAGTGCTTCATGCCTCCTTGATGCTCTATATCATGCAATTTTTCATGGCACTTTGAGCATCTACATTCCCGAGGCAACAAATGAGTCTTTCGCTGAACCCTTCTTAGAAACTTGGCCTTCGATTAGCTCGAACCGCGTAACTTTTTTCATGAATTTCAATGCCTCAATGCGATTTAAAGGCAGGATTACCATTTGAAAGAACGCAAAAAAAGAGACTCGCCAATCTTGTCTTTCATCGACTTCGAAACAATCAAAGTTATCTCAAGCTTCTACACAATCCAAATAAACCTTCTATTTCGCATTAGCTTCTTCGGCCATGGATGGCCAAAAGTAACCTTGCCTTTGAAGCCGTCTATAAAGACTGATCTCCGTAGCCCCACAAGACCGTTCATAAACTGAGTTTAAAATAGAGTGGCCTTCCTCCTTGCTAATACATCTCATGAGTAGTCCTCCAGGAGCTCGATGATAAAGAATATCTTGATAAATCAAGAAATCCTTGATGGCCATGACGAAAATTCCTGAAAACCTCCCTTCGAGTTGTTGTTTGATATGGTTCACCAATCAGACCCTTCGACATCCCTATTCTCATGGTTTCTAAATGGGGACACCTTCTTTTGAATCTGAATCAAAATCACCTCATTTAGAATCTCAATTTTGGATGCCAAGGTTGCCAATGCATCAGCATGGCGATTGCTGGATCGAGGTGCATATTCCACTAGTAACTCCTCTAAGGTCAAGTTTAACTTCTGGAGTATGCCTCTGTACGATGCCAGGGATGGCTCTTTAACAGTGTATTCTCCATTAGTTTGTTTTATTACCAACTTTAAATCTTCTCTAACTTGTAGTCTCTTTATGCCGAGCTTTCACGCGGCAAGAAGGCCCAGAATGAAAGCCTCGTATTCTGCTTCGTTATTAGTGCAAACGAAGTCGAGCTTGTACGACAAACTCTTCTTCTCCCTAATTTTTGAAGTTAGAACTACACCAGCCCCTCCTCCTTTGGGAGTTGAAAACCCATCAAATGACAGAGTCTATTCACCCATGGCCTCGATCGAGCATGCGAAATTCAAGTATTCGCCTGGCAAATCATCATATTTTCTTGGTTTTCTATACTATTTATAACCACATTTATCTCTCCCATCAACGATCGAGGTTTTGATATAGTAAATATCTATAAAACAAAGGCCTAGATTGTATGACAAAAGAGGTTCGCTCATTTTACACGGGTTCTTTTCCCTCCTCTGTGATAGGCCAATTATAGTGTAGGAACCCCATCCTAGCCACCGTTGATTTAGCATACCTTGGGCTCTAGCCACCGAACCCAAACCCTTGGTTCCCATATGGCAATGATTCGAGCTCCTACCCCCTATAGGACATCGGAATGCCACAAGGTTTATCCGTAAAGAGGAACTTCTTGTATTGAGGAGGTTGATCCGTAGAGAGGACCTCCACAAGGTTTTATCTATAGAGATGAGTGACTCCTTGCATTAGGGAGGTTGATCCGTAGAGAGGACCCCCGTGATGTTTTATCCGTAAAGAGTAGCTCATCACCATCCGAGGCTTGTTCTAATAAAAGAAAAAGAGACACGTTCGAGGTTTATCCGTAGAGAGAAATTCCTCACAAGATTTTATGCGTAGAAAAGAGTGACTCCTTACATTAGGGAGGTTGATCCGTAAAGAGGAACTTCATTACGTTTTATCCGTAGAAAGGAGCGCGTCACAAATTGAGACTTATTCGTAGGGAGGAGCTCCTTGCTGGAGGAGATTGATCCATAGAGAGGATCTCTATATGTATGTCCTACGAGACAATTATCTCAATGCAAACTCCAATGCCTTTTCTTTAGAAGAGGGTTCGCAACCCCTCTTTGATGGTCCTCGCATTACCTCCACAAATGAGGTAGCTCGAGGTCCCTCACTTGGTGGGGACCCCAATTGCCACGTCTCCTTGCTTTTGTGAAAAAGTCAGACTATGATTAAATAATGTCACGTGGGCACACGTGGCAAGCGCCGAGTTGTCCGTACCCATAAAGAAATGGGATAAACCATATTAAAATTTTCAAGAGAGAGAGTGGGGTTAACCACATTAAAAAAACTCATAAAGACAATATTGTAAAATCACTTACTTCGTTAATTAACTTCTAATGATTGTTTATGAGAAGGGAGGTAAATGATATTTTTTTAAATAGAGGGGAATTAATAGTGTGAACTTTTTGATAATTAAAGGGGAGGTGAGTGTAATTTACCCTATTATTTATTTGTAATATATGAATATTATAGAAAAAAAATTGTTGTTATAACACCTAGCTAAAAGGAGAGACAAAATTGAGGATATTTATTTATTTTTTTTAATTTTTTAAGGAACCAATTTGGTTCCATAGTGAATAATCAATAACTCTATTATCTCAATAACTAATATTCTTGTTTTTAAAAATAAAAAATAAAAACTATGATATTTAGAATGCAAATAACCATAGACACACAAACAAACACATTTAAATAAATTGGGTAATAGTCTTGCACACCTCATGTTTTTGAATGAAATTTCAACTCTATATCTAGCTAGAAAGCACAGACACTTTTCTTGGGGGTGTCAGACACTTGGACCCATGTTGGACATGCGGACACGGCTCAGACCCATGTTGGACATGTGGACACGGCTCAGACACATGTCAGACATAGTTAGAAGTGTTTTGGATTTATTTTTTGATTGAACACGGCTGGGACATGGCGGGATGATTTTGTAATTATTTTTTTCTTAGAAAAAATGGGATTTATTTAAAATATATTACGGGTTAATTAAAAATAATACAAAATTTAAGAAAACAAAATTAACAAACATCTAAATCTAAGCTCTAAATTAATAGTTTTATTCATAAATATATAGATAAAATGATCAAAAATTATTATTTATATATATATATATATAATAATATAATAAATTATTATTTTTTGACACATCATGTCGTATTCATTTTTTATTTTTTAAAATTTGTTGTATCACCGTGTTCATATGGCTCGTACTTTTTAGGTGTCAATGTACTCGTCAACTCACAAAATTTAAGTTAATTATTATTTTTTAACTGATATAAGATATACTATATAGTCATGGAAATGTTGGAATAATTTTACAAAACAATTTAGAGATAATTATTCTAGGAACCAGTAAATTTGCATCCCCCACTGCCAATAAGTTAAAAGCTAGTTGAAAGTGGAGGACGAGAAAAAAAAAAAAAAAAAAAAGAATATTACACGCATATTCCACGTCGCTGTTGCTGGTGTCATTGATGTGACAAGTGTCAAAAGAAAGGATAACAAAAAAAACTTAGTCACGGCAACGTTATACCTCACTCAAATATCTCTCTCTACAGGAGATATAGTATCAATCACAAGTGTTCCAAATATTTGGGTTTCCCATGTTTGGTTTGGAATTTGATGTTGACCTTGAAAAATTAATGGCTATAATGTATTTCGAAGGATGAATAGTCAATTGTTATCTTTTGAGAAAAATTTGTACTTGCAAAAAGGAGATTGGGATAGCATAAAGTTATGTCTTCATCAGATTGGAATTGCATTTCTTTTCCTCGTATTGATGATGGAGTTTTGAAAAATATAAACAATCTTTATCACCTTCGCACATGAAAAGAGTGTTATTCGTTTCTCTTTTTTATTTTGAACTTATTATTTTTAAGTTACAATAGAATATAACGCAAATATTATTGTAATAAAAAATACTGAAAGAGTGCTAGAGACAGTCGTACTCTAGTAATGGATGAAAATCAATCACAAAAATTAATTAAATATTTTTTATAATAAATGTATTACTTTTTTATCAATCAAATTAAATATTTTTTTGTAATAAATATTCTATTTTTCCATCGATCAATATATCATTCTAACTCTAAGACATTTATGTTGGTGTCAACAATAAATAAATAAAATTATTTATAAAAGAAAAATATGAGAAATATATAAAAGAAAAATATGTTCTTTAATTCAATTAAGCGTAGCTACAAAATTTTAAAAATTATATAGGAAAATATTATAATAAGTATATAGATTATTAAAAATATTTAAAAGCAGGACAATATAAAACAAATATTATTAAAAATATTTTAATACTTTATTTTTATAGTTTTATTTGTTTGTTGAGCTAAAAAGGTATATTGATTGATGAAAAAGTAAGATATTTATTACAAAAAAAATATTTAATTTTTGTGATTGATTTTTCCTAATCAATGGAACAACTGCAAGAACCGATTAGACTGTTCCTTCACTCGTCAAGATACTATTACACTCCAACTCTTGCATCTTTTATAGAGGTTGGGATTCCTAATAATAAGTCTAATTATCTTTTAAATAAATAAAAATTTATTCAAAAAGTATGCAAATATATATATATATATATATATATATATATATATATATATTTTTTTTTTTTTGGAAGGTGGAACGTATGCAAATATGTCATGAAAAACATGGGTTCAACGCTCTCCACCCTTGGATCTTTGACTTGTGCATAGCCCGACATTTAAAGCCAACAAGGCACAAGAGATTAAGAGAATGAGTAAAAAAACATAGTCCATAATACTACATGTCTGGTCACCCCCGCCCATTTAAAGACAACAACATCTAATTTTATAATCAAGTTCACAAAGTCACCACAATATTAAATAATTCATGTCACCAACTAAAATATTATTAAATATAATAAATTTATTATAATCCAATGAGTTCATAGCCGCCGGATGCATTAGGGGTATGATCAGCTGTACTCTATATTTTCTATTTCACTACATAACCAATCAAGCTAGAAATAAAACTAAAATCACAAAAATATTAGTAAAACTAAATGTTTTACGTTATTATTTGTCATCTGTACATGCCAACTCGATCTGAACCTGAAACGTTGGAAAAGAAGGCGTGAGCTTGAAAAAATTCCAGTAAACAACATTTTAATTAATTGACAATAACTATCATAAATTTAGCAGTTAGTATCATTCAATTAATTTTTATTATTACTCAATATTGTTTAAAAAGTTACATATTGTAATTATGCAAATAAATCATAAATATCAATTAACATTACTTAGTTAATTTTAATCTTATAATTGCATGTGCTCCACATAATTTTAATTGAACTTACGTAACACTATGCTATGATTCATCCTGTGCCACAACACCCAAAATCTATGATTAACTCAAAGTCATGTACTAACCTGAATACAACTCATTCAGCATTAGCCTATTAGACCAAACACTACAACCAAGAGAGACTACACAACCTAAGTGATCGGGGTCCTATACAATTTATCCAAAAAAACAATCATATCATACCACTGACATGAACTCATTTAATCAACAATAGGTGCACCATAAATCATCAAGACTTTCACAGGGTTCGTCTATGTGATACTAATCATTATCTCTCGTGAGAAATTATACAGTAATCTGAAAGTATTTTAACACGTGATACCCCTCCAATGAAATAACTCTGAAGTATTATGTAATTTCTCTTCTCCCACACAGTCTCTTACACAGTTCAACTTTACATATATCCCTCTCTCACACAGTTCAACTGGATCTCATCTTAATCTCCCACATAGTTCGACCAAGCTCCCAATATCTCAATCCACTAACCACCCTTCAAACATCATCCACATCAATCTCAACACATCCCCTTCAATACCACTATATCACGTGTCCTAAAATTCACATTAAATACAATTTATAACTAACAAACACAACCTTAAAAACACCAAAACCCCTAATTAGCTTCCCACCAAATATCAAAGTCCAATTAATTAAGACTATTTCATACTCTCTCTTTTGTACTAAAAAGTGCTCCTTTTCGAACTAACCAACCAACCTGAATCTCTCTTTTGTACCAAAAAGTATTTAAGTGTATTTTGACTTAATTATGTTAATATTATTTAAATATAATTTTCATATTTTTTGTAATTTTAAAATATTTTTTCTTAATTTTAAATATTAAATAATTACATCATCTGGGGGCTAGCAAGAGGACCACAACAAGCCCAACTTGTCACCCAACAACCAAATCACGGCCTACACGTGCCCCCACACTCCACCCACTGCGTGTTTTTTTTTTTACTTTTTTTAACCTAAGGCAAGCAAAAGCAATATATTAATAGCATCAAACAAGATTACAATCAGAAACAGCCAATAATTCTAGCTCCACAGGAGCTAAAACTCCTATTATATATATATATATATATATATATATATATATATATATATGTATATACATATTTCTACGCATAGCTAATTGGCATAAAGAATGGGCAACTTTATGCCCTTTGAAATGAATCATATCCCAGGCTCATCTGATTATTATGAATATATCATTTCACCACTTGTTCTAATTACCTATGTATGATTTCATATACAACTTAATCTCAACAAAGGAATTACATGGCATGTATGGAACCATTAGATGCTTCCTTGGAGATACTTGTATAGCAAAAAAAAATGGAGAGGATCCAGGTCCATTGCGCTCTCTACCCACCCAATTAAGAGTAAGATGAGTATGCAACTGCAAAAAAAAAGGAACTTTTATGTCTTCTTGGATCACACCACCACTAAATTGTGTTTTAAGCCATACAGGACCACAAGAGCCAACTCATTTAGCTTCAGATCATACCTAAATTGATGGGTTATCAATTCTTCAACCATAAAACATTTATGGATTCAAGGTTTCCAAGTAATCCATAACATCTAACATGGCCCCAAATTAAGTTTCAACCATTAGCTATACCTACTGTTCTAAATTATATATAAATATACACACATTGTTGGGGATTGTGTTTCGTGTTTATTTACTTATCATCACATTATAATATTTAGTGGTACGTGATTGGATGCTTATTTTCTCAACAAATGAATGTCAGAGCTTCAAGGTGCACACAAGGTATTTGATAAAAATATTATCTATATTTTTCTTCATAACACGGGTGTTGTTCGTCCTGAGCAATTGTGACAATCATGCCAGTAATATTAACACACAGTACAACATGGAGAGATTTGATGGCAATGGTAGCTTCATCTATGACAAAGGAGGGTGAAGGACATCTTAGTTCAATACGGCTTAACACAGACATTGAAAAGAAGGATGAAAAATTGAAGGTGAAGAAGATTCAGAAAACACAAAGAGTCTCAACAGATACTGTAATGAATTTTAATTGTAGGTGGAGTTAATCAATCAGCTTGGTTACATAACATAAAGCTCAAGCAGTGAAGGTGGAGCCTTGGTGGTTTTGACTGATTGAGTATCCCAATCAATGTCGTGAGAAGTGATTACTGACTTGATGAAATTTGAGTCAATGTGGAGATTGTTGGGAATTGTTTCAAATTTCTAGTCTAATTAGGTTTTTATTTTAGAGTTGTATTATATTAGGAAATTTTTTGTTAGACAAATCTTGGGTTCCAAGAAATTATAATCCTTGTGCAATAAGAAATTGAGTTTGACTCTCTATAAATAGATACTTAGCTAGGTAATAAGTTGAGACTTATGAGATTGAGAGAGATGTAGTCTCATGAAGGAACTCTTGTGTAAATGCAATACTCTCGTTGTATTTGAAAGGTAACTTTCATTGTTTTTGATAGGGCAATTCTTACCTAGAGGTTATACTGTTATTGTTTTTGAGAGGGCACTTAGAGGAAAAATTCTTATTTAGAATTTGAGATTTTCTTTTGAGTGAGAATATGAAGGTTAACAGGTGAGTGTACTCTTGGTATAATCCTTCAACTTGTATTATTATAATCTATATAGTGAACTTGGACTCTCCGTGAATGTAAGCTTGTTTAGTCGAAGCACATATAACTTTTAACGTGTTCTTTAAAATTACTTTAATTTATTATGTGTTTGTTTACTTATCATCACATCATAATATTTGGTAATACTTAATTGAAAGTTTATTTTTTCAAAATACATGTATATGATGTGTTCTGAATAGATATTCTATTGATATATTTATTACTTCGTATCCAAAGCGCGCATGCACTTATATATAATCTATACATATTTAATTTATTTCTACATCTTATATTAATTCGCACAACAATACGTGTATATACATAATCTTTCTCATGTTTTAGTTCACCTGTAACCAAACTTAAATATATTTGGTTTAATTTCATTACAAATTAACAATAACCCAACAATTATTGTATAATTTACATGTAAATTTATTAATATTAAACTATAAACATGTCAATCATGATAAAAATAAATTAAAATACTACTTATCTCAAAATATTGCAAGTTTTCCTTTATCTCCTCCTTGCTCTCTCTTTTCAAGACTATTTTTTATTTTTTTAGTGTCTCTTTTCAAGACTTGTAAACTAATTAGTATAATCCTTTTTTTAGACAACTATTAATCTCCGTACTCATATAGTTTCTCCTAATTTTTAGGTTAAGATTCTATTTTTATTTCTTAATTTATTATATGCATAATTATTCATTTGCAATTTTACCTCTTAACCTTATGTTATAATTTTAGTGGTCATTACATGTCCCAAATACATATTCGAAATCCAAATAATTTTTGAGAAATACTAAACTTCATGAAATTATTTCATGAATTTATATCATGAATGATGTGGCAGGTGATAATATCATTGGAACTCCGTGTATGGAAAATTCCACCAATATTAACTCACCATTTAATTTTATTTCATAAAATAATGAAAAATAATAATTGAAAATAGAGATTTATTGTTGGTGAGATTGCTATAAATATAAAATTATTACCTATGACATCATTCATAATAAAAATTTATAAAATAATTTAATGATGTGTAGCATTACTCATATTTTTTACACTCGAATACTTATGAAAAGTTTTTTAATTTGCCCAAGAAGTTGGTTGATATCATTCATATATAGGTGGGGTGACTCAAGGTAATGTATATACACGTAATATATATAAAGCATTGACTTATTTTATTTTATTTTATTTTATTTCCTGGCAAAAGAATTTATTAATGAAACCTAAACCAAACAATTAATTAATCACAGAGAAATACATTTCCATCCACAAGGGAAGGTGAGTCACCCCATTAGTGAGCCATCCCATAAAGCATTGACTAATAGATGATTGAGTTTGCTAGAAAATGAATGCGAATCGAAACCAAAGATCGCTTCTATGATGATATGATGAATAATGATAAACTTATTAATTCAAGTGGGACCAATTTTAGATGATACAGACAAGGAGGACTCCATATATATCTTTGTGTCTCCTCTACTTCAAGCTTCATTCATTTTTATGTTTGAGGAGTGTTAGGAAGCTTCTTGCATGGTTGCTACATCAATCGGTAAAAATTAAATATTTTATTTTTTTGTCGATCAAAGTATTTACTTCGGTGACATTAACATATAATACTTATTATAATCATATTTATAAAATAAGAGAGCATGAATCAATCATCTTAGAGACTTTTTAGTTATTTTTTTAAAAAAATAAAATAGAAAAAAGAGTACATCTGTATAAAAGAGGAGTGCGAAATATGTATGCATGTCCCATACATGATCATCAGATGCAAAAGAAAAAGATAATTTCTCCCTGAATTTTGTAATTTCGTCATAAGATTAAGATAGGGGTGAGCTACTATATATGGGCAAATAAATATGTTGCATTCTCGCCTTCTCGGTTGGGACAGCTTGTAATTTCATTATGTATAATTCTTTAAAAAAGAGAGATGATTACTAATTATTACTACTTTTAAATTATAAAAGCAAATAAGTCCTACAAAAATTTCACAAATACAAAGAAGTCCTACTTTTGAGAAATATTTTCAAATAAGTTCATATTTTATAAATAATGAACCTTTTTTTAGTATCGCCTTTGTTAGTAGATTTTCATTATTGCATTTTTCCACTAAAATACAAATTTTCTCTCCACTTCCAATTTTTTTTTAACTAATACCTATTTTTTAAAAAATATTAATTGTTACCAAAATTAATAATCCTAAAACATCTAACAAATTATTTCAAATTCACTTTCTTTAAATACTCACAGTATGTTAAAGACAATGAAATACTTTTCATCCATTACATTTATGAATAATAGATGAATTATTTTCATTATTTTTTAATTTTTGACTCATATTTCTTAAAAAAAATCTCAAGAATCAAAAATAAATCTCTATAAATGTGAGACAATGTTATCTAAAATTTTTATCAAATTATCTTAATATATCAAATATAATGTGAATTTGAAATAAAGCTTTTTTTTCTTAAATTATTTATTTTTAGTAAAAATTTTAGTAAAATTGTTCGAAGAAAATTAGTTAAGCAACATACATATATACTGTAAAAGAGGAATTGTACTAGTTATAAAACTTTATTGAAATTTTGTATGAAAAGTAGGACTTCATTGTCCTATGAAACTTTTTTAGGACTTATTTGTCATTATAGTGCAAAAGTAGGACTAACCCGTAATTTTTTCTAAAAAAATCAATCCTAAATAAGATCTGTTTGGGAGAAAATAAGATTTTAAACAAATACTTAAAATTCATATGCTTGGATTTTTTTTCCGAATTCCACAACTAGAAATCTTATGAACTTGGAAAAAAGAATGGAAGGAAAAAGTTAATAATGGAATAATCATTGATATGCACTTTTACAAATATTGGGACAAGGAATTAGGATCCTCTCCAGTACACTGGATCATCAAGTGTAATTTAAATCGATGATGCAAGTCACTACATTCAGGATGCAACACTCATATTACAACGATGTAAACAGTTATACAATACATTTACTTCAAGGATGCAACTCACTACATTCAAGATGCAACACTTATGTCACAACAATGTAAACAGTCATATAACACATGTGGGTGTCAATATAGGATCTTAGAAGAAGGTTGACAAGTCAACCTTTGCCAACATGGCAACCACATCACAAACAAAGGAAGCCCATGACAAAAGGGCTCGAGCACCATGGACTGAACTCTTAAGCCCATCTCCGGAGCCCAGTCACTGAAACCTCGAGGACTATCTCTCGAGCACAGTCACCCAAGCCTCGAGGTCTACCTCTCGAGCACGGTCACTGAAGCCTTGAAGTCTATCTCTCGAGCACAGTCACTCAAGCCTCGAGGTCTACCTCTCGAGCACGGTCACTGAAGCCTCGAAGTCTATCTCTCGAGCACCGCCGCCCAAGCCTCGAGATTTATCTCCCGAGCACTGTCACCCAAGCCTCGAAGTTTATCTATCGAGCACCGCCGCTCAAGCCTCGAGGTCTACCTCTCGAGCACAATCACTGAAGCCTCGAGGTCTACCTCTCGAGCACCGCCGCCCCAGCCTCGAGATTTATCCCCCAAGCACTGTCACACAAGCCTCAAGGTTTATCTCTCGAGCACAACCACTCAAGCCTCGAGATCTACCCCCCGGGCACAGTCACGTAAATCCTCGAAGGCTATCTCTCGAGCACAATCACTCAAGCCTCGAGGTATATCTCCCGAGCACTGTCACCCAAACCTCGAGGTCTATCTCTCGAGCACCCCGCTCAAGCCTCGAGGTCTATCTCTCGAGCACAGCCACTCAGGCCTCGAGATCTACCCCTCGGGCACAGTCACGTAAACCTCGAAGTCCATCTCTCGAGCACAATCGCTCAAGCCTCGAGGTATATCTCTCGAGCACAGCCACTCAAGCCTCGAGATCTACCCCTCGGGCACAGTCACGTAAACCTCGAAGTCTACCTCTCGAGCACAGTCGCTCAAGCCCCGAGGTATATCTCTCGAGCACAGTCACTCAAGTCTCGAGGTCTGTCTCTCGAGCACAGTCACTGAAGCCTCGAAGTCTATCTCTCGAGGCACCGCCGCTCAAGCCTCGAGGTCTGTCTCTCGAGCACAAGCGTAACTCACAAACGTTACATGTGCAAGAACATTCCCACAAACGAACAAACAAACCCTACGGCGCGACGGGGATAGGGACTGGTAGGTCCCATCCTTTGCAGCCACATAACAGGGTCTAAACGGGATACTAGAAGGGTTTTGGATCGGAGGATGAACGATAGAGGAAGCCCAACCAAATCAAGGGGGGCCTAGTTAGTGGAACAGTGAGCGATGCCTTGTCATAACAGAGACTCTTACCATCATCATTAATGCTCTGACAAAGAGTAATTAATGTAGCCAACTACCGCCGCTAAAGGATGTCTGACGGCATTCAATGCAAAAGAAAGGAGGTGACGCGTTAGGTGTTTAGGGTACTTATGACCTAAACACTCTCGACCCGCCTAGGATAACCCGAAATCAACGACTTTCTATAAATAGAGAACTCTGTGACAATGGCAAGGCAAGGACCTACCCTCACTATCTTCCCCATTAACTAGCTCTAATCGTTTCCCCTCTAGTCTAGATACTCTCTGGTTCCCTCACAGTTGTGTTGACTACCCATTTATTATATATTTTACTGTGATCTATAAAGAACCCCTACAACACATTTACTTCAAGGATGCAACACTAATACAATATATTATATTAAGATGCAACGCCACAACATCATTAAATCGAGAATGAAATGCCTTTACATTGTTGTTGCATCCTCGATTTAATGATGTTGAATTGTCGATTTAATTTTATTACATGATGTTGCATTCTTGAATTTAATTACATAGAATTGTACAGGACTCAAATGTGTATATGATAGAATATGGGTTCTGGGGACAATACTGACTCCTTTGATCAGGGTCACAGGAACAAGCATCTGATTCTGCGTACCAAACGCGGAAATGGAATGTAATGTCCATTCCACCATTTTGGACCATTTCTTTTGTTTGGTATAAAAATTAAAGTTAGAATGACAATTTGAAGTCATTCCCTTAGAGGCTTGGAATGATCATTCTCACAAAAACCATCGAAGTCATTCCACTTCTTAAAATATGGAATGACCATTCATTTCCCGAGTAAATTTTTTAAAAAAAAAAATTACGTTCCCAAAAAAAACTGACGTTCCAAGTCCATAACTCTAACCTATAATTTATTGTTCAATTTATAAGATTGTAGAGCCCCCTCTCTCTCACACCACCACCGCCGTCGCCGCCTTCCACCATCGCCGCCGCGGGCACCTTCCAATGTTGCCACCACCACCGTTGTCGCTGCCGTCACCATCACCCCCTTCACCGTCGCTGTCGCTGCCACCTTTCACCACCTCTACGGTAATTGGGAGGGGTATTTTGAAAGAATATTATTTTGTTAGTTTAATTTATTTGTGTTTAGGAGAGGTATTTTGAAATTTTCAATTTAAAATTCATTCCTTTTTAGGTTTTAAATTCGTCCAACCAGACACTAAAATGGTAATGAGCATTTCATTCTTATATCATTTCATATTTGTAACTAGATAATAGAATAAGAATGACCATTTCATTATTTTTCATTCTCATTTATTTTCACATGCATTCCATTTTCACCTTATCCTTAGCTGAATAGTAATCAATCAAAATCTTGTCTTAATAAGGAAAAAAAAAAAACATACACACGGTTAGAATGGGATAAATTTTCCATTACTTTCTTGGAGGCATAATTCTTGGCAACAACAATTTTATTTTCATTTTCCAATAACTACTTAAAACACACATTCCCTCATTAGCAAGTCTTTAGCTGTTTGGCAAAGACATACTGAATGTGCATGGAATTAATGTTAAAGATGTGAAGAGCTATTGACTGAACCTATAATGCAATGAGAACCCAACTGAAGTCCAATTAACATTGTTAATGTAGCTAGGCTGTTCTCATGGCTAGAATCTTAATTAGAACTAGGAATCTAGCCATTAAACAAGTTTCAAATGGTACTGTATAAGATCACATAGTCAAGACTAATTTATGAGATTATTACTTTATTAGCCCCTAAGAATAATCAAGTTGTTCAATTTAGACTTTCTTAACAATAAATTTCGTTTGAGTTTGACTTTGATTTCTATAAAAGGGCCAATTTTTGCAGAGAAGATTTATGATAAATTCGGTGTAAATATATCGGATAAATTTTGACTGTGAGTGTATGTTACGCACGATAAATTTATCATGCATGTACAACACACATAGTTCAGATTCACCTGCTACACAATGTGTCGAATATATTATATACGTACCCATTTTTGTATATGTCACATGCGAACTTGAGAATTGCTTTTGTGCTACGTGAACATGCATTTACTAAAAAAACTGACCATTCAAAAGAACTTCTAATAGCAAAGTCAATTTTTACTTGTGGGCTCTATATGAATTTCTAAGAAGACAATGAACTTAGAACAAGAACCTACTCTAAATATTTTACCCACAATTATTTTTAATTAACATTTAGTTTGATCAATAGTAATATATATTTTTTCAGAAAAATAAAAGAGGCTCTAAATAATTTTTGTCCCGTAGAAGTTAATACCAAACACATAGATGAAAGTATGTTGTGTGTTGCAAGTTATAATTTGTGAAAGAGGACAAATGGTGCACCTAAGAGTCGTTAGATGAACAAAACCCTATTCTTTGACATGTAAGTGCACCAATAAGTATTAATCATTAATTAATGCAAGTTATAATTTGTGAAAGAGGACATATGGTGCACCTAAGAGTCGTTAGATGAACAAACCCTATTCTTTGACATGTAAGTGCACCAATAAGTATTAGTCGTTAATTAACCTTCTTTTTTAAATAAAGAATGGTGAATGATTAGGAGGAAAGTGTCAATGGCTTAGAGGAAGCTAGTGCCTCTCCTACAAACCCACCCGACACAGAATATCATATAATTGTCGGCTTTAATAATTGCATGTGACAATGCTGATGTAAGTCTAATTATTGTTAAAAAATATTTTTAAAAGAAAGTATAAAATGTTGATAAAGAAGTAAATTCCTTCGAACCATACAAAATGCCGCCTTCGTCTCTCTTTAATAGTCCAATTTTGACAGAGTCTAAATTTGACATGATCCGTCAACACAGTTTAAAAATAATGTGAAATTGACTTTACAATTCTGTTTGGATTAAGAGATTTGAAAAGATAAGAAGAGAGAAGAAATGAGAGAATATATCATGTTGCGTTTGGATAGACATTATTAAAAAAAAAAGAAAGGATAAGAAGCGATAGTTTTCCCTCCTTATCCCTCAAATTCTATCATCTCAAAAATGAGAAGATTGGAAGGAAAATGATAGTGTTTAAGTAGTACTTTTATAATTTCAAAACTGGCATTAACAATTAAAAAGAGAAAATTGTTATTCCACTCATGTCCCATAAATATAAAAAGATATTATAGTAATTTGGTCGTTATCATTTCTCTTTCATATCTTATCAAAACAAGAATACTATCATCTCCTTTCTTTTCTTTTCTTTCATATTTATCCAACCATGAATATAGTTTATTGTTATCCTCTCCTCTCCTTTCTTTTCTCTCATAACTAATGTTATCATTTCCTTTCTTTTCTCTCATGCTATCCAAACGGAGCCTAATTGTATTCATCTCATAATTGTGTCAACCCGTTTAATTAATTATGAGATAATGATTTATAGAGTGAAAAGTTATCACTGAATGTGTAGTAAACATGGTGTCCATCCATTGAATTGTAAAAGCGTGGATCCCGCTTGCACTATCTAAAAATGAGAATAATTCATTTTCTCAATTCGAAAATAACTTTCATTATATCTATCATTACTCTTACTATTAATGTTATTTTAATCTCGAACTCAATTTGTAAACTCGCTTAATAAAGGAGTTGATCCTAAATATTGTTGAGCTCAGCTTGTTTAGGTTCATGAACACTAAGTGCATCTAGACAAAGTATAAAATTAAAATATAATAATTTACATGTATGTATATGAATCCGTGAAACCATAAGTCACTTGCCCGTCCAATTCAACCAAAATTCATATTTGTTATAATTTCTTAACTTTTGGACTTTTGATTTTCTACTCTCTATGGGATAGCTTGTAGGGTGATAACATTGTTAGGGTAACTAATTTACTCATATGACATTGTAACGTGAAAAAGAGACCATTGACATATGGTAAAAGAAAGCGATATAAGCAAGTGCATGAACTAAAATAGAAACCAAAGTTTGATTCTAAAAAAGATCCAGATTTATGGCGATGTCACCTTTGAAGTTGAATTTGTCCAGATAATATAGATAACTACTGTTGACTAAAGTGATGAATGACACTACAAAGATACGAATATGCTCTCTCTCTCTCTCTCTCTCTCTCTCTCTCTCTCTCTCTCTCTCTCTCACACACACACACACACACACACACACACACACCCACCGAAATAAGAGTGGGCTAACTGAAGCCCACTCTTATTAATGAATGGGCTCAGATTTATGTTCCTCTAAGCGTTTTGGGCCGGCCTTCAAATATGAGACCATAACCAATGGTCATTTTGTTTTTGCTAATTCCATTCTTGCATCATTAATGGATGTTACAATAACAGAAGGAAATAGTTTGTTGGGTTGTGTATCATATTTCAGTGAGAAAGTCACACTAGGTTTTAGGTCATATGGGATGGTCTGGAGGCCCATGCCGGAGCGGTACCGTATGGATATATTACAAATTTTTTATGTACTATAGTTTGAGAGATATATAAGTTGTAATCCTGATTCATTGTTTATAGTGGATTACTTCTTTAGCTCTCTCGTAGAGTAGGCACAATGCCGAACGACATTAAATCTATGTTCTTTATCTTCATGTTATTCTAAATTATTATTGCGTGTGTATGATCAACATAGTTCCACTCCATTTCCACCAATGCTAGCCAAATATAACTTAAGGCTTGTGTATATGCAACTCCAAGTACAAATAGGAATGGGCTAGGACTACCGGCAACATTTTTACCTCGTACGACCTTATTTTGGACCCACGACTTGACTCAAACTGCCCAAGTTATAACCCTAGTTTTCATTCGACCTAACTTGTTCCGGTCAATGTTAAGTTTCTTAAAGCACTCTATAATCACTGAGTACATCTCGGGAATACAATTCTCTCATCCCACATACACATATATCTTGGGAATGGTTAGTGATTGATTTAGCCAAATTACTTCCTTCCCGCCAAGCTGATTGCCTGTAAAACACTAAACACTTCTCTTTCCAACCCAACCTAACCCATAGGACATTCAATCAAAAGGATTGATCTCATACCATTGAGCTGCTAGAAGAATCGTCATCGCTACAAGCAAGACGTGGGAGATTAGTCACATGAGGATAGTGGACGCGTGTCTAATTCTCATTAGAAAGGAATTTGTTGAATATTACTTCTGTCACGACAGTCCATTGCACACTTGTTATATTTGTTTATATAGTTATAGAAGTATAACTAATTATTAGTTCCAAGTCCATTAGTTCGGCAAGAGTCCGTTTTCTAATTATTAGTTCCAAGTCCATTAGTACGGCAGGAGTCCGTTTTCTTTTTTTTTTTTCTTTTTTTTTTTGTAAGTACGGAGTTCGGCAAGAGTCTACACCAGCCCATTTCCCTGTCGATTCTCATAGTAAAGCCCATAAAACGTTTAATAAGAAGAAAGTGGGACCCACAGAACCAAAAGGTCCCAATACATTCACTTAAATGCTAGACAGCGACTGCCAACAGATTTTTTTTTATTTTTTCGTTTTCAACCTGCCAGCCGGAGAAACACCTGTAGTTCTATGACAATAACGTATTCTTATTTAAATATGTATCGAATATTAATATTATTTGATACTTGTAAAAAGTATTTGATCCTTTCTAGACTTATTTATAATTTTAAAATATATATTTTTATTTTTAACACGTATTCAATATTTTTTAAATACTTCAATTATATATTTAATACTTTTCGAATATTTCAGAACATATTTCTAACAATATTATCATAATATAATTGTTAAGAAAAGTTTACATTTATTTTTTAAAAAAAGTGTTGATATATATATTATAATTTAGTACAAAATTTGTCCATGCAAATTATACAATATGATTCTTAACTCTTAGTTTATTTATTAATCATAATATTTTATAGAAAAATGTAAATAACTCTATTTTTTTGTATATATAAAAATATAATTTATTATTTTTATATTGATATATCATGCGTACCTGTATCGTATCATATGTTTTCTCCATATATAATTGAAATATGTATATAATGATTTATTTGACCTTTTACATATTTTAAATAAAAATTATTTCAATTTAATTAAGTAGAATTAAATATTTAAGAGAATTTTTTTTAATAGCATTACTTTATTTATATTTTATATTTAGTAAGAGTCAAATAATATACTATTAGTAAAGTTCAACCTCTCTGTGTTGAAAAATTATTGTATTTAAAAGGCATAGTAATTAATGTGATGAGAAATGACAGTACGATTATAGAACATAATCGGTATAGAAAAAGATTCGAGCTAGAAAAAGTGGAACCCATAAAAGTCCGAATTATAAAATCTCTATTGCACAGGTGCTGTAATTATTCCGGACAATACATCTTTTTTTTAACATATTTGTCCTGTCTTTTCACTCATTAAATTCGGATTAAATAAGTAGATTTAATGTAAAACCAATTGGGTAAATTTTATTGAGGCATAATTTTTTCACCAACACCTCCAAAGAGATTTGTACCGTATATCACATACACTTATTTATTTAATTCTGCTTAATGGACCAAAATACTTTCAACTATTCCCAATTATTATATCCCACTTCTCAGTTATTATATTATATATATATATATATATATATACACACATATATATGCCGAGCACCACTACCACCAATTACAATCACCACTCCCACCACTGCCACACCATCACCACCACCACCACAACCACAGGTAGTAAAAAAAATTTACAACGTGTCAACAACCAATGAATTGTTAAATAAAAAAACTCTCTCTCTCTTCTCTCTCTCATCTCTATCTTCTTTCCGTTGTTTTTCTCTCTCTAATCTCACACTGGACAGATCATGAACAAGAAAATACCATCGACTATGAGAACTTAGGTTAAAACTAGATCTCTTTCTAAATCAGTGGTGGTTTTGGGTATGATGGGATTTGTTGGCTATCAATCGGTGCCAACAAATGGTGGTGGCATCTAGAATTTCTCTTTTTACGGTAATTCGGCAACGAAGATCTTTGAGTCTGTGCTTCACGTGAATTTACATTTTCTGGTTAGGTCTAACTCGGCAACATCCTTATAGAGCATTCTCCTCAAGAGTTAGGTTTATTATTTCAATTGAAGAAAAATGGGTGTGGAAGTAAGAGAATTTTTTTGGAGATTTAATATATTTTTTCTTATTTTTTTGTGATTAAGGGTGGTGGATGTGGTTAGATGGTGGTGGTTGTAATTGGTGGCGGTGATGGCTGAAGGAGGAGGAGATGTATATGTATAAATAATAGTGAAATGGTTGTGGTTGTGGTTGTGGTTGTGGTTGGTGGCAGTGGTGGTTGGAGGAGGAGATGTGAGTGGCGACTGTGGTGGTAGTGGCGATTGTTGTGGTGGTAGTGATGGTGGTTGTGGTTGTGGTTATGGTTGGTGACGACTGTGGTTGGATGAAGAAATGTGAGTGGCCGTTGTGGTGGTGGTTGTGGTTGGCGGCGGCTATGATTGAAGGAGGAGATGAGAGTGACGGCTGTGGTTGTGGTGATTAGAGTTTATGTGGTTGAAGAAGGTAGAGAGAGAAATGGTGGACATATAATCATAAGAACTGTTTTGTCATTTTTTAATTTTAATATTTTTATATTAAAATTTATTTAAATAATCAGGAACAATTAGGTACTTTAACTTATTAAAAAATTAAAAATTTTGATTGAGAATGTTGTTGTCAAAAAAATCACAAACTTGGAACTATTTGTAATACATCAAATCTGACGGGTGTGAATGATATTTACCCACACCAATTTAATTGGGTTAGAAAATCATAAGACATGGCGGTGTAACAGCACGGGATCCGGACGGCTTATAACGTTGACAGGAATCAAAATGTAGCCGGCCACTCATGAAACTCATTGTGTGTGTGTGTCTATATATATATATATATATCTAGAGAGAGAGAGAGAGAGAGAAACAGGGTTATAGTTCAATGGAGTCTCCATTCAAGGGTGATATACTGAATGGGAAGGTGGCTCTGTTGACTGGTGGGGGTTCAGGAATTGGGTATGAGATATCAGCACAGTTGGGCAAACATGGAGCCTCAATTGCGATCATGGGTCGACGCAAACACGTGCTTGACTCTGCTGTCTCTGCTCTTCGATCTCTGGGCATTCAAGTAATTTCCTTTTCCATGTCAATTTCTTTTTGGTTGCTGAGAAAATGGAGGAAAAGAAAAGAAAAAGAGAAACTTCTTTTTTGTTGATTTGGTTTCCAGAAAAAAAAAAAAAAAAACCTTGACATAACAGAAGCCAAATTACTGGGCTCGGTTGAGTGAAAGGTTTAATCTCTTTTCTTTTCCCACATTTTCCATAATCCTAACAGAGCTTAGTAATTTATTTGTTTTCTCATCTTCCTGTCATATTTGCTATGTTCTTTCTTTTTATTTTGATGAACTAATGATTTGTTTAGCTTAGTTGAATTGAGTTTCTTCATTAAGTGCTCGAAATTTTATTTCATTATTTTCTTGTACTTCTAATATTTTTGTTTATTTTTGGCAACCAAATTTTTTTTTTTGCCTGGCAAACAAAATTATATATATCAAAACACAGAACATAAGTCCCTCTCTGCTGCTTCCAACAGCCATGGAGGGTAATTACATTTGAAATGGAAAACTCTCATTCCCATCAAGAACTCTTTTACCCAGTGAATGAGCCACTCTATTTGCACTCCTCAGAATCCATGAAACAGAAAAACCACCAGGAGATTGCAAAATTTTCCTAATATCCTCAGGTCGAGTTTGGGAGCACCGAATGAGCGCCTTAGAATTGGAACAGGAGGAAATTCAGTTTAAACTTTAGGCTAATTTTTTTCCAATTCCAAATCTAAGGCGCCGATTCGGTGTTCCCAAACATAAGGAATGATCACCGCAGCCCACTCCACCTCAGAACGTATGATCTAAAGATTCTTCTTCTTCACCCCCAGACAGGTATATCTGAACAATAAAAAATACTCAAAAGGAATTTTTCGAATCAAAGAACAATTCCTTTGGTAGAAGAGAGAGTTTAACAAGTCCCCATTCCATTCAATAGGGTTCCTATTAATTAGTTCCCTCACCCAAACCACAGAAGAATTTTGACGAGGAGAAGAAGTAACCTGAAAATTGTCTGGATCCGGAAGCCAGTTGTCATGCCAAACACGAACTCTGTCACCACTAACAATCTGCCACCACATACCAAGCTTCACCATTTCTTTCGCTGCCAAGATACTCCCCCAAACCCATGATGCATTCCTTCTTGAAGATGCCTAAAAAAAAGAGCAGTTCTTGAAATATTTAATTACAACTACTTCTAGTGCCTAATAATCTAAAACTAATCCACCTTAGAGTTTTGCAATGCGGAAATGGTTTAAAATTGCCTCAGATAGAGGGATCTAGAGGGGGCGAATGGGTCTAGTTTGTTCCTTTTGATTGTTTTTAATTTTATCCAATTTAACTTAGCAATTAACAAGCATGCAAAACACAAAATAGAGAGAGAGAAAACGCCAGGATTTTTTACATGAAAAACCTCAATGAGAAAAAATCAAAGGAAAACTTCAACGAGAAAAAACCACCGAGATTGTGCTGTCTCAGGCAATTTGATCCACTATAACGAGAAAGAGTATAACGAGTTTCATTCCGTTCGAAACTGCTCTCCGCTAGTTGCCAATTCCAGTGCTTTTGGAATCACCTGGGGTTGATTTACTTGCAACACCAAGTGTAATCTGACTCCCGTCAGAATTACCAACAACATTGATCTATACCAACGCAATCACCTCATGATGCTCTGCCTTTCACAATGATCAAATGTCTTTTTCATTCCATTAGTGTAAAAGAGTGTGTATAAACTCAAAAGAGACAATGCAAAAAGTCATCTAGTAGCATTAATTTTCATTCAAAAGCATGTGGTTTTCTGACTTCGATCAGAATTGCACACTTGATTGCAAAAGTGTGTAATAATTTGACATGTGATTTCTGTATGAATTGTTTCCTAACATGCTTCCAACTGTTCGATGATTGAATTATTATATGGTTTTCTGACCTTTGGAATTGCACTCTTGCTGCCTATTCTGCAGGCTATTGGGTTCGAGGGGGATGTTCGCAAAAGAGATGATGCAGTTAGAGTTCTAGAATCAACTATTAAGCAATTTGGCAAGCTTGACATTCTTGTGAATGCTGCAGCTGGCAATTTCCTTGTTCCAGCAGAGGATTTGTCTCCTAACGGCTTTCGAACAGGTTGTATCAAACAGATTCCTTTGACATTTCATAGCGAATGGTTTTGAAAATTACTTTTTCGTTCTTAAAAAGCTTGATTAGATTTTCTTTTAGCTAGCAATCTAGTGTCTGTGTTTGAGACCTTTGTATGTCCTAGAAGTTAACTTGAGTTACTTTGAGTTGTTCTCAATTGCTGTTCATCTTAGGTACTAAAGCCATGTTTGAGTAGAAATCGGTTCTTTGGAATTGGAATTAGAACTAAATTTCCTTTAATTCCAAGGCACCAATCCGGTGCTCCCAAATGTAACGTAAATTTAAGTGAAAAAAAGGAGTAATAAATTAGAGAAGCCCTACAATCAAACAAGGTTTAAGATGTGTAGGACTGTAACTGAATATATGAAATGTATCTTTAGAAAAACTAGATATGGCCAAGTGAGGATATATTGAAAATCGACAGTCTAGAATGCCAAAAAGTGAATAGTTTCCTTACCTAGGTTGATTAATACACAAGGGGAAAGATTGGAGATGATGTTACTAATAAAATTGAAGCAGGATGAGTTATCTAGATGAGTGCTTATGATATATTATATGATTAATGTAGACCTCAAAAATTAAAATGTAGTTTAGGACAAAATGTTGTGCAATTAAGAAACAGAGTGTTCATGTGACGAACTTTGTCAAAATGCAGTCATTAAGATGGATCTATCGTAGTACAAAAAATGATAAAATTAGAAATGCTTACATTCATGAAACAGTTGAGGATTCATTGGAGATAAAATGAGTGAAAACTGACTAAAATGGCTTGCTGTATACAGCAAAGACCAATATTTGCACCAATAAGGAATATTCTCATGGTACATGTTAATGTTAATGACAGGAAATAGAGACCAAAATTAACATTGCTGAGATAGTAAAGAAAAATATGATTGTGCATGGATTAATTCAAGTTATGGCCTTAAATAAGTGAAATGGAAAAACAAGGTTCATGAAGTCAACTCCAAATAGTTGGGATAATATTTTGTTAAAATGGATTGAGTTCCAAATTACTGTTTCTCCAACCCAATTAGTTATCTAAAGTGTAAGGATGTAAATACTTCTTGATGTCAGTGAGGATTTTGCAAGATATTTTTCAACTTAGAAGACGTATATCTGACTAGTTACAAATCAAATTGTTCAACGAGGGAATGCTTGTTGTCTGCCCATGGGTGGGAACTCCACCCCCACCCAAAAAAATAAATAAATAAGATAAATAAAGGAATAATTCAAACCCCTTATGTATGAGGTTCATTTACTAGTGAGTTTGGAAAAAACTTACATGTGATGCCTCCAAACCCTATAAAGAATTTCAATTTGGGCTTATCTTATTAAAGCAAAGTCCAAATCTGGTGGAAAAAAGTAATCCATTTTTTACAATATTCCTTATTGCAACATATCAATACTCCATTTATAAATAAATATACATACATACATATATATATATATGTAATATCTATTATTTACTTGAATTCAAAAGAGAGAGATAAATGCTCGGTGCTTGGCAGGCTCATTCATTGGTTGAGGACTTCTTTTTTAACTTGTCAATTTTCCCATTTCTGTTTATTTAGGTTGTAGTTTCCTCATTTTATTAGGCTTTACTTTTCTCATTTTGTGAAGATAAAAAAATATTACAATTAATTTAGAAAATTTTAAGAAGCTTAATTACATAGTAGTGTTAGTTCTCCCCAAGTAAAAATTCCTGGGTCGGCCCCTGGTCATAACATAAAGCAAAATGCTTAATCAAAATCTTTGCAGAAAATGGAGCCATTACACATATGATGGTAATACCTCTTGACAGTATCACCTTTTGAATTAGCATCCACATAAATGAATAGCTATTGCAACTTTGTAGTGTTTAATTTAAGTATTAAGCAAGCACTATGGAGTGACTTACATGGGTAATGTGAATTCTTTTGTAAATTAATGAACTGAGCCATAAATACAGTTTCAATTCTAAATAATTCTAGATTGCATCATATATGGTTGATCAGAATATGGATCAGATTAAGGCAGCAGTCTCCTGTACCACATGAGGCTACTCTTTTATTGTGCTTTCCGTCTCGTACGAGGCTCTTAGAGGTTTTTGATTAAACGGTTCTTTGTTTTGATTGGTTTGTGCAGTGATAGATATAGATTCTGTTGGCACTTTTACAATGTGCCATGAAGCACTTAAGTATCTTAAGAAAGGAGGAACAGGGAAGGACCGATCTAGTGGTGGAATAATTATAAACATAAGTGCAACTTTGCATTATACAGCAACTTGGTATCAAATCCATGTTTCTGCTGCAAAGGTTTGTCAAAAAAATAAATAAATAAATAAAGAATTTTATTTTCTAATCTGTGTTCACTGTTGAATTACGGTTTTTCTTTTCTGCCAGGCAGCTGTTGATAGCATTACAAGGAGCTTGGCATTGGAGTGGGGAACAGATTACGATATCAGAGTGAATGGGATTGCACCAGGGCCTATTGAGGACACTGCCGGTGTTAGTAAACTTGCACCTGAGGAGATAAGTAGCAAAAAGAGAGAGCATGTTCCTTTATATAAACTAGGGGAGAAATGGGATATTGCTATGGCTGCTCTTTACCTCGCATCTGATGCAGGTTAGTATTTTTGTTTACTTATCCACTGGCAAGGTCCTTTACATCCATACTTAAATGTGTCCTTTTACTTATTCTCTTGTGGTGCATTTAGCGAGGGAAGAAGAGAAGGATATGATAGCATTCTTCAGGATAATGGCGCTAAGCCATTGACCATATTTGGAAAAGATAGTGGAGAGAAAATAAATTAAATGAATTCACTCATCCTCTCCCTTTATTTCCTTCCAATTTTCTAAGCAACACAATATCACTATTTGAGGGGCTAATAACTCCCTCCCTTTCACTTCTTTTCCCCTCATTTTTATTTTTATTTTTATTTTTATTTTTAACATGATCTAGCATTTCCCTCCTTTTCCTTTCCTTTCTTTCCTTCCCAATTCTTCAATCTAAACTAACTGTTAATGTAAGAAACTGTGAGAACAGAAATCTGATGATGTTTTAGCGGGCCAAAAGAACCAAAATCCACAGCATTACATGTTTTGTTCAGCTCAAATTATTCAATGGTTCTTTGATTTGTTTCAATTTTTGGTTGAAAACAAATCACATTTGATGTTTAAAGTGGATGAGTGTTTACTCTCCCAAACCGGGAAGAATGGTATATGATATACATTGGAGGCAAGAACACCCTAAAGATTTTTAAAATTGATATTACGAGGAAAACTTTGTGGCAAGAACTTCTGAAAGTCATATACAAATATAATGAGAGGATTTGAAAACGGAAAGCAAAAAAAAAATGAAAGTGATGTAGGTCTTATGAGTGTCCTCCTCTACTACTATTTTTCTACTGTTAAGCTCTGAAATAGATCTAGATAGATTAACATTTGAAATGTAAATCTAATTCTATTTACTCTTTTGATATGCATGTTTTCTCCTCAAGGGAAGCAAGAAGTTTTTCTTATTGTCATGCACCCTTATTGTTGACTAGATTTGCCTACAGATGAGTCCTTGTAGGTCTATAACCATTTGCAACATTTGAAAGAAGTCCAGAGTATTCTGGTAGTTTAGAAATGTCTGTTGTTATATGATGGATAGATGTCTTCATACACTATATAAGAGAGAGAGAGAGAGTTTCATTGACATGGGATGTTAAATAATAACTCCCTAATGTTTTCCCATGAGACTTCTTTCACATGATACGTCTTGGTTTACAATTTTGAAACAGAATCTCATTTTGCTCTTGATGCTTGAAGGGAAATACATCAACGGAACAACATTGGTCGTGGATGGCGGACTTTGGTTGAGCAGTCCTCGCCATTTATCAAAAGATGCAGTGAAGCAACTTTCTCGAACAGTCGAAAAGAGATCTACAGATGAGCATGTCAGGGTCCCCAGGAGCAAGCTGTAGCAATTCCATTTGATGAAGAATATGTGAGGCTTTATGTGGCACTCAAGCCACTTGCACTGGGATTACATTATTAGGGTTCAAAAGGTGATTTCATAAATATGTTGAAGAAGGATTTGATTGTTGTACACTGTTGATAAATGTATTGTGGAACAGTTAGGGCATGAAATGGGATGTAAGACAACTCTATTCACAACAACACAACAGTTAGTCCATGAAATGGATGGGTTTAACCCATCATGGTATCCAATCCAAAATCTATTTTATTTGGTTTCAAAAATCTTTTAGATCCGAAATTTTAAGAAGGCTTAGTGTAGATATTCTTTTAAAAGACCTGGGTAGAACTAAAAAAAAGAAGAAAAGAAATTGGTCATGTTTAACTCGAGATACGATTCTATTCAAATCCCATTTTGGGGTTAAGATTTAGTTGAGTAATCATTCTCTCTTGCTCTGTAAGAGAGAGAGAGAGTTCCACTCACCAATTTAATATGCTGGACAAGTCATTTTGTTAGGTACAGTGATGGAACTATTGCTCTTTAGTAAGAAAGGCACCACTTTGGTAGCATTTCTTTTTTTCTTTCTGGGAACAAATATAAAAGCAGCAGATAACATTAATCTGGGAGTTGATTCCTTGAAAGTTATAACTACATCTGAACAGTCCTCTTGATGAAGACAACAAGGAGCAGTTTCTTGAAACAAAGAGAATACATGTTTCTTATTTATACCGATTGCACTTAAAATTATAGTAGAGTGCATTATTTATTTATTTAATTCGAGCTAACAAATTTTCAGAGAGAATTTTACAGTAAGAGATCGTGTTTCCAAATTATCATCATCATCATCATTAATTCATTACCACCACCACCACTACTATGCTGCAAGGGTTAGATCATATTCACAATAATACAGATTTTGGGGATTTTACATCGAATTTTGGGGACTTAGAATGGTGATTTGAGGTTATTAGTATACGAACGTTTTGGTCATTGTTGTAGTTGTGTTTGCAAGGGCTACACATTTGGTGATTTAGTAAGAGTTGGTGATTCCAAATCTATTATGTTATTATTTACTGGGTCTGGATCAGATTCAGCATTATAGATTAGGGGATCTCAGACATTAGAGGGTATGCCTGAGTGATGAATTTGGGTCAGTTGGTGAATGATGGAGGTTGTTATTTAGGGTAATATGGACCGACGTGCTCTCCACCAGCCATATTGCTTTCTTTTTCTTTCTTTTTTAGCAACACAAAAAGAAACCAAGAAGCAACGCACCCATCCACAGACGGGGCATCAAAAACATCAGCAGAAAAATAAAACCAATCACAAATAAAGGCCTCTAGAATGAAGAGCAACTTCTTTCTCATATAAATAATTGTGCGCTTGCGTGTGTGTGTATATATATATATATATATATATATATATATTCTCATTAGAAATATCATCATTTTATCTTACTTTAAGAACCATCAATGAAATATTTGCCATCAAGCAGTTCTCAACCTTCTAAACTTTGAAGGCAATTCCAGTCAACAGACATGGTACTAGTTTAAAATTAGTACAACGATGGCAATCAAAGGGAAGTTGAGAAAAAGAAAAATTGCACAAAATGGAACAGAGAAAATATAAACCCGAAAGTAATATTCTTCCCCCATAAAAAGCACTTTTAAAACTTTGGAGAGAGAGTCAAAACCAATCTAGAACAAAAGAAAATTAACCAGCCACAACAACCATAACCATGTAGATATCCACACAAATTTAACACTGCACAGACACCATTACACCACTACATTACTCGTCATCCCTCAAATGAAATACCAGAGTGTGGGATTGATGCAAACACAAATGAAACCATTAATATGGTGATTCTCCACAAGGAAGACAACTGAAACATGGTATATAGACAAGAAAGTACCTAAGATACCATACAAACAACTGTTCCAAATTCACAAATTCCAACTAGCTGAAAACAAAAGCTAACATGCAGCCTATTCGACAAAAAGCAGCATTCATTGTGGACATAAATTTTCATCAACCTGCATACTTCAAGCATCCAAACACCAATAAATAATAGGGTATCACCCGATTCTAAAACTGAACAAAAATAATATAACACTAGCAAAATTCTAGCACAAGGACCAAAAAATGCTATAGCTATCCTATTTATGAAAACAAGCAAAAGTTATATACAATTTCCACAAGAACCTTACAGAAAATACTTGTCCGAGAGTTGACCTACTCTAATGCAAAGACTTTATACATTTCTTTCTAAGAGCAGTAAATAAATCTTTTCATCTCTCCTTGAAAGAAATGATACAGTTAAACCTGAAAAACTATGTACAGGAAACACAAAAATAAAAATAAAAAATGGGAAAAATAATATACTAAGCAAAACACAAAAGCATACAACCCAGTTCCTCAAGTCTAGAACACGTGAGAATCAGCCGAAAGGGACAAAATGTATAAGCCAAATACATAAAAGTCACTACACACAATGTATAAGCCAAATACACAAAGTCATACACACACAACTCGTCAGGATTGCGCGGGTGGCAATTCTCAGGATTACTACCTTGAAATCTCAAGTTCGAGTCCTAGTTTAAGTGATATCTGTGGTTTGCAAATGCTTGCATATACCCGGAATTTACATTGTACCCACGAGTACAAAGGGCGCTTGATTGGAACGGTTCCTTGTTACACACATACAAAAAGAAGAAGAAAAAGTCATTACACACACACACACATCATAGTTCGGTCTAATGAGTGATGCCCCGCCCATTTGAAGAATATTTCAGAAGAATCAATATGTAGATTACCAACTATATCCCTTCATTATCTTTACAGCACGTGCCTCCCATCTCTCTGCTTAGATCTTAGTCATATTAAATGCATTAAGAAAGATGATTCATGGGTTTTAGTAAAAGAGGATAAAATTAAAGAAAGATGGAAAAGTTAATTTGAGAAATTGCTAAATGAAAACTATATATGAAGTTTAGACTTGGAAGAATATACCGACCTTAGAGATAACATATTTTTTCGTAGGGTCAAGGAGTGTGGGAGGTTAGAAATGACTTAAAGAAGATGAAATTGGGAAGGACTTTAAGACCCAATGGCGTTCCTATTGAGGTTTAAAAGTGTCTAGGAGAATTTGACTTATCTTGGTTAACAAAATTGTTTAATAGGATAATAACAATTAAGAAGATGCCCAATGAGGGGCGCAAAAGTATCCTACTGCCTATATATAAAAATAAAGGGAGCTTACAAAGTTGTAATAATTATCGTGGAATTAAATTAATGAGTCACACTATAAAACTTTGGGAGAGAGTGATTGAACAATGCCTAAGGCGAGAGTGAAGTGTCGGAAAATCAGTTTGGATTCATGCCGAGGAGGTCAATGATGGAGGCTATTTACTTATTGAAAAGACTAATGGAAAAATATAGAGAGAAGAAGAGAGATCTCCATATGTTTTTTACTGATTTGGAGAAAGCCTATGATAGGATACCTAGGGATCTAATATGGAGGGTTTTAGAAAAGAAAGAAGGGTACATTGACACAATAAAGGACAGGTATGATGGTTGTGTGACTATAGTTAGAACGCCGGCAGGGGAAACAAGCGAATTCCCAATTACTGTAGGCTTACATCAAGGGTTAGAATTAAGCGCATACCTTTTTGCCTTGGTTATGGATGAGTTGACAAGACACATCCAAGATGAGATTCCATGGTGTATGTTATTTGCTAATAATATTATTTTGAGTGGATGAAACTAGATAAAGAGTTAATGCCAAATCAGAGGTTTAGAGAGAAGCCTTAGAATTGAAAGTATTTAAGATAAGTAGAAATCAAACTTAATACATGAACTGTAACTTTGGTAAATCTAGAAATATAAATGAGGATGTATTGAGAATTGAGAATCAAGAGGTACAAAAAAGTGAACATTTTTGTTATTTGGGTTCAATTATTTATAATGAAGAAGAAATTGTAGATGACATTAATCATAGAATCAAAGCAAGATGGGTTAAATGGAGGGGTGCATCTAAGCTATTGTATGATAGACGCATCCCCTGAAGATTGAAATGTATGTGCGGTAAGACTAGAAAAGATAGAATTATAAATGATCACATTCAATGGTTGGAGTAGCACAAATTAGACATAAAATGAGAGAATCGGTTAAGATAGTTTGAACATTTGCAAAGAAGACCTTTAAATGCACCAGTAAGGAAGAGTGACATAATTCACAATGAGTATAATACTAGGAGAAGAGAAAGATTAAAGTTAACATGGGTAGAGTTAGTAAAGACGGATATGATAGCATGTGGTTTGAGAGAGGCTATGGCCTAAGAAAAAGCAGGATTGGAAACATAAGATTCATGTAAATGACCCCAAGTAATTGGAAAAAAGGCCTTATTGTTGTTATGTGTAACTTTACTCCTTTAGTGAATTATTTTTATACATCTGAAATGTTTGGAAGAAAGAAAAACTTAAAAGGAAAAACTTATCTAGTATATGAAGGTTCCACAAGGAATTGCTATAAAACAACAAAGAGGTAGAATTTATAAGATATTAGTGTGCTTTGATTATATGGGCTTGAATGCATGCATCAGGTTCAGCAGAAGTTTATGACTAAATTTTATAATTTTCATATCCCAAGATTTGAAAACTAAGCTAAAAAGGTACATGCTTGCCAAAAATGGAACCTGGACACTACATTTATCAAACAATATGAGACTGCAAGCAAGCAAAGAAGGTAATCTATATAATACAGTTTAGTAATGTATTTAACTATAACATGATACAGAAATAAACTTAACATAGAAAATAAAATAAAAAATAGTAAACCAAGATTGTTCACTGTCACAAATTTATTTCAAGTTTCAATATGAATTTCAAACTAGATTCCATATGTCCGATGCAGCATCACGGATACTTTCACATTGAAGTGCCCATGTAGCATTGAAAAGCACTGGTTAAGATTACCACATAATGATTGTATATGAGTGTGTGTATATATATAGTATTATAGTCTACTTGAGTACAATCTAAATGCCAAAGCCTCAAGATGACACCCAACTCACATTCCATAACCATGCAATAAAAAAAATAAAATGGAAGGCAAAACTCGCATGGTTTAGTACCATGCTTTTTGTCATTCGAGTGAGGAAAAAAACATGGGGAAAGAATTGAGCCCATGTCTTAAATTAGGTCCTATATCATATTGTTTCTAAGATTGGTGTTAACAACCATCTACTCTAAAAACTTAAGCTATTAGAGAGGGTGCAACTTAAATATTTAAATACTTCAACACGCCCCCTCACGTGTGTCCTTATTTTGGTCCAACACGTGTTTCAATTTTAATTAGGGTGATGGTGAGGTTCGAACTCAGAACCTTGCTTGCTGCAGAAACCTACTCTGATACCATGTTAACAACCATCTACTTAAGCTTTTAGAGAATTTAAATATATAAATCATTCAACAATTGGCAAGCTTTATCATCTAAGAATTTGGAAAATATAAGATAACTGAAGTTTCAGGTATAACAAAGTAAGTGAAGTTAATATATAAATCTAGTTTTCAAAAAGTTGAAAAACAAAAGGCCGGACTTGCTCGCTTTTCAGAAGAACTTTCAAAATTGTCATTAACAGGGTATACATATTATTCTTGTTGCAAGCACAAGATATCAGGGAATCTTTGTTACATAATAGCCCTAACCATTATGGGAAACGCAATGGAGATCATAGTTGTGGTCTCAAATGAAATTTCTTCACCTTTGCAGTGGAATCTGTGACAGAGGAGCTGTTGGCAATGGAGTCAAGCACTCAAGCTACAAAGAAAAGGCAAAAAAAAAAAAAGAGTTTGTCAACTTGTCATCGAATTGAGTGCACCAAAGTGAAAACCAAACCATAATGAATGGTTTTTGTGAAGTGAAAAAGGTCCTGTGCATTGGCCATGGAGGATTGCAAGGTCAAGGAAGGTGATGCATACATCTAATAGACAGGGCAGGTGCGTGGACAGATCCTGAAAAAGTACGACGCATTAGGAAGGTGATAAGGCTGAAAGAAGGAGATGATGCATGGACAAGGTAATAAAGCAGAAAGAGGAGAGCATACACATGGAGGTTGATTGTGAAGGAGCAATCTCAGAAGTTAAACCTTATCTTAACCTTAGCTTTGGCAATAGGGTAGGTTCAAATTTCACAACAGTAGCACTTGATACAGGGATCGGGGCTACTGATCATCAAAATGGACTAAGGAGGGTCTTTGCAGTGTTAAGACTGTCAGTTTAGAGGGTATGGTGTCAGCTCCAAAACGACATTAGACCCAAAGGTTTTCTGTGGGTTCAATTTAATTTGAGGACCAAAAATGATGCATCTAGGGACATGTGGGCAATCAAAAGAGTAGATTCGGAACTGGACCGCCATTGTTATCAATTGATTATAGTGGTTACTGCACTTTCTTGCTTTGTTCTTAATTTCACTTTTTTTTTAAAATGAATATGAAGTCCAATCAGACAAGTAAAATATCAGTTCAAGTGTCACAAAACACAAAGAGAAACATTCAAATGTCACAAACAATTATAGTGATTAAAAACATTCACACTCAGATGACCCAACAATAAACTCAATTAATAGCAATAATAAAACGATGAATGATCACTTCAGTGTGATTGATTATAAAGAATTCTTTTACTGATAATTTGTTTTACATTACTACCATCAATCAATGCATTTCAGCATTTGTCATGACATGAAAACTACAACTGAGCAAGTCCAACAAGTAGGAACAAGGACTTCCCCAATTTATTACTGTAACAATTGACAAACAAATATAAGTACCCAACCAAGGAAATACTCACACACCTATTTCAAAGCTTTTCTTGTTATACAACATTTCATTTGGTACAAAAAGAGTTGCACATAATTCTCTCACCATGGTCTCAGATTTCCAAGTTCTCCATCTGAATGCTGCTTTTGAGAGGCACATACTCTCCAAGATAGCCACCAAGATGATCATACAGAGCACTCTTGTCAATCCCTTGATGATGAAAGCTCTTGCAAACATAGTAAAAAACACTCTGCACTAACAAACCCACCAAATTCACAATCACCAACACTCCAACCAGGAACCCACCAACCGTAATTCTTGCAAACACCCCATTATACTCCCCACCATGAACCACCACCGATCCAAAAACTCCGTTAATCACCCCACAAATCGCCAAATACCCAAAAACCAGCACAAAGGCCATTCCACTTTTCCCCTTCAACAACTCATAGCTCTTCTTCATAGCGGCAAACCCGTACACGGGTTCGAGCACCGACACAACGCTGGCCAAGTGCCACAATGCAGTGATGTACACATGCACAACCAGAAAGAGAACGAAGATCACAATCAAGGCGAATATGAACAGAAACGTGTTCTGGGTATCGACGGCGATGAGGAGAAGGAGAAGAAAACAAATAAACACAATGTTGTAAACAATCATGGTGAGAGAAACCCAGATGAAGGTGATTAGGAGGCGCTTGAAGACGCTGGGAATGGCGGAGATGGTGGAGGAGAAAGAGACAGGCTTGGAGGTGTAGAGAGAGGCGACAGTGAAGACAACAGCAGCTGTGGAGAGGAGAGAGAAAGCGAAGAGGAAGATGAGGTAGCAGAATTGGAAGAGGAGAAGCTTGGTCCACTGGGGGGTGTGAGAGCCAGTGTGGTTCTCGATTTGGGAGAAGAGTGGGTGGGTGAAGAGGGAATGGGCAAGGATGGCAAAGGAGAGAGGAAAGATTAGGGTTAGGGTTATGAGGTAGAAGGTTTTGGGGGACTGTTTAGGGATTGATATTGATTCTTTGAAGATGTCTGATATGGTGAGGAATTGGAGGTCTTCGGGTGGAAGATCCATGGTCGAGAGAGGTGATCTATCTCTCTGGATATCCTACTACTGCGTATGTATTTGGAATTTTGGATCTCTAAATGAGGAAAGTAAGAGAGAGAAATATATATATGTCCGTGTATATATAGAGAGAATAAAATGTAAGCTTCGAAGCTGAGTGCTGCATCAACATAAACTTTACTGTGAATCAGAATGCCTGGATTAATCAGGAAGGCCAAACATGTCGTTTCCATCATACAGGATGTGTCACTTATTTTATTGGAAAAAATACACTTACCTATAAGGATTTGGCCTAATTACACCCAGCATCAAATTAATGAATTTTGTTACAATGACCTCCCCTAATGTTTGTTAGGTTAGACAAAGACCTCCCTCCATCCAAAATTCTGTTAATTTTATCAAAAAAAATTATGATAAATTACACTGACCTCTCCTGAGGTTTAGTCTAATGATACCCTGCATCAAACTAATTGATTTTGTTATAATGAACTCCTCTGTAACAGAAATGAACTAACCGACGTTAACTTTTAGGTGAAATGTCTATTCTACCCTTAATATTATATTAATATAAAATTAAAATATTTATATATCTAAAATGACATTTTTGCCCATTTAATATAATAATATTTACTATATTATATATATAGTAAATATTATTATATATGTGTATGCGCACGCGCGCAACCCAAGCTACCATCATTACTCCCATCGACACCACATCAAGATCACCGCCATGCCACATACCAGACCCATCACTCACGGTTGATATGCTCTGAACCATCACTAGTAGAGCCACCATAACCATCGTGCACAACCCCAACTGCCATGAGTCTATGACCACCACCATGCTCCCACCATGTAAATATTATTATATTAGATAGGCAAAAGTGTCATTTTATATATAAAAATATTTTAATTTTTATATCAATATAATATTAAGGGTAAAATAGACATTTTATCCAAAAGTTAATGTCGGTTAGTTCATTTATGTTATAGGGGAGATCATTGTAATAAAATCAATTAGTTTGATGTCGGGTGTAATTAGCTATTATTGTAACAAAATCAATTAGTTTGATGTCGGGTGTAATTAGGTCAAACCTCAAAGGAGGTCAGTGTAATTTATCCCAAACCTTAGGGAAGGTCAATATAATTTACCATAATTTTTTTGATAAAACTAAAAAAAATTTGGACGGAAGGAGATTTTTGTCTAACGGAGCAAATCTCATGGGAGGTCATTATAACAAAATCCATTAGTTTGATGTCAGGTGTAATTAGGCCTAACCTCATAAGAGGTCAGTATATTTTACCCTATTTTATTTTAGGGTGAATTGTATAAATCCCATGACAATTACTGATTTGTAAAAAAAGACAATTACTAAAATACTCTCAAGTTTTTATTAGGGCTGTAACTCAGAAGGGTTAGAGATATAACTCGGGCTCAATCCTACATATAAAATGTTTAACTCTAACCCAATTCTAATCCCACTTCCAATCCTAACTACTCAACCCTAACCCAACCCATCCTTAAATTTTTAAACTCGGGTTTGCAACTCAGATTGAGATTTTGGGTTAGAAAGTCGGGTTTATTCGGCGGGTTATCTATATCACCAATCTCCATGTTAAAAATTTAAAATGATCTTTAATAAGTTTCATATTAGATTACTCCTAAACACACAAAAAATTAAGAACTTAATGCAAATTTCTAAAAAATTACAAATAATTTTTTAGGAAATTAATTATCCAAAGTGTTAACATACAATACATTAAAATTTAAATAAAGGAAGTTAAAAAGAAAAAGGTTATCGTAATTTGAATATTATATATAATATATTTAAAATAAAAAAATATGCATAAAAATAATATTACAATTTGGATTCGGGTTGGGCTCGGGTTGTTGGCACCTCAATCCAAGCCCAACCCTAATTAAGTTCGGGTTGATGTTTTTCAACCCAAGCTTAACCCTAATTCTAAAAGTAGTTCACCAAGCCCGTAAAAATCGGGCTAGGCTCGAGTTAGGTTCGGGTTGCCCAACCCAAGTTGCACCCCTAGTTTTTATGCAATTCGCTTAATTGTGTGAATTTAATTAAAAAAAATTATTATTTTTTCTTGAATAATAAGATTTGAACTTATATTTTCTAAGAAAAATTAAATTTTGGTGACCAATTCTACGCAAAATTACACCATAAAGCTTGGAAAAGATGAATAGTAACCAAAATTGAAACTTATTAATTGCTGATGGGTTACCATAAAGTCTGAAAAATATGAATAGTCACCAAAATTGAAACTTATTAATTGCTGATAAGTGACCATTTGATCATTTATTACATAAATATCATTTCTCTAATAAATTATTTATAATTGGATAAATTTATCATTTACATTAATCTCAATTAAATATTTTGCTTCAAGTTGCATAATAAGCAACTGCTCGTTCAAGTTACCTAATAAAAATTTAAAAAGGAATTTAAATTAATAATTATTTATTTTTATTTTCATATATTATATTATTTATATTGTTATATAATTCTTGATTTTTATTGTTTATTTGCAGGTGATGCTAAAAGTTGTTATTTGGTGATGACAACCTGGAGTACCAACTAAAATAAGAAACAATAATTTAGAGCGGCAACAATTAAAATCATTTTTTCACATAGTTGGATCTTGTAGTGATTTTGTTTTTTTTTCATGGTAGTCTTGTTTAACTATTGGAAATGAATTTCTTTTTATTGGTTTTGGATATTTGATAGCATATGTGTAGGGGAAAAATCCCCACTTATTCAAATGGATCAAATTGGTACACAAACAAACCAAGCCCAAAAGGGTTTAAGCCAAAATATCAGTAGAGGCCCCAAAGAATTATTTCAAGAAAGAGGATGGGTCTAGCCGCCCCTTCATAAGGCCAAAACAGCCCAGACATAAGTCCGAACGCAAATAGGAATTTAAATCCTTGCGAGTAAAGATAGCTACAAATAAGGGAATATGAATCCTAGGGATTCGAATTCCAAATTTGTATAAATATCCAAAGAAAATTTAATAAAGGGAAACCTCAAATTCTCATCTCAATTGCTCTCTGAAAATATTGTGTTCTTAATCTCATTTGGTGTGTGCAGTAAATTAATTAGCAGAAATTAGCTAAACAATTTTTTGTACCTACAACTTAGTACAACTTTTTTTTTCTATTAGTATAATATTTTCTAAATTAAAAAAAAAATAGTTTGATAAAATTCTATTGGCCTTCTACTTTTTTATGTTTCTAATTATATTTTATTATTACAATAGTACTTCCTACTATAGTTAGCAAATCAAAGAAAAAAACCTTTTCAATGATAATTTTATCAAATTCTTTTTATTTTATTTTATTTTTATTTAAAAAACACTATTGACTAACTAGTAGAGAAAATACAATATATGTTAGTTATATTTTTATTTTAAAAAATCTTCAATAAATTTCTATTAGCCTTTTATTTTGTTTATGTTTCTAAACTTATTGTTTGAAAATTTTATCTAACTATTTTTTATTTTTTGAATTTTTAGAAAACACTATATTTAAAGAGAGAATGACATAATGGACATTGTAAATGGTATATATGTCATTATAATTTTGAGGGACTGATTTGTCCTCAACAAGTTCAGACAGTGTTTTTGCACATGAAGGAAAGTTCGGGGGGACTTTTTTGCACTTTTACCGAACTTTTATGCCATTCGCCTTTTATTTTAGGATAATAATTTATACATTGAAAGTTATTACCGAATGAATAGCCGAAATATATCAAGTGGATTGTAAAAATGTAATAAATGTTGGGTTCCGCTTGCACTATTTAAAGAATTTGAGTGACTTGGTTCCTAATTCGGTAATAACTTTCATTGTTTGTGTCATTACTCTCTATTTTATTATTATTATTTTTAAAACAAGAAGATTTTCTTAGTCACCAAACAGAAATGAACAATCAACTTCTAAAGAATTTAACAAGCACTCGACATACATCCAAGTCGAGCTGTCCTATTTACCCACCAAGTGGACAACTTCATTGAACTTTCTAGTTGACCAACCAAAAGAGCAGCCCTGACACCTTCACATCTTCAAGAACCATAGTTGTTAATTCATCACTTGCCCCTTGTAACTGCTTGACAGTCCCTTCAACATTTGTGCTTCCAAGCTCCACTGGTGCGAGAAACTTAGTTTTTGTGTAGATATATTTCACTCTCAAAACGTGATTAATCGAGTTGTATTTTTAAGTTTATCTTTGAGTCTTAGAATTTGGAAGGTAAAGAAGAAGTGAACCACACAACTTCATTTCATTTCTTGTAGATCAAAATTGAATGTTGTTTAGGTCAGATAAGTACATACTGTGAGTACACTTATTTTTTAAAATTGGGTTGCGTGAAGGATTGTGGAAATTAATTAAGTGTCAAATAGAATGGAATTCTGGAAATTAATTAAGTGTCAGAAAATTTCTTAATTGCACTCCAGAAAGCTACTCAACTGGTTGGTCAATTAATTTTCCCAACTCGTTGAATGCGTTTTTCAAAAAGTTCAAAAATGTGAGTCCAACTTCAACCCAAACTCAAAGAGACATCTTTTAATGTTTTTATATTTCATTCTCATTGTTTTGAAGAACTCTCTTCATGATAAATACTCAGCTTAATTAAGGTTTTTACAAAGAGTGAATGCCAAAGATTTTATTCGAGTAATTAGTGAGACTTTGAGATGTAACATGTTTTATTTGCATTTTCACAGAGTTAAGAGGAAGATGAGGCAAATTCAATCACTAGGAGAAGTGAATTACATGAGGTGATTGTGTTGATGTGAATTAGTGTTCTTGGTGATTACTGAACGCAAGAGTTAAAGTAACAACATATAATTTCAAAGAAATTGGAATTTGATGTACTATATTCGAGTTATAATGGATAGTTTCACTAGAGACATAGACATCCAAGTCTAAGTGATTTGTCCTATAAAAATTTTTTGGTGTCATTCCCTACTTTAATTTTATTACTTGTGTGTGATTTATTTATTGCACTTCAATTTGTTAAAATATAAAATAATCTAAAAAACAACCAAACGAGACCTATTCACTTTCTCTAGGTTTTTTTTTTTTTAGCTAAAATTAAACTTCCACCAGTTTAGGATCAACAACTTTGAGCTCACTCTTAGCACCAATGCCTCGACTACCTCTAAAGAACCAACCTCTTGTGGGTAGACAGTAGCCACCCTAATGGACCTGCCAAGATGATCCATCAACACCATATATACCACTGCCAAATTAATCTCTTCTCCTGCTATCAAAATCTGCATCAAATTAACAATTTGAATCTGCCTTCTCTAAGAGTTTGCCAACCAGAACATAGAGAATGGTTATTACAAGAAGGCAACAAAGAAGGGCTTTATTTTCCTAGCTAAGAACCTCCAAAAATTCATAGAAGTCGACTGATGCTCTGTCAAGTCAACAGTGGTCGGTTTGTGGATCCCATTTAATCTCCTTAAAAAAACCAACCATTAATGCTCTTGGATATTTGCCAAGCAATGATGGAGCATATTACATACACGCTAAGGGCCCCTCCAACTTGAGCGAAAAGTCTTGCCAAGAAGAGACCCTACAAAAGCTGAAATCCCATCTCAATGGTCTCGTTCTCCATACCAGTTGTGCTGCAGGGCAATGACAGATCAGGTGAACGGTAGTTTCCTCATCAAAGCCACAAACTTTGCACAACAGGTTGCCACAAACTTTATACACACACACAGAGATATATATATATATATATATATATATATAGGTTGCAGTGTTCTCTCCGGGCTGAAATTGACAGTTAACTACTAACAACGTTTCATCAGTAATACCATTACATGGATTAATTATACTTAAGGCATATAACCTCGTTAAGACATATAACTTGCTTCGACTATGTGTAGAAAAAACAGTAAAAACCGATAAGCTGAATATATATATATATATATATATATATATATATATATATATATATATATATAAAATTGAGAAAATTAAGACAAATAACTCCTATAATTTTTTTCACATTATTAATAAGTCTTACTTTTGAAATTCTTTTTGATTTAAATTAAATTAAGTTTTTTTTTTTTTAGAATTTATGACAATCATTTTTAATGTACAAAAGTTTAAATTCTACTGAAGAAATTAATAAAATATTATAATTTTTTTCTTATAGAAATAATCTGAATAAAATTTAATAATTTTTGGATCGAAATTATAATTGTAAAATTTTAAATTTAATTTGGTAAGGATATAAGTGGAAAGTTGTGTGATTTAAATTTTTTTTTTAAAAGTTGGACTTAGTAGTCTTGTGAAAAAAATTATAAAACAGAAAAAGTAAGAATTAATAGTAATTTTCTCTATTTAATTTTATTGACAGTGGTTAATTTGAATATATCATATCTACAAGAAAAAGAAAAAAAAAAGTCCACGACCATAGAATCAAATCCATCATTTATATTTCAACCAGTTTGATTATAGTGCATTTTAGAACCGGACTAAATGGAACCATGTGAAGTGTTGTTGGTAAAATGACTTTATGTTGTGTATTTCTTTTATATTTTATAAATGGGCGCCGTTTGTCAAAGGTTTCAAACACAACTCTCTTCTCTCTCCCCTTTTCCACTTCCCCTGCTGAGAGTCTCGCTATCTTTCCTGTAGGAAAATGGATGAAGCTATGACAAGTCCAAGCAAGCATTTCGCGGAAGGCATCTCAGAATCTTCTTACCATGAGCCCACGAAACATTCACTCTCTTCCTCTCACGAAGTTCCTCTGCAATTCCCTCAATGTCCTTTTTCGCTCGACTCTCTCTTTCTCACAATACATACAAACATATATCTATATATGTGTGTGTGTATGTATTGTTTCATTCGCTCTTTCAAGTTCTGAAACTAACTCCTCATTGCCTTTATCTGTCTCTGTTTCACAGTTTCTCCAACCCAGAGCCGCCAAGCGACATTTGATTCGCAATGTCTTGCACCAGGTATTTCTTGAAATTCCTAAATTTTCTAGTTGATTTCTTTGTTGTTTTTGTTGTTGTTGAAGAGAATCAAGCTCAGACCTCTGTTTGATTACCTAGAAAATTTAAAAAGGGAAGGGAAATTGAAGTCTTTACTGATGTTTAGTTCACTAAAAAAAGACTTGCTTGAGTTGTTGGCCCATTGTCAACTTTAGGTCTGTTTGGTTACCCGGCAACCAAAAAGAGCATGAATGAATTTAACAACTTTTAAATTCCTTCTCTTTTCAATATTATGTGCCTATTTATTGCCATAAGCCGGCTTTGATAATGGTTTTACTGAAGTTCTGATGGCAAGATCAGAATAAAATTATGTTGAGCTCAAGCACTCAATTAACTCACCTTTTTGAAGTTCTGAGCTTGTTGCTTGCTCTCACCCCTGGAATTTTTTTCTTGAGTAGTAAGAAGGGTGTATCTCAGTACAGCATTGAGCTTCTCATTGTCTTTGTCATGTTTTACTTTAGATCTTTTTGAGCAGCTGCATACAATAGGGTTTTTTTTTCCCTTTAGATTCTATTAACATATTTCATTTATAAATATGATACTCAACGCAGAGTTAAGACACATGAATAAATATATAAAGTTAATAAAAAAAAATTAAGTGGTTTTTCTTGCTATTGACTTCTTCCACCCACAGACAAAACAACATTTCAATTTTCACTAACAAAATTATTTGATGCACATTTGGTACCCTATAAATCTACATTTCAAGAATTATACGATCATTAAACATAATTGTGGTCAAAATTCAAATTCTCTAGAATCCCGATATTGGGCGTAGCCATAATCTACTTTGATAAGTTTGCGCACCGATAATCACTCTCTTAAAAACTTCTATGTTTTCGAAAGATCTCTGCTAGGCCTCAAACTGTGAACTGCATCTTTTTTGTTCTATCCAAGTTGAGGTTGAGGCACTTGCACCATATTAGTATTTTCTTACTCGGGCTCTATGCAAAGCCAAGGAAACAAAGGGGCAGTGATGGAGCCACATAGGGGCCAGCGGGGGTAGCTGGCTCCACTCAATTTTTTTCAATTTTAATTTTTCAAGACTATGTTTTCTTTGTAATGGTAAAATGTCCCTCTCAAAACTTCTCTTAAAAAAAAAAAAAAAAAAAATTCCTTTAGGCTTACTGTTCCAGCACTTCACATTTTTGTCTAGAAAGACAAAACATGAAGTGTCTGTGCTTCTTGTTATGGAGTAAAAGGAAAATCAAATGCTACAAGTGAGAGAGATCTAGAAGGGAAGTGGATAGGAATTTACAAGAGAAAACTAGGGCAGCAGAGGCTCCAAGGAAGCCGAAGAACAGTGCCGTTTCATCGCCACTGAAGGTTGAAGAAGAAGCCAGTGTTACTGAGATCTGAAGAGCTAGTACTGTTTGGCTCGTTGATTTCGTATTCTCTCTTCGAGATGATGAGAGAGAGAATGATTTAACAAATCAGATGGAGGTTGTGTTGTTGATGAATGACGACAACTCACATTATAACCAAAGTTTAGGAATTTTCCAAAACATGATTCAATAACCTAACATCAAAGGAAATCAAATGGAAGAGAAGGTATAATAGAATTTTAGAATGGCTTACTCAATTGAGGAGCCTGGATCTATATTTATATACATTGAGAATGTTATATGGAAGGAAAGAAATAAAATGAAATAAAGGAAAAAAAACTAAAAGTCAAACCAATCCCTTAATTATAGGATCGTAATTAATGCGATCCTATAATTATGCATTGGGTAAAATATGATCTCCAACACTCCCCCTCAAGTTGGAGCGAAAATGTTAATCAAGCCGAGCTTGACTATGGAGGACTTCAAGATTGATGGACCAACAGACTTGGTGAACATATCTGCTGTCTGTTTTGAAGACGAAATAAATGAAGGAGTAATAAGACAAGCTCGAACTTTCTCCCGAATAAAGTGGATATCTACTTCAATGTGTTTCATTCTTTCATGGAGACTGAGTCAGAAGCAAGCATTATGACAGACTTGTTGGCACAGAACAAGTGAGAATAATCTGTCTGAGTAAATCCCAACTCAGCAAGCATAGACCGAATCCAAAGAAGCTCACATATGCCTCGTGCCATAGCACGATATCCTGCCGCAGCAGAGGATCGGGAAACAACAGTCTGCTTCTTACTTTTCTATGATAAAAGGTGTTTACCATAGAAAGTACAGAAGGCAGAAGTAGATCTTCTGATGTCTTAGACCCAACATAGTCGGCATCTGTAAAGCACGAGATTCCAGACTGGTTACCTGAAGCATAAAATAATCTAAGGCCTGGGCATGCCTTAAGGTACCGTAGAATGTGATAGACTGCATCCAGGTGAGTTGTCCGTAGAGCATGCATGAATTGACTCACAATACTAATTGCAAAAGTTATATCTGGTCTAGTATTGGTCAGATATATGAGGCGGCCTACCAAGCACTGATATGAAGTAAGATCATCTAGTAAATTCCTTGACTCTATAGAGATCTTCTGATTTGGATCCATTGGCTGGTCAGCATCGTAGTATCCCTGTATCCGACAAAAGATCCAAAGTATACTTCCGTTGGGAGAGGGATATCCCATGGCAGGATCTGGCAACCTCTATTCCAAGGAAGTAACGGAGAAGACCCAAATCTTTAACATCAAAGAAACATCCAAGATCCTTCTTAACCTGAGCAATATTGGTTGAGTCATCTCCAGTGATGATAATGTCAACATACACAGAGAGAATAATACACCATCCATCAGATTGTCGGTGAATGAAGCACGTGTGGTCAGATTGACAACACACGAAACCCATGGATAAAACCACATCATTAAATCGACTGAATCATGCTCGAAGAGACTGTTTCAACCCATAAAGAGATTTTCGAAGACGACAAACCTTCCTAACATACTCCCCCTCAGCCCGAAATCCCGAAGGTGGATCCATATAAATAGTCTCAAGCAAGTCACCATTTAAAAAGACATTCTTGACATCGAGTTAGTGAAGAGGCCAAGAATGGGAAGCTGCTAGTGACACAAGGAGGCAGACCGTAGTTAACTTCGCCACAGGGGCAAAAGCAGCACTGAAATCCTTCCTTGGAACTTGAGTGAATCCTTTAGCAACCGTGCAAGCTTTGTATCGATTAATAGAACCATCAAGCAGATACTTCAGGCTGAAAACGCATTTACAACCCACAGTTTTTTTACCAGAAGGAAGAGGCACAAGATCCTACGTGTGATTGTGCTGAAGAGCATCCATCTTTGCCCATATAGCAGTGACCCACTGTGGATGTTGAAACGCCTCAAAGATAGAGCAGGGAATGGAAACATAATCAAGTTTTCCTAAGAATGCCTGACAAGAATTTGAAAGAGCATCATAAGAAACAAACTAGGAGATAGGATGGTGAGTGCTGCTAGGGAAACCATACCAATTGGGGGGTTTACAGTTACGAGAGAGATAACGGGAAGTAACAGTATGATCAGGAATAAGATTGGGAGAAGAAGGTATACTTGAATCGAAGGGGGCTTTTGACAAAGGAGTCTGAGGACGAGGGTGCCTGGAGTAAACCTGTAGGGGAGGAGGATAGAGGTAGGTTACGTCAGTTCCAGTGGAGACTCAAAGATGGGTAGAGGATAAACTAGGGATGACTCTTCAGCAAGGACATGAAGAGGTTCTTGCACAGGAGCAGACTTATCAAAAAATTTAAGTTCTTCCTAAAAAAGTAACATCCAATGAGTGATACATATGTGTAGACATAGGATCATAACAGCGATACCGTTTAGACATAGCAGAGTATCCTAAGAAGATACAACGAATGGCCTTATTATCCAATTTAGTGTGAGTAGGATTATGATTTTGGACAAAGCAAGTACAACCAAACACCCTAAGAAAAATAGGAACAAGAACACGGTCGGACTAAAGAACCTAGAGGGGAGCTTTACCAAATAAGACTCGACTGGGAGTGCGATTGATTAAGTATGTGGTAGTTAGGACAACCATGTGCCAAAAAGATTTAGAAACCGCCATATTAGGTAAAAGGCATTAGAAAACAGACATAATATGAAGGTTCTTGCGTTCTGCCACACCATTCTGTTCAGGAGTGTATGGACAAGTGAGTTGTTGTAAAATGCCCTGTTGATTTAACTGGGAGCGAAAGTTATTGGAAATATATTCACGACCATTATTAGATCGAATATTTTGAACAGTGACAAGGAATTGAGTTTGAATCATTTTTAAAAATTGAGAAAACAAAGAAAATACTTTCGATTTTTTCTTAAGAAGATAAATCCAAGTACATCTAGAATAATTATCAATAAATGTTACATAATACCGATGACCAGATAAGGCAGTGACGGGAGAGGGTCCCCATGCATCAGAATGAATTAAATCAAATGGGGCAGGTGTATGAGGTATACGAGGAATGTAACTAGTACGAACATGTTTTGACAATTCACAAATCGCACACTGAAAGTTATGAGTCTTACAAACCTTTATTTACAAGGGAAACAATTTGCATAAAGACTGAAAATTTGCATGTTCCAAACGGGCATGCCATAAAGACAATGTTTTGAAAGAGAAAACATAAGACTAATACTCACGTAACACGGTGGCTTGAAGAACAGATGCATGAGGTGGTAAAGCTGAAGGATCTCCATAGTACAACCTATCGCGCTCATATCCCCTGCCAAAAATCCTTCTCGTACTCAGGTCCTGTAACAAATAACGGACATGTAAGAAAATGATAGCACAATTAAAATTCATTGCAAGTCTACTAACAGATAAAATGTTGAATGCAAAGTGTGGGACGTGGAGAACAGAGGATAGAGTAATGTGGGGAGTCAGAGATGCAGTTCCTTTACTATGTATCTGTAAGGTGGATCCATCAGCAAAACTAATCGACTAACGAACAGTAGTGACTGGAGAGGAGAAAATTGATAACTCACTGGTCATGTGATCTTTAGCTCCAGAATCTAGAACCCAAGTAGGTGTCCCAGTCCTAACATGGAAAGCAGAGGGAGTACCTGTAGCAACTGTGGCAGTAGGAGTCGCACTAGTACCAGAAGGGCGTTGGAGAAGAGATTCTAGCTGACTCTGAAGAAGACTAATCTGTGACTGAAGCTAGTTCACGTCTGTCAGAGGAGGAGCTGGTCTAGAAGTAGTCTCAGCAATAGCAACAGAGCGAGAAGATCCTCCTGTTCTGTTCCTCGAAAATTTATGTTTTAGCTCGGGATGAAGTTTGAAGCAACGGGCCTTGAGATGACTAGTTACCCCACAATGATTGCATATCAGAGTGTTCCCAGCAAGACGGGAGCCAGAGTAGCAGCAAAAGCCTTTTGATCAGGAACAATAACTGACTCAGGGGCAGGAGCAGAAGGAAAAGGTATCTGAAGTAAGCAAAGTCTACGCTTATCACTTTCAATAGTAGCAAATGCCTCGTACCGAGTTGGCATAGGTGATGTGTTGAGGATCTGAGCACGAAGAGGCTCAAACTCAGGCTTCAATCTCATCAAGAATTGTTATGTGTGCTAACGGTTAAGTCGCTTAAACACTGTAGCGACTGCCTCTGCAGAAAACTCACTCAAGGGCTCATATTGGGCCAACTCTTCCCACCTGGTAAGTAAATATCCAAAATAATTGGCTACTGATAACTGCAAGGTAACGTGAGAAGCCCTAGAGATATCTCGGTAAAGCTCAAAAATTCTCGCTTCATTGCGAGTATGAGCATAGATATGTGTCAGAGCACTCCAACACCCATAGACAGTATTATGGAATATGAACATATTGTATATCCTAGGCTTCACATAATTAAATAGCCAACCAAGAATGGTATAATTGTTCATTTCCCATTGGGCAAATTTGGAATCTCCCACATCAAGTTTTTTCTCGGTGCCAATGATCCAACCTGTCTTTCCTTTTTCACTTAAGTACAGACGAAATGATCAAGACCACGAAGCAAAGTTTGTACCATTTAACAGCACACTAGTCACACGCTAAGCAAGTGTATGTTGTATAGGAATGATATCAACAAATTTTGCACTAGGATCCCCCATAACAAAGAATAGGACTTTGTAATAAACAGAAGAAGATTATCAAAAAATCAGCCCACAAATAAGTATCCGGAGAGAAGTGTACAAATCTGTTGGAAAAGAAAAAAAAATAGCGAAGAATGATCCAGAAAAATGCTATCGAACACACCGACAGCTCCACAAAGTTGAGATCTTCAAAGGACCCTTAGTTCATAGGGTGAACTAAGGGAATGCCCCTAAACATGGGTCAAAAAGAGGGCTAAAACCCTCCCCTTGCTTTATCGCTGGCTGCGACTATAAGAAAGAGAAGAGAAGAGAACGGCTGTGCCGAGAGAGAGAGAGGACTAGGGGTTTGAGCTGAGAGAGGGAGAAGGGCTGGGAGGCTGCACCAAGAGAGGAAGAGAGAAGAGAGAAAGGGTCGCGGAGATGCGGTGGGGTTGAAGAGGCTACGGTGGCTCTGATACCAAATAGAATTTTAGAATGGCTTACTCAATTGAGGAGTCTGGATCTATATTTATATACATTGAGAATGTTACATGGAAGGAAAGAAATAAAATGAAATAAAGGAAAAAAAACTGAAAGTCAAACCAATCCCTTAATTATAGGATCGTAATTGATGCGATCCTATAATTATGTATTGGGTAAAATATGATCTCCAACAATCTTTTATATTGGGTAAAATATGATCTCCAACAGGAATAATTGTTTTGCTGAAATAAACTACTTAATTTTTATGGGCTCTAAGGTTATTCCTTTTTGTTGTGTTCTGGAAATAGTTTGTACTTCGAATATTTGCGATTTTATTGATGGTGGGAAATTTTTTTGCTAAAATCATTAAATACCCCTTACAAATTTCACGCATAAGGTGGCCAGTCTCATACATAAAACATAAGGGATACCTACAACTAATAGCAACAAGCATAGAATACAAGGATAGAATGAAAAGAAATATGAATACTGAAAGGAAAGTCTATCTGAAGTAAAAATAATGTTAAGTAAATAAAGTACATGTCTGTGCATTACAACTTGGAAGTCCCGTAACCCAAGGACCTCTTAACCAAAAAGAACCAGAGTGATTACTAAAGATTAAATAACTGAAACAACTAGCATCCCAAAAGAGTTCATATGCTGAACATGAAGAAAGAATATGACCCTACTCTGATAACTGATGAGAGAGAAGACGTCTGCCACAATCTACCAACCCACGACGCTATCCTCGTGGTGGAATCGGCCTGAGATCTGAAATATCAATAAAGTGGGTTAAACCCATAAGCAAATTCTCTCTACTACAACCCAATCAGAGAACCGGTAAACATATCCTCTATATGAGGGACAACCAATATATATAAATGTATACAAATCATTTTCTTATTTATCTCATGTCTCCAAAATAGAAGTCGTCCTATATACCGTCCCAATTCAACCTCTATCACACAAGTTTAGAACCTATTTCGAAGTTCAAACCAAAGGCACAAATATAATACCCTATTAAAATTAGGCAATCCTGACATGCTTCCTATACTAACCTTAAATACCTTATTAGGTATCGGCAATCCTGACATGCCCCCTGACAATCCTTACATGCCTCTCCAACTAACCTGTTAAACCAAAACAAAAGATCTAACGTACTTAGCACATTAATTTAATCTAATAGAAATTCAATCACCACAACAAAAATAACTCATTCACAATTAAACTAATATCAAGTATATTATGAACAGTTATGATTTCAAAGAATACAATTAAGGAGGAAAAATAATATAACCAACGATTCAAAGAACAAGTACACAATCAAATCTCCAACGTACCTAAATCATCGAGGGTGTCTAAACCTAGTTCTAACCTAGGTTTCCGGGCCTATTCTGTTCCTAAGAACCCTATTTTATTATTCTGGAATTTTCTGAAATTTTTCGAAAATTTAAAAATATTTTCCAAATAAAAGAAAATGAAAACCCAATTTTGAGGCATACTTTTAAATCTAATTTAACCACGAGGGAGGCTCATTTCCACTTGAAATTTAAAACCCAAGTGTATTCTGTCCTTAAAAGGTTACCTAAATTTTTTTAGAATTTTCTAGAATTTAAAAACAATTTTTAAAAAATTATTTTTCCTATTTTTACAATTTAAAAATCAATTTAAAAAAAATTTAGAAATATAAAAATATTTTGGATTGGGCCTAGTGGTGGGCCAGCACGAGTGGGGCCCAGCGCCACCTTCCCCTGCGCTGGCGGCACATGCCCCCACGCGCCGGCAGCCCGCATGGGGGCACTGCCCCTCCTTCCTTCTTCTTCCTTTTTTTTTTTTCTTTTCTTCTTTCCCTGCTACTTAACGTAATAGCCATGGTGTCCCAACTTCCCGGCTATTTTCCGGCCACCTTCGGATCCCAAATCTCGCGTTTGAATATATCATTCAACTTGTCTCGATCTAAGCTACGCATTGGTACCACCCCCAATCGTGGCATAAATCAAAAAGCCCCAAATTCAAGTTTTAGGATTCTAAAATTTTAACTCAAATTCCCGTTAATCTACCCAACCATTCGCAACCAAACTTATAGAGCCTATTCGGGAGAGCAAGATCAACATATTTATCGGAACAAAAACTTTCGAAAATGTCGATTACAAGAAACCAAATTCTCATGTTTATACATATATATATATATATATATATACATATACATATACATATGTCTGCCTATACACTCATATATACATGCATAAATCTATGAAAAATTACCCTATAGCTATGCAAAACTCACAGATTACCCACGTTTAATCCACAGAAAGTCCTTTAGCATGCTTAATCATACAAACAAGAAATTATATACATGTATATACATATTGAAGCAACATATATATATATATATAAGAAAAATATATAATCCATGTTTACGGTTCAAAAGGGAAGAGAAGAGTTAGAACTTGCCTTTTTGACGGACAAGAACTTGTCCCTATGAATCGCTCCTTCTCTTCCTTCTCTCTTGTGTCTATGTTCTTTCAGTCTCTGTGCGTGTAACCCTCTTTTCTTTTCTTTTCTCTCTTTTTTTTTTTTCTAGAAAACTAATTGAACTCCAAAATAATAATAAAACAATAAAATATAATAAAAATAAACCCTAGCCTATCAAAATAAGTATACGCCTAGCCCAACCATTCCAGCCCAACTCAACCCAAATTCCTCCCTAGCCCAATCTAAAATTAAAATAAAAGAAAATACAAAGACCCAGTCCAAATAAAATTAAATAAATAAAATAGACTACCCCAAAATATTTAAAGCACTCAAAGAAATTTAATTCAACCAATAAAGCAATTAAAAAAAATAGAGCATTTAGATTAAAATTAAATGACCTCAAGATTTCGGGGTATTACAAATCACTTTGCGCACCAACATTCTCAAAAGCTAAAATAGACATTCCAAATTTCTTAGCGTTGATGCCCTCGTTTATGTTAAGTCAAAGAATTTAGGAAAATGCATTTCTAATAGCAATTAGTTTGCAACCATTGATTAATATTGGGAAAGGAGTGAAGAACCTTGATTTTGTGTGGTAACTGGTAACTAGTGTAGTTTATGGTGCATCCACTTGTAGGGAAGGTGTGTGACCACTGACCAAGCACTATAAGAGCTTGTTCCCTTCACATGCTCTTTCTTTTAATGTGGTTAAATAATCTCACCTGTCATGCTTGCAACTCAAAATATGTTAAGCACAATAGCATGCACTAAAAAATTATGTATTTACTTTCTTGTTCCATATGAATTTGCAACTCAGGCTTACAATATAACAGTTGAAAGTAAATATTGGTGACCATCACTTATTTCTATGTCAAATGCTCTATCTATAATTGAAAACGTCTTAATTTTTTTTTCTTTTTTTTTACTATTGAAGTCTGACACTGTTATCAAAAAGGTTTGCCAAATCACGGGTTGAAAGGAGTCCCTCTTTCGAATCATGCTTCCCGGCAACGAGTTCCGCAGAGGCTTCTGGTTGCAAGTCTCCTGAGGACAATGAGATAAGCATAAACATGGAACACTGTCATGATGACATATATCATGAAGATAGTACCTGCCTAGACAAATTTGACCATGGGATTTCACCAGCTTCTACTAGTATTAAATACCCCATTGCATCTGCAGTACCACTAAAAATAAGCATCCCATGTCCATCAATCGCTGACATTCAGAACTCTCTTCAACAGCTTCAAAATGTCTCGAACTTGAGCCCTATTCTGGAAGTGACAGGAAGCGATGCTCAAAGTATTCTTAGTCCATCGATGACGCTAGATAGTCCTGGTTATCCCTCAATGAGTCAAAGTGCCAAAGATATAAAACCAAGTACACAAGCAGCAGATGACTTTGCAAAATTTCCACTAGCAACAGTTACTCGTTCAGCTGCAAGTTCTGGTAAGTCCTTCCTTCGGTGATTATTCGGGCTTCTGGATAACAGAATGAACTTTTTTCAAAACTCATTATAGAAACATTTGCTTTAACATGGTTTTACGTGGGTCAAATAAAACTGCAGGGAAAAAGAAACACGATAACCTAATTTAATGTTGTGATGAGATGACAGCACATGGAAGAGTGACTTTGATCATACACGCTTGTAGCCTCGTACATATAGATATATCTATAATATACATGCACAAAGGTAGACTAAAAAATACATATCCATGTGTGCATATGTATTTTGAGAGATACACAGACACTCATGAACATAATGTTATGTACTGTGATTTTATTAATTGTCTCACGTGCCACCATTGGTGTCATGCATTTTTTGAATTATTGTACTTTTTTCAAGATCATTATAGGAACAGTGTTTGCCATTCTCTGACAGATAGCACTTTATAGACTTGAGCATCATAAACACTTGGTCCATTTTTGGTTGTCCCAATTTAGTTGTCCCATTTGAAAAGTCAAAGTCAGGTGATAGCTTTCCAAAAATATCCAAGTTTTGAAACTTTCGCAACTTGAATATGTATATATATATGTCTTTAACCTTCAAAGGGTAACTTCGGAATTTAAAAGGAATAATGCATAAAATGCATGTTCCCATGAAAAGTTGGAATCCCGAAAAGGGACAAATAAATTGGAACGGAGGGAGTAACAAAGAAACTACGAATACATAAAAAAGAGCATCATTTATTGAACGCATGTAATGTTTGGGTGTTTATCATGCTCAAGCCGTTCAGATCCAAGTGCTAGCTCTGTCTGCCTTATGTTCCAGTGTCCTAACATTCAATTATCAGAGCGAGAGTGAACATGAGTTTTGATGCTCAAACATTTGCAGGAGAAATAAAGGGCAATGGCCTCAGAGCATATGTTATCCTGTTTCTCGCTGCCCTTAAAGGTGACTGGGAAAAGGCTAAAGATTTTCTCATTTCACATCCGCAAGCAGTGCGTGCTAGGATCACAAGGGGTTCAGAAACTGCTCTTCATATTGCAGCTGGGGCAAGACATACAAGGTTTGTAGAGGAGTTAGTGAATTTGATGACACCAGATGACTTGGCACTGCAGAACAAGGTTGGAAACACAGCCCTTTGTCTTGCTGCTGCATCTGGAGTCACAAGGATTGCTGAAGTGATGGTGAATAAGAATGAAGAGTTGCCACTGATTAGAGGTAGTAAAGGAGCACTGCCACTGTACATGGCTGCTTTATTAGGCCACAGAGACATGGTTTGGTTTCTTTACTCTATAACTGAAGGAGGTCTAACAGACAAAGATCGTATTGGGCTGCTTATTGCTGCCATCACCGCCAATCTATTTGGTTAGAACCCTTTTAATTATGCATGACCAAGAGATTTTTAGTTGCTGTTAGTACATTGAAGCAAAATTATCCATGTCACTCTTTGCCTTAAAGTATACAATTCACTTTATTCGGCACATGCCCTATGTAGGTTTGTCTTTTGAAAATGATAGCTACCATGTCTGCACATTTAAAAAAAGGAATTGTTGGAAATAATGACAATATTCTTTTGACTACTAGATGTAGCCTTGGACATGATTCAACGCTACCCTGATTTAGCTATATCACGGGATGGAAATGGGGACACAGCACTTCACGTTTTGTCCAGAAAGCCTTCAGCATTTTGCAGTGGAAGTCAGCTTGGACTCTGGCAGAGGTGCATCTACTCATGTTAGTGACCGATTTCTTGACTATTGTTTACTATTTTGAAACTTGTTACAGTGGGTGAGTTCTTGTTTTGTTAACCTTCCTTTCTCAATATTCTATTATTAATGCAGTCTTCATAGTTTAAGGTCAACATAAATAAGCTGGGGATTGGACCAATAGGCTACAACTACAAAAGAATAGAAGGATTTTCACTGTCACCATGAGGACAACAATTTATAAAGTTCTTCATATAAGTATTATTATTGTTTTTTATGTCAAAAGCTGTAAAGCTGAAATGATGATAGGTTGAATGCAAAATCTATGAAACTAGGGTTGAGAGAGAGAGAGAGAGAGAGAGAGAGAGATTATGAAGAAGGGTTGGACAAAATGATAATCTTCTCTGCACCCGCTTGTATCTATATATCATTGGATGAGTGAAAAATTAGAAATTAGCCCCATCTAGAATATTCTAACACTCCCTTCAAGTTGGTGCATAGATATTCCCCATGCCTAACTTTCATACAATGGGATGAGACAACTTGCTATTAAGTCCTTTAGTTAATACATCAACTAATTGTTCCCCTGACTTCACAAAGGGCAAACAAATAATTCTATTATTCAGCTTCTCTTTGATAAAGTGTATATTAATCTCATTGTTCTTCCTTTTATCATGTTGAACCGGGTTATGTGCAATACTGATAGCTGCCTTGTTATCACTGTAAAGCTTCATGGGCCCATCGCTGATAATTCCCAAGTCTTTCATCAAAGTTTGGAGTCATAGAAGCTCACACACTCTTTGAGCCATGGCTCGTTTTTTCAAGCAAAAGATGTGATAGTTTGATGCATATAGATGTCATTTTGCGAAAAAGAGGCACAAAAAAAGAGAGTGGGTTTTGGTAGATTTATCTTTTGAAATAGAAAATTGGAGAATAAGAAACTGGGGTTTGTGATTTAAAAAAGAAAAAGAAAATAAAGGAGGAGAAAGAGGAGAGAGAGTGAAACTTAATAAAGGTGGATCTACGATAGTCGGAGATTTCCTCTTGCGACCGAACTCACCAATTACCAAGATGCAGGTGTCCCCTTCGTCACTGGAGAATAAAGAAAGCTCAAGTTTTTCTATTTTTTTGGCTTTATGTAAAAGACAAAACTAAAAATATTATATCTATATATTATATATTAGAGTAGAGTGCAAAAAAAAACCCCGCTATATAGAAAATGTGCAAGAAACACCCCTGCTATTTGGTATGTGCATATAAATCCCTATAATTTCAAATTTTGGAGCAAATTGCCCCCTATTGCATACGGTGATGTTAGAATTTTTTGAAAAACCTAAAAGTACCCTTTTTGTTATTTCACATTTTGGTTTTTTTAAAAAAAAAAATTTATAAAGTAAGGGTACTTTAGTAATTTCATTGTCCAATTTCTCCCAAATTAAATATTTGTCCTTATTTGCACAAATTGAAAAATGTATGGGTTTTGCCCCCTATTCATATGATGTCAGAATTTTTAAAAAAACCCAAAAGTACCCTTTTTGTTATTTCACATTTTGGCATTTAAAAAAAAAAAAACAAATTAAGGGTACTTTAGTAATTTCATTGTTCAATTTCTCCCAAATTGAAGATTTGTCCTTATTTGCACAAATAAAAAAATGTAGGAGATTTTGCGAACAACAGGGGGGTCTTTGCACATTTTCTATATAGCGGGATTTTTTTTTTTCACTTTACCCTATATATTATAATCTCTATTGGCTTAAGAAACTAAAACCATGGGCAAAACTGAGATTTCAAGATTTAACAAAGGGTATAAAGGTAAATTATGTCTATGTATTATATATAATAACTGTATCATTGAATTTTAGTTTTTCTTTATGATTATATCTAAGTACACCTCAAAGGTCTATGTAAAGACCCTATACTTCCAAAAAACAACACCAAACATACATTGAGCATCATATCACGTTGTGAGGCAAACTTGAGTGCATCCTAGCAATCTAATTGCTTGAATTTTGTTTCTTTCATTCATCATCACACCATATAGATGGTTAGTGTTTTTGGGTGTTGATCACACAATCCTAGAGCTACAAGGAATTCATCCTGTTGGTCACACAATCCCCAGTCCTACATCATTGGTTTTTGACTTATATTAGTTAATTATAACATTATATTGAGAAACAAAATGAATTTTTTTAGTTAATGGTTGCTTCCTTGTCAGAGGTTGCAGTTTCATAAGTTAGCATGAAGCCTTATATTTTTCTAAGCTCATCGTAATTTTCTTCTTAATTTGTTGAGATTATAACTATTATCTTTCCTAGATGAGCTTTCTTTATCTCACACTATACCTTGATGTTCCATGATCAATTTAAAAGAATTTAGATGATAGTTGATTTATTCTCACCTATGCAGGTCTCCATATGGAGCTGCCAAGCAATTATCTATCTTCTTACAAAAGCCATGGAAAACTAACACATCCGCTCTTACACGGTGCTCTCTCTCTCTCTGATCCATTTTTCAAATGATTACTGAATACTAAAATGTTATGCAATTGCCAATTTTTCACTTATTCAACATTGGTGTTTACATTTATTTTTTGTGAGCAAGGGCATGTTTTTCATGTTCCAATTGGGACTGGGTGTGGTCATAGAAATGCTCTAAAATCTAGATGGTAGGAGATGGCCATCAATTTGTACTAATGCCACCTGTTTTTCCGTTTCTGTACTTGGAAGGGCTGTAAAATGGGAGAAAATGATGGGAGTAAGAACATATAATGAATTGCATGACAAACAGGTGCAACAGACTTGCTCTTTTTGACATTTTTGAATAAATAGTGATGACAAGTATTGGACGGGTGGACAATGGTGTCATGATTAATAGTGTCTGCACATCTATCTTATCAGTTGTCCGATAAAAGGGGTCCATCACATCTATCATAGTCTCATAGATAAGAATGAAGTGGCCTTGACCTTCAAATCATAGATTCACATCAATCCATAAAATTTTCATATTAAGCTGATAATTGGCAGACTTTCAAACTGCAAAAAAATTGCTTTTATGTAAAAGAAGATTTTGATCCTTTATCCTTCATATTTTCTTTAGTTTTCTTGTTTTTATTCCTATTAAATCCTAGCATTTTGGGTAAGATGAGTTCTTGCACATATATATATATGTATGTATGTATGTTCCCAGTGGAAAGTATCGACAATATTAAAATGTTCTTTTATAAGGTATTAAAAGAACAAAAAATCGAGTAAATTAAAAGAAAAAAATTTGGTCTTTTTCTTTTTATTTTTTTATTTGTAGGTAAGTATACTATTTAAAATATAGTCTGTCTGAGGTAGCCCCAGATTCATACTAATTCTGAAAGTTCACGTGTGTTCACACTCCCTCTTTAACTGCTCTAGCTATGATAGCTGTCAATGCTCACATATATCTCCCTCTCCATCCTTCCTTTTCCATTGATGCAATCTTTGATTCCTCTCCCATATATCTCCCTCTTTATCCTTCCTTTTGTGTTGAGGCAACCTTCATTTCCTCTCTCCCTATATATAATAATGGTGGTTGCTAGTGCTAGTTTCCTTATGCTGATTAGGATTGACTGCCCTCAGATTGCTAAAAGCCCACTCCACTTCCTGCTGCATGCCAAACAGTAACAACAGGCTACATTGCTGCAGAAAATACTTCTGGACACTTGATGCAAGTGGACAAGGATAGAAGAGATGTTTGCTGCTCTCAATTTGCTGACAAATAGCAATTGTTCTGTAGAAATTGCAACACATCATTCCACAAGTTTCTCTCTGGTGGACATGTCATCTTTACTGAGGACCCAAAATAAATGAGAGTTCAGGCACTGCTTTTCAAAGCAGGCTATGTGGGGGATGTTACGTTAAAAATATTCCATACTGAAGCTGAACTGTATTCGTATCAGCACTTAAAGTCCATAGATCTGTCATTGCTGTTCCTGTTTAGTAAAAAGTCATCTGGTGTGAGCCTTTTTATTTCAATTAACACCACGGCAATATCATTGATTGTGTATATATATATTTTCGTAGGTCTACGGGTAATTTCCTTTTCTATGTTTTATATCTATACTAGGTCTACATACCAAACTCTTTAATTTCTTTCTTTTTAAAGTATACTCAAACACATGCTCCCACTGCGGCTTCAACCCTCAACCTCCCATTTGGGGAGGTGCAAGACATATCACTCAAGTCAAGGATTTGGTGATCAAACACTCTCATTTAGTCAAAAATATCCGTGTGAAATATTATCTTCGTTTGTTAGTTTATTTGTTTTCCACAAAGATTTAGTCATCATCCACCAAAAGAAACAAATATATATATTTATATGCATATCTGATCATTTTTTATTGTAATAATTGTACAGGGACTATATTACTTCTTAACATACTCACATAAACGAAATTTTAAAATATTTTGTTTTTCAAATTAATCATTTTAAAGGAGTTCCCTAAAATTCCAAATCCAAATACACTAACATAATTGATTGCTAATTCTAAATATATGATAAACCACTACACTCAGATCCACAATATTAGTAACTAATAAGGAAGAGGGATGTTACAGTGATGGTCCTCTCATCAACATGAATGAACTTTCTGGCCACAATTTGCTGGCCAACCGACAAATGTCTCTGACCAATTCTCAGTCTTCAACTTTGGGGCTAGATCTTGTCATATAATTTTTTATGGTAACAATAATTGATCATATTCAATGCGTTCTGGATTCAATCAATGTCTGGTTATTCTTTCTTTCTTTTTTCTTTTCCTTTTTTTGGGGGTAACAATGTCCAGTTACTTGTTGACTTGGCTGTGATGGTATTTGTCCCCTAATTAGCTTTAGTTATGCATTTGAACAACTCATTCTGTGAAACATCCAAAAAAATATGAAAGTTTTCTTATTTTCTTTTACTCAGATACATCTTGTTTCTTATTGTCTCCTACTTGTTCCTTTTTGCAGTGGTTCCTACATTGAATGTGCTACTTTGGAAAGTCCCGAGATTCTTAGGTAAGCAACATGAATACTATTTCTTCAATGTTTCACAGACTTTGACTCAACACTGCACACAGTTCCAGGATTCAAGGTAATATATGACAAAAAGTTGATGCAAATGCAAGCATTGGAACTGGTGAAGCGACTATGGAGTCAGGTTCTGTTACTGAAAGACTCAGAGATTGGAGATTTGATAAGGGCTCCTTCTCGATTATTGTTTACTGCTGCAGAGCTAGGAATTGTGGAGTTCGTAGTCGTGCTTATTCAATCATATCCTGATCTGATTTGGAAAGTTGATAATAAAAGTCGAAGCATATTTCACGTTGCAGTGGCACATCGCCAGGAAAAAATTTTCAACCTCATATATGAGATAGGATCTCATAAGGATTTGATGGCAGCTTATAAAGATGAAAACAATACCAACATGTTGCATTTGGCTGGAAAGCTAGCACCTCCAAATCGACTGAAAACTGATTCTGGTGCAGCTTTGCAATTGCGACGGGAGTTGCACTGGTTCAAGGTTTGTTTCACCTCAACATTCTGCATTGTACATTTTTTTTTTCTTTCAAACAAGAAAAGAAAATTCTTAAAAACTTTACTGAACTTTTTTTTTTTTTTTTAAATGCCTCCTTTAACATTATTATGGATCTGAAATATTATTTTCTGTTGCGCTGACTTTTCGTAGGGAGCAGAAAACAACTAGAGATTTAAATAAGCAGAAGTGTTACATGTTTCAAATTTATGAACATATTAGTATTCTTCTTGTGAAAAAGTTGTTAGGTTCCTTGCTTCCAAACTCTAATGCCTCCTTATGATTGCAGGAGGTAGAAAAGATTGTCCAACCTCTATATACAGAAATGAGAGACTCTGAGGGGAGGACGCCCCAGCTTCTATTCACGGAGGAGCACAAAGGTTTAGTGAATGAAGGGGAGAAGTGGATGAAGGATACGGCATCTTCATGCATGGTTGTTGCGACGCTCATTGCCACCGTGATGTTCGCTGCTGCCTTCAGTGTACCAGGTGGCAATGATGATAATACAGGAAGTCCTATTTTTATAACAAAGAAGTCCTTCCTGGTTTTTGCCATTTCTGATGCATTAGCATTATTCTCATCCGCCACTTCAATATTGATGTTCCTATCTATTCTAACCTCGCGCTATGCTGAAGAAGATTTCCTTGACTCGTTACCTAACAGGTTGATAATGGGACTAGCAACCCTCTTCATCTCAATTGCCACCATGATGATATCTTTTTGTGCCACCCTTTTTATTGTTCTTAGCAAGGGATTGGACTGGGTTGGTGTTCCCATGGCTTTAGTTGCATGTATTCCTGTAATCTTGTTTGCTTTGTTACAATTTCCCCTTTTTGTCGATGTGATCAGTCACACATATAGGTCTAGCACCCTCTTTCGTCCAAGAAATTATTTATTGTGTTAGATAAAGCAGAAGACTATTGAATGTAGATGAACTTTGGATAATTCAGATAGACCTTCACATTTTAGGGGTACTATTTTTTATTTTGGTGGATTGAGTACTTTCAATGTAAACATGCAATTTTTATTTATTTATTTATTTATTGAAATTGACTTTTATTCAGGTCCTATTCTAGTTTTCTGAGTTGTACCTTCCAGTAAGTTTCTATATCACTATCAGTGGTGGCATTGTAACAGCTATTTTTTTTTTCACTGTTTAAGTTTAACTCCTACAAGATATAATTGCAACATTTTTTCTCAGGAATTCAAAGGGCAATTTGAATGTTGCAAGAGAAGTGTTTATTTAGAGTTATATCCTTAAGCACCATATTAAAATACTGAATCTGGTTCTTAAAACTAAAAACCTGGATTCTGGGATGTTCACTCATTTTATTCTCCCGGATGTGCTCCCCATTCATCAAGCTCGTTGGATTGATTGCCTTTTCTTCTTGTAGCAAGAATGACAGTTTGTAAATCATAGACCAAAGGGATCTAGAAAATGCAACATTCAACATCTACTTTTCCAAGCCCTCTCTTAGCACCAATGTTTCGACTACCTCTGAACACCCAACCTCTTGTAGGAAGACAATAGCCACCCTAATAGACCTCCCAAGATGATCCCTTAACACCAGACCATTGCCAAAATTTCTTCCATCTCCTGCTATCAAAATCTGCATCAAATTATCAATTTGAATCTGCCTTCTCCACGAGCTTGCCAACCAGAACATGGAGAATGGTCATTACAAGAAGGCAACAAGAAGGGCTTTTCCTATCTTAGAACCTCCAAAAAATCATAGTAAGTTGAATGATGTTCTTTCTACACTCAACAAGGGCCCCTCCAACTTGATCACAATTCTTTAGAGAATCTGTAACCTTGAGCTAAAATTCCAATCAATTAGAGACCCTATAAATTCCTATCAATTTATCAAAGCCACAAACTTTTTTTTTCTTTCTATTTTTTATCCAAGTTAGATCATCTATGTTAAGATCCTATCGTTATAATTCATAGAAGTTAATGATGCTCTGGCAAGAAACTCTCACGTGTAACTGAAGAGGCTTAAACCCTCTATGTTTAACTTTAAAAGGAGAAGAGATATTACCAAAGCACAAAGTTCGACGAAAATGATCCTTGTCAAAGCGACAAATGTATAATCAATACTCTGTAATATTTTCTTCTCCGACCGGAAAGAATAGGCAACCTAAACTACTGACTTGTTACAACATCTTACACGGATTAATTGTAGTTAATCCCTTGTACTATCATTTTGTGGCATAAAACCTCTCTAAACCGTGTTTCACTGTGAAACAAAATTACACGGGTGGTTGGTAAAATGATTTTATTGTCTATTTTGATATATATTTCATGCTTTCTGCATATAAAATTGAAAAAATTATTTTTGATTTCTGAATTGCTAGGAACTATGGACACGAAAATAGAGAATACGTACGGTGATACGACAAATAAGATATAATAATATAAAAATAATAAATTATATTTTTATATATACAAAAAATTGATTTTATGTTATATATAATGTTATTAAATTTTTTTTATAACATATTATGATTAACAAACAAAATAAGAGCTGGAAGTCGTATTGCATAATTTGCATGAATAAATTTTGTACTAAATCATGATATATCTCAATATTTTTTAAGAAAGATAAATTTTAAACTTTTCTTAACAATTATACTATAATATTATTGTTGAAAAAACTACACTATAATGTTCAAAACTTGTTTAAAATGTGTTCTAAAGTTTTGAAAAGTATTGGTCGAAATATCTCGAAATATCTTAGAAGTATCGTATACGTGTTAGAAATAAATAAATAAATAAATAAATAAATATATATATATATATATATATATATATATTATATAAAATTATGGATACTATGTGCTTGCAAGTGATGTGTTCTCTCTAAATGGAATGAGACATTTTGAGATAAAATTCAAGAACAAAATTGTGCGAGCTTGTCCTAAAGCAGACAATATCTTACCATGTGGCGCGGGCCATTACACATGGTATCAGAGTTGGAACCAACCTAATATGTGGCGGATGGCGTGCACAAGCCCATGAGGGAGACGACAGCGATGACGCTGAAAGACACTCCTTGCTTGTGAAGCGGTAGAACAAAAAAATGAGATAAGTTGTAGTAACCCTTGTGGACGGGTGTGAGTGGGCGGGTGCATAGACAGACACTGGGCTGAGCTACCACACTGACAGGGTACAAGGTGCTCAATCCCACATCGCCTGGGTGTGGAAAAGGGGATGTGCTTATATGTAGTATGTTCTCTTCAAATGGTATGAGGCCTTTTGGGGTAAACCCAAGAGCAAAATCGTGCGGGCCCAGGCCCAAAGCGGACAATATCATATCATGTGTTGGAGCGGGGTATTACAATTGGTATCAGAGCCTGAACCCAGCCGGAAGTAAGTGTGCCGACGAGGGCATCGGGCCTCGTAGGGGGGTGGATTGTAGTAACCCTTGTGGACGGGTGTGAGTGGGCGGGTGCATAGACAGACACTGGGCTGAGCTACCACACTGACAGGGTACAAGGTGCTCAATCCCACATCGCCTGGGTGTGGAAAAGGGGATGTGCTTATATGTAGTATGTTCTCTTCAAATGGTATGAGGCCTTTTGGGGTAAACCCAAGAGCAAAACCGTGCGGGCTCAGGCCCAAAGCGGATAATATCATACCATGTGTTGGAGCGGGGTATTACATAAGTTAAAATTATGGATACTATGAACTTGTTAGATTATATGAGTTGTACTCAAAGCTTCACATATTGTACCTTGTACTACTAGTGTATCTACTTACCCTACCTACTATTGTATAATATGTATTAATGTAGACAGATTTTCACTTACTACTTACCTTGTATAGTCTCACCTACCACCCTCCTGTGACGTATATTTTTGTAATTGGTAATCTTCGGTGTCAAAACCAAAACACGATCGAGTTGTAATGTTTGTTTTATATTCTTATCATTGATCATGTAATTGAAGTAGTGAGCATGAAGTTCTACACTAACCATGCAAATTTTCTTCAAAGGGTGAAGCTTGAATCTTCAATAGAAGCTATCAATGGTCTGAACAAGGATTTGATCGATTGGAGTTTCGAGATGGTTCCGAGTGTATGAGGACATTGTTGATCACATATAAGAGTCACATAGTCCAAGTGAAGTGGTGGGAACACATATATTTCAAACCGAGAGGTTTCAACCTTGAAAAGAGGGACTTTTAAGTCCAAGAGGTCTCAGCAACTCAGAATGAGTTGGTAATAGGGTTGAACCGGTCCAAGTGAAGCCCAGACCGATCCAAGTTGGCTGCTCAGCAAATTTTGGCATCTTTAGTCTTGTTTTGATCCGAAATTGACCCAGAACCTTCTAAAAACGTGGGGACTTGTTTCCTATTAGTTTTCAACTTGTTTTTAAAGAAAAATTAGGATTTTTAATGTCTATAAAAACCTTACATGGTTTCTCTCTCATTGTGCTTTTACAAAACTTTCAATATACATCAAACTGAGATTTTCTAGAGAGAGAAATTATTGAGATATTTTTCTAGTAAATGATTTTTTTTCTCAAATTTTTTGTTTATATTGTTGAGAGTACACACATATTTACAGAGTGATTTAGGGTGTCTCTATTTGCTTGATTAACTATTCGAAGACTACATTGAAGATTTCTTCATGATCAAGTTACTGGATTGGTTTCTTTTACAATTGTTCGTTGGTGAGAAAGGAGAAGAAGATTGAGCTACGAATGGGACATAATACTTGCTGAGTGTTCGTGTTCTTCCAGTTACCCTTCTGAGAGAATTTTGACGTTAGCTAGTAATCTGCAAAAGTTAGATAGTCGCAATTGTAAGCCTGAGGTATTCCGCATTAGAGCTCTTGTCAGAGTGAAGTGGGTGTGAGTTTAGGACATAGTCTATTGTACTTTACTTCGATGATAGTGGATTTGCTTCTCTAGGGCTACAAAGCATCACCTGTGATTTTTTACCGATCTGAGTTTTTCACGTATATCTGGTGCATTCTTTACTTTATTGCACTTTATTTTATTTACTTGCTTTGTGGAATTGCTTAGAATTTCAATTGGACTTAAAATTGGATAATCTGAATAATTAAGCAAAAAATGAGTAAACCTAATCACTCTCCTCTAACTTTTAAATCTAACTTTCGCAATCGCTTCCGTATCGTGCAACTCACACCTCCTTATATAACCTCAGAGCTAGCCTATATATAGAGCCCTATGTACTTTTCATGCTGTATCAATTCAACATACCATTTCATTTAATAGTGCTTATATGTGATGCGTGCAGGCCCAAAGTGGACAATATTCTATCATGTGGAGTGAGCCGTTACAAATGGTATCAAAGCTAGAGCTAGTCGAATTGTGACAGATGGCATGCACAAGCCCACGAGGGATGCACAGTGAGGATGTTGACTTCCAAGAGGGATGACTATGTCGTCTCACATTGCCTGGGTATGATGAAGGGGATGTGCTCGTATATGATGTGTTATCTCTAAATGGTATGAGGTCTTTGACAATAATTCTCTCTTTCAAAACAATATGAGTGTATCGGTATCTGACACGAACAACATATGGGTATGCCACTTTTATGGAAGTGCTTGTTTGGCATAACTTATGCTTATAGACAACAAAAAGTGAAGTAGAAGTTTTGCTTTTATTTGGCTTATGGATTAATGTTTGGAAATTAAATCGGAGAAGAGCTTTTAATATTAAAAGAGTTTATTCAACTATTTGGCAAGAACATTGATTGAAATTCTTGATAACATGAAATAACTATCTTTTCCACCTATAAAATGTTTTTTTGGACTGTTGGACAACATAAAAGATATGAATTGTTTTTCATATACATTTCTAACAAAATACCAATAATTAATTATTAATAAATTATTGACTTATATATTTTTCTTGCATCCTTGTACATTTTTTTTTCCAGTGAGATAAAACTAACCATAATTTTTGAACATGTGAATTACTGATCTATTTTCTCTTTGCTAATTTTTCAAATGTTGAAAAATATGTGCATATATGATATTATTTACGACTTAGTGAAATATATACTTATATATAAAACACAATCAACTTATCATGAGAATTGTAATAACCTATAATTTAACATAAAAAAATAAGAAAAAAACTTGAAATTAGATCGAGGCTAGTATTTAATACTATCTCCGTAAGAAAATTGACATATCGCGTGGTGCTATATGGACCTAATGATGCTTGTCTCCCATGATACAATAATCTTTCTTAAATCAGTAATAGCACTTGTAGGTACAAAAAATTATTTAACGTATAATCGCCAAACAACTCAATGCACACACCCAAATATCATGAACATAATGCTTATAGAGAAAGAGAAATTATCTTGTGAGAGGTGGGTTCGAGGATCCCTTTGATTGATAGTTTCATGAATATTTATACAAGTAAGAATTCAAATCCTTTTAGGACTTGAATTTCCTTGTTTGACAACTAATTTTCTCTTAAAGAATTTGGATTCCTTTTTGAGTTGTAAGTCTGCTTTTGATTTGAGTTTTTTAGCCTTGGGGCGGGGCAACTAGGTCCTTAACAATTAACGACCCAGCCCGTTTGGGCTTTTGGTTGATACATGGACTCAAGCCGACATGGGTTTGGTCCGTTCTCTGTACCAGTTCAGCCCATTGGACCTGGTGATAATTTAGCCCCTACACACTCCAAGCCAATTGAACCAGCGTACTCTTTCTTGACTCGAATCGGACCAAAATTAATGTAGAATTTATATTTCAAATTAAAATGGATTCAGTTTGAACTATATGGTTTGACCATATCTAAGTGACAAACCATGTGACTCGAACCCACTTGGCATGGGTTAATGTGGCTATAACCCACTTGGGTCATGGGAAAGGGAGAGAATGAATTCTAAGAATTGGATTAAGAATTGAATGTTTTTTTGCAAATGAGGCTTGGCTTATTTCTCACCCACTGATGCCTCTTCAGTTTGAACCGAATGGGTATTAGGTGTGTTGGTTCAGCCCAATGGTCATGGGTGCGTCTGTTTGGGCTGAATAGGCATGGCTCACACCCTAGCCTTTATCCACCAACATATTCACTCGGTCCTTCTTTTTTTTTTTTTTTTGCCTATATTCATTCGGTTGTTGAACTTGCCTAGAAGGTGCGACTATTTGTTCAAATCCACGAGATGCGACTATTGGTTTAAAACCAAAAGTTGAGCCACCTTTTAAAATTATAAATCTTACTGTTAAGAGTCACCAAAATAGAAGACCATTTTTTATTGATCGAGGTAACCATATTCCAGCAAATTAGAAGAACATTTTTTATTGATCTAAGCAAAGCAAGACCACTCTTCAAGGTCAAAACCAAGGAAAGCAATAAGTACATGGAAGTTGAGATTTCTTTTATTTTTTGTTTTCTTTTATTACAATAGAATAACTATTATCTCTCTACGCAATGAACTTTAATATTTAAAAAAATTCACGGAATTTGAATATGCTGATTTCAATATAACACACTAAGTTTGAATTTGATACATAAAAAAATTAAATGTACCATCTCGAAACCAAGGTTGATATTTATACATCTCTTAGATTTCAACATTATAAATTGTGTGTACTCTTTTTTTACCGCCGGAAAAAAAATCTGGTGCATTAAAGAAGAACCTCATCTAGGGTATGAGAGATAAAATGGAAAAATGACAGATTGTGGTATTGGTGTTGAGACGTAATATGAGAGAAATCGAGAGAACCAAAATTCCCCAAATCATGAAAGTATACAATTTTTATTTTTATTTTTATCAAAGCCCTAAAAATGGACAAATTGTTGAATTAAATTGAAGAACAAGTATAGAAGAAAACTCAGCCATCAGACCAGCTTCAATCTCTTTCATTTCTGTCTAGTTAAAAAAGAGCACCGAAGAAATAATACGATTTTGATTGGGATAGGCTTGGAATAATTTTTTATGAGAGTTTCATTAAATAGGAAATGACTTCTTGTATTTGTTAGGAAGAGCGTTTACACTACACGAAGCTGGGTGTAAACGCTCTTCTTGGAGTCATGCTAGTTGTTACTACTCGAAACACTCTCCCATTAAGATTTTGAGTTGGAAAAGTCAGAAACAGCTTTTCAGCAGTCAAATAGGGCTCAATCTTTTTCGTGCAAAACTTGCTTGCAGTGTGTTGAATAATGAGAAGTGTTGGTCCTTACATACTCACTTCTCTGAATGATTATAAGAATTTAATACTTTTTACAATAAATGTCCTATTTTTTCATCAAATAATATGCTCTTCTAATTTTAAAATATTTACATTAGTGCCACTAACAAATAAATAAAATTATATTAACCATTAAATATTTTTAATAATAATTTTTTTATATTAATCTATATACTTATTATAATTATTTCTTATATATCTTTCTGAAATTTTAGTTACTTAGTATATAAAAATATTTTATGAATCTTGTTTTCCTCTGAGAAACATGGACATGGACACGGGATATGGGTACGACACGACAAGGACACGACGACATGATAAAATTCAAAAAAATAGGACACGGACATGGCGAGAATACTGTTATGAAATAATATATTAATAATATTCAACAAGTTAACCAATATCCACAATACCATAAATCAACAATAAAAAAAAATACAAATACTTCAATTTATTATCAAGCAATTAATGTATTTTCAAAAAGGGTGTTCATTATATTCAAACCCACTACTAGAATCTTGCACATTACTCATTTTTCTAATAACAAAAAAATAAATTTAAATACCAAATAAACCAACATGATGACTTTATGTTAAATAAAGTTCTATTAGCTTTTTTATTTTATTGTTTCTAAATTTATTGTTTAGGAATTTTATCTAACTATTTTTTATTTTAAAAAATACTATATTTATAGAGAAAATGGCATAATAGTCATATAAATGGTATATATGTCATTATAGTTATTTCAAAGAGTCAAGATGTCAATTTTTAGAAGATGAGGAGTTAAAATGCTTAAAAAATAGTTCAAATGGGTCTTTTTGTAACTTTGAAAAGTTCAAGAGTTTTTTGTACTTTTAAAAATTATAAAATGTACTCTGTCGTATCCTCACGTGTCCTATTCGTGTTCTTGCTGTGTTTTTGTAGTGTCTAAAAAAAATCTAGGACACTTCTAAGGAGTGTTCGATACTTGTCCAAAAAGTGTTATTCAAATATCCAAAAAGTATCTAAGTGTTCAACACGACATCCTGTGAGAAAGTGTCCGATTTTTTATGTTTTCGCATTGAATTGAATTAAAGAATATATTTTTCTTGGAGAATTGAAGAATACTTGATGACTACATAGTTTTATGTAAATATCTTCAAACTAGAAGGTTTTGATATCAGTACTGTCCCTACCACTCCTAACGAGTCCCCGAGTAAAGTCACTGCGTCGCTATCCTTCCAGAATCTCTTTCTTCGACGTATTGTTTCATTCTGTGTTCTTACGATGGTTGAAAGCTCAGGAGTTTGGGCAGGCAAGCAAAGCATTACGCGGAGGGAATCTCAGAATCTCCTTACGATGGATCCACGTAACACTCAGTCTCTTCCTCTCACGAAGTTCCTCTGCAATTCTCTCAATGTCCTTTTCCACTAACTCTCTCTTTTTCACAATATATATACACACATACTCTCTCTCTCTCTCTCTCACACACACACACACACACTATATATATATACACACACATATATGAATTGTTTCATTCTCTCTTTCAAGTTCTGAAACTAACTCCTCATTGCTTTTTTTTTTTTTTTTTTTCTGTCTCTGTTTCACAGTTCCTCCAACTGATGAGAGCCGCCAAGCGACTTTTTATTCGCAATGTCTTGCGCCAGGTATTCCTTGAAATTCCTAAATTTTCTGGCGGATTTCTTTGTTTTTGTTGTTGAAGGGAATGAAGCTCAAACCTCTGTTTGGTTGCCTAAAAAATTTAGGGGATAAAAAGGGAAAGGAAATTGAAGTCTTTACTGATGTTTAGTTCAGTACTCAACACCTCAAAAGAAAAAAAAAGGGAGACTTGGTTGCCTTGTTGGACCAATGCCAATTTAATAACTTTTAAGTTCTTTATCTTTTCAATTATTATGTGCCTATTTATTGCCCTAATTTGGCTCTGATAATGGTTTGACAATAAAATTATGTCGAGGACAAGCACTCAATTAACTCACCTTTTTGAAGTTCTGAGCTTGTTGCTTCTTCTTACATCCACTGCACACAAAGTCCAAAGGGCTACATTATTTTTATTGTATTCTCTCTTTGTTTTGTTTACAATGATCATCTCTATTTATAGGTGAAAGAATATACGTGATAAATATGAAAAATACATTAATGAAAGATTCCTAAAATCAGTCTCATAAATTTCAATAATATATTCTCCAACACCCCCCTCAAGTTGGTACACGGAGATTATAACTCAAGTGTCCAACTTGAAACTAAATACAAAATTTTGTGGGATTTGAGTCGAGTTGATTGTAAGATCCTAGATGAGTTGATCTGGAGATCCAAGACAAATTGATCCGAAGATCTGAGACTAGTTGATCATGAGATTCGAGACAAGTTGATCTGGAGATTCAAGACGAGTTGATCTGAAGATCTGATACGAGTTGATCCTGAGATCCGAGACAAGTTGATAGTTGATCTGAAGATTCGAGATGAATCTAGAGTAGGGTATGATAACCTACTCTGATACTATGTTGATAAAATAAAATAAAATTTAAAGAGAGAAATTGAACAAGAAGAACAGAAGAATATAATGTGGTTCGGCACTACGGCCTACATCCACTGCACACAAAGCCTACATCACTTTTATTGTATTCTCTCTTTATTTTGTTTACAATGACCACCTCTATTTATAGGTGAAAGAATACACGTGATAAATATGAAAAGTACATTAATGGAAAATTCCTAAAATCAATCTCATAAATCACTCCAATAATATATTCTCCAACACCCCCTTCAAGTTGGTACACGGATATTTTAACTCAAGTATCTAACTTGAAACTAAATACGAAGTTTTGGGAGATCCGAGTCAAGTTATCCAAACGAGTTGATCTTGAGATCCGAGACAAATTGATCTGAAGATCCGAGATGAATCGAGAGTAGGGTTTGATAACCTACTTTGATATCATGTTAATAAAATAAAATAAAATTGAAGAGAGAAATAAACAAGAAGAATAGAAGAATATAACGTGGTTCGGCCATTACGGCCTACATCCACGACACACAAAATTCAAAGGGTTACATCACTTTTATTGTATTCTCTCTTAGTTTTATTTACAATGACCACCTTTATTTATATGTGAAAGAATATACGTGATAAATATAAAAAATATATTAATGAAAGATTCCTAAAATCAATCCCATAAATCACTCCAATAATATATTTTCCAACACCGATAAATAGCAATTGTTCTTTAGAAACAGCAACGCATCATTCCACAAGTTGATCTCTGATGGACATGTGATTTTTAGTGAGGACCCATAATAAATGTGAGTTTAGGCACTGCTTAATATTCCATACTGATGCTGAGCTGTATTCCTAACAGCACTTAAAGTCCAGACAGTTCTGTCAATGCTGTTCCAGTTCAGTAAAAAGTCATCTGGACTGAGCCTTTTTATTTCTATTAACATCACGTCAAGTTCATTGACAGTGTATATATACATATATATTTTTGTAAGTCTATGAGTAATTTCCTTTTATAAGTTTTATATCTATACTAGGTCCATGTACCAAACTCTTTATATTTTTCCTTTTAAAGTATACTCAGAAAACACATGCTTGCACTGGGCCTTGAACACTCCACCTCCCCAGGGGAGGTGGAAGATATAGCACTTCCGTCAAGGCTCTAGTGGTCAACCTCTATCATTTAGTAAAAAATATCCGTGTGTAATATGTAATATTTTCTTTGTTTGTTTGTTTGCTTTTTTTTCCTACTAAGATTTAGTCATTATCCACCAAAAGAAACAAATATATATATATATACACACACATATATGATCATTTTATTATTATAATTGTACAGGGACTATAATAATTCTTAACATACCCACATAAATGATTTTTTTTCTTTTCAAATTAACCTTTTTAAGGGAGTTACCTAAAATTCCAAATCCAAATGCACTTGCATAATTGATAGCTAACTCTAAATATATTATAAACCACTATTATCAATTTTAGTTTTAATGAAATACTTGATCCAATTCAGGAAAAAAGTACTCAATCCAAAAATTTAGTAACTAATAAGGTAGAGGGATGTTACAGTGATGGTCTCTTCAACGCGAATGAACTTTCTGGCCACAATTTGCTGGCCAACCAACAAATGTCTTTGACTAATTCTCAATCTTCAGCTTCGGGGGTAGATCTTGTCATATAATTTTATGGTAACAATGATTGATCATATTCAATGTGTTCCTGATTCAATCAGTGTCCTGTTACTTTTTTATCTCCTTTTTTGGGTGTCACGATGTCTAGTTTCTTGTTGCCTTGGCTGTGACGGTATTTGTCCCCTAATTAGCTTTAGTTGTACATTTGAATATGTCATTCTGTGAAACATCCAAAAAAATATGAACGTTTTCTTACTTTCTTTTACTTGGAATCATCTAGTTTCTTATCGTCTCTTAGTTGTTTTTTTTGCAGTGGTTCCTATCTTGAAAGGGCTACTTTGTAAAGTCCTGAGATTCTTAGGTATGCAGCATAAATACTATTTCCTTGTGCTTCACAGACTTGGTTCGACTCAACACTGCTTGCAGTTCCAGGATTAGAGGTAATATATGACAAAAAGTTGATGCAAATACAAGCATTGGAACTAGTGAAGCAACTATGGAATCAGGTTCTGTTACTGGATGACTCAGAGATTGGAGATTTGATAAGGACTCCTTCTCGATTATTGTTTACTGCTGCAGAGCTAGGAATTGTGGAGTTCGTAATCGTGCTTATTCGAACATATCCTGATCTTATTTGGAAAGTTGATAATAAAAGTCAAAGCATATTTCACATTGTAGTGGCACATCGCCAGGAAAAACAATTTAACCTCATATATGAGATAGGAGCTCATACGGATTTGATTGCAGCTTATAAAGATGAAAACAATAACAACATGTTGCATTTGGCTGGAAAGCTAGCACGTCCAAATCAACTGAAAACTGATTCTGGTGCAGCTTTGCAATGGCGACAGGAGCTGCAATGGTTCAAGGTTTATTTCACCTCAACATACTGCATTGTACGTTTTTTCTTTCAAACGAGAAAAAGAAAGAAAATTCTTATATAAACTTTACTAAACTTTTTTTTTTATTTTTTTATAAAAAAAACTGCCTTCTTTATATATATATATATATATATATGTAAATTTATCCTCAAATTAAAAGTATTATGGATCTGAAATATTATTTTTCTATTGCACCGACTTTTCAATGGGAGCGGAAAATAACTAGAGGTTTAACTAAGCAGAAGTGTCACATGTTTCGAATTTATTAACTCAGTAGTGTTCTTCTTGCCAAAAAGTTGTTAGTTTCCTTGCTCCCAAACTCTAATGCCCCTTATGGTTGCAGGAGGTAGAAAAGATTGTCCAACCTCTATATACAGAAATGAGAGACTCTGAGGGGAGGACACCTCAGCTTCTATTTACGGAGGAGCACAAAGGCTTAGTGTATGAAGGAGAGAAGTGGATGAAGGATACTGCATCTTCATGCATGGTTGTTGCGACGCTTATTGCCACTGTGATGTTTGCTGCTGCCTTCACTGTATCAGGTGGCAATAATGATGAGACAGGAAGTCCTATTATATATCAAAGAAGTCCTTCATGGTTTTTGCCATTACAGATGCATTAGCATTATTCTCGTCTGCCACTTCAATATTGATGTTCCTGTCTATTCTAACGTCGTGCTATGCTGAAGAAGATTTTCTCGACTCGTTACCTTTCAGGTTAATAATGGGACTAGCAACCCTCTTCATCTCAATTGCCACCATGATGATATCTTTTTGTGCCACCCTTTTTATTGTTCTTAGCGATGGATTGCAATGGGTTGGTGTTCCAATGGCTTTAGTTGCATGTATTCCTGTAATCTTGTTTGCTTTGTTACAATTTCCCCTTTTTGTTGATGTGATCAGTCACACATATAGGTCTAGCACCCTCTTTCGTCCAAGAAATTATTTATTGTGTAAGATAAAGCGGAAGACTATTGAATGTATATGAACTTTGAAAAATTCGGATAGACCTTCACATTTTTGGGGTACTATTTTTATTTTGGGAATTGCACCTCCACTTATTTTTGGTTCCATAGTTGGTTGTCCTTAAGGCTCCTGCAGAACAGAATGAGGTTATCCTCTTCCCACCTACTCCTTCATGGAAAGTATGCCTTGGTTAGCAATTTTATTTCCCCGTTCCCTTATTAGGCACATTTTAGAGCTTTCAAACACCAATTTTGTGATGTATATATTTGTAATTGGCGAATTTTGATATCAAAACTAAGTTGATCGAGTTGTAACTTTTCGTTCAATTATTTGTAATCGATTATGAAATTGACGACCAAGAGCTTGGATAGTGTTTTTCCCAATGCAAGAAAATAATCAGACCATCAATGATTTAGACAAGAAACTTGATCATCCAAAGCATTCGAGTTGGCAGTAATGCATGTGGACAATTTTGATAGAGTATGTGAGTTATTTAGTCAAGTAAGTGTGGGAGAACATTTGGTATTTTTTTTAGAGTGAAGTCCAATTTTGAAAATTAGAGTTTTAAAAGTAATTTTTCAGAATTTTCAAAATTGGACTGGTCCAAGTAGTATCGGGATTTAAAAAAAATGGATACAAAAACTTCTAATAAATGGATTGCTGAGTATGAGCATAAATCCAATCCTTTAAGCGTCTTTCCACTCTTCAGTAGCCAGCAAAGTAGTACATCAACCAATATGACCAGCCCAGCCCAGCCCAGCCCAGCCCAGAACTACTATTGATCACAGTGGCAATTATCAACACCATATCCACTTTCCCTTAACGTTAGGAATTGGTTTGATCTCAAAACGGTGCAGTGTTGTGAAGTGAATTAGCAAATGACGTGACTGTTTCAAACCCTCAGATTTCAGACAAAAAAGGAGAGATCATGCGGGAGAGGATCCCAATCAATATTTTGTCGTCTAATTGTCTTGTATGGGAGATTTGTCAATTGTCGTAAAGCGAAGTTTACTACTCTCTCCCTCTCATCCTCGACCGTGTCACCGACGTTGCTATCTTTCCAGTAGGCAAAATGGTTGAAGTTCTGACGAGTCCAAGAAACCATTATGCAGAGGGCAAGGGCATCTCAGAATTTTCTTACGGATCCACCAAAGACTCACTCTCTTCCTCTCACGAAGTTCCTCTATATATATATTGTTTTGTTTCATTCGCTCTTTCAAGTTCTGCAACTAACTCCTCATTGTCTGTCTGTCTCTGTTTCACAGATCCTCCAACCGAGAGCCGCGAAGCGACCTTTTATTCGCAATGTCTTGCACCAGGTATTTCTTGAAAATCCTAAATTTTCTGGCGGATTTCTTTGTTGTTGTTGAAGGGAATGAATCTCAAACCTCTGTTTGGTTGGATAAAAAGGGAAGGAAGTCTTTACTGATGTATAGTTCATTACTCAACACCTCCAAAAAGAAAAAAACAAGACTTGGTTGCGTTGTTGGCCCAATGAACTTTTCCTTGTCTCTTATTTCCCTGCAGTTTCCCGGCAACCAAAAAGAGCATGAGTGATTTTAAATTCTTTATCTTTTCAATTATTATGTGCCTATTATTCAGGCTTTTTTTATGTGTCTATTTTTTGCCCTAATCCAGCTTTGATAATGGTTTTACTGAAGTTCTAATTGCAAGATTAGAAGAAAATTATGTTGAGGAAGGGTGTATCTCAGTACCACATTGAGCTTCTCATTATCTTTTTAATGTTTTACTTTAGATCTTTTCGACTAGTTTGTAACGGGCGAACACTTACCAATGACCCAAAAACCTAAACTATTTGGTAGTGTTGCCTACCTGCCCATTTATACCTGATCACTTTCCCATCTGGATCCGATGTAGGACAAGATCCTCTAACATTCTCCCCTACCAGAACTAGGGATGTCAATTTAACCTGTCTTGTTGGGGCCCTGCCCCGTCCCGCTCCTAATGGAACGGGTTTGGGAGCATATTAATCGGGTTAGGGGCGGGTTTGGGAAGAGAGTTTAAAAACCGCTATGCCCCAAACTCGTCCCGATTAATGATAAATATATAAATAAATATTCTTTTATTAACTATGATTTTTATTTTTTTTCATTAGTTATGATAATTTTTTTATTATCATTTGTAAGTATTTGTCTATACTTAATTTTTTTTACAAAATTTATTGTAAATTCGTTCAAGTTTGCATTATATTTATTAAAAAATATATATATCGGGGCGCCTAGAACCCGCCCTGACTCTGATGCAGGGGGCCTCTAAGCGGGTTTGGGAAGGATTTTTTATTCGTGGGACGGGTTTGGGAAAGGGTGCCCCGTCTCGAACCCGCCCCGTTGACATCCCTAACCAGAACTCGCAACGCCCTCATTGCAGTTAGACTGCCCAGCCTACCTACCTATCCTCCTTAACTACGGGAGGACCCAGTAACGACTTGGATCCAGACTCCACCCGGGTGGGCGTTTGGTGTGATAGCAGATCAAGGACTGGGTCTGGCTCTGATACCAACTGTAATGGGTTGGACGCTTACCAATGACCCAAAAACCTAAGCTATTGGATAGTGTTGCCTACCCGCCCATTTATACCCAATCACTTTTCCATTCGGATCCAATGTGGGACAAGACCCTGTAACAAGTTGCTTACAATAGGCTTGTCTCTTTTGTTTTCTTTTTTTATTTTTATTTCCTTTATTTCTATATTTCAACTCTCCATAATTATTAACTTAACCCACTTTTTTTTTTTGTATAATTGCTCCTTGCTCCCATTTACTTTAAAGAAATTACCTTCCAACCTCTCTCCTCCACAATTCTCTCATTCATAACCCAAATCTCAAAAAATGTCTTTCAATTAAATCCTTTGCTAGCTCACCTCCACTCAAGGAGTCCAAATAAAAAAAATTCCGAGCCTGACACTCGCCCCGGGCCCACACAGCTGAATTAAACCGTGTACTAATACACACATGCACCTTATAATATACCCATAAATAATAATTTATCAAAAAAAATATACCGGTAAATAATAAAATAATTCCGGGCCACTACATTTTTTTTCTTAGAGTTTTGTTTATAAACATCGTTAAATTTTGCAAAAAAAGTGTTCTTTTTAAGAAAAGTGTATTTTTTAGGTATTTTTGTAAAAAATGAATGAAAATGCACTTTTATGAAACGAATAAAGGGTTTTTGTGAAAATTCTAAAAAAATCTAGATTTTATGAATCACCAATTTTAATGTCATGACTTATAAATTTACCTTTTGGTGATTTCTAATGAAACCTAGACTTTTTGAAACTTAGAGTTTTATAGTTCTTAAAAGACTTAAAAGAGTGACTTTTTAATGGTTTTTTTGAGATACCTAGAATTCATTAAACCTATAATTTATGAATTTTAAAATCTCGTGGAGTGCATTTTTTATGACTTTTAATGAAACCCAGGTTTTATGAAACCTAAAGTTATAAAGTTTTAGAAACTTAAAAGGCTGACCCTTTGTAAAATATGGGATTGTTAGTCAAAGCTCTGATAGCTCAGGTACACACGGTTAATTAGACCTACATGGGTGAAAAGGTTTACTAGATATTAGTTATCTACCATTTCAAATCACCATTAAACTTTATTCAAAATTCAGTTATTTATGTTGAGAAAAAGCCTCCAATCACGTACTACTGAATATTATGATGTGACGATAAGTAAACAAGTATGAAGCAATTTGCAAGAACACATCAAGAATTTATACGTGGTTCGGCTAAACAAGCCTACGTCCACGGAGAGTCCGATTTCCCTATATAGATTATAATAGTGCAAGTTGAAAGATTGTATCATGACTACATTCAACTCTCAACCCTTAATCCTTATACACCCAATCTCACTAAAAAAAAATCACAAATTCTAACCAAGAATTCTCTCTCTAAGTGTCCTCTCAATAACAATGAGAGGATTACTTCTTCTCTTCTCACGAGTCTCAATCTATAACATAGGTAACTATTTATAAAGCCCAAAACCCAATTCATTGGTGGACAAGGATTACAATTCCTTAGAGCCCTAGACTTGCCTACCAAGAACTTTCCTTCCTTGAGACCAAAGACTTGCCTACTAAGAAATTACCTAATAAGACACAACTCTATAATGGAAACCTAATCACAATAGGAATTTGAGCCAACCTAACAATTTAGTTACTTATAAAAAAATTCAGTTAATTAGTTAATCATGCATCTTTATCGCAATCATACAAACACGTTATACAGTAAATAAATAAGTGGAGACATTAGATTACCTCGTCCAACCATGGACTGATGAAAAAGTGAATATGAGAAAGAAGTTTTACCTATGTTACATAGACTCGGGTATGTGTGTCAGGCATGCGTTGGACATGTCAAATCCCCAAACAGAAGGACACACGGACATTGCGAAATATTCATTTTATTTTGCGAAATATTCATTTTATTTTCCAGGGTAAAATAATGTCTTTATGTATCATAGTGTTAATATAGGTATTTCACTCATTTTGAAGCAAAAATATAATAAAATTGAATTATTGGATATGTTTTTTAGGTTTATGTCCAACCAAAAGTGTCAGACACATATCCTATACCCATGTCCGAGCAATGTGTGTCCAACACAGGTATTTCACTACTTTTGAAGAGTCCATGTAACATAGAGTTTTACAACCACATTACCAGATTTTCACCCTAAAATTTTCGAGTTACCTCTTGACACAGACTTAAGCTAAAGTCTCCACTTCAGTCTCCCGTATGTCAAAAGATCCACTCACATAATCTATTTTTTCATGGTTTGTTCAATCCTCCAGATTCTTTGCTTTGCTCGGTTGAATTGTCACATATATCTATTTTTTCATGGTAAACCTTAGATTGAGAGAGAAGACTTTTTCTCTCTAAAAATATGAATTTTCTCATTAAAATGAAGAGAGAATCAATAGATAACTCTAAATCATAGTTTGCCGAATTGGTCGGTTAGTAACGAACATGGTAGCTAATGAGTTTGGTCCTTGCCGATTTATCAGTGAGAATAAAAAACACAACCGAACCAGCCAGTTCTCGAAAGAATCGGCCAATTTGGGAATGTTTATCGGCTATCCCTTTTGTTTAGCTATTGTAAAGCCCCCATGTACTTATTTTTTTGTTTGGGTTTATGTCCATTAGCCCAATGGCCCGCTTGTACAATTTTCCCTTTTTATACATTTGCTTTAACTTCCAAAAAGGAAAAAAAAAAGAAGGATCAGATTTTTCCACCAAAAAATTATATCCCTATAATGAAGAATAAATTTTTCTAAATCCGTTTCATGTTGAACGGATGGAGTTATGGTTCCTTGTTCCTAAAAAAGCATTTTCCATGGAAACAAATATAGTCCAAGTAGAATGGACACCTACACGATACGATACGGATACGCTGACATGTCAAATCGTAAAAAAGTAGGACATAGACACAACGGGACACGAGACAATTATAGAACTTATAATTAATTTATAATTTGTATACACATAATTTAGAAGATCTATGTGAATATCATCAAAATATGCTCTTACTCTCCTACATTGTTATTATAATTATATTTTTGTCATCTATGAAAAAGTGTCATTTCATGTTGGTCAAGTGTCTAGAATGTGTCAACGAAGTGTCCGGTATGTGTCGGCCAAGTGTCCAAAATAATAAAAATTATTTTTAAATTATTGATGCGTCCATGAAGTGTCGAACATGTGGTCAGGAATGTCCACAAAGTGTCTGTATCTGACACGGTCTCTGACACGAACATGACACCTTCATAGAAATGTCTGTGCTTCTTGTTATAGAGTTAAAGGAAAATCGAATGCTACAAGTAAGAGAGATCTAGAAGGGAAGTGGGGAGGAATTTACAAGAGAAAACTAGGGCAGTAGCTCCGAGGAAGCCGAAGATCGGCGCCGTCATCGTCGCTGAAGGTTGAAGTGTTGAAGAAGAAGACAGTGTGTTACTGAGATCTGAAAGAGCTAGTAGTGTTTGGCTCTTTGATTTCTCATTTTCCCTTTGAGATTATGAGAGAGAAAATGATTTAACAGATTGGATGGAGGTTGTGTTGTTGATCAATGATGACTTTGTGACATTTGACTCACATTATAACCAAAGTTGACCAGGAATTTACCAAAACATGACCTAACATCGCAGGAAATCATATGGAACAGAACGTATAAATTGTTTTTCTGAAATAATTTTTATGGGCTCTAATTTTATTCCTTTTTGTTGTTTTGTGGAAAGATTTTGTACTTTGTATATTTGCAATTTTATTGATGGTGGGAAAATTTCCTGCTAAAATCACTTTGTGCACCCACATTCTCAAAAGCTAAAACAGACGTTCCAAATTTCTTAGCATTAATGTCCTCGTTTATGTCAACTCAAAGAATTTAGGAAATTGCATTTTCTAATAGCAATCAGTTTGCATGAGTAATTTTGGTAAAGGAGTGAAAACCCTTGATTTTGTGTGGTAACTGGTAACTAGTGTAGGTTATGGCGCATCCACTTGTGGGGAGGGTGTGTGACCACTGACTAAGCTCCTAGAACAACTTGTTCCCTTCACATGCTCTTTCTTTTTAATGTGATTAAATAATCCCACCTGTCATGCCTGCAACTCAAAATATGTTAGGCACAATAGCATGCACTCAAAAATTATCCATTTACTTGATTCAGTTGCTGGTTCCATATGAATTTGCAACTCAGGCTTACAATGTAAGGTTGAAAGTAAATATTGGTGACCATCACTTATTTCTATGTCAAATGCTCTATCTATATTTGAAAACTTCTTAATTTTTTGTTTCTTTTTTTACTATTGAAATATGAGGCCGTTTGCTAAATCACGGTTTGAAAGGAGTCCCTCCATCGAATCATGCTTCCCGGCAACAAATTCCTCAGAGGCTACAGTAATCATAGACCTGGAACGCCGTCTTGATGACATATATCATAAAGATAGTACCTGCCTAGACAAATTTGATCATGGGATTTCACCAGCTTCTTCTAGTGTTAAATACCCCATTGCATCTGCAGTACCACCAGAAATAAGCACCCCATGTCCATTAATCTCCGACATTCCACCAGAAATAAGCACCCCATGTCCATTAATCTCCGACATTCAGAACTCTCCTCAACAGCTTCAAAATGTCTCGAACTTGGCCACTGTTCTGGAAATGACAGGAGGCGATGCTCAAAGCATTCTTAGTCCGTCGATGAGGCTAGATAGTCCTGGTTCTCCCTCAATGATTCAAAGTGCCAAAGATGTAAAACCAAGTACACAAGTGGCAGATGACTCTGCAAATTTTCCACTCGCAACAGTTACTTATTCAGGTGCAATTTCTGGTAAGTCCTTCCTTCGGTGATTATTTGGGCTTCTGGATAACAGAATGAACTTACTTTTTGCCAAACTCATTTTAGAAAAAAAATCTTTAACATGGTTTTACGTGCCACTGGGGTAAAATAAAACTGCATGGAAAAGAAACATGATAACCTAATTTAATGTTGTGATGAGATGACAGCACATGGAAGAGTGACTTTGATCATACATGCTCGTTTCCTCGTACATATGGATATATTTATACTATACGTGCACACAGGTAGATTCAAAAATACATGTGTGTGTGGGCATATGTATTGAGAGAGATACACAGACATTCATGAATGTAATGTTATGCATTGTGATTTTATTAATTGTCTCATGTGCCACCATTGTTGTCATGCATTTTTTGAATTATTGTACTTTTTTCGAGGTCATTATAGGAATAGTGTTTGTCATTCTCTGACAGATAGCACTTTATAGACTTGAGCATCATAAACACTCGGTCCATGTTTGGCACCAGATTGTCATCTGTGAGGTGTCAAGGGTGATATGATAAATTCATGTCGACGGTCATAAGGGTTGGTCTTAACTATTGCTTATGGTTTAGGTTGAAGTAGATTACATGAATTTATTGGTAGTATTTAGCATCAATAGGATCTGTCAAGAGTGTGGCTTATTGTAACTCCTCAAAAATTCATGTGGCACAAGTTTGCAGTGTGCTCTTATTTCAAAGTGTATACAAACTTCCTGCAATCAATACTCACATATTCTGTTCTCTGAACTAATCAAAGATTAGCTCTCTAGCTTAAAGATAAAAATAAATTCAATGAGAATTAGGGTGAAAGATGAGCTTCTAAACACCCATTTTCTTCTCTTTTAAATTCATATAGATATTAGTTATATATATGCATATATAAATATTTGAATGTAACATATACGTTGTAGCAAGAACTATTGCTACAACGTATATGTACAACTATTATGCATATTTACATGCAAGTTCCCATTTGATTTGTATACTGAAATTTGTATAGTTCCATGTATATGTATAACTATATCACACACACACAAGTATATCACATACACACTTGGTTCTAGACAAATAATGGTAGCATTCATAGTACCATTTCATAGTAAAACCCACTTAACCTTAAATTAATCACAAGCGTATTAAATGAAATTTTACTCTAGATTAAGAATAAATATGTTCACTTACCTTAGCTATTGTAGAATCTTAGTAGTTCTAGTCTCGTCTTTCTTCTTCTTCTTCCTCTCTCTCTCTCTCAACAGAAGTCTCTCCCCTTTCTAAAAATACATTCTTTTTCTTTTCTTTGAAGAATTTTCAACAACCATATACATATATACAGGAAGGCTCTCATGCGGTCCAAAAAAACGGACGCATGAGAGGTCCTACTCGGTTTCTCCGCTCTCTCTCTCCTCTCTCTATCTCTATCTTTTTTTTCTGCCTTTTTCTCTCTCTAATCTCACGCCTGCTCTCTTACTCTATCATTTTTTTTTCTCTCTCTCTTAATCTCTCTCTTCTCATTATTCCTTCTTTCTCTAATCCTCTCTCTAATAACTCATAGCCGAACCACCTTCTTCCTCATTCACCAGCACCGCCTACATTAAACCACCTTGAACATATAGCCATCACCATCAATACTCAACAGACCCATTTCCTCCACACCTCCATCAATGGCTATCAACTTCATCACACCATCTCCACCATCTGCAACAACCACCCATGCCCAACCAATTCCACCATGAACCACCATAGCCACGGCTTCACACCACAAATCAACCATTCACTAGCCATGGCACCAAGACAGAGACCCAGCTTCACCAAAGGGCTCCGACCATCCGTCTTCACCATGGCTAGACCCAGCCATAACCAACTCAACCCATTAGCTGCAACCACCGACCACCAAGCTGCCGAGACCACCTCATGCCCAAACCTTCACCACCATGCATAGGCAAGTCGAGACTCACATAACCAACCAGCACCACCACTCTCGGCCACCAACTACCGGCACCGGAATCAACCAATAATTGGGCGTGGTCTAGAGAGGAAAGAGAGAGTTTTTTTTTTTAATTTAATTTAATAATTGGGCGTGGTCCCACTTAGATATTTTTTGAAGCCACACTAGGAGGACCTCTCATGTTTTTTTGGACCACATGAGAGCCTTCCTGTACATATATATGTGTTTGCATTTATATACGTATGCATATATTTGTTAAACGACAACCTTAAATCCCTGTTTTTTTCTTTTTTTGGATAGATCTTAACAGTTTGTTTTAAATTTTCTAGTTCTTGGTTTGGATAATCATTTAACTTAAATTTAGTTTTCTCATTATCTTTTTTTTTTGATTAGGTAAGTAGAACCACACACACACTACCTCCACTGAGGCTTGAACCTTGGGCCTCCCTTTGGGAAGCCAGGGTCTTTATACCGCTGGACCAATTGGTCTTTGACTATTTTTCTCATTATCTTTATTATTTAGTGTGCAATCCTATGGTAGTAACTTGTGTACGCAAATCAAAATGTTTAATTTAAATATGAAAATTTGAGTCAATGACATGAGTGGAATGTGGTGGGTTTGTTTGCATCCATAGGGAAATAATTCAAAACATGTTACACTAGTGGAAACTAGGTACCTAGTATAATTTAGTGAAATTTTTGTCAAATGATTGTTTTGCTTTAGCATCCTTTCTTGACCTTGACTCAATTAATCATTCAGTCATTTTTTTCAACTAGTTGTTTTGTTTTCAACACACTGAGAGGTTTTTGTGCTCTTTGCTGAGGATTTAAGACATAATCACCTGATTTGTCAATTGATTTGGTTTAAATATAATTTTGAATCTATATCTTTCAAAACATAGAAAATTTTTGCGTTTTCATTTTTAAAGGTGTAGAGCTCAATGATTATGCATTAAACACTTACTATTAATCTTCTTTGCTTGTGTTTGTTATTTTCCTTTTTGGCCTTTTTTTGTTATATGCTCCGTAATAAAGAAACTATGAATATATAAACAAGAATATCATTTAATTAGTAGATAGGAACTGACTAGTAAGACTACTGGAGAATGGAGCGATCAAATTTGAATGCATGTACCGTTTGGGTGTTTATCATGCTCAAGCCCTTCAGAGCCAAGTGCTAGTGCCTTATGTTCCAGAGTCCTAACATTCAATTATAAGCCTGAGAATGAACATGGGTTTTGATGCTTAAATATTTGCAGGAGAAAGAGGCAGTGGCCTCCGATCATATGTTATCCTGTTTCTTGCTGCCCTTAAAGGTGACTGGGAAAAGGCTAAATATTTTCTCATCTCACATCCGCAAGCAGTGCGTGCTAGGATCACAAGGGGTTCAGAAACTGCTCTTCATATTGCAGCTGGGGCAAGACATACCAGGTTTGTAGAGGAGTTAGTGAATTTGATGACATCAGATGACTTGGCACTGCAGAACAAGGTTGGAAACACAGCCCTTTGTTTTGCTGCTGCATCTGGAGTCACAAGGATTGCTGAAGTGATGGTGAATAAGAATAAAAAGTTGCCACTGATTAGAGGTAGCAAAGGAGCACTGCCACTGTACATGGCTGCTTTATTAGGCCACAGAGACATGGTTCGGTATCTTTATTCTATAACTAAAGGAGATCTGACAGACGATGATCTCATTGGGCTGCTTATTGCTGTCATCACTGCCAATCTATTTGGTTAGAAACCTTTAATTACACATGTAGTACATTGAAGCAAAATTATCCATGTAATTCTTTGCCTTCAAGTATACGATTCACTTTATTCAGCACATGCTGTTTCCCCTATCTAGGTTTGTCTTTTGAAAGTGCTAGCTAACATGTCTGCGCATTATCAACTCAGAAACTAAACATTTAAAAAATGAATTGTTGGAAATAATGACAATATTCTTTTGACCACTAGATGTAGCCTTGGACATGATTCAACGCTACCCTGATTTAGCTATATCACGGGATGGAAATGGGGACACAGCACTTCACGTTTTGTCCAGAAAGCCTTCAGCATTTTGCAGTGGAAGTCAGCTTGGACTCTGGCAGAGGTGCATCTACTCATGTTAGTAACTGATTTCTTGATTATTGTTTACTATTTTGAAACTTGTTATAGCGGGTGAGTTCTTGTTTTGTTAACCTCCCTTTCTCAATATTTTATTACCAATACGGTGTTCATAGTTTAAGGTTATTGAGATTAGGGTTTATAGAAAGAGAAGAAGATTGGGAGACCAATTTTGAGAATTTTTGTGTGAGAGTCTGTTACACTTTTTTTCTCTCACGTGTGTTTATATATATATATATATATACAATTACTATGACAGTGCACAATGACCACATTGCCCTTAAGTGAAATACTAATTACAATATATATACATTCTAACACTCCCCCTTAAGCTGGTAAGTATATATTTTATAATCCCAACTTGGAACAAATAAACCTCAACCGATTATAACTCAGAGCCTTAGTAAACATATTAGCAAGTTGATCTTTAGATTTCAGAAATGGTGTAGAGATGTTTTCACTCAATATCTTATCTTGAATAAAATGACAAGTTAACTTCAATGTGCTTGGTTCTCTCGTGAAACACTGGATTGGATGTAATGTGAAGAGTTGTTTGGTTATCACAAAAATAATGGAAGAGGAGTTTTGATTGGCAATCCTAGTTTTTCAAGGAAATGTTGTAGCCATGTTAACTCACTAGAAGTATGGGCCATCGCCCTGTACTCAGTTTCAGTACTGGATCGAGCTACGACTGTCTGCTTCTTACTTCTCCACGTAACTAGATTACCTCCTGCAAAGGTACAATAACTTGTAGTGGATCTCCTATCTGAGGGAGAACCAGCTCAATCACCATCTGTAAAACCTTCCACCCTAAGGTGTTCATTTGATCTATACAACAATCCAAGTCCTAGGGCTTGCTTAAGATATCAATAATCCGAAGAACAACACTACAGTGTGATACCCTAGGAGCTGCCATGAACTGACTCACAACACTAACTGCATATAAGATATATGGTCGTGTAATGGTAAGATAGATTAACTTCCCAACTAGACAACAATATCTACCAGGATCATCAAATAAATCTCCATCATCAGATAAAAGTTTATGATTTGGATCTATAGGAGCATCAGCCGGACGACCACCTAATAAACCTATATCCTTTAATAAGTCCAGCACATATGTCCTTTGAGACAAACTTATAACTTGCTTAGATCAAGCAAACTCAATCTCCAAGAAATATCTGAGTGTGCCTAATTTTTAGTATGGAAACATTGTTGCAAAAACTATTTTAATTTAGCAATACCATCTGAGTCATTGCCAGTAAGGACAATGTTATTCACATATACAATAAGAAATATGAACCCTGCCTCAGTATGCCCGATGAAATACTGAATGATCTGTTTGGCATCAAGCCCAAACTCTAATGCCGCCCTAGAGAATTTGTCAAACCACGCTCTTGGTGACTGTTTCAAACATATAAGGCGTTCTTTAAACGATAAACACTGTGACGATACTCCCCCTGAGTAACAAACCTAGGTGGTTGCTCCATATAAACCTCTTCTGCTAAGTCACCATGGAGAAAGACATTTTTAACATCTAACTGAAACAAAGGCCAATTAAGATTAGCAACAAGAGATATCAAAACACTGATAGAGGAAATCTTAGTAACAGGAGCAAACGTCTCATCATAATTGTTAGGTTGGCTCAAATTCCTATTGTGATTAGGTTTCTATTATAGAGTTGTATCTTATTAGGTAATTTCTTAGTAGGCAAATCTTGGTCTCAAGGAAAGAAAGTACTTGTTAGGCAAGTCTTGGGCTCTAAGGAATTGTAATCCTAGTCCACCAAGGAATTGGGTTTTGGGCTCTATAAATAGTTACTTATGTTATAGGTTGAGATGAGTGAGAAGAGAAGAGGCAACACTCTCATTGTTTTTGAGATGACACTTAGAGAGAGAATTCTTGTTTAGAATTTGTGATTTCCTTTTGAGTGAGATTGACTGTATAAGGGTTAAGGGTTGAGAGTTGAGCGTACTCTTGATACAATCTTTCTACTTGTACTGTTATAATCTATATAGTGAAATCGGACTCTCCGTAGACGTAGACTTGTTTAGCCGAACACGTATAATTCTTGGTGTGTTTATGCAAATTTCTTCGTACTTGTTTACTTATCATCACATCGTAATATTTGGTGGTTCGTGATTGGGGGCGTATTTCTCAACAAACTGATATTAGAGCTTTAAGGTACACACAAGGTGTTTGATAAAAGTCTTGTCTAGATTTTTCTTCATAATACGAGTGTTGTTCGTCTTGGGCACTTGTGACAATCATGGCTGGTAATATTGCTACACAATACAAGGTGGAGAGATTTGATGGTATGGGTCGCTTTACCCTATGGCAAGGGAGGGTGAAGGACATCCTAGTTCAACAAGGCTTAGCGTAGGTGTTGAAAGGGAAGGATGGAAAGCTAGAAAAAATGTTAATTGATGATTGACAGGATATAGAGTCAAGGTGTATTAGCACTATTCGACTCTTTATTGGGGATAACATCATTAACAATTTTAATGGAGAGGATTCAGCGCCGAAATTGCGGGATTTGTATAAGCTAAAGATGAAGGAAGGCGGAAACCTCTTGGAGCTCATGAATGAATTTTATGGAATTGTTGATCAACTTGAAAAGGTCGATGTGAAAATTGAAGAAGAAGATAAAGCCCTATTACTTTTTACTTCACTTCCAGATTCCTATGAGAACATAGTGACTACCGTCTTGTATGGTAAGGATATGCTGAAGATGGAGGAAGTTGAGTTGACTCTCTTGTCTAACGACAAAAGAAAATCTTCCATTGATGAGAGTTCAAGTTCGGCTATGGTTGCTCATTGGCAGAATAGGGGAAGGCAGACTAACCAGGGATCTAGTGCTAACAGTAGGTCTAGATCAAGGGGTGGAGAAAAGGGTAAGTAGTGCCACAGATGTCATGAGTGGGGCCACATTAGGAAGAACTGTCCACTTGCAAAGCGGAAGGATGATGGCGACTCTGAGAATGGATCTACCGCATATGCTTGTGATAATAACTTTGGTGATGTTCTCACAATTTCCAAAGTTAAGTGCATACTAGCAATCTAATTGCTTGAATTTTGTTTCATTCATTCACCATCACACCATATAGATGGTTAGTGGTTTTGGGTGTTGATCACACAATCCTAGAGCTACAAGGAATTCATCCTGTTGGTTATATCGAGAAACAGGATGATTTTTTCAGTTAATGGTTGCTTCCTCGTCAGAGATTGGAGCTTCATAAGTTAGCATGAAACCTTGGCTTTTTTGAAGCTCATACTAATTTTATTCTTTATTTGTTAATTTGTTGAGATTATAACTATTATCTTTTCTAGATGAGACTTCTTTACCTCACACTATACCTTGATGTTCCATGATCAATCTAAAAGGTTTTAGATGATATTTGATTTATTCTCACCTATGCAGGTCTCCATATGGAGCTGCCAAGCAATTATCTCTTTTCTTACACAAGCCGCGGAAAACTAACACATCCACTCTTACACGGTGCGCTCTCTGATCCATGTTTGAAATGATTAGTGAATACTAAAATGTTATGCGATTGTCAATTTTTTGTTTATTCAACATTGGTGTTTACGTCTATTATTTGTGAGCAAGGACATGTTTTTCATGTTCCAGTTGGGACTGGGTGTGGGCATAAAAATTCTCTAAAATCTAAATGGTAGAAGATGGCCATCAATGCCTACTAATGTCACCTGTTTTTTTGTTTTCTGTACGTAGAAGGACTGTAAAAAAATGCGAGAAAACGATGGAGTAAGAACAAATAATGAATTTCATGACAAACAGGTGCAGCAGACTTGCCCTTTTTAACATTATTGAATAAATAGTGATGACAAGTATTGGACAGGGGTGGACAATGGTGTCATGATTAATGGTGTCTGCACAACTATCTTATCAGTTATCCGATAAAAAGGGTCCATTACATCGATCATAGATAAGAAAGAAGTGGCCTTGACCTTTAAATCATAGATTCACATCAATCATAAAATTTTCATATTAAGCTGATAATTGGCAAACTTTCAAACTGCAACAGTGATAATTGCTTCTATGTAAAAGAAGAGTTTTATCCTTTATCTTTCGTATTTTCTTTAGTTTCCTTGTTCTTATTCCTATTAAAATCTAGCATTTTGGCTAAGATGAATTCTTGCATGTTCCCAGTGGAAAGTATCAGCAAAATTAAAATGTTCTTTTATAAGGTATTAAAAGAACAAAAATTAGAGTACATTAAAAGAACAAAAAATTGGTCTTATTTTATTTTATATTATTTTTAGGTAATTATACTCATACACATATGCCCCAATGCGGCTTGAACCATTATCTGCTTTTCTCTACTTCCTGTCTCAGAACCTTCTGGTAATGTTGTCTTACTAACTTGACCCCGATAATTTGTTTGAACTATAGTCTGTCTGAGGTAGCCCCAGATTTATACTCATTCCAAAAGTTCATGTTTGTTCAAACTCCCTCTTTAACTGTTCTAGCTATGATAGCTGTCATTGCTCTCACATATCTCCCTCTTTATCCTTCCTTTTCCATTGATGCAATCTTTGATTCCTCTCCCCATATATCTCACACTTTATCCTTTTGCATTGATGAAATCTTTGATTCCTCTCTCCCTAGATATAATAATGGTGGTTGCTAGTACTAGTTTCCTTGTGCTGATTAGGACTGGCTGCCTTCAGATTGTTAAAAGCTCACTCCATTTCCTGCTGCATGCGAAACAGCATCAGCAGGCCACATTGCTGCAGAAGATACTTCCGGACACTTGATGCAAATGGATGAGGAAAGAAGAGATGTTTGCTGCTCTCAATTTTCTGATAAATAGCAATTGTTATGTAGAAGCAGCAACACATCATTCGACAAGTTGATCTCTGGTGGACGTGATTTTTACTGAGGACCCAAAATAAATGATGAGTATAGGCACTTCTTTTCAAAAACATTCTATATGATGCTAATTAATATGGGGGATGTTACATTATAATACTATATTCCATACTAAAGCTGAGCTGTATTCCTATCAGCACTTAAAGTCCAGATAGTTCTAACATTGTTGTTCCCATTCAGTAAAATCTACTTTCCAAATCCTTCAACATGCCCCTTCATGTGTGACCTTCTTTTTGGTCCAAGACGTGTTTTAATTTTGATTAAGACGGTGACGGTGAGATTTGAACACAATGTGAGATGTAAATTTGTAATTGGCTAATTTCGGTGTCCAAAACTTGATTGATCGAGTTGTATTTTTTCGTTTATTTTCTGTATCGATCTTCGAGCTGATGAACAAGTGCATGAAAACAGTTAATTCAATGAAGACATCATAATAGTACAGGTAAGTATGGTGAGAACACGTTGCACTTTGTGTTTTGAGAGCCTACTTTGAAAAACTAGGGTTTCTGGTTAAATTTAGAAATTTTCAAAGTGGGACCAGTCCCCAATTTCCAGGACCGGTCCAACTTTTCTAGGCAATTTGATTTCTACAGATTTTCAAAAAGTCCCACAGGTCCTAATTTTTGGGCCGGTCCTACTTATACTGTTTCAAAAAGAAAATTGTTTCTGACGAAAATTCTGTTTTTGATTTGAAACTTCTAAGAACGTCCTATATTGGTTTTTAATTTGTTTTCCAAGCATAGTTAGAACTCTTATGCTTATATATACTTATCTATATTTTCTCTGCTTTCAGAAAAACATTATTTTAGAGAGAGAAAGCTTTTACAAGTATTTTTAGGCCAGAATATTATTCTATCTTTTGAGAGCACACATCTATAATTCACGAGTGATATTTAGGAGGGTGTTCTTCTTCTGATTAGCCGTTTAGAGATTGCATCAAATTCTTTGCTGATTAGAACAATGGATTTGCGGTTCTTCTATTGCTTGCTTGTGAAGAAAGATGAATCGGATCGCACTACGAATGGAACAAAATACTTGCAGAGTATTTTTGTTCTTCCAGCTACTTTTCTACAAAGATTGTGATGTTAGCCGGAAGTCTGCAGCAACGGGACGTGAAGTTGCAAGTGTAACCCTGAAGTGTTCCGCATCAAATTCTTGGCAGAGTGAAGAGGGGTGTGAGTCTGAGACAGAGTCTGCTATACTTTGCTTCAACATAGTGGATTGGTTTCCTGAGACGTTGCCTCTCCTGTGGTTTTTTTCCGTTTTGGGTTTTCCACGTATATCTGGTGCCATCATTACTTTACTTGCACTTTTATTTTATTTACTTGCTTTATGATTGTTTAATTTTAATGTGGACTTGAAATTGAAATAATTTGAAAAATTAGGCAAACGAGTAAGTAAACCTATTCACCTCCTCTAGTCTTTAAACAAGCTTTCGCAACCACTTCCGCACTGCGCAACTCACACACAAGACCTTGCCTACTCTTATACCATGTTAATCACCATTTACTCTAAAAGCTTAAGTTGTTAGAGAAGGTATACCTTTAATATTTAGATCTTTCAGCCCACATGCTCCCACTGGGGCTTGAAACCTCAACCTCCCCTTTGGGGAGGTGGAAGACATACCACTCAAGTCAAGGCTTTGGTGGTCAAACTCTATCATTTAGTCTAAAATATCCGTATATAATAATATCTTTGCTTTTTTTTTCTCCCCACTAAGATTTAGTCATCATCCATCAAAAGAAACAAATATATATATACACATACATATATGATCAATTTTATTATTATAATTGTACTGGGACTATAATAGTTCTAAACATACCCACATAAACGAAATTTAAAAATATTTGTTTTTCAAATTTACCATATTAAAGGAGTTAACTAAACTTCCAAATCCAATTACACTAACATATTGATTGCTAATTCTAAATATATTATAAACAACTATTATCAATTTTAATTTAAATGAAATACTCAATCCAATTAAGGAAAATACTCAATCCAAAATATTACTAACTAATAAGGAAAAGGGATTTTACAGTGATGGTCCTCTCTTCAACACAAATGAACTTTCTGGTCACAATTTGCCGGCCAACCAACAAATGTCTTTGACCAATTCTCAATCTTTAGCTTTGGGGCGAGATCTTAGTCATATAATTTTATGGCAACAATGATTGATCATATTCAATGTGTTCTTGATTCAATCAATGTCCGGTTACTTTTGTTTTTTCTTTCTAGTTACTTGTTGCCTTGGCTGTGACGGTATTTTTCCCCTAATTAACTTTAGTTTTACATTTGAACAAGCCATTCTGTGAAACATCCAAAAAAATATGAAAGTTTTTCTTACTTCTTTTACTCGGATACATCTTGTTTCTTATTGTCTCCTAGTTATTCTTTTTTTGCAGTGGTTCCTATCTTGAAAATGCTACTTTGGAAAGTCCCGAGATTCTTAGGTATGCAACATGAATACTATTTCCTCATGCTTCACAGACTTAGTTTGACTCAACACTGCATGCAGTTCCAGGATTCAAAGTAATATATGACAAAAAGTTAATGCAAATGCAAGCATTGGAACTGGTGAAGCGACTATGGGATCGGGTTTTGTTACTGGATGACTCAGAGATTGGAGCTTTGATAAGGACTCCTTCTCGATTATTGTTTACTGCTGCAGAGCTAGGAATTGTGGAGTTCGTAGTCGTGCTTATTCAATCATATCCTGATCTTATTTGGAAAGTAGATAATAAAAGTCAAAGCATATTTCACGTTGCAGTGGCACATCGCCAGGAAAAAATTTTTAATCTCATATATGAGATAGGAGCTCATAAGGATTTGATTGCAGCTTATAAAGATGAAAACAATAACAACATGTTGCATTTGGCTGGAAAGCTAGCACCTCGGAATCGACTTAAAACTGATTCTGGTGCAGCTTTGCAACTGCGACGGGAGTTGCACTGGTTCAAGGTTTATTTCACCTCAACATACTGCATTGTACATTTTTTCTTTCAAACAAGAAAAAGAAATAAATTCTTATATAAACTTTACTATTTTTCTTATTTGGAAAAATACCTTCATTTATATATGTATTTAAATTTATCCTCAAATTGAAAGGACTATGGATCTGAAATATATTTTTCTATTGCACTGACTTTACTAGAGATTTAAATAAGCAGAAGCGTCACATGTGTCAAATTTATTAACATAGTAGCTTTCTTCTTTCCAAAAATTTGTTAGGTTCCCTGCTCCCAAACTCTAATGTCACATTACGATTGCAGGAGGTAAAAAAGATTGTCCAGCCATTATATACAGAAATGAGAGACTCTGAGGGGAGGACACCCCAGCTTCTATTTACGGAGGAGCACAAAGGTTTAGTGAATGAAGGGGAGAAGTGGATGAAGGATACTGCATCTTCATGCATGGTTGTTGCGACACTCATTGCCACTGTGATGTTTGCTGCTGCCTTCACTGTACCAGGTGGCAATAATGATAATACTGGAAGTCCTATTTTTATATCAAAGAAGTCCTTCATGATTTTTGCCATTTCAGATGCTTTAGCATTATTCTCGTCTGCCACTTCAATATTGATGTTCCTGTCTATTCTAACCTCGCGCTATGCTGAAGAAGATTTTCTTGACTCGTTACCTAACAGGTTGATAATGGGACTAGCAACCCTCTTCATCTCAATTGCCACCATGATGATATCTTTTTGTGCCACCTTTTTTATTGTTCTTAGCAAGGGATTGGACTGGGTTGGTGTTCCCATGGCTTTAGTTGCATGTATTCCTGTAATCTTGTTTGCTTTGTTACAATTTCCCCTTTTTGTCGATGTTATCAGTCACACATATAGGTCTAGCTCCCTCTTTCGTCCAAGAAATTATTTATTGTGTTAGATAAAGCAGAAGACTATTGAATGTAGATGAACTTCGAAAAATTCAGACAGACCTTCACATTTTAGGGGTACTATTTTTATTTTGGTGGATTGAGTACTTTCAATGTAAACATGCAATTTTTTTTATTGAAATTGACTTTTATTCAGGCCCTATTCTAGTTTTCTGAGTTGTACCTTCCCGCAAGTTTCTATATCACTATCAGTGGTGGCATTGTAACAGCTATTCACTTATCGAGCAGAGTTTTTCAGATGCGGCATCGTATCTGCTATTCACATCACCAGCAGAGTTTCTCAAGCTTGTTGCTTTTGGTTCAGGGGCTTCTCTTGAGCTTGCCCTCCTTGCTTTGCATTTGGTTGTTTGTTTAACAAAACTTACCCCCAAAAAAAAAAAAAAGGAAAAGAAAAGAAAAGAAAATAGGAGTGAGCTTGACATAGAAATCCCTTGGTTGGATAGAAAAACCAGCAATTAATGGACTTCTGCAAGTTTCATCTCTAAGACAACTTTTGATATATATATATATATATATATATATTTTTATAACCATTATCATTCTTGGCTGTCTCACTTACTTACAGGAATTGTATTTATTTTTTAATATTTTATCACTTTTTCATCATTGTGTATAAGAAAACAATGTTCCAGCTTGATTAATTCATAAACGCGGGGGGTGATGTGGTGATGACTGATGAACAGTATACAAATTAAGTTGTGTTTACATTCTTTTTCTTGGATCTAGAAGAGTTGACTTTGTGGTGTAATAGAAAAAATATAGAGGTTGGTAGTGTGATTCTAAAAGGAATTTATAGTTTATTCTGTGATTAAGTTATACATTTTGGAATAGCATCCATGATGATGGATTATTTAGAGGCTCATCACCTTTTCTCAACCAATTAGGTATTTTAAAACAGAGGCACCTAAAGATTATATATCCATATAAATAAAGGTAGGTAGTGGGGGTCCTAAAAGGAATTAGATTGGTGGTATAATCCATAAAATATAGAGGTATGTAGTGGGATTCTGAGAGGAATTAGATAGTTTTATTATGGAGGAGGGTGAAAAGTGAAGTTCACATTTTTATAAATGCACTCAATTTTTAATGCAAAATGACATTTTTATCTATGATTCAATTCACGAGATTTAAGTATAAGAAGTATTTACGTCATTTAATTGAGAAATTATATGGTCCAAGACTATGTGATCTCAGCTAATTATAAGTTGACACGCAACTACAAAATTGAATAAAGTTGACACATTTGATTACGTGACAGCTTGTAATTGACCTGGACTACATTGTCCGGGACCATGTAATAATTTCTCTATTAAGTGTAAGAAAAAAATAACAAACAAAGAGTGCATTTATAATAATAAAAAAAAAATGAGGTGCATTTATCATATCCCTATTCTGTATTAGGGTTTTAAAGTTTAGAAGCCAACATAATGGTAAAGTACTTCCCCAAAATAAACAGAGTGGCAAAGTAATTGTCATCTCTGTACCCTCTTCCAACCAATTAGGTGTTATGAAAAGTGAAAACACACACACCTTAGGGCCTCCTAGAAGGAAATTGCCTGCTTGATATATTGTACATACCCACATAGCCATGTATAAAAAAAAACAGACTTCTCAAATTTCTGGGTTGACCAATTATACAATGGCATACAACTGGGAGAAAAATCATGTATGTCTATGTTTTGATAAGATAATTTCATTTCAAGATTGTTGCAGTTGGAAAACTCAGCACTTAATTTTTATTTCTTGCATATACGTACTATTTAATATTTGTTAAAATAGAAACTTTAGATGATAAGACGCCAGGCATAAACAACCATGATTTTATTAATATGGAAAAAATAATCACGTACAAGAGAAGGAAGCTGAGTGCCAGACAACCTGACATAAAAGATCTCCTTCAATGCTGAAGTAAAAATAGAAGAATTAATACCCAAGTGGGGAATGATTCAAGATAAGGAAGGGGTGAAGATATATATATATATATATATATATATATATCTTCAAACTGTGCATATATAACTAAAGCTTTGACTTCTATCCTGTTGAAGTTCTCTAGGACACCTTTTGCAATATCTTCCCCCTTTTTTCAGCTAAATATATATTGCAGGTTATTCTTCAAGTTTCGTTGCTTGCTTGATTCAGAAGGTTATCTCTTGAACATCGGTGTCATTAGTGCAAGTTCGAGCCCCAGAGCAACTACTTTGTGAAATATGTATCAAAGATTAGATTAATTATTCTCTCCAATCCTTCCTAAGATCCTGTTGTAGCGGGACCAGATCTGTGTAATGTCAGCTTTATATTACATGTTATTCTTCAAGTCTACGTTGATTAAGATTTTATATGCAACTGAGACAAAGGAACTGACCTTTTGCTAGTAAGATATATAGACCAAGATTTACAGCCTTAATTCCATAGCTCACATTGTGTGGAGAATATTGGACAAGACATTTTGCACGGGACCATGCATGTGATCTTTTTATATTGAATCACACGATCTCTTTGAGATTGAAATAGGGAAGACTGTTTTCCATAAGGTTTCTCACACCATGTTAGTCTGACGGAGTAGGCTTTGCTCAACAAATTTAATTTGTCTAAAAGCATGATTAAAGCTTCAAATAGTTTGTTCAGGAACATGTGGTTTCTCGCTATAGGAACGTGTATAGGCAAAACAATGGAGTATGACAAGAGATTTAAGTATCATCGAGCTATATATCCTAGTGTTATTTATTATTGGTTTGTATTCAAGAAAAATTTAACTTCACTAAATTTGTATTGAAGGGTTCCATGTGCGACTGCCCAACATATTTGGCTATAGACTGTCTATATACGTAAACTCCCAAGGTTTTGTCCCTCTCTCTCTCACTCACTCACTCACTCACTCACTCACTCATACTGTCATACACACACACCTACCTACATTTATGGCATGTTTTAGACTTTTGATCTTGATCAAATCTTCTACAAGACATTACAAAACTATCAAAACTACTTTACAAAGATTAAAAGATGATTAATGAACAATATCTCAAATTAGTTTTTCAAACAAAAAATAATTTATTCCAAAAGTTGTGCTCGGAATTGCACCACCTCCACTTGGTCTAATTTGGCACCCACCAAAATAATAATAAAAAGGGCTACATTGCACAGGAATTGTAGGTATAACACAATTTTTTTTTCTTATCAACAACTCCACATGTTCATGATTGACTTAGCTTTACCTCCAACCCTAGGAATCAAGGAGGTTCAAGAGAAAGAGTTACTACATCTGAAAGCCCCTAAGTTGGTGAAATGTCTTTGGAAACAAGTTTTGTTGTTGGAAGACTCACAGATTGGAGACTTACTTAGAAGCCCTTCACGACTATTATTTGTTGCCGTAGAGTTAGGAAGCTTCCAGTTTATCATTGTATCATATGCATTGTCCTGTTTTGACCCCGATTTGACTATGAAATTTTCTTAAACTTTGGGACTTATTTTCTATTAATTTTTAACTTGTTTTTAAAGAAAAATTAGGGTTTTTAATATCTATAAAAAGCTCATATGATTTCTCTCTTAGTGTGCTTTCACGAAACTTTCAATTCCAAAAAGATATTTTTAGAGAGAGCATAGAGATATTTTTCAAGAGAGAACTTTGATTTCCTATTTATATTTTTGAGATCACACATATATTCAGTGAGTGATTTAGGATGACTCTCTCTGCTTGATCAATCATTCGAATACTGCTTCAGAGATTTCTTATTCATCAAGTTACTAGATTGGTTTCTTCTATAACCGTTCGTTGGCGAGAAAGGAGAAGAAGACCGCACTACGAAAGGGACAGAATACTTACTTAGTGTTCGTGTTCTTCCAGTTACCCTTCTGCAAGGGATTGTGACATTAGCCAGAAGTCTGCAATAATTAGACAAGAGAGTCGCAAAAGTAAGCTTGAAGCGTTCCACATCAAGTTCTTGTCAGAGTGGAGTGTGTGTGAGTCTGGGACATAGTCTGTTGTACTTTGTTTCGACGATAATGAATTTGGTTCTCCAAGACTACAAATTCTCACTCGTTGTTCTTTTTATTTATCTGGAATTTTCACTTATATCTGGTGCATTCTTTAATTTATGCTACGGTCCTACGAGTGATCCAATGTAATTCAAAGGAAAGAAACAATAATTGAAAGGGAAAAAATGCACTTACTTGTTATTCTAGGAACAAAAATACAACATAATTGAAATACTGGATGCGGTAAAGAAATATTGAAAAGCATGGTAAACTATCACTATTGAAACTACAACTACCTTTACTTAAACTAAATTATCCATGCTACAAGTACCATTATCTAAACTAAATTATCCATCCTACAATTGCGTGTAACTAAACTAATTAGTTATCTATGATTAAACTATGAAAGTAAATACATTTCTAAAAAGGAAGACAAAACAAGGTAAGAACCTTGATACCTATGCTGCAGGAGCAATCTTCATAATTAAAATAGGGGTATCTATGGGGGATAAGTTGAATAAGCGTTGGGGTTGTGTTGGTGCAAGCTTGGAGCTTAGACACAGACGGTCTATATTTATAGTGTGTCCTGATCTTCGTCGGTCGTTGGGCGTATCTGGTTGTGAACATATGAGATTCACTCTTGTTGTCATGTGGCTACTCAATTACTCGAGTATCTCTGGAACTTAACTAACTGGCTTGGTTGAAACTACAAGTCATTCTTGGTTGTGCTAAGATATTTCTACCACAAGTGCATGGTATGCAATTATCTTGAATGAGGTCAGTTTGATTGCTCATTGGTTGCCGACATTACTCTTGAGAATGGTAGGGGTTGAACTGGAATTTTGGTCTCTTGGAGTGACTCTGGAATCTTCTACACATGCTCTGAACTGTCTTGGGCTGTAGATGGCTTCATGAAGATGCCTTATTAGTGGCAAATATGTCATTCGTTGGTGTAGTTTGTAGGAGCTACACTGAATTGATGTCATCCGAGTTCATTTGAGGCTTTTGGATCATTCACAGCATTGATGTATGTGTTTGTCAACGATGTTCAAGTTCTTTATGAACTGCTAGGATTGAAATTTCTAAATATTGGAGTGCTGGGAGAGGCAAGTTGGGCATGTGTGCTTGGCCAATCATTACCTACCATCCCTAAGCATTAAATGTTCAGTATGTTACCCTTCTTGTCCTTAGACTTAAGATATATCTTATATCAATCAGGTGAGAGGGATTACAGTAGGTCTTAATAGCATTGGTCTCTGAATCCCGGCTATGTTGCCACATCACCTATAAGGCCTACATTACTGAAAGTACTACGGCCTTCATAGGTTACCTTTTAATACTACGTCATTCTGTGAACCTAATGTCTTTAAAAGCCTATGGCCGTAGGCTTTTGCCCCACGTGCCCCAAACATTGCTTGTAGATCATTAATTGACTCAACTTCGGCTATTATACCAAAATAACCATTTTGGGTGCAAACAGGTGTAACTGCACTCCTTTTAATTTATGACTTTGCTTCTGTTAAGTTCCATTTCCTTCCATTTTTTTTGTGCGCGGAGGAAATGCATTGGTTTTGTAACAAATGATGAACATTAAATTTCAATAGAAGGGTATTTCAAAAAGTTGATAGTTAATAATGACAACAGTACGTGGTTGCAAATGGAAGAGGGCGGGTATCACGAGGCCAAAATGATGTGATCTCTCCTCTTCAAATGAGAGGTTGAGAGTTCAAGTCCCAGTAGAGGTAATGTTGTTTTCTTCATACAGATATTCAATACCTAAAAACAAAGCAACTAAAATAAAAAAAAACAAGAAAATGATACAAGTTGAATCAAATCCTACAATATTCAAAGCAAAAGAACTCCTTGAAAGCGAATTATCTGTTTATATGCCAGCATTTCATTTCAAAAGTTGGGGGGGGGGGTAAGTATTCGATAAAAAAAAAAAAATCAATTAACATGACAAATATAAATTGTTAAGAAAGATAAATACTAACATGACAAATATAATTGTTAAGAAATATAAATACTTATCTCGATGGGTTGTTGTATTTTGAAAACGATACATAAAATTACACACATTGAGTTCATAAAATTACAGTAATAAATCTAAATAAGAAGAAAAGAAAAAAAAATACATGCTACATACATAAGTGCAAAAAGAAAAGAAGTGTACCAAAAAACAAAAAAAAACAAAAAACAAAAGAAGAAGAAAAAGAAAAATGGGAGAACTTTGAATGGAAGAAAATTCGGGTTTGATTGATGAAGAGGATTGCAATTTTTTTTAAAGGAATTTGAAGAGTAAAGAGATAAGAAAGAAAATTTAAGAGATAATTTTAGCAATTGAAAATTTTAGAGTGGCCATTACATAAAATCTCTCATATATATGTAAATAAAATAAATAAATAAATAAATATATATATATATATATTAGGCGGGGCCGAACCAAGGAGGGCATGTGCCCCCTGAGCCTACGCTTAGGGCTGCAAATGAACTGAGCTGTTTGCGAGTAGCTTGGGCTCGGGCTTGTTTTTTAAGCAAACAAGCCAAGCTCGAGCTCGATTTTTAAGCTTGTTTAATAAACGAGCCAATCTCAAACAACATTGGATTCGACTCATGAACAAAGCTCGTATAGAGCTCGTAAGCTCGTGAACATGTTAACGAATTAACATAGGCTCGTGTAGCCTCAGTTATATTCATGAACGAATTAAAACGATCTTGAACACGAACTCAAATCAAGTTCAAATAATTTTTTTACTAAATGAGTTGAGCCCGAACTTTTCAAAATAAAGACGAACTGAGCCCAAATTGAGCCATGAACAAACGAGTCCAAGCCCGAGCAGAGTGAAGTTTTGCTCCGCTAGGTTTATTTGCATCCCAACCTATGCCCCTATTTATATACCCTTAACTTCCCATGCAATAAGTCGGCTCACATTAAACCATCTTTGGTTAAAGTTTAATGTGAACATCAAAACAACATACCAAGTGATTAGGATCGTTTAAAAAAATAATTTACACTGAACGTAAAAATGAAATGAAACAAGAGGCAAACTTTTATTTGTTAAACAATCAAAGCAAACTAGAGTGTGTAAAACGATCAAGGGTTTTTCAGAAACAAGAGGTTACATGTATAGATAGTAAAATAAAGAATGGAGATTAGGGTTTCTTATGGAGTCCAGAAGATGAGATGGTACAGAGAGCGTGACAATATGGCAGGAGATGAGAGAGGGGAGTAGTTACTAGCTAGTTGGGGTGTCTTCGTTTTCCGAAATTGTGATCATTATGAACATGTAATTTAACATGTATGATATTTTATATAAGAATTATTTTAAAAGGTAAAGACTAATTTAAACATTTTACAGTTTTTTAACGCGGTTACAATCTAAAAGTTGACAGAGTTGTTTATGTGATTACAATCTACTAGACAAACTTGAGGGATTGTCTAAGTAATTTTATATATATATATATATATATAGTAAATTATAGGTATAATCATCTCCTTCAAAAAAAACTAGTTAGTGGGCCTTATTTCTTCTCTCCTTTCCTTTCCTTTCCTTTCTCTTGTTGGAAACCTAACCTGCAACGTATGTATTATATATTTCGCTGCAAAACCCTCACTACGCCGACAACTTTTTCAATCAAAGAAGGGTGAGGAAAGGCCATGGAGATAGAAAGAAGAGAAGAGTCATCACCCATCTTCAACTCCCTACCCAAAGATCTCATTATGGACATACTCTCGCGACTGCCTGTCAAGTCACTGGTACGTTTTAAGTGTGTGTCAAAGTCTTGGCTCACTTTGTTCACTGATCCATACTTTGTGAAGATGCACCTAAATCAATCCCGCAACCACAAAAAACTTGTTTTTGCATGTTTAGATTTATTTTGGACGAGACTCGTTGTGTTTTCCGGCAACATTACTGATGAACCACCGAGTAGTACGAATATTGACGTTGATTTTCCACTCCAGTTTCAGGTTGAATCAGTCAAGTTCTTGGGTTCTTGTGATGGATTGATATTATGTTCAACTTTTTCATTCCCTGATTATGAACTTCAGCTTCACCTGGTGAATCCTTCCACTAGAGAAGTCAATAGATTACCAGACTCGCCATTCCATGACTCACCATTCCTAGGTGTAACACATCATTCATATGGATTTGGCTACGACGCGTCTGCTGATGACTACAAGGTTGTGCACATTCCATATTCTTATCATAATAATGGAAGTACACATATAACGGTCATATATACACTAAAAACAAATTCTTGGAAAAGGATTCAAGACTTCCCTTACCATGTTAGCTGCTTTGAACGTGTGATATTTCTGAATGGAGCTCTCCATTGGTTAACCGAGGATATGAGTAAGATAGTTTCTCTTAATTTAGCGGAGGAAAAATTTCAAGATTTTCTTTTACCTGATTTTAAAGAAAAATTTAAACCTTACATGCTTACAGTTCTCAGAGGATGTCTTTGTGTCTCTGTCACTAGTTTTTTAGATCATATCAGGTTGTCTAGTGAATTTTGGGTGATGAAGGAATATGGCAAGAGAGAGTCTTGGACTAATCTTGGCTTTACCATTCCAAGATGTCCAGTGAAGCTTTTGGATTTCTCAAACAAGAATAAAATTCTATCTGTGGAAAATAAGTTGTTACTTGTATCTAATCTAGATAAAAATACACATGGGTATCTAAAAATTCCCTATCATACTCAATTGCATAGTCTTCTATTTGGTGACACAGAGACTTTTTTGGATATCTATAAAACCCAATTGCATCTTCTTCAATTTGATGACGCAGACACTTTTTTGGAGACCATTGTTTCACCCAGTTTGGAGGCAAGAACAAGGACAGAAGAAGAGTGAGAACAAGAGATATATGAGACTGGTGAAAGTAAAATCAAGTTTTGGCTATTAATTTATTTTTGAGTTTCATATATATATATACCTTTTTTTGTAGTATATAGAAATATCTGATTCTCACAAAGTGAAACTCTCAAGTTTAACTTGTGATTATGTAGTGGCTCGTATCTAATCTATTTGCTGCTGCTGCTCTTGAAGTAATTACTTGCTTGTAGGGTGGTTGTTATTTATTTATTTATTTTTCAATAAATTATTGCTTGTAGAGGTGGTGAAAATGGGAAACACCCTTTTCATTTGTCAATTAATGAATGTTTTTGTAGATGAATTTCTATTCAATCGGTGAGAATACGTAATGGATGTGAATGACATTTATGTTTGAAAACTCTTGGATGGATCAAATATTTCGAAATTTTTTCCCGATAGTTGATTAAAACAGCCCACAGGGCACCAAATTCACACTAATTTATCAGTAAAAAGTACTGAGCTCCCTCAAGAATGTATATTTGCTTACGGATTTAGAACCTATTTATCTTCTCTGAGGATTATATTTGTGATAGGAGTCTCTGGAGATGCACAAGTCTTAGGGTCAAATTGTTATTGGGTTGAGGTATTAGGTGAAAGATCAGAATATATATAGTAAGATCAGTGGCAACATTATAATGACACATATTTACCGGGGAAAAAAACATTACAATGACACCTAGTGAAATATAGCGCAATTAAGCATTTCCTTCTCTCTTGGATGACAACAATTTGAATTATCGAGAAAAGTAGTGCCTGTAGCCAATAGTCATCAATTGCCCTGTGGCTCTCAAGAAGAAATTTTTATGAAGCTGCAAACAAATAATGTAAAAGCATTATTCCATAACATTGAGGACACATATGGCCTCAGATACCACCAAGGGAACCTTTCAAAAAAATTTGTAACCATATCCTTCATTTCTGCAAATGATAAAAAGATTCTCCTAATCATCTAAATATTGCCACAATTTTGCATATGATGTTGCTTGGTAGGGATGGGATGGTAATGGGACGGATTTGCCTAAACCCACACCCACCTTGTTTAATTAAAAGTGCTCCCATACCCGTTCCGAACCTGTGGCGGGGCGGGCCTTGATTCTCTAGCAAAATTCATGAGCTTTTTTCTCTACTAATCAAAAGTTGATTTGAAAAAAATATTGGCATAAAATCAAATATAGTTATCAAAACCACAAAAAATATATGAGAAATGCTAAACGTCATGAAATTATTTCATGAATTTTATCATAAATGATGTGGCAAGTAACGTGGAGAGTTAGTATTGGTGGGATTCGGTGATAATATCATGAGACTTTGTGTATGGGGGGAATCCCACCAATACTAACTCTCCACGTTACCTGCCACATCATTCGTGATACAAATTCATGAAATAATTTCATGACGTGTAGCATTGCTCAAAATATATATCTAGTACCAAATCACAAAACCCATTTGGAATTAGAGTACGTGAGTAATGTGGTAAAAAAGTTGTAAATAAAAAGAATCTAACACAAATGTAACATCAAATAAAAATTATACATGATGCATTTATCTATTATCAGTTTGGAAATGAAGATCATGTGAAATGGTTTTGTGAAGAAGAGGGTGTGAAGAGTCATGATGGCAGAAGAAATGTAGATCTCAGTGTAATTGGTTAGGTTAGGTTAAGATATTATATGTATGAATATATATATATATATATATATATATATATATATATATATATGCATGGGGAGGGAATATATATAATAGCAATATATAAATGAAGCGGGGCGGATTGTAAGTGTGAATGGTTAAATCATTTGAAATTTTGGATAACTCAACTCATCACTGGTTAAATTCAATGTTTTGCCATGGAAGAATCAAGGTTGTATCATGATGGCAATAGAAAAGGGAACTTTAAAATCTTTTGAGCGTAAAACACAAATGAAGATTTTATAGTGACAAAAATACCAAAGAATTAAAATTCATGCAACTAAAACTGATAGTAAATCCACAGCAACTCTCATAGCTGCTTTGCACACCACCAAAGAGTCTCCTTTAAAGCACACATTTCTCAACCCCAACTCCAATGCTAAAAGGACAAATTTCCTTAAGCAAAATGCCACCGCCATTGTTGCATCATCAGCAGGTTGAGGTTTGAATCTCTTTATCCAGCTCTTTCACCCAATCCATCCCCTCTTGAATCCGATCCATCAATTCTTGATTCTCTTTGTTCAGCTCTTTGAACCGATGCATCCACTTTTGAATCTTTTTGTTCAGTTGTTCCTTCTCCTTTTCTTAGCTTCTGTGTTCATCAGCTCTTCATGAAATTTCTCTATATAGTCTTCATGTGCTTGTGGTGTTCCTGAAATAGTAATCAAACCAAAGGGCTAGGCCATCAGGGTGAATACTTGTGGATCTATAACTTGTCCATTAGCATCTGCTTGTTTCATTTAACATCACATGGCTTTATGTAAGAATTTTCTTTAACAACAATATGGCTCCTGTTTTTGAATCAATCTTTACAAAATTGCACAATAAAAATTGCATTTTACCCAAACAGTTTCCATATATATATACAGATCATGTAATATAGTTGATTTGAGATTTTACAAGATTAGAGACTGGTGTTATTAGTTAGAATAAGTTTCTAAAAAAGGAAAAATCATTCAGACAGGAATAGTGAACCACTGGAAAATTTTAAATAAGTTGCGTAACACTGATTTTACATCGAAATAAAAATAATTATATTTCATTAAGGGGACAAGTTATCATAAGATGTGATATTGAAACAATCTGCATGGTAAATTAAACACCAAGAGTTTTTTTCCCCAGTAATTAAACAAAACACCAAGAGTAATTGTGAAAATAGAATACTTACTGTATCGATGTCATGAATATATAAATTCCATAAACATTAATTCTCCTCTGCAAAAATCTACACATAGAAAAATAACCTTAGAGGAAGATGAACAGAGAACTAAGATAAGTCTGATGATTCTCATAACATTTTAAAGCATGTTGAATGGCTCAAAATAGATGTAAAGGGAGTTCTAAAGCAGTGAAATTCAGTTTAGAAGGCTCCATGAGTTGCCGCAAATTAAGATCAATTTGACCACTTATTACCTTGTGGATCAATCTGTTGATCAGATTGCAAAACACTGTCTTCAAGAGCTCTTTGACTAGGCAAACCTGCACATGACAAAAACACATTTTAGGAAACAGTTTGCATAACATGATATCCCGAAAAACATTCAAATCCTCTGAAGCCAAACCAAATCGAACATACCCATTTATAAGAACGTTACACTTAACAACATCTAAGTTAGATATTTCATCAAACACCTTCTGAGCATCATCCAAAGCTTTACATTCAGCATAATTAACCTGATTAACGCAGTCTGTACATGACCATCCGACAAAGCCAACCCATTTCTAACCACCCAATTGTGTATTTTCCTACCCAGAAAAACACCCGCAATGTTTTAGCGCAAGCAATGAGAACAAATGGGAATGTGTGGTGATTGGGACACACACAGTTGTCGCTCAACATGAGATGGAAATAATGCAAAGCCAAGCAGGGCTGAGAACTGCGAGAATAGGCTCTGATGAGAGTGTTATAAATAAATGAAATGGGGGAGTGGATTTGGGTGAAGATGAGAGAGGTGCAGCTAGGGATGTCAATTTAACCCGCCTCGTCGGGGTTCTGTTATTAGGGACGGGTTTGGGATCATACTAATCGGATTGGGGACGGGTTTTGAGAAAAAAAGTTTAAAACCCGCTAAGCCCGAACCTATCCCAATTAATGATAAATATATAAATAAATATTATTTTATTAACTATGATTTTTATTTTTTTCATTAGTTATGATAATTTTAAATTTTAACAACATTTTTTTTATTATCATTTGTAAGTATTAGTCTATACTTAATTTTTTTTACAAAATTTATCGTAAATTCATTCAAATTTGTATTATATTTCTTAAAATATATATATATATATTGGGGCATTTCGAACCCGTTCCGACTTCGATGCCGGGTGCCCTGAATCGGGTTTGAAAAAAAATATTTTATTCATGCGACGAATTTAAAAAAAAAGTGCCCCGTCCCGAACCCGCCCCGTTGACATCCCAGGTGTTGCGTAGAATGTCGATGTTTTGAAATCGCCTTGCTTTAGTACTTCAGTTGCAGTTACTAATGTGAGGTGTTTGGTGGCTTTTGAAAATTTTGGAGTTTCTTCAATCATAATTGAGCCTATTTTACGCTATGCATGTAGGTTTGTGCCACGTGTCCATGTACAGCAATGTAACCCTTCCTTTCATGCATGGGAATGCATTCACCATGGGCTTTTCTTCAGCCTTTTCATTAATGGCCTCTTTAAACACATTCTTGATTCTTCAATACACCTTACACTTTTCCAACTAGTAACTCAGTGTACGTTTCTTCTTCCCTCCAAATTTGTCCCAATTGATAGGTACGAATGGAATCGAGGGAGTGAAATGTTTATTCAATAATTTTGAACTCTTTCTTTCTTTCTTTCTTTTGTTTGGCAATAAAATAAAATAAAATTGGAATGACTCCCTTGAAATAGTCATTCTCACTTAAATCATTTTAAGTCATTCCACTTCTTAATATATGAAATTGTCATTCCTTTTTCAAGTAAAATTAAAAAAAAAATCACGTTTGGAAAAAGCCTTCATGTTTCAAGTCCAATTAGCTTTGACTTAAGGTTTATTATTCAATTCATAAGATATATAATAGACATGGGCGGAACTAGCAATAGGCTAACCTGGGCTATAGCCCAAGTCCAAAAAAAAAAATTTTTTTTTACTACTACTCTTCCCAATCCACTAGCCCAGCCCACTTTATGTTTGGTCTTCCAATTAGGCCCATTAGTGTGAGAAATTGAGAGAGAGTCTCTAAACAACTACCCTTTTATAGTCCCTTTTACTCCCTTCTCCTTCTTCCACAATCTCTCTCAAAACTTTATTTTCTCTCTCTCTCTTTAAGACTGTATCTATACACAGATATTATAAAAAGAGAATGCGTTTTGATCAATAAGATGCCCAAATCTCACATCCAAATTCTAAGCTATATGTGTGTGTGTGTGTGTTTGCTATTATGTAATATGATTCAGTGTAGTGAAACAGATGGCATTACTTTTGCCTTTTACATTGTGTTTTCCCTATTTTGTTTTGTTTATTTTTTTCCCTAAAATATTATATATTTGAGTTCAATTTTAATTTTTATTAGGACGAATTTTTATGGATGAGATGAAAGGGTTCAAAATTTTTTTGTTTATAATATATTTCTATTGATGAGCATGACATCCTGAATTATATTGTATATACATACATATTAAATATAGTGAAATCTCTAAAATTTCATTGGTTGATAAAGAAATTATAGATTTCTTATACATTTTTTTTTTTTTTTAGCCCTCCCCACCCCCTAATTCTGGCTCCGCCCCTGATAATAGAGCCACTATCTCTCAAACCACCACGGTCGCCACCACTTCCATCACCAAGTGCAATATATGTTACATGATTTCAAGAAATGACCAATGTATTTGAAGTTAAAAATTAACGTAAGACATATAAAGAGTGTCTATTATTCAAAACCAAATGTGTGATACAATATGATAGTAACAGATTGGTTGCTATGCGGCTTGGGAAAGGAGGTTAGTAAAATTATTAATAATAATAATTTAGTTTAGAAAGATAATTGAAAAGAGTGATGTAACTTTAGAAGGTAACTTTCTTTTTTAATAGGTATAAAATATAAAGAGTTTGATAATTTCATTTTGATTAACGGAGTTGTAAATGTTAAGAATTTCAAGATATCATCATCATACAATTTACATTCATTCACATTAAAGAGTTGTAAAGTTGAGAATTTTAAATGTGAAGATGTTTTTTCTTAGGCCGTCAATGATGAACATGTTGGATTATTCAACTTCTTATATTAAAAATTCAAAATAATGTGATATTGTGATTGCTTGAGGAAGAAGGAAGAGAAGAAATTTACAGTGTATGGAAGTCGCTGGTATAAGGACTTCTTCATCTTTTTCCTTTAGATAAGTTTATGAGTGAAGTGTCAAGAACTCCATGGCCCAATGGATAAGGCGCTGGTCTACGGAACCAGAGACTCTGGGTTCGATCCCCAGTGGAGTTGCATTAATTTGATTTTGTCATTTTATTTTATAAAATCTTTATCCGAAAAAAAATATACCATTCTAAGATTATTATAGCTTTTATTTTATTACACTTTTTTTAATCTAGACTGTGGTAATCTTCAATAACCATGCTAATTAAACTTGGTTTACCAAATTTTGAATGGAATGGAGGGAAGAAGAAACTGCGATAGTGGCCAAGGCCATGCATCAGAAGCTGCGATAGTGGCACAAATTTCTGCAATTCGTCCAAGGTGTATTGCATTAGCTTGCTAAGATGGTTCTCAGCAAGATATTTGATGTTTAAAAAGCAATATGGATTCTATCGAGGATCTCTGCATGCTTAGAATCATCGAATAATGGCCATTTCTAATCATCCGAGCATGACATAGGCCATCAAGGAAGGGTAACAACATATCAAGAAGAGTCATTTGGAGAGTCCTCATCACCATCTGTACATTCTGAACAATCCTTGTCAATAGAAAAATACCTTTTCTTTTTTTACTTTTTCTTTTTTTTTTTTTAACATAAAACAACGGTTTGAATGGTTAAATATATCATTTTAAATACTGTATTACTCAACTCAATCTCAAGTTAATTTCAAGGTTTTTTTATGGAAGAATCAAGTTTGTATCATGATGGCCAAATCTGTCACGATAGAAAAGGGAACTTTAAAATGTTTTGTGTGTAAAACACAAAATGAAGATTTTACAGTGACAAAAACACTAAAGAAATAAAATTCATGCTACTAAAACTGACTGCATTGCACTACCACTAAAGAGTCTCCTTCAAAGCCCACACTTTCAAACCCCAACTCCAATGCTAAAAGGACAGATTTTTTTAAACAAAATGCCACCGCCATTGTTGCATCATCAACAGGTTAAGGTTTGAATTAATCTTCGATCTTATCCAGCTCTTTGATCCAATCCATCCTCGCTTTGAGTACTCTCTTTGTAGTGCTCTTTCTTCTGTTCCATCCTCTCTTAAATAAATTTATCCAGCTTTTCGCTCCAATCCACCATTTCTTGAATCTCTTTGTACAGTTCTTTCTTCTAATCCATCCTCTCTTGAGTCTCTTTGTTCAGCTCTTTCTTCCAATCCATCGTCTCTTGAATCTCTTTGTGCAGCTCTTTATTCCAATCCATCCTCTCTTGAATTATTTTGTACAGCTCTATCTTCAGATCCATCAACTCTTGAATCTCTTTGAACAGTTTTTCCTTCTCCTTTTTCTTAGCTTCTAAGTTCACCAGCTCTTCATGAGATTTCTTCCATATCTCTTTATGCTCCTCTTGTGCTTTTGGTTTGTCTGAAAATAATAAGTATAAGGCCATCAGGTTGAATAAGTACTTGTGGATATGTAACTTGCCCATTAGCATATGCTTGTTTCATTTAACATGCATGACATAGCCTTATGTAAGAATTTTCTTTAACTTCAGGGGTCCTGTTATTTTAATCAATCTTTACAAAAAATTACATAATAAAATTGCATTTTATTCAAAAAGTTTCCACCTAGGGTGAGGGTGCAGTACTCATGTTAGACACTCCTCAAACACATGTCGGATACTTCAAAGAAGTGTCCTAACATTTTTCTTTTTAGAACACTTCTCGGTAACTCCTTGGACACTCCTCGAACGTGTGTCGGACGTACACTTTGTAGCAGTAATGTATATTCGAGTATTTCGAAAGGAAATTATATGCAACTAAGTTATGATTAAAAATCTAAGCTAAATATATGTATATGTAGATTACTAAATAAGTCTAGTTCTTTAATCTATTTTAATTTATTTGTCTATTATTGTTTATAAGTTTGTTTGGTTTTTAATTGTTCGGTGATAAATTGAAGTATTTATGTAATGTAGTGTTTTTTTTTTTGAATACTTCGTAATTAATATATATTAATATATCATATTATTATTTTATGATCGTATTCTCTCCGTATATGTATCCTGTTACAGATTATACAACATAGTTGTTTTGAGATTTTACAAGATTAGAGACTAGTGTTATTAGTTAGAATATATTTCTAAATAAGAAAAAAATCATTTAGAAGGGAATATTCAAGCACTTGAAATAAGTTGCGGAACACTGATTTTACAACCAAATAAAAATAGAAAAATTATTTTTTTTACGACCCGTCAAAAAAATAGCACGGCTCATAGGGGACAAGTTATCATAAGACGTGATATTGAAGTAATATGGTAAATTAAAACTCCAAATTAATCAAAGCAACAATTACTCAGAAAACTTATTTCACTCTACCTTCAAATTCCAAGACATTCTCTCCAAAGAAAGTTTCAAGCACAGTTGTCTTCTTGAATAATTTGTTTCTGTTTTCTCACCACGCCACGTCCTTCACTAAATAACCCTTCATCAAGTGAGATGAATCTAACAAATGAGTGAGTTTGAGGTTAAGTAATAATGTTGTTCGAATAGTTTAGAGAGAGAGAGAAAAAGGGAGGGGAGGGAGAGGAGGGAGTAGTGAGTCGCCGTACGAGAAGATGAAGAGTGAAGATAAATTAGGATTGCAGTTGAAGAAAAATTATTAAATAAGAATTCCTAGTTTGTAGTCCTCTAACCCAATTAAAACTCTTTATTACTCTATAATAATAGGAGACAAGAGTTATTTATTTGTTAGAACTCTGCTATTATTATATCCTTGTGATAATTCTCGCCAGTATATTTGGTAAGATATTATGAATTGAAACTTATATGTTACCGTATCTCAAGTAGGTTTGAAAAAATTTACAATACACTCGATGTAAATACATTAAGTAAATCTAAATGTTACATGTTGTCCTCAATAAGAACAACATAATGAACTTATTATAGTCAATGCTCCGCATGATCCTTGCATCAATTTTACCGAGTTGCAAGACTTAGTATAGAAAGGAAGAATCTAGGGAAGTATATTAGCGAATTTAATACAACAATTTATCGATGTAAAAATCGTAAAACGAATGAATTGAAATGGAAGAATTCTAACTTTAATAGGAAATGACAGTTATGATATTAAAAATGTAATTTTGTTAGTAAAAAATAAGTTATTACTTGTATCTAATCTAGAGAAAAATACACATAGCTTCTAGAAATTCCATATGAGACTCAATTGCATAGTCTTCCATTTGTTGATGCAGAGACTTTTTTGGAGAGCATTGTTTCATCCATGATTAATTTGGAGGTAAATAAACAGTGAAAGTAATCGAGTTTTTTCTTAAGTAATTTATTTATTTTTTTGGGTCCCATCACATGCATCTATGGATGCAAAATCTTTGGCAGACTTCTGGTTTTTTCAATAAACATGTTTCTATAGATTTACTTAATGTCGATCCTTAATTAAGGAGCTGCTACGTGAATGTGGTTTTATAGTGTGTGGTACTAATTATATAGAGTAATGATTTTTAAAAGTTAAATACGAAGGAAAAGATGACTTATAATAAAATAAATAAATAAAAAACAACAAATATAATTCATATGAGTGAATCCGTACCTGCGAGTCTACGACATAATACAAGAATGACAAAAAAAGCGAGGAATTTGGGTTGACGTGGATAATTTGTGAAATAATTTTGTGAATATTTACTTAATAATAAAATAAATAAATAAAAAAGTGCACTAGTGTGATGGTGGTAAAGGTGACGATGGAATTACACTAGCCGAAATCTCATTTAAAATTTTCGCCTAGGCCTCAAGTTATATTGAGCCGAATTTGTACGAGTGTCGCATATAGGAGTAGTGGAATTCAGGAGCCCTCTTTCTCCTCTTTCCCAGCTTTTTCTCCATTACAATTTCTGAGTCACTTCTCATTTACATTTTTTTTCCTGCTAACAGTTTCTCAACACTTTCGTGCGAATCTATGTAATTTAAGTCAAAATATAAAGAGCCAAGAAACCTGAGTCACTCCACTTGTCATTCACATTTTTTCCTGGTAACGTTTTCTCAACACTTCTTGTGCAACCGTGTGAGCCAAGAAACTAACTTGTAGCCACTAGTTTTGGGGCCACCAAAAAGGATATTGCCTGCACTTATAAGTTGTATCGTATATAATCTTAATGTCACACACTCTACATATGACAGAATTCTTGACTTTCTGGGTTGAGTACATACAAACAGTAGTGACACATTTCTTATGCCATGGAAGCTTCTCTGCTGTCTCTCAATTGACTTTTTTTATTTTTATTTTTATTTTTATGAATGTCTCTCAATTGACTTGAATTCCTCTGCATATATAAATCCCTGCTCTAAAATCTTCATTAGTTGTTAATATTTCACTTCATCTTTTGAAACATCTATTGCAAATTGAGAATAGGACATGGAGAGCATGAAAATTTTGGGACAAAGTCTTTCAATCCAGTCATGCTTCCCAGAAAGAAACTCCAACCCAAACTCCACGACAAGCCAATATGAATCTGGAACAAAAGATACAACGGGTGAAGAACAGGCAAATATTGATCATTTAGTTACAAGAAATTTTATCGGAGAAATCCGGGTTGATGTGCCTCCGCCGTTGCTCCCACGACAAATTGTTTCAGTTGAGCACGCTGACAGTGCCAATGGTTCAGTTGCAGTGCCCACATTACCCAGTTCATTTCTACGAGTTGGCAAGTCTATTCTTCGCACTGTCTTTTCCTCCGTTTTATGATTTATTTCTTTTCCATTAGCAAGTAATTTAGTCTGTTCACCCTGCAAAACTAAATCATTCATGATCACTTTTTCATTTATGAAAATCAATAATTCAATTCATTTTCAATTAGGCCTTGCTCTAGCTTCTTTAGGGGTTGTTACTTCCTTGGTTGCTCGTGCAATTACGATCAATTGAACTATCTCCATGTCAACAAACAAATAAATAAACAAAAAAGTTTCCCTTAATAGGTCAAAATTTCCTATTATATATGCCAACTGATAATTAAACTTAATCTTATACTGAAATTTCAAAACTTTGAAAAATGGAACACATCAAAATTATAACTCCTACAATGTCCCATACCACAACCACTGCTGAACCATACCATCATTGCCAGTGCAAACACTACATTTTCAACATCACCTGCATTGCTTCCTCAATACACAGATGTAGTTTTTTAGTTATATTAGGTAGAAACTTAGTTGTTATGTTTGTTAATATCACTAGCATAAGTCGTGACTTGATTGTCGTGCTTGTATAATTTCTGGCAGGGGCTAAACCAAGCATAAAGCTTACCATGTATGTGCCACTATACCAAGCTGCACTCACAGGTGATTGGGAAAAGGCTGAAGAATTTCTCAGTTTCATTCCGAATGCATTAACTGCTAGGATCACAAAAGGCCGGGAAACAGCCCTTCACATCGCAGCTGGGGCCAAACAGACCAAGTTTGTGGAGGAGTTGGTCAAATTGATGGATGCTAAAGATTTAGCATTGCAAAACAAGTACAGCAATACAGCACTTTGTTTTGCTGCCGCATCAGGAATTACAAGGATTGCAGAGGTGATGGTGGAAAAGAACGAGAACTTGCCAGCAGTGAGGGGTAGTAAGGGAGTGACAGCACTCCACATGGCTGCTTTGTTAGGCTACAGGGACATGGTGCGGTTTCTCTACTCCGTCACTGATGATAAAGATCTAACAGAGGAAGATTATATCGGTCTACTTATTGCTACCATCAGTTCTGACTTGTATGGTAAGATAACATCCTACTTTTACATGTACGGCTGCACACGGTTCGGTTTGGTCCAGTTCTGGGATGAATCAGAACCAAATCAATTTCAATGGTTCCAAAGATTTTGGAACTGAGCCGAACCGTTGGAAGCAGTAGAACCGAACCATAATGATTGGTTTGGTTCGGTTTGATTTTACGGTTTTGGACTTTCTTAGATATATACCAATAAAATGAAAATCCAAATGTTGAAATATACATATACACGATGATCATATGAATTGTAGTGTATGGTAAGTTACATTCTCTACCAATCAAAATTGAACAAGTGTATTATACAACATATAATGTGTGTGTATATATTTATTACTAACGGTACAGTATGATTCTTTAATTTTTAGAACCAAAACCATACCGTTCCATTATAGATCCAGACCAAACCATATGGTTCGGTTCGGTTTACTGATTCTAATGGTTTTTTGAGCACCCCTGTTTACATGCTTCCTTATCAAAGAAACTACTGTGAAAAAACTGATCAACTCTGTCCTGCTATTCTTAGATGTAGCTTTGGACTTACTCCAGCCCCGACCAGGATTAGCCATTCAGCGGGACGCAAATGGCGAGACAGCCCTTCATGTTTTAGCTCGAAAGCCTTTAGCATTTTCTGGCACAAGTCAGCTAGGAATCTGGCAGAGATGTATATATTCATGTAAGTTTCTCCATTTCCTAGTGAATTCATATTCTTATTACTAATTGTAATCATCAGTGTTTTACACAACTCTAAGATCCACTATGTCACACTTATTGTGAATGTTTTGCCACTGCTGGGCTACCAAGGTTATTAACCATGCTAATCTATTAAGTTTAGCTTGAATTGCAAGATTGATTTCTTAACAAACAAGCATGCAACATTACGCTCACCTACCTTAGGCTCTAAAATAGATTAAGGAGTTGCTATGTTGACTTCCATTAGAAAATATAGCTCAATCAGCATGCCAAGGAGTTTTAACTTTTTGGATCAGAAACTCTATGATCGAAAGCTTTTTTTTTTTTTTTTCTTTGGCCTTTTCTTTAATTTTCTTCTGAAACCAGAAGACACCAGAAAAGAAAAAAAAGTGAGGGAGAAAATAATCGTACAGAAGATGTAAAGATAATGGTGAAATTAAAGTTGAAAATCTTTTGCAATTAGCTGTTGAGAGTGTTCTAGTTAATCATTTATGGGCCACAGAGGTTATACATTAATTAGATTTGTCTTTGCTTGGCTAGGTCCATAAACAGTAGCTAACCTGTGCTTAAGTAAACTGACTTGCACAGGTTTAGCAAAAAAAAGGTACTAGGAACATTAGATGATGAAGTGCCAAGACAACTGCAACTTCATCAAAATGGAAAAATTAATCACAAGCGAAGGAGGCTGAGTGGCAGACTACCTGATATAGAAGACTTCCCTCCTCAGTCCTCAATAACAAAGTTTAAATAAAAGAATGCCCAATTGGAATACATTTAAGAGGAGGGAATATAGAAACACTTGAAACAAGAAAGCTGAGATATCTTGAAAAGTTTCATAATTAAAGCTTTGATTTCTTCTATCATGATAAGTTCCCTTCGACACTTTTCATTATAGCAGTTGCATACTATTACACGTTATTCAAAAAGGATTAATTGACTAAATTTTTTAGTATATGAAACTGAACCAAAGTCTATCGGTACCATTGTTGGATTTGTAAGGTGTCAAGTCTACACGGAATGCAAGACAAACTGACTTTTTACTGTATGAGAAAAGGCACCATATAAAATGTGGGGATAGAAGGGAAGTATCTCCAAGAAGACCAAGTAAGACTTGTGCAAGGAAGACTTCTAGTATGCAAGTTATCTTTTCTATAAGTCTCCTTGCATGAAGAATACTCACCAACACCTTTTGAATGGGACAATGTGGTTGACAGACTCACATGGTCTCCCGCTCTACCATATGGTATGATATTGTCCGCTTTAGGCCTAAGCCCGCACGGTTTTGCTTTTGGATTTTAACCTCAAAAGACCTCATACCATTTGAAGAGAACACGATACATATAAGCACATCCCCTTCTCCACACCCAGGCAATGTGAGATTGACACCTGCCCACAATCCACCCCCCTAGGAGGCTCGATATCGACGTCCGACACACTTCCGGGTGAGTCCAGCTCTGATACCATTAGTAGCAGCCCGCTCCACCACATGGTATGATATTGTCCGCTTTGGGCCTAAGCCTGCACGGTTTTGCTCTTGAATTTTACCCCAAAATGCCTCATACCATTTGGAGAGAACACATTACATAGAAGATCATCCCCTTCTCCACGTCCAGGTGATGAGGGATTAAGTACCCTGTAGTCTGCCAGTGTGATAGCTCGCCCAGTGTCTCTTGCACCCGCACACATCACACCCACCCACAAGGGTCACCACAAAGAGAGTGGGATTTTCTCAACAACTAGGACAATAGGAATATGAATAGTTAAAAGAATGGAGAACTACTACAAATTTGAGTAATATTGGTTGATCCAAATCATTAGTTTGCATTCAGAAAAAATAAATAACTTTATTTTTCTTGAAGGGTTCCACATGCCAATACCTGATGAATCTGGCGACACCTCTAGCTTGTCCAAATACCAGAATCATAAAAACTCTCAAGGTTTGTACTCTCTCCATCTTTATCCGTCTCTTGAGAACTCATACTATTCATTTATGACATGTTGTAAGACTTGCAATCTCGATCAAATCTTTTACAAGACATTATACACATAACCATAAAACTATTTAACAAAGATAATAATTACTGATATGATTTTTTTGGAATAAAAAATTCAAAACCTTTTTCTGAAGAAAATAAATTAGCAAAATATAATTATTAATGTATTGTCCCATTTATTAAATTTAGTTTTCCCAACAAAATATGATTTTTTTTTCCAGAACAAATAATGATATGCTATTTTGGAGTCTGAATCAATTAGGGTTAAATATAAATTCGGAACTTGTGTTAGGAATTGCAGCCTCTCTCTACTTAACTAGAAAATAAAAGAGAGAGGATTTAGATAAGTTTGGCACATAGCAGAAGTTACACGTATGACATGAATTTTATTTCTTATCTACATGTTCACTTGGTCATTGACTGAGTTAGCCTTTCTTCCAATGCTAGGAATGAAGGATGTTCAAGAGGAAAAATTACTAAGCATGCAAGCCCTAAAGTTGCTCAAGTGTCTTTGGGAACAAGTTCTGTTATTGGATGACTCACATATTGGGGATTTACTTAGAAGCCCTTCACGGACATTATTTGTTGCAGTAGAGTTCGGAAACTTTGACTTTATCGTTGAGCTTATTCGCTCCTATCCTGATCTAATTTGGAAAGTAGATGAGGAAAGCCGAAGCATCTTTCATATTGCAGTTATGCATCGCCAAGAAAAGATATTCAAACTTATTTATGGCATAGGAGCACATAAAGATTTAATTACTGCTTACAAAGATACAAACGACAATAACATGCTACACTTGGCTGGAAAGTTGGCTTCTTCAAATCGACTTAATATTGTGTCTGGTGCCGCACTTCAGATGCAACGAGAATTATTATGGTTTAAGGTAATTGTTAGTTTGTGTTTAGTGACATTTTTTTAATCTTTGCTCTCGTTTAAAATGCTTTTTTGTTTTTGTAATGTTTTATTCCTCTCAAAATTCAAAGGAAGTGGAGAAGAATGTCCAACCATTATACAGAGAGATGAGAAACACAAAAGGTCGAACACCCCGAATGTTATTTACTGAGGAGCACAAGAAATTGGTCAAAGAAGGAGAGAAGTGGATGAAGGACACTGCCTCATCGTGCATGCTTGTTGCTACACTTATTACCACAGTAATGTTTGCTGCAATTTTCACTGTACCAGGAGGAAACAGTAATAAAGGAACCCCTATTTGTCTTGAAGCCAAGGCATTCATAATTTTTGCCATATCAGATGCATCTGCACTATTCTCCTCAGTCACTTCTATATTGATGTTTTTATCCATCCTCACTTCACGATATGCTGAGGAAGATTTCCTTCAGTCCTTACCAAAGAGGTTGACTATTGGTCTTACAACCCTCTTCTTCTCTATAGCATCAATGCTTATCGCTTTTAGTGCAACCTTTTTCGTTCTACTTGGCAATCAACTGGCATGGATTGTCATCCCTGTGGCACTAACTGCTTCTATTCCAATAACCTTATTTGCATTTCTGCAGTTCCCACTATTGGCTGACATGATGCATTCTACTTATGGATCAGGAATCTTTGCTCGGCAAAGTAAAGATATGCTTTATTAGTTTGACAATGGATATTACCCTTGTCATCAATACAACTTACTCACTTATCGGGGGAGGGGGGAGGATATCACCCTGAATGTATAAGATTTTTTAGAATGTTATATTCTTTATGTGAAGCACGCTAATAATTTGATATTGAAACATCCAAGGCGTGTAAAAACAAACTTGGTCGTCTCAATATGAAAAATGCTGTTCAAACTCAGGCTGACTCCTCAATCAATTTTTAGCCGTAACAGAACTGTGAAGTAAGAGGTGCTTAGTTACATGATGTCAGCCGTGCTAGAAAGAGGGAGAGAACAACTTTTGCATTACCCTTTAAATATACCACGTTGCATTTCTGAGAGATTGGCACACTTCCATAATATCATTGGTTATCTTATTAACAAAAAATATATATTTGTAGAAAGATAAGGTTTGGTATTCAAACTACACAATTCAACCCTATAAATAAGCAATAGTCTGAGACAAGGGAGTGCAACTTCCGGTTCATTTGGATAAATGAATAGATTTCAAATCAAGGGATTTGAGTTTACACAAATGGTTGGCTATCGAAATTGGATTCTAAAGTTCAGAAGTTAGATTAGGGGTATAAGAGAAATATTTTATGACAATCATTGGCAACTTGAATCCTCTTAAATCCATTCATTTCAAATCCTCTCAAATTCATCAAGATATATTTCTTACACCATAAGACATAAATCCATTAATTGGAATCCTTCAATCCAAATGGAACCTTAAGGTTTCAATAGTTCACCAAAGGAGTAGATTGTCATAGAAAATTCTTCATAGGGCTTTTCTCATAGCCCATAGGTGGTTTCGAGTGAGAAAGCTACCAGGTTTAGAAAACACTGACCTCCCCTGAGATTTGGGCTAATTTCACTCAAATGAAACTTTTAAAATTTCTTGCAATAACCTCCCCTCACGCATATGGACGTTGATTTTTAGAGTGAAATTACCTTTATACCCCAAATATTTCAGCATAAAAAATATCAAAGTATCTCTTATTGTGAAAATACCAAATTGCCACCTTTATAAAATTAACACTTGGGGTTTCTCTCTCTCCACCCACTGTTCCCTCTCCTCTCTCTTCTTCCTCTCTCCGTCCTCTCTCTCCTCTCCACCTCATCCTCTCCACCCACCGTAGCCGGCACAACCACCATCCCTTTCCTCTCTCTTCTTCCTCTTTCCGTTCATTCTCTAATCTCCACCTCATCCTCTCCACCCACCGTCACCCAGAAGATGAAGTCCTCTGTCGTTGATTTACATGATCAGGTGGACAATAATCATGATGAAGATGAAGTCCAGAAGTTGATCAGGTGGGAAATCGACGCTACTCGACCTGATCCTTCTCCTTCCTCTGACACCGATGATGATGATAATGATGATCCCGATAATGATGATGATGATGATAGCATTGATGATGATGGAATGAATAGAGAGAAGAAGGGTCGTCGAAAGTAGTACGTATTGTTTAGTATTATTATTGTTACAAGAATTCACAAATAGGTTTTATTTTCATATTCTGTTTATGGTTACTTTAATATTATTATACGATGAGATTCACAAATAGGTTTGACTTTCATGTATAACTTCTCTCATCGGCTGGTTGGGTTTGTGATTGCTATCCAATTTCTTTTCTTTTTTTCTTTTTTCCTTGGATGGAATGGGGACACTAGTGTTTATGAATCTATCCAATTTCCTTTCTTTTCTTTCTTTTTTTTTTTTTGACTTCAACCTTCATCAATGGCTGACATAACAAATATGGCGTCAACCAACAGAACAAATCTCTCTCTCTCTCTCCATCTTCCAACAATCAAATTTCCCATTAGGCATATACACTTAATTTCTCAATTTTATCTATAAAATTAGGATTTATTCCTAATTTGATTTTGAAATTAGGGAAGAGAAGGGTGGGTGGTTATGCGTAGAGAGAGAGAAGTGGTGGGTGGAGAGAAAAAAAGATGGAGAGGGTTTTTTTGTCCATGAGGTATTTTGTAAATAAATGCCACTATAAAGGTTAGCAAACTCATTTCAGATGAAGGGAGGGCATTTTGGACAGATCACCCAATTTTTTGGACCGAGGGGGGTAATAGTAGCAAGTGAGCAAATGTCAAGGGAGGTCATTGCAAGAAATTTAAAAAGTTTCATCCGAGTGTAATTAAGCCAAACCTCAGGGGGGTCAATGTATTTAACCTTTTAGAAAATAAGGCATTCCAACTTAAAATTCATATATATTGATCTTCTTATTTTTCTAAGAAGTTGATTAGATCTTCTTTGATCCTTTATCTCCCTATAACTTGCATATCCATCACTCAATAATCTTTTCAATCCTCATTGGATTGTATTATCAAACAATTGAAATGATCAATCATTCTACTTCTTGACTTAAAAAATGATCTTCATATCCATCCCCCAATTTATAAGAATTTTTAGAATGTTATAAAGTATATTCTTTATGTGAAGCACGTCATATGATATTGAACATCAAAAAGTGGGTGAAAACAACATTTTTCAAAGATAGCATGTTTAGTTCTAAATGTCTTGGTCATCTCAATATGACATTTTCTGTTCAAACTCAAGCTGATTCTTCAATCAAGTTGTAGCCATAATAGAATTTTGAAGAGGTGTTAAATTAATTACATGATGTCTGCCATGGTAGAAAGAGGAGAACTTTTTTTTCCCTATATCTTGATTCATTTTCTATTGCATTACCTATTAGATATACCACGTTGCATTTCTAAGATATTGGCACAAATTCTAATATCATTGGTTTTTTTTATTAACACAAGACATATTTGTAGAAAGATAAGGTGTGTTATTCAAACTACAAAAGTCAATCCTATAAATAAGCAATAGTCTCAGACAAGTGAGTGCAATTTTAAGGTTCTAGCAATTGACCATAGGAGCAAGATTCTTGTTTTATTGTGGCCCGAATTTTGTCTCGGCCCGAGTCGTGTTGCGACCCAGTTTTGACCCAAAAATGGGCTTTGTGTGGCCTTAAGCCACCTGCCCTCAGAAAAAAATTTATAACCCGTTTTTCGCTTGCTGGTTTTGGACCCAGATTAAGACTCTCTTATAGCCCGATATATAAGGGCATCTAAGGGTTTGGAGTGAGCGAGAGAAAATATTGAAAATGCAAAAAAAGAGTGAGAGAGCGAGAGCTAGGGTTTGGGGTTGGAACTTGTAATCTCCTGATTTTCGCATAGTGAAACCTTCATTGGATCTTCGCCGTGGATGTAGGCACATTGCCGAACCACGTAAAGTCATGTGTTTGTTTCGTTTTGTGTCGTATTTAGTGATTGTGCTTGTTTCGTTTTGTGTCGTATTTAGTGATTGTGCTTGGTTCATGACAGTTTTTCTCAACAATACTCATAGAAAATTCTTCATTTGGGCTTTTCTCATAGGTGGTTCGGGGTGAGAAAGGTATATGGTTTCTTGGAGAAAAAAAGGCATTTTGAAGAAAACTTCATATATATTGATCTTCTTATTTTCTATGAAATAAATTAAATCTTCTTTAATAATTCATCTTCCTATAACTCCTTTATATCTATCACTCAATAATATTCACAACCTTGAAATGGATTGTGTTATGTTGTGGCCCGAATTTTATCACAGCGGGGGTCACGTTGCGACATGATTTTGACCCCTTTTTCACTTGCGGGTTTTGAACCATATTTAGGACTCTCTTGTAACCCAGTATATAAGGGCATCTAAGGTTTGGAGTGGGATTGAGAGAAAATACTGAAAATCGCAGAAAGAGAGTGAGAGAGCGAGACTAGGGTTTGGAGTTGAAACTTGTAATTTTCTAATTTTCGCATAATGAAAACTTTCGCCGAATCTTCGTTGCGGATGTAGGCACATCGTCGAACCATATAAATTCTTGTGTTTTGTGTGTTGTACTTGTTTCGTTTTTAATCGTGTTTCGTGATTGTGCTTGGTTCGTGGTTGATTGTCGTAACAAATTGTATTATCAAACAATTGAAACCGTCAACCAATCCTAGTTCTCGACTTAAGAGAATGATCTTTGCACAATATGAAAAATCCAAAACAAAAGCAAATACGTAGAAACAACTATCTAAAAGATGTTCTGGGCGAATGAGGATGAAAGGATGCCTAATAATAAGATTTATAAAGATTTGACATTGTCTTGAAGATCCTGATTTTAATGTTTTAGTAGAAATATCATTCATAAGTACGAAACAGTTTTGGTATAGTTGTTAAATGACTCAAAATAATATTGGACCCCACTTTAATGCTATGTTTGATAGAAGGGAAGGAAGGGGAGAGAAGGGAAGAGAGGAGGGGTGGAGCATGCTTCCATTGTTTGGCAAAGCAGAGACAGGGGATAAATTAAATGATGAATGAAGGTCCACCATTTTGCTTCCATCCACAATTGGACCGAAGAGGAGAACAAACAAAAAATATTTGTTGGATGAATTAAAAAAATGCTTTTACCCACGTTTATTAACTCCAACTTACCTCTTCCTTTCCTCCTGGCTCATACTAAACAATAGAAGGTGTCACCCTTTTCTTTCCGTCCTTCATTCCCTTCCTTCAATCCATTTTTTCATCCATCAGACAAACAATAAATTTCAGCATTATTTCAGTCTATTTGTTCAAATGAATGATTTGCTACTTTCTAAATCAAAATTTAATTGGTAAAAATACGATGAATTTGCTAACTCTTACGATTCTTCCTTCAAGTGAACTCTATCGCATCTACATAAATTGAGTGTGTGTGTGTGTGTGTGTATATATATATATATACTCAATTACTGAAATTTTATGGAGAAGAAAAAAAGCTAAAACATGGATCAAACAACAGTAAATCATGATACTTATAAAGCAGATTCAATTAAAATTTTCTTTTAAAATAAAGAAAAATTTATAACAGAATATTCAGAATCTGCATATGCGTGTGTTTATATATATATATATATATATATAGAGAGAGAGAGAGAGAGAGAGAGAGAGAAAGAGAGAGAGAGAGAGAGTATAGCTCAGATAGAGCTCCGGCTTTGCCCCAATTCAGATATGATTTTACCCTAATAAAAAACCTAGCCTCTCAAAAGTACATAAAATAAAAAGATGTGAGAGAAAATGAGTAAGCAGAGAAAGCTATAGAGAACAAAGTTGAAGGAAATGGACTGTATTACCGGTCGGACGGCGAAAGGATGGAATTGCCGACGCCACCGGAGCTCCGGTCGAAGTTCTTTACTTTAGCTTATATCATCAATCTCACTATAATGCGAACCTAAAAAGTTAAAACAACCTTCACTCAACTCCACTCTTATAAAAAATAAATCATATCATAGACAATAACTCTTTTTTTTATTAAATTCTAGTGCTTTGGTAATTTATTTTGCATTTTTAGTACATTGCCATTTCAATTACATAACTGGAAAATTTGGAAAAAAAAATTAACTAATATTTACAAATTTCCACAGCACCAATTACACCGGTCACAAAATAAAGGTCGTCCATAGCACATTTTCAGATGAACATTATAGTAAAATATCCCAAATTGAATCATTGATACACTAAAGATTGTATTTGGATGGTTGACTGATCTTAAAAAAATTTCTTGTTTTCTTAGGTAAAAAATTCACACACTCATTTGCACCAATGATGACTTTTAAATTTCATTTTTCACTTTGAGAGATAAAATATATACTCGTAGACTACAATTCTTGTCAAATAATAAAATAGTATGCGTTAACTAAGAATTTATTAATGACTTTTAACTTTTCATTTTAAAGAGAAATTATCAACTTTCAAAAGAAATACTTTCAATCTCATTCTTTTAAAACTCAAAATTAGACAATCAGGTAAGAAGTTACGTGGTGTGGGAGATAATAATTAGGATTAATTTCTCTGACCTCCCTAAGTTTTGCTTAATTATTTTCGGATTAAAGTTTTTTAATTTATGGTGGTCAACTTCTCTTGAATTTTAGTTGACTTTACTCGGAGTACCATGTTGTTAATTGACAGTAAAGACAATTAACATAAAAAAAATCAAAATGTCAAAACCACCCTCGATGGCAGTAGTGTTGGTGTGGTATTGATGATATATATATATATATATATATATATATGCACGAAAGCATTAGAACTTGAGGGTACTTTTGTAATTGTATATTATGTATGATTTTGTTTAATGGATCGTTAGTCTGACAGGGGTGTCAGAGTAATTTTGCAAAAACTAATTAAGTCAAATTTCAAGAAAGGTCAGAGTAATTTACCCTAATAATTAAGATACAATTCTAACATGATGCACTTTCGTTAGTGACCAAAATCAATTAGTCCACAATTTAATCTAAATTGAATTTATTGTCAAACACATAAAACTTCAAGAAGTTGGGATTTTAAGAGTGTAGTGTGGACATAATTTTGCCTCTAAGATGTTGTTTGTGTTGGGCGAGGTTGGATTAGTTTTTACATGAGTCATTTACTTTTTAAAAAAACATTGGCAATAAACTCACATACCCACTCCATCAAAGTTTAGATTTATTTTAAGCCATATTTCAAAAAAAAAATTGGCAATAAACTCACACACCCACTCCAACAAACAGTTTAGATTTATTTTAAGCCATATTTCAAGTAAACAATACATTCACACATTATTCTTTTATAATCTCAACTCATTTTAATTGTCCTTTTTTTTTTTTTTGTCCATTGTTATCTTGCCTCACTTTCTCTAGAATATATATGACCCTGGTTCACATGACCAAACCATTTTAGTATTTCTAATGAAAAAAAAAAACTTACGGCTCTGTTAGTTTTGACGTAAAATATTTTTTAAAAAATTCGGTTTTTAATTACAAATTTTAAAAGAAAAAATATTATACTCGTAAAATATTTTCATACCAAAATATTTGGATTGATGCAATCAATCCGTAAAATATTAAATAGTTAACTTGATTGATGTTATCTCTAATGTTAGATTTTTCAAAAAATATTTTACGTCGAAACAAACAGAGCGTTAATGTAAATTAACATAAATAAAAATGCACTGAAGTATACTTAGGGTCAACTAGATATAATTAGAAGCCTAAGGCGAAAATTTTAAACATGACTTCCAACACATAAATTTATGAGTATTTATTTTTTTCTTTGGGTAAGTTCACCTTTACCATCACACTAGGAAGCATGGATACGAATACAGAAGACAGGTACAACACGATACGGATACGACGATACAACAAATCTCAAAAAAAAAGGATACGGGTATGGATAGATATGGCAATATAAAGATAATAAATTATATTTTTATATATGCAAAAAATTAGTTATTAATATTTCTTTATAAAAGATTATTATTAACAAACAAAATAAGAGTTAAGAGTTATTGTATAATTAGGCCCTGTTTGGATTGGCTTTTGAAAAACGGTTTTTGGCTTTTCAAGCTCAAAAGCCATTTTGGAGATTGTTTGGATTGGTAAGGCAAAAGAGATTCGAAGTTCAAAAAGAGCATTTAAAAGAAGCTGGGGGTACCAGCTTCCTGATTTAGCTTCTGCTTCTCTTTTCTTCTGCGTAAAAGCCGAAACAAAAGCTCTGCCAAACAGGGCCTTAGCATGGATAAATTTTGTACTAAATTATGATATGTATCTCAACGTTTCTGTTTTAAATGAATTTTAAACTTTTCTTAACAATTATAATATGATATTATTGTTGAAAAAACTACATTTTCATATTCAAAACTTGTTAAAAATGTGTTTTGAAGTATCTGAGAAGTATCGGATACGTGTTAGAAATAAAAAATATATATTGTAAAATTATTTATTAATACTTTTAGAAAGTATCGGATAAATATCCAAGAGTATATGAGAAATATCGATGTGGATACAAATACGTTGCTCTTGTATAAGTATGGATACGTGTTAGAAATAAAAAATTATATATATATTTTAAAATTATTTATGAATACTTTTAGAAAGTATCGGATAAGTATCCGGAAGTATTGATATGAATACAGATACGTTACTCTTGTAGAAGTGTATGTACTTCCTAGCCATCGGAGTATCTCCAAGAAGTTTTTCAACTCCAAGTAATTCCAATTACTATCGTATACATGTAACACACCTTTTCCTTCCACGTATATATACACACTAACTCATAATAACCCTCACTCCCCTCTAACCAAACACCACACACTGAAAAAACAATTGTAGAAAAAATATATCAAATATTAAAACAACATATATTATATCACTATCATATATAATAATTAAAGCAAATTCACTTTTAATTTTTTCACTGCTAAAGTTAACTGGAAGAAAATATTTGTAATTTTTTTCCTCGTTTAGGTATTGAAAGGGCGATTTGAATGTTGTAAAAGAAGTGTTCTGAGATTTACATCAATCAAATCTTAGGTTTTTCAAAATTAAACAATAGGATATTAAAGCTATGTTTTGGAGCACGAAATTAGCTTTGGAATTAAAAGAAATTTAGTTCAAATTTCAATTTTAATTCTTAAGTGTCTGTAGACATTAAAAAATTACATGATGGACCCAAAATACAATTTGGGTTTATTTTCAGTTCAGCCCACTTTAAAATGTGGCCAAATGAGTTAGATAATTTGAAGCCCAGACCCACCACAAATAAATGAGTTATGGGTTGGTCTAAATTATCTAAGAAGTCAAAAGCCCACTTGAAAATGGGTCTAATGGATATTTATATATATTGGATAATTATCAAAATTATTATAAAAGATAATTATATGATAATTATTAAAGGAAAAGAAAGTTACAAATCTACCCCTCCGGTGAGCTTATAAATAAAGGTCCAGAGGTGGGAGAGAGGATCAGAAGATTCTCAGAAAAAGCTGAAATTTTGCAGAACTCTTCACTCAAAATCCAAAACTCCAAAGCATCTAAACCCTGAAGGAGAAGAACAACAAGCACATCATCCACATGTTGTTCTTCACCAAAGTTTCAATCCAACTCAAGATCAAGCTTTAGCAGCCCTTGAAGTCAGATCACCAAGGAGATCGAATCAGAGGACATTATCTTCATATTTCTTCTGTAAAGATTTACAGAGGATTGTACCCTTTTTATTGAATCAATAAAAATTGTTTATTTGTCACTAATTTTCGTTCCTAGATTTTCGAACACGAAATTTGTGTGTACAGTGTCAATTTAGTACTCTCAAACACAATGTAAGTGTATTTTTTTTGGCACAAAAGTAAAGTGAATGCCTTCATTTTCTTGTAGCGAGAATGAAGTTCTTAAATCATAGACAAAGGGAATATTGGAAATGGGACATGCGAGGACATGAATGCAGACTCCGATCCATATAAATTACTATAAGATTAAAATACTTTTTATTACGCAAGAAAAAAAGTTCATAAAAATAAACTATGTTTTTTCCTAGCTAAATGCATGCATTTTCCTTCGTAAAACATTTTTTGGAAAATATTTCAATAATTTTTGGTGTTTGGTTGCATTAATCCAATCTAGCTATTCAATATTGTTCTACAGATTGGTTGCATCAACCCAGTTATATGGTATAAAAATATTTTATATAAAAAATATTGTAAAATATTTTTTTAAAAAAAATATGCAATCAAATATTAGAAATTATCAAAAATATTTTTCAGAAAACGTTTTACGTTTAAACAAACTTGTAATTAATGTAATTAATACATGTTGGTGATAGAAAGGTTTTTTTGACACTGAAACTTACCATGAAAAGGCCTTAATAAATGTAGTTATGTATACACCTGTTTTTTTGTCCAACTCGTCCCACGGAGAGTGATCTCTTTGGAACATATTTTATTATTATTGATGATAACGTTCAACAAATTAAAGTATTTTCTCCAATTATAATATTAGCTCATGTGGTAAATCTTGTTGGGAAACATTCAAATATATGTTATCTGTTTTTCAACTAAATTAATGTTTACCAAGACATTTAATTTAGTGGTAACTCTTTTTTATTTAAAGTGAAAGGCGGATGGTTCAAGTCTTTTAAAACTAATATGAAAGTTATTTAATAGAAAAAAATTAAATTAAATCAGCAATTTTGTTGAATCACAATGGTGTTCATGATGGATCAAATACATTGAAGATTTTCCTATAAAACCTTTTTGGGTAGTTCATAAGAAACAGCCCACAAGCCACCTAGGGCACACCAATTTATCAATAAAAGTTTAGAACCTATTCAACTTCTCCAACAATTGTGTTTGTGACAGGAGTCTAGTGGTCAAGTGGATTGTGCCTCTCAAGGGGAAATTTTTATGGAGTTGCAAACCAACAATGTGTTAATACACAAATTGTGACCAAAATTTGTATTACACGCAGTTGGGACTATCGAAGTCTAGATCTTATACCATTCCACAGTCAATTTGGGTGGTCGAGATCAATTTGGGTCTTCAACGAGAAGCGACAACCAATTTGGGTCTTCAACGAGAAGCGATTGAGAATGAAAATCTTAGGTCATTTGTAGAGATTCAAAATTTTATTTTATTTAATTATCCGTTTATTTTCTAAAATATAATTTTAAATGATTATAAATGTGTTTTAAATGTAAAATACATGTTTGGGGACTTGTATGAAGGTCTGGGAAAGTTTTTGGAACGTTTGGTAAAAGTTGATTTTTTCAGGTTCGGTAAGCTCAAGCGCGGGTCCCGTGGGTCCAAAAAATTAAAAGTGTCAAAATGACACCAAATTCGGAGGGTAGCTTAAATAAAATATTTAACGCGCTACAGAGTCAATTTCGAGTTAATCGGAGTTACCAAAATTGAAAACGAAGCCCGAAAAGATTTAGTGAAAAACTAATGGCATTTTTGTAAATATGATAACTAGGTCTATAAATAGCAAAGTAAAGAATTCAGTAATTGAATTCTCATTCTCATTCTCATCAGCCACATAGAGAGAGCAATATGTATCTATATATGACAATATCATCTTCTTCCTTTCTCCATTGATTTTGAGAGGCTTGAGGCGATAATTAAAAGGCGTCGAAGAAGAAGAAGAAGTTGGTCTATGCATTGAGGGCTCGAGTTTGATCTATCCGGAATCGAATTAGGAGAAAGTTGATTTTTTTGGTGAAAATGATGGATAGGTTGAGACTATAGCTATTGAGGTAGAAGATGTGTCTTGTATTTTCATTTCAAGTTAAATTTAATGTTTTAGGCATAAAATTGATGATTTCATGTTATATATGATTATATGAGATTTTTGAATGAAATTATTGAATTAATTGACATATATATGTTTCTTGGATTAGAAATGATTGGTATGTGATATAGAATGCTTGAATTGCTAATGTATGACTTTTTTGAAGAATATTGCATATGTGAGATTTTTGGAGAATTGTCAAAACTCTAATTTTGAGAATTGAATGTAAACATGTGTCATTTTGAATTCTTGCATGACATGCTAAAATGAACATAGGACATGAATTGGGTGCAATGCATCGAAACGTGCAAATGTATATGCGAAACGTGATATATTTTGTGTTTGTGAGGGTGTTATCTCGGATGTGGCTCATGACAAAGTAGATGGGGAATATATCCCCGGAGGTTGAAAGATCTCAAACTTGCGCAAGAGGTTTGGTTACAGGTGGGTTAGAAGCCCTATAATAACTAGAATATGGGGTATTGAGCTTTGGCACGTATCCGAATTTTGTGTGTGAGTGTGATTCCAATTCCGAGAAGCGTTTTGAGTTTGAAGTGTAACAATGTGACTTGTGTGCGTAGACATTAAAAAATTACATGATGGATCCAAAATATAATTTGGGCTTATCTTCAGTTTAGCCCTCTTTGGAATGTGGTTCAATGAGTCAGATAATTCAAAATCCAGATCCACCACAAATAAACGGGTCATGGGTTGATCCAAACTGTCTAAAAACGTCTAAGCCCACTTAAGAATGGGTTAAAAAAATATATATATATATATATACATGTAATTATCATCAAAGATAATTATTATGTATATATTGGATAATTATCACAATTATCATAAAAGATAATTATAGGATAATTATCAGAAGAAAAGAAAGTTACAAATTTACCCCTCTAGTGAGCCTATAAATAAAGGTCCAGAGGTGGGGGAGAAGGGAGAAGACTCTAACAAAATACTGAAGCTCTGTTATACTCTACCTTCAATCAACACTTGAAACTCTGAAGACATACTTTCATCCAACCCTCAAAGCTTTGAAGAAGAACAACAACAAGCACATTCAAAGTCGTATCGTTCTTCCTATACGATTCAACATATTCAAAAAATCATCAATAAGACTATTTCAGATCAAGCTTCAACAACAAACACTTAAAGAGGACTCTCAACAACCCAATTTAAGATCAAGCTCCAGTAGCCCTTGAATTCGGATCACCAACAAGAAGACTCCTAGAGAAAGCTAAAACTCTACAGGATTCTTCACTCTAAATTCAAAGTTCCAAAGCATCTAAACTCCGAAGGAGAAGAACAACAAGCACATCATTCACGTGTCATTCTTCAACAAAGTTTCAATTCAATTTAAGATCAAGCTCCAGTAGCCCTTAAATTCGGATCATCAAGGAGATCAAATCAGAGGAATTTATATTTCTTTTATAGAGATCTACAGGGATTTGTAACCCATATTTCTTGAAATTAATATATTTGATATATTTGTCCACGTGTTTTGATCTTATTTCCAAACTCAAAATTTGTGTGCACAGTGTGGATTTTGTTTTTCAAATTTGGTTATGTCATATGTGATAGATATGATGAATTGTGCAATGAAGCATGTTAGTGAATATTGTGGTTGTCAAATATTTTTGATGTATATGCCATGTGTATGAAGTTTTTAGTCTTTGACTAGAATGCTAGGAAGCATAACACGTAACTAGACTATGCATGTTGAAATGTGTTTATGCAATAATATGAAATGTGAACTTGAACGGATTGCACAACATATTACTTTGAGCCATTGAACTTGCTTATCCCTCTATATTAACATTTTCAGGTCGTGGCAAGGAAGTGGTTGATGGTGGGCAATCGTGAGTTAGGTTGAGCTAGAAAAACTCTTTTTTGGGTGTTTTGTTATTATGCACGTCTGGAATGTGGACATAGTGTATTTTGATATATGTATGGAGACTTAAGTTTTGAAATGTTGCTTATAGGGGTATGTGCCTTAAATTCTGAATTTATACTTATGTTTATGTTTCAAGTATCTTAATGCATGAATGGATTTATGTTTATGATTCAAGGGTCAATAGTATGAATGCATGATGTCTTAGTGCTTCATTTATGGTTGGTATGGAGTTTGGATGATTTTAGGGTGTTAGAATAGAAATTGGACTGAAAATGGACCAAGTATAGAAAAGTGAGAAGTTACATGATTTCTGCAGAGAGGGAATTTCAATCGTGCGAAATCATGATCGAAATCCTTCAATTGTGTGAAATAGAGTGTTCACATGTGCAAAAAATTGTAGGTCTGCAGAGTGTCAAAAATCCCGAGAGTTTAGAATTTTTTATAGTACTTCGCAAGCACTTCGATAGATAGAACCATTTTGATCACGCGAAATTAATGTTTTGATCATGCAAAAATTTTCGATCATGTGAAATAGCACTTTCAAATGTGTGAAAAATGGGTAGTCCACAGTTACATTTGAAAATAAGGATGATGTTGGTTATGTGTGTATAACCATGTGTGGACCCACTCAGATGAGTATTGTATAATTGTGCATATGTAATAATGAATATGTGTTTATTTTTTCACGATGTTGAGGTGAGGTGATGGTGTGTAACATAATCACCATTGGTTCCTAAGTATCAGGAATTGGGGCATGACAAATATATATGGTATCGAAGGATGAAAGAGATGACACATGGAATATAGTGAACGGTTCACCTCCACTTTCTATATCGATCTTGGTATCGAGAATTAGGGTGTGACATCATCATAATTAACTAAGACAATGGTCGAGCTTACAACTAATTTATGGTCATGATTTTTAATTATATTGGTCGAAAACAAGGTGGTCAAGGATAGGAAGAATTTATAGTCATATCCTAAGGAGTCTCAACCAACCATGGCCTAAAGAGTCTCAACTAACCATGGCCTAATAAAGTGGCCTAAGGAGTCTCGACCAACTATGACCTAAGAGACTCACCTAAGAAAGTCTCGACCAATTATGGGCTAAGAGAGCGGCCTAAGGAGTCTCAACCAACCATGACCTAAGAGAGTTGCCTAATAAAGTCTCAACCAACTATAGCCTAAAAGAGTCTTAACCAACTATGATCAAGAATTTGGACCAAGATAGATTTAACATCTTCTTAGGTCATGGGCCATTGACAAGGATTTGGTTCGAGTCGAAGAAGAGACCAACAACAAATTTCAAGGTCATGAGGACTTAGGAGTCAAGTTTGAAAACATAAAGAAAATTTTAAAATGGAAATGAGACTATATTCAAGACCCAAAGGTACGAATGGAAATGTTTCACTTACTTCTGACAAAGAGGGTCAGAATGGTTAGTGATTGGAAAGTTCCCCATCCTATGCATAGGTCAAAGTCAGATGTGGTAGGTGAAGAAAGCCAAAAATGGTTAGGCAACCTGAATTAACAAACTTGAAAAGGCCCACAAATCATAGCTAAAAATGTTAGGTCAGGCATACATTTTTGCCTATCCATAGAGAATTGTGTGAATATGCCAAAATGATCAACTCAGTAAGGTGGTTAGGAAATGTCACTTTCAACCTACACCAATCACTTAGAAGAACAGATTGTGAGAGATAACACTAGATCAAGGCTTCTATAAGGGTGAATATCTTTGACCTCCCCTAATGTTTGCCAAATTATCTCTCGGCTGAAACTTTTTACTAAATAATGGTCAACTCCTTTACAATTTGTCCAAATATATCTGACCACCTCTGATATCAGTCCATACTTTATAAATGTCAAAACTACCCTTGAAATAGTAAAATGACACTTTCAGCCAATTAAATTTAGACAATCCTAACCCCTCTCTCTATCTTTTCATGTGCAAACCCATTTGTCAAAATATCTCACTCCAGATTCAATATTTGGATCAGTGGTTGGGTTTTTCATAGGCTTGTTGTAGATGATTATTAGGTGACAATAGATTTTTCAGGTGTACAACCATTGGTTTATAAAGAAGGAAAAAAGATGAGTTTGTCAAATATTAAAAGATGAGAAAGGTGGAATGGAACCAGATAATTGATTAGAAGAAATATTAAAGTGGAGCAGGTTGTGTGGGTTGCCAAGTGATGAAAAGATTGAGCCGGTGAGTGTGGAACAAGTTGTGTAGGTTGCTAAGTGAGGGAGAGATTGACCTTATGAGTGATGAGTCGAAAGGGTTGAAGAGAGTTGTTAATGGTGGTGACTCTGGCGGTGAACCTCCAGCGAAGACTGAAGATGATCAGCAATGATAACAAAAGTTCTAGTGACAAATGTGTTATTCCAACGATGGTAAGGCTGTAATGGTGGCTGTAGTGACCCTTGTGGGCTGGTGTGATGTGAGCGGGTGCAAGAAAAGACACTAGGCTGAGCTACCACACTGACAGGCTACAGGGTGCTTAATCTCACATCGCCTAGGTGTGGAGAAGGGGATATGCTTATATGTAGTGTGTTCTCTCCAAATGGTATAAGGCATTTTGGGGTAAAACCCAAGAGCAAAATCGTGCGAGCTTAGGCCCAAAGGGATTATATCATACCATGTGTTGGAGCGGGGTATTATAGTTGGTATCAAAACCTGAACTCAGCCGGAAGTGTGCCGATGAGGACATCGGGCCTCATAGGGGGGTGGATTGTAGTGACCCTTGTGGGCGGGTGTGATGTGAGCGGGTGCAAGAAAAGACACCGGGCTAAGCTACGACACTGGCAAGAAACAGAGTGTTCAATCCCACATCGCCTGGGTGTGAAAAAGGGGATGTGCTTATATGTAGTGTGTTATCTCCAAATGGTATGAAGCTTTTTAGGGTAAAACCCAAGAGCAAAATCGTGCTGGTTTAAACCCAAAGCGGACAATATCATACCATGTGGTGGAGCAGGATATTACAGTGACAACAACTTTTGTGAGAGTTCTATTATGTGGGGTGGACCACGATGGTTGCGAGTTTTACAATTGCAACTGTTGACAATTCTGGCAGAGTCGACGATGACCAATCAGTGGTGTCTATCAGGTTATGTTTGAGTTTTGGATGATGGTTATACCTTCAACGATGATGGGTTATCTTCTTCCTTCGTTCATCTTATGCACAGACCCAATTTCATTACCCTGTTTAGCGACCTACAATTTGTCACCACTATTTCATGACCTACAATCTATACATGAATCTATGTATCTATCTATCTCTCGTGACTTATAATCTATACATGTATCTATCTGTCTCTCGTGACCTGTAATCTATACATGAATTTATGTATGTATCTATCTCTCTAGATATATATATCCCCGATTTTAATTAGGGTTTTGAAATTTGGAAGGAGATATGGGAAACTGTGAAGACAACGACACAACTTCGACACTCAAACCCTAGCCTGAGGAACTAAAGCTAGGGTTTACATCCTCTGATTCGCACACTCACAACATCCATTCTACCCTTGATTCTAATAAAGAAAAAACTCTGGTCCAGAAATTTAAGACTGTAGGGTTAGAATCAAACGAGAACAATGTCACCGATGATGATAAAAAAGGTAACTGTAGTCTTAACGATAACAAATTGTATCTTCTTTGACCTTGCGCTGATGATTGCTTACGCCATCTCTGCGAATTTCTAGGGCTCCAAATCCATGTATATATGTATGATATTTGTTCTTGAGAAAAGAGGGTGTGTTGCAGAGAAAGGAAAACGGGGTAGAAATTTAGAGGGTATAAATGTAAATTAATTTTTTTAGATGACATCATCATACACATTAGTTTTTTTCACTTTCAGTAAGGGTAAAATAGTAATTTAACATGTGATTAACTTTTGACAAGGGAGGTTATAGTCATTTTGTAAAAAGTTTCATCCGATAAATAATAAGGCAAACCTCAGAGGAGGTCAGAGATATTCACCTTCTATAAATACTCACTCAAGTCCCTCAAGAAAGAGATCCAGCACCAATATCTAACATACTTTTGTTATTTATCTTCCTTAGTTTATCTTAGCTTATAACTTTTAGATTCACAATTTTATCTTTCCTGTTTATCTAGAACTTTAGTTTCTTAGCTCCTTAGCTTTAGTTCAGTAATTTTAGTTAGTTGTACTCTAGTTTGATTGCATGTAGCTATATATGTTATTTCAACTTTAAAATTTATAACCTCTAATTAGTACTATTCATTACTCGCAATAGAATGGATCGTGTTAGGGGTGCACAAAAATCTATCCAAACCGGGAAACTAAATCGGACCGGACAATTGGATCTTGTTTTTTCGCGGTCCAGTTCGGTCACAGTTCTAATTTTTTGGAACCGTGTAGCAACGGTCTGGTTACGATTTCAAGTCCCTTAAGACTAGACCAAACCGTTTCTATATATATATATATAAATATAAAATAAATTATATCTAATATTATACATATAGTCTTATACTTATAATATTATATCAGTCATCCTTTTCTTAGTTTCCTTTTCAAAAATGCGCCACTAGAGAGCTAGGGTTCCTACTTCGCCATTTCAATCGTGCCTCCTAGAGCCTCTCTCTCCTCCGTTTCTTTGATCTCTCTACCTCTCACCTCTCTCTGTGTATCTCACATCTCTCTCTATATATCTCACGATTCTCACCTCTTGGCTCTCTCTCTCTGTCGATCTCAAGAAGGCACTTCACGGCTCACGCACAACCAACCACAGAGTCGTCATCATCTTTCTCAGTTGAGCTAAGAGCTAAATTAATTTATGGTCAAACCAGTGCAAATATGAACCGATCTATATATTTTGATCTAAAATATTGTGTTGATGAAGAAAACTGTGTTGATCTAAAATATTATAAAATTATAATGTTTTATGTTCATGCTCTCACCGTGTTTCATGTCGTAGTTCTTTTTCCTTTAAATTTTAAGCACACCTTCTTAAGAGTTTCTGTCTCTCTGATCATCCATTCTATATTAGTTGTTCATTGCATATAAAAATATATTTTTCAATTAATAATATTATCATATTTGCATGACAAACTCTAACTAAATAAGATATAGATGGGGTAAGGACATGGTAATACGTATGTATACACAGAATATATGCATTTATATATGTCCAAAAATTAAAAAATAATTGTTTGTTCTAATTGATTTGCGTTTACAATGACCATTTTTTATATATTTTTAATGAATCTATCAAATATACTAAATTTTTAACTTGAAATTAAAATAAATAAATAAATGAAAAAAACGAGGGTTGTGTCCATGGTTATAGACGTATATACATTTGACATGATCAATCGTAGTTTTATCTCATTTATTTTTATATATATTTGTGGTGTATATGGATTTGTGTGTGTAGTCGAACATAGGGGTTGAGACCTAAGTTGAGGTTGTCTAATTTTAAGAAATTAGTGTACTTGGTAAGTTCTCTTCCTCTTCTTCTTTTCTTCTACTGCCACATTTTTAATTGATAAAAAGAGTTTCATAACTTAACATTCAAGCCCAAGAATGAAGAGCAAGAAAAGGAAAAACAAAGGGTCATTGTTTTCAATACGTATATTTATTGTATTTGTAATTCACACGGCAAGACAAGTAGAGTTGACTATTATATGTTTTTAGATGGTTGGCTTACTAAAATTACCTTATCTGTGTCTAGATTTCTTGTAGGATTAAAATTTTCTGAAACACTCAGAATCGGATTAATCTACTAAACATATTTGAAGTTTGCATAGTTTGCCTTGGTGTTTCATAGAATAGGATGTTAAGTTTAAATTTACTAATGACCTTTTGGTGACAAAGACTCTCATCACTATTTTTTGCTGGTGTTTCATAGAATAGGTGCTGGAATCACTCTGGTTGCTACTAACATTAAACATTGTCACTCAACTTTACTAGTAAATATATGGTTTTAGAAACAAACCTTAGCTTTCAAATTTCTCTATTTTCAAAATTATTTTATAGGCTCACTTTACATTTTGGAACCTTTGTCGAAGTCCTTTGTCCAATAACAAAACAGAGCATCAATGTTCTTCAGTCATGTTCAGTTTAATTACTACAACCTTTGTTGTCAAAATAACATTAATGTTTTAGAAAGAAAGCAAAGACAATTTGTATTCCAAAACAGTGTTTATCTATAACAAATTGGGTATCACTTAAGAGGGGATATTACAGAGCTTTGATCACATCAATACTATATTTAGCCCATCTTAAAGGCCAGTCATACGAGCAGTAAATATTTACATTTGTATTAAATTTCTACTCATTCTATAAAAGAACTAGCTTTAGAACAATGTCTCTGACTCTCACTATGAAAGGTAGCATGCACATTTTTCAATCTATGCAAAACATTTATCTCCATTTGTTTTTCTCTTTTTTATATATAAATGGAATGAACAAAGAAAGTAACAACTGACTATTTCTTTTTCCTTTTTCTTTTTTTCTTGATGCTAGATGTCAAGTACCGGAGATGGAGATGCTAGTAATCCTATTTATCTTTCAGAAGAACCCACTGAGGTAAAGGTACATGAAGTTAATAAAAGAAAGTGATCTGATATTTGGGATCATTTTATAGAAATTGAATCAAAAGAAAGAAGATGTGCTAGATGTAAGTATTGTAATGTAACTTATCAATGGAAAGGTGAAAATGAGACTAGTACATTGAGAAAACATATTATTAAGTGTCGAAAGAACCTAAATCAAGATAATAAACAAACATTTTTATCCTTTTAATCTATTGTAGAAGAAGCTCGTGATAGTACTAGCTTGGGTGTTTGGAAATTTAACCATGATCTTTATAGGGAAGCACTTGGAAAAATGATTATCATGGATGAGTTACCATTCAATTTTGTAGAGCATGAAAGTTTTCGTTATTTTCTTAATGTGTTGCAACCTAGGTTCAAAATCATGTCACGTATTGTAATGGCCTGCTCTACCACATGGTATGATATTGTCCGCTTTGGGCCTAAGCCCGCACGGTTTTGCTCTTGGGTTTTATCCCAAAAGGCCTCATACCATTTGGAGAGAACACATTACATATAAGCACATCCCCATCTCCACACCCAGGCGATGTGGGATTGAGCACCTTGTAGCTTGCCAGTGTGGTAGCTCGCCCAGTGTCTCTCGCACCTGCCCACATCACACCCGTCCACAAGGGTCACCACACGTGTTACAATAGTAAGGGATTGCTTAGTGTTATATGCTAGTGCGAAGAACAAGTTGAAAGATTCATTTCTTAAATCAAATCAAAGACTTTCCCTCACTATGGATTGTTGGACCTCACTCCAAAACATTTCTTATATGTGTCTTACTACCCACTTTATTGATAGGGATTGGAAATTGCATAAAAGAATTTTGAATTTTTTTGTGATTTCTAGTCACAAAGATGAGACAATTGGTAAAGCGGTGGAGCGATGCTTGAATGATTGGGGTATAGATAAACTTTGCACACTTACTATTGACAATGGAAGCTCAAATGATCTTGTTATTCAATATTTAAGGACAAAGACTATTAAAAAGAGTGACACTTTTATTTTAGGCGGTGAATTCTTTCACATTAGATGTTGTGCACATATTTTTAATTTAATTGTGAGAGATGGGTTAAGTGAATTGAAAGATTCAATAACTCGAATTCGTGGGGCTATGAGGTATGTTAGGAGTTCTCCACAAAGAGAACAAATTTTTAAGCATTGTGCGGAAATGACAAAGATAACATATAAAAGTTCTTTGTGTTTAGATGTCCAAACTAGGTGGAACTCCACATATCTCATACTAAAAGCCGCATTAAAGTTTGAAAATGCATTTGGAAAAATGGAAGATGAAGACCCACATTTTGTGATAAAACTTAAGTATGAGCCTCCTACCAATAGTGATTAGAATGATGCTTGGGTTTTCACAAATTTTTTAAAAAAATTCTATGATGCCACTACTCGCATGTCCGGTTCTTTATATGTTACTTCTAATGTCTATTTTCATAAAGTGTGTAGCATTGAAAGAAATTTGTCCTTATGGTCAAAGAGTTTGGATACTCATTTAAGTGTCGTGGCTATCAAAATGACGAGCAAATTTGACAAGTATTGGGGTAATATTGAGAAAGTGAATATGATGTTAGTACTTGCCGTTATGTTAAATACTCGCTACAAGTTGAATTATATGAGTTCTTGTTACTCTAAAGTTATCCTCCTACCTTGGTGAGTGATCTCATTAAAAAAGTAAGGGAAACATTGGATCGTATTTATGGTGAGTATCAAAAGTTTGAGTCGGACACTTCATCTTCAACTCAAACTTGTAATGTCATGGAGGTTGATCAACCAAGTAGTGAAGTGTTGATTTAAAAGATATCCAATTGGAGTATTTACAACATTTGGAACAACTAGGAAGTGGGGGTAACAAATCAGAAGTGGAGAGATATTTAGAGGAAGATTGTGCAAAGCATGATAACTTTGACATATTGAGTTGGTGGAAGGTAAATAGTTCAAGGTATGATATTTTTTTCAAAGTTGTACGTAATATTTTAGCTATTCCTGTTTCCACTGTTGCTTCTGAGTCGGCTTTTAGTATGAGAGGTTATGTTTTTGACCCATTCCGTATTTCTCTTACTCCTAAGATTGTGAAGTGCTTGATTTGTGCACAAGATTGGTACTGTGCCTCACCACTCCCGATTCAAGTTGAAGCAAAAGCCAATGAAATTGAAGTAATTGAATCAAATGATTTTCATTTTATCATATAATTTACATGCAAGTATTTGTTAATTGTTAACCATTTTTTTTATAAGTATATTTGTTAATTGTTAACTTGAATAAAATTATTTACTTTTGCAGCCATGGGTTACTTAACTATTGCATAAGGACGTTTGAGATTGAGTTCGGGTAGCAATATATCACCATTAATGGTAAATTATTTTATTGTTGATAGATGTTTAGTAATTTTCTAAATACATATATCTAGAATTTAATAATTAACTAAATGCATTTCATTTTTCAGTGAATTTTTATTTTCTCATTAATGCCAATCAAAGAATTTTCGTAGGCTTGGAGCTTAGGAATTGTTGTCTTTGTTGTTTGAATTCTAGTTATGAATCTGTATTGTATTAAAATTTTAATTACTTTGAATTTGTCTAACTTTTGGAAGTTTAGTTTTTGTTTGGGATTTCAATTTGTATTATGTTTGAAGTTTGTTTGATGCTAGATATTATGTTTCTACTGGTTGGATTATTATGTTATTACTGTTATTTGTATTAGTTTTTAGTAGTTCTTTAAAGAAATTATATTATGATTTAATTAGGTTGACACTTGACGAATAATAGCTTTTAAAAGATTTAAAATTGATGCTTGAAATTGGTTTGCAGTAGGCTTGAAATTGAGGCTTAAAACAGGTTGGCAGTAAGGCTGAGTATAGGCTTGAAAGTTTGATACAGGTTGGTGAACAGTGGAACCGAACCGAACCAAACTGGTTCTTCGTGGTCCGATTCCATTTTTAGTGGAACCGGACCATACAGTTTGGTTCCAAAAAAGACCAAAATCGGACCGAACTGGACCATGTGCACCCCTAGATCGTGTAGTGTAGTAGTAGGGGTATCGTCTACTATGGTCAAAACTTGATTGGACTTAAAATTAATACCTAATTGAATTCAAGAGAAATTGATTTGAGATTTCTTCCTAATTTTCCTAATTAAAAAAAATGAAATTACAGGTAGAAAGTCTAGCACACAAAATGGTATAAAATGGAGACAGAAACTTAGGAAATTTGAATCCACCCGAAGCTCTTATAAATTGCACAATCCACAATTCAATTTGAAAAAAATAAAGTTGTTGATGTATACTAGCAAGTGTGGCTACAAGCACACACCAAAGCTCAAGAATATGTTATAAAGGAGATTAATAATTGTAATTCATTTTAGTTAAGTATGCATTGTCTACCTACCTAATTATACTCTAATTGTAGAATAACACATCTTCACATGAGCATGGATTATCAAATCACTCTCCAATTATATCCAATTAAACCTATTATGTATGCATCACCGCCACAATTACAAAAAATAATGGTGTATATCAATCACAACCAAACAAATCTAAGACAAGAGTAAGCTCAATCAATGATTAATGTATCCATTACAACTCAATTCTTTAGTACAACCAAAGATAAACCCTAGCAAACATGATCTATACATCTACAATCAAAATCCCAAAATGAAAGGTGAATTGATACAATACTTGAGCTTAGGGCTTCATCAAGCCCTAAGTATAAGTTTAGCTAGCCACAATGTCATGCCCCAAAATTCGGACCGCCAGGACTCCTCCGATCCGAGTCCAAATTTCGGGTAGTGAGGTGTCATGAATGTCCGATCGTCATCCCACGACCCAAACAATTATGGCAAATACCATTACTTACTCTCGGCTCCGTCATGAACCACTGAGGTTAATTCGCGAAAGCTTAACCAACTCACCCTAAGTTTCCTATATGGAACACGTGGGTTCTATTCTCATTCATTTTTCTTACAAATACCATTTCTTACTAGTTCACCATGAGTCCCTAAGTAAGACACGTGAACTCTCACTGCTCAACAGTACCTAAATGGCCCCTTTTCAAGTTTCGGTCGATTGATGGATGTCCCACCAGTCGGCTGAAACCTGGGTAATCCATCAGTTAGCTACTCATCAGTTTCGGTGGCTGAAGGACATGTTTCAGTCGGCTGGAGACAATCTTCTAGTCAACCGAAACAGGTCTCTACAGAACCTGCAAATACAAACTCTCGGGATCTCATAATTTCGATCGTCTGAAGGATGTTTTAGTCAGCTGAAACTCTTTAGAACCTTCTTTCACCTGTTTTCAAGTCTCAAATTATCCTCCACAACATTCATAACTAAAAAGGACCTCTTAATTCATCATTTCCCCACCTCAAGCATTTCTACAATTATCATACATGCATAATTGAATATAAAATAGATTAAGATTCATCATCCTCATCATTTAACATACATCATGCTTTAAAACCTTACATATATAGCATAATCATAAAGCATACTCAAATACATGTTCCCGAAGGTATGCATATAGTTCATATGCCAGACATGCATTTCAATGTAAACGATAAATATCCTCCAAATAAAGCTAATTACGCTTCATGCCTACTCATGGTTGGGGAGACTCTATCACTTCTTTACCATTTCTTGAAAAGAGTTAATACTCATGTGATGAGCTCCAACATGCTCAGTAGAAATGACTAAAACACAATTCCAAAAGTCTTATGAATACCACATAACACATATTCACATCATCATGTTAAACACTAATTCATATGCAAACATCCATGCCATGCATCATATGTTGATATGCATAGTGTCATGCTCCTCCCAAGTGTCCTACACACACATGACCTAGAATACGGGCTCCAGTAACGGCCTATCCGATATTCATTTTTTTTCTCCTTTTGAACATCCGAACTCCTTGTTGGCCCACCCGATGATGTTACTATCGGGCTTCTTTGTCAGTTCATTTAGTGTTCCTCTCTTTCTCCACATACACTCTTATACCAATGTATGTGCAATGCATGAACAATTCATAATTCTCATGCTCATGTCCACATTTTCTCATGTCATATCATTTATTTTAATGATAAAAACATACTTTGCATATAATCATGCTATTTAAGGCAACTTATCAAACACATAAGTGTCACATTCACAATTACACATGAAACATATATAATTCTCTCACATTTCACATTCAACATGCTTTATATTCACATGTAGCAATTATAAACACATAATCATATCAATTCACATTGAGAATTCATTCAATTGTATAATTTAACCTGCTTTAGCTTTGAAAAATCTCTAATTATACCCATATAACCAATTAGTTGTCATAGACAACCAATATACTCACATAAATCCTGAATTTCATGATTTAGGCATCCTTACCTTAGTTTAGAAGAGCTTATAAACAAAATTCCCAATTCTCACCGAATTCAACCTTGTCTGATTTTGACTTCGAACTGATCAAACTCGAGCCCTCGTCGCATAGACCAACTTTCCCTTATTTGTTGTTTTCTAATTCAAACTCCAAGTCCTCCAATTTCAAGAGAGAAAGAAGAAGAATAATGTAGAGAGTGAAGACTCTCTTGATTAGGTGCTATGCTGGGAGAGAATAAGAGCTGAATTGTATTTCTCTCCTATTTATAGACCTAGCCTCACCAATTTACCAAAACGTCACTAGTCACTTAACGTAACTTTCTAGATTCCGTTTTTAATTTTGAAAACTCCTACGGACTCGAAATCAATTCCATAATTCATCAAATATTTTATTTAGTTTAATCTCAAAATTTGGTATCATTCCGAAATTTTTTTATTTTTCTGGCTCGCCCGACTCGAAAATCTCAATTTTCACTAAACGCTCCCAAAACATCCCTAAACCTTTATACAAGTCCCCAAATATGTATTTCATGTTTAGAACACATATATAATCATTTAAATGGCTTATATGATAATAAATTAAAATAAAAAGAAAATCGGCCAAAAATGGTCACGGTCTTTACACATGGCGTCACACCCTGATTTCTGACACCAGATTAAGAGCAAGGGAAATGGGGTGGTGATGATTAGATGTGATGTGTGTGGCCCGAACCATCACCCATACCTTTAATCAACTCAAACCTCATATTCGAGAAAGTATAGTCATAATCCTACATAAAATGTGTATTTGTGTGTGTGTGTATATATATATATATATATATATATATATATATATATATATATCAACTCATACAAGTAGGTCCCTCATTATGGTATACGTGTACTTAAACTCCAACCTCAATTTTCATATGCAGTTGCCCAATACGATCAATCGTAATTTGAGCTGCGATCTATCGTAATCCTCATTACGATCCATTGTAATTGAGGTTACGATCTATCTCATGTTATGATCAATCGTTGATGTATCGTAACATGTATCAACATACACTAGTTTTGGAACTCAATTTCTTATTAATTCTACGATCCATAGTAATGGAGGTTGCGATGCATCGTAGATCTACGATTCATCGTAGACTCTTGACAGAGAATTCTGTAGAAAACCTATTTGGTCATAATTGCACATTTGACATCCAATTTCCACCTACCACCAAGTATACATTCATCATGTATCGACACAAGTCTAAAGGTATATGTAATAAAATGGGAACCATAGTCGGGACTTAATTACATCATTTGGATCGGATCAAGTCCAGAATATACATAAAACGTCTAAGTTCCCAAATTGACAATTAAAATAACTAATGTGTCAAAACATTTGTCCAAATCCCATATTCGAATTACAAACTCTCAATAAATGCCCAAACATGGCATGAATAAACATAACATTGATAGTTTCAATAAAAGACCGAATGCTCCGATCCTAGCCTCTCTAGCTCCGTCGACCACCGGTGCCTTATTTGTAAAAATATTTGGGGGAAGGAAGTGGGCGCCAACATGCCTAGTAGAGATACCCAAACTAACTTATGTATTGACGCAACGTGACCTACATGAAATACAATCATGACATTCTTATGTACTACATGACATACCTCTAATGCTCGTAAAATACAATCATGGCGTTCTTATATAATACGTGGCATACTTCAATGCTCATGTTCATGGATCTCAATATAAAACGTGAATGAATCACATGTTCAACAAATTCTTAACTAATGGAAGACCATACAACCATTAATATGAATATCACAATTCAATAACAAGACTTAAACACTAAGTCATATAAATCTCAAAATCAAACAAAGTGAGCGTATTCGTAGAAGCACTGGATAACCGCTAACCGGGCCAATTATCCAAGATATCCAACTTTACGGGCTACTAACCGAGGGTCTAGACGAAACCATCTTGGCCAAGTTTCGGGTTTTGCACCCTAGGGATCTAGGCCTTTCTTGCTTTTTCGACCTCCTCCTAAAATCAACAACCACTCACAGAAGTTTCAAGTATGGCAACACATATAATTTCAAATGTATCACACATTTCTGAGCGCATCATAAGCCACTCGATTCCATGCTAAAACATGTCATTTTCATGAATATAACAATGCAATACCAATTACCTCACAAAGCATTCACAAAAATGTAATTTTATAGAAAAAGAACGATTTTCATACATTTTATCAAACATATGGCGTGCAACATATATAACGTAGTCTCTACAACTATAAATCATTCAAATGAACAACATTTATTTTCAATTTCTAGCATATATGGCATGTATACACAACTCACATATATAGTTCACAATTATACATGTTCTAACATACTTTTCATCAACAATTTCAGCAGGACATATATATACAATGTCAATGCACATTTATATCATCATAAGTATCATGTGAATATTCAATTGATAAATATAAATATAAGAAAAAATGCAAGACTCACAATTACCATTTCTAGCACTTCTAAACATGCTAAACAATCTTAAATCAATATCAATTCCTAAGGAATCGATAATAAAGTGGAGAGAACACACATACCTCAATTTCAATCTTTAATTTCAAGAGCCCCAAATCACCAAATCTTCAATCTCCTTCGCATTTGAATTTTGGATCGTAGAAGCGTATATCGTAGTAAAGAGAACAAATTTCTCTTCTTGCACTAATCCAAATCCTAGTTTTGCCCATTTCTTCAAACTTCACCAAATTGAACTTAAAACCGATCAAATCAAAGAGAATTATAAAGAGAACAAACTTTCCTCTTGGAACAATATTCAATTCTCACCTTAATCCTCTCATAATCTAGAAAGAAGTTGGAGTGAAATTATAGAAAGAGAGAGAGAGAGAGAGGAGAAAATCAAATTTTTGGAAAGAATAAATGTCATAATTCTAATTATATTTACAACCTTTACAACTAAGTCCCTCTCTTTCTCTTAGTTTGCTCATTGTTACTATTAACTCTTTACTAATCACATACTAACATTTTCTTCTCTTAACTTATCTCTTAAACCCTTCAATTGTTCATATATGCCCTTATATAAATTATCAAGTCTTGTAAAAGTCTTCTGAGTCATCCAACTTATCCTGGGTCTCACACTCGAACCCAATAATTTTGAAAAAATCTCATAACTCACTAAACACATATATAAGTCAATTTATCATACTTTATCACAATTAAATATAATTAATTGTAATTTAAAATGAAAATAAATCCAAGGCTTTACACATGAAAATGGAGAGATTCAAACATTTCGCTTGGATCTTCATCTTCATGGCTTTTTCAATGGTGGATCTAGAGAGAGAAAGTGAAAGAGAGAAGTGGTGTCTTGTCAAATGTGCTAACCCCTTCAAATGTATCTAATTCCACTATTTATACTTAGCCACCAAGTTCAGATCAATCGAGTCGAGTGTCTGATTGATTGAGCAGATAACTCATTGACTATTCTGTTTCGCTTCTTCTGCTGTAGCTGCCCTGAATTTCTCTAAAATGCTTGATCCTCTTTAAAGCACTAACTTACCCCTTATTTACCTTAAGTACCTACAAATCAAGATTAAACCAAATTAGAACTAAAAAGATATAAAATGCATTACAAATGTACTATCATATGTATGTTTAAAGGCCTAAATACACAATATTTGGCACTTATCATGGTTTCTTAGCACCTTAATTAGTTCTCTAGATGTAACTTATTTTTCAACATCAACAAAATTCATTTATTCATGAAAGTGTTGAATTTCTTACTCTACACTTCATTTCTAGTCACGTTATCAAGCTCCCATTTTCAAGACTGAAAGTTCTTATCACCAAGGCATTGAGAACCTATTGGGGAGGGTCATTCCTACTCCCTTTTAGTCGCCTGATCCTTAAGAGGATCGACTTACGATTTGAAATAAAAATAGTTTGGTTTACCCACATTTGTGTTTGATGGAACACAAGCATGCCTGCGGACTATACCCAAACCAATGTTATGAGCAAACTAATCTTGGCTTGCCATGATGGACTCAGCATTGCAAGTTTGTTCGGTTATTAATTAATCAGTTAGGTAGGCCGATTGCTTGCGGGCGTGCCAGAGCCGTGGTATCAGATCAATGTAAACAGTTGGTCGAACACAAGTATCTCTTTTAGAGGTTGTGTTGGATTAGGCAATTGACTAGGAAGAGAGAATACGAAACTCCCTATTGAGTTCTTTTCTTGCCTCAACTAAGAGGACTTTTAACCATGCGCAAAGAATTGCGAGACTGAATCATAGCAAGGAGGGAGGTAGAAAGAAGGAGATAGCAAGGAGGGAGGTAGAAATTGAGGGAGAAATATACGGACAGACTGATTAGAGGAGGCCGAGAGAAAGAAAATTGAGGGAGATGTAGATCAAGTGAGGGACAGAACAATATTCTGGAGAATATTGAGAGAGAAATACAGATTGCACGTGATGCAATTGTTTAGTTGTGGTTGTTTGAAACCCCTAATACAGAGCCCCTTTGTATTTATTTATAGTAAAAAGAAATGCATCACTGTTGTAACCCTAAACCTACGTTACAAGATAATTGCAAAATAAAATAATAAAAGGAAACACATTATCCTTAATGCAGCCTTCATTTGTAAGAGTCCATGTTCAGCCAAGTCTTCGGGGTAGCCGAAATTCATAGGAGTCCCTGTTTAATACAAATTAAATAATGCATATACACAAATCACGTTTATACGTATATTTTGTATAACCGACTTTAGTTGTAATTTGATTATAAGCATTCTTATCCATGAGCAATTTGACCAAATCAGCCTATTGTTCACAATCATTGGCTTTCACAGAGTCATATTTTAGACTTAACTCTTCATGGCATGCCTTTTACTTCAGTCTTTCACTTTGCACCAAATTAATTGGAGTCCAAATCATCCTGGACTCCTTGCTTCCAATTTGTAAAAACAGTTACACAAATATAGACACACATATATACTTATTTAAGTAACCGTGTATGTGTGTGTGTGTGTGTGTGTGAGAGAGAGAGAGAGAGAGAGAGAGAGAGAGAGAGAGCTACATTTTAGGATAACTTGCTAAAAGTCCTCAGCCCTTAGAGTTTCCTTATTGATGGACTCCTTCTCAGCCTTACCTATTCACTCAAATGACTCCTAAGGTGACTGCCAAATGACATCATATTTGGGTGTCAACAAAGCCAAACACAATGCAAAAACATTATCACAGTTGAAGATTATGACACTGAAGACATGGCCTTATAATTACAAGTAAATTTAACATTAGAGATACTTATAGTCAAGACTGTTTTAAATCTTTGTGATTTCATATAAAAAGAACACTTGTATGGCAATTGGGAATTTAAATTCAGGGTCCTCCCAAGACAGATCTAGTTGGAGAAGGTCTTGGACTCATAAGATCGGATTGACAACACCATTTAACAGTTAAAACTTTTGAGTTATATGGCAGGCTCGTTACAAATGGTATCTCGTGTCACTCCAAGTGCTCACAACCTGACAATTAATGCAAAAAAAATATTGAATTATGCCCATAAACATCCCACTTGCGCTTCCATTTAGCCGCTTTTGTTTTTGTTTTTTTTGTTTTTGTTTTTGTGAAAAATGATAATGAGATAGAATGGTTAGGCCTAAACTTTAACATCCATTGGCTACATGTGGTGAGTCCCATCACATGCATCCTATGTATATTCTGTCATAAGAGGAGTGCTAGGGGCTGTTGCTTAAGCAACTGTCCTATCACACTCTCACTGATTGTTGAAAAGTGAAAATCAATCATTAATTATTGTTGTTTAATAAATGTCCTATTTTGTCATCAATCAGTATGCCCTTGTGGTTTTAAAATATTTACATTAGTGCCATCAAAGAAAATTATAATGTTCACGAGTGATTCTTCAATTTTAAAATTTTATTCTTTAATTAAATCGAAAACCAAAATTCATAAAGTATTTTATATACCAATTAATTACAAATTTAAAAAAATTATATAGGAAATGATTATAATAAGTATATGGATTAATATAAAATTTTATTCTTTTAATTAAAATTGTAGAATCACTTATGAAGAGACACTAATATAAATATTTTAAAACTACAAGGACATAGACAAAATATGACATTTTATTATACAAAATCAATTAATGATTGATTTTTACTTTTTACCAATAAGTAGAAGAGTGTGAAAAGACAATCACTTAAGCGACTATTCCTAGCACTCCTCTCTGCCAAAATCCTTTTTTTTTGTTTCAGAAATTTAATTATTAAACTGGCTTCAAGTGTGTGGTTCACGCACTTCTTTTGCAATTGAGACAATTACTATTGGGTCAGTTTTTTTTTGTTATATTATCAATGAGTCTTTTTATACATAGGGTGAATTGCATTAAAACCCCTTACTTGTAACCACCTCCGTTTTGATTTTTTTTTGGCAAAAAAATCTCTCCAGTTAACCCGACGGGGTATTAAGACAAAAAAATTACTAAAATATCATCATTTTTATTTGCACATGTGCACTAAAAGTCAAAGGGGTTTAATACAATTCACCCTTATATGTATTACCATTGGATTTTTTTTTTATATATATATATGACCATTGGATTTTTACATATCTATTTTCATTGGATATATATATATATATATATATATATATATATATATATATATAAAATATGTGATCGTTGGGGTCTTTTTTATATTTTGATTGGGTATATATATAAACCCAACAGTAACACACACACATATATATATAAAAGACCCAGTAATAATATAAAAAAAAAGCCAACGGTAGTATTTATATATATATAGAAGACCCAATAATAATAATAAAAAAGACCCAACCATCTTACCGTTGTGTCTTTATATATATATATTACCATTGGGTTTTTTTTATACGTTACTATTTTTGGTCGTGGTCTTCATTACATTGTGCTACCGTTCTCTTTTATAGAGAACTTCAACTAATGGTCAATAAAAATATTTCATGGTTCTAAGTCTTAAAAACCACTATTTTTTTTGTTAGGTAGGCATGGAACTACGCTTTAAAAACCATTGATTTTTTTAGGTAGGTACCAAATACTAATGCACACATTCACAAACTGTCTACCAGGACTCCTCACCTCACTTTCGAGAGAAAAAAAAGTTAAACCCTGACAGTATAAGATTTTTTAGAATGTTATATTCTTTATGTGAAGTACCTAATAATTTGATATTGAAACGGGACTACCCTTCTTTGTTTTTCTTTTTAGAATTTTTCGTATCAACGTACAACTTGCTTCAAGTGCATGTATTCACGTTTCTTTTGCGCATGACACAGTTACTATTATTTTTTTTTACATTTCGACATGCATGACACAATTACCATTGGGCCCTTTTTTTTTTTTTTTTTTCTTTTTAACGTTACCAGTGGGTCTTTTTCTCAATATTACCATTGGGTATATATATATATATATATTACCATAGTCTGACTAATATCTTGGGTCCATTTTTTTTATACTATTACCATTGGGTCTTTTCTTATATACTCCCATACATTACCTCTGGGTTTTTGTTTATATATATTATCTGTTGGGTCTTCTTTTTTTTTATATATATATTACCATTGGTCTTTTACATATAATATTACGATTGGGTCTTTTTTTATATATTACTATTTGGTCGTCGTCCTCATTACATTATGCTACTGTTCTCTTTTACAGAGAAATTCAACTGGATAATAAAATATTTCATAGCACTTTCGTCTAATCGATGTAAATAATATAAATATTACTACAAACTCACACAATAAATGCCTTGGTTTACCCTTAATATTTCGGTCCATTAAAGTAAAAAAACTGAAAGATATAACAAAATATACAATAATCTTAATTCAAAATCCATATTTAGACCCTGCTAATAAAACCCTTCAATCAATTTGAAAAGAAGAGGGTGAGAGAGATGTGAGCGTCAGAAATTTTTTTCCTTTCTTATATCACATGATAGACAATTTAGCGAAAACATGTTTTAAAGAAGCTGACTGGCTTTGCCACGTCAGGTTCGATGTTCATTCGAATTTCTCTATCATTAGTCATATAAAAAAATATAATTGATTTACGAGGATAGAATATGAAAATTGTGGAAAAGATTTGTAAGAGATGTTCAACTTTGATGGGAGAAAGTATTCCACTCTCAACTAATTAAATGACTGAAGGTAGGGACCATCCTCGTACTATACTTGCACAATTCAGCCTAGCTAAGGTGCACCAAACTCAATAAATTGACAATCACAATCAATAAAATGAGTTTATTCAATTTACTTCCATAACTTCAACCATTTCAACCAATCTGATTTTTTAAATACTTAAATATAATAACTATACTAGTCGATGCATTTGATAAAAGTTCTTACATTCTCCAACTCGTCATTTCTAATTTTGCAAGTTTTTTTTTCATTTTGAATCATTTGCCAACCTATTTGTATGGGATAATAGCAAGAATGAAGATGATGATTTTGAATCATTTGACATATTGTTTTAAAGTTACTGTATTTGATTTTTCTCTTAAAAATGCTATCCAAGTATATCCATCAATTTTATCGGAATTAAATCAAGTTTTTTTTTTTTTGGCAAGAATTAAATCAAGTGACTTAAGAAGTATTTATAGTTAGGACTCTTTTTTTGTGTGATACTTTTATGGCAAGCCTCTAACTAGATATATATGTTCAAAAAAAATTATTATGTCTTTATAATTCACATCACCAAGTCTTTATGTTATAGTTCTATGGTATCAATTTGAGCGTTAATAAACACTAATGTAGATTCTAATTGAATGACAACAATTTTCTATGGTTCTTGTACCTTTTAAGCTACAGTTCTCATCTTTATTCATTACTACACATTCATCTTTTATAAAATAAACATTTTAGCGCTTATCACATAATTAGTCAATACTCGTCAACTTTTAAACCAACTAAATAATAACCATGTACAAAATAAACACTTCTCTAAAACTCGAGGGAAATGATTTATTAATTGTTATGGCGTAGACCTTTCACTATATATATATATATATATATATATATATTTGCAATACAATAGAAGACGTTTAACTATCAAAGTACCAATAATAAGTATTTTTGGCCTCAAAGTGTTGTTTGGATGATTCTTCCTTTTTATTCTTATTTTAGGCCTAGATTATGTTACTTGCCCACACGGTATAAATATTGTTCGTTTTACTTACTCTTCTCTTGGTGTTCATGATTTTCTTCAAAATGTGTATACACAATTAGAAGGTGCCGACACATGTAAGTCTCAATAACTTCTCTCCAATAATGTGAGCAAACATCTTTTGTTTTGCCTCTATATTTTTGAGTTTTTAATTTTGAGAATTTTTATTTGTAAATAGAGTATTCTTCATGTCCACCGGATTTTCTCCGAAATTGGTTTCTCACTGCTCCACTTATGGCTGAAGAAATTATACAATACTCTAGGAGTATTGAAGATATGGCATTTTCGGCAAGTGCAAACCTTCCATAGTTTTTGAAAACTACCAATTTCTCTATAATCAAAGAGAAATAGAGAGCTTACACTTTTCAAAAATACTACAACATCCGTATTCCTGGAATATTGTATATTTTGTCACGAGACTAATCATCATTTGGGTTACTAACTTACAAGCGCAAAATCGTCTTTGATTACGTCAGTAGCAGTAAGGTCAGCAATTTTATTTATTAAAAACTGCAGCAATGTCATACTTTGACAATGGACATTAGCAGTTTTTAAAGCTAAATTTCAGGATATGAGAATAATTTACCTCAATTGTATATACACTAAAGTCGCACATGTAATATTAATAAGCCATGGAAGCTTCTTCATTGTGCTGTCCCTAGCTCAACTGTTGACTTCATTTGCATATATAAATAAATCCCAGTCCTGCTCCAACTCTAAGATGTTTGTTGTTTGTCACCACCATTTCAGTTTTATCTTTTGAAATATCCTCCATTGCAGATTGAGAGTAAGATCGACATGAGCGCGAAGAAGTTGGAACGAAGTCTTTCAGCCAGGTCCTATTCAAATCCCAGGCGAAGCCAATATGGATCTGGAACAAAAGATAGAGCAGGCACCAAGTTGGAACGATTTTTTTCAGCCCGGTTATTCTTCCCGGGAGATTCATTTCCTGACACGATGAGCGAACCTGGAATAACAACAGATAGAGAAAATGTTTTTCAAGAACAGGCTGCTAATAATATTCATCATTATTTATCAGCCACAAACAACATTTATATTGGAGAAATCCGGCTTGATGTGCCTCCTCCTCCTCCTCCTCCACCACCACCACCACCACCACAATTTCGTTCAGTTCAGCTCAGTGACAATGCCAATGTTTCAGTGACAATGCCAACATTACTCAGTTCAATTCAACAAGTAGGCAAGTCAATTCTTCCCACTATCTTTTTCTCGGTTTTATGAGTTTCTTTTCTTTTCTTCCCATTAGTTTGAAATTTAAGCTAGGAGCATATGATACATTCTCCGGAGTAGGGCCACACTCCCACTCTCATCATAAAAAATGTATCATTTTTCATTTGCTTTTAATTTGTGGATTTCTCAACATACATATTGAGTTTTCAGCATGACGGTGAAGAAATGATAGTTAGTGCTGAACCATACCATCATTGCCAGTGCAAACACTAAATTTTCAACATCACCTGCATTGCTTTCTCAATACACAGATGCAGTTTCTTAGTAAGTTAATATCAATAGCATAAGTCATGACTTGATTGTCTTGCTTGCATAATTTCTAGCAGGGGCTGAACCTAACACAAATCTTACCAAGTATGTGCCATTATACCAAGCTGCACTCGCAGGTAATTGGGACAAGGCTAAAAAACTCATCCATTCACATCCAGAAGCATTAACTGCTAGAATCACAAAAGGGCGTGAAACAGCCCTTCACATTGCAGCTGGCGCCAAACAGACCAAGTTTGTGGCGGAGTTGGTCAAAATGATGGATACAAAAGATCTAGCGTTGAAAAACAAGTCCAAAAAGACAGCACTTTGTTTTGCTGCTGCATCAGGAATTACAGAGATTGCAAAGACGATGGTGAAAAAGAACAATAACTTGCACACAGTGACAGCACTCCACACGGCTGCTTTGTTAGGTTACAGGGACATGGTGCGGTTTCTCTACTCGGTCACTGATGGTAAAGATCTAAAAAAGGTAGACTATATCAGACTAATTTTTGCTAGTATCAACTCTGAAATGTATGGTAAGGTTACATCCTACTTTACATGCTTTCATATTGAAGAAACTACTGTGAACAAGCTAATCAACTCTGTCCCGCTATTCTTAGATGTAGCTCTGGACATACTCCTGCCCCGACCAGAATTAGCGATTGAGGAGGATTTAAATGGCGAGACAGCCCTTCACGTTTTAGCTAGAAAGCCTTCTGCATTTTCTGGCAGAAGTCAGCTAGGAATCTGGCAGAGAAGTATATATTCATGTTAGTTTCTTTATTTCCTTGTGAATTCATATTCTTTTTTCTTTATTTCCTTGTGAATTCATATGCTTACTACATTTATAATCATCATAACATTTTACACAACTCTAAGATTCACTATCTCACAGTTATTGTGAATGTTCTGCCACTGCTGGGTTAACATCATGTTACCGTTCTAAATCTATTTAAGTTTAGCTTGATTTCTTAACAAACAAGCACATGACATTAGGCTCACCCACCTTAGGCTCTAAAATAGTTTGGCAAACTTGCTATGTTGATTCAGTGAGAAATATAACTCAATCAGTATGCCAATCTCTATGATCGAAATCTTTTCTATTTTTATTTTTATTTTTTTTAAAATTGTTTTGACTTTTTTTATTTTCTTTTCTTTTGGAAACCAGAAGATATCAGAAAAAAGAAAATGACTGGAGAAAATAGTGACAGAGAAGATGTCAATATACTGGAGAAATTAGATTTGTGTTTGCTTGGTTAGGTTCTTAAGCACTAGCTAGCCCGTGCTTAAGTAAACAGACTTGCAGAGGGTTAGCAAAGAATAGTAGTAGGAACATTAGATGATGACTGATGACTGATGAGGTGCCAGGAACAGAAAACTGCCGCTTTATAATCAATATGGAAAAATTAATCACAAGGGAAGGAAGCTGAGTGGCAGACTAACTGACATAGAAGATTTCGTCCTCAAAAACAAAGTTTAAATAAAAGAATGCCCAAGTTGAATAATTATAAGAAGAGGGAATATATATAGAAACATTTGAGACAAGGAAGGCAAGTATCTTGAAAATTGTTCATAAATAAAACTTTGATTTCTTCTATCATGGTAAGGCTCCCTAGGGGACACTTTTTGTTACGCCAGTTGCATACTATTACGTGTTATTTATCAAAGATTACATAGAAAATGTAGGAAAAATTATTTGTCACATTCGGTTTCTGACACCATTGGTAAGAAGTTAGTTCAAAAGAGTAGGCATTACTGAACAACCAGGATAATAGGAATATGAATAGGTAAAAGAATGGCGAACTTCTATAAATTTGAGTAAAATTAGTTTGTATCCAGAAAATATAACAACTTTTTATTTGTCTTGAAGGGATCCAAATGCTAACATCTGATGCATACCAGAGTCACAAAAACTCCCCAGGTCTGTACTCTCTATCTGTATCTGTCTCTTGAGAACTCATACGATTCACTTATGGCATGTTGTTAGACTTCGTAATCTTGATCAAAACTTTTTACAAGCATAAGCATAAATCTATTTAACAAAGATAAAAATTTCAAATATGATTTTTTTGGAATAAAATTTTCAATACTATTTTTCCCCCAAAAAAAATAAAAATAAACTCCCATATTTAGTGAAATATAATTGTTAATGTATTGTCCTACTTATTAAATTTAGTTTTCCCAACAAAATATGAATTTTTTTCTTTTCCAAAAGCAATAATCGTATGCTATTTTGGAGTCTGAATCCATTAGGTTTAAATATAAATTCAAAAGTTGTGCTAGGAATTGCAGTCTTGCTCTACTTGACTACTTTGGCACCTAACCACCTACCAAAGAAAGAAAAAGAAAAAATATTGGACTAGTTTGAAACAGTGCAGAAGTTATAGGTATGAAAATTTTTATTTCTTATCTACATCTTCACTTGTTCATTGACTGACTTGGCTTTTCTTCTGACGCTAGCCCTAAGGTTGCTCAAGTGTTTTTGGGAACAAGTTCTGTTATTGGATGACTCATGTAAGCGGGACTTACTTAGAAGCCTTTCAAAACCATTATTTGTTGCTGCAGAGTTCGGAAACTTTGAGTTTATCGCTGAGCTTATTCGCTCCTATCCTGATCTAATTTGGAATGTAGATGAGGAATACCAAAGCATCTTTCATATTGCAGTTATACATCGCCAAGAAAAGATATTCAAACTTATTTATGGCATGGGAGCATATAAAGATCTAATTACTTATTATAAAGATACAAACAATAATAACATTCTACACTTGGCTGGAGAGTTGGCTCCTTCAGATCGACTTAATATTGTCTCCGGTGCTGCACTTCAGATGCAACGAGAATTATTGTGGTTTAAGGTAATTGTTAGTTTGTGTTTTATAACATTTTTTTAATCTTTATACTCATTAAAAATGCATTTTTGTTTTTGTAATGTTTTATTCTTCTCAAAATTCAAAGGAAGTGGAGAAGAATGTCCAACCACTATTCAGAGAGATGATAAACAAAGATGGTCTAACACCCCGAATGTTATTTACTGAGGAGCATAAGCAATTGGTCAAAGAAGGAGAGAAGTGGATGAAGGACACTGCCTCGTCATGCATGCTTGTTGCTACGCTTATTACCACAGTGATGTTTGCTGCAATTTTCACTGTACCGGGAGGGAACAGTAACGAAGGCACCCCCATTTTTCTTAAAGCCAAGTCATTCATAATTTTTGTCATATCAGATGCATCTGCCCTTTTCTCCTCAGTCACTTCTATATTGATGTTTTTATCCATCCTTACGTCACGATATGCCGAAAAAGATTTCCTTAACTCCTTACCAAATAGGTTGATTATTGGTCTTACAACCCTCTTCTTTTCTATAGCATCAATGCTTATCGCTTTTGGTGCAACCTTTTTCGTTCTACTTGGCAATCAACTGGCATGGATTGTCATCCCTGTGGCACTAACTACTGCTATTCCAGTAACATTATTTGCATTTTTGCAATTCCCACTATTGGCTGACATGATGCATTCTACTTATGGACCAGGAATCTTTGCTCAGAAACATAAAGATATGCTTTTTTAGTTTGACAAGGGTTATCACCCTGAATGTATAAGATTTTTGAGAATGTTATATTCTTTACGGGAAGCACGCTAATAATTTGTTATTGAAACATTCTAGTTGTGTGAAAACAATATTTTTCAAATATATCATGTTTACTTCTATATAACATGGTCATCTCAATATGACCTAAGTTGTTCAAACTAAGGATGACTCCTCAATCAAGAGCGTAACGGAACATTGAAGAGGTGCTAAATTAGTTACATGATGCCTGCCATGCTAGAAAGAGGGGGGAAACTTTATCTTGATTCACTTTTGCATCACCCTTTAGATATATTGTTAGTTTATTAAAAAATAAAACTTTTTAAAACTTTTATTTGTCAGAAGAGATGTGAATAAATATGAAAGGGTGTCTGATAGCCAGCGGCTAAAAACTCTTCTGAATAGGTGCCCTTTTAATTACAACCGTGTCCTTTGGCTAGAGGTGTGAAGTAGTCTATAAATATCTGGTTTCTCCAACAGAATTATATACGATTAACTTCTATTCTTCCTTCCTGTTATTTCCTACAACTATTGCTTATTTTCATAGTCCGTCAGAACCTGCTAGTAGGAGGCTATAAAGGCTTTAGGATAGCACAAGACTGTGTGCCTCTCCATTATACAAGCCAGAGTTTCTTTACTCCCTTTAAATTCAGTATCAGTTTATCATATTGATTTTATATACACTGGCCTATTATTATCATAGTGATTTTCTTATATTATATTATATTATATACAGTTGTTATTGAAAACAAAATCTATGAATAAATAAAATCCTTGTTTGTTATTATTTTATTTTAATTGTGATTGCATTTCTAAGAGAGTGGCACATTTCCATAATATTTTTGGTTATTTAATTAACAAAAGATAATTTGTAGATTCAGACTACACAATTCAACCCTATGGCTAAGCAATACTCGGAGACAAGTGAAGCAGAACTTTAGCAATCATTTGGATAAGTGAATGGATTTCAAATCAAGGGATTTGAGTTTACGCAAAAAGTTCGCTATTGAAAGTTGGATTATGAAGTTCAAGGTGATGTTAGATTAGGGGTATAAGAGAAATATTTTATGACAATCATTGGCAACTTGAATCCTTGCCCGCGTGATTCAAATTACTCCTTATACATTATTTGAAATACATATACATTGTTATTTGAAATACACATACATAGCTCTTACCCTGAGGGGTTGGCCCAAGTGGATAAAGAACTTGGCCCTAATGGCCTAAGGATCAAATCCTCATGGGTGCAAACAATTCTTTAGGGGTGGGTGTGTGTACCAACTAAGAAAAAATATATATAACCATTAATCATCCTACTTCTTGACTTCATTTGAAGAATGATCTTCATATCCATCCCTGAAGTCATAAGAATTTTTAGAATGTTATGAAATATATACTTTACGTGAAGCATGCTAAAAATTTGGTATTAAAACATCAAAAAGTGTTTAAAATCTAAAATTTTCAAAGATATCATGTTTAGTTCTATATATCTTGGTCATCTCAATATATTATACGTTGTCCAAACTCAAGATGATTTGTCAATCAAGTTGTAGCCATAATAGAATTCTGAAGACGGGTTAAATTAGTTAAATGATGTCTGCCATGCTAGAAAGAGGAGGAGAACTTTTCTTTTCCCTATATCTTGATTCATTTTCTCTTGCAGTTTCTTTTAGAAATACCACGTTGCATTTCTAAGATATGGGTACAAATTCTTTAATATCATTGGTTATTTTTATGAACACAACATATTTGTAGAAAGATTCGCTGTGGTATCAAACCACACAAGTCAACTCTGTAAATTAGCAGTAGTCTCAAACAAGTGAATGCAATTTTAAGGTTCTAGCAGTTCACCAAAGGAGCAAGATTGTCATAGAAAATTCTTCATTTGGGCTTTCCTCAGAGGTGGTTCAGAGTGAGAAAGTTACTGGGTTTCTTGGAGAGAAAAAAAGGCATTCTGATAAAACTACATATATATTGATCTACTTAATTTTTAAGAAATAAATTAAATCTTCTTGAATCATTCGTCTTCCTGGAAGTCCTCCATATCCATCACTCGATAGTATTTACAATCTTGGCATGGAATGAATTATCAAAAATTGAAACCACCAATCAATCATAAATTTTTTTTTTTATAAGTATCAATCAATCCTATTTCTTGACTTGGGAGAACGATCTTTGCACAATATAAACAGTTTAAAACAAAAGCAAAAAGGCAGAAACAACTATCTAAAAGATGTCCTCGGCGAATAAGGATGAAAGGAGGCCTAATAATCAGATCTCTAAAGATTAGACAGTGGATGTTTGGAAGGAGGGAAGAAAAGGGGAGGAAGGGAAGAGAGGACAGATGGAGCAAGTTTCCATTATTTGGTAGAGCAGAGAGGGGAACAGAATAACTTGAATGATGAATGCGTCATCCCTCCAAGTCCACCATTTTGCTTCCATCTAAAATTGAACAAAATAATATTTGTTGGATCAATTATAAAAGATGTTTTTACCCACTTTTATTAACTCCAACTTATACTGTGAGTCTGTGAGAGGTATACTAGTAAAATAAGATCCAAAACCTCCTCTTCCTTTCCTCCTAGCTCCTACTAAACATAGAAGGTTTCATCCTTTCCTTTCCTTCCCCCAACCAACTTCCCTCCCCTAGAACATAACTTCCATCCTTCCTTCCTTTCATCCTAGCTCCTAATAAACAATAGAAGGTGTCACCCTTTTCTTCCCTTCCACCCAACCAACTTCCCTTCCCTAGAACATAACTTCCATCCATCCACTTTTCCATCTTCCTATCAAACAAACAATAAATTTTAGCATTATTTCGGCCTATTAGGTTCAGGTGACTGATTTGCTACGGTCTAAATCAAGATTTAATTGGTAAAAATACAAATAACAGTAAATCATGTTACTTATAAAGCAGAACCAAATAAAATTTTCTTTCAAGGTAAAGAAAATTCTATTACAGAGTATTCAGACTCTGCATGTGCGTGCGGGTGTATGTGTGTGTAAAGAGAGAGTATAGCGCAAATAAAAAGAAGAGAGAGAAAATAAGTGAGCAGAGAGAGCTATAAAGAGAAAATTTGAAAGATAGGGAGTGTATTACCGGTCGGACGGCGAAGGTCGGGATTTTCTGACGCGACCGGAGCTCCGGTCCAAGTCCTTTAATGCGAACCTAAAAACAGCTCAACTCAACTCCATTCTTAAAAAAAACCTCCATTCTTATACAAAAGAATAATTTACTGTTTCTGTTAGTTTTTAGTTTTTTTTTTTAAATTTAGATTTTTATTACATTGCCATTTCAACAAGAGCAATAATTAAAAGTCCCGAATAAATATTCCAAATATATCTCGAATTTATGTTTTACATTTTTTTAGAAGATAAAATTAAATGATAAATTAGTATCGGTGGAATTCTCCCATACACGGAGTTCCGGTAGTATATGCTGATATTTACTTTTAGATAAGCATCTTATCACTTGTCGCATAGATTCGAGATATTTATTCGAGACATGTAGTATTTTTCTTTCAATAAACTTGTGAAATTGAAAAAAAAATAATAATTAAAATTTACAAATTTTCACGACATAATTTACACTCGTGATAGAACTTGGTTCCGCATACAACATTCTAAGCTGAATATTGTAGAAAATAGCCCAAATTAGCACAACATAAATTATACTTCATTAACTATTTATTTATTTTTTATGGTAAAAAACTCACTAGTGAGTTTGGCCTTTGGTCTTATGTCGTCATATTAAATTAATAAAATTATCGTAACTAAGAATTTTATTAATAACTTTCTTAGTTCTTATTTTAAAGAGAAATTGTCATCTTTCAATCTCATTATTTGAAAACTCAAAACTTGAAACGGAATGCATTTTTGTTGGAATGCCCAAAATCAACAAGTTCACAGTTTCATTTAGAGAAGGTTTATTATACAACAATTGAAACTTCAATAATTTGGAATTTTAAGTGTAGTGTGGACACAACCTTAGATAAGGATGTTGCCTATGTTGGGCGGGTTGGATCAGTTTTAAAAATAACAAAATACTCTATTCCATTTAAAACAGTTTTGGGGTCCATTTAATAGTTTTGAACGAGGAAGAGTTTTAGGAGTGAAAACTTGCACGGTTGCGTTGCGTGACAACCCTCTGCCATTTCACTCCATTTATATTGAGAATTTATCATTTTCTCCTTATATCTTGTATTATATACAAAACTATCCTTGTTATTAGAAATTTGTTAATATTTATTTGATTAATTTAGTACAACAGTCTAAATTTTGGAAGAATATTTATTTTGGTTTATATTTTTAAATATAAGTTTTTAAAATTTGAGTCAGGTGCGAAGGATTGTTTCCTAAATGGTTTTGGATGGGAGAGCAAGTGGCAAAGCCTCCAACCTGTCCATTGCCATCCCTACCCAGTTTGATTGGGTTAACTTGACAAACAGATTTAGAATTGTTCTAAATCATATTTCAGGTAAACTATACATTCACACATTATTCTTTTTTCATTTCAACTCATTTTAATTGATATTACTTTTACCCCACTCTTTCACACTAGAATATATATCGACCCTGGTGCACATGACCAAACCATTTAGGTAATTCTAATATAAAAACAAACTCACAAATAATTCTTACTTTGGTTAAGTTCACCTTTACCTTCACACCATCACAAGTAGTTATTTTAACTCCAAATAATTCTTACTCCAATTACTTACACATTATATAATTTATATGTACACACTGACTGACTCATAACAACCCACACCCCCTCTACCCAAGAGAACCAAACACCACACTCATTGAAAAAATAATTGTAAAAATTATATACAATAGTCACAAGGACACCTATCCTTATATCATTATCATGTATGATATTAAAGCAACTTCAAGGTTAAATTTTTCACTGCTAAAGTTAAATCCAAGAAAACAATTGTAATCTTCTTCCTCCTTTAGGTATTGAAACGGCTAGTAGAATGTTGTCAAATAAGTGTTCTCAGTGTTAGAAATACGGGACAAAGAATTGTATTTAATTAAATTGATATTGAATTTTATGACAGATAATTTTGGAGGTTAAGTAAACATAGGAGATAATAAACTCTAGTTCTAAATGGTTTAAGAGAAGGCATAAGAAATCTATGTGGTTTATAAAAAGATATATAATCTAATATAATAGGAAATATATAATCTAACAATCCCTGCAAACTCAAGATGAGTTATATGAAGTCAACTTGAATTTTGAGACAAAATCTTGAATGCGACTCGCGAAAGCAATCTGGTGATATTATTAAGTGTGGCTGCAAATGTAGTAACCCTTGTGGACGGGTGTGAGTGGGCGGGTGCATAGACAGACACTGGGCTGAGCTACCACACTGACAGGGTACAAGGTGCTCAATCCCACATCGCCTGGGTGTGAAAAAGGGGATGTGCTTATATGTAGTATGTTCTCTTCAAATGGTATGAGGCCTTTTGGGGTAAACCCAATAGCAAAACCGTGCGGGCTATGGCTCAAAGCGGACAATATCATACTATGTGTTGGAGCGGGGTATTACAATTGGTATCAGAGCCTGAACCCAGCCGGAAGTAAGTGTGCCGGCGAGGGCGTCGGGCCTCGTAGGGGGGTGGATTGTAGTAACCCTTGTGGACGGGTGTGAGTGGGCGGGTGCATAGACAGACACTGGGCTAAGCTACCACACTGACATGGTACAAGGTGCTCAATCATACATCGCCTGGGTGTGGAAAAAGATATGTGCTTATATGTAGTATGTTCTCTTCAAATGGTATGAGGCCTTTTGGGGTAAACCCAATAGCAAAACCGTGCGGGCTATGGCCCAAAGCGGACAATATCATACCATGTGTTGGAGCGGGGTATTACAGCAAACACATACAAAGAAAGTGCAAAAGAGTGGATCGATAGACAAATGCAACTCATTGGAGCGACGGGAAGATCGAAGCGGCTTGTTGGAGCGAAAACTGATTTGAAAATCAGAAAATGAGCTAGTTAAAATCAACGACTTTGACACACAGATGTTATAGCTTGTGAAAGCAATATGGTGATGTTACTAACATTGGTTGCGAACACATACAAAGAAGCTGCAAAAGAGGAAATTCATTGGAGCGATGATAAGACTAAAAACTGCTCGTTAGAGTGAAAATTGATTTGAAAATCAGAAAAGGAGTTCGTTGAAATCAGCGACTTTGACACCTAGATGTAAGTGGGAACCGATGAATTGAACTTGAGATGAGTTTCATATTTTTCTTCTCTTATTATTTGCATAATATATATATATATATATATATATATAAGGCAGAAATTATTTTTTACGATTGACTGTCGGGGATGAAGATAAAATGCGAAGACTACCAGGAATTGATAAGCTCTGATACCATGAAATATAAAAAAAAATTGTATTGATAGAATTAATATTGAATTTTATGAACAATACATAAAACCTATTTATAAGCACATAATCTTGGAGGCTAAGTAAACATAGGAGACAATAAATCCTAATTCTAGATGATTGAAGAGAATGTGTAAGAAGCATATGTGATTTAAAATATATATATAATTTAACAGTAGATATAATAAAAAAATATATAATCTAACACTCAGTTTTACATTCTTCATATCAAATCTTCATTTTGTTTCCTAAAATTAAACTTTAGGATATTAAAGTTATGTTTGAGAGTGTTGAACCAGCGTTTTGAAATTGGAGAGAATTTAGTTTGGCTTTGAACTAAAAATTTTCAAATTTTAATTTCTAAGATATCAATTCGATGTTGTCAAATAAGACATAAGTATATTTCTTTCGGCACAAAAACTGAGTGAATACCTTTATTTTTGGTAGCAAGAATGAAAATTTTAAACCGTAGACAAAAGGAATTTAGGAAATGGGACATACGAGGACATGAACGTAGATTTCATATAAATTACTAAAAGATCAAAATACTTTTTCGCGTCCAAGACACAAGGAAAATAAATACACAAAATAAACTATGCATTTTTCCTGGTAAATGCATGTAATGCACGTTGTTGATAGAAAGGGTTCTTGAGACAAAAAGCTTATCGTGAAAAGCCCTTAATAAACGTAGTTAGGTATCAGATTTTTTTTTTGTCCCACTGGTCCAACAGAGTTATCTATTTGGAACATATGAAGGAAACTTTATTACTACGTTATTGATGATAAATAATATATTTAATATTATATTTCTTATTTAATTTTTCTTTGTTTTTAACAATAATGTTTAACAAATTAAAATTTTTTCTTTAATTATAATAGTAAGCTTCAATGGTAAATCCTGCTAAGAATCGTTCAAAACATATTTTATCTGTTTTCCAACTAAATCAGAGGTTACCAAAGCCTCTACGCTAGTGATATTTTTTTTCTTCTCAAAGTGAAACGTGAAGAGTTCAAATCTTTCTAAAAATGCGTGAGTTGTTTGTCAAGAGGAGAAAAAAAAGAAAAGTTAGGTAGTTTTGCTGAATTACAATGGATGTGCACCACATTTATGTTAAAAACCTTTCGATGGATCAAATACTTTGAAATTTTTTTAATAAAAATTTTTCTTATACTTAGATCTTGAAAAACTTTGTAATGACATAGATTGTAATTTAATTTTTTCATATCCTAAATAAAATGGTACGCTTGGTATTTTAAAAGTTTCATTAAACCAACTTCCTGTGTCTTGAAGAAGAAGAGCGTTTTAGAAAACTGGGGCATCCGCTTCTTCCACAATGCTCTTTTAAGAGACGAAACTCTTTTATAAAAAGTAGTCAAACACTATTTTAAATAGTTTATTGACCCAAAAGGTCAAAAGCAACGTTTGAAAAATCAATCCAAACAGAACTTTAGTTCATATCAAACAGGCCACCTTGTGCACACGTTCAAGAATGTATATTTTTTTCTTTTAGAGATTTAGAAACTATTCATCTTCTCGGACGATTGTGTTTATAGTAAGAGTCTCTCAAGAAATAATGGCAAGTGGTTTGTGGCTTTCATGGAAAAAAATTTATGGAGCTGCAAACGAAGAATGAAAAAGCATTATAACAGTTGAAGATTATGACATTGAAGAAATGGCCTCATAATTGCAAGTAGATGTAACATTTGGGATATTTACAGTCAAGACCCTTTTAAACCTATGTGTTTCTATATAAAGAGCACACTTAAAAGATAAATACAAATTTGGATCTTCACCTCCTAAGGCTCCTATGCACTAAACTGTGAACTGTAAACAGTAAATAAGAGAATTCGGATTCCACAATTAGATGGGTGGTAACAAAGTAAAGTCAACGTGAGCCCCACGCATAAAATATTCACGTTGACTAATGGAAGAAAAATGATTGAATTATGCCCATAAACATCCCACCTGCACTTGCGTTTGGCCACTAGTGCTTATCAACTGTTTTTTTTTTTCTTTCTGAATTTAATTATTGAACTTGCTTCAACCATTGGGTCATTTTTATATATATACATATTAAAAAAAGACCCACTGGTAAATGGTAATCTATATATATATATATATATAAAGAGCCAATTGTAATATTAAAAAAAGACCCACTGGTAAATGGTAATCTATATATATATATATATATATATATATATGACCCAATGGTTTGAAGCAAGTTCAATAATTAAATTCAGAAAGAAAAAAAAAACAGTTGATAAGCACAAGTGGCTATATATATATATATATATTAACATTGGGTCTCTTTTATATATATATTATCATTGGATCTTTTTTTAATATTGCCATTGGTTTAGCAACTGGAAAATAAAATATTTCATAGTGCTTTCGTCGTAAATTCCACATGTTTAGTCTAAAGTCTAAACTAAATTGGGAATCATATTTTCCATGTAGAATGGATGTAAATAATATAATTAAATATTACTACAAACTCACCAAAAATCAGCCTTGTTTACCCTAAATATTTTCGCCCATTAAAGTAAAAAACTGAAAGATCACTCAAAATATACAATAATCTTAATCCAATGGCACTCAAAGAGGAAGGGAGGAGTTTGAGCTCAGGTGTGCCCAATGTGTGAGTAGTTACCTAAAAAGAAGAAAAAAAAAAGCAATGGTATTCATCGAATGAAAGAGAGAGATCCAATAGTGACAGTTGTTTGATTTTCCCAGTAAATTGATTTCATACTCACCATTTGGGTTATAAGGGTAAAATTGTAATTTTGTATTTTTTAAGGACAAAATACTCTAACACTCTCCCAGTTCCTTTTATTGCCCACGGAGAATATAAATTTGACTAATCATGTCTTAACACCCCCTGCTGTTAGTTGACTGTCAAGAACATCAGAAGTCAACTAATTTAAAACGTTAAAATGTCAAAACAAGCCATCATTCCTATTTGAAAGTACAATTTTAATTTCAATTAATTTGACATTTATACCCTTATTACTTCTTACTTAAACCTCACCCATTTTCTATCTCTTTCACACATATAAGATAGAGACACTCACGATCAAACCCAGTGATGGTGATGTTAGAGACGACCAAGCTTAAACATTGACAATATTATTGTACCTTTATAATCTTCACGATTGTAAAGGATTTTAGACAATGACTATCAAGAAACATCGAGATCGCACCTTGAACCCAATGATTCAAAAACTTAACAATAGCACCCAAGCTATTTAGACGATGACTATTAAGGTTTCGAACGTAGGTGCAATGGAATGGCTTAGGGTTATCAAAAACATAAGTGGTTTTGAACGAACGTGAAAACTATGGCTTAGGGTTATAAAAAACTTCAAAATCACAAAAAATGGTTTGTTGTTAGGTTTTCTAACGAAAGTGGTTTCAAAAGGTTTGTTGCATTAGGGTTTATTGTAAGGATTTCTGAGATGAAGGGATGAAGAGACGAAAACGAAGAGGAGTTTTAGAGGAAATGGTGGAATGGATTTGAATCGAAAAAGTTTGGTGGTGTAAAGAGTAACGCTTCAATGATAGATAGAGAGAGAGATAACATGATAATGTGTATATAGGTCTATATTGAACTTGGTGAGGTGTTTACAAAGATAGCATATCAAGGGTATTTAGGATATTTCGTATAGGAAGGGTGTACGTCATCAATGACGCTAGCAAGTTTAATTACAAAATGATAAAATATAAGAGGGTAAAATGGTAAAAGCATTTGAACTGTTAGTTTTTAACAGGTGTTAACTCTGACAGAAGGTGTTAGAACTAATTTTCAGACAAGTATTCTCCATGGGCAATAAAAGGAAACCTGTGGGGTGTTAGAGTATTTTACTTTTTTCTAATTACATCAAAGGTAAAAAAAAATATATTTATTAAAATTGAGGCAATATCACATTAAAGGTTTTTTTTAAAAAAATTTCAAGTAAAAATCTCAGTATCAAAAAGTAATTCACATATCTCTATTGTATATGCCCTGAAAGCCGCAAATTAATGACAGAATTTTTGACTTTTTGGGTTGACTACAAACGATAGTGACCCATATATCCCTAAGGCCAAGTTTGATTGGAAAGAAATTAAAGAAAAAGGAATGGAGGGATATGTTTTTTTTGTGTTTGGTATACTTTTTTTAATGAAAAGCAAAAGAAAATGAAATGGAAAGATTTGGAGGGATAAATTAAAGATGAATAGTAACTTTTATTATTCTTCAAAAAATGGAAGGAAATGAAAAAAATACTACTATTTTTTAATGAAACTTTGTTAATACCAACTTTACTCTTATTTTGATAAAAGCTAAAATTTGTCTTTTAAATATAAAAAGGTATAATGGTAAAAAAATTAAATAGTTTTCTTTCCTTTCTTTTCTCAAACATGTTAACTATTATTTTCTTTATTAATCAACCAATAAAAGTTTAATACTATCATTTTTTTTTCTTTCATTACTAATATTATCATTTCTTTTCTTCTCCATTCTATCAAACATGGCCTAAGATATGGAAGAGTTCTTTGTTGTCTTGTCCCAAGCTCAACCGTACGTTGACTTCCTTTGCACATATATAAATAAATCCTGGTTCTCCTCTCCTCTAAGATGTATGTTGTTTGTTACCATTTCACTCTTTAGCTTTTGAAACATCCTCCGTTGCAGATTGAGTGCAAGACATGAGCTCGACGATGAGCGCGAGGAGGAGGGGACGAATTTCAGTCCAGTCACGCTCCCCAGCAACAAGGACAATGCCAAACGACGGGAGGGGGAGACGAATTTCAGTCCAGTCATGCTTCCCAGCAACAAGGACAATGCCAAACTACGGGAGGGGAACGACAAGCCAATATTATCAATCTGGAACAACAGATAGAGCAGAAAGAAAGTCCAGTCCAAACCCCCGGAGGACCAGGACAAGCCAATATCAATCTGGAACAACAGATGGAGGAGCATGTGAAGAACAGGCTACAAACATTTGTCTTGAAGAAATCCGGGTTGATGTGCCTCCTCTGTCACCCCCACCACAAATTGTTCCAGTTCAGTTCACTGACGGTGCCAATGGTTCAGTTGCAGAGCCAACATTACGCATTCCAATTCCACAAGATGGCGAGTCTATTCTTAATTCACACTGTCTTTTTCTTGGTTTTATGACTTTCTTTCCTTCCCATCAGTTTGTTATTTAGTTTGTTCACCCTGCAAAACCAACTCCATCATCATCACTTTTCATTTGTTTTTAATTTGATTCAAAATACGTTAAACTTGGAAAGCCTTTGTTATTTGGATACAAGCATAATGTGCAATTAGGATGAACCATCTCCATGTCAACAAACAAATAAATTAAAATATACATATATATATATATACACACTTCATGAACGACACGGTGTGAAATTTACATAACATGTTGGTGGTAGAAAAAAAATTATGAAATGGAGGGTCAATCTCCAACAATTGAATGGGCTTCAACATCTACGGTTGGTTCTTCAGCTTATTATACACTTCATGGTTATAATTAATTTGAATGTGTGGAGGGTAGATTTAGTTCAACTAAAATTGGTTCACACTACTTTTTGGAAAACTTTGATCAGCTAAATAGTGCTACCAAATTTTCTTTTGAATGCACTGTTTAGTTCAAAAGTTCTCTTTTGAATGCACTATTTTCTTTTGGCCAATGTCATGTCACGTCTCAATCAAAATAAGGCATTTGAAATTTTTTAACTAAATACAACTGTTATGCAACTCTCCACAATGGCTCTCTGTAATTAAAATAGAGAGTGCCACAAATATTTTTTGGAAACTTTTCAAAACAAAATTATATCTATATATATCTCTGTGAAGAAAATTTATACTTCATGTTTGAAGAAAGAGACGCATGGTCATTATTTATTTATTTTTTTTGTAAACAATAGCTAATGCAAATGGTGTTTTGTAAATATTTATTTATTGACACGTTAATTATATAAAATCAGGTTCTATTTTTGTTTTTAACATTACTTTCCCCCGTTATTAGTGTTGACAGCTGTTAGTCAATACCTATGAAAGCTTATATCGAAAAATATATATATATATATATTTTTTTTCATTTTTGCCCTTCCCGACACAATATTATCTGTTTTTTACTCTTCGAATATATTCTTATTTTTTTCCCTTCACAATATTATTCGTTTTTGACTCCCCAAAACCAGAAATCTCCCAGGAGATCACTTATCATGAAACTACTCTCGCATAAGCACGTTTGACTACAAATTTCTGACAAGATTCAGTGCATTAGTGTCGGTATGATTGCACCCTTCTATGACACAAAACATTTTAAAGGTGTGCTGGTCGTGAACCTATCATAACTCCGCAGTTAAACATGCTTATATGAGTGTAGTACCATGATCATAAAAAGTCTCTGGTCGGAAAGCCAAAAGCAGACAATATTGTGTAGGATAAGGTAGAGCATTACAAGTTGTATCAAAGCCAGAGGCCAGCCAAAAGTCTGTCAATAGAAAAACTGGGCATCCAGAGGGAGTGGATTGTAACGACCTCTATGGACAGTTGCGAGGCACTAGGCGAGAAGTGCTAGAAAGTGAATAATACATGGTTTGAAGAGGGAAAGAATTGGTCCATATAGAAATTTTGGATCTTTTAAAATGGCTATTTTAGTCTTTTAGTTTCCTACGAGTTATCTATCAATTAAAACAATGTTAAGAAAATAAGGGCACAATGCTAATTGCATAATTTCTGTTAATGGAGTCAACCGACGGACTCTTCAGAGTAATTTTTGAAAACTAATGAGTACCGTGTGTAGGTTTGTTAAAATTTACTCTTGAATATAATCTTTGCTGGAAGTTCAAAACCACTGAAAATAGAAAACATCAAAATTATAACTGCAACAATGTCCCATACCTCAACCACTGCTGAACCATACCATCATTGCAAGTGCAAACACTAAATTTTCAACATCACCTGCATTGCTTTCTCGATACACAGATGCAGTTTCTTAGTAACATTAGGTAGAAACTTGTTAAGTTTGTTAATATCAGTAGTTGCTTGTATAATTTATGGCAGGGGCTAAACGGACCACAAATCTTTCCATGTATGTGCCATTATACCAAGCTGCATTCACAGGTGATTGGGACAAAGCTAAAGAATTCATCAGTTCGCATCCACGTGCACCAACTACGACAATCACAGAAGGGGGGGAAACAGCCCTTCACATTGCAGCTGGGGCCAAACACACCAAGTTTGTGGAGGAGTTGGTCAAATTGATGGATCCAAAAGATTTAGCATTGCAAAACAAGTCTGAAAATACAGCACTTTGTTTTGCTGCTGCATCAGGAATTACAAGGATTGCAGAGATAATGGTGGAAAGGAACAAGAGCTTGCCAGCAGTGAGGGGTAGTAAAGGAGTGACAGCACTTCACATGGCTGCTTTGTTAGGTTATAGGGACATGGTGCGATTCCTCTACTCGGTCACTGATGGTAAAGATCTAACAAAGGAAGACTATATCAACCTACTACTTGCAACTATTAGTTCTGATTTGTATGGTAAGGTTACATTCTACTTTACATGGTTTCGGATTATTTTTCCAGGAAGGTTACATGCTTTCTTATTGAAGAAACTATTGTGAACAAGCTAATCAACTGTGTCATGCTATTCTTAGATGTAGCTTTGGACATACTTCTGCCCCGAAAAGAATTAGCCATTGAGCAGGATTCAAATAGCGAGACAGCTCTTCATGTTTTAGCTCGAAAGACTTCTGCATTTTCTGGCACAAGTCAGCTAGGAATCTGGCAGAGATATATATATTCATGTTAGTTTCTCCATTTCCTCGTGAATTCATATTCTTACAACTAATTATAATCATCATAATGTTTTACACAACTCTATTCACTATGTATGTCAATAGCAAGGTTGTTCAACATGCTAAATCTATTCAAGTTTAGCTTGAATTGCAAGCTTGATTTCTTAACAAACAAGCATGCGACATTAGGCTCACCTGCCTTAGGCCTTAAAATAGTTTGGGAAAGTTGCTACTCCGTATTTTGATTTCCGTGAGAAATATAACTCAATCAGTATGCCAAGGAGTTTAACCTTTTGGATCAGAAATCTCTATGATTCAAATATTTAAAAAAAAAAAAAAAATTGTTTTCGCCTTTTTCTTTTCTTTTCTTTTGGAAACCAGAAGATAACAGAAAAAAAAGAAAATGAGGGAGAAAATAGTGATAATGGTGAAATTGAAGTAGAAAATGAAGGTAAAGTTGAACAGTAAAGTTGCAAATCTTCAGCAATTAGTTGTATACTGTTCTAGTTAATCATTGATGGGACACAGAATGCTCATACATTAGATTTGTGTTTGCTTGGTTAGGTTCTTAAGCACTAGCTAGCCATGCTCAAGTAAAAACTGACTTACACAGGTTTAGCAAAAAATTATAGTAGGAACATTAGATAATGAGGTGGCAAGAACAGACAACTGCCACTTCATCAATATGGAAAAATTAATCACAAGGGAAGGAAGCTGAGTGGCAGACTACCTGACATAGAAGACTTCCCTCCTCAATAAAAAAGTTTAATAAAAGAATGCCCAAGTTGAATAGTTACAAGAGGAGGGAATATAGAAATATTTGAGACAAGGAAGCCGAGAATATCTTGAAAACTGTTCATATATAATTAAAACTTTGATTTCTTCTCTATCATGATAAGGCTCCCTTGGATACTTTTTGTTATGGCAGTTGCATACTATTGGGCGTTATTCATCAAGGATTACATTGAATAAATTTTTTATATGAAATTGAGACACAAGTCTATCGGTACCATTGTTAGATTTGTAAGGTGTCAATTCTAGCTACACAGAATGCAAGACAGACTGACTTTTTTAGTACTGTATGAGAAAAAGCACCATATGGGCACTAAAATTTGGGGATAGAAGGGAAATATTTCTGTGAAGACCAAGACAGACTTGTGCAAGGAAAACTACCTGTATGCAAGTCATTTTTCCCATAAGTCTCCTTGCATGGAGAATGTTCGCGAATACCTTTTGAATGGGACAATGTGTTCTTCTTGAGACAGACTCATATGGTCCCTTTGAGATTAAAATGTAGAAAAAGAATTTGTCCTATACGGTTTCTGACACCATTGGTAAGGAGTGAGTTCAAGAGAGTAGGTGTTACTGAACAACCTGACAATAGGAATATGAATAGGTAAAAAAATGGAGAGAATTTCTATAAATTTGGGTAACATTAATTGGGTAATCCAAATCATTAGTTTGTATTCAGAAAATATAACTCAACTTTATTTGTCTTGAAGGGATCCACGTTCAAACATCTGATGCATCTGGCAACACCTCCAGCTTGTCCAAATACCAGAATCACAAAAACTCCCAAGGTCTGTACTCTCTATCTTTATCCATCTCTTGAGAACTCATACAATTCATTTATGGCATTCGTGTTGTTATACTTCACAATCTTGATCAAAACATCTTACAAGACATTACAAACATAACCATAAAACTATTTAACAAAAATATAAATTTCAGATATGATTTTTGTCCTACTTATTAAATTTAGTTTTCCCAACAAAATAAGATTTTTTTTTCCAAAAACAATAATCATATGCTATTCTGGAGTCTGAATCTATTAGGTTTAAATATAAATTCAAAAGTTGTGCTAGGAATTGCAGTCTCGCTCTACTTAACTAGACTACTTTGGCACCTAGCCACCTACCAAAGAAAGAAAAAGAAAAAAGATTTAGACTAGTTTGGCACACAGCAGAAGTTATAGGTACATATGACATATTTTATTTCTTATCTACATCATCACTTGTTCATTGACTGACTTAGCTTTTCTTCCGACAATAGGAATGAAATATGTTCGAGAGGAAACATTACCAAGCATGCAAGCCCTAAAGTTGCTTAAGTGTCTTTGGGAACAAGTTCTGTTATTGGATGACTTACATAAGGGGGACTTCCTTAGCAGCCCGTCACAGCCATTATTTATTGCTGTAGAATTTGGAAACTTTGAGTTTATAGTTGAGATTATTCGCTCCTATCCTGATCTAATTTGGAAAGTAGATGAGGAAAAGCGAAGCATCTTTCATATTGCAGTTATGCATCGCCAAGAAAAGATATTCAAGCTTATTTATGGCATAGGAGCGCATAAAGATTTAATTACTTCTTATAGAGATACAAAATATAATAACATGCTACACTTGGCTGGAAAGTTGGCTCCTTCAAATCGACTTAATATTGTCTCCGGTGCTGCACTTCAGATGCAGGGAGAATTATTATGGTTTAAGGTAATTGTTAGCTTGTGTTTTATAACAATTTTTTAATCTTTATTACTTCTCATTTAAAATGCATTTTATTTGTTTTTGTAATGTTTTATTTTTCTCAACATTCAAAGGAAGTGGAGAAGAATGTCCTACCATTATACAGAGAGATGGAAAATGCAGAAGGTCAAACACCCCGAATGTTATTTACTGAGGAGCACAAGGAATTGGTCAAAGAAGGAGAGAAGTGGATGAAGGACACTGCCTCATCATGCATGCTTGTCGCTACGCTTATTACCACAGTGATGTTTGCTGCAATTTTCACTGTACCGGGAGGGAACAGTAATGAAGGCACCCCCATTTTTCTGAAAGCCAAGTCATTCATAGTTTTTGCCATATCAGATGCATCTGCCCTTTTCTCCTCAGTCACTTCTATATTGATGTTTTTATCCATCCTTACGTCACGATATGCTGAAAATGATTTCCTCCACTCCTTACCAAATAGGTTGATTATTGGTCTTACAACCCTCTTCTTTTCTATAGCATCAATGCTTATCACTTTTAGTGCAACCTTTTTCGTTCTACTTGGTAATCATCTGGCATGGATTGTCATCCCTGTGGCACTAACTACTGCTATTCCAGTAACATTATTTGCAATTTTGCAGTTCCCACTATTGGCTGACATGATGCATTCTACTTATGGACCAGGAATTTTTGCTCGGAAACATAAAGATATGTTTTTTTAGTTTGGCAAGGGTTATCACCCTTAATGTATAAGAATTTTAGAATGTTATATTCTTTATGTGAAGCACACTAATAATTTGTTATTGAAACATCCAAGTTGTGTGAAAACAATATTTTTCAAATATATCATGCTTGCTTCTATATAACTTGGTTATCTCAATATGATCTATGTTGTTCAAACACAGGATGACTCCTCAATCAAGAGTGTAACAGAACATTGAAGTAAGAGGTGCTAAATTAGTTACATAATGCCTGCCATGCTAGAAAGAGGGGGAAAACTTTATCTTGATTCACTTTTGCATACCCTTTAGATATATTGTTAGTTTTTTTAAAAAGATAAGTTTTTAAAACTTTTATTTGTCTGATATACTATTGGTGGGATTCCTATATGTAAGGAATCCCCAGGGTAGTGAATAACTTCTCCTATTCTGCCTTCCTGTTACTTCCTAAAAGTATTGCTTATTTTCATGGTCCGTCAGAACCTGCACGTAGGAGGCTATAAGCTTTAGGATAGCGCAAGACTACGTGCCTTTCCATTATACAGGCCAGAGTTTCATTACTCCCTTTAAATTCAGTATCAGTTTATCATATTGATTTTATATACACTAGCCTATTATTTTCATAGTGATGTTCTTACGTTATATTATATACGGTTGTTATTAAAAACAAAATCTATGAATAAATAAAATATTTGTTTGTTATTATTTTATTTTAATTGTGATTAGTATAGAATTAATATTAAAAAATGGCCTAACATATATTAAGTTGCATTTCTAAGAGAGTGGCACATTTCCATAATATTATTGGTTATTTAATTAACACAAGATAAATTAGTAGATTCAGACTACACAATTCAACCCTATGACTAAGCAATACTTGAAGCAAGCATAACTTTAGGGTCCATTTGGATAAATGAAGGGATTTGAGTTTACGCAAAAGCTTGGCTATTGAAAATTGGATTTCGAAGTTCTAGGTGATGTTAGATTAGGGGTATAAGAGAAATATTTGATGACAATCATTGGCAACTTGAATCCTTGCCAGCGTGGATTTCAAATTACTCCTTATACATTGTTATTTGAAATACATATAAATAGTTCTCTTAAATCCACTGGATTGTATTATCAAACAATTGAAACCATAAATCATCCTACTTCTTGACTTAAAGAATGATCTTCATATCCATCCCTGAATTTGTAAGAACTTCAGAATGTTATAAAGTATAATTTTCATGTGAAGCACGCTAAAAATTTGATTTTAAAACATCAAAAAGTGTGCGAAAACAATTTTTTTCAAAGATATCAAGGGGTGTTAAATTAGCCATAATAGAATTCTGAAGAGGTGTTAAATTAGTTACATGATGTCTGCCATGCTAGAAAGAGGAGGAGAACTTTTCTTTTCCCTATATCTTGATTCATTTTCTCTTGCAGTTTCTTATAGATATACCACGTTGCATTTCGAAGACATTGGTACAAATTCTATAATATCATTGGTTATTTTTATTAACACAAGACATATTTGTAGAAATATTAGGTGTGGTATCAAACTACACGAGTCAACTCTGTAAATAAGCTGTAGTCTCAAACAAGTGAGTTCAATTTTAAGGTTCTAGCAGTTCACCAAAGGAGCAAGATTGTCATAGAAAATTCTTCATTTGGGCTTTTCTCAGAGGTGGTTTGGAGTGAGAAAGTAATAGGGTTTCTTGGAGAAAAAAAAGGCATTCTGATAAAACTAAAAAAATATATTGATCTACATAATTTTTAAGAAATAAATTAAATCTTCTTGAATCATTTGTCTTCCTGTAACTCCTTCATATCCATCACTCAATAATATTTACAATCTTGGCATGGATTGTATTATCAAAAATTGAAACCATCAATCAATCCTACTTTTTTTTTTATAAGTGTCAATCAATTCTACTTGACTTGGGAGAACAATATTTGCACAATATAAACAGTTCAAAACGAAAGCAAAAAGGCAGAAACAACTATCTAAAAGATTTCCTACGCGAATGAGGATGAAAGGAGGCCTAATAATCAGATTTATAAAGATTAGACAGTGGATGTTTGCTAAGAGGGAAGAAAGGGGGAGCAAGGGAAGAGAGGACGAATGGAGCAAGCTTCCATTATTTAGTAGAGCAGAGAGGGGGAAGGAATAACTTGAATGAAGAATGAGGCATCCCTCCAAGCCCACCATTTTGCTTCCATCTAAAATTGGACAAAATAATATTTGTTGGATAAATTAGAAAAGATGTTTTTACCACGTTTATTAACTCCAACTTATTATGTGAGAGGTATACTAGTAAAATAAGATCCAAAACCTCCTCTTCCTTTCCTCCTAGCTCCTACTAAACAATAGAAGGTGTCATCCTTTTCTTTCCTTCCACCAACCAACTTCCCTTCCCTAGAACATAGCTTCTATCCTTCCTTCCTTTCCTCCTGGCTCCTAATAAACAATAGAAGGTGTCACCCTTTTCTTCCCTTCCACCCAACCAATTTCCCTTCCCTAGAACATAACTTCCATCCATCCACTTTTCCATCTTCCTATCAAACAAACAATAAATTTTAGCATTATTTCGGCCTATTGGGTTCAGGTGACTGATTTGCTACGGTCTAAATCAAGATACTCAATTACTCAATTAATTGGTAAAAATACAAATGAATTTTCTAATATATATATATATATATATATACTCAATTACTCAAATTTTATGAAGAAAAAAGAAAACCTAAAACATAGATCAAACAACAGTAAATCATGTTACTTATAAAGCAGAACCAAATAAAATTTTCTTTCAAGGTAAAGAAAATTCTATTACAGAGTATTCAGAATCTGCATGTGCGTGCGGGTGTTTGTGTGGGTTAAGAGAGAGTATAGCGCAAATAAAAAGAAGTGAGAGACAATGAGTGAGCAGAGAGAGCTATAAAGAGAAAATTTGAAAGATAGGAGGTGTATTACCGGTCGGACGGCGAAGGTCGGAAATGTATGACGCCACCGGAGCTCCGGTCCAAGTCCTTTAATGCGAACCTAAAAACAGCTAAACTCAACTCCATTCTTGCCTTAGGTCAGAGGGGAAAAATAAAAAAACTCCATTCTTATACAATAGAATAATGGGCAAATTATACTTACTTTTCTTTTGGAATGGCTTTATATCACTTATCACTCTTATATTTTGGCATATAACATTTATTTTCTTTAATTTCTACAGCGGTAACAAATATCTTCTTTTGACAATCAAACTAACGATTATTATTGATGTCATTAAAATTTAATCTTAAAAATATTGCGACTAAAGTTGGCGGGTCTCGACTTCAATGGCACCTCCGGCATTGGGATAGTAATGGCTAGTAGTTTGGCGCTAGGTCTTCTTGACAGTTGTTTCAATTATGAGTGTTGATGGCGTAAGTGGTGAAGCATGGTGGAGACGGAGGTGGGTGGTGGCTCGACTGAAGGTGATTTTGTTACAGTTAAAGGTTCGAAATGAGTCTGCTCACAGTGGTGACTTATGGTGGGGGAAGTGCGTCTACATGACTGTTTAGGTGTTGCTTAAATAATGGTGGTAGAGTTGGTGGTTTGGTGGACATGACCGACATTTGGTCTATTTGGCCAAGGTGATGATGGCAGTGGAGATAGGAGTCTTCTAGGTGCGGTAGTGGAGGTGGTGGGTATCGGCTTCAATGGTAGCTCCAACATTGTGATGGTAATGGCTAGTGGTTTGGACAGAGCTGGGTCTTCTCGGCAATGGTTTCAATGGTGAGTGTTGATAGCGCAGGCAGTGAAGCTTGGTGGAGACGGAGGTGAGTGGTGGCTCGGTTGGAGGTAATGTTGCTACAGTTGAAGGTCTGAAGTGGATCTGCTTAAAGTGGTGGCTCATGGTGGGGTATAATTATTTTTTTAAGATTAAATTTTGATAACATCAGCAACAACTGTTAGTTTGATTGACATAAGGGGATATTTATTACCAATGTGCAAACTAGAGGGCGTAAGTGTTATATGCCAAAACACAGGGGAGGTAAGTGTTATAAAGCAAATCTAGAAGGGAAATAAGTGTAATTTGCCCTAGAATAATTCTACTGTTTCTGTTAAGTTTTAATTTTTTTTTTAAATTTAGATTTTTATTACATTGCCATTTCAATAAACTTGTAAAATTGGAAAACAAATAGGGTAAAATACACTGACATTTCCTTAGGTTTGACCTAATTATACACGGGTGCAAAATTTGTAAAAAAATCACACTCACTTCCCTTCCATCCAAATATTGACTAAAATATCATCCAATCCATTGAAATGAGCTTATTAACTTTAGAATATTATAGACATTAAAAAAAATCCTTCTTTACAAAAACAAATATACCCTTCTCTCTCTCTGCACCCACTACCACCATCCCTTTCTCTCACCCTAATTTTGTTCAAACAAATTTCTGATAAACACATAACCTCAGTCAATCAACCAAGCAAAGATGCTAACAACACATAATATAATTACTATGACACCATGGATTCTATGGAAGAGAAATCGCCAACTAAGTAATATGGGTTTGTTGATACCTACACCCAAATTAGGGCTTCAAAGAGAGAGATTACCTAGTCACTCCTCTGTAAATCAAAGTTCTTTTGGCCAAATATATCAGTGATCTTCTTACAACACTCCAATGCTACCGAAACAATAGCTTTCTCGTTCCAAACCCATCACCTCCATTTTTGCCACCACCATAGTCAACGCCACTACAATCACATCTCATTTCATCACCACAAAATAAATTAACTTATACATATATTGTATATATAAATATGTAGATATTATTTATATATACACAATCTCAACGAGCTTCAATGGAGGTAAGAATTTCTCTCTCTTCCAGAATAAAGGTAAGTCAGTTAACAACAAATTGGAGATAAAAGAAATCACAATTTGTTGATATTTAATTTCAACATCAAATTTGACAATAAAAATCACAATTTGTTGAAATTTAATTTCAACATCAAATTTGACAAAAAAGATTCGAAGGGTTTATTATCTCCAAATCAAATTAGGGTTTCTTATCTCTAATTCAAATCCAACCCTCCTTTATGAGCGAACTCAAAGTCTTGGTGGTCGTTAAAGTAAATTGAAACACTTTGGTCGTAGATGTGAGTTAGGGAATCTTGTGTCTCCATTTGGACATCGGTGTACTAAACCAATTGCGTTGTCGAATCGCCGCCGAGTAAGTCCTCGAGCTTCGGAGCATGAGGTTGTTGTTGTACACACAAATTTTAAGTCTATGAATAAGATCAAAACACGTGGACAAATATATCAAATATATTAATTTCAAGAAATATGGGTTACAAATCTCTATAGATATTTACAAAAGGAAGATAAATTTCTTTGATTCGATCTCCTTGGTGATCCGGATTCAAGGGCTGCTGGAACTTGATCTTGAATTGGATGGGGTGATGTGCTTTTTATTGTTCTCCTTCAGTGTTTAGATGTTTTGGAGCTTTGGATTTTGAGTGAAGAATCCTACAGAGTTTTAGCTTTCTCTGAGAGTCTTCTGGCCCCTCTTTCCTTTCTCCCACCCTGGACCTTTATTTATAGGCTCACCGAAGGGGTAAATTTGTAACTTTCTTTCCTTCTGACTATAATTATCTTTTATGTACTTGTGATAATTATCTAATATATACATAATAATTATCTTTGATGATAATTACATAAATATATGTATGTGTATATTTATATATAGAGAGTAATGATCTTTTGCTCACCAGTGAGCAAGAATTTCATTCACACTAAATATAATAACCGTTGGATGTGATTAATATAAAAAAGGCAATTATAAAAAAAATCAAGCAATCACATCCAACGATTACTGTGCTTGGTGTGGATGAAATTCTTGTTCACTGGTGAACAAGAGATCATTACTTTCTCTCTCTCTCTCTTTATATATATATATATATATATATATATATATATATATATATATATATATCCATTTGACCCATTTTTAAGTGGGCTTGGACTTCTTAGACAATTTTAGATCAGCCTATGACCCATTTTATTTGTGGTGGGTTTGATTTTTGAATTATCTGACTCATTGGGCTACATTTCAAAGTAGGTCAAATTGAAAGTAAATCCAAATTATATTTTGGGTCCATCATGTAATTTTTTTTAATGTCTACAGTTGCATTTGTGAAAATTGATGAATCACCAATACTTTGTCATGTGCCTTCTTTCACTTAATTGCCTCTTTCTGTATAGACGGCTTGAGCCTTAGGTTTGCCCAATTTGCAAAAAAAAGAAGTGATATGTGCATCTATGATGCATCAAATCCTAATCTCTACCCAAACTATTCTCAGCATCAAATCATGGTAGTGATAAGAGATTGAGAGAGGAGAGAGAATGGAGTGTGGAAAAAAATAAAAATGAGAGGGGAATAGTTATGGTGGGCTAAATAGTCATTTTACAGTTTAAGATAATTTATATTTTTATTAATTAAATAATGGGGTCATAAAAGTCATTTCAATGTTCTGAAGGGAAGTAAGTGTAACTGTTTTACAAACATAACACCTATGTGTAATTAGACCAAATTTCTGAAGAGGTTACTATATTTTATCCAAAAAATATTAATTAATATTTGCAAATTTCCAAAAACATACTGGTGATAGAACTTGGTTCAGCATACCACATTCTAAGATGAATATTGTAGAAAATCGCCTTATTAGCACAACATAATTATACTTCATTGGTTAAGTGAACTTATGTTGTTTTATTTAATTATTTATTTTTATGGTAAAAAACTCGCACTACTGAGTTTGGTCTTTGGTCTTATGTTGCCATATTAAATTAATAAAATCCTTGTAACTAAGAATTTTATTAATGACTTTCTTACTTCTTATTTTAAAGAAAAATTGTCATCTTTCAGTCTCATTGTTTGAAAACTCAAAACTTGAGAAATAGGCAATTCCAACGGAATGCATTTTTGTTGGAATGGCCAAAATCAACAAGTCCACAATTTCATTTAGAGAAGATTTATTATACTAACTCATGAAACTTCAATAATTTGAGATTTTAAGTGTTGAGTGGACACAACCTTACTTAAGAATGTTATCTATGTTGGGCAGGTTGGACCAATTTTAAGAATAATAAAATACTCTACTCCATTTAAAATAGTTTTGGGGTCCATTTAATAGTTTTGGACAAGGACGGATTTTAGGAGTGAAAACCTGCACGGGTGCGGGACAATCCTCTGCCGTTCCACTCTATTTATATTAAAAATTTATCATTTTCTTCTTATATCTTATGTTATATACAAAACTACCTCTGTTATTAAAAAAATGTTAATGTTTATTTGATTAATTTGGTACAAGTGTCTAAATTTTGGAAGAATATTTATTTTGGTTTATATTTCTAAATATAAATTTTAAAATTTTGAGTCGGTGCGAAGGGTTGTTTCCTAAATGTTTTTGAATGAGAAAGCAAATGGCAAAGCCCTCAACCTGTTCCTTGCCATCCCTAATCAGTTTGATTGGATCAACTTGACAAACAAATTTAGTATTGTTCTAAGCCATATTCCAGGTAAACTATACATTCACACATTATTCTTTTTTTCATGTCAACTCATTTTAATTGCTATTACTCTTACCCCACTCTTTCACACTAGAATATATATATCGACACATGACCAAACCATTTTAGTAATTCTAATGTAAAAACAAACTCACATTTAATGTAAACATAACAAAAGACTTTGATAAACTGTACACCAAGTCAAGTTTGCCGGTTAAAAGATAAATGTGTCTCATGTGTGAAAATTGCAGACGAGGATCAACTATATTTAATTGGAGGCCAAGGCAAAAGTTTAGAAGGAGTCCTCCAACACAAGGAATAGTTTTTTTACTTTGGGTAAGTTTGCCTTTTCCTTCACACCATCACAAGTAGTTTTTTCAAATCCAAATAATTCTTAGTCCAATTACTAACGCGTTATATTAGAAAGTACGAACATTTTATCGAAAGTGTCGTATTTGTATCAGACATTTGAATATTGTATCAAACACTCATATACGTGTTGAACACTTCATAAAAGTGTCATGATATTTTTCTTTTTAGGACACTTCTCAGTCACTCTTCGAACATGTGTTGGACACTTCGTAATAGTGATGTATATTCAAATATTTCGAAAAAAAATTATATGCGATTAAGTTATAATTAAAAATCTAAGTTAAATATATGTTGATGACTAAATAAGTCTCGTTCTCTAATTTATTTTAATATATTTGTCTCTTTTTATTTATAAGTTTATTTGGTTCTTAATTACTTGATGATGAATTGAAATATTTTTGTAATGTATTTTTTTTGTTGAATAATTAATATATATATATTAATATATTATATTATTATTTTATAGCCGTATCATCGCCTTGTCCATTTTTTAATTTTTAAAAATTTTACACATCGCCGTGTCCGTATCGTATCGTACCCGTGTTTAGTATTCATGTCTGTGTCCATGTCCGTGCTTCCACACCGAGTCATAACAAACCTAACCCCTCTACCCAAGGGAACCAACCATCACACTCACTGAAGAAATAATTGTAAAAATTATGTACAATAGTCACAAGGACACAAAGGTAGTTAGCACAAAAATCATACATCATATCTACCCTCGTATCATTATCATGCATGATATTAAAGCAACTTCACGGCTAATTTTTTTCACTGCTAAAGTGATATCCAAGAAAACAATTGTAATTGATAGGGGGATTAGAATGTTGTCAAAGAAGTGTCAACGAATTTACATCTTTCATGTCAAATCTTCATTCTGTTATCTAAAATTAAACTTTAAGATATTAAAGTTATGTTTGAAAGTATCGAACGAGCATCTTGAAATCGGGAAGAATTTAGTTCGAACTCTAAATTAAATTTTCTCTAATTTCAATTTCAAAATATCGATTCGATACTCTCAAACACAAGACAAGCATATTTCATTTGCACAAAAGCAGAGTGAATGCTTTTATTTTTTCTTTTTTGTAGCAAGAATAAAGTTTTTAAATCATAGGCAATGCGGATTTAGGAAATGGGACATATGAGGACATGAATGTAGATTTCATATAAATTACTAAAAGATCAAAACACTTTTTTGCGTCCAAGACACAAGAAAAAAATACACAAAAATAAACTATGCCTTCTTTTTTTTTCCAGCTAAATGCATGTAATGCACATTGTTGATAGAAAGGTTTCTTGAGACAAAAAGCTTATCATGAAAAAGCCTTAATAATGTAGTTAGGTATTAGACTGACAAATTTTTTTTTTTTGTCCCACTAGTTCTACAGAGAGTTATCTATTTGGAACGTATGAATTGGAAATTTTTTAAAATACATACAAGAAAGCTTTGTATTGCTTTTTATATTAATTCACATCTTAATCTTAATCTTAATCTTAATCTTAATGTACAGTGCAAGTCTATGGACTCAAAACAAGTGGAATAGCTTTTCTCCAGGTAGAAGGATAAGGGATAGAAGAGAATAATATTGGGTGAACCCCCACTATTACTATTCACTTTTACAAAAAGACACCCTCTCAAAGATGTCCTAAACTTTACCTTTCAATAATTAATAATAATAATAAAAAACTCATCTCACACTCACAAACGTTGACTTAAGCTCTCTAGCTCCAACGACGGGTCTCGTGAAAGAGAGACCAAATCTGAGAGGTACAAGCTTTCAACTCTTTTTTTTTCACCCATTGAAAGTATATCTGAAATTATTTGAAGATGACTGTAGATTAATGTCTAAATGTTGAAAATTTTGTAATTTATTTTCTATATTTTGTAAGATACCGGTAGTTTTGTTTCAGATCTGAACTTTGGTATGTATTAGGTTTGTTCCTTTTGATGTTCTAGTTCTCTCGGTTTGTTTGGTTGCTGAGAAAATGTAGCAAAAAATATATATATAACTTTTGGTGATTTTTTTATTTATTTTTAGTTCTTCACTATTTTAAATCTTTTGCTGAAAAAAAAAATTTCTTGATCAAAACCAGCTTTCACAGTTATTTTTAGTTGTAGAATTATCACTTTTTTTTTTGCCTTCAACCTTTCCACTTTTCTCAATTCACCGCAAGTTTAACATATTTAAAGCAGAACTATCAAAAATTCTTGGACTCTCGGTCCAATTTTCTCATAACTAAAGATACAAAGCAGTATCTGATTTTCAACACTCCCGTCTCTAACGTGATTCGTTACCTTGGAGCAACTCCTATATACATAATAGTGACATAAAACAATATAAATATATTATTACGCAAAAGAGACAATGGACATTTAACAATTGGTTTCATTATGAGAGAGATAATCACTGCTAGCCTTACCATTTGAGTTAAAAAGGATAATTTTTTTTTTACATCAGCATTGAAGTAAGCAATTTTATTTATTAAAATTGAGTTAATATTGTACTTTGACAATGGAGATTAACAATTTTCTTAAAAAGCTTTGAGTAAGTTTAATTTACCTCAATTGCGTATACCCTGAAAGTCGAATATATAATGATGGAATTGTTGACTTTCTAAGCAGACTATAAGCGACAGTGACCAATCTCTAGGCCTGTAAATGAATTGAATTCGCATTTGTTTAGGCTTAATCAACCAAAATTTGATGAAAATTATATTCGACCCGATTTGATATGATAATCCGATAGATTATTTAGAATTGAATTCATATCATATTTAATTTTTTGTTAAAAAAATTTATTGTAAAAAAGAGATTAGCAAATAATGATAAGGAAAAAAGAGAAAAGTCAGAGAAGAAAAATAAAATATGAACAGAAAAAAAGTAGAAAATTAGGTATTTGATGTTTTATTAAAAAAAATTACAAAATAGAGAGGGAAGAAGAAAAAATAATGATAAAAAATATTTTAATAATATATAAATATTATATATCATAATATTAGATAATATATTTATAGGATATTATACATTATATCATATTGGATTTATTATCAGACATGATTGACCATAATTTATATTCGATTTATTTAACTAACAAATTATCAGATTGAATGTTCCAATTCATATATGAATTCTTCTTCTATTAGATTTAAATCAAATTTGATAGATCTACTGATTCCTAAGCCATGGAAGCTTCTTTGTTGTCCCTTAACTGTTGACTTCATTTGCACATATAAATCATTGTCATGGTCTAAGATGTTTGTTCTTTGTTGATTGAGGATAAGACATGAGCTTGAAGAAGTTGGAACGATTACGTTCAGTCGAGTCATGCTTCCCAGTAGCAAGTTCCAGGTCAAACTCGGAGGAGGGGCAGAAAGAAATTCCATTCCAACCCCCCCCCAGGAGGGAGGAAGGGCACGACAAATAAAACTGGAAAAACAGAGAGAGCAGAAAAAATGTCCATTCCAGACCCCCCCCAGGAGGAGGGGCAGGGGCAGGACAAACCAACATAAATCTGAAACAACAAGTAAAGCAGGTGAAGAACAGGCTAATATTGATCATTTACCTAAAAAACATTTGTCTTGAAGAAATCCGGGTTGACCAGTTGCCCCCGCCACAAATTGGTCCAGCTCAGCTCACTGACAGTGCAAATGTTTCCATTACAGTGCCAACATCACCTGCCAAGTCTATTCTTGACCATCTTTTTTACACTTCTATTTCTTTCTTTCTTTCTTTTCCGTCACTTGGTAATTTAGGCCCAGTTTGGTTGGTTGGAAAGAAAAGAAAGGAAATGAAATGGAATGGAGGGATTTTTTTTTTTTTTTTTTTCGTGTTAGGTATGAATTTTTTTAATGAAAAGGAAAGGAAATAAAAAAATTTGAAGGAATAAGTTAAAAAAGAATGGTAGCTTTTTTCTCCTTCCAAAAATGAAAAGAAATGGAAGGCAAGGTTACAATTTTTTAATGAAAGTTTGTTAATACCAACTTTGCCTTTATTTTGATAAAAGGTAAAATTTGTTCTTTTAAATATAAAAAGATATAATAATAATTTTTTTAAATAATTCTCTCTTTTTTCCTCAAAATATGTTAACTATAGTTCCCTTTCCTTTTTTTTTTTTCTTTTACTAATCAATCAAATATGATAAAATTTAACACTATCATTTTTTTTTCTTTAATGTTATCATTTCTTTTCTTTTCTTTTCCTTTCCGTGGTATCAAACATAATTTGTTCACCTTGCAAAACCAAATCATTAATTTTTTTTTTTTTTAAAAATGCTGGTAATTAGTCAAACTTACACACGTGGTCCTCTCTTGAGATATCACTTTTCCCTTCTATCAGTGTTCACTTTTTTAGTCACCGTGCTTTTTTTTTTTATTTTAATGGTGATTTTTTATATGAGCCGGGCTAGTTCACTTGGAAAGAAGTGTTCTTTTTACCAAAAATGCAAATGCCTTGAGGGAGAGTTTTGAACACAAGCCTTCAATATTATGTTGAATAAGCATTCCATTAAAACAATAATAGAATTAGAATGAGAATAGAATGATTATTCTCATTTTATTATTTAGTTTCAAATATGAAATGATAGAGAAATGAAATGATGATTACATTATTTTTACTAACTATATTTTATTTTTTAATATTTGTTGAAAATAGAATGACCATTCCATAAGTTGAGTAGTGAAATGAATTTTTATTCTAATGCTACGTTTGGTACGTAATAATGGAATGTCAATATTATCTTTTTTGATTCATTCATTTGTTTGGTAAGAAAAATAAAAGTGAGAATGACCATTCTGCGTCATTCCTTTAGAATGAAAAAGAATAAAAATTCATTCCACTACTCAACCTATGGAATGGTCATTCCATTCCTAATAAACATTAAAAAAAAAAATTAATTACCAAAAATAATGTAATCATCATTCCATTTATGCATCATTTCATGTTTGAAACCAAACAATAGAATAAGAATGATTATTCCATTCCATTCTCATTCTCATTCAATTCTCACTTTAATGGAATGCTCATTCCATTCCATTGTTGCGTACCAAACGTAGCATAAAGGAATGAGACGGAATGATCATTCGCACTTTAGTTTTTCTTACTAAACAAAAGAATGAATTCAAAAAAATATATTGATATTCTATTTCATTCCATTGTTCCAAATGCAGTATTAAAATTCTTACAACTGAAGAGTAGTGGCTTCTTGTAGTTATAAATAATACTTTAATATTTTAACCAAAAACAAGTCCAATAAACATCCTAGCAATTGATTCGTACGCATTTCACAACACCATGATTCTTTGAAGCCATATATTGGGGTCACTGTAAATTTGCCCACTCTGGTGAGCAAATTTGGTAAAAGCTTCAGGCTGAACATGTAGTCAGAGCACCAGAAACAGAAATATAATCAAAGCGCAACCTTTATAACCAACGAAAAGAATGATTAACCGCCTTTTGTCAGGGTCTTTCAATTTCAATACTAAGCATAAAATCTAATTGGGTAAATTAGACTCACCTCCCCTTAAGTTTAGGTTTATTACACTTACCTCTCCTATATTTTGGATAATTACAATTACCTCCCTTCTATTACACGTGTGTAATAAGCTAACCATTGCCATTAATTTCACTAACGGTCAAAAATTGTCGATGCTGAAAACACTTTTGTCCAATGTTTGTTGTGAAGAAAGATAATTATACTCCGAACTAAAGAAAATTAAATTGACAAAAAATGCCGTGAGTTGAGAGTATAATTGTCTTTTTGCACAACAATTTGAAGGGCATATTTGTAATATTAAGCTAAAAAACTTATCACATCCTCATTGACCATCTTTCACAATTAGTGAAATTGATGACAACATGGGTCTGTTTGTTACACACACGTAACTAGAAGGAAAGTAAGTACATGTAATTATTCAAAACACAAATGAGGTAAGTATAATAAACCCTAATTAAAGGGAGGTAAGTGTAACAAGGTGAGTAAAGAAATTTCATGTAAAATACATGGTTTTGCCAATATTTAAAATAAATACATGGTTTGGTGATTGTTTATGGAAGCTATACATTAGTGGTAAGAAATAATTTTAAAAGATTAAATCTAGTAGGAGAAATGACTTGTGATAAAAAATAAAATAAAAACTTGAAAAAAGAGAATTTATGTGGCCAACTCCGTTAGTACAGAATAAAGGCAAAAATGATGATAGTGATGATGCCGTAAGCCTTCAAAATGAGAAACAAAGGAGAGAGAGCCGGTAGATGAGAGAGAGAAATTGGAAAAGGAGGTAGGTAGATTTAGGGTTACCAATGTTTGGGTGTGCAGATATGAATGTATGTATTCGGGTTACATTGTTTTGAATTTTAGAGAGAGAAAGATGTAAGAGAGAAGAAATGGTACATACAGAAAATTTGACCTTTTAAAAAGGATATATATATATATATATATAGTTTCTTTGAGTTCTCAATTAAAACAATGTAAAGAAGATAAGGCCACAATGATAACTGCATGATTTCTATTAACGGAGTCAATATACAAGGTCTAGCAAGGGAGGTTAGAGTAATTTTCGAAAACTAAAGAGTACCATGAGCAGGTTTGTTAATCAAGGTCATTGTAATTTACCTTTGAATTTAATCTTATACTGAAAGTTCAAAACCTCGGACAAAATTATAACTGCAACAATGTCACGTACCACAACCACTGCTGAACCACGCCATTGTGCAAACTTTTCAACATCACCTGCAATGCTTTCTCAATACACAGAACATTAAGTAGAAATTTGTTATGTTTGTTAATATCACTAACATAAGTCATGACTTGATTGTCTTGCTTGTATAATTTTTGGCAGGGGCTAAACCAACCACAAATCTTACCATGTATGTGCCACTGTACCAAGCTGCACTCACAGGTGATTGGGATGAGGCTGAAGAATTCATCCGTTTGCATCATCCACATGCACGAGCTGCTAGGATCACAAAATGGGGGCAAACAGCCCTTCACGTTGCAGCTGGGGCCAAGCAGACCAAGTTTGTGGAGGAGTTGGTCAAATTGATGGATACAGATGATTTAGCATTGCAAGACAAATCCAACAATACAGCGCTGTGTTTTGCTGCTGCGTCAGGAATTACAAGGATTGCAGAGGTGATGGTGAAAAAGAACAAGAACTTGCCGGCAGTGAGGGGTAGTAAGGGAGTGACAGCACTCCACGTGGCTGCTTTGTTAGGTTATAGGGACATGGTGCAATTTCTCTTCTCGGTCACTGATGATAAAGATCTTACAAAGGAAGACTATATCGGACTGCTTCTTGCTACTATCAGTTCTGAATTGTATGGTAAGGTTACATTCTACTTTACATGCTTTCATATTGAAGAAACTACTGTGAACAAACTAATCAACTCTGTCTTGCTATTCTTAGATGTAGCTTTGGACATACTCCAGGCCCGACCAGAAATAGCCATTCAGCGGGATTCAAATGGCGAGACAGCCCTTCATATTTTAGCTCGAAAGCCTGCTGCATTTTCTGGCACGAGTCGGCTAGGAATCTGGAAGAGATGTATATATTCATGTTAGTTTCTCCATTTCCTTGTGAATTCATATTCTTGCAACTAATTATAATCATCACAATGTTTTACACAACTCTAAGATTCACAATGTCAATAGCAAGGTTGTTCAACATGCTAAATCTATTGAGTTTAAGCTTGATTTCTTAACAAACAAGCACACGACATTAGGCTCACCTGCCTTGGGCTTTAAAATAGTTTGGGAAAGTTGCTATGTTGATTTCCATAAGAAATATAACTCAATCAGTATGCCAAGGAATTTTAATTTTTTGAAATCTCTATGATCCAAATCTTTTGTTTCAGAAGACAACAGAAAAAAGAAAATGAGGGAGAAAATAGTGACAGAGAAGATGTAAATATAATGGTGAAATTGAAGAATAAAATGATGGTAAAGTTAAACAGTAAAGTTGAAAATCTTCAGCAATTAGTTGTATACTGTTCTAGTTAATCATTTATGGGACACACAAAGCTCATACATTAGATTTGCCTTTGCTTGGTTAGGTTCTTAAGCACTAGCTAGCCCATGCTTAAGTAAACTGACTTGCACAGGTTTAGCAAAAAATAGTAGTAGGAACATTAGATGATGAGGTGCCAAGAACAGACAACTGCCACTGTATCAATATGAAAAAATTAATCAAAAGGGGAGGAAACTGAGTGGCAGACTACCTGACATGGAAGACTTCCTTCCTCAATAACAAAGTTTAATAAAAGAATGGCCAAGTCGAACAGTTATAAGAGGAGGGAATATAGAAACATTGGAGACAAGGAAGCCGAGAATATCTTGAAAACTGATCATTATTAAACTTTGATTTCTTCTATCATGATAAGGCTCCCTTGGACACTTTTTGTTATAGCAGTTGCATACTATTACGTGTTATTCATCAAGGATTACATTGAATAAATTTTTTTATATGAAACCAAGACAGAAGTCTGTCGGTACCATTGTTAGATTTGTAAGGTGTCAACTCTACACAGAATGCAAGACAGACTGACTTTTTTACTGTTTGAGAAAAAGCACCATATGGGCACTAAAATGTGGGAATAGAAGGGAAGTATTTCTAAGAAGACTAAGAATTGTGCAAGGAAGACTTCCTGTATGCAAGTTATTTTTCCCATAGAATACCTTTTGAATGGGACAATGTGGTCTTCTTGAGATGGACTCACATGGTCCCTTTGAGATTAAAATGTAGAAAAAGAATTTGTCCTATAAGGTTTTTGACACCATTGGTAAGAAGTGAGTTCAAGAGAGTAGGCATTACTTTACAACCTGGACAATAGGAATATGAATAGGTAAAAGAATGGAGAACTTCTATAAATTTGAGTAACATTTGGTAATCCAAATCATTAGTTTGTATTCAGAAAATATAACTTAACTTTATTTGTCTTCAAGGGATCCACATGCAAACATCTGATGCATCTGGCAACACCTCCAGCTTGTCCAAATACCAGAATCACAAAAACTCCCGAGGTCTGTACTCCCTATCTTTGTCCATCTCTTGAGAACTCATACGATTCATTTATGGCATGTTGTTAGACTTCGCAATCTTGATCAAAATATTTTACACATTCAGTACTTTTTTCCCAAAAAAAAAAAAAAGAACTTCCAAATTTAGCGAAATATAAGTGTTAGTGTATTGTCCTACTTATTAAATTTAGTTTTCCCAACAAAATAAGATTTTTTCCAAAAAAACAATTATCATATCTATTTTGGAGCTTGAATCCATTAGGTTTAAATATAAATTCAAAAGTTGTGCTAGGAATTGCAGTCTTGCTCTACTTGACTAGACTACTTTGGCACCTAGTTACCTACCAACAAAAGAAAAAGAAAAAAGATTTAGACTAGTTTGGCGCACAGCAGAAGTTACAGGTATGCCACATTTTATTTCTTATCTACATCTTCACTTGTTCATTGACTGACTTAGCTTTTCTTCTGACACTAGGAGTGAATGATGTTCGAGAGGAAAAATTACTAAGCATGCAAGCCCTAAAGTTGCTTAAGTGTCTTTGGGAACAATTTCTGTTATTGGATGACTCACATATGGGGGACTTACTTAGCAGCCCTTCACGACCATTATTTGTTGCTGTAGAGTTTGGAAACTTTGAATTTATAGTTGAGATTATTCGCTCCTATCCTGATCTAATTTGGAAAGTAGATGAGCAAAACCGAAGCATCTTTCATATTGCAGTTATGCACCGCCAGGAAAAGATATTCAAACTTATTTATGGCATAGGAGCACATAAAGATTTAATTTCTTCTTATAAAGATAGAAAATATAATAACATGCTACACTTGGCTGGAAAGTTGGCTCCTTCAAATCGACTTAATATTGTCTCCGGTGCTGCACTTCAGATGCAGCGAGAATTATTATGGTTTAAGGTAATTGTTAATTTGTGTTTTATAACATTATTTTAATCTTTATTCTCATTTAAAATGCATTTTTGTTTTTGTAATGTTTTATTCTTCTCAACATTCAAAGGAAGTGGAGAAGAATGTCCTACCATTATACAGGGAGATGAAAAACACAAAAGGTCAAACACCACGAATGTTGTTTACTGAGGAGCATTAGAAATTGGTCAAAGAAGGAGAGAAGTGGATGAAGGACACTGCCTCATCATGCATGCTTGTCGCTACGCTTATTACCACAGTGGTGTTTGCTGCAATTTTCACTGTACCGGGAGGAAACAGTGACAAAGGCACCCCTATTTTTCTTAAAGCCAAGTCATTCATAATTTTTGCCATCTCAGATGCTTCTGCCCTTTTCTCCTCAGTCACATCTATATTGATGTTTTTATCCATCCTCACATCACGTATGCCGAAAAAGATTTCCTCGACTCCTTACCAAATAGGTTGACTATTGGTCTTACAGCCCTCTTCTTTTCTATAGCATCAATGCTTATCGCTTTCAGTGCAACCTTTTTCGTTCTACTTGGCAATCAACTGGCATGGATTGTCAACCCAGTGGCACTAACTACTGCTATCCCAGTAACATTATTTGCATTTTTGCAGTTCCCACTATGGGCTGACATGATGCATTCTACTTATGGACCAAGAATCTTTGCTCGAAAAAGTAAAGATATGCTTTATTAGTTTGGCAAGGGTTATCACCCTGAATGTATAAGATTTTTAGAATGATATATTTATGTGAAGCACGCTAATAATTTGACATTGAAACATCCAAGGTGTGTGAAAACAATATTTTTCAAATATATCACGTTTACTTCTATATAACTTGGTCATCTCAATATGATCTATGTCGTTAAAACTCACGATGACTCCTCAATCAAAAGCGCAACAGAACATTGAAGTCAGAGGTATTCCCCTCAATTCTTCCGTATAGTTGTTGTTATGTTGTGGCCCAAATTTTGTTTCTGTCCGGGTCGCGTTGTGACCCAAAAAATGGGCTTTGCGACTCCAATTCTGTCTCAATCCAGGTCATGTTGTTATGTTGTGGCCGGAAAAATGAAAAAAATTTGATGACCCATTTTTTGCTTGTGGGTCGTGGACCTTGATTACGACTCCCTTGTACCTTGATTAGGATTCTCTTCTAACTTGGTATATAAGGGCATCTATGATTTGGAGTGTGAAGAGAAAAAAACACAGAAAGAATGTGTGTGAGAGAGAGAGCGAGGGTTTAGGGTTGAGACTTGTAATCTCTTGATATTTGCATAGTAAAATTTTTTACTAAATCTTTGCCGTGGACGTAGGCACATCGCCGAAGCATGTTAAATTCTTGTGTTCTGTGTGTGGTACTTGTTTCTTTTCTGTCTTATTTTGTAATTGTGCTTGGTTCGTGGCTATTTGTCGTAAAAGTTGTTTTGTTCTATGAAAGTTTACTTGGGAAAAAAATAAAAAAAGAGGTGCTAGATTAGTTAGATCATGTTTGCCATGCTAGAAAAAGGGCGATCACTTAATCTTGATTCACTTTTGCATTACCCTTTAGATATATCACATTACATTTCTAAGAGATTGGCCCATTTTTCATAATATTATTGATTATCTTATTAACACAAGATAAATTTGTAGATTCAGACTACAGAATTCAACCCTATGAAGTGAGCACAACTTCAGAGTTCATTTGGATAAGAATGGATTTCAAATCAATGGATTTAAGTTTATACAAAAGGTTGGCAATTGAAAGTTGGATTCCAAAGTTCAAGGTGATGCTAGATTAGGGGTATAAGAAAAATATTTTATGACAATCATTGGCAAGTTGAATCCTTGCGTGTGCAGATTTCAAATTCTCTTTATGCATTGTTATTTGAAATACATATATATAGTTCTCTTAAATCCATTCATTTCAAATCCTCTCAAATTCCTCAAGCTATATTTCTCACACCATTGAACCTAAATCCATTTATTGAAATCCTTCGATTTAAATGGAACCTTAAGTTTTCAATAGGTCACTAAAGGAGTAAGATCGTTATAGAAAATTCTTCATTTGGGCTTTTCTCATAGCCTATAGGTGGTCTGGACCTTGGAGTGAGAAAGCTACCAGGTTTAGAAAAGAAGGCATTCCAATTAAAACCTCATATATGTATATATTGATCTTTTTAATCTTCTTTAATCCTCCATCTCCCATATCCATCACTCAATAATATTTTCAATCTCCATTGGATTGTATTATCAAACAATTGAAACCATCAATCATCCTACTTCTTGACTTAAAGAATGGTCTTTGTATCCATCCATGAAGTTATAAGAATTTTCAAAATGTTATGAAAGTATATTCTTTTTTTTTTATAAATAACAATTTCATTAAAAGGCGCTCAAGAGGGGAGCGCTCCCTAGAAGATACAAAAAGCCTGACCAATTATAAGCTTAAGCTATCATTAAAGTCCGCTATTTCACCACCCTATATACAATTTCTCCCATTTACCCAAAAAAATAAAGAACTCAATATATTGTATTTGAGAGACCAAATAGAAAATTCCACGTCGTCGAAGCGCCTCATATTCTTCTCATGCCATAGACCCCACCATAAACAAAGGGGAGTGGCCCTCCAAGCTTCTCTAACTCGGCTATCCACTGTACACCCTCTCGAAGCCTCAATCATATTTGCCGTGGTATTGGGAAACACCCAAACTATACCAAAGGCAATCAAGAACATGTACCAAACATCCCTCGCCATTGGACAATGAAGAAGAAGATGATTCACCGTTTCCTCCGACCTTTTGCACATGCAACACCAATTCATCATAATTCGACCTCTTCTCCTTAGGTTATCAATAGTAAGAATCTTGCCTAAGACAACTGTCCAAGTAAAGAAAGCCACCTTCAGGAGGGCCTTTGTTTTCCAAATTGTCTTCCAAGGGAAGATGGGACCCGTGAAATCCGAGAGATTTCTATAATAGGAACGAACCTCAAAGGTTCCCCTCTTGGAACCCAAGCACACCATCTCGTCCATCCCCTCCCCCTCAACCACCTGACTGTACAACAGGGCTAAGAACTCTTCTACGTCTGTAAGTTCCCAATCATGAAATTCCCTACGAAAGCGCACATCCCAAGTCAATCTTCCGTTATTAAGCTGATAGCAATCTGCAACCAAGGCTTGCATATTCGTAGCAATCATGAACAGTCTAGGGAATCTACGGGCCAGAGAAACTTCCCCGCACCAAATGTCCTTCCAGAAACTGATATGCCTCCCATTCCTCACCAACGAATGTGTTTGGAGAACTCATCTCAGCCTTTCCAAATGCATTTCCAAACCCCCACCCCTATAGGGAGGTTCATCTCCGTAGACCACCACCCACCAACTCCTTCCCCACTTCGACAAGTAACAACCCTCCTCCATAATTTGGATCTTTCGCCTCCGAAATGCCAAAGTCATTTACCTAACAACGCCTTATTGAACAATTCTAACCTTCTTATACCCACTCCCCCTTTCTGAATCGGGGAACACACCTTCCTCCAGTTTATCAGGTGAAATTTGAACTCATCCCCTAAACCGCCCCACAAAAACTTGCTTTGAATCGTCTCTAACCTCCTGACTATTGACATAGGCATTGAGAATAATGACATCAAAAAGTGAAGCACGCTAAAAATCTGATATTAAAACATCAAAAAGTGTGTGAAAACTATTTTTTTCAAAGATATAATGTTTAGTTCTATATATCTTGGCCATCTCAATATGAAATATACTGTTCAAACTCAAGATGATTCTTCAATCAAGTTGTAGCCATAATAGAATTCAAGAGGTGTTAAGTTAGTTACATGATGCCTGCCATGCTAGAAAGAGGAGAACTTTTATTTTCCCTATATATTTTCTATTGCAGTACCCTTTGATATACCACGTTGCATTTCTAAGATATGGCTACAAATTTTCTATAATATCATTGGTTATTTTTATTAACACAAGACATATTTGTAGAAAGATAAGGTGTGGTATCATACTACACAAGTCAACTCTATAAATAAGCAATAGTCTCAGTTAGGTGAGTGCAATTTTAAGGTTATAGCAGTTCACCTGCAATTTCAAGGTTCAAGCAGTTCACCGAAGAAGCAAGATTGTCATAGAAAATTCTTCATTTGGGCTTATCTCAGAGTTGGTTCGGAGTAAGAAAGTTACAGGGTTTCTTGGTGGAAAAAAAGACATTCGGATAAAACTACATACATACATACATACATATATATATATATATATATATATATATATATATATATTGATCTACTTAATTTTTAAGAAATAAATTAGATCTTCTTGAATCATTCATCTTCCTGTAACTCATTCATATCCATCACTCAATAATATTTACAATCTTGGCCAGGATTGTATTTCAAAAAATTGAAACCATCAATCAATCCTACTTCTTGACTTGGGAGAACGATCTTTGCACAATTTAAACAGTTTAAAATGAAATAAAAAAGGCAGAAACAATTATCTAAAAGATGTCCCGGGCGAATGAGGATGAAGGGAGGCCTAATAATCAGACTTATACAGATTAGACACAGTCTCAAAGATCTTGAATGTAATGTTGTAGCAGAAATATCATGCATAAGTAGGAAATAGTTCTGGTATAGTTGTGTTACGACTCAAAACAATTGGGCCCTGCTTTAATGCTATGCTTGGTAGTAGGGAAGAAAGGGGGAGAAACGGAAGAGAGGACGGTAGAGTAGAGAGAGGGAAGAATAAATGGAATGATAAATGAGGCATCCCTCCAGGCACACCATTTTGCTTCCATCCAAAATTGGACAGAATAATATTTGTTATATAAATTAGAAAAGATGCTTTTACCCCCCATTCATTAACTCCAACTTATTCGGTGAGAGGTGTACTAGTAACATATGATCCAAAACCTCCTCTTCTTTTCCTCCTAGCTCCTACTAAACAATAGAAGGTGTCACCATTTTCTTTCCTTCCACCCAACCAACTTCCCTTTCCTAAAATATAACTTCCACCCTTCCTTCCATCCTCCTACCAAACAAAAAACAAATTTTAGCATTATTTCAGGCTATTAGGTTCAGGTGACTGATTTGCTACGGTCTAAATTAATATTTAATTGGTAAAAATACCAATGAATTTGCTTATATATATATACACACACACATATATATTGGCCGACCCATCTCTATGGATAAAGTCAAGGATAATGATGATATACATATATATTTATGTATGCATATATATGTACTCAATTACTCAAATTTTATGAAGAAAAAAAAAACCTAAAATATGGATCAAACAACAGTAAATCATGTTACTATAAAGCAGAACCATTTAAAATTTTCTTTCAAGATAAAGACAATCTTTTACGACAGTATTCAAAATCTGCATATGCATGTCCTGTGTGTGTCTATATATATATATATAGAGAGAGAGAGAGAGAGCATACCGCAGATAAAACTCCAATTTTGCCCAGTTCAGATGTGATATTAACCCAATTAAAAACCTAGCCTCTCAAAAGTACAGAAAATATAAAGAAGTGAGAGAAAATGAGTGAGCAGAGAGAGCCATAAAAAGAAATTTTGAAAGAAAGGGACTGTATTACCAGTCGGACGGCGAAGGATGGAATTGTCTGACGCCACCGGACCTCCGGTCGAAGTTTTTTAGTTTAGCTTTATTGATCAATCTCACCTTAATGCGAACCCAAAAACACCTCAGCTCAACTCCACTCTTTATACAAAATAAATCAAACAAATCATAGACAAACTCTTTCTTTATTAAATCTTAATGTTTCTGTTAATTTAGTTTTTTTTTTTAACAAAAAAATTTGAATCTTTACTGCATTGCCATTTCAATAAACTAGTGAATTTGGGAAAATATATTATTTAATATTTACAATTTTCCACAACATCAATTACACTTGTCACAGTAAAAAATCTCTCAACCTTGGACATTAGAAATTATATTTTGATAGTTGAGTGACTGAAAATTTTCACCAATAAAGGGACACTTGTACATGAAAAAATTCAAATATTAAATTGCATGCTCCAAGTCAATGAAAGGAAAACACATGTGGCAGAGATTCAACAATTTGTCTGCAATTCAATTAAAATCCTACAAAATAAATATGAAAAAGGAAAAATATAATCCTACACGGAAAGAGAAGATTTGAGACGAGATGTCATATCTAACTCAAATTAGGATTGCTTTGTGTATAAATATAAGTCTTAGGGCATCAGAAAAGGGATCGAAAAATATTTGTCAGAAAAAATATAGGCAATTCCCCTCGGACGTAGGCGAAATTGTGTATATAAATATTATTTGTCAATTATTCTTCTATTTATTTATTTTTCTTGAGTGTTCTTATTGCATTAATTGCTTGACTTTTTGTTCCGATAATTAAAAATTTTATTAGTGACTTTCTTAAAGAGAAATTATCAACTTTTAATAAATAAAAAAAAATGGCACCCAATCTTATTCTAAGAATTTTATTACTGACTAATTACTTTTTCTTTATATTAGTAATTCAAACTTTGGTTTTTTTGTTTTATAATTGTAATAGTATTGTGTGTGTGGAAACAAAGTTCAATTCAATAAGTAAGAAAAATTGTATATAAAAATGAAAAAAAATGAGTTAAGTACCGAAGATTATCTCGAAAAACTTCTATATTATATTATATTTGTTAAAAATGATGTGTGTGGAAACAAAGTTCAATTCAATTAGTAAAAAGAATTGTAGTATATAAAAACGAAAGAAAATAAGTTAAGTAGCATAGATCATCTAGAAAACTTCTAACTTAAGATATAGTTCATGTATTGTTATATTATATTTGTTAAAAATGATCAATATAAAAAGTAAAAAGAGTATATAGTAAATTCAAGAATCTTATATATAAAATGAAACTCATATTAAAAATGTAAGTCTCGGATTCCAATTTATACTTGTTTGAATTTTGGGAGATGTCATCGCGTCATATATTGATTGTATTGTTTGAATCTCTCTCATTTAGAGTGAGAATGAGAGAATTAAATTGTACGCATAATGTGACACTTTTTATTCTTTTTCAACCTTAAATAATCTTATTAATAAGATTCATAATTGTACCAACCCATTAAAAAAATAAAATTAAATAAAAAATTAAATTCCTAATTGCCAACTGACCCCTCCCTTTAAACTCCACGCTCCGGCCAACATTGTACCTGTGTCTCTCTCTGCGCACGTTATCACCATGCGCTACCGACACCATCAATGAGCATGAACCAGCGACCCAAAACCAGACCTCTCAACTCGCACCACTCTCCTCCTCCTTCCCCAGATGTCAAAACCCTAACCCCAACTTCCAAAATGGGATCACGCAATTCAATCGTAAAACAAACCCTAGCCACAGTGCTTATACTATTAACCTGCTATGCCTTCTTCAATACAATCCTATACCCCAGCCCTTCAAAGCTCGACACCAACCTCCTGTTTGGTTCCCGAGAAAATCTTCTCACTTCTCCCGGAAATTCACTGCCCATCAAGGTCTACATGTACGATCTGCCCAGAGAATTCACCTACGGGGTCATCGAGAACTACGCGATGGCTCGTGGAGGTCTGAAGTCACCAGTTGACGACGTGTCGGAGCTGAAGTACCCGGGGAATCAGCACTCGGCGGAGTGGTACTTGTTTGCTGATTTGATCCGGCCGGACCGGACTAGCTCGCCGGTGACCAGGGTTTTGGACCCCGAAGAGGCGGACTTGTTCTACGTGCCGTTCTTTTCGTCGTTGAGCTTGGTGGTGAACCCGATTCGGCCGGCGAGTGTGGTCGGGGACGGGCCGGTGTACAGCGACGAGGAGATGCAGGAGGGTTTGATCAAATGGTTGGAGGACAAGGTGTATTGGAAGAGGAACAATGGGTGGGACCATGTGTTCATATGTCAGGATCCGAATGCCTTGTATAAGGTTGTTGATCGGGTGAAGAATGGGGTGTTGCTTGTTTCGGATTTCGGGAGGTTGGGGCATGATCAGGCCTCGCTAGTGAAGGATGTGATTTTGCCGTATTCGCATCGGATCAAAACCTTCAATGGGGACGTTGGTGTCGAGAGTAGGAAGTCGCTGTTGTTCTTCATGGGGAACCGGTACCGGAAAGAGGTGATTTTTTTTCTTCTAAATTGTGTTATTTTTCTTTTGTGGGTATGCTTGGTTTTGTCGTAAGATTTTAGAATTTCATAAACCATTTATTTATATTTAAATTAGCTGATTAACCATTAAAGGAAAATAATCTGTAGAGTACTAAAATTAGCCATTTGTAGGGACGATTGAATTATCCTCAAGGAGGGTGCTCAGTTAAGTATAGCTCAATTTTTTGTCTTTGTAAATTTGATTGGCTCTGTGATACGAGCTTTCAATGTGGTTCCCGTACCTCTTCCTCACATGTGTAATTATTAGTTCTCTCTCTACATGGCAAACTATTTTAGTATATTTCTATTATTTTTATTGATGGGTGCTACTTTAAGTGGTTCATGAATGTAATCACTTGTAATTGTCTTTCCTTGTCTTACCAAACATCCAGCTTACTATATCATCCCCATTTTCAGCCAGGCCTCCAACACCACAACTTTCATTACTACTTTTGCCACTATTTTTTTTCTTTTATTTTAGGTAAATTCACATCATCGTAGTTTATTCGACTCCAAAGGGTTCACTCTTGTCTAGTCAAACACCACTTAAACTAAAAAATAATTATAAACACTGATACACAATTGTTACACAGACCTGTAGACAATTAAACTAACACAAATGATACATCACATCCATCCAAAAACCAAACAACCACCGACATTGTATCATATATTATACTACTATTAATTTTATTATTATTAGTATTATTATTATTATTTACATTTTTAAGGATAATGGGAAACATTTGAAATTTTCCCAATAACCAATAACCGATATGATAATGAATTTTTTTGTGTGACAAAAGTAAGGTTTATGATAAAAATAACTTTTTTTTTTTAATACCAGCAGTTGCAACATAATGCTTTTTGTGATTATAATGTTATCTTTGTTTCATATCTCGAAACAAAGTTAAATTCGAGAATTTATGTTTTCAAATTAAATAAGTTAGATAGATTAAAAACTCTAGTTATTAAGTAAGAAAATTTTTACATGAATAAAAAAATGTCTGAGAGAAGTAAAAAAATATGCAGTTCAATATATTTTTATATTATATTTGTTTAAAATGATCCACATATAAATTGCAGAGAGTATACATTAAATCAAAAAACTTATAATGAAACTCATGTTACAAAATAAAAGTCACTTAAAAGGAAAGAAGAAGATGAAGAATGTGAAGAATTTAATAGAAGAAGGGAAAATTGAGATAGACTAGTAAAATCTAGATATCTTTCTACACAAATGACATGTGAAAAATATGTGTACAAATATCTAGAAAGGAGAAAATTCTAAAAATTGTAACATCTAGAAAGGAGAAAATTCTAAAAATTGTAACACTAGCCTTCCAACTTGTTGTAATTGGCAAGCAATTGTTACAATCCACCAAATAATCTAACCATCCCACCTAAATTCCAATAAATCTAAATTCTAATAAATTAGAGATGCCTTTTTTTAACTCGCCTAATGGTCGAGCCAGACTTGCCCATTTTGATCTGAAAATGTTATTTCTTAACTAACATTTTGTCCTACAGTGCATATTTGATCTAATAACCATTTCATAAAGCTTAACTTTTGCTTTAGAACATTTACATTTTCAAATAAGCTTAGTTATTGGAATATGACACATTACAGAGTCTACACAATACTCAAAGTAAAAACCGTTGCACATGCGCCTTTCAATATTGTTTATTTATTGGCTACATGATAAATTAAGAAAACTTGTGAATCTCCCAAAAACTTCTAGTAAAATCTTTTGTTCAAAATTAGGTTTTGTGCAACTAGATGGGGAGGGCATGGAAATGGGCTGCTATAATATGAATAATAGTTATTTAGGATGCAATTTAATGTCAACATGTACAAATTTCTTTAAATGCTTATGTAATTTTGTAGTTGCATGGATGTATTCTTTTACCTTGTTTAAATTAATAGTTGTGCCTCGCTTTGGTAGGCAGATGTTTGATATTGCCTAATGTTTATACTAGACTTTGCTTTGGATGCTGTGTAATGCACATGACTCTGGTTATTGCATTTGTGCTCTCCCTCTCCCCCTTCTTTTCCTCCCCTTTTAAGTTTGTGTATGACGGTGTTATGAGTGTGTTTGTGAATTTGCAAGCATATATATCAGCTGATAGTTACTGTACTTGTAGGGTGGGAAAATTCGTGACTTGCTCTTTCAAATACTTGAGAATGAAAAAGATGTTACTATAAAACATGGTGCACAGTCCAGAGAGAGTCGCCGTATGGCTTCACAAGGGATGCATTCATCAAAGTTCTGTTTACATCCTGCTGGTGATACTCCATCAGCCTGTCGACTATTTGATGCTGTTGTTAGCTTGTGTGTACCGGTTATAATCAGTGACTATATTGAATTGCCTTTTGAAGATGTCATAGACTACAGTAAAATTGCAATTTTTGTTGATACCAACTCAGCTATAAGATCGGGATACTTAGTTAAATTGCTTAGGGCAGTAAGCACGGAGAGGATTCTGGAGTTCCAACAAGAGCTGAAAAAGGTACTTGCACTAATTTCTTTTTTTTTTTTTTTGCGCATATACATTTTTTGGTATGGACTGGGTGTTTCCCGGATCCATGAAGGATATGATCGAGGCTTGGAGAGAGTGTACAGTGGACAGCCGAGTCAGGGATGCTTGGAGGGTCACTCCCCTTTGTTTATGGTGGGGTTTGTGGCAAGAGAGGAATAGGAGGCGCTTTGAGGATGTGGAGTCTTCTATTTGGTCTCTCAAATACAAAATTCTAACTCTTTTATTTTTTTGGGTATATAGAAAAAATTGTACATCGGATGGTCAAGTAGTGGACCTTCTTGATAGCTTAAGATTTTAGTTGGCCGGCTTCCGGCTTTTTGTAAATCCTTGGGTTCGCTCCCCTTTGAGCGTCTTTCTATGGAATTTTATTTATCAAAAAAACAAAAAATCGATAACACACAAAAAAATGCACACCACACACACATCCATATGTGAACAACCACTTAATGATTGAAACAAAGTAGAAGAATCGTCGAGGATGCAATATTTAGGATATTTGTTATCGAACTTCCTGTCTTGAGATCTGGGACTCTCTCTCTCTCTTCAAGTATTAAAATTATTGAAAATGTAAGAACCAAGATTATGTATCATGAAGAAAAATGTTAAGAGGCAAGATTATGTATCATGAAGCCAGTACAAAAGAAGGAAGGGAAATCTTTCTATGAATGGAGACAGTTTGAGCATGCAGGACTCAGTGTTGTATATTGTGGTGGCAAATTTTGTAGCAAGAGTTGGATTTATTTATTTTAGACCTTTAAGCGCGCCAGTCAGCAAGAGTGATATAGTTCATATCGAGGGCAATGCTAGGAGATGGGAAAGACCAGAGTTAACGTGGATAGAGTTAGCAAAGAAGGATAAGATAACATTTGATTTTACTGGGGCTATGACCTTAGCTAGAGTGGAATGGAAGAATATGATTCATGTAACCGACCCCAAGTAGTTGGGAAAAGGTTTGTTGTTTTTGTTGTAGTTGAGTTAGTCAATTAGAGTCGTAAATTTGATCTAAAATTACCAATGACTATAACTAAAGATCACATGGAAGAAAGCTTTGATGCTGAGGTAAAATGGCAAGAGCCAGCTTTCACAATTGGATTACTCACCATTTTAGGGTTGCATCTTATGCATTGGTATCATATTCTTTGTTTAGGATGATTTTAATGCTTCTTCGTGTGTTGACAAGATGGATTGATCGACGTATCAATCAAGGCATTCTCGACAAAGCACGATTGATCGGCCTAATGATTGATTGATCAATCGATAATGGAACAGAGGTGACGGATCAAGACATGGATCTATCCATGACGCAACACACATCAAAATTTAAGGTTTCTAAGTAAGAACCCAGGCCAAAGACCCTAGTTCATTTAGGATTTAATGAATATTTGTGTGTATCTTGGGGTTAGAAGACATGTACAGCTCCAAAGAACAACTACAAACAAGTTTTGGGGACATTATAGGGAGTTCACAAGTTTTCTATATGAGAAACCTTGAGAACACTTAAATGTATGTTCACCATTCATATTGCATATAGATGGTTTCATGGACGTTGAACTACACATTTGGAGTTGTTTTTCTCTACAACGTTCATCCAAGGCTATCACACACAGCAACATGGAAAGATTGCTAGCAATGAGGTTCAATCTCAATTGGAGTGGATTGCATCGATTTCCTTGATCGATAGTGGCAGAGTTTTATTTGGCATGAGACTGGATAAGATGTATTAGGTGGTTCTATGGGTTCTGAACTTGCTACCTAGGTTACATTACCTTTCTTCATAGTGGATTGATTCTGCCTGTTCTAGGTTCCTGTGATTTTTTCCCGTTGAGGTTTTCCACATAAATTGATGTGGTGCTTTTATGTGTGATTGCTAACTTTACTTTCATATTGCATGCTACCTATTAAATTTGAAATGCACAGTTCAATTCACATAATTTTGATATCTTTGAACTGGTTGATTGATTTTTAGAACACGAAAAGAACTATTTACCCCCTCTGCATGTGACATTATGCTTACTCGTGCATACTGACTGCGTAACTGTCAACCCTTCACATAGCTACTATCATCACCTTTACATCAAGTAAAAGGTCCATAACAATTATTTTTAGGCAAGTCCTCTACTGATTGCAGATTCTTGTAATGTTTTCTTGCATAGATTAGTATATTAATTTTGATTGTAGGGCCTTTGACCCTTTCTTTTCTTTATTGATTTGTTAGGTACTCATGATAAGACCTCATCTTATGCTTATTTGTATTGGTTTTCTGCTGCTGCTAGGCCTTTATTTGTTATCAGGTATAATTGAAGTTGTAGAGCTATTTGTCTCAACTTCTTATAACACCCACCAATACCTTATGAAGCCAAGTTACTACTAATTTTTGAAAATTGAACTACTAGAATTTTTTTAAATACGAATATAAGGGATAAACAGAGCTATACAAAAAGATTTCTATCACATGGATAAGGGTGCCTTCTAAAAGGTTGTAATATAGCAGCTCCTCGTTTAATCAAGACATCAGCTCTGTCATTAGCTAACCTGGAACCAATGTGATTTGAACTTGTAAAGAGAGCTAGCAAAATCTCTAATTACTGCATCATGTGGGCATAGTTCCGAGATCTAAAAACTTGAGCTTTCACTCAGCCCACCACAACCGCAGCATAACCTGCTATCGTACAGTGGTGAATTCACACAACTAATTACCGATAGTCACATACTCAAATTTATTTGTCAAATAAAAAAACTAAAAAAATAAGGAAAGTAAAATTTGAATAAAAGCTTTCCGTAGAGTCATAGTAAGAAAAGGAAGGAGGTATAAAATAACTTATGTTAGTTCACTTTCTTCACGTTTGAGGTTTTGATACCTTGATTGACTTGAACATTATACCTAAATATTACTTTACTTTCATTTTTATTAGAAACTAAATATGGTGTTGAGTTTTAACACGTGTTTATAGTGATTTTTCCAGATTTTCTATTATTTTAATTTATTTTAGTTGATTTTCTTCACGTTCGAGGTTTTGATACCTTGATTGACTTGAACATTATACCTAAATATTACTTTACTTTCATTTTTATTAGAAACTAAATATATTGTTGAGTTTTAACACATATTTATAGTGATTTTATCAGATTTTCTATTATTTTTAAGGTATGATTATTGACACATTAAAACTTGACTCGTATATTGTTTTTATTGAATTATGCTTTACCTCTCACTCCATTTGCTCCCCCAAAGATACCAATGGAGCCACCTGCCAGACATCTCTATTCCTCTCGACCTCATGCTTCAATGTCACGCACTAGCAAGTACATCCTTCACAATTTTTTCTCCAAATTTTGTAACACTTGAAAATATTTGCAAGGGCTTGTTTCTTCTAGGATAGAAGTTCCTGGAGATATGTTATATGCTATCAAGTACTTTGATTTTCGTTCTTTATGAATTTGTGTTTTTCGGTTTCAATTTTCTTTTTACTATTTTTAAGAGGTAGAACAGATTAACCTAATTAAAGGGTAATGATCAGACATTTGAAGTGTATTGTTTTACCATATTAGGTCCCACTCTTGTACAGTTTCTAGGGGTGGCATTTTTTAGCACAAGTGCTTCATTCGTTATGAAATGCAATGTTATCAAGAAGTATTTTGGTTTGATATCTTATAGTCCATTTGGGTGGATAGGTGGATGGATTTGGAGTGGAAAGGAAGGAAAAAGGGAATCCATATTACCCTCGTTTGGATGCTAAACTTAAGGGGGAAAGAAAAGGGAAAGAAGGATAGGTAAAATGATCCTCTAGGCCCACTTTTATTTCTTCCCACAAGTGTGAGGTTTTACTGAAAAATGATGTTAGGACTTAGGTCAATAGGACGTGAGATTCTGTAATTTTTATATTTATTGCTAACTTAGTTTTTTTCAAAATTCGTTAGTGTTAAGTTACCTCTTGGTCTTGGTCAAAGTTGGAATTTAAGATTTTTTTTTTTTTTTTGGTGGGGTGCGTGTAGCCCAATGCATGGGCAACGTTCAAAGGCCCCAGTAGAAAGCTCCTTTCCACACCTTTTATACACCTTTAAAGGCGGTTATCATTGATCCACCATATATGCACTCACTAAATTAGGGTTCACGCATTCATACATTAGGGTTTCATTATTACATGTTTTGATTTTGGAAAATCCTAATTGAATTGCATAAAAGTGTTTTTGGGAACTTCCTAATTCTAAAATTTCTAAGTATAAAAGATAGGGCACTTCACTGGTTGCATGTTGATTTACATATGCCCTCAATCGATAGAATAGGAGTTCCCTTTTGGGGATTAAAACAATAAAATCCTATTTTCTCTGTAACTTTGTTTTGTCTATAAATACCTTATTTTTTCAGAAAACCTAAACACAAAGATATACAAGCTAGAAAGATTTTGAGCATTGTGCATTCATATTTTTATTTGTGCATTCATCAATCATATTGCATTAGATTGGTGGGTGTTTTTATATGAGTGTTGATACTATATTCCAATGGAGCTGAATTGAAGATCAACACCAAATAACCGTTCAACCAAGATTGTTTGGACGAGTGGTCTGAGATCAAATTACTGCTGAAGAAGCGGATATCCTGTGGAGCACTATTGTTGACGGAGCGAACTGTATGCCTGGAGAGAGTGATTTGGGTTGATCAGTATTTGTCAAGAGGTAACTGGGCTTTCTGAGATCAAAAACTTTTTGGAACTGTAGTTTGCAAGGCAGCCTTGGTTGTGAACTGTGCCAGGATGAGAAGGAGGCAATTTAGGATTTTTTATTTGGCAAGTATGATAGAGGATTTCTTTGCCATGCTTTGTGCTGTATACTTTGATAGTTAGGCGGGGATACTGACATGGATGGACAAAAGGGTAGTTTGAGGTGCAATCCTATTACAAGATTTTGAGAGGGGCCTCCTTTCCCCAAGGATGGCCATATGGCTTATAAAGGTTACTTTCTTTGGATGGATAGCTATTCTAGAAAGTTTTTTTTTTTTCCGTTGGTACCCTTGGTGAAGAGGGGCAAGTTCCTCAAACTAGTGTTGATGCATGTGTAAAGATGGTCATTTTCAAATAACAAATCCCACCCCCCCTCCACACACACCCCCGCAGCACACACAGATGACCAGAGAAGTTATACATTTGTGGCAAGTAAAGCCCCTCATGCCTTTGTTGATGCTTACCACGTGATATGTAGCTTCTTTTTTTTTTTTTTAAGTAACAAGATCTGCTGTTTTTGTCAAGTCTCTTGTATTTTTTTTTTAAAGAAATAAATTTGTAGTTTTTTGCATAATCTAGTATTTGTTATGTATATGCAGAGTATACTTGGGTTGCATCCCTTTTGTACTTTTTCGTGAATTACTTTTATCTATCAAGAAAATATTTGAAACCTAGCTTGTTATGCACATTATTTTGCATAGGTCCATGTCAACTGCTTTATTGATTTATATTATGTCATTCTTTATTGGGCCATTGTGGAAGAAGATAACTTATTGATTCTAAAATCTATATGCTCTGTTCCAATTATGCTATGTGATTCAGGTGAAGCGATATTTTGAGTATGAGGATCCAAATGGAACAGTCAACGAAATCTGGCGCCAAGTCTCGTCGAAGCTCCCCCTTGTTAAGCTGATGATCAATCGTGATAAACGTCTTGTAAAGAGGGAGTTGACTCAACCAGACTGTTCTTGTATTTGTTCAAACCAATCAGGGATTCTCACAACCTTGTGATGCTGCTTTTGAGGAAATGGAACTTCCAAGGGAAAATTATTGGTGCTGCTTCTTTATACATCATTATCAGAAAGTTGCAGTTTCTCAGGCCACGAGAGGGTTGACCAGGTAGCATCAACTGTTTATTCTTGAGCGGGAGATACTCCTTCGATGCTAATGCACCTTCGTTCATTTATTCTCTGGAGACATGGATAATTGAATCCATAGTCAAATAGAATAACTGCTCTCGTTCGTTTGAGGAGTTGTGTATAAATTTCCCCCATTTTTTTTGTTAGTGTACTTGTACTTGGAGATATCAACAATCTTAGCAGGTGGATGTCCAATCTCTTGTATTTATAACTGAATTATATACGCGGCAGTACATGAAGTCAAAACTATGGTTTAATTCTAGCTGATGGTAAAGATGGAGCTATTGTGAATGTCCTAAATATTCAAATTTAATAGGAATGGTGACTACTATGGGAAAAACAAACAGGGAAAAGACCTCATCAACTTATGTCTGTAGGTTATAGTATTGATTGTATCTTGGATGTGATTAAAGCTTGTTTAAGGATCTATTTTGTTGGGTATGTTTCTATATACAGTTGTATGCGTCTGTCATCGAGGACATGAATTTCATGTAAATCGTATGACATATCTATATTCATATTACATTTAAGCTTGGTCTAAAATGTCTTTATCTATTTACAGTCTAAAATCACTTTATCTAAACGATCACGAACGGTCACGATTCCGAGTTCAGTGCCATAGGTACGGGCATATACTAATATATGAATATATAAGTATATAATGGATTTGATGTTTCCACATTTTTTGATGAAGAAATGGTGTAACATCAGGTGTCTACAACTGCGACCAAACCCAACCCAAAGTGCAACACCAATCTAAAGCTCCTCAGATGTCACAATGAAGATAAAGGAAAAACAACCAAATGCAACAATGAACCACGCGCTACACATACAGAACCATGAGGTCATTAGAATCTCTCAAAAAAAAGGAAAGAGTTCTTAAAATCACAATGGCGCAAAAATGGCCCAGAGTTGTCCTTAGGAATGATAATGACATTCCAAAGGACCCACATATATATATATATATATATATATATATATTCCGAAAGGAAGCATAAAGAAAAGCCAAAAATCCCCAACAGCCAAGGCCAGACCACACTAGCTATTATACCCTTGGGGAACTTAAAATGGCACAAAAAAAGAAAGTTATCACAGAACAAAGAAGCCTTTAATTTTCTCTAAGTCCAAAAAAGGAGTGAATACGAAGTTGTGAAACAATTAAGCAAAAAAAAAGGGCCAATTCAAATCTCCCTTCTTTATGTAACAATTTATACTCATTGCATAATTGAACTATCCAATTATGACCAAATTGTTATATCAAAACTTTTACTATAAATTTATAAAGCATAGCACCTTCATCTCAAAGTAAAAAAAAAAAAACTCAATAGGTCATTGCTCAGTTCAATTGTGTTAATCGAGGATGTTGGGAAGAGCAAGCTAGAAACAAACATAATTTGACATTACTTGCACAAAATAGTTGCTTTGAGACTCGAAATCATGTTCTCACACTTGGCAATGCAAGTTCTATCATTGCACCAATCAATGGCTCCTCAATATAAAATAAGTACTATATAAACAGGGATAACCTTGATAAAACCTGGCCAATGAGAATTTTTCAGGGAAGCAACTAAGCTGGGCACAACTAACTATGATAAACATTCTGGTCACATGCTTGAGCAAGCATATAAAGGCAATAGTTTTACATTATGAGGTCCAGTATATAAGAGAAGCTATGAAGTGCATTCAGATATAAATATTGACAAAATTTGTATAAATCACCATGGTGACTACTACATGCATTTGAATAACCAATTATTGAAGGAAGAAGCAGATATATACAATTTCCTTTGTTCAGATTCGCCAAATTTCTACTTGTATGATATAGGACCAGATCTTGACACTGCAAACCTAGGCAGTGGACTGGGTCCTCTGCTTCCTGATGTTGAGCCTTCAATAAACTTTACTTTGCGGCTTGAGCTATACTCCAGAGGACCTGACCGCCTAACATTCCGATGTTTGTTGTCGATGTTTTGTATGCTTCCGCTATCAGCATCATAGAATTGATCCTGGCTATGTGCTGCCGATGCCTTAAAATAACCTGAATCATTAACAGTTGACTGAGGAGTCGAACCACCTCGCGGATGCCTGATTACAGGAGATGCATGTGATAGAGATACAGCAGGGGATTGGTGAGGGGATACACTTAGTAATGCCAGCGGTGTGGAAGGAGAATTTGCATAGTACTGGCTGTATATCGAACGGAGAATGGCATAAGGAATGTGGAGTTCAAGTGAGCTTCTTGGTAGGTATGGAGAAATCTCACAGAATTGGTCCAGGAAAATCAGCTTTGCTACAAGATGAGATCTGTGCAAAAAGAGCAAGAAATTTCTAGTCATCAGAATTTGTGTACGAACAAGAATTAACTAATCACTAACATATAAAATCACTTTAAAGGGATTTAAAGGGAGAGAATTTTGACTAAAAATTTCACTCAGGATATCTTATCACGGTCATCGTTAACAACAAAGTTCATTAACGGGATATGCGGATCAACAGAAGAAAGCTTTCCCTTTTTGGTTTTACACATTAAAGCATGGCTTCATTGTTCAGAATGGACTCAATTGTCATTAAAGTAGAACCTGACAATCATCTAAGGCAACTTAAAGGACATAATTCTGGCCAGACATCAAGGGAGACAAGGAACTGTTTACACCAAGTGATGTTTCGGGGACCAAAAAACCAAAAAATTACTGGTAGAATTTTCATTTACATTTGAAGATTTTAAGGCCAATAAAAGTTGCAGAAATTATGACCTTTTTTCTTTTTCCTGGGGTTTCCAAAGAGATAATTTTCCTCTTATGGGTATATATAAATAGTATTGTCAACCACGATGAAAAGATAAGAGTATTTTACATTTGCTATGACTTTTTCCCCAAATAAGTACAACAACTTAAACCCAACACCTCCAAGGGGCTGACAGGAGAATCACTTGATTAAAGCTGGTCCTTAGATTTTCTATTATTACTTGTAATGGGTCATAATTAACATGCATCAAAGCACAAACAATTGCAAATTTGCATGTGCACACAGCAACATGGACAACATACAAGCAAAGGCTTCACGAGCATAAAATATTTCATTATTATTTTGATCTATACTTAAAGAAAAAAATTCTATAGGAACATAGCTGATATTATAGTGAGAAGCAAGAACAAGGCAGTGTGAATAAATGAAATTAAGTTGTGTTTAATGAGAATTTGTTCAGGTTGGTACTCAGAATGTGTCATTTTAAAGATTTGTATCTGATGTAATATAGGAATGTTGACTATTGCTGATCAGTCAGTCACGGCTCATAGAAAGATATGCATTGAACACTTTCGTAAGATAGTTGAAGTCGCACCTGTTGGGTAAAAGGAGAAAAAATCAATTAAGGTGGTTTGACCATGTGCAAAGAAGATCACTAAATGCACCAGCAAGGAGGAGTGACATGGTCCATATAAAGGTGATGCTAAGGGAAGAGAAAAAAAATTAACATGGACAGAATTAGTTAAGAAATATATGAAAACATTTGGTTTGATTTGAGGCTATGCCCTTAAATAGAGCATAATGGAAAAATAAGATTCATGTAGCCTACACCAAGTAGTTGGGAAAAGACTTTGTTGTTGTATTACAAATGATAAACAATGGTGTACATTACTACATTGTAACTGAAGAATGACTATTAATAGGTTGGACTGACGGTGGCTCTAGCAGGATTGGTTCTGGCAACTCTAAACAGTTTATATAAGGTAGTGGCAATGATATTACAAAAATATTATAGTTTACCTGTTGGTTTCACTCCAAGAATCCAGTATAAGCCCTGCAGAGAATTTAACAAAGAGCTGCATTGTGGACTTTATGCTTGCTTCAGCTGACGAACGATTCTGTGTCTCAGAATCCAATGTCTCACCAACATGGCCATTTGAGAAAGATTGTTTCAGCTGATATTCCTTTTCCAATCTAACAAACTCACTTCCCGCAATCACCGCACAAATGCACCTGCCCAACAAAAGTTCGTATGGAACAATCATAAAAGTTAAGCAATCTGGTACAGTAAATACAGAAATATTTAAATACCTTGATTAAAAATCTAAATAGAGTGAGTGCACAAGGCATAATAATTCTAGGTAGCAGTCCAATATAGGGCTGTCAATTAATTGAACTATAGAGAAGCAAAAGTGTATGACATGCTCTCAGACGGTTAAAATCTCTCTCTCTCTCATTTAAATTGAAAACAGAAAAGAAACAAATGTGTTAAGCATGGTGTATAAGAGGATCTACGTTGTATGGTCATATACAATGTAGATCCCAAGATGCACCGGTTTGAAGAGATTGTTGGCCTAGAAGGTAGGTGACAAGGAGGCCAACAAAAACTTACATGGGATGAAATAATTGAAAAAAATTAAATATTAGAGGAGAAATGGTGTTATAATAGGAAAGAATGGAGAAAGAGAATTCATGTGTTCGGCCCCATCCATATTGGGTGAAGGCAAGGATGATGATGATGATAAAAAGAAATACAACAAGATGAACGCTCATGTGCCGTCAATAAAGGTATCAAAGAGTAGGGGTGCAACTTGGGCGAGCCAAACCCAACCCGAGCTTTGGAAGGGTTTGGGCAGCTCTTCTTGTTGCTCATGTTGGGCTTGGGTTGAAAATTTTCAATCCGACCTCAATCTAGGTTAGATCATTAGTGTTTAAATATTAAATATTTAAAAATGATTTAAGAAAATTAAATATTAGAGACATGGTGTATAATAGGATAGAATGGAAAAAGAGAATTTACGTGACCGAGATGAAAGCTCATGTTTGGGCATCAAATTCTCATCAATAATGGTGTCAAAGAGTAGGGGTGCAACTTGGGCGAGCCAACCTGGACCCAACCTGAGCTTTGGAAAGGTTTGGGCAGCTCTTTTTGTTGCTTGCGTTTGGGTTGAAAATTTTCAACCCGACCTCAGTCTGGGTTGGACCATTGGTGTTGGGACTTGGGCAACCCAAACTATACCGCAACCTGAGCAATATTATTGTTACTAGTATTATTATTAAAAACTTTATTTAACCCGAGCCCAACCCTAACCTAACCCAAACTCAGCTCGAGGGTAACCCGAATAACATGAACCTAACCAGACCTTAGCGATATCTTAAAAAAAGAAAATCTCAGGTTGTGCTTGGGCTGGACTATCTGGTTGGAGGTCAGGTTGGGCTCGAGCTTGGGTTGAGGGTTCTATACCATGGGTTGAGGTCGGATTAACTCAATCCGCCACATCTGCACCCCTAGTAAAGGTTATACTGTTTGGGCAGCAAAATATGGTTCGATTCCTGAACCTAGCGTTCAAGAAAGAAGCAAAGGTAATGGTCAATTCCCAATCAAGTGAAAAGTCAGGGTAGGCTTCCTGATAAAGGTCCCCAAAGGATCATCTGGGTGCCTGTTTCACTCACTGAATGGTCAAGGCGGCATGATATTTCATTGTGCTCAAGTACTTGCATATAACATATTTATTGAGAAAATAAAAGCGTGCAGACCTTGCCAAACAGTGGATATTGTTGTTGAAGCCCCCGGTGTCAACATTAAATGCAGTACTGTTCCATATATTGGATGTCATGAAGGTGGCAAAGAAATATGGCAACAAGTTCCATGAACCATCATTTGCACCACCAACCTCTTCCAAAATTGATCTCACCCATTCAGAATCATGGTCACTCACTACACCAACACTGTTTGCCACCCTTCTCATCCTCCTAATCTCCTTCTTCTCAGGTACTTCATCAGGTAAATGTTTAACGACCCCAGACAGTAACGAATGTATCAAAGGTGCACCTACTTGAAGCACAGATCCAGTAGCCTCTACTAGAAGGCAATCAAAAGCTATGGCTTGCCCTGCCTGCATACAGAACCCAACCACTGTGTCCAAATCAATAATCTGCTTAACATTTGCCTCTCTTTCTATCCGGTCACCAGAATGCATGCTTCCAGCAACTGTCTCTAGCACCTCACGATTGGCTCGCAATGAGGTGTCGATGCAATTCAAAAGTGCAGCTGTGTGTTCTTTTATCATTCTGTCCAACCTATCAACTCCATAGCCACCAAAAATACGAACAAAGGCTTGCAATTCCCTGAGATCAGTCACTGATTCGGCAAAATATCCCCCAACTGGCCTTGTGCTCTTAAAGCACCTGTGGAGTGGTGCAAACAGGATTCCAGCATTAGACATGTCCTTGACAATGTTCTCAATGTACCAGTTGCATACAGCTTCAGTAGCTGATCCAGTATGTTGCTCCGCAGGTTTCTCAAACAAGTGCAAAGAAGAAACTGGGCCAGAGAAGGCCTCGGAAAGTAGAACTTCTCGGATGCCCTGTGTCAGGTCCATGCTAACATGTTGCTCCGCAAGATGGACTATACTTATATGTCTACGAATCAGCGATTCTAGAAGAGAAGGTCGTTGAAGATCATTATCAGTCTTCAGTACTGCAAGAAGTCTCCTCCGGAAGTTCCCAATAATACATTCTCTCATGTACTGCATTTTAATGATGGGTGCTTAGCGCAACACAATTCAAAAGCATATCATAATATCTAAATATTTGTGTGCGGGTGTAGATATGATATACTTGAATAACAAAAGTTCAGTGTCATATACATTGGTTCATACATGCACATGCATGTATGAAGCACCCATATCTTAGGCCCACAACCCTACTTTCCTTTTGCTATGTGCTCTGAAAAAAATTAACAGTTGAAATGGACAGATTCAGGAGAACTCTAGGTGGCTACCATTCTCCTTTTGAAGGCAAATTAGCTAACTAGAACTTTATGTAGATGGCTCCTCTTCCATGAGATATAATGACTACACTAATGGCTGCAAGGAAAAATAAAAGAAACTTTGGTATATGCAACAATTACTTTTGTATGCAAATACAATCCCAGAACTAAAGAATAAGCACAGACACTTCAAAGATTAACATTCTATTAAGGGCACTGTATTGAAACTTGATGATGGCCAAAAGACAACAGGTTACCCAATTTACATAAAAGCCACACCATAATCAGCTCATGAGTTCAACTGACTCAATCTTCAGCCTGTTAGCGCTTGATTTGTTTATGAAATGAGCTTCAGAATCAAGTGCAAGCTCAGTTCCCTAACTATACAAACAGGCAAGAACAAGCCCATTTGTAGCTCAGACCAAACCTTTCATCGGAAGCTTGGTTTATTAGCTGTACAAAGTACTTCAAATACTCAAGGAAGACTAACAAATCTCCATTAAATCCCACTGGGGTAATTGAAAGTCTCGATCATTAGTTCTCCAGTAAATCCAACTGGGGTACTCAAAAGTCTCAATCATCAGAACTTTAAGAAAATATGTATTGCAGTAGTGCCTTATGCAATAGAACATATGCACTATGTTTTGTGTTGTGGAAGACAATGAACTCCAACCCCTTTTTTTTTTCTGAAAGGGATGATGAACTCCAACCTTTTCAGTTAGCTGATGCGACTTTTTTTTCAAGGTCACTATCACCTGGCACCATTTGTTCGGTCTTATTTTAAGAAAAATAAGTAAAATAAGAAAGCTTCCAACCACAAAATAAGAGTTTATTCCTCCCATAGAGCAAAAGCATAATGTCGAATTGACTAGTACCAACAAAACCCAAAGGAACAACCAACAAATAGTTCTCCAATTATTCACAATCTCAAAAAGTGAGCTACAACTACACTATTTTTTTCCTGATTGCTCCACTTTCACATCATGTGAGTTCCATACAAAGTTCGCCAATCAACTTTTGTCAAGCTTTGGGTCTTTCAAGCTGGGAACTAATAGATCCGACTTAGAGCATAAATAGTTTTTTTTCTGCATTAAATAAACATGCAAGAAATAGATAAGCTGAAACAAAAAGAAGTCATAGTAAGCACCACTTATTTTACCATACTTGATACAGATGGTGGAAAATAAAATAATTATAAAATTAAATAATATTTCCAAATGTGAGATTTATGATGTGTAAAATGAATAATAGTTTACCAGTTTCCGGCTTTTTGTAGTCCCTCGGGATCGCTCCCCTTTTGACTGTCTTCTAATGAAATTTTATTTATCAAAAAAAAAAATGAGGAAATCTAACAAGCCTTAGTTCAAGTGGCATCCGGGTTAGGCAATATTTGAGTATGATGGTACATAATGACGGGTATTCCACAAAAGAAACAAAGATAAGCAGGTCAAAAATGGATAAGAAGGGGAAATGTTTTGATGAAAGGAAAAGGTAAGTAGAGGAGACAAACTCTTGAAAACTGGGAAAAAAAAAACTCTTGAAGAACACTTGAGGGCATAGAGAGCCAAAAATAGACTTTGCAAAGCAACTATAAAACTAAAAATCACACTTTTACTGTCATCATAACTACGTTAAAAAAATAGCATGTCTTACCTCCCTTAGAACAAAAACATGATTTAGAACACATATAGGCTCCATGTCATTTAAAACTGAGCAAAGATTTGTCAACCTCTGCATTGCAGCTTCTAACCTGTTATTAACACAAAGCTAAAGTAACCATAAATTGTCCATTTCATAAACTCTCCCAGAAAAAATAAAAAGAAACAAAAATGTATCAGACTAAAATGCCTTACATTTTAATAGAACTATTATTTTCAGGATAGCTTTCATAGCCTGGGAAATGAAAACCAGACACACCTCGTGGGGATTTTAATGAAGGAATTGAAACTCTTGATGTCAAATTCATGAGTACAGCTGCCTGCTCCGGGAGAAGCTGAAAAAATGCATAGAATTAGTATCATGATATAACTACCTTAATTAATTCATCATGCTAACAAGGAAAGTAACAACCTGGATCTCCAGAGAGCCAAATCCTCCTTCAGAGTCAAGAATATTGATTAATCCTTCCAGTCCGCCCATGATGGATTCAATAAGTGACTCAACATACAGAACTGCATCTCGGCCAATTTTAGTAAGCTGTATTCAATAAAATTGTCATTCTATTGCCCACTCAAATTGTGGTAATCTAGACAGAGATCTGGAATTCAGAGCATCAGAGAGAATAAATTGAGTCTGGGTATAGCAGATAGAAGAGTATACAAACGTTGTGAAAGCCACCACTGAAAGAGAATAACCATCATTCTGGAGGTGTGAACATAAGTGTAGATAACTCACCAGTATTATAAAAATATTTTTAAAGATCTGATAACAAGTTAGACGGAAATCAAATTCAATGGTTAAAATGATAATGAATAAGATATTTATAATAGTTACCCAAATAATCATTTTATCCACTTTTTTTTTCTTCCTTTTGCTCACTCTAACAGCCTTCTGTCACCTCCAAACTCAAGCTAAACCCTAACTTTTTTTTAATTAAAACTCAAAAAATAATAGCTTGTGGCCTAGATTTTAGATCAAAGCAATCCAATCTTTCAAGCAATCTGTAAGTTTTCAATTCTTTTAATCTTTTTCTTTTTATTTTTTCACCTACAGCTAATATGAAATATTATTGATGCTGGATCTATAAACTTTCATTGAATATCTTGCACTGGATCACCCAAGTCCCAATCTATTGTTTTTTTCAATTATTTTTACTTTCCTTCAAAGGATCAGTAATTTTCACTCTTATATTTCTATACAATCATGTGAACAATTATTTATTAATTATACTAAATTTGTAGATTTTAATTTAAAAAATAATAATAATTTTTACAGTTTTCAGCATTTCCTATTTTCTGATTTTTTTTCATTTAATTGTTTAAATTTACATTTTAGTAATTTAAAAAATAAAATGATTATATACATTATACACTAAGTATGTGTCTACTGTAACTTGTAACATACATCCCACAAATTACATTATATAAATATAATTTTGTAGAAAATTTTGGAAAAATTAGGAAATTAACAAAGGACATAAAAAACTCTAGAAAATTATGAAATCAAATCAAACAATTGTGCATATATTTATAAACAAATACGGAGTAATAACTTGAGTGAAAACCATAAATTATATTTTTTACTGCCAACAACCTCTTAAAACAACCATAAGTTGTTACTCATATTAAATCACCTTGAAATATTAATCAAAATCTATCAAAACTCATTATTAATAGATTCTTGAGTTAAAAATGATGTATCGTCTTAATAAGGCCACTATGTGGAAGGTCAAAAAAAAATCACGACAGTGGTTCTTAATACCATTACCTAACGACTGTTACACTGCACATCCGTTACACCCACACGCGTCTGCGATTTAAAACCTTGTACCTCTCGAATTTTAATCTTCATTACATCTCCATTTATATTCCTTAATTTGCAAATGTTACATTTCAAATAGTCGATTTTATTCCTAGTTGTCTTGAATTCATTTGGGAATAGATCTTTCATCCAAATCTCTAACTTAGCATGTATCCTACTTCAATTTCATTAATTAAAATAGTATCATCAACAAATAGCATATGCCAAAGAACCTTATTATGAATATGTCTAGTTAGCTGCCCCATAATGAAAGCAAAACATAAGAGTTCGATGTTGATCCCTTATCTAAGCCAATAGTAATTATTATATTCACTTGTGTTTTCTATAACTGTTCCTACTATAGTCACAGCTCTATTATATTTCAAGAGACCATATTATTGTCTCTTTCTAAACCTTTAAAAAGCTAATAAAAAACTTTCTTCTACTCTCTACATCTTTCTATCTTCATAGAATCAATCATTGTTCTCAATAAAATAAATTGATTTTCCAACACGATTGTTTCAAGTCTTAATTGTTGTCCAGTCACTCTCTCCCAAAGTTTTATTCTACTTACTAAATACTTTGAATTATGATAATTTGTATAACTTTGAATATTCCCTTTTTTTTATATAAAGGTACTAAAATACTTTTTTTTTTCACTCTTCAAGCCTATCCTTAATTCTTTAATCTTATTTATTGTTAATCACTACATGCCATCATTTCTAAGACATTTTATCTCAATAAAAATACCATCCGCTCCTAAAGCCCTTCTTATTTTCATCTCTATTACCTCCTTAGTTTTTTTAATATTAAAAGACCCGATCTCGCAAAAAATGTGTTTTCTTAATCTCCTAAAGTTAACTCTGAACAAAAACCTCCTACATGATTTTGATTCAATAACTTCTCAAAATAACATTTCCATCTTTCTTAATTTCATTATCTATCAGCATGACCCTTGGATCCTCACAATTAAAATACTTAATAATTAAACATTCTGTTTTGGTTTCCCTTGATTAGGAAGTTTGCGTATATTCTTCTCCCAACCTTTGTACCAATTTTAAAATGAAAATATGTATACTCTTTATAGTGTCTCATTAACTTCTTTCTTTGAATATTTGTATCCATTAAAACTTTATCCATTTCTAGTTTTTGTTATATTTTGCACATTTCCTTAATATTGGTTTGGACTTCCTCACTCCGCGATTATATTTCTTACACAATGACCCTTTTCTTATTCTCCAATAACTTATTTTGATATTCTTTTAATACATTTGGCCCTCATAGTATACCACATTACATTAATTTCAATGTCGAGATTTCATGTTTCTCCTTTTAGCATCTTATTCTTAGCCAGTTTTACTTTCTCCTTTATAAAATCCACAACCTGATTCTCAAGTCTCTACACTATTTCTATTTCTTGATTGCCATTTAATATATACATCTAAAATGTCAACCTACATTACGAGTTCAAACTCTCCCCTACAATAACCTTACAATTTTTTTTGTTAGTCGATGTGTTCTTTCATTAGGAAAATGAAAATGTTTGGCACATTTTTCATTTATTTTAATTTTATTAAAATTTTATCTCTTGGTTATCACAAGATCAGAAGCCATTGCACTTCTCAAGATAGAAGATAGCCTCCTAGACATTCCTATTTCATGTCCATCATGTACTATCTCATATACTCCATATCCATATATGACTATTAGATTTTCTGTCCTTCAATTGTTCCTTGAATGAATTCATCTATTTATTCCTAAATTTGTCTATTAATGTGTTCGTCTTCCTTTTTCTTATATGACTATTAAAATTTCCTCCTACAAACATTCTCTCTCCTTCAGTTATTCCATGATTTGATTTATCCATTTTTTATTCCTAAAATTATGCTTTACCACGTTCATCTAATCCTACTTTGAATGAATAAGGCTAAATAATTTTTTTTTATCAGTAAGATTTCATTGAAGAGCACTCAAGAGGGGACTGCATCCCATATACAAAAGAAAAGCCAAAAGCTATGCCCCAAGTTATCCACAAAAGACGATAAAAGATCCATAGATTTACAATTTCTCCCCTGTACTGACAAAAATAAAGAGCAAAGAACAAAATACTCACCCCTATCGAGGACTCTACCTCGTCAAAAGACCTCCTATTTCTTTTCCTCCACCAGGTCCACCATAAACACAAGGGCGCAACTCACCGCGCATCTCTAGCTTGGGATCCCACTAAGCATCCACTCCAAGTCTCTAGCATTCTTTTTGCGGAAGCCAACATGACGCACTGCATCCCAAAGATGGTGCAAAACATGGCCCAACTGTCTCTAGCCATGGGGCAATGTAGAAAGAGGTGATCTACCAACTCCTCGTCTCCCTTGCACATATAGCACTGATTGACGATGATCATATGCCTCCTCCTGAGGTTAGCAATCATCAATATCCTACCAAGGATTGTCATCCAACAGAAAAAAAGCCACCTTTAAAGGGGCTTTGGTGCGCCAAATTGCCTTCCATGGAAAGGAAGGCCCCTAAGCATCCATCAGTTTTCTGTAGAAAGATCTCACCTCAAACCTCTCATGGCCAGATCCCGACCATGTCCACTCATTGATCCCCTCCCCACAAATGCTCTCTGTATAAAAACGCCAAATAGTCCACAGCATCAACCACCTCCCAATCCTGCAACAACCTCTCAAACTGCACATTCCAAGTCACGTTCCCACTATCAAGATGATGGCAGTCTCCCACCATCACTTGTCTATCCATAGCTATTCCGAAAAGCCTAGAAAAAACCCTCCTCCAGAGGTCTATCCCCACACCGCGGATCCATCCAGAATCTGACATGTCTCCCACCCACAGCCTAAATCGAATGTGCTTTGAACATTCATCCCAGCCCTTCCAGACGACTTTCAAAGACCTAACCCTGTCGGAGATCTCACTTTGAGCGAGCAACAACCACCTCTAGACTCCCCGAACTTGCATCGAATGACCCTCCTCCACAAGCTATCCGTCTCCACCCCAAATCTCCACAGCCACTTACCCAACACAGCTCTGCTGAACAAGTTCAACCTCTGAATGCCCAAGCCCCCTGATTAGATAGGTCTGCAAATCTGATCCCATCCCACAAGGTGACTTAAACTCCTCTCCCATACCACCCAAAGGAAAATTCCGTTGCAACTGTTCAATCCTCTTTGCCACCATAGCAGGAAGAGGAAATAAGGAAAGGAAATAGGTTGGAAGACTCGATAGGATACTCTTCAAAAGGGTTAGCTGACCCCCTTTCAAAAGCTATTGTTTCTTCCAACCCGTTAGCCTCCTCTCAAATCGCTCCACCATCAGAACCCATGAAGATACTCTCCTCAATGACACGTCCAATGGGAGACCAAGTAAACCACTGGAAAAGCCCCAACGCTGCAGCCCAAGATGTCAACCAAAGAGTCGATCTCTCTCACTTCCCCTACAGGCACAATCTCACTCTTTCCTAGATTGATCTGCAGCCTTGAGATAGACTGGAAGCACACCAGCGCACATCTCAGGTATCTTAGTTGGGATTCCTCCGCATCACAAAAAACAATAGAGTCATCTGCGAACAAAAGATGCGATATCTCCATGTGACTAGAAGGATCCCTACCCACCCTGAAACCTCTGATCAATCCCATCTCAGTAGCCCGCCTCATCAATCTACTAAACACCTCCATGACCATGATAAAGAGGAAAGGTGACAATGGGTCACCCTGAAGCCACTTTCACTGCAGATGAGTCGCAGACACTTAGAGGAAAGAGGAAAGGTGACAATGAGCTCTCAAAGAAGCCAGTCGGGACTCCATTCACCAACACTGAAAATCTCACTGTAGTGGCAATTCGATCATTACTACAACATTGTAATTTACTAATAAATGGTTAACATCAATTGATGATTCTATGCTCCCCAAGGCTCAAGCCTAGATTTGGCATGTGTTAGACCATGTGAAGTCTCGTGGGATCTCGCATAATTAAGTTCTGACCAATGTTGAGACATATATATGAAGTTCTCTTTAAATTTATACGCTATTGGTTCAGTACTGGTCAATGGGTGATGTCTTTTGGGTTAATATATGTTATTGGATAATTCCATGTAGTCTTTACTTTGTCTTCTGGGTTTTATCAATCAAATAACCAAGTTTCTAGTTTTGAGGCTGAAGTCATAGTTGGAGTAAGAGAGAGCATGTTCCTGGTTCGATAAAGATTAAGATGCAACCATAAACCTAGCTGTGATGCCCAAGGGATTGTAGTTTCTATTTCCAATACACTTCTATACTTGCGACAAGACCTTGTTAACAACTCTTACAGCCCTGAGAACCATACCTTGATAAACCTAATCATCCACTATGGCAAAATTCAACCCTAGCAATCCCAAACCAGGATGCCAAAGGTTCTTGTTCTCAAGTTGTTGTATAAAGCACGGGATCAGTCCTAGAATAGCTCCCCAAATCCTTTCTTTCTATCCAACCAATCCTTAAGTAGCCCTAAAATTTTAATTGAATTTTTTTTTTTTTTTGACAAGTATATTAAAAAAGCACTCAAACGGGGTGCGCACCCAAAAACAAGATCAAGAAACAAAAAACCTTTAAGCTCTCAATCTATCCACAAAATCAACTATACCCTCCATGGATTTAAAGTGTTTCCCTAATCCAAAAAAAAATTAAGGTACTCAAAATAGAATATAATAGAATATTTTAGCACCCAAATAGGAGTTCCCTCCCCCTCAAAGGATCTCCTATTACTCCCCTTCCACAACCCCCACCATAAACAAAGAACTCGGGCTAGCCCACCCACTACACAGCCTCTCCAGGCCTCGAGCATGCTCCTCGTGGACTCCAAACATTGGGAAAAACATATACCAAATGTCTCGAGCCACCTTGCAGTGCAAGAGAAGATGATCAACCGACTCCGCATCTCTCTTGCACATACAACACCACCCATAATAGCTATATTTACAATGCCAAACTCTTAAAAAAACTACATCAGTCTTTATGCAGCAAGTAAAACTCGTAAATCAAGCAAAATTACCTAAACAGGAAAAAAGTTGATTGAATACCTCTTCCGGAACAATTGGGGAAGCACATTCTGGAAAGCTACTTGCAACGCCAAGCCATGCACAGCAATGCTGAGGACGCCCTTCAGGTCCAAACATGGTGTTCCTGAAAACCTGTTCTACTCAAAGTTCAGATCACAATTAAGAATTAGAAAAATAGATTTTTGGAAATTGAACCACAAAAGATAGGAATAGCTGAGAAGTTACCGTTGTAAGATGCTGGTGATAGAAGTAGAGCTTTTTAAGGCTCCCATGTCTTGATAACTGAAATTCAAGTTCATCAACACATCTGCACAAACAAATGTAATTACATGTCTATTTTATGCATCTATGTGCATATATAAATTTAATTGAGTCAATCACTGGAAGTTGGAGCTGACACGAATTTAAAACAGTGACAGCATTTATCTTGATGATTAAATAATTTAGAGCAGAATATAGAAACTTATGCACGATATGTATAACCTATAATCAACAATGACAAACTTGGTAACTAACTAAATAATATAGCAAGCTGCAAGGACAGCAAAATCAAATGGCATATTTAAAAACGGAGAACAGGCAGCATGGTTGGATTTGAACTCTGCAGCTCATCTTAGTTATCTTGAAGGCCACTTGCCTTCTTTCAGTAAAGACCCTCGATGTGCAGTTCCAAATACTTCAAAATGCTAAGTCCCCATGCCCATCAGATATACAGAACTTCTCTCATTAGCGAATGGTGTACTGGATGCCTGCCAACAAAACTTCATGTCGACACATGTCTCACACCAGTTTAGCACTGACAACAAAAATCCACCCTTGTACCATTTTAGTTATTGTTATGTGAATAATGTCATTACTAACTTCACTTATTAAAAAATTACATATGTAAGATATATTGGCATTCAAGAACAAGTGATATGTTGTGTTGTGCCTAGTATATTTGATGTGATTCTCTATATACTGGTATGAACTAGGGACAAAGTCAGATATGGAATATGCGTGCTCCATTTGATAAATATAGAAAAAAGCACATATAACCATACCATTTGCTTTGCTGGGGAGTCACAAGTTGGACATCATGTGCCCATACTGAACTGAAAACTGACAGTTCCCGAAAACATGGCACATTTCACCCTATCCATGATGTTTGTTTATCTATGCCTCTAATTGTCTATATAACACCTAGGAAGCACAGATACTTCTACGAGAGTGACGTACCCGTATCGTATCCCTATCAGATATAGATACTCTTCAAATACTCACGGATACGTGTCCGATACTTCCTAAACGTATCCATAATTTTAAATTTTTTTTTATTTATTTCTAACACGTACCCGATACTTCTCAGATACTTCAACCACGTATCTAATGCTTCTTAAAACTACATTTTAACAAGTTTTGAACATTAATGTAGTTTTTCAAGTTGAAAATTTATTTAAAAAATAAGTATTGAGATATATATCATGTTTTAGTATAGAATTTATCCATGCAAATTATGTAATATGAATCTTAACTCTTATTTTGTTTGTTAATCATAATATTCTATAAAGAAATGTTAATAACAATATGTATAACATAAAATCAATTTTTTGTATATATAAAAATATAATTTATTATTTTAATATTGTCGTATCCCACCGTACCCGTATCATGTTCTTTTGAGAATTGTTGTATTGCCGTACTCGTATCATGTCGTATCCGTGTCTTGTATCGGTGCAAATCACATGTCAAACCCTTTGTTGTCAGTGTTCTTGTTACATTATTTACAGTGACGTATTACTTCAAAGAAATACCAGGAAATTAAGATGACCAACAAACATCATATTGGAAGCGATAAGTTGTTAGCAATAGACAACACAAGAACTAAAATATTATCATTTAGGGGCACTAGGACAAATCACATACACTAATAGATATTTCCCTAGAAGTCCAAATCAATAGCAGCTCCTAGATTTGCAAATGGTAGTCCAATATAAACATGTCTTTTGGAACCACTATCACCTACCAATAAAAACATGTTAGAACTGCAACTGCTCGAGTACTTCACAAGAGTTTATAGCATCTTAACAATAAACATGATTCGCAGGAGGAAAAGCCCATAATAGAAAAACCTTATGCTCTCCATCTGAGATATTCTAAACACCCCACCATCAGCCTTCAGATTAACAGTTAGAGACAAGCTAGTAGAAACAATGACCTACCTAATCCCCTCAAAGGCTCAAACCCAACCAAATTCATTCACAATCCAAACTTTTTTGCCAACTCTGATAAAATTTAGTCTGGTTTATGGAAGGGCATAAGATGCAACTGGAATTATAATTGTAAGCAGGATGAGCTATGGTAAACAGGTTGAATTTTGAGCTGACGAAGTTCAAGCTTCCCTTCAGCCTACCATTAATCTGATATCCATTTCTCTTCTAACATCCATTTTTCTCTAGTCACACACACACCGGGGTCCCTCTATATTGAATCAAGTGCTGGTGGAATGCATCGGCTCATGTCTTCAGCACAAGATATCAGTGCAAAAGTAATTTTCCTTTTGCAATTGTCCCCCCAACCTAAGCTTATCTAGGGATGGGACGGAGGGAATGGGTTTGTATAAGTTCTAAAACTATTGCATATTTGGTTATGAATTAAGCATCATTTTATTTATACTATTTATTTCAAATTATATATCACCAGAGAGAGAGAGAACAGATTCCTGTTTTGAATAAAGGTAAGTTCAACTAACGAACTTTAGAATACATAAACAACTAAAATTGAAAATAAAATACTCCTATTTTGTATGAAATTTGCAAACCTAAGTCATATTCACCTAACAGGAACCACGCATGATTATGAACTTCACCCAAAAGGGAAATATGAACTCACTTTGCTCTAAATTGTATAGGATTTGTTAAAATAAGTAGCTCATATTTCTACCAACAAACACATCTGTTAGGATTGTCTCGGTTCTTTTGATCAAATACATGACAGTCAGTTTTCTTTCCATCAACTAGATGGATTTCAGTAAAGACCTGAACAATATTGCAGAATTCTGTTGTCTTAACCAAAGTGTCCTCTCTAAAATTGAAGATAGCCTTCCTCAAGGCATGGGTAAAATATTCACAATATTTCCAGCAGCACTAAGAATTTCTATATGACTGCACGAAAATTTTCACTTTCAATACATATTTTTCTAATGTTTCCTAGAGTTTACAACAAGAACATCCACACAAAAACCACAAAAAATTCTTTTGTCATCATAAAGATAAGACATTTCAATTTGAACTTAATCATTGTAGTTACAGCAAGCTCTATTCCCTCTTCATGGCCCCCGCCAAAAAGTAAAAAATAAAAAAGGAAAGAAGTCTGATTAAGGGCAATTCATGAAGACTAAATTAATAATTAGTGATTATGTCAAATCAGAGTATGCAAGAGCACCTGGACCAATTGTATGCAGCATTTCCTTCTGACAATAAGCCTTCCTTTCCAGTAGATACTGTAGCTTTCTCCAAATGTCTAATGTTAATAGATGATCGGGCAGAAGTGACGATCATCAACACTAATAACCAATCCTTTCGTAACTCCTGATCAATAGGCACAAGTTTTGATCTTAGAAATATACAACAAATACAAGAACAACAGTAACAGCAACAGCAACATGCCGTTAAAAGCAGTTCAACTCAGAAAAATATTGGAAAATTTTAGTTTAGTACACATTACAGGAAAAATACTTATTACCATGTATTGGTATGCAGATGCTTTAGAAAAAGGTTAGACCTGTAAATTTCTTTTAACTATATAAAGAATTATGAATGTAAGCCTGCTGAGACTTCCAAAATGGTAAAGAGAGAGCCACTGGCACAAATTGAAGCTAAATTTAGTAAACAAAGAGCCACTAGCACAAATAGAAGCTAAACTTAGTAAGCAACAGTCACACAATCACATCTGTAGATGCATATCAAGATTGATTAATTTTGGCTAATCTAAGGATCTTAGATGTACAAACTCTTGTTTATGCATCAGCTGAATAATGCCATATTCTGAAATCCATGTGCCCAAGAAGTGGTCATTCATAGGACAAAAAAAGCTATTACCTAGTATTGTTCTTGACCGTGCAGGATGCTGAGAGGTATAGACTGCATTTTTTAGCATTTTGTAAAATGACTACTATCATATTCAAACAAAAACATTCTCATGCTTGGCAGCCTAAGACCATTGCACCACCCTAGAAGTATATCTTTTGACAAAGGGAAAAAAAGAAAAAAGATGCATACCTTTAGAGTAATGTGATTTAGAAGTCAATACATTAATCATAACATAAATAAACCAAATTCACCAATAATTAATCTGATACCCTGTTAAAGATGCACTGTTAGAGGGACTGATGGTCGCTTCAATATTTGATATAATATATTTATTGAATCTATTTGAGGAGTGCAACTAGGCTGTATTAATAATTGTGTTGAGTCAATTTGCTTTTTGTGAGTCAAATCATTGTGTTTCAGGAATTGGGGACAGGGGGGGGACGATTAGTAGTGGTAAGGCATATGGTGGTCAATATTTGCTGGAGATTTTTTCTTCTGGTGATAGCTCATCTTCTCGTCTGGCTCTTCATGTTGATGATTCAGCACTTCAACAGATTAATCAGTGGCATAGGCATCTGGGTCATCCTTATATTAGTGCATTAGAGAAACTTTTCCCTGTTTTGGTTAGGCAGTGTAAGAAGAGAGTTTTATTTGTGATATTTGTTAGTAATAACAGAAGCCCTACTCCTTTTATGATTGTCCATTCTGATGTATGGGACCCTCCAGGGTTGTTTCTCTTTCTGGATATCGGTGGTTGTTACTTTTATTAACTATTTTTCTTGGGTTACCTGTTATAACTATTATTTCATAAAAGTGACATGTTCGCATGTTTTCAGACATTTCACAAAATGGTATGTACTCAGTTTGATGCTAAGATCAAGATCATTAGAACTGACAATGGAGAGTATGCTGAGAGTGCTTTTCAAGTATATGTAGCTCAGCATGGGATTATTCAGCACAGAATGGCATGGCCGAAAGAAAAAATCGTCATCTTCTTGAAGTACGTCGCTCTTTACTGTTCAGCTAAGAAGCACAGACACTTCTAAGAAGATGCCATGTCCGTGTTGGACGTTGACACTTCATGGACACTCCTGGACATGTATCCAACACTTCATGACTGTGTCCATAATTTAAAAATAATAATTATTATTTTAGACACTTGGCCGACACATCTTGGACACTTGAACGATACATATCGAACACTTAGTCAACACATTCGGGACACTCGACCAACACATTCCAAACTCTTCGTCTTATATAAAACAAGCACATGATAGTCCTAAAACAACATTATGAACCTAAAGTGTCCAACCTCTTTTTCTTTATAAAGTTGATATTAAACATATGTCTCACATAGTATGTAATGAACAAAAACATAATTATAATGACAAGATAGGACAATAATATCATATATAATATATTCTTTTCGATATTTGAATAGCTTTATCTTTTAACTTATATAACTTTAGTGTATAAATTATAAATCAATTAAAGTTCTATATTGTCTTGCTCAATAGATATATAAATGAAAATTTATATCTATATTAGTTGTGTCCACACCGTTTCCGTGTCCTACTTTTTTAAAATTTGGCGTGTTCCGAATCCGTGTCGTATCGTGTTCGTATCTCGTATTCATGTCCATGCTTCTGTTCTTTAGTATGGGTGTGCGGTGATGTTGTTCTCACTGTTGCATACCTCATTAACTAGATGCCCCTACGATATAGCACGGATACAGATACGACACAAATACAACATGACACAAATACAGCGACACGACAAATCATAAAAAACTAGGATAAAGACACAGCGGGGACATGATGACTAATAAATATATCTTTTTATATATATGATCTATATTTTAAGAGTAATATTATTTTTCATCAACCTAGCAATGGAAAATTCACAAATTATAATAATTAATGAGCTATAAAAATAATTAGTTTATCGCTTAAATAACTACACAATTGAATCTACTCCATAACAATAATAATAGTTGTTTTTTTAAACAAAAATACTTAAAATATTATATATTGTGACGGCCATATTTTATTAAAAAAATTCAAAGAAGTCATCATCTTTACACTTTAACCAATCTTTCTTTTTAAAACTTTCTTAAAACTCCATAACAATACGACACGCGTGCCGAACACGTATCCATAGCATGTCTACGTCGTGTCCGCAATGTGTGGAAAAATAAAAATAACAAAAAAAATCCAAACATGTATTTTGGCGTGACTGACACGTGTCGGGCCGTTTCCGACGTGTGTCGGTATCCAACATGGATTCTTTGACCTTTTAGGTATGTCTGTGTTTCTTAGGATACAAGTGCTACCATCCTCCTAGAAAAACTTTTGTTAGATTGGATGTCAATTCTGACGAGTCTGAGACCTATTTCCTTCCTTCACAACCATCACTTCGGGGGGAGAAGGTGGAGGAAGAGCTTTCTTTTTAATCTCAAGCTTATCTTCCTGTTCAGCGCAAGCTCAAGAGGGGTATGTAAGACAGATGGAGGATTCCACCATCAATCTTATTCATAATGAGGGGGAGCAAGGTGAAGGGCAAGCTAATTGTAGGAGATCAGATAGGGAGGATTTGCAAAGGTATGTTCATCGGCCTAGATGTCAGATGGAGCATATTTCCACTCATGTGCCTCCACCACACCAGTTGCAATCTCCAACTCCAATTTTAGATCCAAATTTACCTTCTTTCTCATCATGTGATGAGTCCGCTTTTATTCATGTTGTTGATAATAGTGATCTTCCAATTGCTGTTCAAAAGGGAATTAGGAGTTACAACATCCTATTTTTGAGTTTGTTTCCTATTATTCTTTATCTTCTTCTTTTCGTGCATTTGTTTCCTCTTTGTCTTCTACAACTATTCCTTAGAGTTGGAAGGAAGCACTTGTAGATCCTAAGTGGAAAGAAATAATGGTAGAAGAAATGAGAGCTTTAAGGAAGAATGGAACATGGGAGCTCGTTCCACTTCTAAATGACAAAAAAAACCGTGGGATGCAAGTGAATTTTTTGTCAAGCAAAAAGCAGATGGAATTATAGATAGGTACAAGGCATGTCTGGCTGCTAAGGGTTTTACCCAAACATATAACATAGATTATCAGGAGACATTTGCACCAATGGCTAAGATCATGTGCAGCCAATTTAGGGTGTAGTCTTTAGCAACTAGATGTGAAGAATGATGTCTCCATTGAGTTCTGAGGAGAAAGTCTATATGGAAGTTCCACCAGGCTTCTCTTCTACGACTATTGAAGGGAAGTATGCAAATTAAAGAAGGCACTTTATGACTTAAAGCAGTCTCCGAGAGCATGGTTTGACTGATTTGCAAGGCGATGATCAAGTTTGGGTACAAGCAAAGTAATGTTGATCATAACATGTTCATTAAGAGAGCTAAGGGCTAATCATTATTCTTATTATATATGTGGATGACATTGTGGTGATTTGAGATGATCTTGAGGACGTGTCCAGGTTAAAAGCTCCCTTAGCCTAGGAATTTGAGATTAAAGGCTTGGGGAATTTACGATATTTCCTTGGGATAAAGGTTGCAAGATCTGATAAGGGCATTTTTATCTCTCAAAGGAAATATATTCTTAACCTTTTAGAAGTCTTGTTGGATCTCAAGCTGCCATCTCACCTAAAACCAATTGGTTTAAGGAAGGCAAACTTTTAACCTTTTACGGGCTAACACGCATCCTGTTAAGAGTGGTACCTGAAACTGAGAGTGGAATCCAACAACAAGAAGAGACAAGCATGCTAGATTGTAACCCGACAAACTCTATAATTGAGATGAATTTTCAGCTTCAGAATGGTGAGGGTGAACAAGATGAGATATTAGAGATTGGTTAAAAAACTTACATTTCTATCTTACACTCGTCCAGACGTAGCATATGCAGTGGGTGTAACTAGCCAATCTATGCATGACCCTCACACCACTCATTTATAGGTTGTATATCGCATTCTGAGATATTTGAAGTCTGCTCCTGACAAAGAGATCTTATTCTAGTCATGGACATTTGAAATTACAGGTTTTTACAAATGCAGATTAGGCAAGCTCGATTGATGATAAATGGTCCACCATATGTTATTGCACCTTTATAGGAGGAAATTTGGTTACTTGGAGGAGCAAGAAACAATCCATAGTGGCTAGGTCCAGCGCAAAAGCAGAACACAGGGCTATGGCTCATGGGGTATGTGAACTCATGTGGATTCAGACCTTGATGAGTGATTTGGTATCATGGATGATGGTCCTATGAGACTTTATTGTGACAATAAAGCGGCCATTAGCATTGCGCATAACCCAGTTCAACATGATAGAACAAGGTATATTGAGATTGACGGGTACTTCATCAAAGAGAAGTTGAACAATGAAGTGATTTATATGCCCTTCATGAAGTCAGAAGAACAACTAGCAGATGTATTCACTAAGGGTTTGGGTTGTAATTCCTTCCATTCTATTGTAGGCAAGTTGGGCACGAGAGATATCTATGCACCAACTTGAGGGGGAGTGTTGGAATATGTGGGAATATTCTTGTAATGAGCATAATTAGTGGGATTTTACCACGTGGGATATTATTGTAAATTATTTCTAATTAATATAAATACATGGGTGTAGAGATGTCAGAATCACTCTACAACCCTTTCTTACATTCTCTTCTCCGTCTCCTTCTTTCTTTTCTCATCAAACCCTAAAATATAATTTCAACTATCTCAAATTGCAGATATTCCAATCCACAAAATTGGTTTAGAGAATATAGTCCAAATAGTCTTGGAGAGATGTAACCGATTAACCTCTTTACGAGAGAGAAGTCTAGTCAAAACTGAAAATATCAATAAATAATGAATGCAAAGATGAAGATTGACAAAATCCTACAGAAACTCAGTTTGATCCAAACACTCTTATCAGCAGCACATGTAATAAACACGAGTTCGCTATACCTAAGGAAAATTTGTTGTTTTAACTAGTTTTTTCATTTTGGTGAAGAAAAGTTTTATTTATTTGTCTATGGTAGTTCAGGTTAAGGCTTCATTGAGTTGGGTTGAGTATCTAGTACCTCAAGTTTTTACATAGTAGTTATGGTTCATCAACACCAAAACACGATCCTGGCTAGGTCAATCATGGGCTACAATATCACATTACCAAATAGGTTTTCAATCAATGATAAGGGATGATCCTTAAGGTTTTTGTCTTTTAAAAAGTGCCACTTTTTCAGATTTTTGCTGCCATTTGTGGCCTCCATTTTCTGGAGATGCTGCAACAGAATGATAGATTTGTTTCCATTATGTATATAAAAAATAAGGCTAGGAAATTTGCATTGGACAACCAATAGCACCCTTAATTGAACCTAAGTGTCTTTTTCCTTCATTCCATCGTTATTTTGCAAAAAGAGGACAGACAACCCCGGTGTTAGAACATGTGGATGCTTAGTGTTTTCTAGCCAAACTTAAGCAGCAAAGGAATCAATATCACACACACACACACATAAAGGAACCGAATACACCACCTAACCGTCAGACCAGATACAGGGGCTTTGGGGGTAAGGTTATTCAGATAACTCAGTTGAAAATGGATAAGCTTGCTAGAGTGTGGCTTTCTTAGAGTACAATATATTAGAAATTAAGGACAAATAGAACTCAACTCAATTCAATTAAACTTAAAAAACCTTAATACGAACTAAGAGAGCAAGAGGATTAGTAGTACACTTCTTAATTTATGCAAGAATTATGAAAACTTCTAAATACCTAAAAGATGGATTGCTTTTTTAGAAGGATCACACCATGTCTTTCCTAGTCTTGGGATCTTGATATTCTGTGGCAGACTGTCATACAAAAAGTTTAAGAATAAGTTTGATCAATCATTAAACAGATTCTCTTGCTTGCAAAATGAGGATTTCATGCAACTCTGGCTAGTGCCCCGGTTTTGTGTGTTTCCCTCTTTCATTCTCCCCGTAATCATTCTAGGTTTTCCTACGGGATGGATCTTTGTAAGGGTTACTGTGAATATTGTCAGCATATGGGTAAGAGACTTATCACCATGTAGTCACAATATGATTTCATGAAAAACATAGTTCTTCAAAATGGAAGCAGGGTTCACAAACCTTGAATTCCCAGTGCCAAAATCCCAAAAATCATCAACACTAATAGCAAAGCAAGAAAGATGATGTTTACTGTCATCCTCCACTCTTAAGAAATCAGCAAGTGATGAGCACTCAAACAGCCAACAAAGCATAATTCAATGTTGTTTAGCTCAACATATTTCAACAGAAAATTCAAAAATGGGTTGTGAATTCCAATTCTATAATATTATGAGCGATCCAAACAACACCACTATCGTTTTAGTATAAATCTAATTCTGTCCATTTTGAAATTTGAACTGAAACCCAAGGATCCAAATTCAATCACATGTAACAATAGGATTGTTAGTCTTGATTGCAGAAAGGAAGAAAGTGAACTCACAGAGGTGAGTTAAACCTCATAACAGAGGCAAAAAGCTATACTAGAATCTGTTGATAGAGAAGATGTTTTGATTATTGGAAAAGAAGAAACTAAGCTCCTCATACGTGACTTTGTCTACATAAAAAATCTAAAAACTTACATGGACTTCTGTTCATAGAAGTGAGGATTCAGATGGCAGTAGACCAACATACCCACACCTAGAAAGGAGTATCAAACATGTGACTGCCTAGTAAAAGACATGCACTCATGCACACCACCAAAAGAAAATCTACAAAAAGCTCCCAAGGTTTCTGACACATACACAGCCAGAGAATTTTTAGGAATCTCCAAGTTTTCTGACAATAACATTTAGATTTCCTGATTTCCAAATTATATTGTAGACTATCCTAGTAATAGTCAACTTCACTATACAGAATAACACTAGAAAACCCATACAATCACCGTGATCTACAGATTAAATGAGGGATATATATCATATAAAAGGAGAAAATTTTATGCAAGCAAGGTGATTGATACTGACATCACAAATCTTATGCAGGTCAATGACAAATCAGAAGACCTAGTAAAGATCATTTACATTACCAGAAACCTCATGAGAGATCACTGATATTTAGCATAATATAAATGAGAGTTTGTCTGCATAGATTTCTTACAGATAGATCGCATGTGATAGCAGAAATATTTTCACTCTGTGGTTTTGGTATATTTTCAAGATGCTGAACAATCTGCTGGAAAAGCCTTTTTAACGTAGCATCAAGGTCAAGGGCTACCATTCCTGGACTTCCCAGCAAAAAGCGGATTCTACCAGCACAAGATGACAGATATGATAATGCATAGCCTCTAATTGCTGCACAGGAACATGAATGCGTTTTAATACACAGTCAATCAACACAAGAAATTTATATTGTTTACTGCAACAACAAAGAAATTATGACATCTGGTATATGGACATCAAAGTGCATGACAAATATGAAGAACAATCTGAACATCTATAACAGTAAATGTTATTTTTCACGTGAAGCATTGGTAGCAAGTTTGATTTTTTTTCAAACAAGAAAAGGGGCAGTATTTGTATAACAACATTGGTGTCCATGATCAGGCTTTGATGTTTGTGTTGTTCCTTGGGACGCATCCCCCTTTTGGGCGCTCTTCTATGAAATCTTTATTTATCAAAAAAAAGAAACATTGGTGCCCATGATCGGAATTCTTTTGGGTTGAACAAGACATTTGAGCAGTTACTGCTTTATTGATGTTAGAATACCAATTACTCAAAAACTTAAGCTATTAAGGAATTGGCCCAACAATATATACCAAGCTCTAACACCCTCCTTTACACGCGACCCTGTCTTACATGTGGAAAGGCAAGAATACAAACCGAGCAGAATAGGGGGTGCAAACTGAGAAAGAAAGAAAAAAACAGGGGAACAAATGCAGATGGAGAAACTTGAATCCAAGACCTAGGCTTTGCTATGATATGAGACTACCAATTGCCCCAAAAGCTTAAGTTGTTAATTGATGGGTCCAAAAATATACATCAAGCTCTAGCAACTGCATCAGAAGAGCATATCTTAAATTTAGCGATCATATAAGCACCCATATCATGGTTCCACAACCAATATAATATATATATATATATATGTATTTTATATATTGACAAGTAGATAATAACTAAGAAAAAAGGATAGTCTCCTCTAAGGAAAGCATACGTACAATGCGAAACTTCCACCCAGACAGATGAATCAAGACCTAATACATTTGACATGCCAAGTCCAATCTCTGCTCACCATTTGAAATTGGCAGGAAAGTTGATCCTTGTGTAGAGGGCTGGCAAAATGGGTGCAAACCCGCCAACCCGCCCATATCTGCCCACTTTTTAATAGATATGGGTGAACCATTTTAAAATACGAGTCAAAAACGGGTTGGAAAAATCAAACTCAGTTTTATAGAGGTTTAAACGGGTTGAATACCATATTCAACCCATATTTCACTGATGTTATAAGAGACACAAAAGCATTCTAGGAAAGAAAAAAAATTATACTTTATATTAGGCAAGTAGGATTCTCTCTCTATTTATCACAATCCTCTCTATCCACTCTCTCTCTCTATATCACAATCTCCTCTCTCTCTCTCTCTAAAAGACTCTCTCTATATTACGATCCCCTCTCTTTATATATATAATCTCTTTCTCACTCTTTCGCTCTCTCTCAATCCCCCTCTCTCTAAGATTTTCTCTCTCTCTATATATATATCACAATCCCTCTCTCTAAGATTTTCTCTATATATGCCCTTGTGCTCTTATTGAAAATAAATAAATATTGAAAAGGCCATTTGATCAACCCATTAAAGGATGCACAGATAGCGCATATCTATACCAAACCTTTTGCTTTGGTTCTTGAACGGAATGGGATACTCTATATACATTGACACTGTTGTATGTCTATTATTATACATGCATATACATATAGATATATAGATATATCATGGGTTGTTCTCTAAAGTCTCTTAAGTACTGATCACGACCCGAGTTCATATAATTTAAGTTTTTGACGCCCGTGATTTTATTGAATCAAGTTACAATTGGCAGTTGATAGCTACATATACATATATATGTGCATACATAGGTGTTGTTATTCATTAAATTTTAAGTTTCCCAGGGCTTACAAAATGGGTTGAGTCGGGTTGGGTCTTACAAAATGGGTTGGGTCTCGTCCAAATGTTTGAAGTTTTTAAAATTAGAATTATTCTAAGGGGTTGACAGGTTGGGTCATGTTAATGGATTGGGTCGGGTCCTCCAAATGGGTCGGGCCAAAACACATTATAAATTATTATTTCTCTCTTTTGTTACATATTAGGCTTGATAATATTTGTTTATTTTTTATTTCTAAAAAAAATAGTTTTCTTGGGTAAATGGGTCGAGTCTTTGTAAATGAGCCGGGTTGTATAAATGGGTCGGATTCTTATAAACGGATTGGAGTTTATATAAACGGATCAGTTCATGCCAACTTGTTTTGTTAGCTTCAAATTTTATAAAATAGTATAAATTTTAAAAGAATTTTTGAAAAAGGTTATTGAATTTAAGTGATCAATCAAATTTCTTCTATATGGGTTTGTATTTTTATTTGTTCATTTTTTTTTCTATCCGAATATGATGACGGAATTAGCCCAAATTAAAAATGACTTTTACATTTTTTAAATTTTAAAAACGGGACATTGGGTTGGCGGGTTGACCCACCCATATTCGACCCGGTCCAAACCCGCCCATTTTGCCAGGCCTACTTGTGTATGATAGATAAGTCACATGTATACAACTAATAGTTCCAGAAAGCCGATGTACGCAAGTCTGCACAAATTTACGTCATTTCTTCATCACATTTTCTAGTTCACTTAGGCATCGACAGCTATATTCACACCTGTGGTCAAAATTTTCTCTTATCTTTCCACAAAACCACATATGCATTCAAGAACACGAAAGTTACATGACAATGGAAGATCTTTAGTTCAGAACTGATATATCTTCTAATAAACAAAAAATTTATATTTTTTAGCCTCAGTTCATCTTCGAAATCATTTGGGAGACCACAATATCACCTACTTAATCCCAAATCCTTTAAAAGCCACTCAATTGTCCACTCAATCCCCTAGAGAAATCATTCCTCTTACTATCTCTGTGCATTGACAGAAAACAATGGAGAAAAAGCTCGTGTGGACATATTTCACTATCTATATTTGTACCTATAATTTTATGAAGCACAAATACCTCAATTGAGGAGTTGTTTCCATATCTTATCCGTATTGAATACTGATACTCCTAATGTGAATAATATTTTCTAATTGGTGTTGCATGTGCAAAAGGTCGGAGGAAACGGTGGACCATCTTCTTCTTCACTGTCCAGTGGCGAGGGATGTTTGGTACATGTTCTTGGTCGCCTTTGGTATAGTATGGGTGATTCCCAGCTCCACGACAAATATGATTGAGGCTTGGAGAGGGTGTACAATGGATAGCCGAGTCAGAGAAGTTTGGAGGGCCACACCCCTTCGTTTATGGTGGGGTCTGTGGCACAAGAGGAATAGGAAGGGCTTCGAGGACGCGGAATCTCCTATTTGGTCTCTCAAATACAATATTTTGAGTTCTTTATTTTTTTGGATAAACGGGAGAAATTGTATATTGGGTGATGAAGTAGTGCACTTCATTAATAGCTTAAGCTTATAGATGGTTGTGCTCGGCTTCTTGTATCTTCTAGGGAGCGCTCCCCTCTTGAGCGCCTTTTAATGAATTGTTATTTATCAAAAAAATATATATATCTGTAATTTGGGTCGGGAAAAACTTTTATTTTAAACATGTATAGGATATACTTCTTAGATGCTTTGGGACACGTCTGACAAATCTTTAATTGTTTGGGAATGTGTAACAAGGATTTCAAATAATTGGACTTTCTTAGAGAAGAATTGAGAGATAATGATAATATATCATGTCTAATTTAGTCCAAAGTCTATATCTATACAACATAACTCCCAGCTTCAGTCTGATTTTTAATATTATAAACTAGAAACAAAGTATTTGATAAATAACATCAAAGCATTTACTATTTTTAATTTATACATATCTTTTTTTAATTTTTATGCAGATGTACATACATACAATATATAAATACATATATAATGTTGTATCCATGCCATATCCATATCCTTTTCTTTTTTTGTCTAAGAATTTGGTTCATTATTGTATTAGTATCCTGCATGGCTGGATCTGCGTCCATGTGCAACAGCTATTAATAATCTATGGTAACTACTGTTTGAAGTTTGAGAAGGGAAATAATCTCCAAAATCAGGTTTCCTTGTGTACACAAATTTACACTATAATAAAAAAAGAATCAACTTACCTAAACTAACCTGAAGTAAACACCCCCCCCCCCACCCCCCCCCCCCCCCCCCCCAAAGACATCTTGTCCAAAAAGTCTCAAGTCATTAGTCTGTTTTATTACCAGAACCCTATGCTAACAATGAACTAATCGAAAAAAATCATTGGGATCTGGAAGTCAAGAAAATGAGAAGCACCCACCGGTACCAGCTCAAAATAAACAAGAGCAATGCATTAAAGTAAATTTCATATTTCTCTTACGGTAGATTTAGTTCAAACTGCAAGAGATTCAGAGTTCAAGAATTATTTCTATCACAAGTAAACATCATATGTCTCACTATCTTAAGAAACTGGTTGACTTCAAAAATGAACACACCTGCAATGTACTTGCGCACTAGACAGCAAAGACGGTCCATACCATCCATTAAGAACCCAATAGTTGGATCACTTGGATCCTGCAACCAAAATCAAACCCTTGAAAATCAAGCACTTCATTGGAGGCTGGCAAGTGGAGCACAAAAAGAGATTTCAAAAGCAATTTAGACTGCTAACAGATTAACTGATACATGGAAGAAAAGTTTGACTTACTATGTCTACTGGCAGCACTCGAGCAGCTTTAGATTTTGATGATGTGATTCCGACATGTTGGAAGTACCACATAACTTCACATTGTGCTAAAGCCAAGGCAGAAAATACCATCTACAGGAACCATAAATCATTATAGAAATTACCTCTTAACAAGTCAAAGTATGTTGAAAATTTGTTAATCAACCTTGTCAAGAATTATGTACACTGTCTTTGACATTCAGATAGAAATAAAATTGATTTACTGGTAAATTTATGTGTGTAGATAGTAAAGCAACACTGAAACATTTTAAAATAATATCTATAAATTTATTTATTTATTTGCAGTGTAATCCCGTCATTGTTGATTGATAATGCATCAATTCTAAGAATCTAGCATCAACAATTGATTGATGAAATTCCAATATGCCAACCACATACCAATTAAAATGTCAGATTTCAACACTTTAAGCCCACTATTCATTTGCACAAATATAAATAACATTACAAATTGACACGGCTCAAAAAGTCCAACCTTTTCATTGAAGTTTGTTTATATAGAAGAAAAATATAATTGTAATGACAAAGTAAGAGTAAGAGCATATATAATACAATAACCACCTTCATTATATTTTCATAGCTTCATCCTCTAGACTATGCAGCTCCTTGTATAGAGATTAATCTATTAATTAAAAAGTTCTATAACTGTCTTATTCAATAGATGTATATAAATAAAAATTTATATTTATATATAGCTGTGTCCGTATATATACTACTTGAATCATCATTCTAGAATCCAAGCACTCACTGACCACAAGCATTGCATCAACAATCCGATGCTATCCAACAAAAGCATTATGAGACACATAAATGAACACTCACCACCCTCCTGTATTGAATAGCAAAAACTTTATAGAGCCACTGTATACACTCCCCATAAAACTAATCGATTTGAAATCCTATTAAATCAAGACTGAGTACTCCCCAATCACCCGAAAGTAGTTTAAATTGGCAAAAACGTCTCCTTTTACCACACTCTCACATTGTAGGAAGAATGACAGACAGACCTTGGCTCCGGGCCCTTGTCCTCATTCAAACTATTTAAAGCATCCACCACCTCTTCCTCTGAGAATGGTCATTCCAAATAACCCATATGCTTACCCAAGATTTAGCCAAACTCCAATCCGCCAAGTTAAGGCTTCCTATCACAGACCACTAAGTATGTAGCTTCTCTTATCTAAGAATCCCCTGACCAACATCCTCCTCTCTGCTCCTGTCCTCACCTTTAGCAACAATTCTTCCACAGATCTACTGTGATCGAGTGCCCTACTAATAAGTTTTTCTAATAATAATAATATTAAACGTAGTGAAATCACTTCATGTAGCACATTTGAAAATTTTGGTAAATACAATATACCTGAATATTAGGAGCCAATAGACTGGGCTGATCGGTGAAAAAGAGCACCATTCTTCCAATCTCTTGCTTTAATAGGATTCTTCTTTCACGGTGTATGCCATCACATGATACTAATGCTTGCTCATGCACTTCACTGCAATCAACAGCCACATAACCATATAATATTCGGCAGGATGGCTCCAGAAACAACAGGGGAAAAGAAGATTGGTCTCAAGTAAATCAAGTCAATCTGTTAAAATTTTGTAACAATAACTACATAAATGTTCAAATGTCACACAATTACACAAGCAGCAGATGTGTATGCCATCACAGGATACTAATGCTCGCCAAGCACTTCACTGCAATCGTCAGCCACGTAACCATATAATATTCAGCAGCATGGCTCCAGAAACAACAACAGGGGAAAAGAAGATTGGTCTCAAGTAAATCAAGTCAATCTGATAAAATTTTGTAACAATAACTACAAAAATGTTCAAACATCACACAATTACACAAGCAGATGAAATCATGAATGAAAATAATAATCATATATAATTACAAAAGCAACTTAATCATCACCGATAAAAAAGTTCACCACAAGGAACTGGAACCAATAACAAAATCATCACAGATATTGACCAGTAAAGCATGTTCATTAAATATCTGTTGACACTCTTCTAATCGCCGTCTAGTTCAGTTTTCCCCTCAACTGCTTACTGCTCAATCTTGGTTGTCACTTCTCAAAATGTATCACTCAATAATTCCTTTTCATTCTGCACCAACTATTTTTTATTAGGCACCCCTCTCAATCATCTGAACATCCTCACCTTAGCTTGACTTAACCTACGCACTTGTTTCTTTTCCATTGAAAATGAAATGTCAACATTGCCAAAGAGATGATGTGCATTTCCACACAGTGCCTCTTCACAATAATGTTACGACTCATAAGCCTACAATTGGTTTAAGAACAATTGCAAGAATACTAACAGCTGTATGGATTCAAAGAAAGAGAGGAAAGGATAGCACTAGTTAAGAAAAGAAAGGATAGTATTAACCCCTAATCTTGTTTGGATAACTAGGAAAGGAAATTATAGTGGTAACTCCTCATCTTACTTGAAAAATACTCATAAATTAGTGGAGAGAAAAGAAATGAAAGGAAGTTTTATTACGACAGTAGAAACGGTTAAAGAGGACAGGTATTATAAGAAATGTGGGCACAATAGATAATCACTAATCTCCGTATCCTTTAACCCTTACCTTCCTTTTCCTTTCTTTTTCTTCTTTATTTATATACCTAAACAAGTTAACACTTCCTTCCTTTTCCTGTCTTTTCTTTCAAATTCTCTTACGTCATAACACCCTAAAGAGAGTGAGACCTAACAGTGCTTTTCAGCATTTTGCATGAGTTTGGAATATCATTTAACAATGACCTTATCATGTAGGCAAATGTTCGAGCTTCGGCTTAGTATGATAAGTTAATAACAAATAATGGTTAATGCCCCAAAATTATCATGCCATCAAACAAGAATTTTACAGAAAAAACCGCAAAGTTATTACATCCCATCACAGATTATTATTTTCTTTCTTATTCTATATATTTCTTTGGCCAAGCAAAATAACTTTCACACAATTGATATCATCGGGCTAATACCTTATCATTTTCTCCACTTGCTTTGCGACACTATATTCCAAATCTGCTTCTTTTTGCTTTGCACGTCCAGATTTTGCCATCTTCTTAGATTCCAGTACCCGTGGCAGAACATATAGCTGATAGTCCTCGTGCAATAGTACATACTGCAATTAACCAAAATATAACAATGTTCAACTAACTCAAATGAAGACCACAATTACAATAGCTCACTTATAGAACTCACCTCATCCCTAAACAATGTAAGAACTAAATTTTCCTTTAGCACAACCTGAAAACCACCCAAGAGAAGGTGTAAGAAGAAACAACGCAGGATATCTGCCACAAAAATCCAGGATATGGAGAAATAAAATAAAAAAAAAACATTAAGCTTTTTAAAAATAACGAAATACATACTTCTAGTAGTTTTCAATTGAGAACAAACTTTCTAAGGCTATATTCTTCTCTTCAGAAACCTCCATTTAATAGATAATGCACAACCCTATTTAGGATGGCTAAGGAGGTCACTTCATAGTGAAGCAATTAAATTATTAAACTAACCTACAAGTAGGTAACAAGTAGCCTATAAGCAACCGCCTCAATGACAAGTGACAAATAGGTTACAAGAAACCACGTCAATGAAACTCGTAAAACATATTCCAAGTTGATAGGTGCAAGACCGCAACCCTAGGCTCTGATGTGAGAGCAAGTGCAAGGCCAACTCGACCTAGAAGGGGGTGGGGAGTTGAATAGGTCTTTTTAAAAATTTTGAAACTCTAACTCATTTTTAATTCAATTTTAATTACATATTTATTAATTTGAATCCAGAAATTTATGTGTCCGTTTGTCGTATCCAATTGCTTATTCAAATATGAGAAGATAATTAAAGAAGTAAGAGCAAAGTAAAACAATCACTCGAACACACCAAATTTACGTAGAAAACCCCAAAGGGGAAAAACCACAAAAACTGCATTCGCAAACCAATATACTATGAATAAAGAGAGTGCAACCTCAAGGTCTTAGATTCTTACCCCTAAGAATCACCTGAATTGATTTTACCTCTAATTCAGTCTAAAGCTATACACTCCTCTCGAGTTCTACTGTTGTTCAATCAACAAACCAGCTCCTCATGCAATTTGCCCTTTTACTTAGTCATTGTTTGCCATCTAGCCATGCCTCATCCCAACCACCAATTTTGTTTAATGAATAAACCTTGGAGTTTGCTGCTTTTTTATTCTCTGCGAGTACATCTCCTTTGGTTCTTAGGAATAACAATGAATCACACTCACATCTACATGAAATCTCAAAGTGTGTTCTTGGTTGCGTTTGGGATGGTCTAGGTATTTCCCAGTTCCATGGTGGATATGATCGAGGCTTGGAGAGGGTGTTCAGTGGATTCCGAGCCAGAGATGTTTGAAGGGCCACTCCCCTTTGTTTATGGTGGGGCTTGAGGCAAGAGAGGAATAGGAGACTTTTCGAGGACGTGAAGTCTCCTATTTGGTCTCTCAAATACGATATATTGAGATCTTTATTTTTTTTGAGTAATGGGAAAAATTGTACGTCTGGTGGACAGGTTGCGAATTTCATTGATAGCTTAAGTTTATAGTTGGCCGTTTCAGCTTTTTTGTAATTTCTCGAGAGCGCTCCCCTCTTGAGCACCTTTAATGAATTATTATTTATCAAAAAAAAAGTGTGTGATAACTCATAAACAAAAGTAACGATGCATGAAAAACCTCTCTGTAATAATCTGCATCAATGTATCTTCTCTATGTTTCTCTTATGTTGCCCTAATAGTGGACTTAGAGGTTTTTGAAGAGTAGTCCACAAAATAATTGAGTTTTGGATTCAATTTTAATTACATATTTATTAATTTGAATCCCTTGATATTTATGTGTCCGTTTGTCGTATCTAATTTGTTAGAGAATATCATTATAGGAGCTATTTAAGTCCTCGATAGAATATTTAAAGGAGTGATTCATGAGAGTGATTTTAGGAATCCTCCGTCAATGTATTTTCCATAATTATCACATGTTTGTATTCTTTCACCTATAAATAGAGGTGATCATTGTAAATAAAATTAAGAAAGAATATAATGAAAGAGATGGCCATTTGGGCTTTGTGTGCTGTGAATGTAGGCCGTAGTGACTGAACCACGTTATATTCTTGTGTTGATAATTCTTAATTTCTCTCTTCAATCTTATATTTTTTAACATGGTATCAGATCTACTTGTCTCAATCGAATTCAAGTTGGACACTTGAGTTAAAAACTCTGTGCACCAACTTGAGGGGGCGTGTTGGAGAATATCATTATAGGAGCTATTTAAGCCCTTGATAGAATATTGATTGGAGTGATTCATGAATAACCCATCAATATATTTTTCATATTTATCACATATTTGTATTCTTTCACCTATAAATAGAGGTGATCATTGTAAAAAAAAAAAATAAGAAAGAATATAATGAAAGAGATGTAGCCCTTTGGGCTTTGTGCGCCGTGGATGCAGGCCGTAGTGGCCGAACAACGTTATATTCTTGTGTTGTTCAAATGTTATTTCTCTCTTCAATTTCATTTTCTAATCATGGTATCAGAGCATCCGATTGGAATCTAACTTGACCTCTCTCTATCATCTCACCCTCTCTCTCTTGGTTATATGATCTAGACTCGTTTGGCTCTCCTCTTCTAGCTCGAATTTTGGGATCGGATCTACTAGGCTAGGCTCTACTCGTCTCGTTCGAATTTTGTGATCAGATCTACTAGGCTCAGCTCTCGTTGTCTTGTTCAAATTTTGTGATCGGATCTCCTCGTCTCATTCAAATTTTGTGATCGAATCTACTTGTCTTGGATCTACTCATCTCTGATCTATACTCGTCTCAAATCTACTTGAATTCAAGTTGGACACTTGAGTTAAAAACTATGTGTACCAACTTGAGGGGGAGTGTTAAAGAATATCATTATAGGAGTTATTTAAGTCCTTGATAGAATATTGATAGGAGTGATTCATGTGACTGATTTTAGGAATCCTCCGTCAATGTATTTTTCATATTTATCACATGTTTTTATCATTTCACCTATAAATAGAGGTGATCATTGTAAACAAAACTAAGAGATAATATAATGAAAGAAATGTAGCCCTTTGGGCTTTGTGTACCGTAGATGTAGGCCGTAGTGGCCGAACCACGTTAGATTCTTGTATTGTTTATAAAGTGGAAGAGAAAAAGTAAGCATAAACAACACAAGAATATACGTTGTTCGGCCAATACAGCCTACATCCATAACACACAAAGCCCAAAGGCCTACATCTCTTTCATTATATTCTCTCTTGGTTTTGTTTACAATAATCACCTTTATTTATATGTGAAAGAATACAAACATGTGATAAATATGAAAAAATACATTGACAGAGGATTTCTAAAATCACTCCCATGAATCACTCCTATCAATATTTTATCAAGGGCTTAAATGGCTCCTATAATGATATTCTCTAACACAATTGATTATTCAAATATGAAAAGATAACCAAAGTAGCAAGAGCAAGGTAAAACAATCACACAAACAAACCAAATTTATGTGGAAAACCCTAACAGGAAAAACAACAAAAAATGGTGTTCGGACGCAAACCAATCCACTATGAATGAAGAGAGTGCAACGTCAAGGTCTCATATTCTTACCCCTAAAAATCACCTAAATTGATTTACCTCTGATCAAGTCTAATGCCATACACTCCTCTCGAATTCTGTTATTGTCCGATCAATGAACCCACTCCTCACACGATTCGCCCTTTCACTTGGTGATTGTTTGCCATCCAGCCATGCCTTATTTCAACCACCAATTTTGTTTAAAGAACACGTGTATATCTCCTTTGGTTCTTAGGAATAACAATGAATCAGACTCACATCTAAATGAACTGTAATACCCTAGAAATTTGGACGTCAATTATTTTAAAGAATTTGAATTGCTTTATATTATAATTTTTTTTATTATTAATTCTTGTGAAATGCCTCGTCTCTATATTTTATCATTTTATGTGAGTTGCTTTTCCTTTATATGCATTTTATTATTTCATGTGAATTTCTCTGTTTATATGTTTATCATTTTATGTAAATTGTTTATTGATTATGTATTGTTTGATTTAAATTTTTTAAATACTTTGGATTGGATTAGGGAGGAATCTGGGCTGGAATGGTTGGGCTAGGAATATAATTAAGTTGATGGGCTTGGGTGTATGGTTATGATATTTGAGTTTTCTTTTATTTTATATATATATATATATATATATATTTAACTTTGTAGAAAAGAAATATAGAATAATAATAATTAAGACAAAAAGAAAATAAGAGATTAAGGTTTTTGCCGTTTAATTTATGCACAGAACTAAGAGAGTAAACGAAAGAGAGAAGGGAGTAAAGGAACGATCGAGTGAACCAGTTGATTCGTCAAAGAGGCAAGTTTGATTCTTCTCTTCCCCTTTGAATCCGTATGCATAGTCTAGATTTTGAGTCTACGATTGTTCTTGTTGAAAATTTATAAAATTGGATTACATATGTTTGATTTATATATTTTTTTTATGGCAAACACATCATATATATATATATATATATATATATATGCGGCTGATCAATCTTTGGAATACATATGTTTGATTTATATATTTTTACACCAAACACATCACATGCACATTCTATATATATGCGGCTGTTCAAGCTATTGAGTCTTCAAATACATATGTTTGATTTATATATTTTTATAGCAAACACATCACATGTACATTATATATATAAGCTGTGGTTCAAGCTATTGAGTCTTGAAATACATATGTTCGATTTATATTTTTTATGGCAAACACATCACATGTACAATATATATATATATGAGGCTGATCAATGTTTGGAATACATATGTTTGACTTATATTTTTATGGCAAACGCATCACATGTATACGGCTGATCCATGTACTGGGTCTGGGAGTACATATGGTTGTTTGATTATTTTTGTTTTTTTTTAAATCTTTGGAAAATCTTGAAAGTTTCATAAAATTATTTTTTTAAAATACTTTTATAATTCAAAAAATTCCTAAATTTTTATGTCAACTTCCTGGGAGTTTTAGGAGCTTGGTTGTTAAATTTCATGTCGAAATAATTTCCCTTGTTTTTAAATTTATTTTTAAAGTGTCTAAAAACTGGGTCTTTCAGCTTCTTTAATTTTAGAAAATACTTAGAAATTTTCAAAAATTCCGAAATTTTTACCGTAACTTTCTGGAGGCTAAATACACTTTGGTTTAAATTTTCAACTCAAAATAATCTTTAGTTGTTGTTCAATTGATTTTTAAAGTGTCCAAAAGTTGGGTTTTTCACTTTCTGTAATTTTAGAAAATACTTTTATAACTCCAAAATTTTCCAACTTTTTACTGTAACTTTTTGGAGGTTAAATAAACTTGGTTGTAAATTTTAATATCGAAATGAGTTTCCCTTGGTGTTAAATTAATTTTAAAGTGTCTAAAAGTTAGATTTTCACCTTCTTTTATTTTTAAAAAATATTTTAAAATTCTAGAAAATTCTAGAAAAATTTAGGTAACTTTATAGGATTAAAATGCACCTGGGTTTTAAATTTCATGTGAAGATGAGTCTCCCTTGTGATTGTGTTAGTTGTAAACGTATGCCTCAAATTATGTTTTATTTTCTTTTTGCTAGAAAAATATTTTTTTAAATTCCCAAAAATTCTAGAAAATTCCAGAATGATTTAATAGGGTTCTTAGAAATAGAATAGGCCCAGAAACCTAGATAAGAGTTAGGTTTAGACTCCCTCGTAGATTTGAGTGCATTGGGGGTTGGATTGGGTGTTTGCTTCTAAAGTGCTTAAATTGTGTTATTTGATTTACTTGAATGTATTTTCCTTTAAGGATATAAATGCTCATTAAATACTTGATTATAGTTTACTTGTGAACGATTTGTCTTATGGTGATAATTTCATGTCGAATAATTTGAATTACTTTGTTTGTGCAAATTAAAATCATAATGCACCTTGTTTATTTTATGTTTCATATTGGGAATGCATCTATACATTTTATTTGGCATGTAAGGATTGCCCGGCATGTCAAGATCGCCCATACCTAATAAGGTATCTATGTATTTTATTTTGGCATGTAAGGATTGTCCGGCGTGTCAGGATCGCCCATACCTAATAAGGTATCTATGCATTTTATTTTGGCATGTCAGGATTGTCCAGCGTGTCAGGATCGCCCATACCTAATAAGGTTTCTATACATTATATTTGCTTTGTCAAGATTGCCTAGATTTAATAAAATGCAAGCATATGTTTCTTTACTTTAAACTTAAAGAATGGGTTTATTGTTGAATGATAAGGGTTTGTTGGGACAACGTATAAGATGATTTTGATTTCTGAAAACATGAACTAGTGAGGGAATGACCAGTATGTATATACCTATACCTATTAAGATATCAAAGGATAAAATGGTGACATGTTAGGATTTCTTAAACTTGATAGTATTTCATATTATATTTATTTCTGTTGAACTTAAGGAATGTGTTTACTTTTGCATAATAAGGGTTTGGGTGGAATATTATAAATATTGACTGTTGTTTTGAAAACATGAAACTGGATAAAAGAATAACTTGTATGTTAAATCTATGAATTTATTTTGTGTCACTTATACTGAGGGTATGTATTTTGTGTCACTTATACTGAGGGTATGTATATTGGTTCTCTGATTGGGATGTAGTAGATAGGACTCGCTCGTGGGTTTAACCCACTTTGTTGATATTTCAAGTTTCAAACAGGTTTCACTGCGAGGATAGAGTTTTAGGGTTGGTTGTGACAGACATCTCTTCTCATCGGTCACAGGGTAGAAACCTATCATCTTGTTTAAGGGCAAACTATGAACTCGTTTAGAGATTTTGGTTGTTAGTTTTAAATTAGAGTCTTAAAATTTTGTTTATTATGATTAAGGAGTCCTTGGGTTACGGGACTTCCAAATTGTATCAGCGAAGATATAATTATTTGTTTACCAGTTATTTCAATTCAGTGGGATTTTCTGTTCAGCTTTTAGAATTTATTTTACTGTCTTTTGTATTCTATGCTTGTTGCTACTAATTGAATGTATCTCCCAGGTTTTGTGTATGAGACTGGCCACTTCATACGCGAAATTTTCTGGGGGGTATTTCATGAACTCTCGAAATGTGTGATAAACAAAATAACGATGCATAAAATCTCTACGTAATAATCCGCATCAATGTCTCTTCTCTATGTTTCTCTTATGTTGCCCTAATAGCGTACTAATAGGTTTTCGAAAGAGTAGTCCACAAGATATAGGTTTATGGAAAGATTTAGAAGTCAAAACGAATAAAATAAACTGAGTTCCAGCAGCCAGGGATAGATCTCTCCTGATCGATCCCTTGCTCTCAATACTTGAAGGATCGATCCTTCTGCCCCGGTCGATCCCTCTACATGTAAAAGTTTGTTTCGTCTTTTTAATACAATAAAATCATTTTTCATGCAAAATCAACCCAACAACTAAATTAGGTTCAAAATAACTGAAACACTTACATGAGAACACACACATTAATTGTAATGCAATCAAACTAAATTATGCCAAAAAAAATCCTCACTTAAGTTCAATTAAAAACCTTAATTGTGAGTGATCAACAAAGTTATCCATTTTTTTATTTTTTTTATAAGCGAAGTTATCCAAATTACCTAACCCTTGGCATCTTCATCATTGTTGATCATCTTCGTGAACATCACCAACGGATCAAGAGGTAATCAACTCTATCTAAATAAGTCAAAATAAAAATAAAAGATACAAAGTCCGGATTTTACGAAATTTGCCAACCTACGACACTAAGTCCTAACACAAGTAAAAAAAAAATTAAAAAAAAAAGTGAAAAAACTAAATGATTATCAAAACAGGACAAAAATTAAAGGGCACTCCCCAAACTAAAAATTAAACTAATCAATCCATCAAATTAACAATATTCTTTTCTTTACACACAATGAACAATTATTTGGCCTTTAACTCCTCAATTTTGATCACATTAATTCTCCCCATGTCGACCTCAAGATGTGTAATAATGAAGCACAGAAGTTTTATCACATTATTGTAGAAGGAAGCTAGCACAAGAATATCATGCAAGGAAATAAAATTTAAAAAAAAATAAAGAATAAACTTAGAGAAGTATAATATAGATTATATAGAAGTGCATTTGTGTGTGTGTGTATATGACAAAAGTTTAAGGATAAGTTTGAAAATGCAGGTCAGACCCAGAGGTTTGTAGTCCTTTCACATTTGAAATTAAACATAAAATGTAATACCCCGTAATTTGAGGATATCTAAATTGAGTTTTTATTTATTCGATGGAGTTTTTAATTATTTAAATGCTTTAATTAATTTTGTCAATGCCTGTTTTTATATGTTTAATGTGGATGTTTGAATGGTTGCTAAGTGTTGATTGTGTTTAATTGTGTGTTAAATATTTGTTTTAAATATAGTTTTTTTCTGTTAAATAAAAATATGTTGGTTTGGGCTGCATTTTCTTTATTCTGGTTTTATTATTATTATTATTATTATTAGGTTGGGCTAGGCTGCTGGGCTGGGCTATATATATATATATATATAGTTGGGCTAAATATTTTATATTTATTAGTTTAATTATTTAAGAATATTAAATAAGAGAAAAGGAATTAGGGTTCAGTAGTTTCTACGTAGAGAGGATTCCTACGCACAGATAGGGAGAAAACGGTAGAAGCCAAGAAAAGAGAAGAAAAGTGATTTTTGCTCAATATCACAAGGCGTGTCAGGATCGCCCATACCTAATAAGGTATCTATGCATTTTATTTTGGCATGTAAGGATTGCCCGGCGTGTCAGGATCGCCCATACCTAATAAGGTATCTATGCATTATATTTGGCATGTTGGGATTGCCAAGGCGTGTCAGGATCGCCCATACCTAATAAGGTATCTATGCATTATATTTGGCATGTTGGGATTGTCAAGGCGTGTCAGGATCGCCTAATACCTAATAAGGTATATATGCATTATATTTGGCATGTTGGGATTGCCAAGGCGTGTCGGGATCGCCTAATACCTAATAAGGTATCTATGCATTATATTCGGCATGTTGGGATTGCCAAGGCGTGTCGGGATCGCCAAACAATTAATATAATATCTTTATATTTGATTTGGAGCATGTCAGGATCGCCTAATATCTAGTAAGAACGTTTCTCGTTATATTTTCGAGCATATTACGATTATTTCTTGTGTAAACTTAAAACTAGTCTGCACTTACATTAAGATAACTGATGTGTTAGTGTAGGGTGTGGGCCGGCTCTATTCTTGGCTCATAGGGTTAATTGGGTATATATATTTATGAGCTGGTGGATTATCTTTAATTGTATATAAACATAAATTTGTTGTCTTGGGAAAGGATTATTAATGGAGGCAGGATAGGTATGCCTAATACCTTGTAAGGCATTTGTAGAATATATGGAATAAGGCATGTTAGGATTGTCTATGATTTGAACTTAGAAATTTGTTTTATCTGTATTGTGTTAATGGATGGGTTAGTTTAGAATATAGTTCTAGTTACTTCTAAGATAGGAGATTTAGTGGCTAAACGGTATAATTATATCTATATGTCTTTACTGTCCTCATATAGAGGGTATGTTTACCGATTCTCTGATTGGGTTGTAGTAGAGAGAATTTGCTCGTGGGTTTAACCCACTTTGTTGATATTTCAGGTTCCAGACAGTTTTCACCTGGAGATTTGCGTGTGGAGTTCGTAGAGCTTGACAATCATCCATTCCTTACCATACTTTAGTGTAGGGACTTAATTCTGTTCATAAAGTTTTACTTTTATGTTTTTGGTTAAGGGGTCCATGGGTTACCGGACTTCCAAGTTGTATCAATCAGAATAATATAATGTTATTTAACATGATTTTCATTTCAGTTAGACTTTCCTTTCAGCATTTATAATTCTTTTTCTTTTGTCATTGTATTCTATACTTGTTTGCTATCAATTGTTAGTATCCCTCAGGTTTTGTGTATGAGACTGGCCACCTCATGCGCAAAATTTTCTGGGGGTATTTCATAAAATAACTTGAAATTAAACATAAAATAACTACAACACCTCTCATTCAAATGTATAAATTAAGAAATAGAGGAAACAGAAAAAAGAAACATAAGCAGCTAGAGGACAAGTATCAGCTATCTAACAGCAGGAATCCTATTTTGGATTTCTTTTACCAGGACCCATGATACCTTCCTCAAGTCAAGACATCGTGTTTTCTAAATATATCTTATGTGTAAGTGTAGGACAAATTAAACATTTAAAAATGTTGCTGGCAAATAATGTATATGGGTCATCTACTTTCCTGAGATCATATATTTTTTAATATGCTAATCTTCCTTCTTTGTATGCTAACTTTTATTCATAATATGCACTAAATTTAAATAAAAAACTTCAACACATAACAGTAGCAAAACACAAGAACTGCTTAAACATACCAAAGCAATATCGATGCTGGTGACTCTAAGAAGCTCATCAGGACAAACAAGATAACCAAATAATACCCACTCCCGATAAGATGTAACATTTGCCAAGTCTTGAGCTCTCTGAAGGAAAAAGTAATGAGAGAGAGATGATATGAGACTGCAGTGTGGTTATAAGTAATTAATTATCTCCATGATAAAAGAGCTAGGAGTTTATTACATTGAGAAATCATGGAGAATTCAACTAGTTAAATATATTTTTTAGATTTTTCAGCATCATGTGAGAGAAGGATACTTACCATTGGATGCGCAGAATTTGTAAGTATGTCAGGATATCTAGGATGAAATGGACTTAAAAAACCCTCGTTTCTAAGCTTCCTTGTATCTGTAGATAAGAATATTATAGGACCCACAGCCTCTAAAACCTGGTAAAGCAAATTGGGGCTTTTTAATCATAACATATCATTGTGAAACTGAAAACAAGAAGACCATATCATGAAAAAGAAAAAAAACTGAATTTATTTATGCGACATTCTCAACAAAAGGATAAGATATATGACCTCTCCAATACGAGGGCTGACAAAATTCAAATCTTCATGTAACCCTTTCAATGGCGGGTCATAGGAGTCAATGAATTGAACCAAACTGTTACAGGGAAATGGAATATATCAGCCACAGTACCACACATATTAATATTCTTCATAACAATTGCCGGTTCGATTCTGAGGCATTTACGTTGTCCAAATAATTCCAAGGTTAAATTTGCACCGTCTGTCCCTACCAACACTCTTGATTAATGGGAATCAAAGCAGGGTAATAAGCGTTAAGAGGGTAATAAACATTAAGAATATAATCACAAAATTACAAAGGGCCATGTTATGTTTATATAATCAATGCCCATGGCATCAATTTATCGTAAACTTCATTGGTGTGCTATGTGTCCCATTTATTATTCCGTATGCATCTAAGTAAATCTTTTCTCGAGTTTGAAAATCATTCAAACGATTATATGATCCCAAAAACTCCCTGGGCTTCCATTCGCTCCTCAAATTATTTATTTTTTTGGAGTAGCTATACTCATCTATGAAGAGGACCTCTCAAACCATGCTTGTATAAGTCGACCAAGTTGGTAAATTGTTGTGTTGATATATCAATCACAAGGAATTCATGCCTACGATCAACATTTCCACATGCAGAAGAATTAACACAGCTGGAATCAAATCAATTAGAGGGTAGCAAAAAAAACCCCTTAACTATATCAAAATTTGCAAATAACCCCTCTAAATTATATTTTGTACACAATACCCCTTGAACTATCACATTTTGTTACAAAATGCCCCCGTGTCTGTCATGTGATGGGCTATTTTTCATTTAATGACCATAATGCCCTTTCTTATTGAATTACACTTAACCCATTTTTCTTATTAAAATAAATTACGAAAAAAATTCATACTATTTTGAGGACATATTCTCAATCAAACTTGCATAAATTTACCTTTAATTCTTAAAATTAATTGTTTTAATAAAAATCTTAAGTAGAAAATTTTAAAACAATTTAAGTAATTTCTTAATTTTTCATGAATATATTGTATGAAAAAGAAGGTATTTTTTATTTAAGTAATTTCCCAATTTTTCATAAATATATTGTACGATAAAAAATGTATTTTTTTATGGTAAAAAAGTTTAAACTGGGAATAATAAGTTTTATTATAACCAGTAAAGTTTTAATAACAAGTTAATCATTTTAGAAAATGGCTAAATTTGGTGGTAGTTACAACTCTGTATTTTTTTTTTCCATTGTTATGATAAATTGATACCAATGATAAAATTAAGGTAAATGGTATAATTAATATTTAGATAAGAGAAAAGATAATAAAGATAATTTAATAAGAAAGGACTTTAACAAGAATGGGTAAAATTGTCTTTTGTGATGGGTATGTCCTTAATTGCAACAAATCAACTGTTCAGGTGGCAATTTGTAGTTCAGGGGGTCAGTTGCAAAAGGGCAATAGCTCAAGGGGGTTTTGCACTTTACCCTAAATTAGATTATCTGGTAACTTTTTTTTTGCATTGTTACGCCAGTGTGTTTGGGACCCATTATGAGATGAGGCTAGTCGTTGTGGATGCATGCAATCACCCACAAACCACGTGCCTCTACACTTTTGATGTGTTTAAGATATCCAGAAATGTCCATGGCTATTCATTTTTCTTCAAAATTAACTTATCAGATCTCCCCATTCAAGCAAATAATTTAGTGAAATCTATGGACACTCATTTGGTTTCTTGATAACCCATATCACAAATCCTTGGAGTAGCATCTAAAATGTCATGACCTGCCCCACTGTGTAGATAGTGTCCATTTTGCGCACTCTCCGTGCTCACAGTTTTCAATGTGTCTTCACAGTTAGGAGGCATCCACACATATAAGAGTCAACAATCTTCCCCCCACCCCCCGAGCACGGTTTCCAACGTGTCTTCACAGTTAGGAGGCATCCACACATATAAGTGTCAACAACCTTCCCCCCACCCCCCTCTTTCTAGCTTGGGATTGGCTCTGATACCATCTGCCACGACCTGGACCACTATGTAGATTTTGTCCTCTTTGCACACTCTCCGTGCACACGGTTTTCAAAATGCGTATTCACAGTTAAGAGGCATTCACACATATAAGTGCCAACAACCTCTTCCCCCAAGGCGATGTGAGGTTGTTGGCACTTATATGTGTAGATGTCTCTTAACTATATAGACGCGTTTTGAAAACGGTGAGCACCGAGAGGAGAGTGTGCAAAGCAAATAGTATCTACCCAACGGGACTAACTGTGACAGGTGATATCAGAGTCAATCCCCAACCAAAAATGGGAGAGCGTGCACAAGCCCATTAGGGTCAGGCTAGCAAGGACGTTGGGTCCCAAGAGGGGGTGATTGTGACGTCCCACGTCGCCTGAGGGAGAGAGGTTGTTGGCACTTATATGTGTGGATGTCTCCTAATTGTGTAGACGCGTTTTGAAAACCATAAGTACTGAGAGAAAAGTGTGCAAAAAGGACAGTATCTACACAGCGGGACAAATCATGACATGAAATATTCCAACAGCCATGTGATTTGTTAGAGAGAAAGAGGTGGAGGTTGGCATCGGGTTTGTTAGAGAGAGTGATTTTATGTGTGGTGGGAAGCACTACAAAGGTGGCGGTTGTGATTGAGTTTGAGGGTTGTGAAGTTTTAAGTATATATTTCAAGAGTTAGAAATATAATCCGCTCACACTACATATATAATTATTATGTATACACAGTTACAAATACATCGGTGGAGGTGCCAGCTTGAGATTTATGTCGATGGTGGATTGTGATGCTTGAGAAGTTCAACACAATGGTGAGGCGCATGAGAGTGGTGGTGCTCAGGATGGTTGTAGGTAAAAATAGTTGGAAACTGTTAGACGGGTTTGCTTCAACCTGTCATGACAACACAGTCAGGGGCGGAGCCAGGAAATTTTTTTTGGGGGGGCCAAATTTACATTATGTAATTGAAATTTAAAAATTAGCAACCAATTGTAATATAATTTTTTAAAATTTTAGTTATAGTGTATATATGTTGAGAAATTTGTTTAGGAAAAAAAATTTCAAAATTGAGAAAAATGCAACTTAAATAATTAGATAAAAAATTGATGTGAGAATGAAAAAAATTGAGAAGATGAAACCATAAGTTACAACGAAAAAGTGAAGAGGTAAAGAAAAAAAAATTAGAGAACCAATTTTTCTTCAACAATTAATTGTTTCAGTTTTTCAAAAATCCAATTTTTAGAAAAAGATTTTGAGTAATTTGATTTCACTTCGAAAAGATATATTTGATTAAAAAAAAAAATTTAACTAAACAAATCTCACAAGTTTTAACAAAATAAGATTATTTTTTTAGTGGCTTATACATAAATTAGTCATAAAATTTGTTATTTGTTAGTAAATGACCATTAAAAGTTTTAGTATATATGATCATTGTTGTTTATAATTTCACAACACTTGTTTTTCCTCCTTTCAATTTGTCATTTAGCAAATGAAGATTGATATATAATTCTAGATGTTTTTCTTGTAAACATCAATTTACAAAAATATTCGATAAGAAAGATTCATGTAGGGACATTAATGTAGTTCTCTTTTGAATTAATATAATAGATATTGTACATGTGTATATGTAAATAAAATAACGATTTGTTGTGATAAAGATTACAATATTAATGAACTTAAATTTTTATTTCACAATATTTGGGCATTCAAAAGTATGGCTATAAGGTTTAAGTTTAATTTTTTTATATAATTTTCAAGGAGACACAAACTAAATTTATTTTTAAATTTCTAATTTGAGGTCAATATATGAGTTTTTTTTAAATATTTGGGGGGGCCAAATTTAAATTTTTAATAAATTTTAAGGTACTATTTAAAATTAATTAATTTTTTTGGGGGTATAAAAAAAATTTAAAAAATTTTGGGGGGGCCATGGTCCCCCCTAGCCCCCCCCTGGCTCCGCCCCTGAACACAGTCTATGCGCATGTTGGCTGTCAGGGGTACTCAGAGGACTGAGAGTGGTTCCAGAGAAGGGGCGTGCAGGGGCATATAAGGGCATATGAGGGTGTCACTTCAGAGTTAGGAAAGGCGACCCAGGTCTGTAGCATGGGGAGCTTGTCACTAGTCAGGGACTTGATAATGAAGGGAGTTGGTCATCCCTGCAAAAATTGGTCAGGAACTGAATTGTTCTCCTGAAGAGGCCAAAGCAGGTCGTGTAAGGCTGAGCCCTGGCGCAGGCAACAGGCGCTCGGGGCTACCCCTGTGCGCGAAAATCTAAGCCCGTGACAAGTGGTATCAGAGCACAGATGTTAGGCAAGCGCGCAAGATGTGTGCCGCGCAAAAGCACAGGGGTGCGCCTATCATCGATCTTGGCAGTGTAATGATTTTCAAGCACAGGGGTGCTCTCCCCAAGAAGCACAATGCATTCCATAAAATAGCGTGTTAGGTATTGCTGCACCATCTCTATTGGGCGAGTGCATCAAAAGAGTTGTACAAGGAAGCGATGGAGGCGTGTACCAGAGTTCAAAATCGAGAATAGGGTTTTGCAAGCCAATTTTGAAGGATGGGTGTCAAGTTGGCATAACTTCTGACTAAATAGAAGTTCTTGATTACTCGAGATGCCACAGGGGTGGCATGACATGGAGTCACGTCTAAAGGAATGGACGTCCCTTTGGTCCAGAGTGAAGGCGAGCATACCAAAATCGAGGGAGAAGGACTTTGGGAGTTTTTGAGGGAATTGGGATGTTATTGCACTGCTGCGACGAAGGCGTCGTAGGATTGAGTGGGGAATGTTAGACGGGTTTGTTTCGGCCTGTCATGAAAACACAGTCTATGCGCATGTTGGCTGTCAGGGGTACTTAGAAGGCTGAGAGTGGTTCCAGAGAAGGGGCGTGCAGGGCATGTAAGGGCATATGAGGGTGTCACTTCAGAGTTAGGCAAGGCGACCCAGGTCTGTAGCATGGGGAGCTTGTCACTAGTCAGGGACTTGACAATGAAGGGAGTTGGCCATCCCTACACAAACTGGTCGGGAACTGGAGCTATTCTCCTGAAAAGGCCAAAGCAGGTCGAAACCAGTCAGCATGTGATCTATGACAAGGCAGGACGTGTAAGGCTGAGCCCTGGGAAAGGCAACAGGCGCCCGGGGCTGCTGCACGGGCAGGGCTGCCGCGCGCTCGAAAATCTAAGCCCGTGACAAAAACCATGTTAGCGGAGACGTTGTTCAAGGGTGGTGGGCATAGTGGAGGGTATGCTTTGGTAGGTCATCGGTGAATTAGGCTCATTGAGTCAACTTGCTTCAAGTTAGAGAAATTTTGTGAGTAGGTATCTAGTTCATCGAGTTAAGTCAGTTTCAGTTATGTCAGTTTTAGTTATCAATTGTTGACTGTAGTGTTGACAAGGAAAAAGAATGGAAAGCAAAGTAATTTCAAAACCTCAGAGATACTTTGTAATTGTTAGATATGATAGAGAAGGTCAGTGAATTCACCCATAATAAATTCAAATAAGTACTGATGGGATTACATCAATACTTTCAACTCTAGCTATTGCTTTACACAAAACAACTTTTCACATACAGGAGATGACAGGCACTATTTAGAAGTAAAGGCCTGAAGATCGTCTTTAACCAAATATATCACCTATTTTGTCAAATCTGACATCCATTTCTAAATTAATATGCATCAAAATATAATCCCTTAATCTGTTGCCTCTACAAGAGCAAAAAGGGACAAATTTTTGCTGCTTAATTAAAGAAATGATACCCAGGTATAAAGCAACCTAATTGTTCAAGCACAGAATAGCAATCTGATGTTCAGAAGAAACAGGTTTCGTTTATTAATAGAGAAGAGGAAGAACTACAAATGTTTGCCTTTTTACAGTTATTGTGTTTATGCACACCCCTAGGAACTTTTAGAGTAAGAGTCGAAAAGAATGGATTCATAAGTCATAACTTCTTTATTCTTTAGCTCAAGTGGAGCAATAGAAAAGTTCTCCTCATGTATTTCATGTGAAAACACGATATCTTCGGGTAACAAAGCATTGTTTTACTACACAATAGATCAGACCAAAAATATTATTATTTAAAAAACGATGTGGATACTTCAAGTTCAAAATTGCAGACCCATCTAAGAAAGCCAGAAAAGATATTTGAAAATATATCCTACCGATGATAAAAATCGCAGTCTCTGTCATTTCTCAACATGGCATGCAAAAGGTTGTACATTTGCAGCATCATTTTTCTTGGTATCTGTGATGAAAGCATCACATAAAATATATTAAAGAAATAAAAGCACATCCATGCATGCAAGTTTCCTGATTCATGCATATATAACTAGGATAGAACATTAAAAATAGTCACCTAAATAATATTGATAAAAAGGATTACAGTCAACAGTTACATGGAATGAGGACTTGCCTTCTCAGAAAAGAGATTGACACGGACAAAGGAACAAAAGAGATCCATAAAGGCATGTAGTATAAGGGAGTTCTGATGGGGCTGCAGAAGAAGATTATCCAACAATTAGACATATCATTTAGAAAAATACATTTATGTTTTCATTCTTGACATAACAATCATGCATAACCTAGCCTTCCTTGCATGTTGATGTGTTTCAACTAGTGGCAGAGACATGTACAAGCACAGAAATAGTTACAAATTAAAACAATTTGGTTTTTAAGATCCCATGACATACACCATATATCAGGCCAACAGTATTCTAAAGTTCGTGTTGCAACATCCATAATCTAGATTTTGCAATGGTAATCAAGAAATGATTATCAACTTACCAACAAGGTAATTACTGTACTGCTTAGATCCAATATGAGTCGCAAAGCTTGTTCTCGAAATGCCATTAAGTCAACAAGTAGCTGATTCAAACAAAATAAATTAATTTACAAGTTAGCATACAGATCTCATTTGTATCAAAGCTTGCAAGATTCTTCACTAAGAAATTAGTACCAAAGCCACTCCCATGACAAAGTAGGGTACAAATATGTAAAAAGGAACAGAAACAATAGATGTAAAAATGAAGTTGCTTCCAGCAGCATGCACCACAAGCATCACTTGAGCTTATTTACTAAGTTTTATATTGTTTCATACTCCATGGTACATGAGTTTCTCAAGGAAGAAGCTAAAGTTTTGAAATCACTTATCTTGTATCAACAAAAGACTCAACATAGTAGGGCCTTCTACCCTTTGGTCAAGGATATTTTGGTAAAAATACATGGACAGGGATTTGATGATGTGATCTTTAGTAGGTATCATAGTCAATATTCTGATAAAACTTTGTTTTTTGATCATGCTAAACCATAATTTCTTTAGTTTTTCATGCCAAGATCAACATTTTATAACCCACACCCTTTCTTATTTAGCCTTTAACATGCAAAAACCTAAAATAGTTGCTATCCAAATTTTTAACAACCCTAAAATACTAGCTACAAGAATTTCTAACAACATTCTGAAATTACGGCATTATATCTTCCAGCAAAACAATCCAATTCTAATCCTTGTGATCCACAAAGTGTACTTCTTTTCTTCTATACCATAAAATCATAAACCTAACGGATTTCAATTACTTTTTCCCATCACAAACCTAGTTATGGGCAACATTATCTGAGTTTTATGGTGCCATTGTATATTTGTTTTATTATTTTTTAAAACTATTTAGTTTCCGATGTAGCTTTGATAACGTTTTCTTATGTTTAATCAAGTTAGAAGTCACCATCGAGCCTTTAGCTCATGTAGTATCTCCTCCTCTTATATGGGAGGTTGAGGGTTCAAGTCCCCATTAGGGCATACTCGATATTAGGGTGCAACATGGATGAGCCAACCCAAGCCCAATATGGGTCCAACCTACTTTCTCATGAGTTTGGACAATAATTTTTACAATTAGGGTTGGGCTTGGGCTGAAAAAGCTCAACCAGTACTTAGTTTGGGTTGGTCTTGGGTTGAGGTATCAACAACCCGAACTCAACCAGAACCCTAATTCTAATATGACTTTTTATATATTTATAGTTTTACATATATATTCGTGATCAACACTCTTTTTCTTGTTTATTTTTCTTTAAATCTTGATTTATTGTATATTAATCATTTAGGGAATTTATTTCTTGAGAATGTGTTCATAATTTTTTGTATATTTACATTAAGAATTTAGATTTTTTAATGCGTACGAGTAATCCAATCCCAGGCTAGCCCGAGGCCGAGATCAACCAGTTTTTTAGCCTGATTTTTCTAACCCGAGTTCAAAAAAATTGAAGGTGAGTTAGGCTCAAATTGGAGAGTTTGGGTTGAAGGCCAAGTTGGGTTGGGCCCACCCACAGTAGAATGTGTGTTAATTGAGCACCTACCAAAAAAAATTTCAAGTTAAAGTCATATCTTAAGGGACTAATTTGTCGCAGTGCTTCATGGATTTGGGATTAGTTTTGTTAGTCTGCCTTTATTAATGGCCTTAAGAAAGTTTATATGGATCTAGTTAATTAAAGTTTGAATTTTCTAATTTGGAGTCCTAAACCTTGGACAACTAGGAAAAAAATAAATAGTATGTACTCATTCAATACAAAATATATCATATTTGAATATCTTTTTCTTTTCTTTTTCTGGTGATTAATCATATTTGAATATCTTCCAACAAATTTTTAAGATTTATTGGGATTGTGCAGTACAACCAATCAATTTTTTGGGGCAACAAAGCCATTTGTCTAGCTCTTGTTTTGGGTTGAAATATGAGTATTCCTCTTTTATTATTGGACCCCAGCATAGAAGGACCAATTCAAGGGCTTTAAGAGAAATAGAGAAAGAACTCATCATAAACAAAGGAGACTAGGGTTTGTAAGTTAGGAGGAGTCATCTTGTAATTTCATCTCCAACTTCATGTAACCAGACAGAGGCTACAGGACTATCAACCCTCCACCCTGTCACACCCTATTTTTCCCTACAACAACATCGTACGGAGAATGTTTGTGTAGAACATGTGAATGAAGATACTATTGGGAAAATAATACTATTAATGCAAAGGAATGTTAATGGCCTAAGAAATATGGAGTCGCCACCTAACATCAAGTGTTGGTGTGCTAGGTAGGTCACCTAAAGTATGTAATTGTGAGTTTAGTGCAATGGCCCTATGTGATGACATTCACATGGTCTAACGAAGTAGATTAATGGATTCAAAGGTCTTATTATACATGGGGAAGGTGTTAGCACCCCATGCGTCCATACTTATGCATGATTGTCAAGATTTCACATGATTCTCTTAGGTTATGTATGTTAGTGCATGTAAAACCTTATGTGAGATTCTTTGTTGCTTTAACTTTTATGGAATGAAGTTAGACATAATGTTAAAACCCAAACTTGTGTCTTTTTGGCATAATGCCGGTGGCTTATTAGACTATGTGTGGACTCAAACAAACTGATGATGTGAACTAACCTACTTGGGAATAACCTAGGTGTTCAATGTGAGAGATGCATAATGAAACTAATGTTAACCTAAAATTGAACAAACCTAATGTGTTTTAGTGAGGGAATCTAACACAAAGGTGGTCTTAAGCTGCTTACGTATCCTTCATTTGAAAAAGAAAGAATCAAATATAGCGTAGTTCGAAGAAGACATGTTTTGATTTAGAGTACTTTATCTCTTTTTTTATATATAAGTAAACCTAGAGTACTCTATCTCGATTTCAACAAAGTTTTGTTTCAAAAAATGAGTCTTTAAACATGTTGGAAAGAATGATTTTGAGAGTAAAAATGTGTTGAGTGTTTGTGAGACTGGAAAAAATTTATGAAAATTCCAAAATCTTTGAAAAAGGTGCATTTTGATGCATTAAAAACTTTGATGAAATTTTGACAAAGTACCGACTTAGGCAGATGTCTTAGGGACCCAATGACCATGTTTTAATGATGTGACCAGAACCAAAATGTGCTCAAAAATGTTTAAGAATGTGTCCTACACATGCTTCTAATGAGTGATTAAAAATTAAAATTATGCAGTAACGTGACCATTATGTTAAATCCTAACACTACCAAAATTCTAATTTTGGGATAAAAAATTAGGATTTTGAATGGGTTATAAAAAAAAAATTCAGAATCAAAACTAAATTTAAATGTGCAGCAAAAGTGTGAAAATGAATTGATTCTGAGAATAAAATATTTGGAGTCAAAAAGAGGCCTATTCGAAGTTTCGACAGCATTATTGCTTCTCATACGGACATATGAACGTGATGAAAATATTTTGTCTTTTTTAGAATGTCAATGAACCTAAAATGATAAATTATGATGGAAAGTGTTAAAAATAATGCAAAACAGTGATACTGCTACATTCAGACAAAATTCAAACTAAGCGCATGATTGAAGGGATGTTTAGTGATGATAAAAAATGATTTTCAGAATGTTTTTAAGTTCAAAAATTGCTGAAAATTTTATTAAAACAGCATACATTTTGGAAATTTTCAATTTTGACAATTTTTTTACAGTTTTGACAATTTTTTTAGCAATACGATGGCTTTGAGAGAAATTTGTAGGGCTTCCAGGAAACATAAAATTGAAATTCCAGAATGCATATTTTATAAAAAAAACACCATAAAAACCATTTGGGAAACATAATTTTGAAAAATATGCAAAACTGTCAATTTCCAGGTTTTGTCGAAATTTTGGCAAAGTAACAACAATGTCCTAGGACTAAGTCTAGTGCACGGGGACCTAAACTTGCATGAAACTAGTGATTAAACTAATTTAATATATGCTGAAAATTCTACCAATTTAATGAAAGGAATGGTTTTAACCTATAAATAAGTCTAGACAAATTTTAACAAATTTTTAATATGCTAAATTGATCATTTATGATGTTTTCTAACACAAATCAGATTATTAATTCATGGATGCACACACACAAAATATTTTTGAAGGTAAAAGTCCTATGGGATCCTAAGGTTGAAAAATTGGCTAGCTATAGGAGGTACTCGCCCCTTTGGGGTTCTAAGGTTGAAAATTTGGCTCGCTATGGAGGTAGTCCCCCCTTTTCTCCTTTTTGACACATGCCGCAGTCCCCCACGATTTCGCCAGCAAGACTTAAGAGCATTCCAAATTATTTTGGAGAGGAAAGTGAGCAATGGTAGTTGCACACAAATATGGGACCAAAAATACAACCAAAAAAAAAAAAGATAGGACATAGAGAGATGCATGCAAAAAGAGAGAATAAAAATCATATTAATGCATCTACATAAGAGGGGATGAAGAGGAGAGAAGGTTTAGAAGTCCTACCTTGGGACTTCTTAAACAATATTAAAGATTGGAAGTTTTGCTTTGCTGGTTTCAACTTAGATCTTCAAAGGTTGAATGCTCCTACTTCAAGAGTGCAGCCTTCTTCTTCTTCATTGGTCTTTAATGGAGGGTTTTTTACTGATCTTAGAAGAAGAGAGGAATGATTTTATGTTTTGGATGTCTTAGATTGGAGTTAAATTTTATTTTTTATATAAAGATTATCTCCAGAAGCTGTTATTTCAATTTTTTAAATCGTCTCTTCGACTTAAACTAGGTTTTGAGATCCATATAGAGTAAACTCTATTACAGATCAAATGACAGGTACACCTGTAAATCTAGGAAGGTTTGGAAACTGTTTGGAGGCCCAGGACCTTCAAATTGCAGAAAGGACGTCAATAGGTTGTTTGCCTTTAATCTGGTGGAGAAATATGGTATTTACAAAAGTCTAGGGCCAATTGCAATTCAGAATAATTAGTCAATAAAAAAAATGACAACAAAAAACGGAGCCCTCTAGAATTCTTTTAATAATTGTTGCAATCGGACAGTCCTGAAAGCTCCTTTGACGATCCAACGGTAAAATCTATTAGATATTAGATTGTTATTTTCATTGTATTTTTAGCTATGAGGGTAGAATAGTCTTTTCACACTTTCTTGTTTGGCTATATAAACCCCTTTATGTGTATTCTCTTATTATCTTTACTAATAGAAACCCTAGCCCCCTTTTTCTCTTCTTCTCTCTCTTTGCAATTCTCACATGGTATCAGAGCAATATTCCTGATCCTGATGAGTTCTTTAATTGGTAATAACATGGAAGAACTGCACATCTCGTCTATGTGGTCCGTAGATCCAACTTTGCAGTGAGTTGGCTGGGGTTTGCAAGGGGCAGCGCGCCCCTGCCAGGGTTTGGGGCGGAGCCCCAAAATTTTTTTATTTTTGGCGTTTTGGCATCGATCTGGTTACGGTATTACTTTCGTCTGGCATCAAACTGGTTTGCTTCTTTGGCATTTCTTCTCGTTTTGTTTTGATCGACATCTTGTCTTGGATTTTTATTTTTGTTTTTTTTTTACAAATCTATTGGTGTTCGTTTATCTGTTATTTTTTCTCAATGGCTGGTGAAAGAGATGATTCTCTACAATCAATTAGAGTAAGATTGAGTGGCAACAATTACTCGTATTGGAGTTATGTAATAAGGAATTTTTTGACAGGGAAAAAAATGTGAGGTTATGTCAGCGATGTGGTGAGCAAACCCGCAGATACTAAAGATGAAAAAATGCAGATTTGTTGGATAGTTAGGAAGCAAACAACTCGAAAATTATTAATTGGATTAATAATTCTGTTGAGCACTCCATTGGTACGCAACTGGCAAAATATGAAACAGCAAAACAGGTCTGGGATTACTTGACAAGAATGTACACACAATCCAACTTTGCCAAACAGTATCAGTTGGAAGCCAATATCCGAGTAGTGCAGCAAAAGGATATGAGTATTGAGGACTTTTACTCCACCATGTCTGATCTTTGGCACCAACTGGCTCTCACGAAGTCAGCGTCCCTCCAGTGCCATGTTGATTACCTTGCTCGTAGAGAGGAACAACGTCTAGTTCAGTTTTTGATGGCCCTACGTGATAATTTTGAGGGACTTCGGGGAAATATTCTGCATCGTAATCCCCACCCCCGTGTTAATGCAGTTGTAAGTGAACTTTTGGCTGAAGAGACACGACTCAAGTCTCCGACAGGAAAGGGCCCTCTCCCAATGCCTAGTCAATCTGTTTTGGCTGTCCCTACTAAGCCATCTTTGAGCAATCAAACAAGGCTCTCTTCGAAGGTTGGTTTCAATGAATGTAGTTTTTGTAAGCAGAAAGGTCATTGGAAGAACCAATGTCTTAAATTGTTTAATAAAGCACAACTACCACAGCAGCAATGGCGGCAACCCCCACCTCAACCGCAGTGGCGTTCAGGAGGGCAATCCCAACAGCAAGTTTATAAGCCTCCACAGCCAACCACTACAGCACAGCTTCAGCAGTTCCTTGCCACACAGCCATAGCCTAAGAAGCACGGAAACGGATACGGGACACGGATACGACAGGACACGGACATGGCGACACGGCAAATCCTAAAAAATTAGGACACGGACACAGCGGGGACACGACAAATAATAAATATTTATTTTTATATAATATTTGATATCGTACTTTAAATAATTAAGAGTAATATTATTTTTCATCAACCTAACAAAGAAAAAATTCACAAATCATAAATCACAAGTACACAATTGAATCTACTCCACAATAACAATAATTATAAGAGAACGTTGTCACAAAGTCATAAAACCAAATCTAAATGAGACATTAGAATAAAAACTAGTCTTATCATTTAAACATCATCATTCTAGCTTACTCCAATACAAATGCATCATGAGAAAGTCACATATAAAAGATAGCAGTTGTGCAGTAAGAGAAAGATGAGTAAAAAAGAACAAAGATGAAGAGATGAGATAGGCTATAGTTGAATTGTTAAAACAACATTTCTAGACTTGTGCTTTGCTAGGACAAAAGAAAGAAAGAGACTAAAAAAAGGGAAAAAAGCAAAAACAATTAGGGTTTTGTTAGGAAAATAATTAGGGATTAATTTAAAATATAGTAAGAATCCACGGAAGAGAGAAGATTCATGAAAACAAGATGATAAAGAGAGAAAAAAAATTGGCGTGTCCAACATGTGTCCGCGCCGTGTTTGTGCCATGTCTGAAAATTCAAGTCGTGTCGGACGCGTGTCCACGTCGTGTCCGAAAATTCAAAAAAATAAAAAAAATCAAACACATTTTTTGGCGTGTCCGACGAGTATCTGTGTCCGACACGGATTCTTTGCCTTCTTAGGTGTGTCCATGCTTCCTAGGCCACAGCCATATGCCATGTCCGCTCCATCTTCAATAGGTCTGTCATCTCCTAACCCTTCCGGTATGACTCCTTTGTGGGTTTTAGACTCTGGCGCCTCTCATCACATGTCACCTGATTCATCATCATTTATATCTATATGTCACTCTACTTCACCTACGTCTGTCATGACTGTCGATGGCACTCCCATGCCCTTGGCAGGAGTTGGTTCTATTCGTACACCTCATTTATCACTTTCTAATGTCTATTGCATTCCTAACCTTACAATGAATCTCATTTCAGTGGGTCAATTATGTGATTCTGGTTATTCTGTTCACTTTTCTTCCACTTCTTATCATGTGCGGGATCCTCAATCCCAGAAGCTGATCGGGACAGGCCGTAGGCAAGGGAGCTTATATGTTTTGGACGAGCTGCGAGTTCCAGATGTAGCTGCTTCGTGTGTTAATTTGTCTTCCTTTCGTTTAGATTCCTCTTCTTCTAGTTTTTACTTGTGGCATTCTAGACTTAGGCATGTTTCGGCCCCTCGTTTAAATTATTTGGTTTCTAGAGGATCTTTGGGTACATTGCAATCTCATGATATTTCTGATTGTAGTGGTTGTAAACTGGCTAAATTCTCTGCCCTACCTTTTAATCGAAGTATTTCTTATTCTGTTGCACCATTTGATTTGATTCATTCTGATGTGTGGGACCCTGCCCCTGTCGCAACAAAAGGGGGGTCGAGATATTATGTTTCTTTCATTAATGATTACACTCGATATTGTTGGGTTTGTCTAATGAAACATCGTTCTGAATTCATAAACATTTATACTGTTTTCCGGTCACTTGTTAGAACTCAATATTCTGCAGTTATCAAGTGTTTTCGTTGTGATTTGAGTGGGGAGTATACTTCTACAGCCTTTTCAGAGTTGCTTCACTTTGATGGTACTGTACACCAAACCTCTTGTACTGACACTCCTCAACAGAATGGAGTTGCCGAAAGGAAGCATCGACACATTGTTGAGACAGCTCATTCTCTTCTCTTGTCCGCTAGTGTCCCTAACGAATTTTGGGGAAAAGCTGTTCTCACAGTTCTTCACTTGATCAATAAAATTTCCACATCTCACACTTCAGGTCTCTCCCCCTATGAAAAGTTGTAAGGTCATGCTCCCGACTACTCATTTTTATGAGTTTTTGGTTGCACATGTTTTGTTCTTCGTCCCAATGTTGAGCGTAATAAGTTATCGTCACGCTCTACCATTTGTCTTTCTTTGTTATGGTGAAGGTCAAAAAGGTTATCGTTGTTTTGATCCTGTTGCAAATAAATTATGTTTCCCGTCATGTTTTATTCCTTGAGCATATTCCTTTATTTTCTGTTCCTGCCAGCTCTCATAACATGACCAAGTCAACCCTTATCCGCATTGACCCTTTCTCTATTGATGCAAGTGAAATTCTCCCATCTATTGTTTCATCATCTACAGACAATGCACCACCTCCTACCACCCATTCTCCTCTTCTTGTTCAGCCTTTTCCTTGTCACTTCTCTCGCAGGACTCGAGCAACTACTGCTGGTGTAACCCGTGATGTTTCTGATGCTCCATTCTCTTCAGATGATGATGCTCCATCCCCTCCTACGACCACCCAAGTTCCTCCTGTGATTATGGATCCTCTTCCTTCTCGCTTCCTCAAGCGTACTCATAAGTCCACTCAGTTACCAGATTTTGCTTATTCTTGTTATTATAGCTCATTTACTTCCTTCTTAGCATCTATTCACACTCTTTGTGAGCCTACCTCCTATACAGAGGCAGTTCTTGATCCCCTTTGGTAGCAGGCTATGATTGAGGAACTTTCTGCTTTGCATCGAATGGATACTTGGGATTTGGTGTCGCTCCCGCCTGGTAAGAGCACAATTGGTTCTCATTGAGTTTATAAAATTAAAACTAAATCAGATGGCTCCGTTGAGCGGTATAAAGCCAGGTTGGTTGCCAAGGGTTTTGCTTAGCAATATGATTTGGATTATAAGGAGACTTTTGCTCCAGTTGCCAAGATGACCACTGTCCGTACTCTCATTGCAGTGGCCTCTGTCTTTCAGTGGCATATTTCTCAGATGGATGTTAAAAATGCTTTTCTGAATGGAGATCTTCAAGAGGAAGTTTACATGGTACCTCGTCCTGGTGTCTCTCATAATCCTGGAGAAGTTTACAAGCTTAAGAAGGCCTTATATGGTCTCAAACAGGCCCCTCGAGCCTAGTTTAAGAAGTTCTCTATAGTAGTTACTTCCTCTGGTTTTTGCTTTAGTGCTCATGATTCGGCTCTATTTATTAAGTTTTCTTCTGTTGGCCGTATTCTTCTTTCACTCTATGTAGATGACATGATTATTACAGGTGGTGATGTTGATGAAATTGCAACATTAAAGACTAAATTAGCTAATCAGTTTGACATGAAAGATTTGGGCCCTCTACAGTACTTCTTGGGTATTGAGGTAGCCTTTTCACCTAAGGGTTATCTTCTTTCTCAGTCTAAGTGCACAGCGGACGTCCTTCAGCGAGCTCGTCTTACGGATACTCGGACTATTCATACTCCTATCAAGCTTAATGCTCGCTATGCTCCTACAGATGGTATTCCTTTGCCTCATCCCACATTATATCGGACTATTGTTGGTAGCTTAATCTATCTCACTATTACTCGCCCTAACATTGCATATGTTGTCCACATTGTTAGTCAGTTCATTGCCTCCTCCTCTACAGTTCATTGGGCTGTTGTTCTTCGCATTCTGCGTTATCTTCTGGGTACTCTCTGTCAGAGTCTTTTATTTCCTTCGACGTCCTCTTTGGAGCTTTGTGCATACTCTGATGCTGATTGGGCTCGTGATCCGACTGATCGTAAGTCTACTACAGGTTTTTGCATCTTCTTCGGAGACTCTCTCATTTCTTGGAAGAGCAAGAAGCAGACAATAATCTCTCGATCTTCCAAAGAGGCTGAGTACCGTGCTATGGCATCTACTACAAATGAGGTTGTGTGGTTGCGTTGGTTATTAGCAAATATGGGTGTCACTCTTTCTACTCCCACCCCTCCTTACTGCGATAATAAGAGTGCTATTCAGATTACTCACAATTCAGTCTTCCATGAGCGGATCAAGCACATTGAGATCGATTGTCATACCACTCGGCATTATCTCCAACGTGGGACGATTAATTTGCCTTTTGTCTCATCTTCCATGCAAATTGCAAATTTCTTTACGAAGTCTCAAACCGTTTAGCGGTTTCGTTTTTTTATTAGCAAACTCTCGATACTTCTTGTTGCCACATCGTGAGTTTGAGGGGGAATATTAGATATTAGATTGTTATTTTCATTGTATTTTTAGTTATGAGGGTAGAATAGTCTTTTCACACTTTCTTTCTTGGTTATATAAACCCCTTTATGTGTATTCTCTTATTATCTTTACAAATAGAAACCCTAGCCCCCTTTTTCTCTTCTTCTTCTCTCTCTTTGCAATTCTTACAAAATCAACCCGATTGAAGTGCGATTTCGAGAGATTTTGGGTAAAATGGCCCAAATTTCATCATAGAATCATAAATTTTATGTTTATATGATGGCAAGATGAAGATATGAAAGTTAGGGAATATGTGCTCACGGTGGGACAGCTTCGGTGGCCCGAATGCAATGAAGTAACCCGATCAAGAGGGGAATATTACCCTTCTTTAATCAGAGGATGCCCAACTTTAATGTCCACAAGTAAGTGAATATTGCCACATCAAGAGAAGAGCATTTCTTTTTTTTGATAGGTACAATTTCATTGAAGAGCGCTCAAACGGGGGGCAACCCAGAAGGAGCATTTTGACCGAACAGTTTTGTGTTTTCACTCTCCCTCTCTCCATATTATATAGATTTGGAGAACATTTTTTAGTGCTATTATAGCTCTTTGACCCACAAAAAGATTACCTCTTTAACAAGTTTTTAAACTTTATTCGAAATGCCTCTCAGTCTCTCTAATCTTTTTTAGACCCTCTAATCTTTTTTAGACATGCTTCTGTTGTAGTAACCCTTGTGGACGGGTGTGAGTGGGCGGGTGCGAAGACAGACATTAGGCTGAGCTACCACACTGACAGGGTACAGGGTGCTCAATCCCACATTGCCTGGGTATGGAAAAAGGGATGTGCTTATATATAGTATGTTCTCTTCAAATGGTATGAGGCCTTTTGAAGTAAAACCCAAAAGCAAAACCGTGCGGGCTCAGGCCCAAAGCGGACAATATCATACCATGTGTTGGAGCGGGGTATTACAGTTGGTATCAGACCCTGAACCCAGCCGGAAGTGTGCCGACGAGGACGTCGGGCCTCGTAGGGGGGTGGATTGTAGTAACCGTTGTGGACGGGTGTGAGTGGGCGGGTGCGAAGACAGACATTTGGCTGAGCTACCACACTGACAGGGTACAGGTTGCTCAATCCCACATCGCCTGGGTGTGAAAAAGGGGATGTGCTTATATGTAGTATGTTCTCTTCAAATGGTATGAGGCATTTTGGGATAAAACCCAAGAGCAAAATCGTGCGGGCTCAGGCCCAAAGTGGACAATATCATACCATGTGTTGGAACGGGGTATTACATCTGTACAAAGCATTTGTACTGTACACAAATATAAACATGTCAACCAACACAAAACTTTTGTTAAAACCAGTGTCAGCTGGAGCCTTAGGCGGTCACCTAAGGCCCCAGCCAATAGCATTCTTTTACACGTATTAATAGTGTGCTCCATGGTTTACAATTTAATTCATCCTATTTAACTGATAGTTAACAATGGAGAATGAAAAATCCTTTCATTTACTCCTTTTTCTATTAAAACTCCTATTTTCTCTCTTCTATCTTTCTTTTTTTCCTGATCTCTCCTTTTTTGTTTTCACATTTTTTCCATCATTACAGTCTCTCCATTAACTATTTTTCTCTCTCCCTCACTCCATCTCCTATTTTTTCTATTCTCTCATATCTCTTAGTATTTCTGGACTCTTCTATATTTGTTTCCTTGCAAACTTTCATTTTGTGTGTGCTAAAACTTCAGTGAAAGTTGCAAAATAAGAATAAAAAGGATTGAAATTTGTTGGATAATTGAACTAGATCTTTCTAACATCAGGCTCTATTTTTCTTTAACATAATTTATTTTTGTAGTCTTCTTATTACTTTTTATCATAAAAAGTGAATATTTGTCTGTGACCGTTTTTATTTATTAATTTATTTTTTACAAGAATTCATGAAAAAGTGCCCAAACGGTGAACGTGGCCCAGGACACTGCACAAACAAAAGCTTATATCCTCAAACAAAAGCCTATATTCTCAAGCTATCCACAAAAGACAAGAATCTCCATTGATTTCCCCCGAACCCAAAAGAAAAGAGAACTAAGCACAGAAAATCTAAAGACTCCCCAAGGAGATTCCACTCCATCAAAGGATCTCCTATTCCTCTCCCTCCACAAGGCCCACCAAAGACAGAGTAACCCATCCTCCACGAGTCTCTGACTTGGGGCCGAACTGAACAGCCACCCCACACATCAATCAAGCTCAATGCAGAAGCTGACATGACCCGCTGGATCCCAAAAATGGCACACAACAGGTCCCACCCCTCCCTGCCATGGGGTAGTGCAAGAGGAGATGGTCCACCGTATTTTTATTTATATTATTAAATATTTCTACTAGGGAGCATAAATCAAGATATGAAAAGCTTAAAGGAGAGAGAGAGAGAGGGATAAACAAATTCAATCTCAAAAAGGAGCGCTTGATAAATTTGTTAGAACTAATAATCAAAACATAACAAATAATTTAAGTGAAAATTCAACAAATGAACAACCAAGTCATCTAAAAGCAAGAAGGGTGATTTTTAAATAAAAATTATCTACTATTTGATATTAATATATTAAATATTAAAAGACCAAGTTTAAGATTTTTTGCCTTAGACCTCAAATTATATTAAGTCGGCCCTGGTTAGGACCAATATGAACATAAATCCTAACATATGGTTTGACTCAGGTTGTGGCCTAGATAGAGCAAAATGGGAAAATAGGATTCATGTAGCAAACACCAAGTAATTGGAAAAAGACTTTGTTAAGTTGATTTGGGTTGAACTTGTGTACAGAGCATTTCTTTCTCTTTCACGCACATACTCATTGTTTAAGTTTTTTCCCAATTTGTAATCTATGTTCCAGAGTTTTTAGTAGATGAATATCTTTTCGTTATTTGTTTTCATTTAAAGTGACAAATTTGGATGCTTGAATGATATGAGCTACAATAATCTTATACCAATTATAGTTACTATGTTGATTATACTAGATGATACATTGAACACTGAGTGGAACTTACTGGTGCTAAATGAAGAATTACTATGATAGCGATGAGATTTTGTTAACATATACTTTCAAAGTTTACTGTATTTATTAATTTATTTTAAAAGTTAGTGCCTTGCTTTGCTTAGACAAGCACTCACATAGCGCCATGGGGGATACAGCTTACAGGATCTCAGTGCCTTAAGGGCACCTTTTGTCGGTAATTGCAGTGGCATGTGTCACTTGTACTTTGGCTCTTCCTACCCTTCCTCTCTTTCTACCATAATATTTAAGGCATTTTGCTGTTAATTGCAGCGGCATATGTCACTTGCACTTTGGCTCTTGCTACCCTTCCTCTCTTTCTACCATAATATTCAATGATTCAAAAAAAAAAAAAAGATGCTAAGGCATGAATATGACTACATTATTCGAAGATTACTTTGGATTATATAATCTCCTTTTTGATGATTTGGATAAGATTCTCCAGGTATTTCCTTTCCTTCCTACTGTCCGTATCACACATAGCCCAAAAATTAACTGTAATTGATAATACATCTTTTGCACCGTCTTAAATCTTCTAAGAATAAAATTGAAGGGTGGGGGGGAGTTTATTGACTTGAAAAATAGGCTCCAATCTTTATATGAAACCAACAAGATGAAACAGCAGTACCACACCATCGTAGACCAGCATTAACTAAAAGTTGCCAACATTCTTAGATTTGATATGCTCATGGTGCAAAAGGAAAGTTGAACAGTTGAATCATACCAGAACCCAAGGTTCCAAGCTTTGAAAATGAACTTCCGCATGGTCATTCAAAGCATCAAAAGCAACCTTATCAACCTGCAACAATGATATCACCGATAAACAAAAATCTCTCAGAGCCATTTTTATGAACAAGAAGAAAAACCGTTAATATATAAAATAATTTCAATCCTTACACGTTCTAGTTGTATCTTGCTATGATGTTCTGGAAACTTCTTCGAGAGAAGGATACAAATTTTAGGATGGTTTGGAAACAAGCCTGCTTTCCAGAATGCCTCCGAAAACACATGACTCACAGGATCAGGATAGTCCAATATCTGATTCAATCTATACATCTTGGACATTAGCCCTTCTGCAACTGCAGTAAGCTGGTATACCAACTGCAAGTTCAATCCCTTGTGAGACCCACCAGAACTCTGCACCGCTCCTTCGGAACCCCCATTCCTAGATGTCCTCGATGTCCTAGATGCCGTTGTAGAAGTAGTTTCTTGACTCAAATACTCAGTCCACCTTGATGGGCCCTCCCATTCCCTCGATCTTGCAGCAGTGGGTGACGATGACAACACATCTTGTGTCGGAAAAGGATGCCTAGACTTCGCCATTTTACTTACTAATTCACCTAATATATCTGCAAACAATACTAGGGTTCAGAACCATAAATGTATGAAATTAAAATTCTTCAAGCAAAATTCTCTTACTTCACATTTTCTATTCATTCAATCAAGCAAGCAATAAACATAAACATACATTTCTCAGCACTCAGTCTTTTAGATTCAGAATCACAGAGTTATGCAGATTTTTATGTAAAATATCAGTGTCACACTGTAATGCCAAACCAATTTCAGATTACCAGCATGAATTGACTGTAAATGATATACATAATAAAAGCAGATTACCTAATAAATGAACTCGAAATACATTATATATATATATATATATATATAGAGAGAGAGAGAGAGAGAGAGAGAGTACCGTAGAAGTAAAAAACTTTACTTCACAAAGAGAGTAGACAATTCGTTGCCAATGGAGCTGGAAATCGGATTAATCGAAAGGTTGAAGTTTAGATCTGAGCTTCTGAAACAAGTAATAGACATTTTAGAAAGAGAGAGAGAGATGGGGTTTGGAGAGAGAAGGACAGTTGGTTCAGTACTGGTGGAGCTTGCATCAAAATGTTTAAAGACTCGTGATATTTGGTGTTGTAAGACAGACTGTGACGGGCTGGTTTTATTTTCTTTAGCCTATTTTTTTTTTTTTTTCCTTGTCTGAGAAAGAAAATGGAGGAAAACTTGGACGCACGACGTTAGTGAAGCGTTTATATATTATTACATATTTATGGCGTCATAACATACATGATCACATACGTACAAGTACAACAAGAGTCCAAGCCATGGGATTCTATTTATTCTATAAATTATAAAAAAGAATAGGTACAACCATTATAACCATGAATAATAATATTATAAGAAATTTTGAATCAAAATAATAAATAGCAAATGAAGGATCTCTTCTTAATTTTGATTCTTAAAAATTTGGTGTTTCCATTGGAGGAAAGAGAAATGGGTCTTTCTAAATTTTGAATTTTTTGTTGGATAAATGAATAAGTTATAAAATGAGGAAAAATTAAAGTCTTCTGTGAATTTTTTTCTTAAAGTATTTTGTTTAACTAGGTTTTAACTAGTTCAATAAGGGAAATGACACACCATCTAAAAAAGAATTAATTTCTCTTTTCTTTTTCTTTTTAGAAGTAAATTATTATTTCTAATCCTACTTAAATAAGAGGGAAAAAATGAGTGGAAATCCTCTCCAAGACAAGGCAAATTGTTTTACTTTGTTGTGCATCAAAACGGCTTAAAATGGAACATTATTATCAATTTTAGCCCAGTTAAATTTTTTACGAACTTGGACAACTATATTTACAATTAGAGTTGAACTTGAATTAAAAATTTCAACCCAAAGTTAATTAGGATTGAACTTGAATTGAGATGTCAACCATCCGAGCCCAATCTGAATCCGAATTATAATATTATTTTTATACATATTTTTTTAAAAATATGTTTTATATAATATTCAAATTATGATAACATTTTTCTTTTCAACTTTCTTTATTTAAATATTAATTTTATATGTTAACACTTTGAAGAATTAATTTTTAAAAAAATTGTTTGTAACTTTTAGAAATTTACATTAAATTCTTAAATTATTTTGTGTCTAGTAGTAATTTAATTTGAAACTTACTAAAGATCACTTTAAAATTTTAACGTGAGATTGATCATAGAGATAATTCGAATTAACCTAATTTTCTAATCCAAATTACAAACTAGAGTTTAAAATTTTAAGAATAAGTTAAATTTGAATTGAGTAATTAGAGTTGAATGCCAAGTTAAGATTAAATTAAATTTGAGTACTTCATATATTGAGTTGAGTTTGAATTATATCTCTAACCCCATTCAAGTCGAGCGGTAGCATGTTATATTTGAAATTATCCACTTCCACGATGCCATAATCCCTTCTACATGTAAACACGTCGTTGACAAAAATGTAAGCCGTTGACTTTATCACTGGGAGTGGGTGCATGTTAGCGTAACATCCCGTAAGCGTACGTCAGAAGACACCACTGTGGACATACTTTTTTTGTCTTCTTATGGAGGACATACTTGACCTTGACATTTAAGCTAGTATCATTGCTTTTTTACTTTCATACATAAATGGAGTGTAACAGACGCTTAATTTATTTGGATCATAAACCATTTATAAGTTTTTATCTTCCTCCTCCGTTAGAATATCCAACTGTCCTTTTTCTTATATATATATATATATATATATATATCTTTCTTAGCACTACTCAACTGAGAGTAGATTGAATTAATAATGAATCTGTTGGCAGATAATAATTTAATATCAGAAGTAGATTGCAAACATTTCGAATAATATATTGGTGTATGGTCAAAGGAGAGTTGCTATCTATGTCTTTCAATTCCTAAAACACTTCTAGAACTATTAAAATTGAAGTATTAATTTACTCTTAATTAAATATTAAGAATTATATGTTATGGTCACCGATGATGTGACAACACTTCTGGTGCACTACCAAATTTATATCGAGATCTAATTATAAGTAATGAACAATTATAAAATGACATTATATTTAGTATTCATAGATGAGAACATGTAAATATAAATTGTGCCCTAGAAACAATGTGAAAGTGATATAGCGCATGGTATACTCATGGGACCACGGTTCACCCAATCCCTTTCCTTTTTTTCTTTTCTTTTTTTGTTAAATTTAACAAATCTATTACAATTAGCGCTTCACATTTGACCCAAGTACTCCAATTTTTAAATTTAATAATTGAAATGACAAGTTTACTTTTCATCTCCTAAATGAAGTCATACCATTCGTTTGATTATATGAAAATTAATAACTAATAAATTTGAAGCGAAGGAAAAAACAATAATAATTTTCTAGCATGCATTTGATTAGTATGATTTTTTTTTCAAAAAAATTGTGGGACTACCATTTCATGATTTGAATAGAATGAAAGTTACAAGAAAATATAATGATTCACCTAAAAGTAATATAATAATCTAAATAAATAGTATTGTAGGACATTGAGAGAGATTACCTATTATACTATTATTTTAAAAATATATGCATAAAAACATTTTATTTTAGAGAGATAAAAAGGGAGGTGTAATAGTAAGTTCACATAACTTTTTCAATTAAACAAATTTTGTAATGTTTTTTGTAGAAAAAATTTATGAGAAAGTTAGGTGGTTATGAAAAGTTATTTTTCCACATAAATTTTATTTCCTGCGATGTAAACTCGTAAAATGTTAAAATAATTTTCATTTCTTTTACTTTCTTACTATTTCTATCTAAACAAATGAAGTATAAAATTTATTTGAAAAGATATTACAAAAAGAAGGATAAAACAGTCATTTTAGTTGCTAAATTTAAAAGGTCAAATGTCTGAGGTTAAATGTAAAGGCCAATATCAACTCCCTTCACAATAAATACATTTTAAAATAAAGTAACTCCAAAATTGAAAATCTAATTAAGTTAACATTTTCAGATATTTCAAATATATACTGAAAAAATGATTTGTTTCAGTATTAGAGGACAAGTGATAGTATTGTTTAGAGTCTTAAGATGACATAGGACGTGAAACTCTTTTAGGCATGAGTAAAAGTTAGAGGCTTAAGGTAACACATGACCTGAACGGTAAAAGTCCTGGTGTTAGGAGTGTTAAGGTGACACGTGACATGCAGGGGCAGAGCTAGGATTTGATTTCGGGGGAGGGGGCTTAGTCTCATTATCTATGCAAGGTTGGGCAATTGCCCTTTGTTTTTCATTGATTTAATTTGTCTCAATCGATTTAACGATGCATGATGTTGATCGTTGGAATTTTGTGTTCAACTAAAATTCACGTTCCGCAATAAGACGGATCCTTGTAGGATAAGGCTTATTGGAACAGGTTATCGTTCTCAAGGATTGAAAAAACAATCAATTTAAGTGCTAATTACAAATTAATTCTCAAATGATTAAAGAAAGACTTTGATGTTGTTTAGAACTAAATTGAACTAAAAACAGAAAGACAAGTAAATTAAAGTAGTGACTTCAAATGAGAAATGATTCTAAAGATACTGTTTCACCACAATCTCCTCACTATTGATCAATTGACATTAAAATTAAAGAATTTCAATTCAAGAACATATCATTGGATGACTACAAGCTCAAACAATGAAATTAGAAACATGCATTCTAATTAAGATAAGTGTAATTCATCTTTAGAGGATACAACCTACACTAATTAACACTAATTTAAACTAAATTATAGCACAAATCATCTCTCATTGGCATGAATTATCAAAGTCACAATTAGAATTTTCAATTCAAACCCTAATTGCATGATTCCTTCCGATTTGAACTACAAGAACAACTAGAAAATGAAGAACAACCACAATTCATTGCATATATGACAAGATTGAAATTCAATTGAAATTGTATTTATAGAATTGAGCACAATAATTCAAGTACAACTATGAATTACTATATCTAATCATGCAATCCATCTTGAATACAAACCCCCCAATCTATACAAATGGATTAATAGAATAAAGAGAAACCGTGTTACAACATCCCTAGAAGAAGTTTCTAGCTTTTCATAGATGATTGAATCTCCTTCCTCAAGGTGAATTCTTCAATTTACAAAGCCATCCAAACTCTCAAGAGGTCCAAAACCGCCCAAAACCAACCCCAATCCAGAAAATTAGATGCAGAGAGAGACAAATGATGAGTGAGAGAGATTTAAGTGAATTCTCGAAGTCAAGGACGACCAGTCACTCTTAACCTGATGCAAGGGTCCAATTTGGACCCTTTTTGACCTATTTGAACCTCTTTTGCATTTTTTTTAACATTTTCTTCTTTGGACCTTCAAATTGGCTTGCTTAAGAATGGAACCCAACTCTCTTCAATTTTAACTCAGATTAAAGGCCAATTTGCATTGAATTAGGAGCAATTACCATTAATTTCCTAAAAATAAAATAAAATACAATTCAATATTAAAAGTATAAACGAAGCATTACTAAGAGATTAAAATACGCAATATATCTATATATATTATACATAAAACAATCAAGGGTCAACATTAACCCATACCTTTTTGCCTTGGTGATGGATGTGCTGACAAGACACATCCAATATGAGATTTCATGGTGTATATTATTTGTTGATAATTTTTTGTAGTCGACAAAACTAGAGAAGGAATTAATGCTAAATTGGAAGTTTGGAGAGAAGCTTTAGAATTACAAGGGTTTAAGATAAGAAAAAATAAAATTGAATATATGGAGTGTAACCTTAATAAAGTAAGAAATACAAATGAGGATGTAGTGAAAATCAAGAATCAAGAGATATAAAAAAGTAAACATTTTCACTATTTAGACTCAATTATTCATAATAAGGGAGAAATTGGAGATGACATTAATCATAAACGGAGGAGTGCAATGTGTGGTAGGACTAGAAAGAATAAAATTAGAAATGATCACATTTGAAAGATGGTTAGAGTAGCACAAATTGGAGTTAAAATAAGAAAAAATTGGTTAAGATAATTTAGATGTGTGCAAAGAAGACATTTAAGTGTATGGACGTGCTAACAAGGATATCAACTGCCAATACTTTTCCCTTGAGAACCATTCAAAATTGCTCTTAGGGCCCAGGGAAGAAGTATGCATGCAGTAAACAAGAAGGACGAACTAATTCTTATTCATAGTGGATCAGTTCCTTCCATGCGCCTAACTTCATAAGAACCTAAAAGTAGAGCTGCAGTGAGACGAGCTGAATGAAACAAATAAAAACAGAATCAAAGGTGGGCACCTTTACATATGATAATTGGGCTTTTTGCATTTTGTCTTCTTCGGGGTTGAGGCCCAGCCTCATTTACAATTAGAAGGAGCATCATTCCCTATGATGCGGGTTATACCCTTGAACAACTATATTCCTTATTTCCAAAGGAGCTATATATGTAGTATACGAAAAGAGATCGTAATAAATCATGATCAATCATTTGATACGATGCAACTAGATTCCCCTTTAGGCAAACCCATAGAATGGAAAAAGCCCTGCAAAGCTTACAAATAGACATAACCTCATCAAAGCCTTACCGACCTTTCGCTAACACTTTGTTATAAGCCGTCCCATTACTAGGAGCTAGCATTTCATTTTGCAGAAAACATAATAAGACTAGTAAAAGCAATTGACTTTGAAACCGTTTCATTTGAATGACCGTCTACTGAAGGGGAGATCAAAGTAAGTGACATAGTTCACATTAAGAATAATACTAAGGGATTCATATCGCACACAAGAACCGGCCAGTTTCAAGGGTGATCCTTGCGGGAGCCCCCAATTTTGACCTGCCATAGTCGGGTCTTATTTCCTTTTTTATTTTTTATGGTTTCTTTAATAAAAATATGAAGTTGGAAGGAGGGGGAGTCAAACCAGGCACTTTCCTGGTATGAATAAGAACTCCCTTTACTTGCAACGCTTTGACTCTCATTCATAATATACCACTAATTAGATTTATACCTGATTTTAGATATTTGTAAAGTAAGAAGAATTGAAACCAACTTAAGAAAGAACTGACATAAAAAAATTACCACTTTTAACGTTCCACCCCTTTCTACCTGATGAGTCTTTTTAGTTAATCTAGATTGATATTTTTATTTTTTTCAGAAACACAATAAACATAGATTATTAAGTATATTAACTAATATATATGTTATGCTTCAAATATTTTTTTCTTGTGCAATTGACTTGTATTATATAGTTTTTTTTATATTTTCTCTTCTGAAATGCTATTATATGATATTAATGTTAATTTATTTAATACTTAATATATTATTGTTCATTAATTTAGTAAAAAATATGACTTGAAAAGCGACTTAAAAATTATAAACAGGCCATTATTTGTAATAAATAATCCCTGTGTATCTTAACTTGTCTAAAATCCAGATGACAGGAGGAGCCTCTTGCAATGAGATGCCCTTTTAAAGTAGCAGCAAGCATGAGTTGAACTTGAACATGGCATCATTAATTAGAATGACTATGAATTGAAAGCTTATCCAATCTGGGTTCACACATTCTGTATTTTGCATCCAAATCAAACTAAAAACAAACATTGAATCTTATAAGACATCAACATGGATGTTGTACTGAAATCACAAGTGTTATTGATATCATACAAGAAGCATGGATACAACCAGTAGCCAAATCTCAAGCGGCCATGGATACAAGTATATACAACCAGTAACCAAATCTCAAATTTTGGGGATGAAATTAAGTTAGTTACACAGAGAACTTGAAGCTACAAACTTCCAATATCACATTATATAGATATTGTTATGTTGACTAAACATTGCTTGGGTATAATCCTTGGAAAGTTTGAAAAGGACAACCACCATCACATAAATTCTAGGAGGAAAAATTACTGTTAAGTCTTACTTTTCTTGTTAAAAGATAATTAAGTTTTAAAAAAATTTCTTTAAGACCAATAAGTCTTACTTTTTTCATTGAAAGACAAATTAGTTCTTAAAATTTTTTTTTAGGACCAATAAGTTCTACTTTTCTCGTTGAAAGACATATAAGTCCTAAAAAAAATTTCTTTTGGACCAATAAGTGCTACTTTTGATTTTTTTTTTTTTCTATTTAAGTCCTAAATCACTACATATTTCATTTACACCATAAATAAATAGAAGTAAAATTTTATAATTATATATTTATCCAAGAATTGATATATAATCTATTTTTTTTATATATTCCTTTAAGTTTTAATTACTTACTTAATAATATTGAATTATAATTTTGAATAATAAATTAATTTAATTTAAATTCAATTCAAAAAACTCGTTTAGAATAGACAATTTTAGTACAAAAAAATTAATTATTCTATAAAAAATTAATAACATGTATTTTTTTACCTTTTTATTCAAATTTTATGTCTACTTTTGTAAGGGTAATTTGAGTCGAAATTTTATATCTAATATTAGAAACAGTATATATAATTTATTAAGGGTATAAATTGAAGATTTAGTAATTTAGAACTTAAATGGAAAAAAATATTGAAAAGTAGACTTATTGGTCCTAAAAGAAATTTTTTAGAACTTATTTGTCTTTCAATGAGAAAAGTAGGATTTGTTGGTCTTAAAAAATATATTTTAGGACTTATTTGTCTTTCAATAAAAAAAATAGGACTTAACAATAATTTTTTCAAAATTATATTGATGGTAGCCTCGTGTCACAGGGGTTGACATGTCCTTGTGCGGGACAGAATGTTAAGGGTCTAACACCTCGTAGGCCTTGATTTTGTAGGAAACCAATCTGAGATTAACTCCTCTATTTTGGGCCTGGCTTTTATGATAGGAAATCAATCTTTTAGTTAGCCCAAAAAACTCTGTGTGTGTCACGCTCGCATCCGAGAGCAAAAGGTCCATGAAAGATGAAATCCGATCAAAGCCCGACTCTGACCTGTCTGGCCCGATCCAAGTCCAAATTAGTCCTATGTAAGAATTAAGATTACAACATTTGACTATTAGCAAATAAGTAGCATTTTAATTACAATATATATCACATGCACATTTAACATATATAAATTAATATAGAACAAGTTGCCTTATGTGACATTGGATCAATGATTGAGTCCACTCTCATACCACTTTGTCACGGGTTGGGTGATTGTGATCCGACCTAAAAACTTAAGTTATTAGGTGGTGTTTAAATTTGCTCTTATATATTCAAGACCTTTCCTATTTGGATTTGACGGAGATTCAAATCCATTTTGGGATCAAAAGAAAGGTTATGGTCTTCCAATCTTTGTCCAAATTATTTGGCGACTCCAATAAGCAGTGTCGAAGAAAGACTCTTATACAATAATCAACAAAACAGGCTTTTTAATCTCCTCTTATAATATTTCAATCAATGTTTGACATTTGGTTTTAAAAACCGATTCATACTTTTATCATTTTCCTGAAAACAAATAAATGGCTATTCTTATTCCTATTTACTACGTTTTTACAGTGATTATTATATTTCTAGATTAGGTTTTGAGCCAAATTTTATCTAATTTTTCACTGGACGATTGTATGCAAACTTGGATTAGTTGTAAAAAGTGGTTTCTCCACAAGCGATACTTTGTTCTCCTTTGTTGTTGTATGCCCTCAAGTTGTGAGTCGACAAAACCTCCTCTCATTTTTTTACTTAACAAATTTTCTCTGTTATATGTCTCGTGATTTTTCACTTCTTGAAAATTTGAATTCAAGTTTCTATTAAATTTAACTTTCCTAACCTATATTAATTTTTCTGATGAGTTGTATTGTTGGACTTAGGTCCTGTTTGTTGGTATGGGTCATTCAGGCCATTTAGGGGTCACCACGTATGTCCACGTAGCAGGGCCCACTTTGACTTTTCCTCCATTTCGAGCTTCCTCAGCAATTCCACATGGCAAGGGGCCCGCTTTTGAATTTCCCTCTTAATCGAGCCTCTCCACGGACAGAGCATTTCCATCGAACTCCTCCGCGGGAAAGTCTCCATCGAGCGCTTCCTCAGACAGAGGATTTCAATCGAGCTCCTTCCCTCATTATGTAGGGCACGCCTTCGAGGTGTGATCGCCTTTCTGTGGCGAGTCCTTCTCTACTAATGACACTTCGCGGAGGTCCTCTCTACGGATCAACCTCTGTTTTGCAAGGAGACATTCCTCTCTACGGATAAAACCTTGCGAGGAGTTCCTCTCTACGGATAAACCTCAAACGAGTCTCTTTCCTTTCATTTGGATAAGTCTCGGATGGTGATGAGTTTCTCTCTACGGATAAACATCACGGGAAATCCTCTCTACGGATCAATTTTCCTAAAGCGAGGAGGCACTCCTCTCTACGGATAAAACCTCACGAAAGTCCTCTCTACGGATCAACCTCCATTTTTACGAAGAGTTTCTCTCTACGGATAAACCTCTTTTTATGAGGAGTTCCTCCATACGGATAAACCTCGTGGCACTCCGCGCTCCTATGGGGGGTAAGAGTTCGGATCACTGCCTTATGGGAACCAAGGGCTTGGGTTCGGAGGCTGGAGTCTAAGGTACGCTAAATCCATGACGGACCTCATTTCTAGCTAGGATGAGGACCTTGCATCATGGATTGGCCTGTCACAGAGGAAAGAAGATAACCAGGTGAGGTGAGCGAATCCCCTTTTCTAACAAGTACAATCTTAGCCCTTACTCCGCAGATATTTATCACCGCAAAATCTCGACCATTGGTGAGAAAAGACATTTTTGCCTATAAATAGTGAGAGAAAAGTAGAGAACCGGGATCGAGACAAAAGGACAGGACAAAAAGAACCTTTTTCTAAAACAGTATCCAGTGCGCACCAGATCTTCTCCTTTTCTCACCGAATTCCTCTCCTCTTCTTACAATCCACTTAGAACAGTGGGCTCCTTTGTGACAGCTTGGACTCCCATCGGGACCTGCTCTCTGGCAACCATCATCGTGGAAAGTTTGACTTCAGTTTTAATAGAACCTACTACAAACACTGTTTGACAAAACTTTTATTTTGGCTTTTACACAGAAGAAAAAGAGAAGTAGAAACTAAATGAGGAGGCTGGTACATACCAGCTTCCTTTGAACGTTTTCTTTAACTCCAAAACTCTTCAGCCTTACTAATCCAAATACTCTCCAAAATGACTTTTGATCTTAAAAAATCGAAAGTTGCTTTTCAAAAGCCAATCCAAACAGGACATAAGTATGGAATGGAAGGACTAGTATCCACAAGGTGTGATGTTTAGAGTTATGGTATTTTGTTAATGGAAATATTTACAAGAAGAAAATCCACGGATGATTTATTTCTAAAATTAAATAAATGAATAAATAAAAAACATGATTTATTTCTAAAATTAAATAAATGAATAAATAAAAAACATACTCGTTGTATTTCTTGCTAATACAATGATCATTTTCCTTACTGATGCAGGAGTTTTATAGATGCAGGCTGTGGTAGCTCCTCTCCTCTATGATTCTACAACTTCACTGTAAGATGCTTCTACTCTAAAAAGAGGTAATCAAGTTCGATTACTCGTCTTTGGAGAGAGCATATTTAAAGATAGTTTTTGCTAGCCAAAACAGTATGTAAATGGTATTTCGTATCAGATTAAAAAAAAAGTAAATAAAAAACATTGTTCAAAAATTAAATTTCATTCACAATTGTTTCTATTTTTCAATACTTCAATTTTTGAAAATAATAATTTGATTACTTTGATTCCACTTTCAGAAACATATGTCAACAGTTTTCTCTACTTCCCAGTACTCCCAAGATTCGTTGATGAAGATTAACATATAATTCTATATATTTTTCTTGTAAACATTATTTAACGAAAATGATTGACTAGAGAGGTTAATGTATTTTTTTATTAAATATGAGATATTAGTGTAATTTTGCATTATCAAGAAAGGTATAACATCATTCCATGTTAATGGAATTTGATCACAGGCAATACAACACCACAGGCTGGTCCACAGCACCAAACCTGCCTGAAAGAACCACATTATTTAAAAACGGATATGTGGCTCTAAACATCTGCTCAGTTTATAATACAAACTGTTCTAACAAAATCCTCGCAAAATATACTGAAGATGGTACCAAAAGAGGAGGGGGGGGGGGGGGGGGGAGGGGAGGGGAGAGGGGAGAGAGAAGAGGAGAAATTGCCTTAGAGAGCGGCTGTGGTGGCATCATCAAGAGCAAGAACTCCCGGAAGAGGCTTGCCCTCGAGAAGCTCCAAGCTGGCACCACCGCCTGTTGAGATATGGCTCATCTTGTCCGCAAGCCCTACCTTCTCCACTGCAGCAACCGAGTCACCACCTCCTATGATTGTTGTCACACCCTTGCCACTCAGCTCTGCCAACTTCTTTGCAATTGCCTGCAATGGAAAACGGATAAACCTCAGTTTTCTATAGGAATATACATAATTTGTCACTTGAACAAGACAATTGTCGTATTAATAAGCAGTCAAGAAAGTGTGATTGCAGTTTTGATCTAAAGCATGTGTTTCCAAACAATCCCGGTAGACTTCTCCCAGGAGACTCTCAAAACCAGATATCACTACTGGATAATAGGCTGACCAAAATCCTAGAATGCAAGATGGATTCATGTAGCCTACCCAAATGCTTGAGATAAAGCTCTGTTGACAAGTGAAGATAGCTAAAAATCATCTAGTGATCCTGATACTTTTACTATGTAACCAGCAATAGAGTAAGAATTGTTATAAATCCAAGAAGGTGTTTAAACCATCACACAACTCCAATGAGATTCCCAGCCAACTTATAGCAATGAATCACGCAATGCACGCTATAAATATAGTCATGCTCGTTTGATAAGCATGGCCAAAATGAGGAAGTCGGATAAGAGACAAGACAAGAAGGTAGAGAAGTAAATATATAATTGGTCCATGATAATGAGAGGCAGCACAAATTGGAGATAAAAATTGAAGAAGGTTAAAATGTTTTTTGCCATGTCGAATCGAATGACAACCCATGATAGCAGTATAGCACAAGTAAAGGGATATTGTCTGTGTTGACGGGGCTGCAAGAAAGGAGGTGGAGGGAGTGGGGAGGAATAAGTGGATTGGGATAGCGCAAAAGGACATCTCAGCAATAGCGCTAAAAGAATTTATGCAGCCTACCCAAACAATATAAGGCTTTGCTGACTTGAGTTGTCTCCCTATGTGATTCATTAACCTATGAAAAATATAAAAACTGATTACCAATCAAAAGTTCCTATATGTGATGAATAAAATTTTATACGTGATGAATGTCCATCTTAAAAACTAAAATGTCGTTATAAGAATCAATCCCATATCCAAGTGGCATACCTCTGTTCCCGCTGCAAACTTCTCGAACTCAAACACACCCATAGGTCCATTCCATATGATAGTTTTAGTACTATCCAGTGCTTCACTGAAAGTCTTGACCGAATCAGGTCCAATGTCCAACCCCATCCAACCATCCGGGATGCAAGATGCTGGCACAACCTGCACAAGTAATGCTTGCAATTTATTAGCTAGCACACAGTATTACATTACAAATATAAAAAACTGACTTAGAATTATCCATTTCACCCTTTAGTGTTGATCTTTTGTTGGTTCCCCAAATCATGACCTCCTCTTATTTAACCAAAATACGCACAATTGACTTTTCTACAACTTCAGCATAGGAAGAAATATTCTTATACAGCCCTAGTAAGAATAAAATTCAAGTTTATCCATTCATATTCTTCTTTTCTGTGTAAGCAAACAAGTGTATTTAAAAGCAGAACCAATGCAAAAAGTCCCAATATTTTCATTGCATTTCAGCATTTTAATGTGCTTACAACAATTATTTATTTATAATCCTTTTTTAGTGTAGAAGTAGTAGATCAAGTTGAATGCATTTTTCTCATCTCTTTCTACCTAACATTCTCAGGTTGCAATGAGATTTCAAAGGGCAGAAGAACAAACCTTGCTGTTAGCATCTGGAGCAAATTTGTCAGCAATAACCACATCGGTTGGTAGCAATAGAGAAACCCCTTTGGACTTGGCCTTCTCAAGAAGTGAAGTTGCAAGATCAAGCTTGTCTTCCTCCACAAGAGATGATCCTACAGAGTATCCTTGGGCTTTATAAAATGTGAATATCATGGCTCCACCCAGCAGCAGAATATCAACCTTCGCCAAGAGAGACTCCATTACCCCAATCTTAGTTGAAACTTTTGAGCCACCAACAATGGCAGCAAAAGGCTTCTTGGGATTTGCCACGACTCCCACCAGGTAATCAAGTTCCTAAAAAGGCACATGGTTTCAAAGTTCAACAAATTGGTCAGCAACATTGCAATAAAAATTTCACTGTATTAATGCACTTCAAAAGTTTCTTTGATAAAATGGGCAATCATGATCATGATAAAATGAATAAATTATAAGAATTTTTTCGGTAAACATTTAAAAGAAAAAATCCATGCTAAAAATGAACTTTTAGCGGCATCACTAAGAGTTCGCTAGGTTGAATGTTGCAGTTCAAATCTTTAACATAAACACTGGGAACAATTGTTTCACCTATTATCAATCAGCGTGGTTGATGATATATTTTTAAAAGTAATAATAATAAAGTGCTAATTTTGAGCTCTTCGACTACAACCATACAGTACATATAGCAGCTCTTGTATCATAACTGAAAAGCCCCCACTACCAATACTTTAACACCAAATATATATAAAAAACCTACAGTAATTATCCCAAACGGTTGAATATATAAATACAATGATTTAGGGCCGTTTGGTAACCGTTTATGTTTAGTGTTTATTGTTTAAGTGTTTATATAATCAGTGTTTATGTAATGATTTTGTTTATCCATATACAGAAAAACATATTTGTTAACTTAAACTGATTATTTTATTAAAAAAAAAAAATCAACACAATAAACTGCATAAAAAGTCAAATTCATGCTACAACAAATCTATATAGCAATAACAAAGCAAGAAATATACATACAAAAGAAACCAATAATATTGGGTTACATATATATTTACAAATTGTAAATTATGCTGTAAAACTAGAATGATCCACAACCCAGAAGGCCCCAACAAGTAGGAGTGCACACGGTTTGGTTCCTTACGATTCTTGGGAGAGCCGGAACCGTTCCCGACGGTTCAGTTATGGTTCCGGTTCCACCATTTCTTTGTGCACTCCTACCAACAAGAACAAAATATATATAACTATGGGAAAGTTGAAAGTTTTCCAATTTATATGGAGTAAGAAGAGGGACTTGGAGGGCATACTCTTGCTCTTGAACTTCTTCTGCTACTACTTTCTTTTTTATTTTTTTTATTTCTATTTTCCTTTCAACACTGAAATTGAATGAATGATACGAGTACAAAATACCATTTTATTTCTTTGACAAGGAGACGGTTGGAACTTTTTTGTTTTTTGCCTCGAATAAGGTTTTTTTTTTTTTAGCACAGGTACCCCTAAGTAACTATTTCTTATTATCAAGTATATTAGTAATTATTCATATTGTACCCAATATTTTTTTTTCTCAAGACAATTGATATTCTTTAATTTTGTCAACACTTGATAATTCTAATATTTTTATCATTTCATTTTCTCACTTTTAGTTTCAATTTTTAATTAAAATAATATAATCACCATTTTAGGAAAAAAAAGAATTTTTTTTTTAATAAACATAAACACTAAAACATCATTTTGGTGTTTAGGATTTGAAGGTTTAACTACAGTGTTGTTTTGAAAGTGTTTTGACAATTTATAAACAAAACAAAAATTATCAAACATGTTTATCCTAAAAATTTGTTTTTATAAACAATAAACACTAAACATAATCGGTTACCAAATGGACTCTTAGTTTAAACACTTTTGGGTCAAAATGCACGATAGGATTGATCCATCCAAAACAATCTGATATAGAGAGACTGTTTGAGAACCAAACAAACTAAAATCAACCTTAGAGATAAATTATTAGAAGCATTAAATTGTATATTACCATACCTTCTGCATAAGAAAGCCAGCAACAGCAGGCTTTAGAAACTTGGTAACACCTTCCGTGGAAGCATGGGCTCTGTGAGCTGTGCCAAAGGCATCATTGACATAGAGGTCTGCAAGAGAGGCTAGCTTCTTTGCAAACTCAGGGTCATTCTTCTCTTCCTCCTTGTAATATCTCACATTCTCAAGAAGCAAGATACCTCCTTCAGGGAGTGATGCCACCATTTTCTTGACTTCCTCACCAATACAATCATTGGCCATTTCAACCTATTCAAAGCAAATAAACTAAATTAACAAGGACATACCCCTCTAACTGACAAAGCAGAGGGAGGAAAAAGAAAAAGAAAACCATGTTTTGAACTCCACTTGATTGCTAAAGAAAGCACACCTTAACTCCAAGGAGCTCAGATAACCGAGGCACAAGTGGCTTCAAACTGTACTTGGGTGTGACACCCTTTGGGCGTCCCTGAAAACAAGGATTCAGGGAAATAATTTATTAACCACGTGAATTACAAACTTCAGCACCCCTATAAATCCATTACTCCATTACAGTGGAAAAGAATCAAAAAACTGAATAACACACATTTTAGCATTTGAGCCAAGAAATTCAAAGGGACAGAACATGTTATAATCAAGCAAACTACAATACTAATCATATAAAGTTAATCAATAAGAAAATGAAGAAGGAAATTACAAATGATATTATAACCAGAAATTACAATGTCATTTACCAATTGGAATGTGCAAACAATATTACAAGAGAGAGATTACAACTTTAAAATTCCACTTACAATTGAGCCGAGCCCCAGTCCTTCGGAGTCCACTTAGTAATAAAAGTTATGTGACCATGTCTTAAAGAACAAAATCAGCATAGCAATAATTTCTGTTTTGATGGGCATGTGTTAGAATTTAAATACTTAATGGAACTTTCTAACATAAAAAATGAGTTAGGAAACTATCAGGCCAAGAAATGGAGACCCCAAGCTGCAATGCTAGATTTAGCATTGGTAAGGAGTCAAATTTGGATCAGATTTATCTAGTCAAGAGATAAAGGTGCCATATAGAACACAGATGTATGTAGGAAATACTAAACGTTGTATATAAAAGTTGTTCAAAATAGAAGAACACCCATTTACACTCATCTCAGCTTGACAGAACCATATATTCCAACCATTTGGAATATGACCAATTGCATTAATGCAATGGAATAATAAGAAGGCATTACCAGTAACTTGGTAAATGATATTGTTACCATTAGGCAGAGCCGGCCCTGACTATAGGTGACCTAGGCGGTCGCCTAGGGCCTCCAAAATCTAGGGACCCCAAAAAAAATAATAGTGTATATATATATATATATATATATATATATATATATATATATATTGTATAAGTTGAAAACAGAGAGAAAAAGGGCAAAAAAATAAAATTTAGTACTATATATTGTATAAGTTAAAAACCATCTTTCTATATATATTTATTTCTTTATTTGCCTCCTTCAACAATCTATCGACTTTTCTTTTCTTTTATTTTTTTCTTTTTCTTTATTCCTCCCTCTCTTCAACAACTCAACCAGATTCAATATCTCAGCAAAATTATGTTTAGAGCTAAAAGTCTTAAAAAGGCTTCACCACGAGGAACAAAAAAAAATAATAATTGAAGTATTAAATTTTATAAAAAGCTAGGTTATTGTATGTTTTCCAAATGTCTGAATTGCATAAAGAATATTATTGACTATCCCATTTATAGTTGCATCTTCTGAGAGAAACTTTTCACAGTTGGAGTTGATCAAATCTTAAGTATAGTCGACGATGTCACAAGAGAGATGAGAGAAACTTTCAAAGTTGGAGTTATCAAATATTACCTACGGTCGACGAAGTCACAAGAGAGATGAGAGAAATTTTTCAAAGTTGGAGTTGATCAAATCTTACATACGGTCGACGATGTCACAAGAGAGATTGAATGAATTGGCTATTATATCTATTAAAAAGATATGTTGGATAAACTTGATTGTAGCACTTTAATTGATAAGTGTGCATCTTAAAATGTAAGACGATCACATTTATTTGTGACTAAAGAGTGTTGAAAATCCACACTTTATAAAAAAAGAAAAATTGAGCGTGTGTAACCTTCCATATAAGGGGCCTCACATTGGAAGTTCGCCTAGGGCCTCTCGAGATTTTGGTAATCTCAGGGCCAGCCTTGCCATTAGGGTTTGATACAAGATCAACTCAGTTCCCACCTCTCTCACTATGATTACCCCATGCCTCTCACATGTTTCTGAAAGCGCAAAACCCGCGCGGTTATCATGGGACAGATTTTGGTGCCATGCCAAATTCAATGCTCACTCTTCTAGGAGACATAAAGTTAGGTAATACAATAAAATCTAGCACAAGAAAGTTGCCAATTGTATGGAACCAAATGGCAGCCAAAACCCATCTTTAAAAGTTTGTAACCCTCAAATGAAATCGCGTATATACACAACCAAGAGGCAACACAGAGTAGTAATTGAATTCAAGAAAGATGAATCAGAGCCATGAGCGGACAGTATAAAACAGAATAAATCAAATAGCCAAAGGACGTCATTGGGTTTTATTCAATTGGAAGTTACTCAAATAGTTACAGAATTAGAACCTTTTTACCTATACTACACACATATAAAATGTTGTAAAATAAATCAAAATCTATTATAAATAATGAATAATGAGACAAGAAGTAAAAAAAAATTAAGTAATAATTAAGAGAACACATTTAATAGCTAAGAGTGAAAGGAAGAATAAACCCCAGACAGATACAGTTTGTTTATATGTGTAATTGAGGTAAAATGAATATACCAGGTGGCTACAGAGAATGACTTTGGCACCATGACCCATTAAGTACTTGATTGTGGGCACAGCCGCCCTAATCCTAGTATCATCTGTGATCTTCAAGTTGTCATCCAAAGGCACATTGAGATCAACCCTAACCAATACCCTCTTTCCCTTCAAATCAGCCTCTTTCAGATCCCCAACACTCCTCTTTTTCGCCATATTATTATTATTATTATATATATCTGTCACTATATATGTATATCAAACCCAGCACACGAAAATACTCGCTATAATCGCTGATGAAACACAACACGACGATCGATCAAAGGTTTTGTAGTACGGGAAGTTTTGATTAGGTTCTCTCTATAGAAGGCTCACGATAGGTGACAGTTACTTGAGTTGCGCACTTCGAGAGTTCCAGTTGATTCGCATATTCCGTGTGTTTGGTGGTGTTATACCGTGTTTGCACGCGGGAATGGAATGGTTAATTTCATTCGTACTATTGTTTCTTATGAATTTTAAAGTGAGAATCATTTATTTGAAATAAAAATTATTTCTAGGAATAAAAATTTATTTTATAATTAAATTTATAGGATGAGCATTTCATTTTTAGTAAGAATAAAAATTAAAAAAATCGTATAACCAAAAAACTCTTCACTTGCGTCACCATCACTTCCACCACCGCACCGGCTCTAACACCACCACTACCACCTGCTCTACCACCACAGCCTCCACCCCCACATCGCCACCTTCCTACTCCACCACATCACCACCTCCATATCGCCACCTTCCTCCACCACCACCACCGCTGCCGTCACCACATCACATCGTCACCACTTTCACCGCCACCGCCACCTTCCTCCATCGCACCACTTGTTGAAAAAATTAAATGAAAATTACATGTATGCGATGTAAAGTGATATTGAATGAGTGACATAATGTCTGTCATAGGATCGTTGGGATATAATATGGTGGTAGAATTTCTATTATATAATGAACAGACACGAGAGTGTTAGTTCGTAATGAGCAAACATTTAAATGTGAATTACGAACAGACACTTCACACGAAAGATCACAACTCCTAACGCTTGAAGTGAAACAACATGTCCCATGCGTATTCGAAAAAACGTGAAAAGGCACCTAGTGGTCTATAAATAGGCCAATTAGCCTCATTTGTAAAATATATGCTTTCTGATTTATTTTCATTCTCTCAACGTCTCTAATCTCCCTTTCTATATAGCCTAACACAAGTGGTCGTTTAGCAAAGTTTCCGTGGTCTAGTTTCAATCAACGATTTAGGAGAGTCGAGTCCAAGAGAGAGTACTAACACATAGGTGGTTCGCAGAAGCTCAATTGATTTGAAGTGTTGCTACCAATCGAGATGAAGATCGTTGTATCTTGGGAGACAGTTGCCAAGAGTCCGTTCAACACCATTGCAGGGCAATAATTGTCTTAAGGAGATCGAATATAATTCGAGCCTCGGTCTACAATCAGGTTTTATTTACTTATGTTATTGTTGTGTATTGAATAAATAAACTGTACTATTTATTTCAATCGAGTGTTGTTTATTTATGGTATATTGAATTAAATAATAGAAAATTCAAAGTATTATTATTATTATTATTTTTCTAATACCACTATCATCACCTCCACATCGTCACCACCACCCTACTGCACTACCGCCACCTTCCTCCACCGCCACCGCCACCGCCATCGCCATCACACCACTCCACCACCTTTACATCGCCACCTTCCTCCACCACCACTTTCCTTCACCACCTCCACATCGCTACCTTCTTCCACCACCGCATATTTATTGGTTTAATTTATTGTCACTATGAGAGGTATTTTGGATGATTTGATTTAAAATTTATTTTATTTCCACCTTATTTTATATTTGCAACCAAACAATATAATGAGAATGGTCATTCCATTCCATTCTTATTCTATTCCCAGCTTTATTTTATTATATTCTATTCACTCGTACCAAACGCAGCATTAAGAGTTTTGATTAGGTTTTCTCTAAGAAGTATGGACACGGCTACGACATGACATGGACACGGCGATACGACAAATTTTAAAAAAATAGGACACGGACACGGTGGAGATATGACTATGAAATAATATATTAATATATATTCAATAAGTTAACCAATATCCACAATACCATAAATCTAACAATAAAAAAAATTATACAAATACTTCAATTTATTATCAAGCAATTAATATATTTTCAAAAAGGGTGTTCATTAAATTCAAACCCAATATTAGAATCTTGCACATTACACAATTTTCTAATAACAAACAAATAAATTTAAATACAAAATACCAAATAAACCAACATAGCTTTATGTTAAATAAAGTTTTATTGGCTTTTTTATTTTTTTTGTTTCTAAATTTATTATTTAGGAATTTTATCTAACTATTTTCTTTTTTTTTAAATTTTTTATTTTAGAAAATACTATATTTATAGAGAAAATGGCATAATAGTCATATTAAATGGTATATATGTCATTATAGTTATTTCAAGGGATCAAGATGTCAACTTTTAGAAGATGATGGGCTGAAATGCTCAAATAAATAGTTCAAAGGGGTCTTTTTGTAACTTTGGAAAAGTTCAGGAGTTTTTTTGCACTTTAAAAAATTACAAAATGTACCCCGCAGTGTCCCTTACGTGTCTTATCCGTATCCTTGTCGTGTCCCCCGTGTGTCCTAAAAAAAAAAATTATAGGATACTTCTAAGGAGTGTCTGATACGTGTTCGAAGAGTGTCCGAGTGTCCGACACGGACACGGCACCCCTATATGAAGTGTCTGTGCTTTATTTGGTTTTCTCTATAAAAGGCTCACGATAAGGAGTACGTCTACATTACACCAGGTGTAAATACGCCAGGTGAATCTGGACAGTGCGTGTACAACACACATGGTGGGTCTCATTGTGGGTGAATCTGAATTTTGTGTGTACAACACACATGGTGAATCCCATCGCGATAAGGTGACAGTTACTTAAGTTATGCACTTCAAGAGTTATAGTTGATTCACATATTCTGTTGTGTTTGGTAGTGTTAAATGGGGCAATGTCTGCAATGTGTCTGGTGTAAATATACCGGTGTATAATATGTACCGTAAAATTCACTACGAGTATACAATACACACAATTCAAATTCACCTAGTGAATTTGAGTTTTGTGTGTTATACACTTGTAGTGGGCCTCAGATGAGATTCACCCGGCCCACTATAAGTGCACAACACACATAACTCAAATTTACCTTGTCAAATACACACATAATATAATGTAAATATTCTCGTTAAGAGGGACTTGTTACACGTCAGATTCGGACGGAAAAAGCGAATAGATATATATGAATGGGTAGATAATATTAAATAGATTAGACTTTTGGACTATTAGTAAGTGTTTTACTCGTTAGAGTAGTATCAAAGTCAAATTCAATCCTTAATCCGATATCACGGCAAGTGTCACTCTCGATGGAGTAAGCCGATATTGCTATTTGAATACTTGTTTACCCAATTCTGTGCAAATGAAACAAGTTCTTCGTTAACAAGTCAACCTCAACCTCAATTTTTAAGCGTTTTAAATAAATAAACTGATCCGTCTGACTTATTTTATTTTTTGGTGGGTTCATTTCAGAATGTTGGTATATATATCAATTTTGGTGATATTAGAGAAAATATTCAACACTGATAATTTCATGTCTTGATTTAGTTTCATTAAATGAATTTTCCCCTTTTGTGTAAAGAGAGAAATTAACACTGGTCTGCCTAACAAAATTTATTTATTATTATTATTATTTGGTAAGCATTATTTATTTATTTATTTTTATTATCCCATATCAATAACAGATATAATCCTCTTCAGTTTTCCAGTGGGCCATCTCCACACTCCACGGATGGCACTGTAAAGCCCAGTTTTACTGTTTTAGGCCCACGGTCTAACTGGGCTCAAGCATAATGTTGGGCTGGCCTCGTAACATCGGAGTATCCAGAGTTTGGCGGGTTTGGGTAGTTTTCCCAGGCTCATGTTCCTAGGCCTGTTACAAGTACCTAAATTTGTTTCAATGATCCCTAATAAATAAATAAATAATTTTTTTTTTCAAAAAATGTTTTAATCGAACACCAGAATTAATATACATAATAGCTCACAGCAGCAAAGCTAAAGAATCCAAGTGCCAGCATTCCAAAGAAAATGCCTATCTCGAAAACAGTCTGGCTTTGTGATGAAACTTCTTCCACCAACTCATTATTACTCCTGCAATTAGTGCTGCAGAAGAAGCAAGTACACCAAGTATGAGCATAAAACAATTTTTAAAGTAAAGCCACATTTGAGAGAGTATCAAATTGGTTCTTGGAGTTCCAATTCCAAGAACCGTAACATAAATAAATGTTAATAAAGTTAAACCTAACATAAGACTTTTCAGAGGTAACCCCTTACAAGAAAAAATGAAGGTCTTCACATTTCCTGATAACAGGGACTCCCTTTTCATAACGGCAACTGCCAACTACACTGATATGCTTTCTAAGTGGAAGAATTCTATCTACCACCCGCTTACAAACCTGTCAAGACACAGAGAGCGTGTGGAATTATTAGCAGAAAACACAAGAAGAAATGAAGTTTTGATACTCTCTCTCTCTCTCTCTCTATATATATATATATATAAAGCAAACAGGTTCAGAACAGTTTTGTTATAAGGGAACGTAGGAAAACTGGAAATTTCTGAAACGTACAGGGAACCCATGTTCACTGGGTCTCAAGATGTCTGTAGTGGAATGATCGACCAGCTGGAACTTGCAATATGATATCTCAAGAGGTATCAGATCATCGTTAACATCCATGTTCACAATAATGTAATCCAAAAAGGGCTTTTCACCACATTGAACAAGAATAAAAGGGACCTGCACAAAAGTTGGAACCAAAACCAAGTACACAAAATAATCAAATAAAGTGTTCAAGTAATATTGTTGTATACATGTACTATATTTTTATACATTATTTTTGTGCGATCCAAGTGTCATGGATTGATATATTTCAGGAACACAAGTCTTTGTTAAGTCACTTGATCATGTCAGTTCATCAGTTTTATTATCATCAACAATTAAGTTGTGGATAAAGACTGAAAACTAAGCCAAATATTGCATCAAAATGACTCGTCAAGAGAGAACAATCGCATTAATTAGAAAAGGTAAGCATCCTAGAAGAACATACATTTAGATTCAATAACAAATATATTAGATGGCTTACAAATTTCCTAATTAACCTTTTAAAATTGGATAACCTTGATTTGTAAGTAAATGAGAAATTTCCTAATTAACCTTTTATAACTTTTCAACTTGAACCCACATGAAAAAAGCATCTTCCAAACAGGATCAAATTCCTTATGATTCACCAAAGACGAGAAAGTCTAAGGTAGTAGAAAATTTTGGAAAGCTACACGCCTATTTGATCATCCCAAGTCAATGCATCAGAGGCAAAATAATTGAGAAAGAAACTCTATCAATGAACCTTATTCTTAGGAAAGAGTGATACAAAAGAACAAATCAGACAGTTTCTAGGAGGTTTGTGGACAAATAAGATGCAAAAAACTAGCCAACAGATAAGGACTGTCTAGCAGGCATGACATGTGCTGAAGTTACCAGAGTTTAGTAAGGAATGGAAACAGAGCACCAATTTGTAGTAGTGCATGTTACTACTATTAAGGGGCAGAAACAAGGAAGAATTGCTAGCAACACTCCGGCAGTGGTGACATGACATCTTAAAAGATGCATCAATCGGACCAGGATACAGCTTCTCAGACATCGAAAAGCAAACTGCTGAGAAAAGAAACAAGTTTTTTATAGAAGCATGGCAAGAAGAAGAAAAAGAACCTCACCAAGATGATAGATATGAAGAGATTGTGGACTATGGACCCTGGACACAAATATGGGATACGGACACGATACGATACACTACATATTTGGTGATATGACACGTTTTAAAAAATATATACGGATATGACAAGGACACAGCAATATATATGTATGTATTATATTATCATAGATATGTATAAAATTAAAATGTATCTGTAAAGTGGTGGTGTAATTTGGACATTTGTTAAATGGAGACCAAAATGAAGAGCAAAACAGGGCCTAGAATATAAAATCCACTAGAATATCTGATCCTGTTTGAACACTAGCAACCCATAAAAAATTATCTACATACTTCTCTTTTCATTGAGCAAGATAATTAAACACTTAATTGAGATATTTGTAGGCATATCAAGAATAAATAAAAGCAATTAAGGCCAGAATTCTACTAAACAACTAAAACAAAATGGAACTAAGTAATAGTTATTTAATACAAATAACTAAATTAAGTATGAATAAAAACAGGGAGGATTTCAACAGTGGAATTACCAACATACCTTATGAAATGGAATCCAACAATATTTTTGATGAAATTTCTTTATGCGAGTGCGCAATGCAGAAAGTGGCAGAAATAAGTCTCTACAATCTTTAGAGAAATACTTCTATACAGAGAGGAAAATACAAAATAATCAATGAAGATACAGATTTGAAAAGATTCAAATGTATAATGTATCAATAAAACAATACAAAGTTACAAACTATAATAAATAAAGACCTACTCGAATAAGCTATCCAGATGATAGCTTATCAATGTAGATGCAAAATTATAAACATCCAGGTGCATGCCTATAGAAAAAGTGAAGCACATGCAAAATTTGGCATGGTTTCATGGTGATACCAAATGACATTTTATAACATAAGAGCACTTAAATGAGAACCTTCCACATTGGAAGTAATTTGATGGAAGAAAATAGATTGAATAGAAATAACCTATAAGCTCGTTTGGCATTCTTGTAACATTTAACAATCATTTTATTTTATATGTAAAGATGCCAAAAAAGTAGGAAGACCAAATATTGTTTGGACAATACAAGCATGGTTGTTAAAATCCCGATCCGGATCATATAATATTAAGATTCTACGATCCCAAATTGCTAAATCGATCTGGATCACATGAAGAATCACTTGGAAGTAGAATCACAATAGGATTGAACTTAGGATCATAGAATCTTGGACAGTCCTAAGTATTTTGGCCTACAATCCATTATTGACAAAGAAATTTAAGATTTTTAAGTATAAAGTCCAATATTTTGGCCCAATTGCATTTAAAAAGAATAAAAAAAGAACAAAGGGCAAAAACTCAACTTCAAAGGTAGAGACGATCCAACTCTGACCTTCGAAGATATGACTCAAAACTTCAAAAATTTCCTCTATTTTGCCCTAATTCTCTTTATTTTTTTTCCTTCTTTTTTTCTTTTCAAAACAAAAAACAAATAGAACTCAGTTTTCCTGCCTATTATTTGCTCATTCTAAACAAAAAGGAGAGAGATTTTGTTTTTTTCCCTTTGTTCTTTTCCTCTATCTGTTTTGTTCATCTTCTTAACCAAAAGATAGTCTTGCAAACAAAATTGCTCAGATAATTAACTAAATTGTTCTTTTCTCTCTCTATTTTTCTGTTCCTTTTTTCTCTTTATTTAGGTTTTGCCTTAATTGCTTCTATAAAATTCTACTTGATTGTTTTGTTGATGCTCTTACATAGAGGAAATCAAGAATTTGGTTTCTAAGTGTTTGTTATGTGTCTCACTCTCTTAGTATCTTCTGATTATGGCTTGTGTGGCTTTGTGCAACTGTCTCGGGGTGTGCTCCCCTTTTGAGGGCTCTTTATTGAAATTAACTTATCCAAAAAATGATAATTGATTTTTGCTAGAATGTTGATGTTTTGTTTATCTTGAATGTATCATTACCTAGAAAGTTGAAGTTATTTTTCAAATAGTTTTATAGAATCTTACAATCCTGATCCTATGAACCCTCCTCACAACGAGTATTAAGTATGTAAAACACCTTTTATAAACATTTTCTTTTTAATAAATAGATTCTTTTTACATATTTTTTACCTCAACTGGTAAAAAGCTCCAAATTCGGGTTTTGGTACTAAACCAAAATTTCATTACTTTTTTTTGTTACAAAATACAACTAAAAGAGAATTTCATACTACGAAAAAGCCCTTTTAGGTTGTCTAACAGCCAAATGAGCACGTCGAAGGCAATGAAAAGGTAGTAAAGGCAAGTCAGATTAATTTATATGTAGTTATACTTGCCCTTGTTTTTAATATATACAACACTTGTTATACACTTAATTGACAGTCTAATTCGAAGAAATTCTAATAATTTGAAACAATTGAAACCACACAACATAAAAATTAAAATCAAGACAGTGGTAATATGCAACAATAATGTTTAAAATCAGAAAAGTACACATACATACCACCACAGTTCTACAAATGGCTACGGATTTGTCACCGGACTCGGAAATAAAATAATCGGACTTGGCCTGAACTATACCGCGAACGAATACGAGCCTTCAAGTAGTAATAGTATCATTGGGGTGGCTGTCAAGGAGGGATCGAAGATCACATATGGCAACTGATTGGACTTTGTCTAACTTGGCCTTGACATGGTCACGGAGGTACCGGGATATCAACCAGCACGGCAAGGCCACGCAAGCCATAATCAACCCCCCAAGGATTGGACCAGGATCCACGCTTTCAACAAATTCAGTCGACGGCGACATCTTCTTAATCTCTTATTGTCTGTATATCTAATATGTATGCGTCTATATATATAAGACTGGTCGGTACTAGGGCTGCAACTGGAACCGCCATAGCTACATATAGAATGTTCAAATCCTATTCCCCTTCCAACTCTGAACTGCTCGACCCCGTTAATCCTTAAACTTTTTAGTAAATTATTCAGACACCCTCGGTAGTTTTTCTATATTACTTTTCAATTAAAGAGTTAAAAAAATAACTTGATTGCACGATTAGTATTATGTTAAATATGTCAATCAAAACAAATAATTCGTTTAACAACGGTGTTAAGAACCTTTGATATGATACTCGTTTATTAATCCAATAACACAAATTATCTTGTTTAACTCGTTTAATTTAAATGAAACACAAATTAGCTAAGGGCATCACTTATGGCCTTCTCTTATGAGATATTGAGAAGGTTTGCGTTTCGTGTGGGACTCGCTCAAATTCGGACACACAATACTTTCATACAATACTTTCATGTGCAGGTTCTTTATAATTGGGAGTATGCAAATGAGTAAGAGAAAAAAAAAATTTAATCCTCATTACCATTTTCTCTTTTGTCTCTTTAGACTCTTTTCTATTCACTTTTTTTTTTGGGCTGTTTAGCCAAACGGCTCCCTGCTAAGATCCAAATAAGGTTGCAACACTAGAAGCAAAAGCATGATCTTGAAAAAATTAGATTTAGAGGATGGTGATATGTAATATTATTTCTTTATTTGTGTTAAAAATATGTAATGTCTTTTTAATTTATTTATTTGTGCGAAAAATACGTAATGTCTTTTTAATTTATGAATTTATTTGTGCAAAAAATATGCCATGTCTTTTTATTTGTCGATAAATATTTAAATTTTTTTACGAATTATTTTTTATATAAAAAAGGGAGGCAATATTCGCATTCTCATTTTCTACAATTGCACTCCACCTTCCTTAATGACAAGATGATCTCTAAACTAATTAATACATCGTCTCTTATTTTATAATACCACAACTACCCTTTATATTATAAAGTTAAACTCTTTTTTACATTCTTTATTACCTTTTTTTTTTTGTAGTAACAAAAGAGGTAATCTTTTTTACCTTTTTTACTTTCTTAGTACCTTTTTTTTTTTTGTCTTGTCAAAAGAGATAACATGTTTTTAGGATTTTATTTTTTACTGTCTTGTCAAAAGGAATAATTTATTCAAGATAACTTTTTTCTTATTTTGGCTTCTTCCAATAAAGATAATTTTTTTTTTGAACCTATCAAAAGATATAATTTATTCAATAACGAAATTTTTTTTTGGTACTCTCAATGTAAATAATATATTCAACAAGAATAAAATTTTTAGGTACTTTTTTTTGGGTCCTGTCAAGAGATAATTTATTCAACAAAGATAGCTATTTTTTGAGTACTTTTTAATTTGTAATTTATACCAAAGGAGATAATTTAAACAAAGATAAAAAAAAATTATCTCATCCCAAAAGAGATAATTTATTCAACAGAGATACTTTTTTTTTTGTCTTATCAAAAGAAATAATTTATTCAACATAGATAAAAAAAATTTAGGTCCTATAAAAAGAGATTTTTTTTTTGGGTTATTATTTTTCGAATAATTTTTATGGAGCGTGTCAAAAGAAACCGAAAACATTATAGATAGGAAAAAGAGAGGATGTCTGAAAGAGTTGTTTAGTATTTTAAAAAAGTTAATCATTCACATATGAAATGAGTATTAGAAATAACATTTCATTTAAGACGGGAGTACAAACGTAAAAAATGGGAGTACAAATATCACCTCTTATAAAAAATATTAAAATAATAATGTAGACGGTTTACATACCGGCAACCTTAAATCTCTACAATTGCAGAGAGGTAGGCTCTTATTTTCTATTCACACCAGTAGATGTAACAAGTCAGGAAGATTCCTGCTTGATTGATAACCTAACACCAATCATACTATAGTACATTGCTAATTAAAAACAATAGAGAAGATAATGGAGTTTAGTAATACATGGATTACCATCCATGCAGTCTAAGTTCTAATCGAGATAAAGTGATAAACACGTCTTTCACAAATCGGATATGGAATCGTTCAAAAAAATTCATTGTGTTTTTCAGATCAAATCCAAATCGAGAATAAGTCTTATCGGATTCGAATTGGATCAACACTGACCCGATACGAATCCGATTCATTTACAGGTCTAATAAATGTAATGGATATAATGGTACAAATAAATTAAAGCTCTCTTTTTTCTTCTCTTCTTTTCTCTCCTAAGAAACAGTAAAGTATTATCTTCTTTTCTTTTTCCTTCCATCCAAACCAAACAAAAAGAGGGAATGACACAATCTATTTCCTAGAGATGTCTCATCTATTTTTTTTTTTTTCTGTTCCATCCAATTTTATTCCTTCCTACTAGACGGAGAGTTAGAAATAAAGAAAGAGAATTGTATTGATAGAATGGATTTATGAAGAATAGATAAAGGCCTATTTATAGGCACATAATCTTGAAGGTTAAGTAAATTTATGAGACAGGTGTAAGAATCTTATTAGGAAAAAATATATAATCTATAATAGGAAATATATAATCTAACACGGAGCATTCAAGTAAAGTGTCGAGTAAAATATATTGAAGAATAGTACTTCGTACTAAATTTTCACAAAGGTTTTTTTTCTTTTTTTTTGTAAATTTTTTGCCAAAGTTCGTATTATTATGTTTCAATTCTAAAAGAAAATCTAATAATAGCCAAAACTATAATATTATAAATATTAATCATATATGTGATACAATCATTCAAATAATTGAGAATCATCTTCGACGTTATAACCATTAAGAATTCAAAAAATCTCAAGTGACGAACAAAAAGTCAAGCTTACTTTGAACAAAATATGAAAATAAGTACCAATTACCAATTTATAAATATACTACTAACCAAATAAATATATGTGTGCAGGGGCATTTTATGAGTGTTAATGTGAGGAGAAAGAGTCCTCTGTTCCAACAAACATCTCTGTTCCACATAGAAAATCAATGCATTCTTGACGAGTACTGGAGTCCAACTGTAAAGATATGAATCAACGCCCACTTGAACGAGAAGAAATACAATGCACTTGATGCACTGGATGGATCTTAGTCGTGTGTACATAACACGTGCGGTGGAGTTTATGGTGTGTTAGGAGCAACAAAGCCCAAAAAAAATTAAAAACAATCATACACAAAACACAAGATATTGTGGTTTGGCACAATTCGACCTATGTCCATGGATGAAAATAAATTTCATTATATTGATATAGGTATAGTACAAAAGTAAAGAATTTATAACACTGGATCATGTACACAAACTTTTATCCTAGAGTTTCTTTCCGTGTACTCCACGAGACACCCTCTAGTCATCAGTGTTCACTCTACCATCAACTTCCTCATAAGGTCACCATCCACTATAGATTCTAGGGCTACCACCCTCCATTATAGATTATAGGCCTACATATATATGCACCTCACTCTCTAATACTTCTAACCCATAACTTAGGTATCTATTTATATAGTCCAAAACTTAATTTCTTGGTAAACAAGAATTACAATTTCTTAGAGCTCATAACTTGCCCAACAAGAACTTTCCATCCTTGAAACCAAGACTTGTTTATTCAGAAATTACCAAATATAATACAACTCTATAATAGAAACCTAATTAAACATGAAATATGAGTCATAATTTCTAACAATTTCTACTTTGGCTCAAATTTTGACAAATCATGCAATCATCACTTCTCACATCATTGAATCAGACATCTCATGTGGCCACAATCTCGCACAAATCTGATTGTCCCCATTGTATGCTGCTTCATTAATCAAACCTCCAAAGGCTCCACCTTGGATACTCGAGATCCATGCCATGTAATCCATCGTGATTTTATGACTATCATGACCAAATATGTCAATCGATTGACTCCATTTGCAATTGAGACCTATTGCAGCACCAATTGAAACTTTTTGTGTTTTCTTTATCTTCTTTGAATAAAGGTTGAACGTCCCATTACGAACCACCGACTCTGATACCACTTGTTAAGAGCAGTGGGAGCGAAGGCAAATTAAAAATAATCATACACAAAACTCAATATATACGTGGTTTGACATAACTTGACATACGTTAACGGATGAGAAGAGATTTCACTATATTAATGTAGAGATATTACAAAGCTAAATAATTTCTAACACCGGATCATGTACACAAACTCTTACCCTCGAGTTCCTATCTGTGTACTCCATGAGACACTTTTTTGTCATCAATGTTCACTCTACAAAACTCGTAACTCCCTTTACCATTAACTTCCTCATGAGGAAGGGGTTACATCTCTCTATGCCTCACTCTCTAATACTTTCAGCCCATAACCTATGTATCTATTTATAAAGTCCAAAACTCAATTCTTCAGTGGACAAGGATTACAATTTCTTAGAGTCTAAGACTTGCCCAACACAAATTTTCTATCCTTGAAACCAAGACTTGTCTATTAAAAAATTATCAAATACTATACAACTCTATAATAGAAATCTAATTAAACATGGAATATGAGTCATAATTTCTAACACGGTACATGTTGTGCACGCATGACTGAGATTGCGTTTTACACTCGGTGCATTGTAATTCTTCTCTAGTTGGGGGTATTTGTCAAAGATGCTCCCATAAAAAGGATGCAAGGCCATAAAGCAAAAATGACCTCATCCACACCATCAAATCCTTCCATCAAACAGCGTCCAACAGTGTTAAAACAAAAAAGGTGAAAAATAATATTGACCGTCTGATCTCACAATATTACCTTCCACTCTTATATAAATCACTTTTCTTAGTTTCGTCACTTTACAAGGTAAATCCTGAACATTCTAAAAATCTAGAAACATAGAGGCTATTTGGAAACCATTTCAATTCTAAATTTCGGCTACCAATTTCAAAATTTTGAAAGTTACACTTAAAAATGCGTTTGGTAATTGGTTTTCGTTTCTAAAATTTTAAAATCATATTCCAAAATTTTGAAAGTCATCAGGTATATTTTGAAAGCTAGTTTTTGTAGCTTTCAAAATGGGATTCCTCATTACGCTATAGTGCTACTTAAAATTTTACAGAGTGCAATGTGATTAATAAAACATAAAAGCCTCTTATTAGGGTTTACATATACAAAACCAAACGAAGAGCTCCGCCGCACTACAGACCTTCATCCTCATCAACATTTGTGAGTACTATCTCTCTCTCTTTCTCTTTATATATATATTACAATATGTGGCCAGTGAACACCGTGTATGTTTATACACCATGTATGTATGGTTTATGTATAGATCGTATGTCTTTTTTTTTCCCTCTCTCTTTGATAGATCAGGTGAATCTCTATTCCAATTTTTCTTAAAATCACCAGTTAAAAATTTTTTGGCTTTGTTTTCATTTATTTGATTTTGGGTTGTATTTGTTTTTCCCATATTGTGCAACAGGGTCACTGAAGTTACCTCCTCTTCATAGCAAAACTGGTATGCAAATTGCATTTTTTTTTCTAAAATCAGTAATTGCTTTTTCATTATATTTTATACTACTTTTTCTTCATGTACAGTTATTATTAGATTAGAAATTGGGGATGATTTGGTTTGGTTATCCGTGATTTTCTTTTCATGTAATATGCCTGGATGATATTCATAATGTAACTCAGAATAAACCTTGGCTCACATACAAATTTGAATGTGGGATGATTTTATTTTTGTTACTCTTTCTTATAACTGTTATATAATTCAACCCCATTTGGTCAGACTATTTTCTAAAGATTTTTGAATCATAATTCAGTTGAATTATTATGGTTTCATTTAGGAAAGAAGGGTTAATTGTTGAATTTTTCTGTTTGATTCTCATATATTTATTGAAGTACTGTCTGAAATACAAGAATAAAATTAAGAACAACATATATAGAAGAATAATTTCAAGAATTTATTTTCTTGTTTATTGTTATAAACTTAATGCAACAAGTATACGTCATGCATTCTTTTTGTTTTTTAATTTACATAAAAAAATTAGTTTGGACCATGCATGGTTAGTGTAAATATATATTTAGATAAATTAAGGAGTGTGTATTAAATTATATATATATATATATATATATATATGAGTTCAAACACACATAGTTCAATTCCTATGAAAATTCATAGCCATATATGGATATGAAAAATAAGATTACTGCATTTACCAAGCAAATTTTATAGTTGCATTCCATCAATTGGCTGCATTTCATCAAATTGTTTGATATACCAAAGGCCACAAACTATGCTTATCGCTTATCATAAATGTCCTGGTTAGTACTTAGTACCCAGATTACAGCTGTTTCAAGCTGCATTTGCACTTTCTTATCAACAATAGTAATTTGATCATATATTTAATTTCTATATGATAATTTTTACAATATTTTCTACATAAATTTGAATGCTTGATTGAAATTTCTATTTATTAGCTAACAATTATATGATGATATATAGTGTATGTTAATTGTTTGCTTTTGAAAGGATATGTTGCTTAATCTCATACTCAAATTCATTTATCTTTGAATGGACATTGGGGCATGACAGTTTTGTTTACCAGAAAATGTTGTTATTACCTTATTTGAGTATTTATTGAATGCATGTTGTGATAGATTTTGATCAATGAAACGGCCATTTGACTAAAAAATTAGTGACACTTGAATACTATAGCTATTAGAGACCAACAACTTAAATCAGCAGCTTATGCAATTAGAGACCAAATTTAGGTTTTAGACATAATAATGCCAAGGTAAGCTAAGGAGGTCTCCTGTAATTAGTACTTTAAACTTGATATCATTTACCTCACCATGATAAAAAAAAAAACATGGAAATGATATTCAGAATGTAACTTAGAAGAAACCTAGCTTGGCTCACATACAGAATTGAAACATCAGATTTTTTTTTTCTTTTTGTTCCTTTTCATATAGTATTTACATGTTGTTTTATCTAATAGATGGATGTAGAGTTTGATCCATTGTCTCAAATGACCACTAATTTGATTAGTGGATATAATGAAGTGATTGAGGTTGGTAAAGATGACAAAAACATATGGAATGTCTCCAAAGAAGAGAAGTTTATCCAACTGATGAAGGAAGAAATAAAAAAAGGGAATAGACTTACGATTACATTTTCCAATTCTGGTTGGCATAACTTCAACGTGGGAATGAAAAGTTTCACTGACTATAGTTATGATAAACGTAAACTGAAAAACAAGTATATTCAACTGAAGATTGCACAAAAAGAATTCAAAAGATTGGTGCAAAAGACTAGAGTTAGATATAACTCAACCACTATGACAGTGATAATGAATGATGATAGGTGAAAAAAATTGGAGAAGGTGTGTATAGTACTATATTTATTTACTTTTTTTAGTTTGCTTATGTTTAGTTTATCTTGACCCTAATAATTTCATGTTGTAGGTCATGCCAAAAGTGAAACGGTTTAAGAAAAAATGTTGTAATCACTATGATAGGCTGTGTGAAATTTTTGATGGAACAAATGCAACTATCTCTAAGGCACATCCCTCCACCTTAAGCCCTTTAGATAGTGATGAAATTCCTTTGCCTAAGAAGGAAGTTAAGAGGAACGTAGTGAAAACTGAGGGTGCCTCATCGTAGGGTAAAGGAATATAGTTTTGTATCGACCATGGAAAGAGTTATGGATAGATTTGAAGTGAATTCAAAAAGGACTCGTGAGGAACTTTTCAATGTAGGCACTTCCTCCACTACTCAAAATAGCGTGCATGGAGAAATTGATATATGCTCTTCTGAGTTCCAAAAATGAATAAGATGTATTTGGTTCAAGAGTGTATTGATGCTTTATAGGCTATTGAGGGCATTGATGATGCCCATATGGCAAAAGCTCTTGCTAAGGTGTTTGAGAATAGATCATGGGGGGAGTTCTTTCTTACACTTCTAGAACCAATGAGGAAGACGTTGGTATTGAACATGTAATGACCTTGTTGTTTACTTGTAGTTGGTTACTTGCAACTTGGGGTTGTAGTTTTTGGTTTGTAAACTCTAAAATGGTGGAAACTTATGTCTTTCTATTTATTTTGTATTTTTGGTAGTTATGTCTTTCTAATTTGGATTTAGTAATGTAATATGAAAACTTATGTCTTTCCATTTGTTTTGTATTTGTGGTATCTATTAGTTTTGAATTAATGCTTATTATGTATTAATGTTTGTCTTGTATTTAATTTTGGTCATTTATTAATAGATGGATATCCAGAGATATAAGACTTATGTGATATCCGAAGCGGAAGAGGTACAATTCCAGATTATAATTATATGCATGGCAGAGGAGTATAAAAGGCACTTGATATCTAATAGGCCATGTAGGAATAATGTTTTACAAGGCCATGATTATATACTTGAAATAATTAATGGTCATGGCTCTAGATGCCAATAAATGTTTAGAACGGAGAAACATGTATTCTTGAATTTATGTGATGAGTTGAAGAATGATGGAACGATAGACTCTAGGTATCTTTTAATTCAAGAACAAGTTGCAATGTTTCTTTATATTTTAGCACACAATGAGAGATATCGTGTTGTGGCTGAGAGATTTCAGCACTCTGAATAGATAGTGTCCAAGTATTTTCATACTATCCTAATGGCTATTTGTAAGTTGGGGAAGCAGATTATTACCCCACCAAATCTTGACGTGGTTCCACCAGAGACCTTACATGATCCAAAAGTTTATCCTTACTTTGAGTTGAGACTCACATATTATCATTGTTTCCATATCTATAAGAATTTATATTACTAATGCGCTCATTTGTTTACTCTTTTTATTTAGAATTGCGTTAGAACTATTGATGGAACGCACGTATCTGCATGGGTTCCCTCGGATTAACAAATTCCTATCGTGATAGGAAATCAAACACTACCACGAATGTCATGGCTGTATGTTCATTCGACATGCAGTTTACTTTTGTCATGGCATGTTGGGAAGGGACTGTAAATGATGCCAAGGTATTTAGGGAATGTGTAAAAAATGATGCTAATAAATTCCCACGACCACCTGAAGGTATATAGAATATTTATGAAATTTATATTTGATTTTGTTTATGTCTGTGAGATGATACAATGCTGAGTTAGTTACCTATTTACAGGAAAATATTATCTTGTAGATTCTGGATACACAAACTTGCTTGGTTATTTGACCCCATATCGGGGTGAAAGATATCACATGCAAGGGTACATGCTCAGTCGAAAGCGGCCCCGTGGTCGGGAGAAATTATTTAATTTTAGGTATTCCTCTTTAAGAAATGTGATTGAACGTTGTTTTGGAGTATTGAAGATGAGATATCCAATACTTAAACTGATGGCTCATTTTGTTTTAGATATTCAAAGATATATTGTCATCGCTTGTTGTACTCTTCATAATTTCATTAGAATGCAGGCACAACAAGATATAATATTTATGAAATATGGGAGAGATGGTTTTGTTGATGATGATCAAGAAGAAGTTAGTACTCGCCAAAAAAGACAAAGACTTGATCTTTTTCAAAATCGACTTCATGAAGCAAATGAGTTACGTGATTCTATTGCTAATGCAATATGGAATGATGCTAATGCGTGAAAATCATTTGTTGTAATTTTATTTAGGATATGTATGGTTTTTATTAAGGACATGTGTGATTTTTACTAAGAACATGCATGTGTAATGAATTTATTTTCTAACTAGATATTGATATTATGTATGATTGTATTTGATATATTTGATTATATCTTCTTTGTAATGTAGTGTATTTTGTTTAATTGTTCATTTATTATCTTAGATTTGTATAAATTACAGGATGGACTACAAAGAGGTGGACCTCCATGTGCATGTGGTAGAGGCTCAATGAGACTTTATATGGCTAAAACTTCATAAAATTATGGCCGTTACTTTTATAGGTGTCCGGCATGGAAGGTATTAACTATTTGCATTTTTTTTCATTAACCATTTAATAATGATTATGTTCTATTTTGTAGAATTATGTCGATTCCTTTTATTGGTTGGATAATCATCAACATCAACAAAATGCTATTGAAGATTATGAGGATGAAGAGTTATATTCAGTAGTTGTGAACTTACTAGCAACATGACGTAGGGAAAGACTTATTTTTTGTGACTGTTGTGAGTGTGCTATTATAAACATTTTATTTGTTCTGATCATTGTAATATTTTTTATACTTATAATAGCGATTGCAAAATGAACTATGTAGTAGAATAATTAATGTAATATTTTAATTTGGGTACTTACTAGAACACATGTTTTGTATAAGATTAAACATATAATATTTAACATTATCCTATGCTATATGATTTTGTAACGTAAAAATGTTAGGACAAATATGTACTTGCTTAAATGCGTTATTTGCAATATTAAAATAAGGTTATAATATGTATAGTCCATTTATGTTGTTTAAAATGAGTTGGAACTATATTACTCAAACACAATTTATGACCAAAGATACTACTTTTTTTTAAAAAAATTACTTTGGATTACTAAACATATTTTTAGATTTCAGCTTTTAAAATTTTGGTATCAGATGACATTATCAAACAGATTCTGCTTTTGACAAAAATGATAGCATAGCTGATTTTCAGATTTCATTTTTTTGGAATCAGAAAATGGAATCCGGCAACTTTTTCAAATATCCTCTTAATTAAAGTTTAAGTTACTTGAAAACACACACACAACACTCTGCTGAGTCGTTGGGCTTGGCTTTGTTTGTGTTTTTTGGGCTCCAATGTTACTCTGTCATAGTTTATAGCCCATGGGGAAATTGATGGTTTTTTTTGTTAATCATCATCATCCATTTAAAATGATATATCTTACGTAATATATTTTCTAAAATGTTCTTCTGAACACATATAAAAACATATGCATGTTATTACTTGGAAAATGTATAATAAATTGCTTTTATCTAGCAATTTATTATCTATAAAAAGAAAATGGGCCCATATTAATTTATTAACGTGAATCACACTAATATGTGTCTATGAAAAATACAAAAGAAGCACCAAAGGTAATTTGTATACTCCACATGTATTAATTAAGCCTTCCAGCTACTAGTTTTAAATATTGATGGGTTGATCTTTAAGTTGTCTGAGTATTTTTTATCAAACAAATCTCATGGTGCTAGATGGTGATGCGACACCGTTTACAAGTACTCAGACAGATGGGTTTTAATGGTGAAAGACCTACCTTGGTTGTTTTGGATTAAATTAGGGTTTGATGGCCCATGTGAACATTTAGGGCTTTCAAAAGTCCACGTCGATTCTTAGTTGTCGAGGCATGTGTCAATATTCAATACTCACCTAGTTACTAGTTATATTTTAAGTGATTTTTCAAAGTTGAGTGTCATTAGAAAAAAAAAAAAAAACAAATTCTATATGTACTTAAAATTCAATCTAATTGAAAAGTGATCAAAGGAAGGAATTAATATCATCTGATCTTGTGTTTCTGTTCTGTAGCACTTATGCAACGCCATAAGTTGTTTACGAATTAGTGATGTAAAATTATTGCATAATTGATTTAAAATAATTATTGCATAAGTCATATAAAATTGTTGCATAAATTATATAAAGTTAGTGTGTAAGTAATGTCAAATTATTATGTTGACACAGACGTTCAATTCCAAAGGATCAAAGGCCACTTCAAATAGGAAACATGGCACACATGAGAAACCTTGTGGGCTTCAATAATAGTATTGCAGTTCTTACGGTCCAAGCACATGCTTCTCTTAATCTTAATTGTAATTAGGGGTGACAAATGAGCAGGTTTCAGCTTGTATTAAATGGACAGGTCATAAACGGGTTAATAGTCCATTATCAATCCGTCACTACGGATCATAAACAGGCAGAACATTAAATAGGCTGATGAATCCGCACTGACCCGTCAACTCGCATACATTTTTATTATGTATATATAAACCTAATTCAAGAGTTAATATAATAAAATTGAAACAAAAAAAACTGAGTTTGTAAGATCCAATCAAGAACAGAGTGGAATTGACCAAATCAAAAGGATCCTCCCCAGTATTTATAACATCCGGTTCAATCACCAAAGCCTTTATATATGTTAGATGACAAGTAGACAAAATATAAATGAGAGCTGATATTCCCACTTTATTAATATTCTCTGACATTCAACTCTTATTTTTGTTTTTTTTAAAATAAAATTACGAAAGTGTCCCTCTACTATACAAATATTTGATTCTTATATTTTTAATACTCTAATTGTCCTTATTTGATAAGGTTAGAATTTTTGATTCCAAATTACAACTTTTCTCTCACCTTATCTCTTTTTTTAACGTGAAAATTAAATCACTCACCCCAGGATGATTAATTAATGAACCAGTTAGAACGAATTCGCGGGATTGGAGAGAATTTGCCACCCTTAATTGTAATCAAGCCCAACAAAAGCCCATGCAAGTCTCAGCGGGCCTTATTTGCTAGTAGCATTGGAAGTCAACAAAAAGCGAATGTATTTCTTAGTAGCCGTCGGATCAGAAGGTCCTCGGATCCACACCACAGAAACGTCCCCGATATGGTTGAGTCACGTGCGATTACAGAAATAAATGTTACTCGCGCCAAAGACAATCTAAACCGACCGTTTTAACAGTACGTCAAATGTGCGGTCAGGACTGAATTACTACTGCATCATTTTATGATTATATCGCAGAGAAAGGGACATGGCAATGGTCCCCCACAGGTTTCACGCGCATAGTATGCATTGCATAGGAAAGCGTGACACGTCATTGAAAAGAGAGAGAAAATCTGCAAAGTACAGAAATAGGCGTAGAACACGGAAGATTTGTCTTGTCAGGTTTAAGATGAAAATACTCTGCAAGTTGTAAGTTGGCTAAAGTTGGTGGTCACCACTGCAAGAACTGGTTTTTGATACGTGGGACAAATATATTACTTATATACATTACATACACAAAAATGGAAAATAATTGTTTAAGATAGGTATGGAAAATATTATATTAGAACCAAAAGATAGAATTAAGGTTCAGTTTGACCAAAATATAATATGATCTCACGTATTGTGGTGTATGATCATTCATATTTTATATCATTTAAGTTTGAACAAGTGTTTTATAATATATATATATATATATATATATATATATATTTATTTATTTTTATTATTAACGGTTGGATTTGGTTCTTTTAAATTCTAACCTAGAACTGTACCACAATAAACGGTTTTTAAATTTTTTAGAAATGAAACTGAATAGTTTTATCATAAAATCAGACCAAATCATACAAAATTTCTTTTTCCTTAGTATTTGTAAAGGGTGAAGTTTATAATGTTATAACTTACAATTTTTATTGGATTTTTATTTTTTAGTTAAATTTTGATAAAGATTCTTCACTAAAGAAAAACTATATACTTTAATTATTGGTTGAGACAAGTGTTTTTTTTTTCTTCCCTTAATTGAGAGTCATACACTCGCTTAATTTGTCAATATGGTGATTTGAAAACTCCGCCTTCTACTTAAAAAAGTAAAAAATTATCACTAAACTATAATTAAGGGTGATCGAGACATAAGTTAATGATATCGTTAAGATTAGTAGAGGAATTTTTTTTGCACATGTAACATTTATTTTACACACTATAATAGTGAGTTTTCTTAAGGGTGCACACAGAGTTCTCATAAGGGCGCACACGAAACTATTCAAACCTTCAATCCGATCAAATCCGAATCATGCAGTTTGGTTTTCTAACTCAACGGTTTTTTTCTTGGGTTTTGTTTGGTTAGATAATTTTTTTAAACTTTGTAAGACATCTTTTTTTTTTTTTAGGAAAGTAGAGATTTCCATAATTTTCTTCACTTTATAATTTATATTACTATTAATCTTAAACACCAATTTCTTCTTAAGCAATCAGAGTCTTAAGAAATGATGAGGCTTGTAAAGTCATTGGAACAAAGTATGGTGAAAACCAATATGTGTTTAACCGGAGTTGTGAGAACTCTTGGAAGAGGTAAGACATGTTCTTGAGTTAGAAAAATTTGCATTAATTGTGTCCACTCTTACTTTAGCTAGAGTTGATAGACACTATGATTATTAGGAAGAGTATTATTATAGTGTGTCTATAAAAATAAAAAATAAAAAACTTAGTGGGTAGGTACAAAAACTAGAGACTAAACTACAATGAAAAAGATAGATATAGAAATAGAGTAATAAAATTTAAAAGAAGATATTGCAACTGTCAAGTTATTCATGATATCCCAAAATGATCATGCACATTGATGGAAGTACTTGTGTTTTTAAAGACTTAGGATTAATGGGTGACACTATAGTTGGTTTGAAAAAAAAAACCTTCGTCCATCATGTCACTCAAACTTTAGAATTGATTGAGAATTTATGTATACCTACAAACATTAAAGTCATTGTGGTGGTCACATAAATGATGTTCTGGTTCATTTATTACTCAAATGAATTTCAAAATCAAAGAATTTGAATTTAAATAAAAGATAAAATTGACCACTAAAATTAGATTTAGAGTCCAAACTTATTTGAAATTAGATGCATGCACACCAGGTGAAAAACTAAATGCCATTTTTTTTCTTAAAATGAAAAAAGAGAATAGCATCTTGGCATTTTTCAGACTAAGGAGAAAGGTTCGTGTCTTTTAAAATAGCTCAAATTCCACGCTGAAGATTAAAACATTATCAAATAGATTTTTAAATTAATACATTCTGTATTTAAATTTTCAGCGTTTAAAATTTCAAATGTTTAATATTCAGTTTTATCAAGTAGACCCGAAGTAACGAACAATTAGAAGGTCATCTGCCACAATTGGGAAATTGAATATTCTTAAAACACAACCACAAAAAATAAAAATAATAGTTAATACAAAAAAAAATTGGAGTAAATAATCTACTAATACATAAATGCCTTGGCTATTATATTTTTTTAATAATAGATCAATATTTTACTGTGATATTCCCATGGAAAAAGGAAAAGATAATCTTACTACAACTTGCCTAAAATATTAGTATAATTTTATTAATTCCAAAATCGGTGGTCAAGAATCTGAAGATCCAATCCAACCAACCAGCTTGTCAATTCAAGTTTCTGAAGAGTCATTTTACTAATTCAACCTTGACAATGGATAATTGAATTTCACGAAGAATGTTTGAAGGAGATTAAATAGAAACACTCAAATTACTAGAAAATAGAGAGATTTTAAGGAGTGGACCTTGGTAACAGAGAAATAATAAATCTAATCTTAGGAAATAAATAAAAAATTATTAATATAATCAGAACTTGTACCTAGCAGTGGAACATGCAGCAACAGGAAACATGCCCCTAGAGGTTTGAAAAGTTGAGATAGGAAAGTACAAGGGCACTTTGGACAATTTAAATTTAACAAAGTATCTTCATTCACATGTTTCCTAACTCAGGCGGCAAATCTGGGTAAATTATAAATCCACCTCCGAAGTTTCTACTAATTCTAAACTGGAACTATCCATTTTGCACGTTGATGGAGTTGTAGTATTTTTGAATGTTATATACTGTATATGCTAAAATTGAGTAAGGTCTGATATGCAAAACTCTTATAGTCCGCCGACTTGTGCAAGCAAGCCTCTTAAAGTAATACTCACTCTTTCTCAATTTATTATGTTTCATATTAAGCATTTTAACTTTTTAAAAGATATGTGTGTGTATAATATATATATATATATATGTTTCTTTTAGAAATAGAAATTGACAAGCACTGAACTTTTATTATCTGAGCTGGGTTCCACACAGGTACAGATTGCTCCAGATCAACCAAAATAGGTGGCCTTTTATGATGATTGAACGAGACAGTTCAGGTTTTCAATTCACAACACTCTCTATTGTCCTCTTCTGTCTCTGACAACTCCTTATACTTACCTTTGCGTCGCTTTCTCATTTCCATTTCCATTTCCATTTCCATTCCCATTCCCATTCCCATTCCCAATTTCACAGTCCAAGACCCAGAGATTCTACTTATTTACTCGAATCTTCATGAAAAGATTTATACTTCCGCTCTTGTAGTTTGCTGCTTCCAGAATACCCTTTTTGTTATTTGGCTCCATTATATTTCCTTCTTCCCATTTCCTCCCCCCTTCCAATTCTTGATTTCTCTCTCTCTCTCTCTCTTTCCTTTTCGTTTATTAGAATTTCTAATTCCACGGTTTCCACCCTGGATTTTGCTGTTTCCAAACTCGTTCTTTGTTGTCATGATTGTGATGGGTTGGTTTTGCTTTTGACTTTCGAGAATTTTGCCTCGACATGCATGTTCGTCATCATCTCATCTGGGATTTCTTCAGAATTCTGACTCCTTTATCATCAAACCGAATTGGCTTTATTCGTACTGTCATTGAATCATTCTGCTGATGAATTTCTGTGCAGGAATTCAAAGGTTATATTCACGTTCATACAATTTTTGATTTGAAAATTGATCTCTCTTCTTGTTGGATCGTAAAAAATGAATCTATTAGAATATTCGTGATTTCTTTTAAATTAATTTTGGGTGAGAGAATGGATAGGCTCTCATGAAATCTCTTTGTTGATATATGCAGATTACTGGTCTCTCGTTGACTTTTCTGGCATTTATCTGATAGTTTTTGGTACGAGGGCTTGAATTAGTCTTATCTCTTTCAATCAATTATCGATTGAATTAAGGTACATAATTAGTATATGGTCTTGTTTATATGAATCCTTGTGGTTGTTTCTATTCTTGGGTTATGTAGGGATTCATAGTAGATATTGGGTTTATTAGTTTTTTTTTTTCTTCCTTTTTTAGCAAAAAAATTTGGGCTTAAAGTCCTGTTACTTTCCACAGGTTAAAATGACTGCTTTACTGGCTGTAATAGTGAGCATGAATGAGGCTTGGAACTACATTGAAATGGGTTTCTTTTGATTTATTTAACAGCTAGGTTGGATTGGAGAGAGTTGTAGTTTTGTAGGATTGCAATGATTTAGTCACTGTGTATTGAAGATTGAATCTCAAATGGACTTGTGGAGTTGCAAGTACTTGAGATTCTTCGGTTGTTATTTAAATTCTTTCACTTGCAAATGTCTTGCTCTGGTTGTCATTGCTCTGGTACTTAGAGCTGCTTTACTTCCTACGTTCTCTAGCTTTGGTGGCATTGAACAGAGTGACATTTTAGTAATACACAACCGTTCTTTATCATTATATTCGGAATTTGGGATTCGGAAATTAAAGTTCTTGGAAGTTCCTCAAATTGTATGGGGTTTAAACAATCAGAAGATTGCTTTTGCGAGAGCTTGCTTGACTGCAAGAATGCTGAATCGAACTCTTTTGATGCCTAGCTTAAGCGCTTCACTGTTTTACAAAGAAGTTGATCTCTTGCAACCCATTTCATTTGATAAGGTCTTCCAATTCGGAAGGTTTAATTCACTTTGTAATGGATTCATCCAACTGTCTCGTTATTCAGATATTTCAAATCAAACTGATGTTCTTGAGATGCAAAAGGGACGTGGAAGGAAGTGGACGATTGAGAGAGATCTAGATCAATTGAGACAGTTTAGCAATGATCCATATGATGGCTATGAGACAATTCGAGTAGTAGGAAAGAACCCATTTCTGTGGCACGACCACTGGCCTGTTAAGGACTATGCGAAGGTGTTCGAGTGTTTAGTTTTGGTGGATGAAATATCAAAAGAAGCAGATGGAGTTGTCTCCAAGATTAGAGAGATAGGAAGAGAGATGAGAAGCAAAATTGGGTCTTCACAAGATGGTGTTGTTTCAGAGACAGCTTTGCGGCAGCCAGTGCCTTATGTAGCTGTTCACATGAGGATAGAAAAAGACTGGATGATTCACTGTAAGAAGCTAGAGCAAAGATCAAACATCAACGGAATTTGTAGCAGCAAGGATGAGATTATGGAGAGAGTGGGGAACATCGTGGGCCTGAAGACCCCAATGGTTGTTTACCTTGCTGTGGCTGATACTCTTCTTGAAGATAACTCTATCTTGAATGGTTGGAAGGAAAGTTTAATTCCTTTCGAGAAGAAGAAATTGGGTGTTTTTGGAATTTACAAGAAGTACCCATATCTCATTCAATCAGCAATTGACTATGAAGTTTGCTCAAGGGCTGATGTTTTTGTGGGGAACAGCTTTTCAACATTTTCAAGCCTTATAGTTCTTGAGAGAACACAGAAGATTATCAACACGGGTGTTTCGAGACCGTGTGCCATGGATGTAAGGTGGCCTTCCTATGCTTATAATATATTGGGGGAATCTAAAGGTCCTCATATATGGATGACAAATATGTCGGATTCAAACTTACGAGCAATTAGCTATGGTTCAAATGACATATCTTGCTGAGTTCTATCTACCATTGTGGGTGCACTCCTTTTTATATGTATATTCAGGCTATGTTTTTTTTTGAAATCTCATTGACTCCTTTGGTGGATATTAGTTGGTATAGGTTCAAGGATTCTTTCGTGTAAACAAAATCAGTAACATAGATACTGAAAGTAGCATCTAGTGCCGAATGATGATAGCTTGCATTCTTGTAAAATTGGATTCTTTATGTCTTTTTTGATTAAATTTTTATCATTTACCTTTTGGGCGATATCAATCATTTTAGTGTTGATCACCTTTCGGGCCATTTCAATCTCTGTAAATTTCTTTTAAAACTTATTTTCTTCCCTTTACAGTTGATGAAATAATAAAGTTTCGATTCATACACTAGCTTTCCTTGTATAACTGCATTCCTTTTTTGATTTCCTCATGTATCAGAGAAGTTTGTATCTGTTTTTTCAATTTTAGGTGCTTTAAGAACATTATTATCTAATGGAACCCTGAGGTCATGAGAATTGCAGTTGATGGACAAAATCATGTTCATCCCCTTAGTGGTATGTTTGGTTAATCTGGAGAAAGAGAATGAACTTCGACTTCTTAAACCTATTGGGCTGTATTATAAATTATTTATATTTTTTTCGGTTTTCTCTAAACAAATAGTAAATAAATCTTTATTTTTCTCACAAAATGTTCACTTATATTTTCATGTTTGGGATGGTGAAATAGTGATTTGATGTTAAAAGTCCTCGTGATAACAGAGTATCTAAAGTCATCAGTCCTTCAACTGTTGCTCTGGAGGGATTTCATTTTTCAGGTAATTCAAACCATTTCTATCATATTTTTTCAGTTTCCATAATGTTATCCTCTGGAAGGTCAAGCTCTGTATCGAAGAGGTAGATTTTTTATTTCATCTTTTTTACATTTTCTCATGCTGAAATTATCAGCCTTCCTTTTTGGTTCGAGGAGTTACTTTAATAGAATATGTCCTTTGTCAATTTGTCCCTCAGTGAGACCTCTAGGCTAACGATAGGAAATCCTTGTTTCTATTGATTAAGAGCGAGCTCAATCTCTTAGTCTTCAGATTTTTATTGGTAATGGTTTAAGGAAATACCATAATACTATATCTTATTGGCTAATTTCTCTATATTCTGATATAGCAAGAGTTGAGACCTCTTGGCTAATGATAGTGAATCTTTTTTCCTATTGATCAAGTTTGAGTTCATAGTCTTTAGAGAATTCCAGGTAATAAAACTATCAAATAGAACTATTCCATTGCATTTTATATGGTTACTTGTAAACGAGCAGATTTCATTCTCCAAGCATTTGAAGATGAGTCTTTTTCACTGCATGTATGCAATTGCCTATACAGCTACACTGCTAATTGTATGCGGTTCGTGTAATGTAATGCAAATATATGTTACCTAGGCTCCATTCTATTTTTGTTTTGGATGTTTCTATTTATGATGGGAAGACATCTGATCACCCTGAAGGATCTGTAGATTGCTTTGAGGGCTCTTGTTCTTTGAAATATCTTGCTGTTTACTAATATTCTAAATGGTTTAAATTTGCTCTGATCTGCTCCAAATGAGTCCTGATACTCAAGCATCAGACATCATGGGCTGCAAGGAAGCCTGGCTTGTTGTTATGGGTGCATTCTGGTTTGGGCTTCGACTCGGCTTGGATCGATAAAGCTCAGATGATTCAGGTCACTTTCAATGGCACTGAGCCAATACCTCCTGGGCCCTTAAGGATATGAAGCATCTTGCTAGGACCATATATTCTGGGGCTTAACTATATTAAGGTATTTCCTCATTTCTTTCACAATTATTTGTTCTTTTACTTTTTAGTTATGAATATAGAGATTCGTTTAAGTTACTTAACTGGAAAAAATAAAATAAAATAAAAAAAGAAGAAAAAGATTTGTCTAAATTTGTCAATCTTCAACTAAAGAATTTTTTAGCGATGCATCGAGACATTATGTCAAGAAGAGAGTGCTTCCTTTCAAATAATATTTCAAGAACTCATATGACTGTACTGTGTGGTTGTGAATTAAAATGATAGGTGCCCCTTATTAATGTAGATTACCTACCTAGTATTTTTCTAGTACCATATACACAAATAATCCGTAGTTGTTTCATTGTGAGCCGGAGGTCATGGTTTTGAAATCGGAAGCAGTCTCTCCATGTTAAGGTAAGACTGTATACCTCACACCCTACAATGACGGAAGCCTCATGTAATGGACTAATTTTTTTTGTTTTTTTAACACACACAACCCGTGTTTAGAAAGATATCTTGATTGTCTGTTCCATTAGACACAGTTTAATGCGAAGGCAACCAAATATTGTAATTTGTACATCCACATCAAGAAGACTTGAAGCATATATATATGATTTGGCCCACAATGGCACACCACTTGAATATAGATGAATACTCAACCCACACTAGGCTACAATAAGCACAAACTTTACCATTTTGTCATCCAACAGCTTCTAATAGATAAAACTTTTGACTGCTTCAGTTTCAATATTTTGGGTCTCTTTTGGTGTCTGATACATTGAAAACTTTGCTTTTACTTGAATTCATGTTTCTACATGGGACAAAAGGATATAATAACCTACAATATATTTCATATCATTTGGTATTTGAGAGAGGTTGTTAATAATAGGAGGAGTATACGCATGATATGGAAGGTTGATCATGACTATTATTTTTAAAGGTCTTGTGTTTTGTAATATTAGGAAGATTAATGACATGGACAGCCTTATAATGAGGCAATTTGCGTGAGTGGTCTTAATAGAACATTATTGTGCTTATATTATAGTCCTTTACTTGCTTGAGTTTTTCTTGGGTTTCAATTGAAAAAGACAGGTGTGTGTGTGTATATATATATATATAATATTTATATATATGTTATACTTTGACCACCAATTAAGTACTCACCATAAAACCTTGAACCTTATCAACTTATAGGATGTCAAAAACCAATATATATCCACATCATTATATACTCAAAGCTCTTTTGATTTTTTCTTCTTTCTTTTTTTGGCAGAATTATAGAAATGAAAGCTAAAGTTGGCCCCCCCACATTGGCATATCGATATTTGGTTGGTGTATTAACTGACAATATAAATCTATATTCGTATATCTCTGTCGTATTTGTCAGGAAGCCTTGAAAAATTCCAAATAAATGACAGGTCCAATCCTCCCAATTTAGGGTTCTATGCATCATCATGGACTTTGATTCTTCATATAAGAACACATTTATTTGTCAATTTTTATGACTGCATATGATGAGAGTTTTTGAGGACAACATTTTGGCTGTGTTGCTACAAGTCAAGCAATTAAATTAAAATTATATAACATTTTTTTCCTTTTTTTTGGTGAAGGTAAATCTCTCTCGCAACACATTTGACTCATTGGAATTCGAATTTTCAACTTTACCACTTGAACCAAGCCACGAAGTTATATTCTTAAATGGAGCGGAATGAAAACATATGATTCATATAGTTGATTTCAAAGATTCATGTAGCTGATTTCAAGCAGTTGTGAAAAAGAAGTGATTATTGTTGTTGTAACAAAGTCATGGTGTAGGCACGACTATAGGTAGAGTCGCATAGGAATCTAAAACTACTAATTACTAATTAATTGCGAATAATTATTAGATACGTATTTGACAAGTATATTATGTGTTATGTAGGTATAAAAATTGCATGCCATTAAAGATAAGTAAAAGAATAAATGATTTTGAGTCTGAAAATGATTTTATGTGAGTGGGGCGGTGGAGGGGTCTACCACTCCACTCGCATAAAATCACTGTCAAATCCAATTCGGATTCCGTATTATTACTTTTTGTAAAAATTCTATATGAGATAAAATTAAATAAATTACAATGAACTTCCATTATTTCCAAAAATACATTTCCTACATCTAATGTATTGAAAATTATATATAATTTTCTGTAAAAGATTCATCCCATCAAGTTTTGATGACAACCAATTCAAAAGAGACTCATTTGCTTTCTACATTAGAATTCTCTTCTTTTCCATGCATCCAAACAAGGATCCATTATTGTCAAAAGAGCTGATAAAAAATAAAAAAAAAAACATTAATGTGTGAACAATTTCTATGCGTCATTAATTAGATACATTATTTCTGTTGGCTTAGCATGCACGTCGAGCAAGAGACTTCTGTGGTGATTAGAATTGGGTCAACATTATAAATTGGTTACAGTGTGAGGCTGTACCATTCATTGCATGTCTTACACTGGTGTCAAATCAATTCATCTCAACAGGGAACCTAATTTTCTCCCATTAGGTCTGTTCACACACACACACATACACAAACAACACACATATATATATATATATATTCAATTTGGTCAATTATTAGAGCTTAATCACATAGGCCCACAAATTTGGGTTTCGGAGGAACCAATGTACTCTTTTGCTTTTTTTTTTAGAGAAGCAATTAGTACTTCATCAATAGCTTCAAATTTATTATGATTCGGCTACCCACTTTCAAAAGTAATCAAAATTGGTAATAACTTGGCCTTCATATTATGTTTACACTGAGAAAATAAGTTCTAAAAGAGTCGGTACTTAGGAGGAGAATACAAGTCTATCTCTTCTAAAATTTATCACCATTATTTTGAGTATTCAACACCTTATTTTGAGATTCAAAATAGTATATTAACGTCGTCAATTTATCTACAATAATCTGCACATTAAATTGAGCCTTGAAATAGTGCATTGACTCTCAAAAAAATTGTTGAACATGCTATATATATATATATATATATATATCATTCTGATGTCAACAACTCTCTGTATCAGATTCGAATCTCCTGTCTTATAATTTTTGGTGTTGTAGCTTGTTCTAAATATGAACAACATATTAAATGAAGATGTCAAAACATTATTTTGATAATTCAACACCACTATTTTGAGATTCAAAATAGTGTGTTGACATCAATAATTTATTTCGAGAGCCATCTGGAACTTCGAAACAGTGCTACATATACAGCATCATTCTGTGCACAAAAAAGATCCAAATTCCTATGTACCAAGTAAAGAGCAATATTGTGCAGATAAGATGCCGAGCCCAACACCTTAGGATTTCAAAAAAAAAAAAAAAAGTAACTTTCTTGCTATTCATAAACATGAGAAGATGTCCACATAACATTTTCACTTTTGGTAGGTCATGCATTTGAGAACTTTTTGAATCACTTTGAGTGACCATATCTTCAGTTATAAGCATATCTCCGCATAATATATATATATATATATATATATATATAGTAATCATCTCTTGTTCACGGCTAAGCAAGAAATTCATCCACATCAAACACAGTATGTTGGTGTGAATGAATTTCTTGCTCATTGGTAAGCAAGAGATCATTACTCATATATATATATATATATATATATATGCATATATATATATGCTATGTGAAAAGGCTAGGGAAATGGTATATATGAAGAAGAAGAGTTAGCTTTTGATGGTGGAACTGTTATTTTCTCAAAGGAAAAATGGGATATATCTCTAGACTTTATAAGGAATTCAATTCTATTGTACCTATCATACCGGCTATCAAGGAGTTCTTTATGCCTCGCTTGGTTGCTGAGAAAATTCGGCAAAGAAAAGATAACTTGGAATTTTGTAACCTCCACTCTGACTTTAACCTTATCTAGCTAGGGAAATCCAATTAAGTTAATCATAATTTAGCTCAAGTAATATTTTCCCTTTCCATGCGAGAGTTTTTGAAGCTTTTGGGAACATCAACCATCGTAAAATTTGTTACATTCATGTGTATATATTGATCATATGTTTACTATTGAAGAGATCGATTATTATGTATATATTTCATGCATGCATGTGTATATAATTTTGTAGTATTTAAGCCACAAAATAGTACAAAGATTAGTTTATTATATATTTATATGTGTGTTTCTGATCAAACATATATATATATATATCGTAGTGTTCAATTAAACAAGATTTTTTTACCTTATTTTAAGAAACTTACCTATATTACATTACTCTATTAAAAAATATTAATGGACATTTCTTAAATTGATACCCCGATCGATGCCATAGGAGCAGTGTAGTTTTCCGTGCCACCATACCTAGAAAGTAATTACTTGGACAATTCATGAAGTTAATACTAAATAAGTGGTCCACTTCTTGTAATTGAAGTATGTAAAAATTGGTTCTAAATTTATAAAGATCAAAATGAATGACTTGTTTCACAAGGATGGTTTTGTTAATTACTTTCTGTAGCAGTTTTTTCAATAGATGTTGATAATATTTCAATTTAATTTTTTTTATTTGCTTGTAAAGAATGTTAAATTCAATATTTTCATTTTATTTGTAATAAATATGTTATTAAATAAAATTAATTAAATATTCATTTATAGTAAATATATATATATATATATATATTTTATCTGGGCTTACACTAATGAAAAATTATATTAGAAAAATATGTATATATATATATTTAAAAACATCTAACTTTACCCTTCCAACCCAGATCTCATGCTAGCATATGACAGGACCTAAATCACATATGTGATCTCACTTGAATGAAAAAACTTTTGCTGTAAATTAGTAAACTTGATTAAATTCAAACATAAATGTTTGTATCTATGTATGTACCTACACATGCATATATATATTTTGTTTAGTGTTTAAAAGAGTAATCATTCATCAATAAGTTTCTTAAAATAAGATAAAAAAAGTTTTGTTTAACTAATGTGACTAGACTAATCTTTATTCACTACGAAAACAGTTAAACACTATCATATATATATATATAAATATATGATAAATACATTTAAGCAAGTTTCTTGAACCCCCATTCGTGGGGAGCACGTGTTCGTCTCCGCATTCTCTTTTTTCGTTGTCAGGTTAAAAATAAATAAATAAATTAAGCAAGTTTCACTTTCTTGCCTAACACATGGTGTTGAATGGACACTACTAGAGCAAATGGTGCTTGATTTCCCACTATGACAAACCAACAAAAAAGGCCAATCTGAACTTGGACACATCCATCTGACAATTGACATGATATTCCATGTCATATGCTACTACTGATGTTGCAAGCTAATGTAATCAAAATGCATGTGTTTCCATATATATATATATATATATATATATATATCACACACACAGTCATGATAGACATATATAAAAAGATACCATACTCGGATTCTTATACTTTTAAACAGAATTCTTAATTATCTCTAATTCCTTATTTTATTGTAATTTAATTATCTCATGATTTCTGGTGTCCAACCTGTTTAACACCCTTAAATATTTCATATTTGCATTTGAGGTCCATCCTCTGTCTCAAGTCATTCTTTCTTTTATTAACATGATTACAAGTTTGGTATTCTTTTAAATGGGGTGGTTAAGATTTCAAAAAGAAAAAAAGTTTTGAAGGACACATAGTTGGGTGATGAAAGTGCAAGCAATAATAGAGAGATTGAAAAAGAGAGTGTTTAGGTCGGTGGGTATTGGAATCCAATCTGTTGTATATCTTTTTTTTTCTTTCTTTCTTTTTAGTAGTAACTACTCTTTTATAGCTCTTTTCTTTGTTGTGCACGTTTAGTGGGAAAGTATCGGAAAGTGCAAGAAAATGCATGATAGTTGTGGACATGCATGGTGGGAAGACTGTTTCATTTGACTGAGTATGGTCAATGATCTGTTTCTATGGGTTTTAAGCTTTCCTAGAAAATCCACGTTAGGTTTGGTGGTGATCATATTCCATATATGTAATCTAGAGGGTTGAAAATTAATTCTTATAATTTGGAGGATTTTCAACTTATAAAATTCTCAATTATTGGAAATTTTTTGGGTGAGAATAATCTAACTTTTGGGACTCTCACTGGTTATTCTGTTGATTTGTATTTTATGTTTTTTTTTATTTAAAAAAATGTAAAAATTCGGCAAATATAATATATATAATTAAGAGGTTAGAGAGGAAATAATACGGAAATTTTAATGATACTAACTGCCAAATTTATTTACCAATTATTTTTTTTGCCAAATTTGACATAATATATTATGATTTTACTTTAGGGTTAATTGCATAATTATCTTAAACAATAAAAAATTGCATATTATCCCATTTTCTAAACGTTTATGATATAACAACTTTGAAATATCAAAACCTTACAAAACAGCAATCCAGTCAAGTTACCTGAAGTTAATGGTCAGAGTACCAGAACTTTATATATGAAAATCCCAAATGGTCCTCAATATGTACCGTGAACAATGGAAAATTGACATATATATATATATTAGCCTTATTAATTTATATAAGGGGGTAACGTGTAAATTTTATATTAGTTCAACGGAATATTGTGCAAAAGATTTTAACAAAAAATTGATAATTTTAAAACATTGTTAATGATCACCTAATGACGATTGAGGTGCTTGACTTATTTGCAAACTTTTAATAGTAAAATTTTTTATAGTTCAAATAATTTTTATGCAATTAATCCTTGAATTTAATTTATTGTTTATTGCTAAAAATGTTGAGCAAAGTCATAAAAAAGGTTTCGGTGTCTCATGAAGCATCAATTCTAAGCTTCGATTCTCATAAAGTGCATATAATTTTTTAAAAGTCATGCTCACGACGCAAGTTGAACTTTACTCCATTTATGTGAAAGGGGTACTTGAGATGAAATTCAGACACTCTAATTATCAAAAAGTCCGTAAAAAAATATGATACAATTAGAATTTTTTTCTTAATTTGATTGTTTGGTTTAGTCAAAAGTGGAATGTCAATGACACAAACCTTCTACCAAGTGAACCACAATGATCAACAATACCAAATCCCACGAAACCCTCTTAAAACATTAAGATTTTTCTTTCTTTCTTTATGGAAGTTGAGTGTTTGTTGCAAAGATTATAAAAACTTTTGACAATTTTTGATGTTTGACTTATGAATTTCAAACTTTTTGAAATATTAGCAGTGAACAGGTATTGGACCTAGCTAGATGACTGTGGAAAATTATTTCAAACTACAATAATGAAATTTCAAGCATCAATTTCGGACATGGAAATAAACATGTTTGAAAGTTGTTATATTTGATTGGGTACCCAAGAAAGGTCAAGAGACTTCCGTGACTCTCTCTCCCCCCCCACCGAGATGGAAGGCAAGGTCCGTATAATTATGTCTAGTTTTAGTCTAATTTGTCATATATATATATATATATATACATTAAATTACACAAGCAACTCGAATTAAACGTTAACTCAACTATCTAGTTTCTAATGGTGTTAAACTAATCTCACGACAAACTATTGGAGTTCGAATCAATTTCAATGTCGACTCAATTTGATTAGTTCACAAAACATGTATTAAGTTAGAAAACACAAACACTCTCTGCTCTGAGTGAGAGAAGTTTCAATGTAATTTTAATATATGATATGATTTAATTAGAAAATTAATATATATAAAAAAAAAGAAAAAAACGACATACATTTAACTCCAAATTGAAAATTAGTGATTAGAATTCATGATAATGTAGTATAAAAATAATTTATTTTTATACAATAATATATTATTTTATTATATTTTTTTCATGTCCTAATTTATTGAAATATATTTACAAAAAGATAATACTTGGGTTCCCTGGCAGCACTAACATCATTCTCCCTACTTATGTGGATCAATAAAATTAAAACAGTTGTAAAAAACTTTGTTTTTTTTGAAATGAACATTATCTATCTTTTTGTGAATTAAACGAAAAGTTTATCGTTTATTGATTTTGTTTTGTCATTTTAACTTCTATCTGTATACTCATTGATCCACGTAAACAGAAAAAATAATGTTATAGTATTGTCAGGAAAGGACCTAACTATTATCCTTTACGAAATTTGTTTTCTGAACGTATTAGGTATCTAGCATATAACTCCACACTGGATTATTTTGATACAGAGTTACCCGTTGATTTGATCATGATAAGAGCCTAAGAGGACACACCCAAATACAAGTGTACCAAAAGTATGGGATTATTTTGCTTGCTTTGGTAAAAAAAAGTAAAAAAAAAAGGGATTATTTCCTCATGCCTAGTTTTCCGTACAAAGACACAGATCGAGCTCAAGGAGGGGACAACGTAGCAAAATGGGAAACCGCAAATGAACAAATGTGGGTCCGACGGAACCACCAGGTGGGCCCCACAGCCGTGGCATCAGGGTCATCAGTTTCGGATCAGGACACATCAACCGTGCAGCAGTATGGGTCCCGCTGCAATCACGTTCTGTACGAGTCTTGAGAATCAAATACAGAGTACAGACAATAAATATATATATATTTCCAATAAATAAATATAAAAATAAAAAGTCTGTTGCAATAAATAATTATTTAAAAAAAAAAGTCTGTTGGATTGTAGTGTCTGCTTATGTGGCAGCCGGCGAAGGGAGCTGAAACGTGGCGGATGGTGTCGAGTGTCAGTTACTAATAATGTCTTAGCCACACTAGCACCTAATTAATGTTCTGGTACTTTTTCGATTTTATCCCTATAATTTCTCTAATACCACGAAAAAACCCAAATTAATGCCTTCGAATATAGATGTTGAGTGGAGGGCAACTTAATAATTTTAAAGACAGGGGGACTTAATTTGACAAAATATATATATATATATAGCATTTATTATTTTGTTGTATTTATCAACACAGATAAGCTAGGCCACCCTTGTTTTACTCATTTTGAAGCAAATTAATAGTAGTAGAAATAAATTTTCTCTCTCTAGAATTAGCAACGGACTCTCCACTTTCTCTCTCTAGAAAATCTTTGACTTTCCTTCTCTCTACCAAAAACCGAAGCGCTTAATATAAAGCAAACGCATCCAGTTCCTATACTTTCCCACCTCCAATGCATGGTGTGCTCATCTGCTCCTCATTCTCCAACTTCTCTCTACATTTCTCTCTCTCTCTCTATCTCTCTCTGTAACCAAAACCATCAAGAAATCAAGCATACATAAACAGCAGCAATACTTTCATGGCCGTTGAAGCACATATCAATCTTTTTCCTCCACAAATCAGCACAAATAGGTATTGTACAATCTTTCTATTTCAGTATATTACTGTTTAATTTCCTTAATGGGTTTGTGTTTCTTTGTCTCCAGATTCGTTTTTCCTTAATGGGTTTTGAAAATTTTGCAGAGATTTTATGAAAAGTGACGAAGCAAACGCAATGATATACAATACTCAGATGGGTTCTGGGTTTCCTTTCGCCGGAACAATGCCGGAAACTTTCTTGCCGTTCCATCAATCTATCGCTTGTGAGTCTGTTCCGGTGATCACAGCATCGATGAAGGCAGATAGTGGACTCACATACAATCTTCCAGCTCAAAGAAAGCGTTCCAGAGATTCGTTGAATCAATCAAACACTTTTGTGGTCCCTCAGAAAAGCAATTTCTCTGAATTCCCATCTTTTTTTGGTGATGACATTTCGTTCCAGATCCAACAACAGCAATTCGAGATCGACCACATCGTCGCCGAACATGTATGTAATTCTTTACTACTGTTTATATATGCGTGGATATATGTTTATATATTAGTTGAATGTTTGATTCTGATTTTGAACTCTTTTGGTGATTGAACAGAGTAAGAAAATCAGATTGGAAATCGAAGAGAAAGAGAAGCAGCATGCAAGGCTGTTGATTTCGGCGATTGGAGAAGGAATCATGAAGAAGTTGAAAGAAAAAGACGAACAGATTCAAAGAATTACGAGGTTGAATTTTGTTCTTCAAGACAGAGTGAGAAATCTCTACACAGAGAACCAGTTATGGAGGGACTTAGCCCAGACAAATGAAGCCACAGCCAATTCTCTTCGCAGCAATCTGGAGCAGGTCCTGGCGCACGTTGGCGACGGTGGCGATTATGGTGGTGGAGCCGGAGGGAAGGTAGCGGATGATGCGGAGTCGTGCTGTGACAGCAATGATTATTTGAAGGATCGGGAGGTGGAGCATCAGCAGTGGCGCACGGTAGCAGGGGATGGTGGAGAGAATGATGGTGTGAAGGATAAGGCGGTGGTGGTTGGTGGTGGTGGTGGTGGTGGGGACAGGATGTGCAAGAATTGTGGAGAGAGAGAGTCCTGTGTACTGTTGCTGCCATGCAGGCATCTCTGCCTCTGTACTATCTGTGGGTCCACCCTCCTCACCACTTGCCCTGTATGTAACTCTAACATGAATGCCAGTGTCCATGTTAACATGTCTTGAACAGGTGAAAAAAGAAAGAAAAAGAAAATAGATAGAGAGAGAGAGAGAGACAAAAGAAACATAGAACCCTTGCAATAGCAAATTTAGATTAGTGTAAATTCCTTAATTCTATGTAATGAATCTTTCATTCTTTTTATTATTTTTTCTTTTCTTTACAAATGGAATATATTTTCATCTTTCTTTGAATTTTTAACAGACCAAAAAGCTTGCAATCTGATCTATGGTGGGTCAAAATTGCCTAAAAGGCTCAATGTCAAGTTTTGGTTTAGCTTTTATGCAGCTTTGGTATTTCCTTTTTCTTTTCCATTGAAACCATTTAAAGTTTAGTTAGTCTCTAGTACTAAAGCTCATGTACATTACCATCTCCTTTTCTTTTCTTTTTTACCTTTTTTGGATGCACAAAGAATCCCACTTTTGAAGGTGCTTGTGAATATAAGGGCATGAGGCATATTGGGCATCCATCAATGGCTTGAGTTTTCTACTCATTCATGCAAGCCCACCATATAGTTGAGAGTTTATGGAATAAATTGGGAAAATGGTTATAGCTTTATGCATCATCATCCCAGTGGAGGGAAAAGTAACTAGCGTCATAGATTGCACAATCTCAGTCTTTGAAACTTTTTTTGGTTTTGGAACTCACATGATTCAAGAACTGAGCTTTAAACATATACAATAGGAGTAAATTTCTTACATTATTTTATAATCTAATACCAAATACGCAAGTCTTTCGTCAAACATGCACAGGACAATTACTCAAAAAACGCAATATCCCTTGGTCTATATTTCTTGCAATGTATATGAAGCTAAAATGACTTGAATGTCAAAACACAGTTGTTGTTTTCTAAGGGAAATTCAAGCTAAAATGGGTCTTATAACAGTCTTTTCAAGAACTAAGCTTTGAACATATGCAATAGGATTGAATTTCTAAGATTATTTTATAATCCAATACCGGATAGGTGCAAGTCTTTCGTCACACATGCATCGGACAATTACCCGGAAATCGCAATATCCCTTAGTCTCTATTTCTTGCAATGAATATGAAGCTAAAATGGGTTGAATGTCAAAGCACAGTTGTTGTTTACTAAGGGCAATTCACAGTTGGATGGTATAGGTCTTATCTATAATTCTTTGGTTTGGTTGTATTCACATCACATGTATTTTACATGCCTTGTGTGCATGTTGGTTGAGATGTCAAGTTGTTGAGAATAGGATTGTTTTGGCAAGTATGTGACCACACACACACTTAAAAAAGAGGTGTTCAACCAGTCGCTCCTAGCACTTAGGGCATGTATAGTGATGTGAAACAACTCTTCTTCCATGTACCTTTCAATAATCAAACCACACTCTATCCTAATTCATTAATTAGGCTCTTACTCCACCACCATAGTTGTCAAAACATGCATGCCCACCAAGAAGATGACCTAACCGATCACCAATTGACATAATTAAAATGACATCTTATTATTAGATTTATTAGATTTATGATATCCCAACTATGCACAATGATATAATGTCAACGTTGTAATTAAGTTAGAAAGAATGTAAAATGTGCAATTAATGTGAGTGTTACTATTGACTATAAAAAGATCAAATTTTATTTTCCCTTGTATATCTGTAGAGTAAACAAGGAATGACATTGTATTTTTCAATGTCTTCAATTATGATAACTCATGACTTACCATGACATGATGGACAATAAATATGCAGAGCCTACTTCAAAGAATCCTCCTCCTCCTAATATATATATATATATATGCACATAAACTATTGTTCAGTTGTTTCTTGGTGTGAAAAGAATTTATGCATGCTTTAAATTCTCATAGTTGGATATCATGTGGGTAAAAGTATCTTTTTAGTTATTCAATGAGATGTTACTATTAATTCTTGAGGTGTGCATTACATTTTTGTTGCAGACTGGCCAGGAAGTAAACATTTTTAAGATATATATATATATATATATATATATATATATATGATTTCTCAATAGCATTAATTTCTCATTTTCACACTCGGCAATCATTAATTTCTCATTTTCACATGACCTTTCTCAGGGGTCTCAACGAATAATTGCTTAGAGACAGCAATGAGATGTTAGCTAGGATGTGGAACCCTTTTCCTAAAGTCTTGATTTATTTTTTTTCTTTTTTAAGTTTTTCAATTTGATAATCATTAACGTTGATTTGGTCTCAACTTTCATTATAAAATAGAAAGTATAATTATTTTTTTCTTAATACGAAAGACTTAAGTTGAAGGTGAAATGATTGAAATAATGGTTATGTCCTCTCACTTTTTCCTCTTCTGTTCTTGATCATTTCCTTAAATTCCTCCACTACTTTGAAGTACTCTTGCAACCTTCTCTGTGTTAAACATGTTGGCTTTCCTTTTCACTTTATGCTTAGGGTAGAGAGGTATTCAAAAAACAAAGAAAAAGAGGCACCAAATGAGCTCAAATGGTGGCTTAGAGAATGAGGGCTTTCTCGATAAGCCATAAATTCAGACGTTTTGAATTCGATTTTTACAAGAAACAAAAATACTTAAGTTTAAATAATATTTATGATTTGTACATATCCGAGATTTACTTTATAACCATAATTTCAAAGAGGTTGTGGTTGAAAGATTACATCCATAAGTCCAAAGGAACGATGATTGAAAAGGTTCTCCATTTCTAAAAAAAAAAATGAGCTCAAATTAAATTTACATTATATAGTAAACTATGTGTAATTTTAAATTGAGTAATGGTTTGAAGCAATAACCATTTCAACATGACCTAACATGTCGTTAGGATCTCTCTTTCTTTATACTTTATTCTATCTTATTTGTATTAATCCAAACTTAATCTTTGTTAAATTTAGATGGGCTTGGAAGGGAATCTTATTTTTATCAAGTAGTTTTTTTTATTATTATTATTATCGGCAGGAGCTAGGTATTGCCGCCCAAATGCACTGGACAAGTCCTATTCCTCTCGTAATAAGTTGAATTATTATTGCGATACTGTCATCAGTAGGTTAAAACTAAAGTGTCTCACGATGATCTAAACCCAGCTTACGTTCCCTATTGCTGGGTGAGCAATCCAACAATTGGTGAATTCTGCTTTACAATGATAGAAAGAGTTGACATCGAATGATCAAAAAGTGACGTCGCTATGAACTCAGATTATACTATTCGTGCGCAATAGAACCGTTGACAATCAAGTGAAATCCAATTCACGAAATAATTTGATCTATAGACAGTATTGTTGTGGTAAAGGTCATAATGTCAGAGCAATCATTGCCGCAAGTCATAGAGGGAAAGAGTTTAATTAACTCCCACAATAAGGAGACTCGAATCCTTCCCCTTTCACTTTGAAAGGAAACAAAATATCACTGAACTACGAACCTTATTTTTCTTGGTTAATTTATCAACAATTGTTTGGTAAGTGATAAAATCTCGCGTTTAAGTTTCATTTTAAAATGAACAATTTTACCTATTTACATGGTCTACCATTTCCAAAAATTTTAATTAAGGGGATAGTCAAAGCTTAATGGCAACAATTTTGGATTAACACAAAATTTGGCTCTCATTTCCAAGCCCACCGAAACCTAATTATGACATGCCTAAACTCCTTAAATTAAAATCCTCTAATTCATCATAGGTTGAATCATATTGTGTTACAGATGTCTATTTTCACTTAAATGTTGTACATGACATCATGATCTTATTGTATTTATGCTTGATTTGATAAGTGAGAAATGGATATTTTCTTTCCTTGGTTTGTTTGGTTATTGAAGGAAAAAGTAGTTGACACGTATTATTATTTTTTTGGTAAGAGAGGAAGAAATGAAAAGCTTATATCATATTTACTATTACACCTTCATTATTTTATTTGATACACAAGTCATGTAAAACATTAAAGGGTAATAAAGTCACTTTATACTATGTACTAAAGTTATTCATTTTTTTCCTCCCTCTTCCATCTAATTTTAGATGGATTAAAAAAAAATGTTGCATGCATCACTCCTTTCTCTTCAATTGTACTGAGATCAATCCAATGAAAGGGAGCAATTACAACATTGATCTTAATTTATTCCCCCCAAAAAACTACAAAGCTGTTCTTAATAGAAGTGATCATGAAACGGATCAAATTAGACATCAAACCTGAAGCAATCCGGTCTTAATAGATTGGTGAAAATTAATTCTGATTCAATTCGTAGAAAAGTTTTAATTTGATCTGATTCTATCTGTGAAATATCGAATTCAATCAGATCAAATCGAGATTTTCTAAATAATCCAATATCTTTCTTAACAATTTTCCAATAGATGATTTATCAATTTATTAATATTAATTCATATATTTAAAAATAGTAATAAAAAGAATCATTATAATCAATTTAAATTATTTGATATTTGTATATGGTATATTATTTACGGATCGGATCGATTCGAATTTTTAATATCTTAATTCAATTCGATTTGATCCTTATAAATATTTAATTTATAAATTTACCATCAAATTATTGAATTAAGAATGTATACAAATTAAATTAGATTAGATGGAATTCACGAATTTAGGATGAAATGAAAACTTGTTAGTCCTATTCATTTCTACCGGTTCGTATGCATAACGTTTCATGTTATGATACACGTGTCGCAAAATTTAAGTTCCAACCTGTCACTAAAAAATAATATTTATTTTTGGAGAAGTCTGTGAATAAAAAAAATAAAAAATTCGAGTTGGAGGTTTGGGGATTTCATTGCTCCTTTTGTCCTTATTTAAAGGGCTGAATTCGAGGCGACACCACCACACGCACACAGTGCCTGTTTTAACTTGACAGCAGTTACGAGTAATCCCTAATTTGTCGGCATTGTACCCTCCAAACTTCTCAGTACCACCTGCCCAATTTAGCAGTACACCCCTAACAAATAATCACCACCTTCTACGTACTCAGTTCTGACACACCCATCCCCCCACTAACGTACGCCACCAACCAGCGATTTTTAAGGGTTCTTTTCTTCTCTTGTCTTTTTTTTTTTTTTTCCTTGTTTTTGCGTCTACAATACGCGTGGTGGTGGTGCAGAGTACTGTTTTTGGCCTTTATATATACAGACTGTAGGACTTTATTCATTGTACTGATTTCTCTTGCTGTCCTTTTTCTACTTGTATTTTATGGGACTGGGACAGGCTAGAATGCGCCGCGAGATGCTGTTCGCACGTGGTCGGTCCAGAAAAACCATCACACATATCTGTTCCTTCTTTCTGAGTTGTTGCGGGGTCCGTTTACCACGTGCCACTTGATTACATTGTGGCCTTGGTGTGGTCATCCTCACCAACCATTATCATGTCACGTGACTTGTCCAATGAGATTGATTTTGTACTTGTTACACCTATAATGTCAATATTTAATAATGAACAATAATAATAATTATTATTATTATTTCAATGAGCAATTCTTTTACTATCAAATGTAAATTACTTTTTTAAATTTAATTTTGATTAGTCCAATCGTTGTGGCTGTTAAACGAAAAGTGGGTTTCAATAATAAAAATATTACAAATAAAATATATATAGTAATCTTATGAAATTCATGTAAAAGCAAATTATGTTACCTTGTGTTAAGGAATATTATATGAAAAATTACTAAGATTTCACTATTTATTGCAAGTTTTACGTGTATTTATTCAATGGTTTCAATGAAATTTCATAAGATTTATGGTCATTAGAATGGTAATAGTATGACAATTCGTAATAGAAATTTTTTAAATACCTTGAAGTATCTACTATCTAATACTTCCAATCAATACAAACTTTTAATTTCTTATTATTATAAGAAATAAGAAGCTTTTAATTTTTGAAATATTATATTCATGGTAATTTCGGAGTACAAAATACCAACTCCCAAGAAAATATTTGAATGACGAAAACTTTCACCAAGTTCAAAGTTTGAACTCTCTTATTCCTACTTCCAAGAAAAATTTTCAGTAATTACTCGGTGTGCGAGTGAGGTGAAAAAAAGTTATAGTTGGATTTTTTTTTTTTTTACTTTCTTTTTAATTATATGTATTACTTGTTAACTTCATTGTTAGCTTCGTGATAGTTAGAGTTTTCATATTTTACCATTCTATGGTACAAATTGCAAGTTAGAATAATTTTATATAACCAAACCAAATCAAATTAGTATAATTTTTTTTTCACAAATTAGTATAATTAGCACCTCTTCAATATATATATATATATATATATATATATATATATATATATATACACACATATATATATCATTTTGTACTGATCTTTGTTAGACACAACTAGGGGTACACAAAAATTAACTCAAACTGAAAATCAGACCGGATTGAATTGGACAAAACGATTTGATTTTTTACGGTTTGATTCAATGATAATTTTGTGTCCATTGAAAACGGACCAAATCTAACCAAACCGTTTAGTTATATATATATAAATTTATAAAATATATAATACTATGACATATACTCCTTTGGATTCACAAGTAGCAGTAGCAGTTTGTTTAACTCTAATTTATTTTTTCCTTTTGATAGTAGGCAAGTAGTAATTTTTATAATAGTAGGCTAGTGACAGTTTTTTATAAAAATCTAAATTACTATGTATTTTTGCCATTTTAAATAATCAAAAAAATGTATGATAAAACCGTTGTTAGAATTGAATCAAACCATTTCATTTCTATTCGGTGTGATTTAATTTTATATTTGAAATTTTTTTGTTCGATTTCATGATTTAATAAAATTGATTCGTATGATTTAAAGCATTTTTGAATTGTGCAACAGCGTAGACACAACAATAACAACTATGACACTTCATTCCACAATATATCAATCGTGACTATAACATATTAATTCAATGAATGGTGCTAAATACACCGAACCAAACAATCAAAAATATAAGATATCCAAGCTGTTGATGGCCACTCGAGGGATTCATGTGGAGGAGTGAGTCCACGTGAACTGCATCAAGTAGCCACCAAACATTCAACCTATGCATTCAATTGTTTGGTTACATTTAAAAATCATTTTTTCAATTATATTTGTTCAATATATTAATTAATATATATATATATATATATGTCTGTATATATATATACACATAGCACATACTATTTATAGGAGGAGCAGCAGCATCTTCTTTGTTAGTTTTCTGTCAACGAACGTGCCACCATATGGTCCAAAGGTAGATGATGAAGATAAAGAGGAATAAAAAGATGCCAGATAGATGACTAAATGATGGGGCAGGTGAAAGCAACATCTATATGATGCAGACCTGTCGTGCGATCTTCTCTTGCTTAGTGGGACCTCCTTTAATTGGGACAATTTGTCCCTCTATGACCCGGCACGACTCTCTCACACCCAAATTACTACTATTATTTCACGAACTAATTTCAAGTCATTAGCCTAAACTCTTAGACTTTCGTATCGTAGTATTGTATTCTGGAGGTTGAAAGATTGAATTTTTGTAAAATTAATTTTAAGAAACTTCTTGGTAATAATTGTCAGCTGAATGTTGCTTCTGGAAAAGTATGCAATACAGAATAGATATTCAGTAAGGCGAATATATCAATTTTGAGTCATTGTCAATAAAAATGTATTATTTAATCAAATTAGTTTTATTTATATATAAAAATTGCTTTCAACTAACTAAAATGATATATTTTTATTGATCAGACATGCCAATAACGTTGTATGTCAAACTCACTTAATATCTTTTCTACAATACTCCAACTGTATTTTAGCATATGATACCCTTTTAATTTAAGCTCTCTGTTGTCCTTGATATGAGTCGGACATATGGCATCGTTGGTTAAGATCATTTGAATTAATATGCGATAGTCACGATTGAGATATTCTATACTTTCTCGATTTTGAGAGGTTATGTATTTCGAATTTGATAATTTATTAGCTAAACAAATCAAATATAAATTATGACAAGGGATGGCAACGAGGCGGAGCGGATTTTGACTTTCTCATCCCCGCAACCGTTTAACTTTTCCCGCCCCGTCCCCGCTCTGCAACTGTGTATAAAAGAGGAGGGGCAAGGGCGAGTTTTGACTTCCCCGTCCCCACAACCGTTTAACTTTCCCCGTCCTGTCCCATTTATATATATTTTTTTAATGCAAAAATTTTTATAATAATAAATCTGATATTTTAATACATATACACCAAAAACACACATTTAGGTACATGCAACACAATAGTTAATATTGAGTTATCCATTACTGATATAATAAACTTGTATAGTTGTATGATATATATAATATTAATATTTCATTTATATATTATATATATAAGTTTAAATATATATATATACTTAAACGGGGCGGGGGCGGGGGCGGGGTGGTGGCAGGTCTTACCTCGTCCCCGCCATGTTTAAGCGCGGGTTATTTTGCCTAACCCCGTTTTCTTAAACGGTTCCGTAAACAGATTATAAACGGGGCGAGGTGAGGTGGGTACCCGACGGAACAGGGCAAATTGTCATCCCTAATTATGACCAATTAGATCTGACATAATATGTTATATAATATATAATGCTATAATATATCATATTTATATACTATCGTAATGTTTTTATCATCATTTTCCATTCTTCTTCTTCCCATAATTTTTTCTTATTCGGTATTATCTTTAACAAAAAGTAAAATATCGAACTTTCTTCTCCTTTTTCTTTTATATTTTATTTGTCTTCTGTTTTCTCTCATTTTTATTTTTATTATTATTTGTCTATCTCACTTGACATTAAATTTCTAAAATAAAAAATTACACTCTTAACGGATCGAAAATGTTAATAACAATAGAGTATGCATTCAATCAAAAATTATCTGTGAGTTATCATATCAGTACCGATCAATGAATAATCTTGTCAAATTCAAATCTGAAAAGTCGTATTATTTAATATTCAAAGAGCCCTAACTCCATCACATTGACAAAGAGAAATAAAATTGCAATTTGTTACTTTCTTTAGTTAATTGCTTATATTACATCATCACTACAAAAGTACATAACCTTCTTTAAAGTTTCTTGCAGCTTAATAACTCTAATTAATTATTATTTTACTTTACTTTATTTATAGATGAGAATGATAATATTTAATAATGACGGCACGTTTTCATTTAAGAATAATTTGTACACGTAACAACATTTGAATAATGATCGATCTGATTCTGTGTTAAAATATATATAGTCCCCATTTGGATTAAGATAATGCATGTAGTGTTTTTCCGAGGAATCGCATCTAAATCAAGAAAACATGTTGCTTAAAATATATATATATATATATATATATATATATATATATATATTATTTGTATTTATTAGGCAGAGATTCTGAAAATGATGGATGGATTCAACTTGTGAAAGAGGTAATTAATAATCCTACAAAAACGGTCCATGCACGATTTTGATGTGAGGTGCACCAGATGCATGCACATAAGCCTTTGAAAGATGACCCTTTGCTTATTAGATTTCCAAGATATGAGTAATTAGAAGGGAAGTTGACCTAGTTACTTTGACCTAGATACATACATATATATATATATATGAACAAACTTAAAAAATAAATAAATAAATAAAACTCCCTCACCTGTATAGTTTTGGCAAGATTTTATGTTATGTATTGTTTCAAAGTCTAATTAGGTTGAGTTTTTAATTGTAATTTTTTTTTATATTATTATTTGGATTCAAAGTAGTTATACTTAGAGTCTCGAGGAGTAGCTTTACTTGCCTAACAAAAATTTGTATAATTGGTCACCAAGTTAGGGTTATCAATTCCTTATAAGTAGATAGGGAGTTGAGAGCAGAAGGAAAAAAGAAGAAGAAGTAAAGCGCGTGTGAGAAAAGAAAAGAGTTGGTGGGTAGAATAATAGAGAGATGTAGCTAGCCTTATAGAAATCGATGATGATGAGTGCAATTTCTCATAAAGAAGTGTGCAAGTGTTAAGGGTTTTATTTTACCACGGTAATCTCTTATTCATAAATCATAATAGTGAATTTTTTTTTCTCGGTGGACGTAAGTTGAGTTTGGGCGAATCACGTAAAATATTATGTTTTTATATGTGTTTGTTTTTGTTTTGCTTTCGCTAGCCAAACGAAAACGAGTATAATTCTCAACATTTTATTGGCAATAAGCAGCTTATTCTTATTGAAATTTCAGTCACACCTAGTAAATGCAGAAGTGAGAGCGAGTGTGAGAGTTGGAGCGTGAAAGTATCAAATTTTATGTTATAAGAAGAGAGTAACGACATTCTATGTTATAAAGAGAGAGCGACGGCACGAAAGCGACACCTGTTTAAAAGAATTATGTGACTTCGCTTGTGCTTGTTCTCATTATCATTCCATCATATATCATTAAATAAATAAAACAAAACACTACACTACACATAAATATGAGAATTTTGTCCTTAATCAACTTTAACCTATGCGATAACATTTTTATCAAGTACTTGGATTAAACTAATCCTAATATAACTAAGATATAAGCAACGGTTATTTATATACATGTAATGATTAAAATAAAAATAGGGTTATAAATCGCATTTTTACATTTTTAACTAATGAGGGAATTTTAGTCATTTTACATGTCTTGAATGGCTTATGCGTGTTAGAGGGTTTTTTTATTTTTTATTTTGGCAGTTTGCCATACATATACATATATATATATATATATATATATATATATATAAGAAAATTAGTAATTAGTGCTTATTAATACTTTTAACTCCTTTAGTGGATGACAGAGCATATGAAATTGACTAATGATTTGTGTAGAGTAATAAACATGGCAACACAAATGCTCAAGTTAGTTTGACAACGGGCGTGACTAGGACAAGGTGGTGTTTCATGAAAGAAAATTATTTTTCAAACATGTATGTATCGTCGCATCATATTAAGGAGCTAGGCTAGGTTGGGCTCGCCACCATTTTGAAGAAAAGTCAATTTTGAATGATACTTTTTTTAAATATAAAAAAATTAAGTATAAACCAAAATTTACTGGTTCAATCTATAAATTTCTATTTTTATAATTATACATATAAAATATCATGAAAAAGAATAAAAATACGAAAATTTAAAATGACTATAATTATTAATAATATACATGAATCTATGGTCATTTGAATCCTTTTTGGAGAAGGGGCCATGAAAGTGAAATTTTGAGCTTGTGACAGTTTTCACCATTTTTTTGTGTTTATGCACAAAAAGTAAATGACATTGGCCATATATTGGTGTGGGATGCAAATATATATATATATATATATATAGGTGTGGAATGAGATTGGGCCATTCATTCAATTCTTATTTATTGTGCAAAAGAAAGCAAAGTTCAAAAACGTTAACGCTTCTATGCCATTATTGCCTCCCCATTGTCTAGTTGTCTAGTCTAGTCAAATTATGGTACCCAACATCCTGTTCATTTTATTTTCTTGCTGAAAAATATTCCTGTTAATACAACATGTTTGGCAAGTAAGAATATATATTATATATATATATATATAGAAGAAGAGAGAAGAGAAAGAAGTCAATCGTATTGGTTCCTTGCGGTGACATATTGGTTCTTTAAAGAATTGCAAATTAGGTGATTGTTCAAAGATTTATTCAATTAATAGGTTTTTTAATAGGTGGTTGAAAAAGAAAAATAATAATAATAATATTTCAATTTCAAAGACTTATCTTTTTAATAACAGTGACTAAATTTCATTTGAATCATTACTAGGGACGGTGTTATTTCTTAAATCAGATAGAAATTGAATTGATAATAGATTTAAATCGGGCATCATAATCAAATTTGATCACTTGAAAGTCTTAATTTAGTAGTTGAAGCAATTCTCTGACTTATAAGAAATTGTATTTAAATATACATACATATATATATATATGTGTGTGTGTGTGTGTGTGAGAGAGAGAGAGAGAGAGAGAGAGATAACATGCCATTGCCATATAATGCAGACAACTTATGAGTTCGTTCATCCGTGTCGAAACCTATTAATTATTTTGTAAAATAAATTTGAAAAGTGGGCCCAGAAAGGGATCCCAGCATATTGGCCAATGTCCTTAAGTTTTGATGGGAGGTTTAGGGCCCACAAGTGTAAAGAAATAGAAAGGTTATCATAGAAGTTGTGCCCACTTTGGAGATTTTATCCATATTTAATGCTCTTAAAGGTGGGGTTTGAAGAGGATGGCGTGGACAAAGTCAAGCATAAAAAGATATGGATCCAATTTAAACAAAAGTTATGGAGCACAAGATGTGAGCCCCAACTTTCTCTGGTTTATTGTGTCAGTGTGGTTGGGGCACATTTGAATTGATGTTGTTTCACATTTTGCCTTTATGAAATGGGCCCCTCCCCCTTTTGACAACCTGTGTTTGTGTTTGTATTATATATATATATATATAGAGAGAGAGAGAGAGAGAGAGATATATAGAGAGAGAATGAGAGAGAAAATGGGGGCATCACACATCTAGAATGATGAGCTTCAAATGTGCAAGGTTCTTTATGTGGGAATTTTAATGAGCCTGCAATGGCTTTACTTTTGATGGGAATTGGTGGAAAAGGGTAGTGGAGTAGAGTTAAAGATAAGGGGATTATTTATTTCAAGATTGAATCAAAATCCAATAAAGAAGTACTATTAGAGAGCACTCGAATCCTCTGCTGTAATTATTCTTTATTGTAGTGGTAGGATAATTTACAAATTAAATATGTTTTTTAATACATATAAATTTGTTTTTCAACACTTTGTTTTATTTTTTTCACATTTTAAATATGTTTTTCAACACAATAAATCCGTCTGAAATATGCATCAAAAATTGATTTAATTGTGTTGAAAAATTTTATTCCGTACCATAATAACGGAAGATCCAAACTTATGTTAGAAAGCAAAAGTAAAAAAAAAGGTAAAGATAGGGGTAACCATTCAAACCATGCTATCTAGGGGTTAATGGCATATGGGTGCAATGGGGTACATCATTTTCTCCCACTAACAATAATTACTTAATTCCAAGTCTACAAGATTTCATAATCCCATTTATAGAGTTTGAAAGAGTACACAATCAAATCCAAGTACTTAGTGCAAAACCAACTCCTCCTCATCTTGGGTAAAATGATTGTGTCTTCCTTTTTGAAGTTTTAAAAACCTTAAAATCCCTAATAAGACAACATAACTCAACCACCCAACATAGATGCTTTTATTGGATATTTTTCAGTGGATATATATATATATATAGAGAGAGAGAGATATATATATATATATATATATATATATATATATATTCACAATTCCACTCATTAAGGTTTAGTGGGCTCCCATGAAATGACTTTTCTATTTGGAAGGATAGGAATTGAATATACTGTAATGGAGGAATAATTTCCCAACATAAAATACCACAATTGATGGACACTGTGGAGTAGGTTGGAATTAGATGATGATGATGATGATGATGGTTTTTCTCTTTTCTCCTTTTTGGAAAAAAAGAAAAAAAAGAAAAGCACATCTATACATATAGTAAAAGAGCCAACAAAGGTTTGTGGCCTTGATAGGTATCTTAATAAAGAAATAATGACACCCTAGGTAACTTAGAAAAAAGTATTAGTGGCCCATTATTAAACCTTTAATCAAATTTAATTACAAAACACACTTTGGTTAACTTCAATGGCTAATCCTTTTTCTACACCCTATTTCTTGAAAGAAATTTCATCTTCTGAGTAGGTTTCCTTTGATTATGGTATATGATAACTTAAGGATGATAAAATTTCAATGAGCATGAGTAGTCACTATCATGGGCATAAGCATTAGGAGGTTGTCTTAATTAACCACTATTCTCACCATATTCTTAAGGATGAAGGTTTTGCCTTGGTCAAGGAATATAGAGTGTTCCCATTGCGCTCTCTATACGTTGTTTGAAACTTACAACTTGACAATATTTTTGGCATTTAACAATCCAAGTCATTGTGATGACAAGTATCGAAACGTGTCATTTTTTAATTTTAAAATATGTAAAGAAAAAAAATATAATAAATTTCAAATTTTTCTATCTTAAATTTAAAATTTGAAAAAAACACATATTATTTTATTATTATGTCACATCATCAGTGGTGTTGAGGTTTCTAACTTTACCTCAAGCAAAATCTAGCACAAATAATGGGCTCGTGTTAGACCCAATATGGATTCATTGGTATGAAGGTTATCCAAGCCCAATCAACTCCAACTAAGTTTTTCAATGTTATTTACCTGGTTTTATGATGGGTGAGCATAGTATGCATATAAATTTGTTCACGTAATTTATCCCATTTAGTTGATTTTCGGCAATATCTTTTTTCTTTTTTTGGCAAAGGCAATATGCAATTGACCTGTCAAAAAAATTGAATATGAATTTTTATATTATATACTAAAATAGATAACAAGACTTATCTTGCCTAATTTTCAATTTGAAAAATATATAGCACCAATATGTTGTTAGGGTTGCACACGGTTCGGTTCGGTTCAATTTGATTTCAAAATACCTCAAATTGTACAGATCGGTTATATTAAACCATGAAACCAAACCAAACCATTTCAAGTAACTATGGTTCTATCGTTAATTTTTTTTTTCTTGTATAAAAGGCAAAAATCTAATAATAGTTTAGATATTTTAAAAACCTGCTACTATCTTACTACCATAAAAATTACTACTTGCATACTATCAAAAGACAAAAAATATCATAATTTAAAAAAACTGCTACTGCTATTGCTACTTGTAAATTCACAGGAGCATATGACATAATATCATATATTTTACAAATTTATATATATAACTAAACGGTTTGGTTTGGTCTGGTTTCGACGGATACGAAATCATAAGCGAACTAAAAAATTACGAATTGAAGTTTTTGAAATTGGCAATGAATCGAACCGTATAAAATCAAACCGTTTTGTTCAATATGGTCGGATTTTTCAATTTGGGCTGATTTTTCACCCTAAGTATGTTGTCATGTCTCTATTTAACGTGTCTTTTACTTTTTCATCCTTTTTATGCCAAATTTTTTGTCTTTTTTGACCAAATTATATTCGCTACATGGATTTAATATGCCAAGATATGTGGGCCCAAGCTTTTAGACCTATTAAAGTCTGTCTAACTAACCAAAAAATACCCGAGCCCCACTCAGTATGGGCCTGGCCCAGCTTGATAAGATGATCGGCTGGGCTCTTGGGTCTTGAAAACATTCAACGGCTCCCAAAAAAGCCCAAACATTTTTTTTTGGTTTTGTTTCCCCTTCTTTCCAGTAGGTCGTTGTTCAAGCCTCACAATGTAATCAAAATGAAAAAAACGAAGAAAAAGAGAAGGAAACTATATATTTTTTATCTTTTGTCCCTCACAAATCGGGCCAAACCTGGTTTGAATATATAAGGCTGGATTTACTAGCTATTACTCTACTCCTACCATACAAACATAGTCAAAGCACTGTAGGGGATCCAACTAAAATCAGTGAATCTATTTAATACTACAAGAAATTTGAAATAATCAAAGTAGTATCTCTAAATCCTTTTAGGGCTCGTTTGGATTGAAGGAATTGGAAGGAAAAGAAAAGAAAGAGAAATATAGTATTTTTTGTGTTTGAATTGTCATTAGTAAATAAAAAAAAAAAATTAGGAGTGATTTGGAGGGATAGCTATCCCTCCAAATCTCTCATATGCTATCCTCCAAAAAGTGGGAAGATTTGGAGAGACATGATAAGAATAAGTGAATATTTCATAATACCAAAAGGTCATGATAGTAAATTGATTAAAATGGTTTCTTTTCTTTTCTCTCTTTTACTTTTTCCAAATAATAATGCAATCATTTCCTTTCTATTCCTTCATAATTTATGCAAACATGAATATATGTTATCTTCTCTTTTCTTTTCTCTCATAATTAATGTTATTATTTCTTTTATTTTCTCTCCAGTTTATCCAAACAAAGCCTAAGTATTACTAGGAATTTTGATAATTCCATAGTTAATAATGCCTATTGATATGAAGTGTGGAGCCTGATTATGCTGTACACCATAGCCCAACTTTGCGGATCAAACTTCACTGTAAGTTGGTAGGGGGTTGCAAGGGGGCAACGCCCCCTTGCCAGAAAGGTGGGGGTTCAGGGGCTTGCCCTTGACTATAATTTTTTAGAGGGGTATTTTGGTAATTTCATATTTTGTTATGTAGTCCTAGGAGGTGCCTATATATACAGTCTAAACTCTCTGTAATTGTATCCTATTTTTCTCATCATAGTGAAAATCCTGCAACACCAAAGACGTAACCTTAGATTTTGGGTGAACCTTGTCAATCTGTGTGTCTTTGCTTGCGTGTTTGATCTTCTTTTCTGTTAATTTTTGCAACAATTGGTATCAGAGCCTCAGGTTCGAGTGGCAGCGATAGGTGCAAAAGAAGGAAATATCAAGATCGAAGAAAAGTTCAATGGAACAGATTTTGGGTTCTGGAAGATGCAGATTAAAAACTATCTGTATTAAAAAAATATGTATCAACCTCTTTCAAGAACGAAACCAGAAGACATGAAAGATGCTGATTAGGTTGTTCTTGATCTGTAAGCTCTAGGAGTTATTCGATTGACACTGTCTCGCAACGTCGCCTTCAACATAGCGAAGGAGAAGACAGCGGCAAGTTTGATGGCAGCCCTTGCAGATATGTATGAGAAACTCTTTGCGTCCAACAAGGTATATTTGATGCTGCGTTTATTTAATCTGAGGATATCAAAAGGTGCATTAGTGGCAAACCATCTGAATGAGTTCAACACAGTTACGACTCAGTTGAGCTCTGTGAAAATCGATTTTGATGATGAGATCATGGCGTTGATTCTATTATCCACTTTACCAGAAAGTTGGAAAGGTACTGTTATGCAGTGAGCAGTTCTTATGGAAAAAGGAAGTTGAAGTTTGATGATATTCGGGACTTGATTCTCAGTGAAGAAATTCGCAGGAGAGAAATAGGCGAACTATCTGGATCTACTCTAAATACAGAGAGCAGGGGAAGAACTTCTGAAAGAACAAGCGCGGATCGCAGTAAATCGAAATCCAAAAGTAAAGGCAAGTCGAGTACTGGAAAATTTCCTAAAAATTGTTGGAATTGCGAAAAGAAGGTACATTCAAAGAAAAAATATCGGGCACCAAAGAAGAATGGCAAAGGGGAGCAGGAATCTATAAACTCAGCCATAGGAAATATTGTTGATGCTCTAATTTTGAGCATGGATAGTCCAATTGAGTCATGGGTTCTTGACTCGGGAGCATCGTTTCACTCTACTCCACATCGTGAAATCATGGAGAACTATGTTAGTGGTGATTTTGGAAAGGTTTATTTGGCTAATGATGAGCTTTTGAATATTGTGGGTAAGGGAGATGTTCGGATTAAGCAATCTAATGGGACCGTTTGGAAGATTCAGAATGTGAGACATGTTCCCGGTTTGAAAGAAACTTGATGTATGTGGGACAACTTAATGATGAAGGGTATGCAGTAAACTTCATGGTGGTTTGTGAAAAATCACCAAAAGAGCTATGGTTGTGGCTTGTGGAAGCAAGATTGGTATTTTCTACATGACGACAAACACCAGGAATACCGTTGTAGTTGTTGATTCAGGCATTGATTCAAACCTATGGCACCATAAGCTGGGTCATATGAGTGAGAAGGGGATGAAAACACTTCTGTCAAAGGAGAAACTGTTGGGAATTAAATCAGTAGAAATTTGTTTGTGCGGGGATTGTATCTTCGAAAAACAAAAAATGGTCAATTTTTCAAAAGCTGGTAAGAAACCTAAGACAGAAAAATTAGAGTTGGTTCATACAGACGTGTGGGGACCTTATCCAGTTTCATTTCTTGTCGGCTCATCATATTATGTTACCTTTATTAATGATTCGACAAAAAAGGTATGGGGTTTTTTAAAAAAAATAAATCTGATGTATTGGACATTTTCAAAAAGTGGAAGGACATGGTGGAGAATGAAACAAGATTGAAGATAAAGTATTTGAGGTCTAATAATGGGGGTGAGTATGACGACAGAGGTTTCAAAGAGTTTTGTGCTACTAGTGGGATTAGAATGGAGAAGACTGTTCCTGGAACACCACAGCAAAACGATGTCGAAGAGCGCATGAACAGAATCTTGAATGAGCGTGCTCAGAGTATGAGGATACATGCTGGGTTGCCTAAGATATTTTTTGGCTGATGCAGTTAACACTGCAGCATACTTGATCAATAGGGGACCTGCTATTCCTTTAGATGGAGACTTACCAGAGGAGACTTGGAGAGGAAAAAAGGTAAACCTTTCACACCTGAAAGTGTTCGGTTGTGTTTAGTATATGTACATAAGTTCTGATACTAGAAGCAAGCTTGATCCAAAATCCAAAAAGTGTATTTTTATTGGGTATGGCACTGATGAGTTTGGTTATCGGTTCTGGGATGATCAAAATCGAAATATTATTAGAAGCAGAGATGTCATATTCAATGAGGAAGTAATGTTTAAGGACAGATTAACAGCAGAATTTACTAACACTAATGCTCATACTGAAAGTGATGGGTTTCTTAAGTTAGAGGAAATCACTGAGGATGATGTGCATAGGAGAGTTCAAAATAATCCAGAAAATATAGTTCCACAGGTGGAACAAGGCACACCTACTACTGCGGTGAAATGATTTTCCAGAATCTCTAAACCTACACAATAGTATTCACCCTCTTTACACTATTTGTTGTTGTCTGATAGTGGTGAGCCAGAATGTTATGATGAAGCAGTGTAGGTTGATGATTCAACCAAGTGGGAGTCAACTATGCAGGATGAGATGGACTCACTCATGTCAAATTAGACGTGGGAGCAAACTGAACTACCAAAAGGCAAGAAAGCTTTACATAACAAGTAGGTTTACCGGATTAAGGAAGAACATAATGACAGCAAATGCTACAAAGTCAGATTGGTTGTGAAGGGATTTCAACAGAAGGAATGTGTTGACTACACTGAAATTTTCTCTCCGATTGTGAAGCTGTCTATAATCAGATTAATACTAGGAATCGTGGTTGCAGAAGACTTGCATCTTGAGCAGTTAAATATGAAGATTGTTTTCCTTCATAGTGATTTAGAGGAGGACATCTACATGAGATAGTCACAGGGATTCATAGTGACTGGTAAGGAGGGTTTGGTATGTAAGCTGAAAAAGAGCTTGTATGGTTTGAAGCAGGCCCTGAGACAGTGGTACAAGAAGCTCGATGGATTCATATGTAGTAGTGGATACAAGTGGTGCCAGGCAGATCACTGTTGTTATGTGAAGAGGTTTGACAACAGTTATATTATTTTACTTTTGTATGTGGATGATATGTTGATTGCAGGTTCAAACCTTGATAAGATTAATAATCTGAAGAGACAATTGTCTAAGCACTTTGTAATGAAAGATCTGGGTGATACAAAGCAGATTTTTGGTATGAGGATTTGCAGGGACAGAGTGGGTGGTACTTTAAAATTGTCACAAGCAGAGTATGTTAAAAAGGTTTTTAACCGGTACAACATGCAATATGCAAAACCAGTGAGCACCCCATTAACTAGTCATTTTAGAATAACCAAGGAGCAGTCACCTAAGATAGAAAAAGAATGAGCACACATAAAAAATGTTCCATATGCTTCAGCTATCGGCAGTTTAATGTATGTCATGGTTTGTACCAGGCCAGACATAGCACATGCAGTGGGAGTTATGAGTAGGTACATGAGTAATCTAGGTAAACAACATTAGGAGGCAGCAAAATGGATCTTTAGATACTTGAAGGGTACCATAGATACATCATTATGTTTCATTGGGTCGGGTATGCGTTGCAAGGTTATGTTGATTCAGACCTGGCTGGTGATATGGATAATAGGAAGAGTACCACTAGGTATGTGTATACTTTGGGTTGTACGACAGTGAATTGGGTCTCTCAGTTGTAGAAGATTATGGCTCTCTCAACTACAGAAGCTGAATATGTTGCAGTTACAGAAGCGAGCAAGGAGATGGTTTGGCTACAGAGATTCTTGGAAGAGTTGGGTAAGGAGCGAGAGAACAGTACTCTATCCAGTGATAGTCAGAGTGCTATTCATCTTACTAAGAATCTGGCGTATCATTCCAGAACGAAACATATACAGTTGAGGTACCACGTCATTCGTTTGCTTTTAGATAACAAAATGTTATCATTTGAGAAGATTCGTGGAAGTCAAAATTTAGCAGATATGTTAACCAAGACAGTGACTATTGAGAAATTGAAGTTGTGCTTATCTTCAGTTGGTGTTGGAGCTTGAGGACAGAAAAGATAGTTGCTGCGGTGTTTTGTTATGGGTTGGGGCACGAGCATGATGGAGTTTTGTATATTGATATTATCAGTCTCCAAGTGGGAGATTGATAGGAAGTATAGAGCCTAATTATATTGTATACCTTGGCCTAACTTTACTAATCCAACTTCGCTGTAAGTTGGCGGGAGGTTAGAGGGGGGCAACACCCCTTGCTCTGAAGGTGGGGGTTCGGGGGCTTGGCCCCAACTCAAATTTTTTAGAGGGGTATTTTGGTAATTTCATACTTTTTTATGTAGCCCTAGGAGGTGCCTATATACAGTCTAAACTCTCTGTAATTGTATCTTATTTTTCTCATCATAGTGAAAACCCTGCAACATCAAAGACGAAACCCTAAATTTTGGGTGAACCTTGTAAATCTGTGTATCTTTGCTTGCGTGTTTGATCTTTTTTTTTTGTTAATCTTCACAATACCTATAAGTTACCTAAACACCGATTCTTAAAACAATCCAATATTTTGATATGAGTTACGATTTGTTTACCTTGACTAACAATAGTTCATGATACCAAAAATATTATAGGTTTTTCAAAACCTTTTCTCTTATGTACTATCAATTTTAGTTTATGATGCTTGAGAAAAGAAAATAAGAAATTAAATATTGTAGCCATTTCTAGTTTGTGACCATAAATTTTCGGCCCAATTTCACTAAACACCTCTGAACCATCAACTGTTGGGTAAGTCAAATGGGTATAATAAATATGTCAATTAAAATGGGAATAACAAGGGTATTTTGGTCATTAATTTTTTTGATAAGAACTTAACGGCAAACTCAAACAGCCGTTTGATTGAGTGGGTGAAAGGGATGCATTTTGATAGTTCGAGGTCTTATTTGTTGAGTTTTGTAGTTGAGTAATATTTTACGGAGCAAAGTTTCTAGTTTAGGGATGTTTTTGTCCACTTTGGCCTAATTTACCTATATTATGAGCCGTATTATAAATGGTTTTTCATTCTATTAATCTCTTATTAATTGAATTGGATAAAACTCATACAGGTGTTATTCTAGGAGTGCACGGGATTTGTGGAGGTGTTGCGTGTGTGCAGGAGTACTAGTCTCACCCAAAGTGTGAGAATACGATATAAAACTCATACGAGTATTATACTCGGAGTGCACGTAACTTGTGGGGGTGTTGCGTGTGCACAGGAGTACTAGTCTCACCCAAAGTGTGAGAATACCTCCCATTGATATATATATATATATATATATATATATATATATATATATAAAATAAAAATCAATTGAATGGGATAAGTCTAAGTTGACAAAAATTCATCGGGCACAATGATAGGAAAGAGAAGAGTTACTCACTAGATCTAGGGGTGCAACTTGAATGGGTTGAAGGTACAACTCGGGTTGAGCCTGACATACGAAATATTCAACCCTAATCAAACCCTAACCCGACCTTCAACTCAAGCTAACCAACCCTAGCCCAACTTGGGTTGAATTCGGGCTTACAACTCGGGCTGAGATTTCGGGTTACCACTCTAATTTTTATCATATAAGCATCATATATGAAATTGACTTTATGAAACTTATAGATTGTTTTCTCATTCTTTTATGTGTTTATCATCTACTACTAGACATAATTATTGTAAAGACTAAAAGGAACAACCATAACTAATTCATAATTGAAAAAATTAAAAAAATTGGCCACATCCTATGACGTAATAACTAATAGACCACTGACTAGATTAACCTAACCATAATTTGAGATAACTAGAGTATATTTAAAATAAAAATATATAAAAAATAAAATTAGAATTCGAATTCAGGTTGAACTCGGATTGATGAGATCTCAATTCAAGTCCAACCCTAATTGAATTCGGGTTGAGATTTTTTAACTCAAACCCAACTCTAATTGTAAAAATAGTTATTTGAATCCATAAAATATCAAATTGAGCTCAAATTGAATTGAAATTGACCGACACAAATTACACCCTAGCTAAAACCCTTTTCTCTCCAAAAGAACTATCCTAACATCTCATTTACTTTTTAACATTATTCATCGCTAGTCTCTCTCCCGCTTTAATTTTTTAAAATGAACAATTTTTTATTCTTTTTTCGGTGGCTAACAATTTCTTATTATTCAAGCCAGACCCAATCATTAATGTGGTTTGGAGTAGATGGGGACATTGACATGGTTTCTTCACCTGCACATTTCATTTTCTATTAATTATTTGATAGTTCATCACTTCCTAATCATATGCATATTAATATCTACAATTCAAAACTAGAACCTTTATATTAATTTTCTATTTAGTAGTTAAGTAAGCAACGCAATTGTAAAGGCCTGTCTCTATCCCCCATCTCCATCTTTCTTTTTTTGTTGCTTCTACGTTTCAACACCACAACCAACTCCACCCAACCGACCAATTAAATTACTATTTTAGAGTTTCCAAACAACTACTTAAAAAAGAAGAAGACATTATATGTGCTTGTGTATATAGACTTGTGACTTTAGTTAATAACGACAAAGAGAGAGGGGTCCAATAACAAAATGACACGTAAACAAGACTGATCCACTATTTTTGAGATTAGGTGTTCAACCCAGTTGGGTTGTGATTACAAAAACTTGATTTTGTTATTTATGTTGCGTTTGAAAAGTTTGAACTAAGTTTTTTTTAATTCTAAATTCAAGACGGCAATTTTATGCTCTTAAAAATAATTTTAGAATAAAATTCAATTAATTATATTCTGTTTGATGAGAATGTGATAAGAAGGAAATGGATGAAGGAAACCAGAGGCACCAAAATGGTTTCCTTTGAAATAAAGGGGTAGAAGAAGACATTAGTTTGTTGTATCTCATCTTTTTTAAAAGTTCACAAAAAAGACTAAAAAGATTGTCGAAAGAAAAATGGAACATCCTTCAAATCTATTGTCAAAAGGAAAATAATGTATCCTCCAAATTCGGTGGATTTTGAATCAAATTATGTGAGTAGAGGGTGACCTCATGGTGAGGTCACTATGTTGATGTTGTCACAATGAAGAAATGTCATTTCTGATTCGTAAAATTTTATTGAAAAACTTTCAAATATGCTATTGTCAAATTATTGGTTAGAAGATTTGGAGGATGCAATAGATAACTTTGATTTAGAAATAAGAAAGGTAAAAGGGATGGAAAAAGTGTTTCCAAGTAAACAAATTGACTTTCTAAATAAGCTGGAAATAAGGAAAGAAGGAAAGGGTTATTACCTTATTTGATCATTAGATAATTCTTGTATAGGAATGATACTCTTTTTTTTTTTGAAAGGTATATATGTAAAAGAAAATGAAGGAGTATATTCCATCCTTATTTCCAACTTTGAGCTATATATAAATGTTTGAATAACAAATCACCTAAAGATTATATTCATAAAACCCTTCTTCTTCTTTTTGTTGCTTTTTTTGGTAGGTTCTTTAACCTAAAGTGTTAATTTCATTAACTTTTTTCCCAATGAAATACATATTTTAGTTCTATATTTGTATAATATAATGATTTGGTAACTATAATTATTGGACCAATATGAAGGCATTGTTTGAGAATAATTAAAATTAAATGGGGTAAAGTGGAAAAAAAAAAAAAAAAAACCTCTGCTATATACAAATTGTGTAAATACCGTTAACAAGAGACAGAGATATGTTGTTGAGAGAGTACGATACTTCTAGGCATCCAAGAGGGTAGTATTAAAATATATAGAAATCTGTGAGGTTATATGCTCATATTGAATTGCTAGGGGGTTTGTTGCATATTTTTTATATAACAAAGATTTTTTTGCATTTTATCCTAAAATATATAAAAGTCGGTGAGGGGCATTGTGGGCATTTAAAAAAGATATTTTTGAATTTTCATATAACTTTTTGTTAGATTGACGGTTAGTAGATGAATGGGGCAATTTGTAGAGAAAGTATTGACTATCTTGGACGTATGGAACCCCTTACCACCTCGATCACACTGAAAACTCTTTAATTCCTTTCATAATAGGAAATATCAACTTACTGTTGGTTGGGGCACGGTATCTGGGGTATTCTATATTTTTTTCAATTTGTACATATTTTTTAAATGTTAAGAGATTATATGCTTATATTAAACTTGGAGGGGGTTTTGTAACACATTTTTTATATAACGGGGGTGTTTTGCACTTTATCCAATTAAATATTAAAAATTAAACGATTTGTTTGGTTAGATGAAAATAGTTAAAAAAGAAAGAAAATGCAAAATTTCTTGACACTTTAGAAATTTGGTTAGCACAAAAAGAAAATTTTTTTTTTTTAAATATTACTTTCCATAATAACCTGATTTTTCCGTAAAAAATTTCTACAAAAAACATAAGAAAATTTTAATTTCTTGAGAAATTTTATGAACTTAAGTTTCATATTATTCAAATTATAAAATTGTAATCTTTTTATATATATTTTAAAAAAATTCATGCTAATCAAATTTACCATGACAATTTTATTTTACAGTCATTTACTCTATTTTATTTTCACTTTTCAGTATTAATTTTCATCTCAAGTCTTAAGAATTGAATTTCAACTAGTGAAACTTCTAAAATTAAGTAATTACACTTAATTGATTTAAAAAGTAGGAAATTGAGCGTACCAAATTTAAAATGTTAATTTTTGCAAGGTCATTAAGATAAGAATTCAAGGGAAAAAAAAAGAGAATATATTAATTACACCCTCACTTCACTGGAGAGCTAAACGACAAAAGTCTTATAACTGCAATCATTCACTCTCAGTGGTCACTATCATAATTACATTTTGCTCTGTACTTTATTGGTAATTACTGTAATAAATAAATAGTGCGTTGAAAAGTCAAACTGACTGTCCTTGTATTTCTGAAAAAACAATCTGAGAGCGATATGCATGTGCATAGTTTTCTTATACCAGAAGTCTTGCGTTTAATATTCTAATCAGAAACTTTTATTTCATACCCGACAGTGCACCAAATGCGTATAAGGCCATCCGGTGGAGAAGACTTACCATACATCCGATAACTCGGATTAGTTTAGGCAATTGGTATGGTGTTAATTTTATTTTTATAATATATATTTGTATTTATGGTATTATCATGCATTCAAAATTATAATTATTAAATATTATTATTTTGAATTGTAGATAAATAAATATATTTTGATTCAAACAGGCCATCCGGTGAAAAAAACTTACCATACATCCTATAACTCGGACCATCAAAGTGTGATTAGTTTAGTCAATCCGTATGGTGTTAATTTTATTTTTATAATATATATTTGTGTTTATAGCATTATCACACATTTAGAATTATAACAGTTAAATAAGATTATTTTGAATTGTGAATAAACAAATATATTTTGATTCAAAATATTGATTTTTTAACTACTTTTGATGATTGGATTTACTTTTTTATTTCGTTGTACTAAACTTAGGGCAAGTTTGGTAACCGTTTATGTTTAGGGTTTATTGTTTAAGTGTTTATATAAATAATGTTTATGTTATGATTTTGTTTATCCATAAACATGAGTATTGTTTGATAACGAAAAAATATTTGGCTTATTTTAAAAATTATAAATAAAAAAATATGTTTGTTCATCTTAAACTGTTTTTTTTTATAAATAAAAAAAAATCAACACAATAAACCGTATAAAAAGTCAAGTTCATTCTACAACAAATCTATACAGCAATAGCAGAGTAAGAAATATGCATAAAAAATAAATAAATAATATTTGGTTACATATATATCTACACACTACAAATTGTACTGTAAACGATTCACAATCCAGAAGTCCCCAATAAGTAGGGAGATGCACACGATTCGGTTCCTTACGGTTATTTGGAGAACTGGAACTAGAATTGTTCCCAACGGCTCCTTAATTTTGAAACCGGAATAAATGAGTTCGATTCAATTCGGTTATTATAGGATTGTATTTAGGATAATGCTACTCATGCAGAATTGTTAGGCAGAATTCATAGGCAGAAACTTTTACATCCATTGGATGTATGTGGTGAGTGTATGTGGTGGGGCCTACCACATGCATCTAATGGATGTAAAAATTTCTGCCTATAAATTCTGCCTAACAATTCTGCCTGAGTAGCAATACCCTTGTATTTAACCTTATTGTTTAAATTTTTTTACATAACAAATGGTTATTATAACTATTACAATAATTATATATATATATATATATTCAACGGTTCCAGTTCCGGTTCCAAGGCTTGGAACCGGAATCGTAGTGAACGGTTCATAAAATTTGAAGTCGGAACCTGAACTGGTTCGGTTCGGTTCAGTTAAACTTCTTTATGGTTCCACAGTTCTTTGTGTACTCCTACCAACAAAACAAAATATATATAAATATGAAAAAGTTGAAAGTTTTTCAATTTGTATGGAGTGAGAAGAGGGATTTGGAGGGCATACTCTTACTTTTGAACTTCATATGCTACTACTTTCTTTTTCATTTTTTTTATTTCTATTTTCCTTTCAACACTGAAAATGAATGAATGAGATGAGTACAAAATATCATTCTTGTTTCTTTGACAAGGAGATGGTTGAGAGTTTTTTATTTTTTTCCTCAAATAAGTTTTTTTTTTTTTTTTTAGCTTTGGTGCTCCTAAGTAACTATTTCTTATTATCAAGTATATTAATAATTATTCATATTGTACCGAATATTTTTTTTCTCAAAGTAATTGATGCTCTTTAATTCTATCCACACTTGATAATTCTAATATTTTTATCGTTTTATCAAACAATAATCTTTTATAATTTTTTTTTCTTTTCATTTTCTCACTTTCAGTTTCAATTTTTAATTAAAATAACATAATCACCATTTTAGATTAAAAAAAATTTAATAAACATAAACAATAAATATTTTTTTGGTGTTTAAGATTTGAAGGCTTATATACAGTATTATTTTAAAAATGTTTTGACAATTTATAAACAAAATAAAAATTATCAAACATGTTTTTCTTAAAAATTTATTTTTATAAATAATAAACATTAAATATAAAGAAGAGATAGGTACAGAGATTGGTGGTTACAGGTAGGAGAGAGAAAAAATATTGGACTAGCCACCAGCATTGTGATCAGATTTGAGACCTGTCACGTAACAAGCCCTACACTGACTCAAGCGAGCCACTAATCACCGCAGAGAGGTATAGCAAAGTTATACTGAATGTCCACTAGCAATCTTCTTGTGCTGCCACATCATAGGTGCTCCCATTTAGACTATTGTCAAAACTCTTTCATGACCAAAATTAATGGGTTTTATATTAACTATTAGATTATTTTTTTAATTAAAATGTGTGAAAAGTCAAATATGTCTTTAATAAATGTTTGAATCCAACAACCAACCAAAAAGTGCTCATGAATTTTGTTATTTTACACACAAATTTTGAATATGAAAATAAAATCAAAACACATCAACAAATATATCAAATATATTAATTTCAAGAAATATGATTTACAAATCTCTGTAAATCTTTACAAAAAAAAAGAAGATATATTTCTCTGATTCAATCTCCTTGGCGATCCGAATTCAATGTCTGCTAGATCTTGATATTAAATTAGATTGAAACTTTGATAAAAAACGGCACGTGAATAATGTGTTTATTGTTTTTCTTCTTTAGGATTTAGATGCTTTAGAGTTTTGGATTTTGAGTAAAGAATTCTGTAAAGTTTAAGCTTTCTTTGAGAGTCTTCTGGGTTTTTTTCTCCGGATTCAAGGATTACTGGAGCTTAATCTTAAATTGGGTTATTGAGAGTTTTCTTCATGTATTTGTTGTTGAATAAAACATGTGAGAATTTCTGATCAAGGACTGAAGAACCTTGATCTCGAATAGTCTTGTTGATGATTCTTTAAATTTGTTTAATTGTGGAGGAAGAACGACATGACTTTGAATGTGCTTGTTGTTGTTGTTGTTCTTCAAAACTTTGAGAGTTGAATGAACGTGTGTCTTCAAAGTTTTAAATGTTGATTGAAGGTAGAGTCTGACAGAGCTTCAATATTCTGTCAGAGTCTTCTCCTCCTCTCCCTTGCTTCACTATCTACCTCTACTTATAGACTTGTTCGAGAGGCAAACTAGTAATTTCTTTACTATTGATAATTATCTTTGATGATAGTTATCCAATTAATATATATATATATATATATATATATATATATAATTATCTTTGATAATAAATATTTATACTTAAATAAATTATCCTTTGACCCATTTTCTAGTGGGCTTGGACTTCTTAGACAATTTGGATTAGCTCATGACCCATTTATTTGTGGTGGGTCTAGACTTTGAATTATCTCACTCATTAAGCCATATTCCAAAGTGGGTCAAATTGAAGGTAAGCCTGAATTATATTTTGGGTCCATCACGTAATTTTTTAATGTCTCCAGTTATATTTTTTTCACTAAAATCATAAAATGTGAATGGATTGAATTTGGACTGCACCGATCATAATCCATATCACGTTTGTTAAATTAACGGATTATCGAATTCGAATCAATAATTATCAGATTGAATGTTTCAATTCATATTTTAATTATTCGAATTCAGATAGAATTCAGACTAGAATCAAATTGTATAGATGTCTAACTAACTATGAACAATACAAAACGTGGTTTTTGAACTTAGATGTCTAATTAGTACACTTAGAGAGTATGTATTTAACTTTTTATTTAAGAAAAAAAAACAAAGTTAAAATAGAGAGAGGGAAGAAGAAAAAGAAAATAATGATAAAAATATTTTAGTAATATATAAATATTATATATTATAACATTAGATAATATATTATATAATATCAGATCGGATTATCATCAGACCGGGTCGACCATAATCCATATTCTATTTGTTTAGTTAATAGATTATTGATTCGAATTATTAATAGATTATGGATTGAATGTTTCAATAAATATCTTAATTATTGGCTCAAATTCAAATAAAAATCTGATGTGAATCTACTAAGAGGACCGAGTCTTTCTCTATTCGATGATACATTAAAGTGTTATCACTACTTTATAAAACATTAAAGTGTTTTGACAAATTGTAAAACCCTAGAACATGAAATGAAATGAAATTAAACCAAAATTTTATTGTCTTATTTGGATTTTGATTATAGTTTATTTTACAATTGAACTAAATACAAATGTCTCTACTCATCCTCTTTATCACCTTAATACCTATAAATAGATCAGCCATATGAATTCTTTTATTTTTTTTATTTCATTCTTTTTTATTACACGTCATCTCATCTCTATATTTAATTTTTTAAAATTACTTTTTATAATTTCATTTCATGTAAATATTTTGTGCTCCTAAAGAAAATAATGGGTCCACAAAAATCCACATTATTCTTTACATGTGGACCTACACACTTATACCCAGGCAAGATAAATGTTTTTTTACTCAACAAATAAAATAGTGGGTCCACGTTAGCCTTTGACATGTGGACTAACTCTTCAGTTTTTATTTTAAAAAAAAAGAAAGAAAGAAAGAAGAGGAAGAAGAAGAAGAAGGGTAAACTACACTAATCTCTGGTGAAGTTTCGTGAAAAATTGAAAATGCATTTATCTTTTTTTTTCATTTACAAAATTATACTAAATTTTTTTATTAGAACTATTAAAAAGATGTCGTTAACGATACTTATGTAATTATGTTTTTATTCTTACAACGTCACACAAATTAATAATTTTTGTATACATGTTGACGAATAATGGCCATTCACGAAAAAAAATACAGTATTACAAAAATATAAACTTCAAGAAAAATTAGTGTAATTTTACGAAGAAGAAATGGAGGTAAGTATTGTAAAAATACAAACTTTAAGAAAAGTTAATGTAATTTTACAAAAAAAAAAAAAAAAAAAAAAATTTAAGTATGAGGAAATTTGAGGGAGGGTTAGTGTAATTTATAAAAAAAAAAAAAGGAAAACAATTTAGAAAGAAAGAATGCCAGCACAGCAGTGACACCTTCCTTTGTTCTTACGCCATTTACGCCAACAGTAACTGATGATTTTCTCTCTCTACATCTAAAAGGAAGCAAAGGTGCAGTTGTCAGATTAGGGTTTTATACCGCTTGTCGACAGTTTCAGTACCAAAAAGGAATCACATCAAATTTCTCCGGATAAGGTGAATACAACCAAACAATGGTATGGAACCTTCGTTTATTGGATTTCATTTGATTACTTCTTACATATATGGTATTTTTATTTTTGTAGTATTTTGCAGATTTGTTGATTTGGGAATGGAAATGGAAATAGAGAGTATGAATGGACTCATTTGTGGGTTCTTGGGCTCACTTTGATTCAAATAAAAAGAGCACAGAATCATATTTCTTAAGGTTGAGCTGTGAAGACCCTGGAATTTATGTTTTTGGTTTGTGCAGTTCTTAATTGAGATTTTTTGGAAGGTGTAGCTGGTAATTATTTGGAGTTTTAGATCTACTCATTGATCTACTCATTAATTTGTATTTCACAGATTATGGACATAGAAACAATAGCCAAAAGATCACTATTTGATACTGGAATTTGTGATTTTGTTATGTACGAAGGCTACAAGTTGGAGTTCTAGACTGTTTCGTTGATGGGTTTTGCTTAGAATTTGATTCAGAAATAGGAGCTGAACAGTTGAAATATATCTTTTTTGTGACTTGGGAGAAAAAGATTCAGAATTTGGATTGTTTTGTTAATGAGTTTTGCTTGATATCAGTCATACCTTGAAGTGTTCAAGTGACAGAGCAATTGTGGGTGAGGAAGTTGGTATTGGGAATGGAGGAACAAACAATATTTGGTGTTGGTTCTTCTGTGAAATTAGCTAGGGAAGTGAAATTAGAAGAGGATGAAGAAGAATTTCGGAGCTGTTGTGAAGATGAGGATGAATTAAAGGAGAGGGAAGAATCAGCAAAGGATGGCTCCAAGGACAATCTCGATGAATTTTCGGTGAAAATGTTCTTCAAAGGTGTATCAATAGCACAAGCTGGAGAGTCTGGTCCCGGGCTTTCTGGAATTGGGGTAGTTATGGAAAGATCTGCTAATGTTCCTGATATTCAAGTGCAGAAAAAAATCGATTTCTATGTTGAGGAATCTGTGGCTGATTATTTAGCCTTGATCGATGGATTGTTAGAGGCTGTGCGCAACAATATAAAATGGGTATTTGCTTTTACAGACTCCAAGACCTTGTATGATCAGGTGAGGGATCCCATATTGTAAGAAATCTAATTTTTCTTTAATAAATTTATTCTATTTGATTGTTGTCTATTGATGATCACAATCAGTTGTCACCAAAGCATTGCCCACAGATTCAAAATTTTGCTTAAAAGTGTTTGGTTCGGATTGTTTAATGCACTCTGCATAGTATTTTACCACATCAAAGGATAATACATCTTGACGAGAGCCACAGATTTCCCCCTCCCCCACTTTTTTGGTCAGGCGACGTTTTTAAAATCATTTTTCCTCTTATTTTTTTCCTATTCAAGTAAAGTGTTTCTGTGCAACTTTCTTTCAGCTCTAAAGTAGGAGAAATTATAAAGTAGGCAATCTTTTGTCAGCTTAGATAACTCGATATGATCATGATACAAATCATATAAGCTTTGATTTTATTTTGCACAAGTGATTGCTTTTTGACAAGAACTCATGTCCTCAGCCTTTCAGCCCGAATTTGTACCACTATACCAAGCAATGACTCCTATAATCTATCCTTAAATAGGAGGAGAAATTTTGACTAATTGCTTGAGACTACCCTTCATGAATCTGATAGTGCATGCTTGTGTAATTGTGTGTATGTGTTTACATATGTGCCTTTTCTCATCATTAACTTTTTTTCAAGTAATTTTTTCAGTGTTGATTGATGCCTCCTTGATACTTATTTGCATGAATTATTTTTCAGAGACAGAAATATTAGGGTGTGTTCACTAACGTTTTTGTTTCTTGTTTTTGCAGTCTCAAGAAAGTAAAAACTTAATTTTGCTTTTCTAAGTGAAAATAGAAAACAAAAATGACGTTTAGTAATACTTATTGTTGTCACAATTTTAAAAACATAAAACAAATAACGGTGTTTACTGTTTAGTAACATATTGTTTTTCTTTTTTACAGTCTTAATTTTTATTAATTTTCTATTTTATTTTTAATTCATCTATTGATATTAGAAAACTATAATATATATTTAGTGTATACAATTCAATGATTTTACAAATTTTAATAATACCTAATACATGATAATAAAATGAGTAATGATAGGCATAGTGAAAGTTGTTACCAAATTGGAAAAGTATCACTCTCATCGTGCAAGTGAGACTCATACTTTCACAATTCAATGGATGGACACCTTCTTTACTTAACATTCGGTGATAACTTTTCACTATACAAATCATTATCCTAATAAAATATAACATATAATTTAAAGTCACAAATCATAATAATACCCAATACATGAATATAAAATACAACCTCCAATTTAAAGTCATAATAGTGACATTAGTCATAACAATATTCTTAAAAATAAAAAATCATAACAACCACATAACACTATGAATCATCCTCTACGAAAGTTATTCCACAACTCATCAATTGTGATTGAATCACGAACTCCATGCATATGCATTATGTATAACTTTAGTATGTGATGGATAATATATTTAACCTATAGTATATAATAATAAATGAAAAATATTAAATAATATCTTATATGTAATAATATATATAACATATTATAATATTAAAAATGAATTGTAATATAATGTTTCATATAGTATATTGTAATAAATAAAAAATATTAAATAATATATTATATGTAATAAAATATATTATATATATGATAATATTATAAATTAATTAGAATATAATATTTACATATAATATATTATAATATTAATATTAAATAAAATATATAATAAATCATAAACATTTTTGTCTCAAAAAATTATTTAAACTATTATATAATATGTTATATATTAAAAAATATTTTTTAATACTATTTAATATGTACATAAAATATTACAAATAATACGTAGCATGAATTTTATTTGGAATGAACGGGGTCCATGTAGTAATAATACCAAAAACGTTTTTGAGCTACAGTGCCGAAAACAGAATAAACGCCTTTTTTCTGTTTTCTCTTTTCTTCACAAAAATGAAAAACGTTTTCTACCATTGAAAAACAAAAACATATTACTAAACATACTTTTTGTTTTTGTTTCTACTTTTTGAGGATTGACAACAAAAAACAGAAAATGTTTTCCGTTAGTGAACAAACACTTACATGCTTCATACTTATTAATGGATATGAATTTTTTGACAGGTTATGCATGAAAAGAGTCTGGAAAATCCTCTTCTCATAGCGTTGAGGCAAAGGATCTTTGAACATGCCAATGAACTGAACTCCTTTGTTCTGAAATTTGTTCCCAGTATTGATCTTGAGAAACCACTTCACTTAGCCAGAGTAGCTATAGGGATTGTCTCTTTTCCTGCTAAAGAAGAGGACTCATTTGAAAATTGTTCCATCTGTTGTGAGAAGAAGCCAGAACCATTTATGATCGCATTAAAATGCTCGCACAAGTTCTGTTCCCATTGTATGAAAACTTACGTTGATGGTAAAGTACAGTCTTCTCAAGTCCCTATTAGATGCCCCCAGTTGAGATGCAAGTATTATATTGCCATTACGGAATGCAGATCTTTTCTTCCATTTAATTCTTATGAATCGTTAGATAGAGCTCTTGGGGAAGCAAATGTTCTCAACTCAGATAAAATATACTGCCCCTTCCCAAATTGTTCAGTCCTGCTTGATCCTCGTGAATGCTTGTCAACTAGGGCGAGTTCATCAAGTCAGTCAGACAGTAGTTGTGTGGAGTGTCCAGTTTGTCAGCGATTTATTTGTGCAGAATGCGGGGTTCCTTGGCATTCTTCAATGAGCTGCGAAGAGTATCAAAACCTCCCTCCAGAGGAGAGGGATGCTGGAGACATTACTTTGCATCGTCTGGCACAAGATGAAAGGTGGAAGCGATGCCAGCAGTGCAGAAGGATGATTGAGCTCACATATGGCTGCTACCATATGACCTGCTGGTAAGATTACTTTCTTTTGAGATACTAATTTAGGTGTTAGAAAAAACCTGAGAAAGCATGAAAGAAATAAAAAGAAACCATTTCAAAAAATATATATATGCAAATTGTGAATTGAGTTTAAATAGATTTTAATTTCTTTTCCTGCTTGTGAACCTACCTTTAGAAAATGATGATTAGACTGGTGTGAAGCATATTAGACTCTGCTGAGAACATTTATAATGGCTATCTATTATTATGTTTTTTCTTAATATTACTGCTATTAATTTATTTCTCATTACGTATATGTTCACAAGCAATATCAATTTAAGAATGTTAAGTTCTGTATTTTTCTTGCAATTCAACCCTGCAGAACGATAAACTCAAATGGCAATTTTGGTGGAAATTCTATTTTGGTAGAGGGGTTAAGAAAGATATAACAAGTGTGGAAGTGGTAGCTACAAAAAGAAAAATAGATAGAGGAAAGATACATCACTCACTTGATTATTGAAATGAATTTAATGAAACTTTTTGTCACCTTTCATCCATAGTTTATAGACATATAGCAGAATATCATTGTTTTTAAATTCAGAAATTAAAAAGAAAAGTACGGGTCAAAGGAGATCAAGGAACCTGGAGTAACTATTCAAGACCAATTTCAGCTTTGTTTGGTTCTTCATCGTCCTCTCTCTCTCTCTCTCATTTTTTTAGTTTCGGGGGGTTGGGTGGTGGAAAAGGTCTTAAGAATGCCTTGTGAAATTTTCAAGATTCTTAACGTCCTGAGAGATGTGGTGAGCTCATCTCTCATAGTATCCACCACAGCCATGTGTATTGTGTAGGGCATGGTGCCTCTTGACATGATTATGGTACTATTTGCGAATTAGGGTGTTGCCTTTTAGGCGGTGGTTCTCTTGAGGGTGGGCCTTTGCGCAACATTAAAGTTGCTCCATTGTGACGGGTTTGAAACCGGAAATAGTCTCTCTATGTAGAGGTAAGACTGCGTACATATGACATCTGACATCTGACCCTCCCTAGACCCCGCATTGGCGGGAGCCTCGTGCACTGGGCTAGCCCTTTAGGCCTTCTCTTTAGCCAACAAGCCACCATGTCTGGAGTGACTCTCCAAGAGACAACATTTTTATGAACTAAGAGAAATAGTTATTGATGTTCAGTTTACTTTTGAGAGGTGGAAATACAACTATTTACTATGGTTGGGTGATATTATGCACAAACAAAAAATTATTTGCTTTAAATACTTAAAACAATCCTAATATTACACCAAGTTATGGAAATCATATAACGTCCAAAAATTATATAATTATAGAGAGAAATAATAGAAACTTAATGTATACATTCATATCAACATTTTGCGACACATTCATGAACTCATTGTATAAGTTGCTCAACTGGCATTTAGGTTGTAAAAATCTTGGGCATGTTGATAGCTGGTATAATCATGACTTAGGTCTTGGGACGTGGTGATGTATAGTTATAATTTTGCACCATTTTTCCTGGGGTGGGGTAAAATGTTTTATCGTTTGCAAAATTCTTAGAATTTGCAGCATTTTTCTGGGGTGGACTAAATAAAAGAAATGATCAAATCAAGCTCATGAAAGTAGTGTGATTGGCATATTATCAATTCAAAACACTGAACACAAAAGAGTGAACCTCACAACAACTATGACAACCAACTCATGGCCTTACCTCTTAAAATAGCAAAACCATGCAAGAGAGAGTGAGCGAGAGCGAGAGAGAGGTTACACCCAAAAAATATTGGTCTAGTGTCTCATTGAGAGTTTACACTCCAAAAATATTGGTCTGGTGTGGTGGACACATTTATTTTCAGAGGAGGTATTTAAAGTGCATGCAATTACATGTGGCAGATTGTCTATGAATGGTGTAAGGTAGTTATTGTTTGTTACCTCTAAAGACACGCCGGATGTGCAATTTTGGACAATTATTTGAGAGGCACGTGGCGAGCCTTAAGAGAAGACCCAGAAAAAACTTGGAAGCTCCCGAAGGGATATATATAACATATTATGCAAATTGAAAATGGAGAAGTTTACAGCACTTTAAAAGGCCATGAGTCATGAAGAAGGGCTCCTGCCCACTTCACATCAGCTTGTTATTCTGTCCATTTCCTTCTGCTTGTAGGCCACCGTAGCCACTATCTTTCTAGTTTCCAGTACTTCTGCTCGTAGCTTTTAGATTTCTTTGTAATTTCAATATTTCAAAGTTCTCGAGGAATTCTCATTCTTATCTGAAACCGATTGTTAAAATTGTTTTATGCCCATCGGGAGCATGAGTCTGTTGAAGTTCTTGTCTTAGAGGCAAGAAAAAACTCTGACCTCAGCTGGACAAATGTCCAAGCTATGCGTTCCATGATGAGTTGGTCCAAGCAAAAGATCAAAGATGCACAGAGAGAGAGAGAGAGCGCTGAAGCACTAGCCGTGGTCATAGAGCCATGGCTGCTCCTACTATTGGTCATCGATGAAGGTGTACACATTTGCAGTAACAAGCAGCAAAGAGGAGATAGAAGAGAGAGAAAAAAATTACCAAACAAGAAACCCTTATTGAGTTATGTGCATTGCATGCAGTAGATACATCTCGTTGAAAACAAAAATAAAGAAAAATAGATTGGATAAAAGATTTTACTGTTAGCTATTCACAAGTATTCATCATAGAACAAAATGTTTGGTATTTGAAAAGCAATATATGCACAAAATGGGTGTAGTAGAAATATGAACATTGAGATGGATGTGTGGAAAGAATAGAATTAGAAAGGAACACATTTGTGAGATGGTTTAAATAACACCTGTTGGAGATAAAATGGGAGAAAATTAATTAAGATGATTTGAACATGTGTATTGAAGACCATTAAGAGTACCAATTAAGAAGAGTGATATAATGCTAGGAGAAGGGGAAGATCAAAATTAACAAGGATAGAGTAAGGAAAGATATGATAACACGTGGTTTGACTGAGATTATGCCTTGAACGGAGCAAAATGGAAAACTGGGATTCATACAGTCAACCCCACGTACTTTAGTTATCAATATATATATATATAGTCAACCCCAAGAGTTGGAAAAAAGGCTTTGTTTATTGTTGTTTTATTTTATTGTTAGTCATAACCCCACGTACTTTAGTTATCAATATATATATATATAGTCAACCGAAAGAGTTGGAAAAAGGCTTTGTTTATTGTTGTTTTATTTTATTGTTAGTCATTCATTGTGTCAGCACTTACTATCAATGCAAGCAGAAGATTGTAAACCCTCTCCCCTTTTGTCTTCTTGTGGGCAAGATTCAAAATTCTTAGTTGTTATGATCACCCATACTAGAGGGCTATTCGTAAATAGAGTTTAAGCAAATTAGTATTCTTTTCTTTCAAATAAGCACTAAGCCATTGAAACAAACCTGCCTGACCCAAATGTAGTAAATATGCTTGTTATTCGGAAAGTCTTTGGTCCTAGAAGGGATTTTTAACCTTTTAGTTTTAATCTGTGTTCTCCAGTTGCAGTTGGTTTGAGAACATTGCTTTGCTGTTTGGCTTTGTGGGGGGAAAACTATACCAAAGTGCTTTTGGAAGGTTCATCTAGATTTTCATATGGCATATAAGATATGCACAATCTAGAAAGATTCTTCTCCTACCACTTGATCTTTAGTAATGAGAATCACATTCTATTCAATAATTTAAATTTACACTGCTCATCTTGTGAGAAAATATTTTGGAAGAAATATTGATCAAAATCATTATGAGTGCTCTAATTACAATTAAAATCAAATATAGCGTAGCTAGATTTGGTTAATTTTAATAGGACTTTGTTTCAGTAATTGAAAACCAACCTTTTTAAGATTTTTTTACCCAAGCTTCCATTAAAACATAGTGTCTGCAATTTATAGTGGGGAGCATTCATCTAGCTTCACTCAAAACAGTACCACCGGGTCCTTGAGTTATATGCTTAAGATACTTTTGTCCTGCATATTTTTTTGCCTTTAGGTCTGTGTGTGTGTCCACACACCTTGGTGTATTCCTGTGTATGCGAATGCCTGTGCAAATAATGATGCCAGAATAAGCTATAAGTGATCTTTACCAAATAAAGTGTGATCATATCCATTATTTTATAAACTTGAAGGAACTTGTAGGTCTCCTCAAATTGAGCCTCTTTTTTTTCTTAACCATCATTGTCCTTTCACTTTGATTGATCAAGCGCAATATGAACATGACTTATTTCTTAAGTTCCTAAAGTATGATTTCCTCGTGTGTTTTATTGTCTGCAGGTGTGGTCATGAATTCTGTTATTCTTGTGGTGCTGAATACAGGGATGGCCAACAGACATGTCAATGTGTGTTCTGGGACGAAGAGAACTCTGAAGACTTGGTCACTCAAGCCGCCCAAGAATCTGAACAATGGGCATGGAACTCCTTTGATCCATTCCCTATGATTATGGATGCTTACTCAGAACAAGAGAGATCACAGCTGGCTCTGATCCAGAGATTCCTGGCTGGGGGTTTCAGCCTCAGCGACCATAATCCTTACCAATCCCCACCTCGCTGTACAGACTCGTATGTTGATGCCATGAAGGATCTCCATCAGCTACCTTGGCTTGAAAGGTTTGTGTCCGTGATGAGTGATAACTACTATGAAGAGTATATCCAATGAAGCAAATATAGGAGGAATGTGATCTTCTGGAAATTGGAAATTACCAATTCGCTTGGACGTGAAGAGTCTCTCATTCTCCATTTTTATTTTCAGCAAAAGGTATACAAAATAGGAATTTCTTCTACTTCAATGTAGTTTTTGATTAATCATTTTATGCTGGAAAACTTGTTACTGTTAACTTCTTTGTTTGAGGATGCGGAATCTGTGCATCATGAATTCTTTCTTCTCGAAAGAAAAGGGGGAAAAAGAAAAGAAAGAACATATATTTGATCAACAAATTGAAAGTCAATGAAACAAGAATATTCTACGTCAGTTTTTTCAGTGGTTTCAAATTAAAGACCGCCTTGCCAATAATTTGGTTTACCAATTTGGTTGAATTTCTGATAACAATTCACTGCTGCATGACCCCAATGCTCCAAAGTCTTTGACGCACGCTTGCCTGCCGCCAATGCGAGGCATGCCCCACTGCGCATGGGGCCGTGCGCGGTATGCCACATGAGGCGCGGATAACTTGAGTTGTCCAATTTCAACGGTGAATCTAGCAAAAATATTTCTATGATGATGTGAATTTGGGAAGAAGGTAGTTTGTTAACTCAATCTTCAACACAAGGTCACAGAAAACACAAGCAACTTTATATTTGTACACACATTTGCATACAATTAACAATCTACTGTTTACAGACATAAGTTTTCTCATCACTATCATATGAAAATTGTGACTTTTATACTACATGAGTAAAATCAGACTCATTTTTCTAGTAAAATATAAAGGCTATATATAACAAGCAGCTCAGCAAAAAGCATCTTCTCCGGGTATGCTGTTTCTCGGAGGAAGGTGCTCACTTTCCACAGTTGAACCCATGACAAACAGAAAGGACTATGATGAGAATCAAGGCAATCAAAATCCCCAAGACAATCAGCTTGATTTTCATGTTTTGAAGCCACATCTTCCTCCGGATTTTTGTTCCTGAACTCCGAAAGTCTTGTGCCTGTTCCAAGCAATATATGGAAGATGTAACACAGTTTCTACCCAAAGGAATATAATCATGGAAAAAATGTGTCAAAGAAAAACTGAGGCATCATACAAACACAATTTACAAAAGCCAGAATGTGAGCAGTGAGCTAGACCTAGAGAGGGGTAAATAGATCTTATAGATAATAATTTTAAATTTCAGTTATTTTTAAGTAGCTATGCTAATTTTGATTGAGTTTTAGTTTAACCTGTTAGTTTTTTAATCCAACCACCACATATGCCCAGGCATTCAGAAAGATAAAGCGCAAAGACACCGAACTTTAATTTGAAATTCTAAAAAGGACACTGGAAAAACTGCGGAGCCTAGTTGAAGAACAATCTGCTATATGGGAGTAAATTTAACTAGGTTAACAGTTCACACCCCTTCGAACCCCTAGTTATCTCTTGACACACATATAATGTTGTCTAAGGAAACTGTACAGAGTAATTGGAAATTTCACTCTCTCCCTAGGATTTTCTAATTGGAAATTTCACTCTCTCCCTAGGATTTTCTTTCTCTAGATGATTAGAGGCTTAAAATCATACCCTAGACTGACTATAATTGTCTCAATATGAATACTCAATCAAATATAATGTTGTCCAAGGCAACTGTACATCGAGTAATTCGAAATTTCACTCTCTACCTAGGATTTTCTCTCTCTAGATGATTAGAGGCTTAAAATCATACCCTAGCCTGACTATAAACCCATATTTATAGCCAATATAGGTAGCCCATATGTTTCCCTAAATTGAATCCTTGTAAAAATCTGCTTTGAGAGAGTTTCCAAAATTATAGTTTTGCAGGGATTCTATTGACACCTACTGGACAAGCTTTTGATCAATTGCCACTTCAATCAATGCTCTCAAGATTTCAAACTTTCAATTCAGAAATCCTATCGACAATTTGATCGATGTTCTTCGTTTCTCAGTAAAAACTCATTTTTAAAATTTGCTGAAATCGTTTAATTTATGACGAGCCATTTTTCAAAAACATATTTGAAACAAAAAACTTTAGCCTCTCCATGATCAAACTAGATCATTTAAGGTCCCTTATAAGATCAATTTACATGTGCTCTATATACGTGATTGAGGATGCGAATTTCACATCGTGTTCTTCGCAAACCTTTGTCTGCATTGTTTTCAATTGGTTGTATTCATATGACGCGTGATACAACACAAAGTTGAGTAGGACATCGTCAACACAACTCTCATTCCTACAGAAGCTTCCAATATCAATTTCGAACTATAAACTAGCCATGTTACCATTACAACTGGAAATCTTTCCTTTTTCTTTTTCTCGTCTATTTTCTAGAGTTCTCACAATTGTAACTTCCTTGTACCAATTCCTTCGCATAAAACAGGTTGAATGCCCCACCTTTAGGTTAAAATTTAATCATTCCAGGAGTGATAAATTAATTACCATTATTGAGATTCTATGAAAATTGCTCATTTCAATTGCAGTCACTTTGTAAGGAATCTTAGCTTGTTAAATTCCAGGGAAGTTTAAATATCACAGAGAAACCAATGAGATGAAGTTTAAATACTTCAAGTGGTACGAGACTGTAAACTTTAGCGAGCACACTTCTGTAACAAATTTCTTCACACACAAACACACAGGAGAGAGAGAGAGAGAGAGAGAGAGAGAGAGACCTGGTGATGCAGATTCTCAGTCTTATCTACCAGAAGCTCTATCTTTTCCCCACGATCTAGGACCTATATCATAAAACAAGATGAACAACAATGTTAATAAGGCACAAGTCTCATAGAAATTCCTTGCGTTTGAACAAGAGAGAGAAGAATTTTGTGCAAAGCAAGTTATCGTTAGCCAAAAATTAATGAAAAGTTATTATATTTTTTCCTTTCTCCATCCAGTTTCCCTATCTCTGAGAAGATGATAGATCTGTTCATGGAAATTGAATCAACCTCTTACAATTTACATTGGTTTTAATGCAAAATTCAGAAGCTTTTTGTGAGACATTAATATAATCACCGAGATGGGATTGAGCAGGAGTCATTTATAAAATCAGAGGTTCTTTTCTTCTAAATGACAACAATTTCTTTTCATCTTTTTGGTATAATTTTCACAGCAACACTACCCATCCACATCTCAAATTGAAAACATGGATTTTCAAGCATCATACCTGGACAAGTTGGTAGTTTGAAGCGGAGGACCAAGCAAAGTAAGGCCCTACTCAAAAATTCAATATCATCTTGTTACTCGGATGATTCCAAGAAACATGATTGAAGCTATCCTAGCTGTTTATAGTATTTTCCCGAGTTCCATAGATACAATGGTAAATCATCAAATAGTCCAATATTTATTTTATTTTATTTTTTGGTGGGTGTGTGCTGCGGGCGACTAAAATTCTCATCATTATATACCTGCTGATGAAGATTCTCAGTCTTATCCATCCAACACTCATCGGATGACTAAAACCCTCGTCATTATAAATGTTAGCTTTTACTGAAGTAGAATGAGGTGCCGATTTTCCATATAAGTCACGGGACAACCTTATCTCAAACCCATCCATGAAGGATCATTTCCAAATCTGCCCAGCCTTGTCCAGGCTCAGGGTCGATGTGGGTTTTTGTTGCCCCACTATACATAATTTTTGGGGGAAAAGAGAATCAATTCAGAATAGATTCAAGATAAATATTTTTAGAAGAAACTTAAGTATAAACAAATGCTTAATATTTATATGTATTAATTTCGTAACTTTGTATTGAAATTTAAAAGATCAAGAAAAAGAAGTCCAATATTAGAATAATTATTGAAATATATTTTATAATCAGGGAGACAAGTTTCTAACTCTCCTCCCCAACCCTGTCCGAGTAGGGGCAAGGTGGGGTGGGACAGGTAAAATTGCTCTCCCTATCTTCAAATGCCTTCCAAAGTTCCACCACCTGCATTTGGTGTTCCAACTTCGTGCAAATCTAGTCAAAGTTAATAGCTTCACAAATAGTCAAATTGGAATCAAACAAAAATCTTTGCCAAAGGATAGCACAACTTGTCTAAGATGTCACTCTGAATATCTAAGGCGTACACATCCAACAATGTTCAACCAAGAGCAAAAATAAAAAATTCAATTTTATTATGAACATCCAAGATGTGTCAGGCTGGCATGAGTTCAAAGGATGGGTGATCGGCATGGTGATTTGACTTTTCTACAGATATCTCCATGCTAGTTAAGGATATGTAACTTTTGAAGATTTCTTCCAAAAGTCTTTCTGTTAGAAAATCACATCTATATTATTTATTGATAATTTAATTTCTTTATCTTGATTATTAAAATTGGGTCTATTTATTCTAAACCAAGTATTCTTGGAAATTGGTATTAGTTCATTCTTTAGCAGGATCCAGCAAAAGCCAAATAAACATGTTCTCATGTAACACAAGTTAAAAATCACATTTTCCTTTAAACTTTGAACAAGATGAAAATTGAATTGGGGTGGGGGGGGGCGGGGGGAGGGGGCGGCGCTGGGGATCAACTTCAATTACATCATGTATTATATTTATAGTTTTAAGATTTTAATTTCTCTTGGCTTCCATTGCTTGGTGTCATTATAAAAGCACAAGTTGACAAGCATGAAAACTCAGTTTGGCATCTGAAAGCAGCCACTTTGAACAAAATAAGGACAAAGGCTAAATTTGCCTTCAGTCAACCCCAACCAACACCTAACATTGATGACACCTACACAGGGTACTGAACCTTTCATAACATTTTCTCAATAAAATTTGAAAATCATGATAGCAAGCCTCTCATCACTTCAGATTTCACCCAAAGGATGGGGGTTGAAAAGAACTATAAGGTGACATGTCAGTATGTTTGTGCATGACAACATAACAAGCTCCCACTTCATTCATCGTAATGACAGGGACATCAATGACAACTGAAGGCATCCATGGCTAGCAAAATAAGTTAAGGCCAGTACCTGTATCAGAAAGGTACAGCAAGAATGCACCAATTCAGACCCCAAATGTGGGTTTAAATGAGGTGCAAAGCCCAGAACCCACCTTATTCTAGAGACCTGCACCTTATAGACAATGTGGAAGTTGGATTTATCCACAAGCTCTGTAGTATTTTCTTTTTCATGAATTAAATTGACTTTCTATGTGACATTCTTAACCCATTTATAGTTTTCAGGCACTTTTGAAGCTTTGATTCACTTTAAAAATAAAAATGATGCATTCATATTCCACATTGGAAGCCCTTACGAGTAACTGCCATAATAATTTGAGGCCAGTGGTACTATTTGATATCAACCATAATATTTCTTGCATATCTCAATTAGATTATTGAATCATTTATGCATCACCTCTTGCCACCCACTCATACATGGTCAAATTGATTGTTAGTATGACTCCCAACACTGTTTTCTATATATATATATATATTTGATCAGGTAAGCACTCACACACACTTTTGCCTACACAGGGGCTCAAACCCCTCCCCTCCTCTTTGAGGGTGGGGAGGTTATACTTGCAAAACATTACATCTTGAGGTCAAGAGCTTCTTGCACTTTGAGATCACTAAGGTTATTGCATAGCATTTGTTCAATTAATGAAAGAGCAGGCAACCAACAAAACAACACATCTGTACCTTTTCAATATTTTCCATCATAACACCTTTAACTTCTGAAACCTGAGCCTTCACCTTGGCAAGCTTGCTTATTTCTTCAGGATGATCAGCACAATACTGCATATGCTCCTTTAGCTTTGATCTGCAACAACAAATGTATCGTGATCAGCTAATATAGCAAGACAAGTATCTGCCAACCATACCTTTTTGGTCCTAATCAGAGAAAATACCCAAAATCCTTGTTAAGGCTATTAGCAGGAGCTGTCACAGCTTTTCCACCCCCATATCTAGACACAAAATCATCCTTGACACGCTCCAGAAAAGCCATAGGAACCTGTCTTCCTGCTGATTCATCCGCAACTACACAGTATGCTGCAACATCAAAGTATCAGTAATTTTGTATCAATTTAAAAACTAACAGTTAGAAGAATTGCAAAATTTTGTTAACTAACTCTAAGGAAAATCATTCAAAATTTTAAATGTTAATTTGTTTCCTGGAATTAAACATAATCCATTAAAGAAGCACAAAAATAAAAAAACATAATAATCTCGAGTACTTCATAGAAATATACGCATACATCAAATTGAATAACGGACAATCATAAAACACATTTAAAAAATATAGAAATACTATTACAAACTTATGGAACATGTATATGCACTAGTTCACTCAAGTAAATTTGACAATTTAGCTCAAAGATGGAGCCCTCACACCAACATTACAATTACAAGTTGTAATGTTTCCAAATGGGGAGATCAAGGATCCTTGCATTTTTATTCTTCTTCCTTGCAAAAAGCTAAATTTTACAAGACCAAATATTACTTTCGAATGAAATAAATATAGAAATTCTTTAATAAAATCTACCAAATATGAATTATAAATGACATAACAACCAAAACTTTAGACAAAAGGTACAAAACTAGTCCACTTTCCAAATAGTTCCAACTTCCAAGTAACATAACAAAACTACAAAAAGGTATCTGCATTTTTTATACTTGAATGATCCTGAATAATCTCACGACAATCCCACCACAATCTAATTGTGATCAAATGTCCTGAACAATTCCATTGCAATTGCACTACGATCCTATATCTCTATGATTTTTTGTACTTTCCAGATTGATTTGACAATTTTGGATGATAGGACTGTACAATCATATGAGCCAAATCACGATTGTGCTGACCCTTGTTTTTCAGAAGTTCTAGATGTGAACTTTTGCACCACATAAAGTACTCTATGGATAGAAAATAAGAACAATCTAAGATATATGGTCATGAGATGTGTTTGACGTGCCTATGAAAACAACATGCATCTTGAAGAAAGGAACACAAACAATTTCATTATTTGCTTGACTAAGATACTCTGTTAATTTTGGTCTTCTAATCATAATTTACCTGGATATATCAGTAAGAGCAAATTACTCATGTCATGCATTTAAGGATAAACTTTTGAAATTTCAATAATTATGTCATGTGCCTATGTCTTGAAATTTGTGGATCAGATGGATCAAACATCCAAACAGACCACCAGATCATGTACACTTATAAAGACCATACAACTCTCTCTCTCTCTCTCTGTATTTGTGTGTGTGTGTGTGAGAGAGAGAGAGGAAATATCCACTTCCGATTCTTAGATACGGAGGCAAAAGCATAATCAAAGGAAACTCCTGTGACCACGTTGCAGGCAGATATATTCATTTCTTTTTAATCGACATGTAAGAATCAAACTTCTAAAGGCACCCCTTTTCTATCAAATCCAAAGCCAGCATTTTTACTGTTGTGTTACCTAACCTTTACTCAAACAATTGTTCAACTGAATAAACGTAGGCAAGAACATTGCTGTTGCATTATTGCAACACAAAACCCTATAGAAGCAAACTTTGGACAAACCCAAATAAATTAAGATAAGCACCAAAAGAAGTAATGCAGATCTGGAAAGTCAATGGAAGCTGCAATTAATTATCCATGGGTGTGCATGAAGTTTAAAAGCAAGAAAACGGATAGAAGGGGATCTTATGAAAGCTTTTTCCTTGCTTCTCACACGTATATATTGGCTTCTATATTGAAAGGAAATCACTCTTTATCTCTATAGGATGAGTATACATGTTATCTTATGCAAAAAAGTTACTTTCATGATTTCATAGCATCCCTTCCACTAAGGTGTCTAATAAGCACTCATCAGCGATTGCTTAGAGGAAATTCCGCTTGTCAGAAACATGTCTCCAAGTATTTCCATCAATAAACCGAGGTGGCGCCAGTGACTACATTGAGATCTGATAAGGAAAGTAGAACAGAGAGGAGAGAATCGAGAGGTTGATGCAAAGATGAGAAAGAGTGAGAAAAACAGAAAGATGACAGTATTCTTGGTTGACCTTTCTAATGTAGAGCACATGTTTGTCCTTTCACATCAAGTTTTTAAGTTGTTGTTGAAGAACCTTTTCAATAGCATCACCTTTTTACTATCATAAATTAAGAAACAACTTTTCACATCTTCATTGTTGTTTTACTTCTGTTATATTGAGACTTGTATATTTATTTTCTTAAAAAAATTTCTAAATTTGAATGAAATTTGAAACTTATGATACTATAATAAAATATTATACATCATAAACTTCATGTGATAAGTCAAAAAAGGGAAAATTTGCTATGAACTTTATATAACTGAATTTTACAAGGATTTCTTTGTTCAGATTTGATATACATGCTTCTTTTGTCCTACATCTAGCCCAATTTTACATCCGTATTTTCTCAATTTACAACCAAATTAATCCATTTCATTTCATATTAGTGCGGTTGATTCTATCTTTTTCTTCACAATTTCTTCCTCAAAATATCCACCTCATGCACTGTCAAAGAGTTCCCTGCTAGCATATACGTGTGGAGCAAACATGCAAAACTCATACAACCATTTCTGAGAAGCAAAAATCTAGGAATCTGGAAACCCAATCTAAAAACCAACATTTCAGGATACATATTCTCAAACCAACTTTTGATGGGTAAGACACGCACGCTTTGTTCAAATTGGGACTTGAACCCTCAAGAAGATAGCACTCAAGCCAATGCTTGGTGGTAAATATTCCCAAACCAAATGCAAGAAAAATAACGAACACAGCCACAATCTCACCCTTTACTTCATTTTCTCAGCAACTATGCAAAAATCACTAATCACAACAAAATGTCCAAACTAAACCACTAATAGCCGCAATCAGACCAAATCCCCAAACTATGCAAAAAAATAAGAACTCAGAAACTCTTTGAAATCAAAGCAGCTTTTCAGAAAATCACTAACCACAACCAAACAGAGTCACGCGTAATCCTCTATTTGTTTTAAAACTCAATTATGCCAAAAAGATAGTATAAGGCTCCATTCAACTAAACCAATTTTTTTGTTTTAATTTTTCGCACAAATTTTCTTAGAAGCCAAACAGATCCGTGGAAATGAATAACAGACAGAGCAAGTAATGGTGGAAAAAGCACTTACTGAAACCATTGTCAACGAGATAGTTGAAGGTGTGGCCATCGCAGTTGTAAGTGAACTTGTTGTTGGTGGCCGGAAGTTTTTGGAGGCACTGAAATGCTATGGAACTGAAATTTCCACTGAATTCGGTGAAATCCGCCAGAATTACAGTACCGCGAGAAACGAATGCGTAGATAAGTGACTTCTGTGCCATCTTCTCACTCCTCAACGGACTAGTAGTTTGCTCTTAGGGTTTGCACACGGATCTGATTCTCTCTCGTGCTTTTGTAGAGAGAGAAAGTAAAGAGAGAGCAACGGTGGGAAGGTTTAAATGAAAGCGTTGAAACTTGGAAGAGAGAGAGAGAGAGAGAGAGAGAGAGAGAGTGGCGTTTTACGCTTTAGTTGGATACGCGGAGGAAAAGTAAAATGCTCTCCTTCGAAGAAAAGTCACGAAATAGATGAATTTGTGTTTATATTAATCGTGTGAATGTGTGTTTAGGATTAATCGTGTACAAGTATATGGAGGGTAAATCTGGCAACAAGGCCAGAATTTTCTTTGAGGGGGCCCAATATGATATTTCTTTAGCCGCGATTGCGAGAACAAATGGTATTTTTAATTTTGTCATAAGTACTAGTCTACTCTCCGTAAGATAAATTTGTCAATGATTAAAGTTGTCTGCCTATAAACCAAAATAATCAAATATATATATATAACAAAATCATTTGTCATAATGAAATATTATCTTGCAAACATTCCACAGTTTTATATTTACATAACAAATGGACCCCGGGAGGAGGGTGGCAATTTCCTCCACCCCGATGGATTTTTGCTCCGCTTTGTCCTTAATGAAGGGAATTTGGTATGCCGCTAATAGGACTACGGGGTGGGTACAATTTTTTTAAAAAAACCTGTCTAGTATCCACTCCGCCTCGATTATATATATATAGTGAAATAATTGTATGGAGTGTGTCATTTCTCTTATTGTTATATTACTTATATAAATAAAGAATACTAGATATATGATAGCCATTAGGATTTATTTTCTTCAGTAAAAAATAATTTTCAATTTTCATTCATGAGTTTGACTGAACAACAAAACGAGAAAGAGAGTTAGAGAGAACTTACAAGTTATTTGAAACCCTAGAGATCTCTTGACGACAATTTTATTCCGATGAAACCGTGAAGGTACTCTCTCTTTCTTTCACTCTCTCTTTATCTTGTTTTGCTCTATTCCTCTTTTTATCCTGTGACTAAAAGAAAACTCTCTCTATCTTGTTCACATAATAGATCTATAATAAAAAATTTCTTGAACACCAAAACTGTTTCTATCTCTATTTATGTATAGGAGTATGTTGTATCATCGTTTGGGTATATTTAACCCAAACATCGAAATCAAAGCAAAGAAAGCAAAGGATTTTAAGGATTGTGTTATTCCTCTCTTTTTCTAAATGGGGCGGCGGTGGTATGCTTACCACAAATCCGTTAGGGTTCTTAATGAGAGATTAATTTAGTACTTTGTGTTCCCTTGAAGATTATAAAAAAAATTAACCTTAGACATCGTCACCTTGTAGCCATACTTTTGAATGCTCAAATACTATGAAATAAAAATTTAAGTTCATTAATATTATAGTCCTTACCACAACAAATCATTATTTCCTTTACATATACACATGTACAATATCCCTTATATTAATTCAAGAGAGAAATAAACTAATGTCCCCTCATTCAATAAAAATGCACGAATCTTTCTTATTAAACATTTTTGTAAATTGATGTTTACAAGAAAAATATCTAGAATTATATATCAATCTTCATTTGCTAAATGATAAATTGAAAGGAATAAAAACAAGTATTGTAAGACTGTAAACCACAACAATGATTGTATATACTAAAATTTTTAATGGTCATAACAAATTTTATGACTAATTTATGTATAAGTCACTAAAAAAATAATCTTGTTTTGTTAAAACTTGTGAGATTTTGTTTAGTTAAAATCATTATTTTTTTAATCTTTCATCTAGGTAAAAATAATATATCTTTCCGAAGTGGAATCAAATTACTCAAAATATTTTTTTAAAAATTGGATTTTTGAAAAACTTAAACAATTAATTGTTGAAGGAAAATTGGTTCCCTAAATTTTTTTTTCTTTACCACTTCACTTTTTAGCTGTAACTTAGGGCCTGTTTGGTAACCGTTTATGTTTAGTGTTTATTGTTGATAAAAACAAATTTTTACAATAAACATGTTTGATAATTTTTGTTTTGTTTATAAATTGTCAAAATGCTTTTAAAACAATATTGTTCCTAAGCCTTCAAATTCTAAACAACAAAATGATGTTTATTGTTTATGTTTATTAAAATATTTTTTTTTTATCTAAAATGGTGATTATATTATTTTAATTAAAAATAAAAACTAAAAGTGAGAAAATGAAAAGAAAAAAAATTATTAAAAAACTATTGTTTGATACAACGATAAAAATATTAGAATTATCAAGTGTGGATAGAATTAAAAAGATAGTTACTTAGGGACACCCATGCTAAAAAAAAAAAAAAAAAAACCTTATTTGATGAAAAAAAACAAAGAAGTCTCAACCATCTCCTTATAAAAGAAATAAGAATGATATTTTGTACTCATATCATTCATTCATTTTCAGTGTTGAAAGAAAAATAGAAATCAAAAAAATGAAAAAGAAAGTAGTGGCAGAAGAAGTTCAAGAGAAAGAGTATGCCCTCTAAATTCTTCTTCTCAGTCCATACAAATTGGACCGAACCGAACCGTTCATTACTGTTCCGGTTCCGGCTCTAAATTTTAGGAATCGTTCACTACGATTCTGGTTTCAAGCCTTATAACAGGAACTGAAACCATTGAATATATATATATATATATATATATATATATTATATTTATAATAATATTTATTCTGGTTTCAAAATTAAAGAACCGTTGGGAACGGTTCAAGTTCCGGTTCTCCCAATAACTGAAAAGAACCAAATCGTGTGCATTCCCCTATTTGTTAGGGTCTTTTGAATTATGAGTCATTCCAGTTTTACAGTATCATTTGTAGTATGTAGCTATATATGTAACCCAATATTATTTATTTATTTTTTATGCATATTTTTTTGCTCTGTTATTGCTGTATAGATTTGTTGTAGCATAAATTTGACTTTTTATATAGTTTATTATGTTGATTTTTTTTTATATAAAAAAAAACAGTTTAAGGTTAACAAACATGTTTTTCTGTTTATGATTTTTAAAATAAGCCAAACGTTTTTTCGTTATCAAACAACACTCATGTTTATGGATAAACAAAAGCATAACATAAACAGTGTTTATATAAATACTTAAACAATAAACACTAAACATAAACGGTTACCAAATGGGCCCTTATTGTTTCATCTTCTCAATTTTTTTCTTTCTCCTATCAATTTTTCGTCTAATTATATAAGTTGTATTTTTCTCAATTTTGTTTTTTTTTTCTTGAACAATTTTCTCAATATATATACACTATAACTAATATTTAAAAAAATTATATTATAATTGGTTGCTAATATTTTCAAATTTTAATTACATAATGCAAATTTGGCCTCCCAAAGTAAATTTCCTGGCTCCACCCTTGCAAATGGACAAAGTATATTAGCAAAATCTGCAAAGATAGAAAGTAATATACAAAATTATACAAGAATAGAGAAGACTTGGATAAAATCTCTAAACAAAAAAAGAAGGAAATCCAATAAGAGAGGTATAAATATATTTATAGAATTAATGCATATTTATTTAAATTATTGTTTATGGGTATACATATAGAGAGAGAGGAAGAGAAAGATTGATATTTTTAGGATTATAGGTGAAGTAAAAAGTGGAGGCCAAACTAATAATCTTAGAAATGAGGGGGGCATTTTGTAAAACTTAAGAAAAAAATATATACATCTATATTTATTCTTGAAGGACAAGAAAATTCAGTGGAGGCATGCATAGGCTCCGTCCATGGCTGGCAAGCTAGTGGAACATTGTGTGATAAAAGGATAACACATATGTTAAAATGCAAATTTCATAAAACTGTTGTATGGGGCGGAGTGCTGGATTCTAAAAATAGACAAAAGCAATGACTTCATGGAGGAGAAATGAGAATGTTAAGGAGATGATCGGAGGGATAAGAAGAGAAAAATTAGGTGTACCACCCATTTGTGAAAAAATTATAGAGAGAGAGAGAAAGAGCTAATTGAGATGGATTAGATACACGTGCGGGTGAAGCGATGGGAACTACTTGTAATAAAAGGTAAGATAGAAAGGACGATAAAAAATAACATAGTATGGAGTTATTAGAAATGATTTTACAAAGTTAAACTTGATAAGAAAAATGATGTGTAATAAAAAATATTAGAGATAGAGATTTCTTGTGATTGACCCATTGTCATGTACTCCAAGTAAGTATATACTTGTTTAACAAGGTTACCTATTAGATCCGTTTAACTAAAAGGCTGGAAGTGATTGCAAAAACCTATGGTTTAGGCTTCTATATTTTATGATTCTATTGATGTTATCCAAGAAGACACAAAAGTTGCATACTCATCTTACTCTAAATTGGGTGGGTAGAGAGAGCAATAAAGTTGCCCATTTTTTATGTCAATTAGCTATGCATAGAAAGAAATGTATTTTATGGGAGTTTGTGGAGGTAGAATTATTGGTTGTTTCTGATTGTAATCTGTTTGATTGTTTCAATATATTGCTCTTGCTTGCCTTGGTGAATTTTTTTTTTTTGACACGAGTACAAGCAACCTATTTATAACAGGAATGTCCCAGAAAAGAAAATTAGGTGGGAAAACAATAATTAATAACCACCTAATTTTTTATAAATTTACAATCACACATTTTCTTTCTGGTAAGTTTCATGCATTCCAAATTGTGAAATGTTAATCTCCCATAACTCTTTTTTTTTTTTGGGTTAAAATTTCATGTCAATCAAATGCATTTTAAAATTTTAATTTTTTTCCTCCGATTTACTTTCTTTTAGTTTTACTTTTACTTTAAAGACTTGCATTGCATGTGGATGCTCACAAGTGTCGGGGTAATGAACTATAGAGTAATGTTTGGTCTTTTTAATTCAGTGCAGGCGTGCCAGAGTCGAATTGATTCAAATTTGAAACAACCAAACTATCTCTAAGTGACTCGATCGGTCTTAAGGAGCATACTAGTCTTAAAGATTATCAGGCGATGTGAGAAGACAAAGATTAACCCTTTTGTTAGGTTCTTCGGTACTTCAATAAGGAGAATTTCAATAACAATAACTTTGAAAATAAAAGTACAGAAAGTTGTAGAACATGTAAAATGCCCAACAATATTTACTCCTATTCAAACACTAATTGAAAGAACACAAGCAAAGAAAGTTACAATGTAAATAATACAATCGTAATATTCACTTTATTTATCTTACAGTGGGTTTTGTACTAAATACAAGAGTTTGATACAAAACTAGACTAAATGCTAATTTAGGAAAGTAATTGCATTAAGGAAGTGCAATACAAAGAGAATTGAAAATGAATTGACTTCCGAGACTGAACCATAAGGATGTCTTTATGCTTTTCTTACCCATTTGTTTAACCGTAGTTGACCCTTGAGAATAAGGACCGAACCACAGAGACCTAACACCACATTGCACGACACACAAAAGAGTCATATTTGAAAAAAGAAATAAAAACCATTTGAATTTTCAACTTTGAATGGAACTCAAATGATTCCCCAAATCGACTTCACTACTCTAACCCAATATCGATTCTTCTTTCTCTAAGTTTAACCGAAGTGAAATTAATTTCTTGCTTTTTAAGTTCCTTTGCAAGTCTAATTCAACTTACTTTTGTGTCTGAATCCAACACCCATGTCATATTTATGAAAAACAGCCACCAATACCCACTTTGGAATTATTTTCTGAAGCTATCTTATGTTACTGGAAAAGGAAAAAATGAAAACGATATATAATGCTTTCTAAAGCATTTAATTTTTTTTTTTTTTTATTTAGAAAAACTTATTGAAGAATGACCACTTTTCAGGAAATTACGAAAGAAGTTCTCCTTGGTACCAAAAGTCCAATTAATTAAAAAATGGTACAAATAAGAACATATTTGGTTTCCAAAATTTTCAAATTTTAATTTTTGAAAGCTTAAATCCAAAAGTGAAGAAAAAGAAAAAACATAGGCTTTAACAATAAGGAATTTTAAAAAATTTGGCATGTGTCATTAGGAGTAAGTATACGTTGCGCCGAACGTATCTGAACCATTGGTGCTCTATACGTGCAATGGAGCTCATGGTGTGTGTAATGCACCGATAGCCCAAATGTGTTCGGTGTATGTGCGCAGGGCACACCCAATATCTATTTGTGGCATTAGGGACCTGCCACTATTTTTTTTTTATTTTAAAAATAGTCTCACCCAAGTGTGTGGAAACCCCTATAGTCAACCAAAAATAAAATAAAATAAGGAGTCTAATTTAGTTTTCTACGGAGCTATGTCTGTATAGTGAAACCCTATAGTGCTGTTAAAGCTTGCTTTCAATGCAAAATATGGCAAAATTAGATGTTATATCATAAAATCCAGTGATAAATTTACAAAGAATAGGGCTTTGGATAGGCCTATATCAAACATGTTTTGTACGGACAAAGATTGCTCTTATAGAACTCAAACAGTCAAACATCTCAACTCTAGTTGCTCATTGCTCAGAAATGATGTGTACATGTGTGTAGAAACAAGTATCTGTTCTCATGTTGTGTGACAACAATAAAAATTGTATATATGATCCAATCTAAGCCAAGTGCAAGAACAATAAACCACAGAAAAGCCAAAGACCAATTGGTCCAGTAGCATAAAGGCCCTGACTTTCCAAAGGGAGGCCCAGGATTCAAGCCTTAGCGAAGGCGGTGCATGTGTGGTTCTACTTACCTGATAAAAAAAAAAATCCGAGAGAAAACAACAGCCAAAAGGAAAAAAAAAAAAAGACAGAGAGGTAGAACCATGTGAAACAAATAAAACTACACTACACAAACTAAACCATCTCCTATTCTCTTGGGGACCCAGGGAACTAGAATAACTGTTTTTAAGTGCCCATTGGGCCATTGCAGTACACTCCTGATTTTCTGAGAAAGCAAACAGTCCCACCTGAACGGAGACTTCAGCAGCTTAAGTTCGTCTCTCGTTTAAATGTTTGACAATTTAGAGGGTGAAATCTGGTTTAACTGATGCATTTGCCACCACATGAGCTTCTCCCTCCAAAATAATGTCCATCAAATCAGCACGATTTGATCAAAAGGCTGCTTGACAAGCTGCTAAGGCTTCTGCAACCAGTGGAGAACTAGCAGGCCGAGATTAGACCTCACTCTCACAGTCCCTTGCTATGGTAGTAATGCAAGTGAAGTCTGGATTTGAAGGCAGCATCAAGTGTGAGGGTACCTGACTTGCGGTATTTTGGGGTTGGGAGAGCCAGACAAGTGGACTATGATACTGGTGTAAGAAAAGCGGGCTTTTCATCCTAACTGAGGGTACCTGGCTTATGGTATTTTGAATTCAACAGGTGTGCGCAAATAACTTGCAAACAATCCTCTCTATATTGGAAAAAAAGGTTTTTTGTGATCAATCAATTTCAATATATTGGTGAAATAAGCGTGGTATGGTAACATCATCATGATATTCTACATGGAAGGTGTGACACATTCAGTTCCCAAATAGAAGAAAAATATTGGGTAAGTCTACATTGCAATGGGCATTAGTAGTAGTCTGGATATAGCTTACATTGCACTAAAAAAGAAAAAATTGTTTGGAATCAAAATAGTTCACTGATGCCTCCGGCTTACCAACTCAATATCAAATATGAGAGTTCCCAATGTTGAGCCTTCTCCATTAGCAAGACGGGTCGGATTGAAAATGGTAGTAAACAGCCTCTGCCTATCAAAAAACTGTAAAAGAACAAAAACCATCCAAAAGAATATTCAAGCGAAGATCACAGGGAATGGTGTTGTAACTACAACCTAATCTAAAAGCTATTGTTGCTATCTGTCATTTGAATTGAGGTGAGTGATGACATGACACTGTGACATCACATGTTATAATTAATTAATACTTAAACTTAACATCATTTCATAAAATAGGAAAAAGCAATATCCTTTATAAACTGAAGATTAGTTACATCGCACCTATAGAACTGAATCACTATATTAGTCGTGGCATTAGAAAAATGACTAAAGCAACCCTCAGCTCAATAATGTACTCAGCAGCAGAATATGATTATTTCCATAAAAAGTAATTTAAATAATACCACTCAGTTGAATTACATCTCTAGGCAAAAAAAAAAAAATAATAATAAATTAATGAACAAAAAAACTAGTTCAACTACTTTTACTAATTGCATTTTGTGTGTGTATGCACACACATCTTTTACAGTCTACTGTTGAGCAGACAAGATGACAAACGTATGCCATACATCCTATCAGCAGCAACCTAGAATTATACCAATAATAAATGAATCAGGTGTTAAAATACCTTCAAATGTAAACACCAATTCAGCAGTCTCAGAGTCTCTGTATCGCCAGAGTCTCAGAAGCTCAGCCGAGTCCCTAGGGAATCGGCCGAGTCTCAACCAAGTCTGTAGAAACTCAGCCGAGTCTGCACATATGATGGTGTGCAAGGTCGATAACCAATCGTGTCCAAAAATAGAAAGTAATGTTTACTTATATTAACGTAGGAACTGATATGAGATTCAATCCCAATAACCAATAGTGTCCTTAGATGTTATAAAATACACTTAAAATACATTACAAATGTAACAAAGAAGGATTGTGATTATCTATCAGTTAATTTATAGATGTTTCTAAAAGAATATATTCACAACATTGGTAATGGAATTCCATCACACATTGATTAATACTCTTACTACTTTGACTGTTACTACGAACAATACAACAATCCACACCGTCATCCAGACAGTCATTCTTTCTCATTATGACAGGCTACATTAGGCGATAGGGGGGCAAAGGGTTATTCATGCAATCTATAACAAGCAAAAGGCAATCTTCCCTATGTGATAATTTTACACTTCATTCGAACAAAATAAGAAAAAATAACACTAGTCCTAAAAAAATTAGTGAAAGCATCGACATGAGAAGAAGTTGGAAAATGTGGTGCATACATTAGGCGGTAGGGGTTCTTGAGACGTGTTCTGATATCCTTGGGATGGTGGGATGATGACTCGACGTATGCTGCCTACTTTCATTGATCTTACTGTTGTTTCAATCCCCGATATGACCTGCAATAGTGTAGACATCAAATTATACAGAATCCTCAGATTGACAAATTAATTAATCAATAATTTACTCCCAATAAAAAAAGAGAAAGCGATATTCTACATACAATAGAGCAAAGTGAAAAAGAAGAAGAAGAAAGTCCCTTGTTAAAGCAGATAATATTTCTTGTGACTTTTCAAACCTTAAGCTAATCAAAATGAATACATGCCAAACTGTTAAGTATTGTCCAATATCAGTTTCGAATCATAACACGAGGGAAAGCGTTTATGTACACTTGTCCTTCACCACCTTAATTTTTCTTCTTTCTCATTTCTAGTCTTCACTCTCTGTTTCCTTTTTTTATTTTTCTTTTTCTTTTTTGGGGTTAACAACATGCTTGAAGAATTACATTAGACAATATGAGATAGAAATTGGTTGAGGAGGCAAAGGATGATGCAGAACCTTAGAGACCTGAAGTATATGAATTGTCTTGCAACGGAATGTGGTGGGAAAGATAGATTTTAGAGAAGAACTGAAGAAGAGAGAGAGGAGGAGGAATTTTTGAGGGAAGGAGATATAGAAACAAGGAAGGGAGAGCAAAATTCTCACTTATGTTACCTCCTAGGATATACACCATCGAGCTAGTGAACACAAAATTCACTCTCTCAATACCATAACATCTTAAAACGAAAAACTATAACCTGAAGTATTGACAAGAGGTTGCTCAAGAGTGAAGTAATATCCTAGATGATAAGTAGAAATCTATTAAGGAGGTTACCACAAGGCAAACTTGTATGTGGACAACCCAATAGGAGAAAAACTACCTAATCCAAACAGATCAAATCCACTATAGAAGAAATGAAATTATAACGCTAGGTATCAGTTTTAAACCCTAGAATTACCCAAGGAACCTCAGGACACTACAATTGCCGATCTACGAACCTGTTCCTCACGTGGTTCATACTTCAATTCGAGATTGATCTCCTTTTCTAGTCATCCAAACTTGTGGGTTGTGTGGAATGAATTATGTTGAACTCCTTAACGAACTTGGTTTGAAGTTGATCACACTTGATAACAGCCACCATCCAAATGCTTGATGACGAATGAAAGAAACAAAAAATTCTAGCAATTTAATTGCTAGAATGCACTTAATATGCTTAAAGAAGCTTAAAGTATGCCTCTCTATGTTTGTATCTGCTTAAGTGTGTATTTTTTAAAATATAGGGGCATTTATATAGACAAAATAATAGAGTTTTAGGTGTTTGAATCCTTGTCCAAAACTGCATTTCCACATTGTTCAATCAAACCTAGTCCATTCAGTTTCAATTGATGCTTCAATCGAATGAACTCCCTGCGCACTTTTAAGTTTTCTTTATTAGAGAACAATGTTTATGCATTCAGAACTCCTTTTTAGGATCAAAACTTGTTGTCATGAACCCTAGACATGAATAATGCTGAGAATGCATGAATATGAATCCAAATTAGGAGAGTGCACAACTTCAAATTTGAATTTATCTTTATACCCTTGCTGAATCTTTAAAATTTTCATGAACTCCTTGGATTGAGTAACTCAACTAACTAATGGACTTTTGAAAATAAAAACAAACTTAAAATCTGAGTTATACTCTTGTTTTTGAACGAAATTTGTCAACCTAAGCCTTATTGACCTAACAACAACGATGTTGATACCAATGCCCGCTTCATTTCAATAGTTTAGTTGAAATTGTTGAGGACAGTAAAATGAAAATGGGGGGACCAATCTTTGTTGGAACCACGTTCTTTAATGGATTTGTCACAATAGATTCAATACAAGGTTCTTTCATCTCTTAAATTTGTTTTAGTTATAGGTTGCACTGTTCCAACAACTTTTAGGATTCTTGACCTCAAAAACCCCTTGAGCATTTGCTCAAACTATTTCCTGCACAAAGTATCATGTTTTCCTTCAACTCCGATGCATTCCAGAATAGTATTGAGAGATAACTGCTCTGGTATTGGCATATTTTTGTGACATAAAAACCAAAAAAATAAAAAAAAAAACAAAAAACAAAAAAAGAAAAGAACAAAAAGAAAAGAAAACTAGCACCATGAACTTATCTTCTAACGAAAGGAAGAGTTGCATCAACTCATTAATGGTTTCATGAATCATAGTCTCTAGAATATCAAGCCTTGGTGAATGGAGTGCAATCTTGAGTTTCATTAAGTTGGGTAGAATTATCAAAATTCCCTCGAGAATGATTGCTAGATTTCATTGGAAATATATTTTTGTACTTTTGAGCCTTTATGAAAATTTATGTAGTTAAGCCAGATTTGTGGTGGGAAAAAATTGAGTTAAGAGAAGACTTGAGAAAGCAGAACAAAAAAGAGAAAGTACTTGAAGGAGAGTAGGATGAGGAATGAAGTTGGAAAGAGAGATTACTAGCTTCCAGTGTGGATGTTAGACATCAAGAGGACCTTTCTGTAGTACAAAAGGACTGAGAGGAACACATCTCTGGTGTAACCATTATTGTGTGCACAGTGAATGCTAAATACCCAAGTGTAGAGCTTACATTTACTGAAAGCATCTAAGTAGTTAACCCACCCTGTGAAGGATTTATATATTTAAGTTATACCCTCTCTAATAGCTTAAGCTTTTAGAGTAGATGATTGTTAACATGGTATTAGAGCCAAATGTCTCGTGTTCAAACCTCACCATCATCCCGATAATTAAAATTGAAACACTGTTGGACCAAAAAGAAGGCCACATGTGAGGGAGCGTGTTGAAGGATTTATATATTTAAGTTACACTCTCTCTAATAGCTTAAGCTTTTAGAATAGATGGTTGTTAACACACCCCAAGATGAGAAGTCTCCTGTTTCAACATCCCCACAGCCCCTCTAATTGAATCAATGATCAATAGAAATCCTATAGAAGTTGCATATGCCCATTATCGATCATTTTTTTTATGAGAATGGGAAAAGTAAAATAAAAGGGGTTTATCAAAGTGGATGGAATTGTAAAAGATAGCATTTTCCAGAAAGTTACCTTTTCGGATTTGCACCGTTGGTTACTCCAGCTGAGAATCATAACTCGCATTCATTCATTCACTCAATAACATACAAGAATGAGAAATTAAAACCCTGCACATAGCCTAACTAATGAAGTTACTTAAGGCTGAAGTACTTATAAGCCGTGTCATGTAGGTGACAGTTAAGTAGGTGACTAGTAGCAACTTACTAAAGAGGTCACCAAACAACCAAGTACTTTAAGGCTAAGAAAATTAAGATTGCCAAAATACCCTTAGTAACGAGAACTAAATTTATTATTTAACCTAAATATAGAAACCGTAGCATGAGCAGGTGAAAAGGACACCATAAGACTGATAGTTGCCTTATGAAGCACTTCTGCTAACCACAACCACATCATGAGCGCGCAAGTGAATAAAAGAGAAATATTGAAAAACTGTCTCCAGGACTTACTTTGCCTGATCCAAGGATGAATATGAATGGAATTGGTTCACCAGTTTCATCTTTATGATCATACGTAGAATCAAAGCGCCATCCTTGTTTTGCGGCCAACCTTCCATAGTAATGAATTGCAACCTTTGCAATCAAAGTCAAAAGCAAGATTAATTAGTTCATGCCAACCCATTCAAAAGCCTCCTAAATAATTTCACGTGAAATGGTTGTAAAGTTCCAATTCTAGATCCAACAGTAAACAGTGTTTTTAAGCACATAAAATGTAAGCAGTATGCATTTTGGCTGTTTATTTCTAACATCGCTCAGATTTTTTTTTTCCTAGTTGGTTCACACACACCCACCCCCAAAGAATTGTTTGCACCCAAGAAGACTTGATCCTTAAAACTAATGCTTGCTAGGCACTAGGACCAAGTTCTTTATCTACTTGAGCCAACCCCTTTGGGGTATCGCTCAGATTTTTCACAATGCAGGATTATAGTCCTTGAAGGAACACCAAAACTACAAGAATGCAGTCAAGGAACAACAAATAACCTGGAAAAAGTTAACCACTTTGTGAACCTGTCAAAGTTACCACTTTGTTAACTTTGTTTAGGAATAGTGGTCTGAGGATAACATTCTCGAGAAAGTGAATCTCTCTTTCAGATCATGGCTTGGTAGAACTTAGTTTTCAATTGGGATTCAGATTGAAAAGGTGTTAGGTCAGTTCCTCAAGTGTCTAAGACTCTAACAAGGCTAACAAGCCAAGGCAGTCTAATATATCTTGTTCAGGAAATGGTACGCCACCACCCTGACTTCCCTCTATTACTTCAATTAATTGTAACAATATTATATCATTTTAATTAGGAGATTTGTTGGTTTCTCATGTGGTTTATTTTTCCTTTACAATTCTTTTGGAGCACTAAAGGACATGCATGATGAAACAACGACCATAGTGAAACACTGCAAGAGAAAGAGAAAGAAGTGAATTTCCACTTAAAATCGTTAAGTCCATATATAGACAATCCTTCTCTCTTGTCCTATATATGGGTTATGTGACCCAATAAAAGGGCCACACGTGTCTTATTATTATTTTTTTTTAATAAGATTATAAAACGAGTCAGACCCGTTTTTAATGGGTTAAAAAAGAAGAACCCATCTGACAAAATAAACCCTAATCTTAGCCACCCAACCCGCCGCCACCACCACCACCACCACCACCGCCACTCTCCACCATCTCTCTCCCCTGCTCCCCCTCTCTTTCTCTCTGATTACGAGATTTTGGAGAAGATGAGTGAAGAAGGCAAATATAGAGGAATCGCCAGCGATCATTATCATCACCATTTAAGAAGCACGGAAACGGATACGACCACCATTAAAGAAGCACGGAAACAAATATGACACGACACACACATGGCAAGTCCTAAAAAATTAAGACACGACAATGACGGGGACACGACGAATAATTAATATTATATATATATATATATATATATATATATATATATATATATGATGTTTTACTTTAAGAAATTAAGAGTAAATTATTTTTTATCAACCTAACAATGAAAACAAATTGTGTTTTGTTGAATTTTAGAATTTGTGCTTGCTGGGAAAAAGAAAGAAAGATAGAATGTGGGTTAAGCAAGAGAAAAACAAAGAAACAAAGAGGATTAGGATTTTGTTAGAAAAAGAATTAGGACTTAGTAAAAATAAAGGTAAGAATCCATAGAAGAGAAAAAGTTCATGGAAACATGCCTAAATATATGATTGTTTTAATATAAAATTGTTTTATAAATCATCAACTTTTTACTAATTATGTAATGACCACCATATTATTGAAAGTAATTAAAAGAACTCTTCATGTTTCCACTTTATCCCAGCTTTCTTTCTAAAACTTTCTTAAAAATTCCCAAGAATGCAACACGCGTGTTGGACACGTATCCATGATGTGTCCATGTCGTGTTTCCGCCGTGTCCGAATATTAAAAAATAAATAAATAATTTAGACAAGTTTTTTGGTGTATCCGACACGTGTCGGGGCGTGTCGGTGTTCGACATGAATTCTTTGACCTTATAGGCGTGTCCAAACTTCCTAGATCACCATCACCATGATCAGCAACCTCACTATGGAACATTTTAGGGGGTTGCGAAAACTATCCCCAGCAGCCTGTAATTGGGTTTTCTTAGCTGATTCAGTCGCCCGGCGCCACCAAAGTGTCCACTCCACCACCTCCTCAATATTATTCTCATGGGTATCAGGCTGTTCAGGTACATACTCCTCTCTTTCTCTCCGACTAAGTTTTCAAATGGGATTTTGATTTTGGGTACTGTGTTGAATTTTGCATATGTAATATGGGTTCTAATTCGGTTAATCCGTTAAAAATGTGTTACATCTAAAGTGGAGTTTGGAAGCAGTTTTGAGATGGTTATGTTGCAGTTTTATGTTTTACTATTTTGTAGGTGAAGTCATTGTATAAAGTATTATAAATAGGAGGTTTCTAGCAGCAAAAAGGGGTGCGCAGTTGTTTGTAATTGAGGCTGGTTTCTCTCGAAGCAAAATGGAGGGAAGTTAGTGGGATCTTATGTGATAAAAGAAAAACACAAAGGCTAAAGAAAAATTTTACACGACAGTTATTAGACCAACTATGTTGTACAAAATAGAGTGTTGGGTACTAAAAAAGGGATAACAACAACGACTTTATGTAACAAAAATAAAAATGTTAAAGTAGATAAGTGGAGTGACTAGAAGAGATAAGGTTCCTAATGAAAGAATGAGAGAAAAATTAGGCATAACACCAATTTGTGAGAAAATTAGATAGAGTCGACTAAGATGGTTTGGACACATATATCGGAGACCTATGGAAGCCCCGGAGAAGAGAGGAAAACTAGTTGAAATAGAAGGTAAGAGACGAAGAGTGCGACATGCTATTAGAAATGACTTTAAAAAATTAAACACAGTAGGAGAAATGACATGTAATAAAAAAAAATTGAAGTGAGAGAATTTATGGCCGACTCCATTTATATGGAATCAAGGCAATGATGATGACAACAACAACTCAAATTATTTCTTGGGTGAGCTGTGACACGTCATTGGTACATCCACAAATAAGAATGCACCATTTTAATTTGTTAAGGACAGATGAAAACAGTTTTATATATAGGTCACACCATTGAATGGTGCATTCTTATTGGTTGAGCATATAAGGCCGGACTCACCCAATATCCACTCGATAAGGATGAGAGCATTCTCCTCCTCATTTCGTTCAAATTTCAAACTTTTCCGTCTTAAAATCATTATCCATGTATATATACACACTTTTGGCAGGTGTTATTAATAATTTAGTATTAGTTTTCTTCAAATCACTATTGGATGTACGTCGTTGGCCCAACAATCACACTCGCATGAATTACAAGCACACAAAATTTGAAAAACAGACAAAGTTCGGAAGCAAAAAGATATACCACACACAGATAATAAGAAAAAGATAACCTGATCGCCATCAACGGGAATCTCACCGGTACCAATCCGAAGATCCAAGGCCTTGACTCCACCTGAATCTTGGAGCTCCGAGAACTCAGAAATGACAGGTTTGGACCAACAACTGTTGTTTGGCAAAACCCATATAGAAAAGGCTCCAAATATCGCAAAGAGGGATAGCTCTCTTCTTGTCTGATGGGCAAGTTGCAGAGACGGTGGAATTTGTGGAGGGGAAATTTGAAGGTTGTGATGGTGAGGAACATGGGGAGACGATAAAGATGCGCAGCACTGGATCATCATTATTATTCGCGTTTGGAATACTTTACTGTTCAACAGTCGAGCTTGATACAATTGTTTTACGTCCCTTTAGTTTTCAAGGAAGGAGCTCCAAATAAAAACGCAAGGATGTGGGGTTAACACAGCAAAATTACGCCGTCTGTGGGAATCGAACCCACGACCACGTGGTTAAAAGCCACGCGCTCTACCGGCTGAGCTAAGACGGCTTGCGTAACGTTGGTAGAATAATAATATAACATTGTTTCAAACGATCAATTGAGCTTGAGGTGATGATTCTGTGGCGAATCTTACCAAATTCACATCCAAATTAATAATGATGATAAGTGGGACCCATTCTTTTGATGGTGGTATAATGTTGCCCGAAATGGTAGCTAATTTTAGATTTGCGTCCACATTCAAAAACAGTAATGATAAACCCCATCTTCTTTGTAGAGACACGAAATGATAGCCTATTTTACTCTCAGACAAGCTTTTTTCTATTTGATTAGCATCTTCTTCTTTGTTGAATGTCTCCAATGGATCATTAATTCAACATTGGGCATATATGTGAATAATTATATGTTGCAGACTGTCAAATAAATTTAAACTTAATTAAAAGTGATCTGTTAAGTTTTCGATAATTTGAACTTTAATGTATCTAATAGGGTATGAGCCTTTAATGTTTAGATACTAAAGGATAATTTTTATTTTTGTGATGTGTTAAAATAAAAATACCAAAAGATAACAAGTTTGATACCTATATATGGTGGTTATGGTCCCCAGATTACACATAGAGGTTTATTCTTTCTGACATTTTATCGGTAAAGAGAAAACTACATAGAGAAAAACTAAAGGGCGCTCTAAGGGAAACGTGTTGATTTGGAAGGCCAACCGCACGGCTCTAAAGAGCAATTGGTGGATATGGATTCAAGTACGCTTCTGCTTATTTGTTGATTTATTCTTGGTAATCCGACATGAACGATTCAGTAATTTTAGGTGATGGTTTTCACCAAAGAATTATTTTCTAACATCCAATTATATTTCATGTGAGGTGAATGAGAGGTGAATATTGACCATGACTCTCCTGTCTCCGGATTGACTTGAGCACTGAAGGATTATCATCATAAAAGTATCTGAGCACACACATGAATTGCCATCTCATTTGTCAAAGGAAAATTTACACACACACATACATATATATTTATATATGAGGTGCTCAACAGTGCCAAACCCTGTCCCAGTCAAATAAGTTCCACCACTATCAAGCATCATCATGTGCCTTTCGGTGTTGGTGCAAAAATTAATTAAGAAATTAAAGAATTCATTTCTTCAATGCCTAGTGATAATGAGGATCTCATATATCATTTTCCTTTCTCCCCCACTAAAACTTAAACAAGAACTCATAACTGAGCCTTTCCTCTCACTCATTTGAAATGGATACAGCAAACGCAAGTTCATTGTCCACTTTTCCACTTGAAGGATGGGACTATGAAGTGTTATTAAGTTTCAGAGGCAAAGACACACGTACCACCATCACTGGCTACCTCTATAACAATCTTGTGGACGCAGGAATTCACACGTTTAGAGACGATGATGAGCTTCACATTGGAGAGAAGATAGGTCTTGAGCTTTTTAAAGCAATAGAGAACTCAAAGATATATATCCCAGTCTTCTCCAAAGACTATGCTTCAAGTAAGTGGTGCATGCGTGAGGTCACCAAGATGGTCGTAGAGTGGCAAAGGACTTTAGGGAAAATCATATTATGTACTCATTTTCTACGACATCGAACCAAGAACAAATTTGATAATGCTATTATGGAGGCGTGAAAGGAAACCTTGAGGGAGGTTGGAGAATTGAAGGGATGGGATGTTGGCATGTGTAAAGAAGGATAAGGCAGAAACTAGGAAGGTAACCAGCCAGGGTCGATGACACACTTATAGAAAACAAACCAAAGGAGAAACAACGGAGGTTAAAAGGAAACTTGTGCGCGGGGACAACCTACTTGCGTATGGGTTAATTATGCGAGGTAGTCTTACCCGCGTTAGAAACCCATACATGGGGAAGTCTTTCCTACGTATGGGTTATCCACGCGGGGAATAACAACCCTCGTGAATAACCCATACGCGGGTAGACTTTGCCCGCGCGTACAGGGTCATCCACGCAGAAAAGAGGTCTTCTCGTAACTATAAAAATTGACAAGCATACATGTATACAGGGAGTGATAGGATTGGGGGTAATCCTCTCTCGCGGGTATGTTATAGCTAATAGTTGGATGGTGTTTCTCGGACAAACTCCCTAAGAAGAGTATGTTTTAGTGAACACCTCTAAATTAATACTATGACATACTCAAGGGTTACAAGGAATTATGGATGAATGGGTCGTTGTATGGCTTTGAACTTATATACCTCGAGTGATAGCCTTTGTAGCAAGGACTACGTAGAAGACTACTAATTCTTCTATTCAATATAGAAAGTAGCTTGTCGTGATATTACTTCTAAGATTGAGGAGTTGAAATTAGTATGAGGTTACAGAGTCTCACAGACCATTTTGGGCACAGAGACGGGCTGTGATATGGTTTGGGTGATCATAGTGTCATGATGAAGCATATGATGTCATGGTCCCAGGCGGGAAGGTGGGTTGAGTGTGGTATGGAAAATTGAGAGGAAGGCTTGTTGGGCTATGCGCATCTAAAAGCTATACTAGTATGACTTTACACTAGCATCATCATAGCATCTCTCGCGGATGTGACTAAACGTGCAAAGGGTACAAGGATTTAGCGCTCATGGTTACAACCAAAGGTGGTGAAGGAAGGGGCACGCGACCAAGTGCCACGTAAGATGATAGATATCATAAGCCCCATACCCGAGGTCTATAAATACCCCATGACGTGGTGACATGTGGATCATGCTAGTGCCCCCTCTCTCTCCTAATCACTCTTGTTTTCTCTCTCTCTCTCATCCAGCGCCCAGCTTACGTTCTCATTCAGTTTACTTAGTTTAATCTTTACTGATCCCAGCTATCCAGTCAAGTGACAAGTCATTCATCGCAGTAGAACATTTTCACCTCTTTACAATTGGTAACTCCACTGGGGAAGATTGCCTTTCACATGGCTGGTCAGAAGAATGTTAAGCGAAAAGGGATACAAGTTGCATCAACTTCTCAGATATTTGACCAAATTCCAGATCCGGCTAATCCTGTCAATCCAGTCGTTCCTCAACAACGACGCAAGGTACAGAGAAGGCAGAATCTGCCAGTAACTGTGACACTCCCCAATCTCAGAATAATATTTCTCCAATGGTGCTCCAAGTCCTGGCAAATATCCAAGAAACATAGGTACAGATCCTACAATTCATAAAACTCAACAGCCTGCTTCTAGAATAGATCGATCGCCCATCCCCGATCGCAGTCAATGACTTCAGATAATAGCCCCTTGTGTAGTAGGAGACCCTGCTAGAAAGTTGACAGAGCTTGAGGAAGTTATCCAGCACAACACTATTGTTTCATTTGTAACCATCGAGCAATTATAAGCTATTCTTAACTCAAAAAAGGACGCAACTGTTGACATCAAGATCCCACCACCTTACAACCCTGCTATATTATTGTTACCATATCCAGATGGATATATTCCCCCAAAATTCAAGTAATTTGACAGAAAGGAGGGGGATGCGCGGGAACATATTGCGCAGTTCGTAGACGTATTGGGCGCCTACTGAAATAACGAGCATCTCAAACTTAGGGAGTTCTCAAAATCTCTTACAAGAAGAGCTTACACTTGGTACATGAGTTTGGTGCCAGGAACTGTGCTGACTTGGGCGGAGATGTTGGCTAAGTTATATGAAAATTTTTTCACCACTGAGGAGTAAGTTACAATGCTGTCTTTAACTTGGCACAAACAAAAGTTGGGCGAGGAGGTAGTCATATATGTCAAGCGTTTTCGTGAGACATCGTTGGAATGTTTCAAGAACTGCTAAATGTTGTTCTCAGAATTTTGAACCATGAGGACTTTTTCTTTTAAAAACACAGAGAATAGCCTTACTTAAAAAAAATTGACATTGAGGAGGTGTCGTTTAAAACATCGCATATCGCTTTTATCATTCCTAACCACTCTTATTCCTCTTAGCAGTACACTACTCCCCCCCCCCCCCCTCTCTCTCTCTATATATATATATATGGAGATGAGCTTTATCTTTGGATTGGCTTGCACCATATTCTTCTGCAACTCATTACCATTGTTTTCTGAGGTTCCTTTCATCTGTTTAGTTTCTTTGATTAAATGAGATGGGAATAATGATTACTTTTAGCCTTCTACGTAGTTGTGTTAATTTTTTATAATGTGCGTTTTGAGAATGTTTTTGTAATGTTGGAAGAGTCTAGTACGATAGTTGAATAGAAAGACATGAAGAGATATTTTAGATGCAGCAAAATTTTGTTTAAGCAAATGAATGCGTTGGAATGGACATATAAATTCTCCTCTCTTTTTTCTCACATATAAAAATCAAATTCCTATACATGTTTAATGAAGTAGTGAAATATATACTACCCACCAAATGTCTGATAGAATGCCTAAAAGCAATGTTGTTTCTTAAAACTCTTATAAGTTATGGATATATCCCGACGGGTCTATATGATAAGGCCATCCCATGAACTTAATAGTTGTTAAATTCACATTACGATGATATGGTTCCATGTATTGATAAACTATTATGCTAGTTTTCTATTTTAGGACACACTAAGAGTTTTCCATTGATATTTTTTAGAGTTAAATGCATAAAAAAATCTCTCTATATAGAAAATGTGTAAGAAACATTCCTACCATTTTGCATGTGCATATCAATCTTTATAATTTCAAAATTCAAAGTAAATTGTACCCTATTACAAATTGATGATGTCAATTTTTTTTGAAAATTCAAAAGTACCATTTTTGTCATTTTATGTTTTTTTAAGGCAAAGTGCAAAAACCCATATGCTATATACAAATTGTGCGTGAAACACCCCTACAATATAGTATGTGCATAACCTTCAAACATTTGAAAAAGTTGTGCAAATACCTTCATCCGTCAATTATGATAAAAAAGAATCATAATTTTCAAAATAATCTTTTTAAATGACCAAAATGCCCCTCACAACCTTTGACACCATTCTGCCATGTTTGGATATCATATTTTTTATTTTTTATTTTTATATTAACTAAAAATGTATTTTATTATTTCAAATGGGCCAGAAAATGGATCCATTGGTTGGATTTAGCGAATGAAAACGAAAGGGGTATTCACACATTTTTTAAATAAATGAGAAATTGATAAATTTTCTTATTTTTTTATTAATTAAAAATATATTTTAATTATTTTATTATTTCGAAGTGGCCTGGGACTGGTTGGACTCGGTGAGTGAAAAGTAAGGATGTATTCGAACACTTTTTAAATAAATAAGAAATTGATATTCGAATGGGTCCTTTTTAGACATCCAAACATAACACAAGGGTGTGAGGGTGTTTTAAAAAATTTAATTGTTAAATTAACAAAATGTCCTTATTTGCACATATTATAAAATGCAAGGGGGTTAATTGAACGTTAGGAGGTATTTTCACACTTTGTATATAGCAATGGGTTTTTTGCACTTTACCTTTTAAATTATTTATTTATAAACTAAGGGTACTTAATTTAGTCATTTTGTTGTTCAAATTGAAAATTTGTCCTTAATTGCTCAAATTAAAAAATATATGGGATTTTTTGAACAACGGGGGTATTTACACATTTCCTATATAACGATGACTCGAGTTTTATGCCCTTAACCTTTTTTATTAGTGAAAATTATTGTTAAGTCCTACTTTTCTATTAAAAGACAAATAAGTCCTAAATTTTTTTCTTTAGGACCAATAAGTTTTACTTTTTTCATTAAAAGACAAAGAAATTCTAAATTTTTTTCTTTAGGACCAACAAGTCTTACTTTTTCCATTGAAAGACAAATAAGTCCTAACAAATTTCTTTTAGGACCAATAAGTCTACTTTTGGATAAATATATAAATATAAAATTTTACTTCTATTTATTTATGGTGTAAATGAAATATGTAGTGATTTAGAACTTAAATAGAAACAAAAAAAAATCAAAAGTAAGACTTATTGGTCCTAAAGAATTTTTTTTAGGGTTTATATGTCTTTCAATGAGAAAAGTAGGACTTATCAGTCCTAAAGAAAATTTTTGATGACTTATTTGTCTTTCAATAGAAAAAGTAAGACTTATTGATCCTAAAGAAATATTTTTAAAAATTATTTGTCTTTTAATGAAAAAAGTAAGACTTTAAAAAGTAATTTTTCCTATTTATTATTACTGTAGAAGTTCTGTCTCTTTTAGAAACATTAATACAAATTTTAAGCAATGACAAATAACTTGTGCATAAGTTGCCAAAATGAATCTTACATATAAAGTTACTTGTATGATGAATGCCATGTTACGTCTTTCAAATGAAAGTTATTGATACGCGTTGCCACTAGATGAAAAAAATGCTAAGATGTTTTGTGTCAAAATATGAGAAATTACAGCTCTATTATTGGAGCCATGGAGGAAGGAACATCTGAAGATTAGCATCATGATTGGAATTTGCCGTCAGAGTGTATATATATATACACACACACACATATGAGCATCGAACCCACGAAGAAAGCACATGTTAGTGGGTCCTATCCTTTAACTTTGATACTAGCTAGCGTGTCTAAAGGAACCACCTAACTTTAATGGATGGATGCTAAAGTGAAAAAGATGGAGTTGGGTTGCAGGAATTGGATTCTTTGCTTGTGGCTTTTGGTATTGGTGTGGAAATTAAGAAATTGAAATGGATACGAAGAACCGTTTTCATTTCTACCCGGCCACTGAAACTTAACAGGAACTCATTGATCACAGAGCCTCTCCTCTCCTCTCCTCTCTCACAGATTTGAATTAATGGATACTAAGAACCGTTTATGGCTATTTGGTCTCATCACACTTCCTGCAATTCTGGTCGCCTTTCTTGTGTTCAATAACAAGAAGAAGAAGAAGGCCCTGTCCACCTCATTGTCCACCTCTCAACTTGCAGGATGGGACTATGAAGTGTTCTTGAGTTTCAGAGGCAAAGACACACGTACCACCATCACTGACCACCTCTACAACAACCTTGTGGACGCAGGGATTCGCACCTTTAGAGATGACAATGAGCTTCGTGTTGGAGAGAAGATAGCTCCCGAGCTTCGCAAGGCAATAGAGCACTCAAAGATATTCATCCCAGTCTTCTCCAAAGACTATGCTTCAAGTAAGTGGTGCCTGCTTGAGCTCGCCCACATGTTTGAGTGTATGAGGACTTTGGGCCAAATCATATTACCCATTTTCTACGACGTCGAACCATCTGATGTGCGAAACCAAACCGGGAGTTACAAAAAGGCCTTCCGGCAACACACGAAGAATTTTGATAGTGCAACTGTGGAGGGCTGGAAGAAGGCATTGAGGGAGGTTGGAGAATTGAAGGGATGGGATTTTGCTGATAGGTAATTGTCTATATATATTTACTTAATTATATACTCATCATGGTCGTCATTTTTGTTTTAGCCTTTCTATGAATGAGTTGTTACATAAATTCTTTGTTTTCAATATTTATTTATACTAATAAAAGCTCCTATATGCCCGTGAAATGAAGTCTTTATATATTTGTGATTATTAAAAGGGTGGTCATATTCGCACTCCTATTTTTTATATTTGTACTCTCATATTAGGAAAAATGTCACTTCTAATCTTTACTTCACATGTGAATGATTAACTTTTTTCAAAATACTAAGTTACCTTTCAGATATCCTCTTTGTCTCTTATCTTTAATGTTTTTGGTCTCTTTTGATTGGATCCAAAAAAAATACTTAAAAAAAATAATTCAAAAAAAAAATTCTCTTTTTACGAGACCCAAAAAAAGTTATATATATATATTAATAAATTATTTCTTTTGACAAGACCAAAATATATATAGATATATATCTGTTGAAGAAATTATATTTTTTGTCGTGAGATAAAAAAATATCTCTATTAAATAAATTTTTTCTTTTAGTAGGAATTAAAAATTAAAAAGTACCCAAAAAATAGATATCCATGTTAAATAAATTCTCTCTTGACACAACCCAAAAAAAAGTATATAAAATTTTTTATTCTTCTTGAATAAACTATCTACATTGAGAGTACCCAAAAAAAAAATTATCGTTATTAAATAAATTATATCTTTTGATAGGTTCAAAAAAAGAAATTATTTCTATTGAATAAATTATCTCTATTGGAAGAAACCCAAAAAAAAAAGTTATTTTTGTTGAATAAATTATCCATTTTGAGAAGACAAAAAAAAACTATGAACAAGTTATCTCTTTTGACAAAATTAAAAAAAAAGTAGAAAAAAAAGTAAAAAAGGTAAAAAAAAATTATCTCTTTTGATAAGACCCAAAAAAAAAATAATAAAGAAACTAAAGAAGGTAAAAAAGAGTTTAACTTTATAGTATAAATGATAGTTGTGGTATCATAAAATAAGAGATGATGTATTAATTAGTTTATGGACCTTCTTGTTATTTTTTTTAAAAGAAAGGGGTAAGTGGAGTGTAATTGTAGAAAATGGAAGTGCGAATATCACCTCCCTATAAAAAAGGTAAAGTACAAAAAACACCCTTACTATATACCAAATGTGCAAAAACTCTCCTGCAGTGCAAAAAAATCTCTCACTGTTTACAAAATGTGCAGATAAGGACATTTTGTCAATTTAACAACTAAAATGTCTAAAACACCATTACACTCTATTGTCATGTTTGGATGTCCAAAAAAAACTCATCCGAATATTAATTTCTTATTTATTTAAAAAATGTACGAATACTCCCTTATTTTCACTCGTCGAGCCCATCTGAAATAATAAAAAAATTAAAATATAGTTTTAGTTAATATAAAAATAAAATAATAAAAAATATTGCATGCAAACGTGGCATAAGGATTTTAAAGGCTGTGAGGGGCATTTGGTCATTTTGACAGAGGGGTCGTTTGCACAAATTGTAAAAATGTAGGGGATTATATGCACATAATAAACTGTAGGGGATTTTGCACATTTTGTATATAGTGGAGTTGTTTTTTGCACTTTACCTTTATAAAAATATAAATAACCAAATATATATATATATATATATATATATATATATATATATATATATATAAAATCTTTTTTTAGTAACATTTTACGCTATCATAATGAGTCATATATTATGGGGTTAAGTGCATTAAACCCCCTTAAACTATCTTCTCTTTCTCAAAAAATTCTCTTGAACTATCAAGTGAACATTTAACCCGTGAACTATATATCTTCTCTCTCTGCAATAAACCCCAAATCGTTAAATTGTCGTTCAAATTCTAACCTTAGTTGACACACTTGACCTACCCCAAATTTAGAATGCCAAAAATACCCTTATATCTCAGCCTTTACAATTTATATAACCAACATATCTTATTTTATTGTATTTTCTTCTTATATATCTCTTTATATATATATTATATTTTGTAAAAGTTTGTTTTTCTTATTAACTTATAATTTTGTATTTATTACATTATATTTTTATATTATATATATAGCTCTTGTTTTATTGTATTTGCTTCTTATATATATCTTTATATATTGTATATTATTATTATTATTATATATATATCTTTATATTTATATATATATATATTTTATTTTTTGTATTTTATTAAATATTTTTATTCTTATTATCTTATAATTTTGTATTTATTGTATTTTGTTTATATTTTTTATTTATTGTATTTTATTTTGTTATATTTATATTTTTTGAGTAACCAATCTTTTATTTATTGTATTTTCTATTTTTTTTTATAAAAATTTAATTTATTGTATTATTTTATATTATATTTTTGAGCAAGAAAAAATTTTATTTATTGTATTGTATAAAAATCATAAATAAAAACTTGAACTGAAAAATGAAATCTGAAACTGAAATCTTCGTCATGAATCTTTCAAATTACTTGTAAGGATTGTCAAAGTTTTGACATCACTTTCATTTTGAAAAATGAAAAATGCGTTACCAAACATAATTTCTACTGTGACTTCCAAAAAAAGAAAAATGAAAACTGAAATTAAGAATCGAAAGTGTTAAAAAGACCTCAGTCTACTTGTTCAACAAGCAGACATATTAACTAAGAACAAAAAAATAATTTGATTTTTCTGTTAAATGTTAATTGAGGGTTTGTCCTTAAGTGTATGTTTCTTATAGTTCAGGGGGTCAATTTGTAATTCAAGGGAGTTTCTTGCAATCTAGTGATAGTTCAGGGGGTTTAAAACACTTAACCCTATATTATGTAGATATTAGTATTTTGTGCTTTTATATATCAAAGAATCACTTTCCTATAAAATTTGTTCCATCTCCCCTTCTTTCAAAAAGAAGAATTTTATTTTAATACTCTTGATAAATTTAAATGAATTAATTTTTTTCTGTAACTTTTTTTTAGAAATCTACGCAAACCAAGTGTAGGAGACGACATATATATATATATATATATATATATATATAACGTGCACATACAAATATACAGCTATTTGAAAAAAAAGTACATTTGTAACGTGAATTTATTGAGTGAATTTATTCATTATGTTTGATTATGTTAAGAGTTGTAATTAAAGTGAAAAGAAATATATTTTAATATTATATATAAAATGTGATTAATATAATTTAATTTTTATTACTTTCTTAGTTAAAGAATTAATTAAAGAGTTTGTATTTAATACGGTATTTGTAGTTTGATAAAATAAAATACAAGAGTTTGTGTTTAATGAAAACTGTTTTTTATTTTTTTGGATAAAATAAAGTAATATAATACATAATAAAATAATAGATAAAGAATAGGATTGTAAAACAACACGTGCGTTGCAACGGAATAAAATATAAATTAATAATAGTAATTTTCAATTTTATTATGAATTTTTTGGTTTATGATTTTTATGCAAATTGTTAAACAATTAAACATCACACTTAAATAAAATATTAAAATAAGTATTTCAATGAAACAATGATAAGTGAAAAAGAATTATGATGCTTAATTTTTCAAATACTATGCAAGGAAATTGGCTAATAGTGTTACATTATTTGAAATTAAATTATTAGTATCTAATCGTAAATCTTTTCTCCTTTTTTTTTTTTTTTTTTCTTTTTCAGCTAATAATGTTACATTATTTGGAATTAAATTATTAGTATCTAATTGTAGATCTCTTCCCCTCTTTTTTCTTTTCTGTATCAGTATAATTGCTTTTGCTATCTCTCTTTGGACTTGTTGATTCCTCTTCAACCCAGACACAAATGACTTACCTTGCTGGAAAAAATAAAAAAAACACATACTCATTAAGTAAAACATAATTCAACAAAAAATATGATTTCACATAATTAAATTAAAATTTGATTATTCATAAATTTATCTCCATACAAGTAATTTAAAGGCACATAATAATATTATATTAAACTTCAAATTCACATAGATATGCTAGGTAGCAAAAAATTGAGAAAAAAAATTCATTCAGGTTTCTCATAAACAATGTGATGATTCATATCCACATACAGGTAATTTAAAAGAATACAATAATACAATATTAAAATATGGTTAAAAAGTTAATTGTTTCTCAAACTTCAAATTCACAACCACCATAAAAAAAACCTATCAACGTGTGTGTGCTTTTTTTTTCTTCATATTTTTCAGGTTATAGGACAGGTAAGTCATGCACATGGTCAAAAGTTAATTTATAATCTTAATAAAAATCTCTTGTACATATATATATATATATATAAAAGAAACTCCCTTTAACAGATAATTAAAAGCAATTTATTTGAGTAATTTCAAATATTTATGTAGCCAATTGTGTTGTCCTTTTACATATTCATTAGTAAAAAACAAGGTTCTAAGAGTAAAGATTAATGCCCAAGGGGTTACAATTTCTCATCTAAATAATTTATGATATGGATACTAATTTTGGATAAATATTTAAATTTATATTTATACATAATTGTAAACCATATATTAAAAGATGCAAGGTAAAACCTATAAAGTAATAAGTTTACATATGGAAAACTTATTTCATAAAAAATTACTCCAAATAAATGTATAAAAAAACTATTAATATAATATTATGAAAAATAGTTCTAACTACTTATTTGCTTTCCGCACTGAAGCTTTAATAGAGTTGTTTTTTGAGGCCTTTCTTTTTTACTTTTTTCTTTTTTTAGATTTTTATAACAATATAAGCTTAAACTTTGATATGAATCCACCTTATTATAACTTTTTTTTTTTTGGGTAAGTACCTCATTATAACTGTTCTCATACAGGAAAATGTATGAGAAATAAGCTATCCCATAAGAGTAAATTTGATTTATAAATCGTTTTATAGAAGACAAATGAGGTACAATTTGTACATGATATGTTATGCATGATTGATAATACAATAATTTTCCAAATTTTAGTGTTTTAGGACCACAAACGTCAGACAATTGAATAAAAGATATTACATTAAACATTTTAGATTATCTACGTTGGATCAAAAAACTAAACAATATTCTAAATCAAACATAAATTGAATCAAACTCTTTCTCTATGATCAGATTAAAAAAACTCAAAATTTAAAATTATATAAGGTTTTATTTTTATGAAGTTTTTCTCTTTTAGTCTAAATGAGGAAATATTAGTAGTTGGTTGTGTTTGCAGACACTAAAATTCATACAAATAAATAAATAATATATCATATAAATTCATATTCAGATATTGTGTAAGGATAGATGTCAAAGAGACAAACAATGCTAAGAAAAATACACCCAAATCAACAAAAAATTAGAAAAGTCATACATGTGTGTATATGTAGAGAGGGAGAGAGAGAGAAAACCAGATTTAAGAGATCTCAAAAATCCTAGAAGGGATTGATTATAGTTAATTTAAGAGTTTGGGAGTAAAATTTAAATATTTAGATAGTGTATACATAAACCTTGCAAATAATAAAATTCATATAAATTTTATCACCATATAATTTCATATTCAGACATTGTGTAGGATATCACTCACTCAAACTGTAATGAGAAAAATACAACAAAATATCATAAAAATCATACATGTGTGCAACGACGTAGCCACCATCGGCCCAAGGGGGCTCATTAATTTTTTGTTTTGTTTTATGCATATAAGTTATAAAAAATTACTAAATCCCCCCTAAACTTATTTTTTGTTAAAAATTTCTTTAGTTCTTTATTTTCCATCTTACTCTTCTTTTTATTCTTCCAATATATATTTTTTTCGATTCTCTTAAAAAATAATTACATTTCTTTTCTTCCATCAAATCCTATTTTTTTTTCCTTCAAAGTTCTCACATATTTTTCTTCTTTGTTTTTCTTTTTCCTTCAATTTTTTTTCCATCTTCTTGCACTCGTGTGTGATGTATGTACGATAACATTCTTTTCTTTCATCTTATTAGTTTTTTATTCTCCTATCCGATAATGCTGCATTTGGTACACAGGAATAGAATGTTCATTCTAACCATTCCTTGGTTTGGTATGAATTTTAAGGTGAAAATAGTCATTCCCTAGGAATAAAAATTTATTCTCTGGAATGAAAATTAATTTCATAGTTAAACTTATGGAATGAACATTCTATTCTCAGTAAAATTAAAAAAAAATTCACATGACCAAAAAATCCTTCACTTCCATCACCACCACCACCACCACCACCACCACTTCCACCACCACACCAGCTCTACCACTACCACCACCACCTCCACCCCCACATCGCACCCTACTTACTCCACCACACCACCACCTCTATATCGCCACCTTCCTCCACCACCACCACCGCCGCAGCCGCCGCCACCACATTGCATTACCACCACCTCCACTGCCACCTTCCTCCTCCGCACCTCCACCGACACCCCCCACCACACCACTGCCACCACCTCCACATCGCCACTACCACCCCTACCACACCACCACCACATCACCACCTTCCTTCACTGCCACCCTCACCACACTCTGCCACCACCTTCACATCGCCTCCACCACCCCTACTGCGCCTCCACCACCACCACATCGCCACCTTCTTCCACCGCCACCCCCACCACACTACTCCACCACATCCACATCGCCGCCACCACCGCCACTTTCCTCCACCGCCACCGCCACCCTCACCACACCACTCCGGCCACCACCTCCATATTGCCACCTTCCTCCACTGCCACCACCTCCACATCACCACCTCCAGCACCACACCTCACCACTACCTCCACTGCCACCACCTCCACATCGCCACCTTCCTTCACCATCACATATTTGTTGGTTTAATTTATTTGTCACTACGAGGGGTATTTTGAAGAATTTGATTTAAAATTTATTTCATTCCCACCTTATTTCATATTTGCAACCAAACAATAGAATGACAATGGTCATTCCATTCCATTTCCATTCTCATTCCATTCCACCTTCATTCCATTCCATTCAGGTGTACCAAACACATCATAAGTTTATTACTGTAATTTTACACACTTAGGACTTGTTTGGTTAAAAGACCAAAATCTGAAAGCAAAAACAAAGTCATTTAACTCACTTATTTTTGCTATTATAGCTGAATAAATGTGATGAGAATTTTTTCAAACATTGTGCAATATATTATTTACCAAGCATATGTTTTTTTGTGAAATTATTGTCAAAAGGACCCTCAGAGCTTCAATCTTTCTTGTTCACTGCCAAAAACTATTAAACTGAATTAAAGAACAAAGTCCCTGTGTGTTTATATGTAAGAGAGAAAACTTGATTTAAGATCTTAGAAATCCTAGAATCAATCAACAAGTTTCAAAAGAGAATTGATTATAGTAATTTAGGAGTCCAAGAGATAAATTGATCATATAAATTCATATTCAGATAGTGTGTACATGAACTTTGCTGACAATAAAATTCATATAAATTTATATTCAAGCATTGTGTATGTAGAGGGAGAAAAAATCCAGATGTGAGGTATAAAAGATTAATCTGAACCCTTGGTCATGAGAAAAATACACCCAAATCAACAAAAAAACATACATGTGTGTATGTAGATAGAGAGAGAAGAAAGTAGTATATAATATAATCGAGGTAAATATAGATTTTATTTACCAATAAAAAAAGAATTCTAATACAATTGGTAGTTTCTTTATGTATATTAAAAGGTTGGTAACTTTTTTTTATTAGGTTTTTGTATATATATTAAACTCTTTTTTTAAAACGTTTGTTTATATAATTTGTCTTTGTTTTTTTTTTTAACTAAAAAAATATAAAAAAAGTATACTGAAACTCAAAAACACCATTTGTACTTCATACTTGTGTGTGTATATGTAGAGAGAAAACCTGATTTGAGAGATTTCGGAAACCTAATTGATTATAGTTAATTTAGGAGTTTGAGAGAGAAATTGATCATATAAATTGATATTCACATAGTGTGTACATGAACTTTCCTGACAATAAAATTCATATAAATTTATCATCATATAAATTCATATTTAGACATTGTGTATGTAGAGAGAGAGAGAGAAAAAAGACCATATTTGAGATATAAAAGACTAATCCGAACCTAGGTCATCAGAAAAATACAATCAAATCAACAAACAATAAAAAAAAATCATACATGTGTGTATGCATGTAGAGAGAGAGATAGATATAGATTTTCTTTTACCAATAAAAAAAATTCTAATACAATTGGTAGCTTTCTTTATATGTATTAAAAAGGTTAATTGGTAAATTTTTTATTACGGTTTTCTATATATATATATTAAACTTTTTTATAAGGGAGACGATATTTGCCCTGCCCTTTTCTCCGATTGCACTTCACCTGTCTTTTTCTTTTAAAAAAATGACAAAAACATCCCTAAGCTCATTAATGCATCATCTTTTCTTTTATAATACCATAACTACCATTTATACTATAAAATTTAACTCTTTTTATTCTCTTTACTTCATTTAGTATTTTTTTTTGTCCTTTCCAAAGAGATAACTTTTTCTTAAGTCCCTTTGTTTGGGTATTTTTTCTTGGTCATATCAAAAGAGATAATTTATTCAATAGAAATAACCTTTTTTTGTGGTATTTTTTTTTGTTATTCAACAGACAACTTTTTTTTTTTGAGTCTTGTCCAAAGACATAATTAAGATAAAATTTTTTTTTGGTCCCTTTTTTTTATTGCACAGTGTACTTTTTTTTTTTGGTCTTGTGAAAAAGAGATAATTTATCTAGTAGAGATAACTTTTTTTGGTTCCTTTTTTTCCGATTCCAGTCAAAAGATAAAATTTATTCAACATAGATAACTTTTTTTAAATAATTTTTTTCTTGATCGTATTGAAAGAGCTAATTTATTCAACATAGATAACGTTTTTTTTTGGGATATTGTCAAAAGGGACAATTTTTTTTTTTTGATTTTGTCGAAAGAAACCGAAAACATTGAAGACGGGAGACATAGAGATATCTTAAAGGGTAGTTGTGTAATTTGAAAAAAAAATATTCAGATGTAAAGTTAGGGTTAGAAGTGTTATTCTATTTAAGAAGGAAGTGCAAACGTAAAAAAAGAAGTGTGAATATCGTCTCCCTTTTATAAAATGTGTGTTTATATAATTTCATATAAAACATATGTTTATATAATTTAAATCAAGTAACCACATATATTTATCGTTTTTCCCATACATACATATATATATGTGACATCAATTATGTTTGGCAGGCCTCAAGGAGAATTGGTGAAGGAGGTTGTTTTAAAGGTATGGGGAGAGCTGAAAAGGAACTACTCATTGGTTGTAAATGAATGCTTAGTTGGAATTGAATATCATGCTGAAAAAATGTTGACATTGTTGAGTGTCAATTCCAGTGATGTAAGGATTGTGGGAATACATGGCATGGGAGGAATTGGGAAGACCACTATAGCCAAGGTCATCTACAACCAACTCTCCCAACGTTTTGATTCATTTTGCTTCCTCGCAAATGTTAGAGAAACAGCACAACAACACAATGGTCTTCTTGATTTGCAAAAGCAACTTATATCTCACATCTTAAAACTGAGATGCCCTGACATTAGTACCATTGATGAAGGAATAAATGAAATCAAAAACAGATTTTCTGGGAAGAAGATTCTGGTTGTCATTGATGATGCCGATCACAGAAGTCATCTTGATGCACTTGTGGGAGAGTGTGCTTGGTTTGGTTCAGGAAGTAGGATAATTGTCACAACTAGAAACAAAGAGATTCTAAATCCGACTGAGATCAATTGGACTTATGAACCAAATGAATTGGATTTTGATCAATCTCTTCAACTTTTTAGCAGGCATGCTTTTAGAAGGGACCATCCCCCAGAAAACTATGATACTCTCTCCGGAGATGTTGTGTCCACCACTGGAGGGTTGCCTTTGGCTCTTGAGATTATTGGTTCTTCTTTATCTGGCAAGGGAAAAGAGATATGGGAAGGTACATTAAAGAAGTTGAAAAGAATACCGAATGACGAAGTGCATAAAAAGCTGAGAATAAGTTACGAGGCATTAAATAACGAACAACAACAAATATTTCTCGATATTGCGTGTCTTTTCATTGGAGTAGACAAAAGAATTGCTTTCTACATGTGGGATGACTGCAATTTCTATCCGGGAAAAGAGATTGATGCTCTTCTTCTCCGGTCATTGGTGAAAATTGGAGATAACAATAAATTAAGGATGCATGATCAGCTTAGAGACCTTGGTAGGGATATTGTCCGTCAAGAAAGTATCTATGAACCAGGAGAGCGTAGTCGGGTGTGGATTCATGAGGAAGCCTTCAAAATATTGGAGACTTATAAAGTAAGATCCAAGTCCTTCATGAATAGATGTCTCTTGTTAAACATTAATTTTCTTGTCACATTACATTTTTTTTTTTTGATCTTTCTATAGTAATATAGTTTATCTATAAATATGTTTACTTAAAAATGTGAAATTGGATTAGTAAAAAATTCTGAAAAGAAAAAAATAAAGGGTTGGGTAAATTAATTCCATTTTAAAAAATAAGGAGCTCTTGGAATGATAAACAAAATATTACAAAAAAATTAGATGAAAATTTAATAAATAAACAACTGATTTTTTCTATAAAAAAAATTAGTAAATTTGCACCACAGAAAGCAAGAATAATGGTTTATGAATAAATTTTTGTTTTTAATATAGACAGTTAAATAATATATTTGCTATGTTACCACATGAATACTGTCTTGTCTCTCAGCTTATATTGAGCCACCTGCTCAAAAATTGAAATAATAACTTAAATTTCTTCAAACAGAGTGAATATTATCATTAATACTTAGTTATTGGCAGGGAACAAGAAAGATTGAAGCTCTGTGTGTTGACTTTCGATTACAGAACTCACAAGCACGTTGTCGTACAAATGAAGAATTTGTAAACCTATCTAATCTAAGGTTCCTTCAAATGGACTGTGCAATCCTTGATGGAGATTTTAAGCGTCTTCTTTCAGAGTTAAGATGGCTTCGCTGGAACGGATGCCCCCAAATTTTTAGACCAACCAATTTTCATCTAGCGAATCTTGTCATTCTTGATTTATCAAGGAGCGAGGTCACAGAAGCCTGGGAGGGTTGGAATTATATCAAGGTTTCTTTAATTTCTCTGCTTTTGTTTAATGTGCCTCCGTCACATAATTCTTTGTAATTGATTCTAAGCAATTTTCTTTTTTCCTTATTTCGCAGATTGCAAGAAATTTGAAAGTTCTAGATCTCACAGGTTGCAGTTGCATGATTAGAACTCCTGACTTCTTTGCATTTGCAACTTTAGAAAGATTGATTCTTGAAGGTTGTGAGAGTTTGATTCATATTGACCCATCAATTGGGTGTCTCAAGAGTTTGGTTTTCATAAATGTGAAGAATTGTGCTAAACTCAACAGCCTGCCTCTGGAATTTGATTATTTGGAAGCTTTAAAGGAGCTCCTCATCGATGGTACTTCTATACAAGAAGTACCTATTGGTAGTGGTGTTATGAAGAAGCTTGAAACCCTTAGTGCCACTCGTTGTGAGTCATTGAATCAAATTTCTACCTCAATCGGTTACCTAAATTCTCTGTCGGACCTTAGACTTGATAATTCTTGTATCACTCAACTGCCAGACTCAATTGGTTCGCTAACGAAATTGCGATGCTTGTTACTAAGGAACTGCAAATTAAAAGAACTTCCCGACTCCATTGGGAAATTAGAATCATTAGTTGAGCTGCGGTTGTCAGGAGCAATATTTACAGAAGTACCTGACACCATTGGCAACCTAAAACGTTTGAGAATTCTTGAGATTGAATGCCAGAATCTGAATGAAATTACGGGCCTTGATAGATTGGAATCCCTGGAATGTTTGGTTATGAGTAGGTGCATATCCTTGGAAAGATTGCCTGATCTATCAAACTTGGAAATGCTGGAAGAATTAAAGCTTGACAGGTGCGAGAAGCTACATGATATTGAGGGTTTTAAGGGTTTGAAATCCTTGAAGACGTTGGACTTGTCATATTGCACAGCCTTGGAGAGGATACCTGATCTATCCTACTTGAAAATGCTAGAACAATTAAACCTCAGCAACTGCAAGAAGCTACATGATATTGAGGGTCTTAAGGGTTTGAAATCCTTGAAGATGCTGGACTTGTCATATTGCATAGCTTTGGAGAGGTTAACTGATCTATCGACCTCAAAAATGCTAGAAGAAATAAAGCTCTACAACTGCCAGAAGTTACATGATATTGAGGGTCTTAAGGGTTTGAAATCCTTGAAGACGCTGGGCTTGTCATATTGCAAAACTTTAGAGAGGATACCTGATTTATCGAAGTCAGAAATGCTGGAAGAATTATATTTCTACGAGTGTGAGAAGCTACATGAGATTGAAGATCTTAAGGCTATGAAATCTTTGAAGAAGCTGGGCTTGTCAGGTTGCAAAGCCTTAGAGAGGTTACCCGATCTATCGAACTTGGAAATGCTGAAAGAATTAAAGTTCTACGAGTGTGTGAAGTTACATGAAATTGACGGTCTTAAGGCTATGAAATCTTTGAAGAGGTTGGACTTGTCATATTGTAGAGCCTTGGAAAGGTTACCTGATCTATCGAACTCGAAAATGCTGGAAGAACTAAAGTTCTACATTTGCCAGAAGCTACATGATATTGAGGGTCTTAGGGGTTTGAAATCCTTGAAGAAGTTGGACTTGTCATTTTGTGAAGCCTTGGAGAGGTTGCCTGATCTATCGAACTCAAAAATGCTGGAAGAATTAAATCTCTACATGTGCCACAAGCTACATGATATAGAGGGTCTTATTGCTCTGGAATCATTGAAGACACTGGAGTTGTCAAATTGCACAGCCTTGGAGAGGATACCTAATCTATCGTACTCGAAAATGCTTGAAAAGTTAAACCTCAACCAGTGCTCAAAGTTACATGACATAGAGGGTCTCAAGGCTTTGAAATCCTTGAATACGCTGGAGTTGTTATATTGCACAACCTTGGAGAGGGTACCAGATCTATCAAGCTTGGAAATGCTGAAAGCTTTAAGGCTCTATCAGTGCCAGAAGCTACATGACATTGAGGGTCTTAAGGCTTTGAAATCCTTGAAGACAATGGACTTGTCAGGTTGCAGAGCCTTGGAGAGGTTACCTGATCTATCGAAGTTGGAAATGCTGAAAGAATTAAAACTCTACGAGTGCCAGAAGTTACATGACATTGGGGGTCTTGAGGCTTTGAAATCCTTGAGGACGCTGGACCTGCCAGATTGCAGAGCCTTGGAGAGGTTACCTGATCTATCGAAGTTGGAAATGCTGGAAGAATTAAGTCTCTACAGGTGCCAGAAATTACATGACATTGAGGGTCTTAAGGCTTTGAAATCCTTGAAGATGTTGTACTTGTTTTGTTGCACAGCCTTGGAGAGGTTACCTGATCTATCCAACTTGGAAATGCTAGAATATTTAGATCTCTACGAGTGCCTGAAGTTACTTGACATAGAGGGTCTCAAGGCTTTGAAATCCTTGAAGACGCTGAACTTGTCATCTTGCATAGCCTTGGAGAGGTTACCTGATATGTCGAGACTAACAAATTTAAGGGAATTGAAACTTGGTATGTGTGTGAAACTTACTGAGATTTGGGGACTTGAAGAACTGAAATTCTTAGAATTCTTGGACATTTCTGGATGCAAGTCACTTGGAAAATTAACAGACATTTCGAACATCAGAAAAGTTAAGCGATGAGAGCAAAATTGCAGGATGTCAAATTTTAGCGTTTAACATGCAATCGGATGGCACGGTAATTATCTATTTTCTGCTAATCTATGTTGTCCCTGTATGATGGCTTTTTCCCTTAACTGTTATTAGTTGTGATTTCTTTCTCTGATCCTTTTCCAGGTAATTGATGAAACATCCATGCATGTCAGTTATCAATTATCATTGTAGTAGCACACTAGTATTTAGGCAGTTGGATATAAGGTCGTTTTGGTGTTTGTCCCTATATATATTATATGGTTGATTAGGAGCTTGGTATTCTGTGTTGTGGATGTTAGAAAAGTTTTGTTTCAGTACCGAACTGGAGTTGGCAATTCTTGATCATTTTTCATGTTTTCACTGAAATGGAATTTTATTAACGCGCACTAGATTTATTGTTCAAACGCACTGCACTTCACTCTCTCTCTCCCTCCACAAAATCTATCCTCTCATGGCACAAGAAAACGCATTGAGCTTCTCTCTGTTCACCACACAAAATTCACATCTCACCCCACAAGAGAGAGCTTGTCTGTGTTGTGTTCATCCGTGAGGGCGTAGTCTCTCTCTCTCCTCCCTTTCAATTCACCTTTCTCTTGAACTCTTCCACTTCAAGATGATTTCGAGACTAATGCTCAGTTTGAAGTGAATTGAGGCATCGTTTCACAATTCATGTGGATGTTTGGGCTCAATTTTGCCACTGAAACTTCGATTTCACACATGCATAACAAAAGAGTGAAAGATTGATTTCATAATCTCTTGAACTTCAAGACGCCATTTATCTGTCACGGCTCAATTTTATGCATTCAATCAATCAATGTGACCTAGCAGAGACAGTCTTTGCTCAAAGCAATCTATTACATTTGCAATAGAATGACCAATTGATTATTTTGAGATTTAAGTTGGTTTCATAGTTAGAGTTTGTATGTGTTGCAGAACAAGCTTCAAAGCTTGAAAGGAATAAAAATATTTTCATAAGATTTGTTTCTTTCTTAAAATTGTTTGGATCCAGAAATAGTGCTCCATAAGAAATGAATGAGTTTTTATATAGGGGTCGATTTCTCATGTCAATGGCAATTTAATACTGAAATCAGGTACACCATAAGGTACAGAAAAGTTTAAGTTCGGGTTCCTAAACATGCATGTTTGTTCTCGTAGATTTTGTGTAAGGCTGAATAAAGTCGGTATAAATTGTCGCTAGTATGCTTACTGCCTAATTTCTCTGTCCGTAAGATTTTTCGCATAATAACAATTCCATATTTCGCTTAATTGGGCGAAATATTATCACTGTCTAAATCCTAGATGATTTCATGTGGAGGACTTTGTGTATGAATACTTATGTGCTTTTTTATATCTTCTCAAAAGATTTTCATAAGCTTTGTCTGATTTTTGGTGCACGAAACGGGCAAAGAGTGATGAGACAGTTCCTAAAGCACATATTAAAGTCGGAAATTTTAGTCAGGGGCATTTTACTTGTCTTATCTACTGCTAATGTGCAAAAAAAAAAAAAACGATTGTTAATATGCTTGAATAATATATATTCTAATGGTTATATATTCGACTCAATTATATATATATATATATATATATATATATATATATATATATATATATATATATATATACCCAACAAGTCCTCAATTCTGGTTTGAGAGCTGGGGAAGGACCAATGATTCAATTTCTACTTCTATGGGGAAAACATACTTCGTAATAAGGTCTAATGTCTTCATATATACTCTTAAGAGATTCTGGTTACATCTTAATTTAATCATATTGTTTGGACCATATTCTGAATTTTAATGCTAAAAATGAAAAAAATGAACTCAAAAGAAAAACTCATATTTGATGAGATATGTAGGCCTTGCTTGGTTTGTCACTTTGAGAACAATTTTCTGTTTTCATAGTGACAAAAAATTAAAAAAACCGCTAATTACATCTGCTTGGAACTGTTTTTCAAAACCAGTTTTTAGAAAATTGAGTTTACAAAATTTGTGATTTTTCAAGAACTGCTAAATGTTGTTCTCGGAATTTTGAACTATGAGGACTCTTTCTTTCAAAAATACGGAGAATAGCCTTACTTAAAAAAATTGACATTGAGGAGGTGTCGTTTAAAACATCGCTTATAGCTTTTATCATTCTTGAACCCCCCCCCCTCCTCTCTCTCTCTCTATATATATATATCTATATATCTATATATATGGAGATGCGCTTTATCTTTGGATTGACTTGCACCATATTCTTCTACAACTCATTACCATTGTTTTCTGAGTTTCCTTTCCTCTGTTTAGTCTCTTTGATTAAATGAGATGGGAATAATGATTACTTCTAGCCTTCAAACGTAGTTGTGTTAATTTTCTGTAATGTGCGTTCGGAGAATGTTTTTGTAATGTTGGAAGAGTCTAGTACGATAGTTGAATAGAACGACGTGAAGAGATATTTTAGATGCAACAAAATTTTGTTTAAGCAAATGAATGTGTTGGAATGGACAGGAAAATTCTCCTCTCTTTTTCTCACATATGAAGATCAAATGCCTAAAACATGTTTAATGAAGTAGTGAAATATATACCGCCCACCAAATGTCTGACAGAATGCCTAAAACCAATGTTGTTTCTTGAAACTCTTTTAAGTTATGACTATATCCCGACGGGTCTATATGATAAGGCCATGAACTTAATACTTGTTAAATTCACATTAGGATGATATGATTACGATGATATGGTTCCATGTATTGATACACTATTATGCTAGTTTTCTATTTTAATAATTTGTGTAACATTTTTATCTCATTCTTGCACTGGAAGTGATTTAGCCCTTTGTAAAGTAGAGGTCCAGCCTAGTCTAAACAGTTGATATGTGTTCAATGTATTGATATACAGAGGTTTAGTCCCTTGTAAAATAGGTTCAATCTAATCTAAACAACTGGATGGCCATAATACAAGTTTATGGTAGAAGCTGAAATGCATGTTAAATTACATTAATAGATTTTGGAAAACAATAGTAAAAGGTGTTATTTGAAAACTATTCAGTAGTAGATTTATGAGTTTTTGTTTTTTGAAAACTATTTTGTAGTTTTCCAACCAAGCGGATTTTCAAACTGAAAAAATTGAAAACTGTTTTCTTATTTGAAAATTGTTTTTGGAAAATATTTTGAAAGTTGCAAATCAAGCAAGGCCGTAGTGTGCAATAATCAGAGAATCACATTTTATAATCGAAGAACATTCTAAGCGAAGTACATATGTAGTGTGCGTAATAGGAGAACCAACCTGGAAAAAAAACATGATCCTAAAAAAAAAATGATATTCAACCTACTTTATTCTATACTCCATTCTAGTACACACTAACAGTTTTCCATTGATATTTATTAGGGTTAAATGCATAAAAAATCTCCCCATATAGAAAATATGCAAGAAACATTTCTACTATTTTGTATGTGCATATCAATCTTTAAAATTTCAAAATTCGGAGCAAATTGTACCCTACTACAATTTTTGATGATGTCAATTTTTTTTGAAAATCCAAAAGTATCATTTTTGTCATTTCATGTTTTTTTAAGGCAAAGTGCAAAAACCCCCATGCTATATACAAATTGTGCGCGAAACACCCATGTAATATAGTATGTGCATATAACTTCCAAACATTTGAAAATTTTGTGCAAATACCTCCATCCGTCAATTATGATAAAAAAGAATCATTGAAATTTTAAATACCCTTTTTAAATGACCAAATGCCCCTTACAACCTTTGCCACCATTCTGCCATGTTTGGATATCATATTTTTCATTTTTTATTTTTATATTAACTAAAAATGTACATTATAGTTTCGAATGAGCCCGAAAATGGATCCACTGGTTGGATTTAGCGAATGAAAACGAAGGGGGTATTCACACATTTTTTAAATAAATGAGAAATTGATAATTTTTCTTATTTTTTTATTAATTAAAAATATATTTTAATTATTTTATTATTTTGAATTGGTCTGGATACATTGGTTGGGCTCGGTGAGTGAAAACTAAGGATGTATTCGAACACTTTTTAAATAAATAAAAAATTGATATTCGAATGAGTCCTTTTTAGACATCCAAACATAGCACAAGGGTGTGATGGTATTTTAAAAAAATTAATTGTTAAATTAACAGAATGTCCTTATTTGCACATATTCAAAAATTGAAGGGGATTAATTGAATGTCAGGAGGTATTTTCACACTTTGTATATAGCAGTGGCTTTTTTGCACTTTACCTTTTAAATTATTTATTTATAAACTAAGGGTACTTTAGTCATTTCATTGTTAAAATTGAAAATTTGTACTTAATTGCCCAAATTAAAAAATATAAGGGATTTTTCGAACAACAGGGGTATTTACGCATTTCCTATATAACGACGGCCCGGGTTTTATGCCCTTAACCTTATTTATTAGGGAAAATTATTGTTAAGTCTTACTTTTCTATTAAAAGATAAATAAGTCCTAAAAAAATTTCTTTAGGACCAATAGTCTTACTTTTTTCATTAAAAGACAAATAAGTTCTAAATTTTTTTCAGGACCAACAAATCCTACTTTTCCTATTCAAAGACAAATAAGTCATAACAAATTTATGTTAGGACCAATAAGTCTACTTTTGAATATATATATATTTTTTCCATTTAAGTCCTAAATCACTAAATTTTCAATTTATATCCTTAATAAATTATATGTATTATTTGTAATATTAGATATAAAATTTTGACTCAAATTATCCTTACAAAAGTAAACATAAAATTTAAATAAAAAGGTAAAAAATACATGTTATTAATTTTTTATAGAATAATTAAATTTTTGTACTAAAACCGTATATTCTACACAAGTTTTTTGAATTGAATTTAAATTAAATTAATTATTATTCAAAATTATAATTCAATATTATTAAGTAACTAATTAAAACTTAAAGGAATATATAAAAATAGATTATATATCAATTTGTGGATAAATATATAATTATAAAGTTTTACTTCTATTTATTTATGGTGTAAATGTAATATGTAGTGATTTAGGACTTAACTAGAAACAAAAAAAAAAAAAAAAAATCAAAAGTAGGATTTATTGGTCCTAAAGAATTTTTTTTAAGATTTATACGTCTTTCAATGAGAAAATTAGGACTTATCAGTCCTAAAGAAAATTTTTGATGACTTATTTGTCTTTCAATAAAAAAAGTAAAACTTATTGATTCTAAAGAAATATTTTTAGATATTATTTGTCTTTTAATGAAAAAAGTAACATTTAATATTAATTTTTCCTATTTATTAATACCGTAGAAGTTGTCTCTTTTAGAAACTCTGATACAAATTTTAAGCAATGACAAATAACTTGTGCATAAGTTGCCAAAATGAATGTTACATATAAAGCTATTTGTATGATGAATGCCGTGTTACATCTTTCAAATGGAAGTTACTGATACACGTTGCCACTTGGTGAAAAAATTGCTAAGATGTTTGTTTCAAAATATAAGAAATTACAGCTCTATTATTGGAGCCATGGAGGAAGGAACATCTGAAGATTAGCATCATGATTGGAATTTGCACAAAAATTTTGAAGAGCGTGACTTAATTAAGGGTTTAATACAAGGAGCAACAAACCATATGCCCACACTTACTTGCCGTCAGAGTATATATATGTGTGTGTATATATATATATATATATATGAGCATCGAACCCACGAAGAAAGCACATGTTAGTGGGTCCTATCCTTAACTTTGATACTAGCTAGCGTGCCTAAAGAAACCACCTAACTTTAATGGATGGATGCTAAAGTGAAAAAGATGGAGTTGGGTTGCAGGAATTGGATTCTTTGCTTGTGGCTTTTGGTATTGGTGTGGAAATTAAGAAATTGAAATGGATACGAAGAACCGTTTTCATTTCTACCCGGCCACTGAAACTTAACAGGAACTCATTGATCACAGAGCCTCTCCTCTCCTCTCCTCTCTCACAGATTTGAATTAATGGATACTAAGAACCGTTTATGGCTATTTGGTCTCATCACACTTCCTGCAATTCTGGTCGCCTTTCTTGTGTTCAATAACAAGAAGAAGAAGAAGGCCCTGTCCACCTCATTGTCCACCTCTCAACTTGCAGGATGGGACTATGAAGTGTTCTTGAGTTTCAGAGGCAAAGACACACGTACCACCATCACTGACCACCTCTACAACAACCTTGTGGACGCAGGGATTCGCACCTTTAGAGATGACAATGAGCTTCGTGTTGGAGAGAAGATAGCTCCCGAGCTTCGCAAGGCAATAGAGCACTCAAAGATATTCATCCCAGTCTTTTCCAAAGACTATGCTTCAAGTAAGTGGTGCCTGCTTGAGCTCGCCCACATGTTCGAGTGTATGAGGACTTTGGGCCAAATCATATTACCCATTTTCTACGACGTCAAACCATCCGATGTGCGAAACCAAACCGGAAGTTACAAAAAGGCCTTCCAGCAACACACGAAGAATTTTGATAGTGCAACTGTGGAGGGCTGGAAGAAGGCATTGAGGGAGGTTGGAGAATTGAAGGGATGGGATGTCGCTGATAGGTAATTTGTCTATATATATTTACTTATCATAATCGTCATCTTTGGCTTATCCTTATCCTCGTATGAATTTCTTTTCAATATTTATTTATACCAGTAAAAAACATGTGGATAAACAGAAATCTTTAAATATTTGTGATTGATTATAAAAAATATAAATAATCAAAAACATATATATATATATATATATATATATATATATATATAATCCTTTTTACTATCATTTTACACTATCAGTAGTCTTTTGTGCATTTATATATCATAGAATCACTTTCCTACGGAATTTGTTCGTCTCCTCTTCTTTTAAAAAGAATAATTTTATTTTAATACTATTGATAAATTTAAATAAATTAATTTTTTTCTATAAATTTTTTTATAAATCTATGCAAACCAAGTGTAGTAGACGACATATATACATATATATATATAACGTGCACATACAAATATACAACTATTTGAAAAAAAAAGTACATATGTAACGTGAATTTATTCATTATGTTTGATTATTGTTAGTACAAAAAATTGTTTGGCTAATGTCAATCAATTAATCTGTTGCACACACCCAAAGATTTAGGAATATAGTATTTTGTTCAAGGAGAGAGAGATCCTTTTGTATTAGTATTTTCCTCTATTTATACAAGTTAAAATTCGAATTTTTTTGCATTAATATTTTCCTCTATTTATACAAGTTAAAACTCGAATCCTTTTAGAACTCGAATATCTCTATTTACAACTTTCTTGTCTCTCAAGTATATGTATTCCTAATAGAACTTAGACTGATGTCTAAACTGGGCCATCATTGCCCTTTTTAGGAGGCCTGACCTATTCTTTCTTTTTAAACTGTTCCTTGGGGCCCATTTTGCTTATCTTTTGAACTTGGGCTCAGTCTTTTCTTGGGTTCGGCCCGTTTGTGCTTTAGTAGGCCCATACGGCCCATTACGAACAACTCGGGGATTTTTTTCCCTACACTTTGCCCCCAATTCCTTTCAGTATGTGCTCGCCCAAGCTGGAGGGAATTCCTAGAGGCACCAACTTAAACCTTTTTCTTTTCTCGAGAACCTTCATTAATGCTGAGGTACCAACAATGACGCTAAAGCATGTAAGTGACCCTTCTATACTTCATTTATACTTTTTGTCTTGACGTTTTGTTATTTTCTCATCCACAGACTTCTGCAACTGCCTGTTTTCTCCCTTAGATTCTTTTCCTTTGAGTTTCCTAGTACCAGTTTAGCTTTGCAGGTTAGTTTCTTCATTCCTTTACCCACACTTTTCTTTCTTTACAGTGTCGCTGAATGATAGTGATCATACCCTCTCTAATAATCGAGATACCACCATGTCTAGTTCACCCCTTCAAATAATTGAAATTGCCTAACCTATCTCCGCGCATAGAAGAAACAGTTACATCTGATCAGGGCACGGATACTGCTTCTGTGCTTAGGCAATTAGTTGACATTGAGAGAATTCAAGGGAAATGTTTGATTCCCAGCAACGTTGTGGTTGAGGGTTACCCCTTAGACTTTGATTACAGCATTAGCAAAGGAGTTGAGAAGGGAAATGTTCTTTTCTCGGCTTCTCACCTAAGAACCTTTAGATTTTTCCTTCATCCATTTTTCAATTTCGTTCTTTTTAAACTGGGGTTTGCACCTCTTTAGTTAAACCCTTATTTCTTTCGTATCGTATCTTGTTTGCTTTCGCTGACCGTGTTTACAAACTGAACTTAGGTTTGCATGACCTATTGTTCTGTTACTCTCTTCATAGAGTTAGGTCAAAATATAACCGTTATCACCTGTTTCCCAACAAGAACATGAGAAACTCGTTCTGGTAAAGGGAGCTTGGAGTTGTGGTGACCCTTGTGGGCGGGTGTGATGTAGGCGGATGTGAGAGACACTGGGCAAGCTACCATACTGGCATGCTACAGGGTGCTTAATCCCACATCGCTTGGTTGTGGAGAAGAGGATGTGCTTATACGTAATGTGTTCTTCAAATGGTATGAGGCTTTTTAGGGTAAAAACCCAAGAGCAAAACCATGCGAGCTTAGGCCCAAAATTGGCAATATCATACCATCAGGTGGAGCAGACTGTTACAAATGGTATCAAAGTAGGAGCCCAGCCGGAAGTGTGCCGACGGGGACATCGGGCCTCATAGGGGGGTTGATTGTGGTGACTCTTGTGGGCGGGTGCGAGAGACACTAGGCGAGCTACCACACTCGTAGGCTACAAGATGTTCAATCCTACATCGTCTGGTTTTGGAGAAGGGGATGTGCTTATATGTAATGTGTTCTCTCCAAATGGTATGAGACCTTTTGGGGTAAAACCCAAGAGCAAAACCATATGGGCTTAGGCCTAAAGCGGATAATATCATATTATGCGGTGGAGCGGACTGTTACAGGAGCGTTAAGGCTTCTCAGCGTTTCCCTATCCCCAGAGCCTTCGACGACGCTGTGATCCCCTCTGTCACTCTATCTGGGAAATCTTTTTTAGCTGACCTAGAAAGTCTTTAGGACTTATATTTTTTTCTTTCTCATTTTCCTTATCTAAATTTGCTTTATCTGTGTAGCCGATCAGATTAGATACCTGAAGAAGAACGTTTGGGACGTTTGCCTTTCAGTGAAGAAGTTCTTGAGTTCCATCAAGCTTCATGCTCTTGCTGCTGAGGTTTCGATTGAATTTTTTCCCTTATACGTTGATTTGGATCATTCTTCAGACTCAAACATGGAGATGTCTAAACCAAAAATGAGGAGAGGATCTTTTTTCATTGGCCCACACAAGGCCAAAGGTACTGAAGGAAGATTGAAAGGCAGGCATAAAAATTTGAAATCTGTAGCCGCCTCTTTTCTTTCAAAGAGATCTTTATCTGGAGCTGTTCTTGCATCCAAACGCCAGAAGCTGATGGCGGATGCCATGAAGGGTCAGAGCTCTTTCTCTTCTACTCTGATCCTAGCTGATCCTGCCAGCACTACTGCTGATGAACCATTCGTTGGCCTAACCGAACAATGGATACTTGACTTGAGGAAGTTAGATGGGTTGTTCATAACGGTGGGGGATTGTGCTGCCCTTGTCCGTGATGTTATGGGGACTCTATCCCAGGGGATTTAGCCTCTCCGTGATAAGCTCCGCCGATAAAAAGTTGACAATGATTAACTCCTAGCAAACGCTCCTCTTCATATTATGGAGGTTTGTTCTACTTTTACTTTATCCTTGTTGTCGTTGTTTTTCTTTATTCATTTCTGACATTTGCTTGACTTGTGGCAATGCAGAGCATATATATGACTATCTCTCTATGCAAGGTTCTGGGCTGAAGAGAAGCCAGGCCAAAAATCTTGAGAGTGATGTGAAGTTACTCAACAAATCTCTTGCCGAAAAGCAAAAAGTAATTGTACACTTTGAGCAAAGGGCGTTGGAGGCTGAATATAAAGTTGCTGAACTTCAGATACTTTTTCAAGTCTGGAAGTTTGGCGGACTTGACATGTACCAACACTTCTTGAAGATTTCAACTTTGAAAATCGCTGATGACTTTAGGTATGGTTTTGATCGGAGCGAGAAACCTGAGGCCGAATGTGACTATCAAGATCTTGATGACTTTGATGCTGATCAAGGGATTAAACTGTTCGGGGCCTATGGTATTCCTAAAGCTGGCGAGGCAGAGAAGAAGTTCAATAATTTCCTCAGGAGTTCTTGCTCTACTTTAGCCCCTACTGCTCCTATTGCTGCTCCTTCTCATCCTCTTCCATCTGATCAGATTACCTCAGAAGTACTGGTGCAAACTAAGAAGGGCACCGTGATAGTTGACTCATTTGATCAAGATTTCAACAAGGAGGGTAGGGCAGCAACCAAATAATGACTCCTCTTTTTTTTTCCTTTCTCTTTTTTGTAATGCTCAGTTAGAGCTTTAAGTAACAGTTGTATTTTTTCTCTTCCTCTTTTGTAACCAATGCTTCAGTTAATATCAAAGTTTCTTTTGCACTTTAATCTTTCGAGCATTTTGTATTAACTCTATTAAATTTCAGTAATTGATATTCCATAAATATCATAAAAATAGAAAAACATTTGGTAACTTAGGCTATGACCTCACTTAGTAATCGTTCATCGTTTAAAAACTTTATCCCAATTTTGTTCATCACTTAGGATTTTAATGTGAATGATCAGCGATTGGCACATGATGCCTTAGCCTTTCTTCTTTAGGCGTGCGACTTATAATGCCAGCCGTTTCTTCTTCTTCTTCTTTTGTAAGTGATCGACCATTGAGGCCTTAACTTGAGTTTTTAAGCGATCGACTTATAATGCCAACTGCTTCTTTTCTGTAAGCGATTGGCCACTTGTGGCCTTAGCTTTATTTTTTAAGTGATCGGCTTGTAATGCCAGTTGCTTCTTTTTGTAAACGATCGGTCACTTGAGGCTTTAAATTTATTTTTTTAAGCGATTGGCTTCTAGTGCCAGCTATTTCTTTTCTGTAAATGATCGGTCATTTGAGGCCTTATCTTTATTTTTTAAGCGATTGACTTATAATGTCAGTTGCTTCTTTTTTTATAAGCGATCAGCTCTTTGGGCCTTCGCTTTATGGGCTCAATGCCTATTGCTTTTTTTTTAGGTGATCGACTTATAATGCTAGCTGCCTCTCTTTGTAAGCGATTGGCACTTAGGGCCTTAGCTTTTATGGGCTCAATGCTTATTTTTTTTTTCTTTTTAGGCAATCGACTTATAATGCCAGTTGCCTCTCTTTATAAGCAATCGATACTTGGGGCATTAGCTTTATTTTTTAAGCGATCGGCTCTTGGGGCCTTAGCTTTTATGGGCTCAATGCCTATTTTTTTTCTTTTTAAGCAACGGGCTTGTAATGTCAGTTGCTTCTTTTTTTTGTAAGCGATTGGCTCTTGGGGCCTTAGCTTTTATGAGCTCAATACCTTTTTTTTCTTTTTAGGTGATCGACTTATAATGCCAGCTTCCTCTCTTTGTAAGTGATCAGCACTTGGGGCCTTAGCTTTTATGGGTTTAGTGCTTATTTTTTTCTTTTTGTTGATCATCTTTGGGTGATCGGCTCCTAACACCGCTTTCCCCTTTGAATGATCTTTTTAGGGGTGATTGAGTATTTCGTAAGTTAAAAAGCCCAGTAAGACATTGGTATTGCTCATATCTCTTTGAGCAATGCTTATGCCTTACTGTGACTTTTGACTTTGACTTTATTCTTTATTTATAATAAAGCATGGAACTTTTTCCCCGGTGTGGGACCCTGCCCATTCCACCTTTTAACAATGAATAATTTAAAGGAGACTCTCATTATTTTTGAGGTTAACCTTAGCATAAATCTTAATAACACTTCACTATTATTTATACAAAGTGAAGGCTATACTACCAAAATTTAAACGCTAAGCTTTAATATGCTGAGTTTAAACATAATATCTCTTTAAATGAATTGAATTCCAAGGCTTGCAAATTAACTTGTTATTGCTAACTCTGCAAAGGTTATATGCCTCTTTTCCAATCGCTTCAGTGATTGACTATTTCAAAAGTAAAAAACGGGAAAGACATTGGCACTGCACATATCTTCTTGCGCAGTGCCCATGCTTTGCCACAACTTTTGAGTTTGATTTTACTCTTTATTTATCACATAGTACGGAACTTTTTCCTCGATGTGGGACCATGTTCATTCTTCTTTTCTGATAGTGAAATATTCAGAAAAGGCTCTTTATATTAAGAAACTTTCCCATTATTAGACAAAGCGTGGGCTGTATTGCCAAGAAAAGAAAAATCTAATTCTAATCTATCAAATTTTAAACATAGTACCTTTTAAATGGGTTGAATTCCAAGGCTTATAAATTGACTCGGCGTCACTGACTCTGCAAAACTTATATTCTCCATTTCCAATTACTTCAGTGACTTCATATGGGCCTTCCCAATTTGCTCCGAACTTTTCAGTATTAAGTTCTTTTGTGTTATTAGTGACTTTTCTTAGTACCTAGTCTCCCACATCAAATACTCGGTGTATCACCTTTTTGTCATAACTATTTTTGACCATCCTTTGGTATGATGTCAGTCTGATCTGAGCTACCTCAATTATTTCTTCTAGCAAATCTAGGTTCTACTTTAGCCACTGATCGTTATGCCCGTTGTCCAATATTTCTGATCTGGTCGTTGGGGAAGACAACTTAGTTGGTATCATTGTTTCGGAGCCATAGGTCAGGTAGAATGGACTTTCTCCTGTCGGTCGCCTGGATGTCATTTGGTAGGCTAAAAGCACTTTGGGTAGCTCATCCAGCCATTTGCTCTTCCGATCCTTTAATTTTTTTCGAATGCATTCAAAGATAGTCATATTGGTTATTTCTACTTAGGCGTTCCCTTGCAGATACGATCTCGAGAATAATTTCTGGTTGATCCCATATTCTATGAAATTTTTTGTATCGACCGATTGTCAATTTTTTTGGCATTATCCATGATGATGGATTTTGACAAGCTGAACCGGTAGATAATGTTACTCTAGATGAACCTTTTCACTTGCACATGAGTGATCGTTGCATAAGCTTATACCTCAACCCACTTTGTGAAATAATCTGTAGCCAATAGAATGTACTTCTTGCTGTTGGCGGCTCTAGGGAGTGGTCCAATTGAATTCATTCCCTACTTTACAAATGGCCAAGGGCAGGCCATGGTGGTTAAATCCCTGGGGGGCTGATGGGGTATCCTTGCATGTCATTGGCATTTGTCACATCTTCTGGTATGTTCTTCAGGGTCTCAAGCTATGTATGGCTAGAAATACCACTGAGTGATGGCCTTATGGGCCAGTGATCTTTCTCCTGAAAGATTTCCACATACACCCCCATGGATTTTGGAGAGTATTTCGTTTGCTTCTAACGGTATAACACACCTTAGGTATGGTCCGAACAATGACCTTCTGCAAAGATGTCCATCGATCATAGCATACCTCGATGAATTCATCCTGATCTTCTTCGCTTTTTCATTTGAGGTTGGTAGAATCCCACTGATGAGATAGGCCTTTATGGGATCCATCCAACTGGGTTTTGTCTACAGAACCAATATTTCTTTTCGGGCATGAATGCTAGGTACTTCCAAGGTGTCGATCGGGACAACTCTAATTAGATTGGATCGGGCTGCTGAAGATGAACATGCTAGCTTGTCCACTTCTAGGTTCTGCTCTCTTGGGATATGGGAAACCTTGACTTGGTCGAATTCTCTGAGCTCTCTTCTACTAAGGCTTGATAAGCTTTCATGCGGTCATCTTGTGGGATGTAATCCCCACTAACCTGTCTCACAATTAGTTGAGAGTCACTAAAAACTTACAGATTTCTTACCTGAAGTGTCTTGGCTAGCTGAGTCTTGCCAACAAGGTTTCATACAAAGCTTCATTATTTGATGCAGGAAACTCTAGATGGATCACTTGCAGTAGAGCAGTTTCGTCAGGAGTTTGAATTTCTATGCCGATGCCCGATCCTATCTGTGTTGATGACCCGTCGAAATGAAGCTTCTATTCAGGTTGAATTGAGATTTATGGTTCTTGATCATTTTCTAGCTCATACTTAAGTAGGAACTCTACCACTGCCTGTCCCTTTATTGCGGTCCGAGGCTTATAAATTATGTCATAGGCTCCCAACTTAATTGCCCATTTAGTAATTCTTCTTGATTGATCAGGCTTGTGGATAATTGATTTGATCAAATTTTTGGTCAGGATAACAATTGTGTCTCGCCCCAAAATCTGAGTCACCAGAATCCCTATTCCGAGCTCGAATTCTGAGAGTGAACCCATTCATCTAACCACATAAACTATTCCCAAAACCTTATAACTGCAGAAGTAATATTGTAGTCACATATTTGTATGCGCATACACTCATAATTATTCATCCCCTTGGGTCCAAATATGGTTTATGCGTTTGTCTTCATCGTTTGAAGTCCATATTCAATTAAGTTCCAGGTCTGTCCAGTTTCGGTCAGCTGATGGACTCCCCATCAGTCAGTTGAAAACTGAGAACATTATCGGTCGGTTAAAGAATTCCTTTGGTCGGATGATAAACACCTTTCGGTGCACTGATGAGATCTTTCAGTTGGCCGTTGCAGAGTCTGCAAATTCCAACTGATGTACCGGTCGGCTGATGGATCTATTAGTCGATCGAAAATCCCAAAATCCTGCTGCTTTGTCATTTCAGGTCTCCAAAGGGATCTCATGCATAAACCAATTCATATACAGGGTTCTAATTCTTCATTTCGTATACTAAAACATCCATTTGCATAAAAAGAAACATGTAAAAGATACTTATACATTCATCCTCTATAAAAATATATTCCTCTAAAGTTTAAATACGCATAGACAATTACAAAACATCCTCGTCTCATATTTGAATTACAATGTATCGGTAAATGCCTAAACATGACATACAAAACATAAGGTAACTAATCTTGAACAAGAGATCGACTAATCCAATCCCAAGTACCTCAAGCTGTGTCGATCACCGGTGCCTTATCTGTAAAATGTTTGGGGGAAAGGGGTGAACGCCAACATGCCCAGTAGAGACACCCAAACCAACTTAGGTATCGACTCGACGTGATCTACATAAAATGCAATCATGACATTCCTATGTACTACATGACATACTTCAAATGTTCATGAGATGCTATCATGGCATTCCTACACTCTACGTGACATACATCAATGATCGTGCTTATGAAACTTCAATTCAATACATTAATAAGTCATATGTTCTTCAATGTTCAATTAATGGCAAGCCATATAAGCATCAACATTAATATCATAGTTAAATTATGAGACTTAAACACCAATCCACATAAGATTCGAAATCACACAATGTGGGAGTAGTCATAGATCCACGGGTCAAGGGATTTTCAAACCACTTCCCAAATATTCTACTTTACAAGTAGTTAACCCGAGGGTCTAGACCAAACCAATATTATGTTTTACGGGTAGCTAACTCGAGGGTCCAAACTAAACTAATATTTTACTTTATGGGCTATTAACCTGAAGGTCTAGACAAAACCTCATTGATCAAGTTCCGGGCACAGGGCCCTTTATATTTTTTTATCTACTTCCAAAATCAACATCGAATCACATAGGTTCAAGTATAACAACACATACAATTTCGGATGTATCACACATTTCCAAGCGCATCATAAGCCATTTGATTTTCATGCTAAAACATGTCATTTTCATGCTTATCACAATGCAATGTCAAATCTTTCACAAGGTACTCATAAAATGCAATTTTTATAAAACGGAACCTTCTCTTGCATTTTATCAAACATGTAACACACAACATGTACAACATAGTCTCCACAACTATAAATCATTCTAATAAGCAATATGTATCATCAATGTCTAGCATATAAGATATGCACACACAATTCATATCATAATTCACTTTGATACATGTTCCAACATATTTGCATTCAAAATTTTTGTCAAAACATATACATACAATATTAATGCATATAACTATCACCATAATTATCATGTGGAGACTCAATTAAGAAGTAAAACATAAGTAAAGATGCAAAACTCACTTTTTAAAACTTCTAAACATACTAATCAATTCAAAACCCACATCAATTCCTAAGGAATCGATGATAAGGTGGAGAGAACACCCTTACCTCAATTCCAAGCCAAATTCTCAAAAATCCCAAAATCACCAAATGTCCAAATTATTCTGAATTTGATTCTTGAAGTGTAGATGCGTAGATCATGGCGAGGAGAACAACTTTCTCTTTTTGAGCTACCCCCAATTCCAAACCCTAGTTTGGCCCAAATCTTCAACCTTCACCAAATTGAGTTTTGAACTGATTAAATCGAAGAAAATGATGAAGAGAACGATTTTTCTTCTTGGAACAATCTTCAATTCTCACCCTAAACCATCTTAATTATAGAGAGAAGTCGGGATTAAGATGTAGTGAGATGAGAGAAAATATGATTTTTGTGGTGAATTAAATGATTTAATTCTATTTATGTTTTTCCTCTTTTCAACTAAGTCCCTCTCTTTCTTTTAATTTGTTCCTATTAATACTAACTCTTTACTAATCACATACTAACTTTTTTTCTTCCTAACTTATCTTTTAAGTCCCTCACTTATTCAGATGTACCCCTATATATATTCCTGAGACTTATAAAAGTCTCCCGGCTCGTCCCGGGTCCCACACCCGAACTCAAAAACTCCCGAAAAACCCCATTACACACAAAACACATATTTCAACCAATTTCTCATATTTTTATCATAATTAAAATTTAATTAATTATAATTAAAAATTAAAAGAAATTCCAAGGCTTTACAAATTGAATGGGTCTCAAAATAATGCCTAAGTTTCCTTTTTGCTTTGATTAGGGCTAGCGTCTTAACTTTCGAGTACCTCTACTCGGCTTCAATCATGGTTTTACTTGAATAGAATACTAGGTGTTGCTTCTTATTGAATTCTCTGATCAAAATTGCACTTGTGGCTGTTTGAGATACCGCAAGGTACAAGTGCAAATACTCTCCTACATTAGGCGTTGAAAGTGTCGGCAATTGGACCAAGTACTTTTTGAGTTTTGCCAGAGCCTCGTTCTATTCGGTTCCCCATACTCTTTTGCCCCTCATTCTGTTGGCGTCAAAAAAGGGCTTGTATTTGTTAGAAAGTCGAGAGAAAAATCTACTCAAAACAGCAATGCGTCCCGTTAGGATCTGGATATCCCTGTTAGTCTTTGGTTTCTCGTATCTAAGGAGAGTTTTCACTTAAATTGGACTCACTTTTATTCCCATTCGAATAACCATGTGCCCCAAGAATTACCCTCAGAAAATGTCACACCCCTATTTCCAATACTCGAAAATCGAGGGTGATAATGTAATAAACCATCATCTCTGACCATTATCCCCACTATAGAACTATGGTTTGATACCATGTTATCACGCCCTTACTTTCGATACTAAGATCATTATAGAAAGTGGATGTGAACAGTGAACGTCTCACCCGATTCACACTTATGAACAGCTCAATTCCAGAACCTAACTCCCTGTATGTTTAGGATTTCAGAGTGATTCTTAGTCCATTATAAAGAGGATCTAAAAATACTCAATTTTAAAAAAAACTACACTCAATTTTGATTTAAAACGAAGACGTTACGCCCGTTTGAAGTTTGAACCAATCTCGGAGCTTACTCGTAATTACAAGGGCGATTTCGTCCATTTACTTCTAATACACCACCTTAATCACTAAACCAACGTAGAAACATAATTGCGTACATAACTACTTATGGTCTCACACATGGTGACGTATTTTCCTCCCTAAATAATTCTCCAATTTTCTTTCAACAAACACACTCAGCCACATACTTCGATGCATTAAAGTGGTGACTTCGATGCATCGAACTTGCGATGCATCAAACAAGATACGGAGTATCCTGCGACGCGTACTGGATTTTTATACGGAACCCTCATCTTTAATTGATGATGCATCGAAGTATTTTATGATACATCGACACACTTCGATGCATCGAAATGGTGACTTCGATGCATCGAACTCACCTAACCTGGAACACTAACAAAACATAAAGTGATACAATTACCATTCTCCTCCCAATCCATTCTTCTAATAAACAATCATATGACATAATTATATTCCCAACAAATCCCCAAACATCCACAAAGTGAGAAACCATCACCATTTAATACCACCACATACAGTTGCAACACAAAAATGATAATTCACGCATTATCATACACCTATTGTAACAAAACATCATTTTTACATAATCTTCACAAGTTAGCAAACTTATCACATATAGTTGAAAGTTTCATACATGCTTCTTATCAAAAATAGGTACAATACTTCTAGTCTAGTCTACATGCCACAAGTCAGCATGGAAGTCCACACACATGTCTCAAAAGACGCAAAGTTCAAAAATGATATTCTTATACTCTAGGTCTAACTCCTGATTGTGTATCCTCAACCACCTCCTTGCCATGCCCTGAAAGTATTAGTGTAGGGGGATGGGCAATTTTCAACGGGCTCAAGGTTAAAGTATTGTGCAATCCATTCAAAACCACATTTCATATTCAATGCATAAAACACAACTCATGTCTATCGACTACGTGTCATGCTCCTTAGCATTCTAGTTGCAAGCTTAAAAGCTCAATTCGTTCACGTCATGGCATACACATCAATTATAACTTGACAACCATATAAAACATATTTCATACACATAGTATATTTCCATCATACATATAACATATGACAAAGATCAAAAATAGATAAATGTCCACACAAGTCATGTAATTCACTTAAGTTACACATAAGACTCAACACACTCTCTCGGATTTGGTTCACACTCACACACATCACCGGATACGTGCCGAAGCTCCATATCCTAATTCCTAGTTATTTTTGGGTTACTAACCCACATGTAACCAACCCATCTTACGCAATTTTGAGGTCTTTTAGCCCTAGAGGATATGTTCCCTTACTACTTTTACCTGAGCCATTTCCGAGACACACCCCGCACTCACACAAAAATATTTCACATTTTGCACACACATTCACAAGTTCGATGCATTGCACCCATTACATGTCCTAGTTGAATGCTAGTATGTCATACAATGATCATAAGAATATATATAGGTACTTAACCCCCAAAAGTAGGTTTTTCATCATTTATCCCCCAAAATCTCATATATACAATTTAAGCTCCACATTGTACATATAAACAATCTATGCAATATAAAACATATACTAACTTTTTCTAGCAAGAGAAATATATATACATCACTTTAAAATATAAATCTCATCACAAATCATACACTTTCATATATCACATGAAAAAAAAACATATATTTTATGCTTAGACATGAAATATCACTTGAATAAGAAGACATAACAAATACCCCCTACCTCAATAGCTTTAGTTTCAAGTTATCCTTCACCTTCACCAATACCAAAGTTACCTAACTGCGACTTTGCTCAGTTCCAAATGAAGCCCTTGCCGCGTAGAACACACTTCCCTTCTTCGGCGCCTTCCGAATCAAGCCCTAACACTTTCTAATTCTAGAGAGAAGAAGAAGAACACAAAGAAGAGAGAGAAGAGAGGCTCACGGCTGATTTGGGAGAGAAAATAAGTTATAAATATCTGTCTCCCAGATATTTATAAGCCCTAGGGTGCAAAAAGACCAAAACTCCCCCAGTTCACTTAACGTACCTTCCCGATCTCCGTTTTTGAATCCGAAAGAAGTAATGGACTCGAGATCACTTCTACATCTTTTGAAATATTCTAATTGGTCTATAACCAAAAATAAAATTTTTTAAAAAAATATCCGGGGTCCCGGACTCATTAAACCTCATCCCGGGTCCCCGTTGACCAAAAAGTTAAACTTTTTCAAAAGTTCCCAAAACTTTTCAAAACCCAAAAACAACTCTCCAAACATCTTTCCCATATTCAAAACACCTAAAATATCATTTAAAACACATTTAAAGCAATAAATGATAAAAAAATAAAATAAAAATCGACCTAAATTGGGCACGATCTCTATAGAAAATCCTGAAGGAACACTTCAACGGGTTCAAATTTGTGTTATGGTTTCGTAAGGTATCAAAAACCTCTTGTAGATGCTTCATGTGATCTCCCTTTTTGACATTTTTTTACCACCATGTCATCTATGTATGCTTCGATTGTTTAACCTATTAGTGTTTTGAAAACTTTGTTGACTAGGTGTTGGTAGTTTACCCTAAAATTCTTTAGTCCAAACGGTATCACCTTATAGCAATAGATTCCATTCTCGGTGATAAAAGATGTTTTTTCTTCATCATCAGGATTCATCATAATTTGGTTGTATCCAGAGTATGCATCAAGGAACGTCAATCGTTCGTATCCAGTTGGGGCATCAACCATTTAATCAATCTTTGGGGAGAGGAAAACTGTCTTTGGGGGCAAGCTTTGTTCAAGTTGGTGAAATTTATACAGATCCGCCACTTGCCATTCTTTTTCTGCACCACTACCACATTAGAGAGCCAATCCAAAAATTGCACATCTCTGATAAAATCATCTTGGAGAAGTCGATATACCTCTACTGCTATAATTTGATTCTTTTTAGGAGCGAATCATCTCTGCCTTTGCTTCACATGTGGATGGTTTGGGTTGACATTGAGCGTATAGCAAAATACTGAAAGATCAATTCTTGGCATATCCACATGGTCCCCCGTGGAGACATCTGCATTTTCTTTCAGTAATTGTATTAACTGCGTTCTTTCCTATCACGCCCCAAAATTCGGACCATCCGAAACTCCCACAGTCTGAGTCCAAACTCTAGGGTAGTGAGGTGTCATGATTGCCCACTTGTCATCCCATGACCTGGATAACTATGACAGATTACCATTTATCACCCTTGGCTCCTATCCGGACCACCGAGGTCATTACTTGTCACAAAAATAATATTACTCACATCATATCAATTCCTAACGGGAACATCACCATAACCAATCAAACTAACTCATCATCTCATAAATCAGTGGAAACATTATTCTGTACATCAATATCATCATATTCAATGACCATTCTTACAATAGGGCCCCACTTATACACCATGCACACCTATTCACTCACTTCAGTTTATCTCAGCTCACTTAACATCTAATTACGATGCATCGTAAGCTAGATTATGATGTGTTGTAATCCACGATACATCAACTATGTATCGTAACAAGGTGCGAAATGTACTATTTTTGGCAACGCAATCTCCTCATTTCTGCGATGCATCATAACTGAACCTGCGATGCATCAAAATATTACGATATATCATAATGCATGTTACGATGCATTGCAAGATGCTTATGCATTATAATAGGCATTACGATCTATCGTAGCCATTCGGCCAGCTGCCTTTCCACACTCAACACTTGGTGCATTTCATGTTTTCTCAACTCAATCATTCCACCATTAACATACATACATAAATGGACATTAAATGGAAATATAAATCATCATTCATATTGTCTAGCATTCATCATGCTCAAAATGTACATATAATGTATGTAATCATAAAACATAACTATAACATGTTCTTAAAACATGAAAGGTCTTATACATGATCAACACATGCATATAGTCTACATCCTGGACATGCATTCAAATAAAGTATTAAATTTCTTTAAAAGAACTCATTTATGCTTCACTCCAACTCACCGTTGGAGAGACTCCATCACCTCTTTACCATTTTCTAAAAAGAGTTAATACTCATGGGATGAGTTTTAACATGCTCAGTAGGAATGTCTAAAACACAATTCTACAAGTTCCGTGAATGCCACATAAACACATATTTGCATTTAATCATGTTTTTCAAATAACCGTATATCTCAACCATATCATAAGTTACATATAATGCAACATGATATCCACATCTCCCTCATCCTCTCTACACAATCATTAGACTCCAATTATTGGACCATCCAATTTTATCTAACTAGGGTTTCAATAAAGTTCTGTGCTATATAGGATTCCGATTACTGGATCATCCTATTTTCCTCATCAAAAGGATTCCAATAATAGGTACATCTAATTGAGCTCACCACCCTCACCATATGATTGCCAATGAATGAAGATGGATTCCACATGCTCATGCTAAATGTGCATATGCAATTAAAAGTAACGTAGTACCAATTGATATGCTCGTGCATTTCCAAATAAACCTCACATGTATTCACATTGTACATATATCACATTTTCCACCTTTCATATCATTTATATCGATAATTAAACATGATTTAGATCTAAACATGCTCTTCAAGACAATTTATCAAAGACATAGGTGTCCCCTTCACATATACAGATGAACACACATAATTTTCTCACATTTCACATTCAACATGCTTCATAACTATTTGAAACAATTATAAACATGTAATCATATCAATTCACATTGAAAATTTATTAAATTATATAATCTAGCATGTTTTAACTTTGAAAGACATCTAATTATACCTATATAACCAATTGGTTGTCATAGACAACCAATATACTCACACAAACCCCGAATTTCATGGGTTAGACATCCCTACCTCAATTAAGAAGAGTTTCTAAACAAAATCTCCAACTTCTCACCGAAATAAACTTTGTCTAAATTCGATTCCGAATAGATCAATCTCAAGCCCTCGATACGTAGAACAATTTTCTCTTCTTTGGCGCCTTCCAATTCACGCTCTAAGCTTCTCAATTTCAAGAGAGAAGCAATATATATATATATATATATTGCTCTCTCAATTGGATGATATAGAATGAGAGAATGAGAGCTGTGTCATTCTCCTTTATATTTATAGACCTAACCTTTTCTATTTACAAAAATGTCACTAGTCACTTATCGTACTGTCCTGGACTCTGTTTTCACTTTCGGTAATTCTTACGGACTCAAAATCGATCTCATAACTCATTAAATATTTTATTTAAGCTAATATCAAAATTTGGTGTCATTTTGACACTTTCAAATTTTTTGGGCCCACCAGACCAATGTTCTGGACCCGCTTGACTTAAAAAACTCAAATTTCACCAAACGCTCTCAAAACTTCCTTGGACCCTTTTACAAGTCTCCAAACATATATTTAACATTTAAAACATATATATACTTATTTAAATCATTTATATGACAATAAATGAAAATAAAAGAAAATTAGCAAAAAATGGTCACGGTTCTTACAACTTACTCAACTTAAAAGGATTTCGTCCCTGAAATTAGGTCATACCTGAAGGAAACAAGTCCGAATACTTAGAAAAAACTTCTTTTTCTCTCTCCTTGGTGGCCTATTCAATATTATGGTGATGCCACAAGACTTTGACCAATGAAATGGTCTTACCCCTCAGAACTTGCTCGATCTCGAGCATAAAGAATTTGAACTGGTCTCTCCTCATAGGTGACATCCTCACCAACTTCAATGTCTACCCAACTCAAAACATGAGATGGATCAGGTTCATATTTTCTCAACATTGAAACGTGGAATACGTTGTGAACCTTTTCCAACTGTGATGGCAAGGCTATCTGTAAATTACCTCACTGATACACTCTAGGATCTCAAAAGGTCTAATATATCTAGGGGATAACTTGCCACTCCGCCCAAAATGCATCAATCCTTCCGTCGTGAAACTTTAAGAAACATGTGGTCTCCCACCTCAAAGGAATGGTCATATCCTCCTATCGGCATACCTCTTTTGTCGACTCTGAGACGTCAATAATCGTTGTCTAATCAACTTGATCTTTTTAATAATCTGTTGCACAATATCTGGCCCTAAGGCTGCTATCTCACCCACCTCAGTCCAGCAAACTGGAGATCTACAAGGTCTGCCATACAACACCTCAAATGGTGCCATCTTAATACTGGCTTGATTGATGTTGTTGTAAGCAAACTCCACAAGTGGCAAATGGTCCTCCCAACCACTGCCAAAATCCAGAATGCAAGCACAAAGCATATCCTCTAATATCTGAATAGTACGCTCCGACTGTCCGTCAGTCTGAGGATGAAATGCTATGCTAAAATGCAACTCTGTGTCTAATACTGTCTGAAAGCCTTGCCAGAATCTTAAGGTAAATCGTAGATCCCTATCCGACACAATGGATACTGAAACTCCATGTAACCTCACAATCTGCTCCACATATTGCTAACTGAGTCTCCTCACATCATCTATTAATCTCATAGGCAAGAAGTGCACTGTTTTGGTCAATCTATCCACAACAACCCAAATCGTATCATTATCCTTGTTCAACCTTGGAAGTCTCGTGACAAAGTCCATAGTGATGTGTTCCCATTTCTACTCTACCACTGGTAACGGTTGTAATAACCCTGCCAGTTTTTGATATTCTGCCTTCACTTACTGACAAGTAAGGCATCTCGTCACAAAACTGTGCCACATCTCTTTTCATACCTCGCCACCAATACTAGCACCTTAAATTATGATACATCTTCGTACTACCAGGATGAACTATAAAACAAGAGTGATGAAAATCTCATAAAATATCCTCACGATAATTAGAAGGAACTATCATTAACCCTCTGAATCGTAGACCCCATCCAAATACAAGGTCCAATCATTTACTGTCTTACCGCTAACAATCTGTGAGTGAATGGTCTCTAACTCACAATCCTGTTTCTGTGCTTCAATCACTTTGCTCACAAGCATAGGTTAAGCTACTAAGCTAAACAATGTAGCTGACTCACCATCATCACTGAAATATAATTCTAACTCCGAGAAATCTTCCATCATCTTGCATTCCCGTATGGCTATGCTAGCTAGTGTCCCATGAGATTTATGTTCAACGCATCCGCTACTACATTTACCTTTCCCGAGTGATATTGTAAATCAAAATTGTAGTCTTTCATATATTGCACCCATCCCTCTATCTCATGTTCAAGTCCTTTTGGGAAAAAGTACTTGAGACTCTTGTGATCCGAATACTCCTCGAATTTCTCACTATACAAGTAGTATCTCCACCCCTTCAAGGAAAAGATCACCGCTGGTAGTTCCAAATCATGCATAGGATAGTTATGCTCGTGAGTCTTTAATTGTCTTGACCCATAAACAACTACTCTGTCAGATTGTATCAACACACAACCTAGCCCACTCCCTGAAGTATCACAATAAATCACATACCCCAAGCCACGCTCGGGTATCACCAAAATAGGAGCTGTGGTTAATCGCTTCTTCAATTCATGAAAAGCTAACTCACAAGTTTCATTTCATACAAACTTCACAACCTTACGAGTAAGTCGTGTCATTGGGGTTGCAATACTAGAGAAGTCTTTTATGAACCTTCTATAGTAGCCCGCTAAGCCAAGAAAACTCCGAATCTCAAAGACGTTATTTGGATTTTTCCAATCCATTACGGCCTCAATCTTAGATGGATCAACTGAGACTCCACCTCCAGAAATAACATGTCCAAGGAATTTCACCTCTTGGAGCCAAAACTCGCACTTTTCATACTTAGCATACAATCGGTGCTCTCTAAGAATTTGCAAAACTGTCCTCAAATGTAACTCATGCTCTTCCTCCAAAGATGAGTATACAAGTATGTCATCTATGACATTACCACAAAAGTGTTTACATACTCATAAAATGTTCGATTCATCAAATTCATAAATGCTACCGGTGCATTAATTAAACCAAATGGAATTACAAGAAATTTATAATATCCATACTGCGTACGAAAAGTCATTTTATGGATATCCTCATCCTTTACCCTCAATTGATAATAACCTGACCTTAAATCAAATTTTAAAAAGTAGTGAGCTCCTTTTAATTGATCAAATAGGTCATCTATCCTCGGTAACGGATACTTGTTCTTGATCGTCATATGATTCAATTTTCAATAATCAATGCATAATCTCAAAGAACCATATTTCTTTTTAACAAACAACATCGGTGCTCCCCACGATGATGCGCTTGGTCTAATAAAGCCCTTAGCTTTCAAATCATCTAATTAACGCTTTAGTTGCACTAACTCTATCTGTGCCATCTGATATGGTGCCATAGAAATAGGCTCCATACCAGGTATAAGATCAATGCCAAACTTTACCTCTCTATTGGGAGGTAAGTTCGTCAAATCCTCCAGAAATACATCCAAGAAGTCACATACTACCCTGGATATATCTCTTTCGACATCTCTCTTCCCTCGGCCAAAAGACTAGCCAAGATAAAATTATATCATTCCCGACTAATAATGCCATAGCATAGTGAAGTATAAGAGTCAATTTGATCTTTCACAAAACAAAAGTAATCGCCCTCGGGCACGCAAATCGTCACAAGCCCTCTAAAATAGTCCATCGTTGTATGAAACTCTAGTCCATCCCAAGGATGATATCAAAACTACTCATGTCAATGAGAATGAAATCAAACTCAAGTGTTCGTTCAACTATTTTAATAGCACATCCCCAGCACACTTCGTCAAGAATCACTGTATCACCACTGGTGTATCAACACAAATAGCTTTACCCAATAGACTAACCTCTAGCTCCAATGCCGATGCAAATGATGTAGCAATGAATAAGTATGATGCACTCGAATCAACTAACACACGAGCCCAAGAACTATACACTATAAATATACCTCTGACCACTGAAGGTCCAGCTGAGGAGTCTGAAGGTGTCACAACATACACTCTGCCCTGAGTCCTCTAATCCTGTGCTCTACTAGCCCGAAAACTAGACTGTTGTGTGGACACACTAGGAGTAGATCCCCTCACTGGTCGTGTACTCTGAGCTGACAAGGTTGGTTGTAGTGGAGGCAATGCTCTATAACCCGACTGTGAGTCACGGTCTGAGCTGGCCTCTGTTGAGCACTCTGACCACCCTTGGCATTTCCACCCTACTATGAAAAATGCCTCACTATGTGTCCTTGTTGCCTGCAACCAAAACAAGTCATCCTGCTAGACTGACTCATAGGTGCTCTCGAAGGACAATCTATCTTGTAGTGCCCCGGTTGCCTGCACTTGAAGCATACCACCTCTGCCCTAGCAAATCCCAAAGGTGTAAGAGTGATCAGTATAGAACGTGCCATAGGTTATCCCACTGAATGAGAAGGACCACTCTTGAACTTTTTCTTTGTGTGTCCCTCTAAAGCAACTATCAATGCCTTACTTTGCTTCCAAGCCTCTCTCTTCTCTTGCCTATCTTTGGCCTCAGCCTCAGCTATCAAGACATTTTCTACCACTTCGGCATATACTTTTAAGCCCAAAATAGACACAAGTGGCCTAACAGGATGATGAAGGCCATTGACAAACGTCCATGTCTTCTCCTCCTCATCTCTCACCATTTTGGGAGCAAAGCGTGAAAGAGAAATGAACTTGTTCTCATATTTAGTTAAAGTCATGTCATCATGAACTAAATCCTCAAATTCCTTCCTTAGTGCTTTTCTCTTTGGCCTTGGAAAATAATGCTCAAGAAATAGAGTCTTAAATTCTTCCCACGCCATTATCTCAACATCGTGTCTGTCACTCACCAACTTTCACTATAATTTAGCACCACCCAAAAACAAATAGCAAGAATCACTTTCATCCCATCATCGGGCATAGATATCATCTTTTGCTACTTCTCTACTTGCTCCAACCAATCATCTGTTAACAACGGATCAAAACTAGGAGGCATCAACTTTTTGAACCTCGTGATAAATTTGAAACGCCTCTCACTTTCACTTTCTTCTAATTGCACTACCAGTTGTTGCACCTTAATAACTGTAGTCCTCACAAAGTCTCTAAGGGCCGCGATCATATTAGTGACCAAACGGTTTCCCTCAGGGACTTCACCCCCAACTGCCCTTCCACGTCATCTAGGTGGCATAACTCTATATAGTCAAGATATATGTCAACAATAATAAGTTATCTCATACTATGTACCCAACACGATTAACTATTACCAACATAATAACATGTTATCACTCACGCATGTAACACATAGACATATTTTTCAACACACATTTAATCACATAAATATATTCTCAAATCAACACATAATATATAACGCATGTTATCACATAAGCACTTAATATATCATCATATAAGCATACTTCACATGCACATAAATTCTCAATTCAACTATGTCATGTCTGCTCGTGTTTCTAGGTTTCCAAACTCAAAAGTTCTAACCATTTTGAATTCACACGTGATCCAACCATCACCCTTCGTCCCCAGGATTTGACCTAGTTATTGTCTGATACCAAGCTGTCACACCCCAAAATTTAGATTGTTAGAACTCCCTCGGTTCGAGCCCGAATTATGGGGTAGTGAGGTGTCATGATCGCCCGATTGTCATCCCTCATGACAGACTACCATTTATCACCCTCAGCTCCTATCCGGACCACCGAGATCATTACTTGTTGCGGACGCCTTATTACTCACATCATATCAATTCCTAACCGAAACATCCCCAATGACCAATCAATCTAAGGCATCATCTCATAAATCAGCAGAAACATTATTCTGTACATCAATATCATCATATTTAATGACCATTCTCACAATAGAGCCCCACATGTACACCATGCACACCTATTCACTCACTTCAGTTCATCTCAGCCCACTCAACATCTAGTTATTACGATGACTATGTATCATAACAAGGTGCGAAATGCACTATTTTTGGCAACCTAATCTCCTCATTTCTGCGATGCATCGTAACTGAACCTGCGATGCATAGAAATATTACGATATATCATAATGCATGTTACGATGCATTGTAAGATAATGATGCATCATAATAGGCAATATGATCCATCGTAGTAACTCAGCCAGCTGCCTTTCCACACTCAACACTTGGTTTATTTCATGCTTTCTCAACTTAATCATTCCACCATTAACATACATGTATAAATGGACATTAAATGGAAATATAAATCATCATTCGCATTGTCTAGCATTCCAATTGGTTGCTATAGACAACTAATATACTCACACAAATCCTAGATTTCATGGGTTAGGTATCCCTACCTCATTTTAGAAGAGCTTCTAAATAAAATACTCAATTTTCCACCAAAATCAACTTTGTCTGAATTCAATTTTGAATGGATCAATCTCGAGCCCTCGATGCGTAGAACAATTCTCTCTTCTTCGATGCCTTCCAATTTATGCTTTAAGCTTCTCAATTTCAAGAGAGAAGGAAGAAGATGAATATATATATATATATATATATATATATATATATATATATATATATATATTTCTCTCTCAATCGGCTGATATAGAATGAGAGAATGAGGGCTGTGTCATTCTCCTTTCTATTTATAAACCTAGCCTCTCCTATTTATAAAAATGCCACTAGTTACTTACTGTACCTTCCTAGACTCTGTTTTCACTTTTGGTAACTCTTACGGACTCGAAATTAATCCCATAACTCATCAAATATTTTATTTAAGCTAATCTTAAAATTTGGTATTATTCCAACACTTTTATATTTTTCAAGCCCACTGGATCCAGTCCCAGACCCGCCCGACTTGAAAAACTAAAATTTCATCAAACGCTCTCAAAACTTCCCCGGACCCCTTATACAAGTCCCCAAACATTTATTTAACATTTAAAACACATATATACTCAATTAAATCATTTATATGACAATAAATGGAATCCGACCAAAAATGGTCACGGTTCTTACATTTCTTTATTCACTCAGAAAAATCCAAAGATTTGTAGGATCTTTTCTGGGGATGATCTAGACTGTCTTGAGTAGCTCTTCAATTAGCTTGTCTTCCTCTAGCTTTTCTGGAATGCTCTTCAGCAGAGATTTTTGTAATTGTTATTTGGTCTGATCATCTTTTGCCATCTTTCCTTTTAGCGTAAGAGCGTAGCACTTTGTTAGTACAAAAAATTTCTAGGTTAATTTTGACCAATCATTCTATTGCACACACCCAAAGATTCTATAATACTAAATTTTTTTAGAGAAAGAGGATCCCTTTTCATTAATATTTTCCTCTATTTATACAAGTTAAAATTTGAATCCTTTTAGGACTCTTATTTCTCTATTTACAACTTTTTTTTCTCTCAAGCATATGAATTCGTAATATAATTTGGACTGATGTCTAGATTGGGCCACTTTAACCATCAAAAGGGAGGTCTGACCCATTCTTTCTTTTGAGACTATTCTCTGGGGCTTACTTTGCTTGTCTTCTGAATTTGGGCTTAATTTGTTCTTGGGTTAGGCCCGTTCTTACTTTAGTAGGCCCATACGGCCCATGTGAGCAGTTGGCAGATTTCTCCCCTACACTTTGCCCCCAATTCCTTTTAGTATGTGCTGGTCCAAACTGGAAGGAATTCCTGGAGGCGCAAGCTTAAAACTTTTTGCTTTTCTCTAGAACTCTCATTAATGTTGAGGTATTAACGACAGCGCTAAAGCATGTAAGTGACTTTTCTACACTTCATTTGTGTTTGTCTTAACACTTCGTTATTCTCTCAGCCATAGAGTTCTGCAACTATTTGTTTTCTCCCTTAGATTCATTTCCTTTGAGTTTCCTAGTACTGGTTCACCTCCACAGGACTGTTTTCCACTATTTTATCCACGCTTTTTTCTTTATAATGTCGCTGAGTGATTGTGATCGTACTCAATCTGATAATTGAGAGACCATCATGTCTAGTTCATTTATTCAAATCATTAAAACTTCCCAACCCACCACTACTATAAAAGATACTGTCACATCGAATTAGGAAGTGGATGTCATCCTTGTGGTTAGGCAACTTGTTGATATTGAGAAAATTTGAGGGGAATATTTAATCCCCAGTATTGTCGTGATCGAGGGTTACCCCCTAGATTTCGATTATAGCGCGGGTGAAGGAGTTGAAAAGGGCAATGTTCTTTTCTCAGCTACTCAGCTGAAAACCTTTAGATTTCCCCTTCATCATTTCTTCAATTTCATTCTTTACAAACTGGGGCTTGCACCTCTTCAGTTAAACCTTAATTTCTTTCACATTTTCTTTGAACCATGTTTATAAACTAAACCTAGATTTGAATGACCTTTTGTTCTGTTACTCCATTCATTGAGTTAGGTCAGAGGATAACCGCTATCACCTGTTCCCTAACAAGAACAGGAAATTTTGTGTTGATGCCCCCAGTTTTGACAAGTTGTGGAAGGAAAAACTTATTATGGTAAAGGAAGCTTGGAACGTTAAGGCTGCTCAGTGTTTCTCTATCCCCATAGTGTTCAGCGACATTGTGAACCCCTCTGTCACTTTGTCTGGCAAGTCTTTTCTAGTTGACCTAGAAAGTCTTCAGGACTTGTCTTTTTATATCATTTTTTATGTAAATTTACTTTATATAAGCACACAATCGGATTAGATACTTGAAGAAGAATGTGTGGGACGTTCATCCTTCGGTGAGGAAGTTTTTAACTCCCATCAAGCTTCAAGCTCTTGCTGCTGAGGCTTCGATTGAATCTTCTACCTTGTACGTTGATTCAGACCAATCTTCAGACTCAAATATAGAGATGCCTGAACTAAAAACTAGGAGAGGATCTTCTGCCTCTGGCCAACTCAAGGCCAACAATTGTGAATAGAGGTCAAAGGCCAAGCAAGAAAAACACAAGTCTATTACCACCTCTTCTCCTCAGAGAGATCTTCTTCTGGTACTACTCTTTTATCCAAATACCAGAAGTTGATGGCAGATGCCATGAAGGGACAGAGTTCATTCTTCTCTGCTTTGACAGGCTGATCCTACCAGTTTTGCTGCTAATGAGCCGTTCATCGGCTTGTCCGAACGGTGGATTCTTGACTTGAAAAAGTTAGATGGGTCATTTATCATGGTGGGGGACTGTGCTGCCCTTGACCGTGATGTTATGGGGACTTTGGCCCAAGGGATTTGGCCTCCTCGTGATGAGCTCTGCCAACAAAGAGTTGATAGGGATTAACTCCTGGCAAATGTTCCTCTTTATATCATGGAGGTTCATTCTGTTCTCACTTTACTCTTGTCTTCTTTACTTCCTTCGTTTCTGACTTTGCTTGACTTATGGTAATTCAGAGCACATATATGACTATCTCCCTCTGCAAAGCTTTGGAGGTTGAGAGACTAAAGGGGGGCAATGACAAAAATCTTGAGGGGGAGGTGAAGTCCCTTAACAAGTCTCTTGCTAAAAAGAAAAATATTATTTTATATTTTGAGCAAATGGCTCTGGAGGCCGAACAGAAGGCAGCTAAACTTCAGGCTCTTCTTTAAGTCTGCAAGTTTGGCAGACTTGATATGTATCAACGTTTCTTGAATATTTCAAATTCTAAAGATCGCTGATGGCTTCAGGTATGGGTTCGAATAGAGCAAAAAGCCTAAAGTTGAACGTGACTATCAAGATCCTGATGACTTAGATGTCGATCAGGGGTTTGAAGCGTTCGAGGTCTATGGTATTCCTGAACCTAGAGATGCAGAGAAGAAGTTTGCTAATTTTCTCAAGAGTTCCTATTCAGCTTTTGCCCCTGATATTCCTATTATTACTCCCTTCCCTCCTCCGCAGTCTGATCAAGTCACTTCGGAAGTACCGGTGCAAACTAAGAAGGGCACTGTGATAGTTCACTCTTTTGATCAGGACTTCAACAAAGAGGATGGGGCAGCACCCAAAGATTGACTTCTCTGTTCTTTTTTTTTTTTGGTTATGCTCAGTTAGAGCTCCAAGTAACAGTTGTATTTTTGTTTTTTTGTAACCAATGCTCTAATTAATATCAAAGTTTCTTTTGCACTTTATTCTTTAGGCGATTGACTCATAATGTCAACTATTGCTTTTTGTAAGTAGTTGGCCATTGAGGCCTTAGCTTTTGTGGCCTCAATGCTTATTTTTTTCTTTTTAGGTGATCGACTTATAATACCAGCTGCCACTTTTTGTAAGTGATCTGCCATTAAGGCCTTAGCTTTTGTGGGCTCAATGCCTATTTTTTCTTTTTAGGGAATTCGCTTATAATGCGAGTTGCCTATTTTTTTATAAGCAATCGGCAATTGAGGCCTTAGCTTTTGTGGGCTCAACGCATTTTTTTTTTCTTTTTAGGTGATCGATTTATAATGCCAACTGCCTCTTTTTTGTGAGCAATCAGCCATTGGGGCCTTAGCTTTTGTGGGCTCAATGCCTATTTTTTCTTCTTAGGTTATCGACTTATAATGCTAGCTGCCTTTTTTTTGTAAGCGATCAGCCATTGATGCCTTAGCTTTTGTGGGCTCAATGCCTATTTTTTTTTCTTTTTAGGTGATCGGCTTATAATGTCATCTGCCTCTTTTTATAAGCGATCGGTCATTGAGGCCTTAGCTTTGGTGGGTTCAACCCCTATTTTTTTTCTTAGGCAATCGACTTATAATGCCAGTTGCTTTTTTTTTTGTAAGCGATCGGCCGTTGAGGCCTTAGCTTTTGTGGGCTCAATTGCCTTTTTTTCTTTTTAGAGTATCGGCTTATAATGCCAGCTGCCTCTTTTTTGTAAGCGATCGTCCATTGAGGCCTTAACTTTTGTGGGCTCAATGACTATTTTTTCTTTTTAGGCGACTGGTTTATAATGTCAGCTGCCTCTTTTTTGTAAGCAGTCATTTCATGGATGATCTTTTATTTTGTAAGCAAAAATCGGCAAAAGAGTGGCACTGCTCATATCTGCGCAGTGCTCTGCCTTACCATAATTTTAAGTTCATCTTTTTTCTTTTATCTACAACAAAGCATGAAAACTTTTCGTCGATGTGGGACCATGCCAGATATTTAGAGGAAAACCCTCTTTATTTGTAAGACCAATCTTGGCATAGATCTTAACAATGTTTTCCTATTATTTAGAGGAAGTGAATGTCATACTGTTGAAATTTTAAATTCCCAGCCTAACATACTGAATTTAAAATTTGTGAAGCTTTATATGCTCCTTGTCCAATCGCTTTAGCGATTGACTGTTTTGTAAGTTAAAAAGCCTGGCAAGACATTGGCATTGCTCATATCATTTGAGCGATGCCCATGCCTTACTGTGAGTTTTGATTTTGATTTTAGTCTTTATTTATAATAAAGCACAAAAATTTTCTTCTATGTGGGGCCATGCCCATTCCACCTTTTGACAATGAGTGACTTAAGAGACACTCTCATTACTCTTGAGGCCAATCTTGGTAATAACCTTAATAACACTTCCTTATTATATAGACAAAGTGAAGGTTGTATTGCTGAAATATAAACTCTAATTTTTAATATACTGAGTTTAAATATAATATCTCTTCAAATGAGTTAAATTCCAAGCCTTACAAATTAACTTGTTATTCCTAATTATGCAAAGCCCAAACGCCCCATTTCCAATCATTTCAATGACTGACCACTTCGAAAGTAAAAGAAAAAAAACTGTCAAGACATTGGCACTGTAAATATCTTTTTGCACAGTGTCCATGTCTTGACATAACTTTTGAGTTTGATTTTACTCTTTATTTATTACAAAGTACGAAACTTTTTCCTTGATGTGGGACCAAGTCCATTATTCTTTTTTACAGTGAAACATTTAGAAAAGACATTTTATATTAAGAAACATTCCTATTATCAGAAAAGTGTGGGCTATATTGCCCAAAAAGAAGAATTTAATTTTAATATACTGAAATTTAAACATAGTACCTCATCAATTGGGTTACATTCCAAGGCTTGCGAATTGACTCGGCGTCACTAACTTTGCGAAGCTTGTATGCACCATTTCCAATCACTCTAGTGATTTCATATGGACCTTCCCAATTTGCTCCAAACTTTCCAACATTAAGTTTTTTTGTGTTGCTGACTTTCCTTAGTACCTAGTCTCCCACACCAAATGTTTGGTGTTTTACTTTTTTGTCATAACTATTTTTGACCATCCTCTGATATGATGTTAGTCTGATCTGAGCTGTCTCCCTTCTTTCTTCCAGCAAATCTAGGTTCTGCTCCAGCTGTTGATCGTTCTGCCCCCTCTCTAGCACTTCTAATCTGATCATTGGGGTAGACAGCTCAGTTGGTATCACAGCTTTGGATCCATAGGCCAAACAAAATGGACTTTCCCCGGTTGGTCGCCTGGGAGTCATTTGGTAGTCCCAGAGCACTTTGGGCAGCTCATCTAATTATTTACCTTTTTAGACTTCCAATTTTTTTTGAATGCATTCAAAGATGGTCCTATTGGTTATTTCTACTTGGTCGTTCCCTTGCAGGTATTATCTCGAGAAGAATTTCTGGTTGATCCCATATTCTCTGAAGAACTTTTGTATTGACCGATTGTCAGAGTTTTTGGCATTGTCTATGATGATAGATTTTGGCAAACTGAATTGGCAGATAATGTTACTCGAGATGAACAGTTTCACTTGCACGTGAGTGATTGTTGCATAGGCTTCCACCTCAACCCACTTTGTGAAATAATCTGTGGCTAACAGGACGTACTTCTTATTGTTGGTGACTTTAGGGAGCTGTCCAACTGAATCTATTCCTCACTTTTACAAATGGCCAAGGGCTGGTTATGGTGGTTAGATCTTTGGGGGGCTGATGCGGTATCCTTGCATGTCGCTAGCATTTGTCACATCTTCTAGTATGTTCTTCGGCATCTCGAGCCATGTATGGCCAAAAATATCCCTGGATAATGGCCTTATGAACTAGCGATCACCCTTTTAAAAGATTTCTGCATACACCCTCATGAATTTTGGAGAGTATTTCTTTCGTTTCTGAAGATGCAACACACCTCAGGAACGGCCCAGAGAATGACCTTCTATAAATATGTCCGCCAATCATCGTATATCTTGATCAATTCATTATGACCTTCCTTGCTTCTTCTTTTGATGTTGGCAAGAGTCCGCTGATGAAATAAGTCTTTATGGGATCCATCTAACTAGGTTGGTTCTACAAAACCAATATTTCTTTTTGGGCAAGAATAATAGGCACTTGTAAGGTGTTGATTGGTACTATTCTGATTAGGTCTTGTCATACTGCTGAAGCCGAAAATGCTAGCTTGTCAGCTTCCAGGTTCTGGTCTATTGGGATTTGATGAACCTTGACATGGTCAAATTCTCTAAGCTCTCTTTCTGCCAAGTCTTTGTAGGCTTTCATGTGGTCATATTTTGAGAAATAATCTCCACTAATTTGTTTCATAATTAGTTGAGAGTCACAAAAAACTTGCAGATTTTTTACCCCTAGTGTCTTTGCTAGCCTTAATCGTACTTAGCTTCCTTGTTTGATGTAGGAAAGTATGGATGGATCGTTTGTTGTAAAGTAATTCCCTCAGGAGGTTGAATTTCTATGCCGATGCCTGGTCCTATTTGCGTTGATGACCCAACGACATGAAGCTTCCATTCAGGTTGAGTTGAGATTTCAGGCTCTTCATCATTTTATGGATAATACTCAAGTAGGAAGTCTGCCACTGCCTGTCCCTTTATTGTGGTCTGAGGCTCATAAATTATGTCATAAGCTCCCAACTCAATTGCCCCATTTGGTAATTCTTCCTAACTGATCGGGTTTGTGGAAAATCGTTTTGATCATAAATTTGGTGGACAACAATTGGATGAGCCTCAAAATAGTGCCTCAGTTTCCTTTTTGCTTGGACTAGGGCTAGTACGATTTTTTTAACTTTCGAATACCTCTGTTCGGCCTCTGTTATGGTTGTACTTGAGTAGAACACTGGGTGTTGCTTTTTATTGAATTCTCTGATCAGAAGTACACTTGTGGCTGTTCGGGATACTGCAAGGTACAAGTGCAAAGGCTCTCCTACATTAGGTGTAGAAAGCGTTGGTAACTGGATCAATTACTATTTAAGTTTTTCCAAGGCCTCGTTCTGTTTGGCTCCCAATACTCCTTTCCCCCTCGTTCTGATGGCATTGAAAAAGGGCTTGCATTTTTATAAGGCCAATAGATAAATCTACTCAAACCAACGATGCGTCCCATTAAGATCTGAACAACCTTGTGAGTCTTTAGTTCTTCGTTCTAAGGAAGAGTTTTCACCTGAATCGGACTTGCTTCTATTCCCATTTGGTTAACTATGCGCACCAAGAATTATCCTGAAGAAACCCCAAAGGAACACTTCGAAGGGTTCAAGTTAATGTTTTGGTTTCGTAAAGTGTCGAAAACCTCATGCAGATGCTTTATGTGATCTTCCTTTATGAGGATTTTTACCACTATGTCATCTATGTATTCTTCAACTGTTCAGCCTATCAGGTTTTTGAAAACCTTGTTGATTAGGAACTGGTAGGTTGTACCGGTGTTCTTTAGTCAGAACGGTATCACCTTGTAGTAATAGATTCCATTCTCGGTGATAAAAGATATTTTTTCTTCACTGTCAGGATTCATCGAAATTTGATTGTATTCAGAGTATGTGTCAAGGAACGTCAACCGTTCATAACCAGTTGTGGCGTCAACCATTTTATCGTTCTTCAGAAAAGGAAAACTGTCATTGGGGCAAACTTTGTTCAGGTTGGTGAAAACCATGCAGATCCACCAGTTGCCATTTTGATAAAACCAGCTCGGAGAAGCCGATCTACCTCTACTGCTATGATTTGATTCTTTTCTGGAGCAAATCGCCTCTGCATTTGCTTCACAGGTGGGTGGTTTAGGTTAACATTGAGTGTATGGCATGACAGTGAATGATCAATTCTTGGCATGTCCACATAATCCCATACGAAGATATCTGCATTTTATTTTAGCAACTGTATCAGCTGCGTTCTTTCTTCTTTACACAGAAAAGTCCCAAGATTAGTAGGATCTTTTTTGGGAACGATCTCATTTATTTCGAGCGGCTCTTCAGTCAGCTTGTCTTTCTCGTGCTATTCTAGAATACTTTTTGGCAGAGATTTCTTTAATTGCTATTTGGTTTGATCATATTTCACCATCTTCCCTTTTAGCGTTAGAGCGTAGCATTTCTTAGCAGCCAATTGGTCTCCCCAGATATTGATTATATCTCTTCCGTTCAGTGCTATACATCTCATTAGCTGGTGAAGTGTTGATGGAATTCCTTGCATTCGGTGTATCCAAATTATTTACATTAACATATTGTATGAAGAGTTAAAATCAACAATAACAAAAGATTCAGTTAGGGTTCTGGCAGCTGTTATTACTGGGAGTTCTACTACCCTAATTGGGATGACCTGTCTTCCATTGAACCTTATCAACGGCTCAGCAGTTGGCTTAATACGTTCTACCCCTAGGCCCATCTGCTGGAAAGCCCATAAGGTTAGAACATTTGCGTTGCTTCCCGTATCAACCGAGACCCTCTTTAATTCGCAATTGGATACAATAAGACTAATCATGAGCGGATCTTCATGGGGTGTTTGGATCTTGCTCATGTCTTCATCTGTGAAGACAATCGATACCTTTGCTGAACGATTATGATCTGAGTGAACCTCCCTAATTCTTTACATATTTTGGGCACTCCTTACGTGTGATCACCTTTCTGATTCGCTTTCTTGATTCGATTCTGGTCGACCATGAATAGCGCTAATGATCCAAACTAGAGCGGGGTTCTGCTATCTGTTCGGCTTCTACTGAGGCTGATCGGATGGTTTGGCTCGCTCTTCTCGAATGATATACTCTGATAGGCCATCTTTGGCGATTAGAGCCTCTGTTTACTGCCTTAAACTTCTGCATTCATTAGTAGTGTGGCCAAAGTCACTATAGAGCGAGCAATGCTTGTTCTTATCCCTTTGCTCTAAGGGTTGTCTGATAGCCGGAGGTAAACGAAAAATCCCTTTGCTCTTATTCTCGTAATAAAGCCTAGCCAGAGATACTTTTAGCGAAGTGATCTTCCTTTTGACACTTTACTTTTTTACTCATTCTTGAATAGATGATGAAACAACTCAGGGTAGCTTCACCTTAGTGATCTGGCTTTTTATCTACTGTCCCACAGTGATTAAAGTTGATCGTTGTTTCCTGGCAACTTCATCCTCCTCTATTCTCAAGTACTTCAGAGCCCGGATGTTTAGATCACCCAGGCAGTAATGCTATTTTGAAAGCTTCTACCACCACAGTTTGATCGCATTGGTCTATCATTGACATCTCCAAATTGAAGCGAGTCAAGAAGGATTTTAGAGTTTCTCCCTTAACCTGTCTCATGGTGAATAATAAGGAGATGGTGCTCCTTCGTTCTTGATTTCTAGCGTACTAAGCGATGAATAGCTTGCAAAATTTTATAAAGTTTGAGATTGAGCGAGGTGGTTGTTGCTTAAACCATAACAATGCTAGTCATGACAGGCTGGATGGAAAGATTTTGGATATGAGTGCATCGTTCTGCGCATCTAGGGTTATCTTCTACTAGTACGGATAGATGTGTTCTACAGGATCTGTTCTTCCATTGAAGGTAACGAACATAGGCAGGGTAAACCTCCTCGGTCTTTCAGTTCTGACTATATTTTCTATGAAAGGAGACTCGATCAGCCTGCTGGTTGCGAACACTCAGATAACGGGATAGTAGGATATATTACCCTTTAGTTCATCGATTTGACACTGCATCTGGGCTCTCCATTTTGGGTAAAACTGTGCGGGACTGATCTGATCATCATTGACCTGGTCAAGGTGTGGATCACCGCCTACGGGTTAGTTGTGATGAGACGCACTCAATGAGTGGTTATTCAAACCAGCTCATTCGTTCCGCCGTTGTCCAAGGTATTTCACGCTTTTGGCACATTCCACCCTTGCTTGGAGGTCAATGATTTGTTGGTGCAGAGCTTTGTTCAACTGGATTAACTGTTGAATGTTCGGCTGCACTAGTGGCTCCCGTATGTTTGGCTGTATCGGCGACGCCTCCCTTTGATTCCTAAGGGGTCTCCCCAAATCCACCACGTCGTAAGTGTTTTTTCGTGTATCCACTATGACCATGAGTTTTTCAAGATTTGAATAGAAAATGATAGAACGCTTCCCACAGACGGCGCCAAAGTGTTAGTACAAAAATTTGTTTGGCTAATTTTGACCAATCACTCAATTTTGCACACACCCAAAGATTCAAGAATAAAAAAAAAATTCAAAGAAAGAGGATCATTTTTCATTAATATTTTCTCTATTTATACAAGTTGAAATTTGAATCCTTTTAGGACTCTTATTTCTCTATTTACAGCTTTCTTTTCTCTCAAGCATATGAATTCCTAATATAATTTGGATTGATGTTTAGATTGGGCCACTTTAACCCTCAAAAGGGAGGCCTGACCCATTCTTTCTTTTGAGACTATTCCTTGGGGCTTACTTTAATTGTCTTCTGAATTTAGGCTTAATCTCTTCTTGGGTTCGGCCCATTCATGCTTTAGTAGGCCCATACGACCCATGCGAGCAGTTAGGGGATTTTTCCCCTACGCACTTCTTAGCAGCCACTTGGTCCCCTAAGCTATCGATTATATCTCTTCCGCTTGGCACTACACATCTCATTAGCTAGTGAAGCGTTGACGAAATTCCTTGCATATGGCGTATCCAACCTCTTCCTATTATTATATTATATGAAGAGTTAAAATCGACAACAACAAAGGATTCTGACAGGGTTCTGGCCACTGTTGTTACCAGGAGTTCTACTACTACCCCAGTTAGGATAACCTACTTTCCGTCGAACCCTATCAGTGATTCAGCCGTTGGCTTAAGACGTTCTACCCCTAGGCCTATTTGCTTGAAAGCCCATAGATTTAGAACATTTGCATTACTTCCCTCATCAACCAAGACCCTCTTTACTTCGTAATTGGATATAGTGAGATTGATCACCAACGGATCTTCGTGGGGTATTTGGATCTTGCTTATGTCTTCTTTTGTTAAGACGATCGACACCTTAGCTAAACGATTATGCACTGAGTGAACCTCTCCAATCCTTTGTATCTTCTAGGCACTTCTCAGGTGTGATCGCCTTTTTATTCGCTTTCTTGATCTAATGCTGGTCGACCATGAATAACATTAATGACCCGAACTGGAGCAGTTTTCTGCTGTCTGTTCGGCTTCTGCTAGGGCTGATTAGATGGTTTGGCTTGCTTTTCACGAAGGATATACTCTGATAGGTCACCTTTTGCAATCAGAGCCTCTACTTGTTGCCTTAAACATCTGCATCATTAGTAGTGTGGACAAAATCACTATGGAGTGAACAATTCTTGTTTTTGTCCCTTTGCTCTAATGGTTGTCTAATATCCAGAGGTAGGAGAAAAATTGATCCTGCATCAAAAATCCCTTTGCTTTTGTTCTCATAATAAAGCCTGGCCAGAGATACTTTCAACAGAGTGATCTTCCCTTTGACCCTTTGTTTTTTTACTGGTTCTTACACAGATGGAGGAGCTACTCAAGATTGAACGAGGTGGTTGTTGTTTACAGGCTGGATGGAAATATTTTGCACATGAGTGCATCGTTCTCCGCATCTAGAGTTATCTTTTGTTGGTACTAATAGATGTGTTCTACAGGATCTGTTCTTCCGTCAAGGTACCGAACGTAGGCAGGGTAAGCCTTCTCGGTCTTTCGATTCTGCTATATTTTCTGTGAAAGGAGACTTGATTAGCCTACTGGTTGCGAACGCTCTACCAGCTAGATAATAGTATCTATTACCCTTTAATTCATCAATCTCACGCTGCATCTGGGCTCTCCACTCCGGGTAGAACTGTGTGGGATTAATCTAATCATCATTGACTCGATCAAGCTATGGATCACACCTACGGGCTGGTTGTGATGAGATGCACTCAATGAATGGTTACTCAAACCAGCCCTTTCGTTCTGTTGTCATCCAAGGTCTCTCGCATTTTTGGCGCGTTCCACCCTTGCTTGGAGGTCGGCGCAGAGTTTCTTTCTGCTAGATCAGTTGTTGAATGTTCGGCTATACTAGCGGCATCTGGATGTTCGGCTATATCGGTGGCGCCTCCCTTTGGTTCCTAAAGGGTTTCCCCAAATCCGCCACATCGTAAGTGTTTCTTTGTGTATCCACTGTGATAATGGATTATTCAAGCTTTGAAGGAAAAATAATAGAACGCTTCCCACAGATGGCGCCAAAGTGTTAGTACAAAAAATTGTTTGGCTAATTTCAACCAATTAATCTATTGCACACACCCAAAGATTCAGGAATATAGTATTTTGTTCAAGGAAAGAGAGATCCTTTTGTATTAATATTTTTCTCTATTTATACAAGTTGAAATTCGAATTCTTTTAGAATTCAAATTTCTCTATTTACAGCTTTCTTATCTCTCAAGTATATGTATTCCTAATAGAACTTGGACTAATGTCTAAAATGGGCCATATTTGCCCTCTTTAGGAGGCCTGGCCAATTCTTCCTTTTTAAATTGTTCCTTGGGGCCCATTTTGCTTATCTTCTAAACTTGGGCTCAATCATTTCTTGGGTTTGGCCCATTTGTGCTTTAGTAGGCCCATACGGCCCATTGCGAACAGTTGTGGGATTTTCCCCTACAATTATGTTAAGAGTTCTAATTAAAGTGAAAATAGATACATTTTAATATTATATATAAAATGTGATTAATATAATTTAATTTTTATTACTTTCTCAGTTAAAGAATTCATTAAAGTGCTTTTATTTAATACAATATTTGTAGTTTGATAAAATAAAGTACCAGAGTTTGTGTTTAATGAAAACTGTTTTTTATTTTTTTGGATAAAATAAAATAATATGATACATAATAAAATAATAGATAAAGAATAGGATTGTAAAACAACACGTGTTGCAACTGAATAAAATCTAAATTAATAATAATAATTTTCAATGTAAATAAACAATAAAGTGATTTTTATATGAATTTTTTGGTTTGTGATTTTTATGCAAATTGTTAAACAATTAAACATCACACTTAAATACAATATTAAAATAGGTATTTCAATGACACAATGATAAGTGAAAAAGAATTATGATGCTTAATTTTTCAAATACTATGCAAGGAAATTCACTAATAGTGTTACATTATTTGAAATTAAATTACTAGTATCTAATCGTAGATCCCCCCCCCCCCCCCCCTCTGGCTAATAGTGTTACATTATTTGAAATTAAATTATTAGCATCTAATGGTAGATCTCTTCCCCTTCTTTTTTTCTTTTGTCTCAGTATAACTACTTTTGTTATCTCTCTTTGGACTTGTTGATTTCTCTGAAACCCAAACACAAATGACTTACTTTGCTGGTAACAAAAAAAATAAAAAAAATAAACACATACTCATTAAGTAAAACATAATTCAACAAAAATTATGATTTCGCATAAACTACAATTTGATTATTCATATATTTATCCCCATACAAGTAATTTAAAGGCGCATAATATAATATTATATTAAACTTCAAATTCACATAGATGCATATGCTAGGTAACAAAATTTTGGGAAAAAAATTATTCAGGTTTCTCATAAACAATGTGATTATTTATATCTACATACAAGTAATTTAAAAGAATATAATAATATAATATTAAAATATGGTAGAAAAGTTACTTAATTATTTCTCAAACTTCAAATTCACAACAAGAATAAAAAAAACCTATCAAAGTGTGTTTTTTTCTTCATATTTTTCAGTTGATAGGACAGGTATGTTATGATGCATGTGGTCAAACATTAATTTATAATCTTAATTAAAATCTCTTGTACAAAAATATATATAAAAAAACTTCCTTTTACAGATAATTAAAAGCAATTTATTTGAGTAATTGAAATTTCAAACATTTATGAAGCAAATTGTGTTGTCCTTTTGCATATTCATTAGTAAAAAATAAGGATCTAAGAGTAAAAATTAATGCCTAATGGGTTACAATCTCTCATCTAAATAATTTATGATATAGATACTAATTTTAGATAAATATTTAAATTTATATTTATACATAATTGTAAATCATATATTAAAAGATACATGGTAAAACCTATAAAGTATTAAGTTCACATATGAAAAACTTATTTCATAAAAAAATTACTCCAAATAAATGTATAAAAAATATATTGATATAATATTATGAAAAATAGTTCTAACTACTTATTCGTTTTGCGCACTGAAGCTTTAATAGAGTTGTTTTTTGAGGCCTTTCTTTATTTCTTTTTTCTTTTTTTGGACAAGGTAGTTTAGCAGATTTTTATCACAATATAAGCTTAAACTTTGATATGAATCCACCTCATTATATATATATATATATATATATATATATATATATATCCCATAAGAGTAAATTTGATCTATAAATCATTTTATAGAAGACAAATGAGGTACAGTTTGTGCATGATTGATAATAAAATAATTTTCCAAATTTTAGTGTTTTAGGACCACAAACGTCAGTCAATTGAATAAAAAATATTACATTAAACATTCCAGATTATCTACGTTGGATCAAAAAACTAAACAATATTCTAAATCAAACATAAATTGAATCAAACTCTTTATCTATGAACAGATTAAAAAAAATCAAAATTTAAAATTATATAAGGTTTTATTTTTATGAAGTTTCTCTCTCTTTAGTCTAAATGAGTAAGTATTAGTAGTTGGTTGTGTTTGCAGACACTAAATTCATATAAATAGATAAATTTATATTCAGATATTGTCTAAGGATTTGAAAGAGACAAACAATACTGAGAAAAATACACCCAAATCAATAAAAAATTAGAAAAGCCATACATGTGTATATATGTAGAGAGGGAGAGAGAGAGAGAGAGAAAACCTGATTTGAGAGATCTCGAAAACCCTAGATGTGATTGATTATAGTTAATTTAAGAGTTTGAGAGATAAATTTATCATATAAATTCATAGTTAGATAGTGTATACATAACTTTGCAAACAATAAAATTAATATAAATTTTATCACCATATAATTTCATATTCTACATTGTGTGAGGATATCACTCACACAAACTGTAATGAGAAAAATATAACAAAAAATCATACATGTGTGCAAGGACGGAGCCACCATGGGCGCAGGGGGCACATTAAATTTTTTTTGTTTTGTTTTATGCATATAAGTTATAAAACAATTACTAAATGCCCCTCCTAAACTTATTTTTTTCTAAAAATTTCTTTAGTTCTTTATTTTCCATCTTACTCTTCTTTCTATTCTTCCAATATATATTTTTTCGATTCTCTTAAAAAAAAAACAATTACATTTCCTTTCTTCCATCAAATCCTATTTTTTTTTCGATATTTTTCTTTTTTGTTTTTCTTTTTCCTTCAAATTTTTTTCCATCTTCTTGCACTCGTGTATCATGTATGTATGGTAACATTCTTTTCTTTCATCTTATTAGTTTTTTATTCTCCTATCCTATAAGTTTATTACTGAAATTTTACACACTTAGGACTTGTTTGGTTAAAAGACCAAAATCTGAAAGCAAAAACAAAGTCATTAATTCACTTATTTTTGTTATTGTAGCTGAATAAATGTGATGATAATTTTTTCAAAAAAACCAATATAATTATGTAAATACCTTTTCTTTAAAATAATTCAAAAATCCTTTTGTGAAACAGTGTGCAACAAATTATTTATCAAGCATATGTTTTTTTTTTTTTTTTTTTTGTGAAATTGTTGACAAAAGGACCCTTAATGTCCATATTTATGTGAATATTTTTCTACAACAATTTAATGTACATTATGCCCCCTAAGACAAATTCTTGGCTCCATCTCTGTGTGTGTATATGTAAAGAGAGAAAACCTGATTTCAAAGATCTCAGAAACCCTAGAATCAATCAACAATCTTCAAATTAGAGAATTGATTATAGTAATTTAGGAGTTTGAGAGATAAATTGATCATATAAATTCAAATTTAGATAGTGAGTACATGAACTTTTCTGATAATAAAATTCATATAAATTTATATTCTGACATTAGAGAGAAACAAATCCTGACTTGAGATATAAAAGGTTAATCTAACCCTTGGTCATAAGAAAAATACACCCAAATTAACAAAAAAATAAAAAAGTCATACATGTGTGTATGTAGAGAGAAGAAGAAAATAGTATATAATATAATAGAGATAGATATAGATTTTCTTTTACCAATAAAAAAGAATTCTAATACAATTGGTAGTTTCTTTATATATATATTAAAAAGGTTGGTAGCTTTTTTTATTACGCTCTTTTATATATATTAAACTTTTTTAAAAACATTTGTTTATATAATTTCTCTGTTTTTTTTTTAACTAATACAAATATAAAAAAAGTGTACTGAAACTCAAAAACACCCTCTGCTCTTCATACATGTGTGTGTATGTAGAGAGAGAAAACCTAATTTGAGAGATCTCAAAACCTAATTGATTATAGTTAATTTAAGAGTTTGAGAGATAAATTGATCATATAAATTCATATTCACATAGTGTACACATGAACTTTGCTGACAATAAAATTCATATAAATTTATCACCATATAAATTCATATTCAGACATTGTGTATGTAGAGAAAAAAATCCTGATTCTTGTGTATGTAGAGAGAGAGAAAAAAACTATATTTGAGATATAAAAGACTAATCTAAACCCTAGGTCATGAGAAAAATACAACCAAATCAACAAAAAATTAAAAAAATCATACATGTGTATATGTAGAGAGAGACTGATATAGATTTTCTTTTACCAATAAAAAAAGAATTCTAATACAATTGGTAGCATGCTTTATATATATTAAAAAGGTTGGTAACTTTTTTATTATGTTGTTTTATATATATTAAACTTTTTTTATAAGGGAGTCGATATTCGCACTGCCCTTTTCTCCGATTGCACTTCACCTGCTTTTTTCTTTTAAAAAAAATTACAAGAACATACCTAAACTCATTAATATATCATCTCTTATTTTATAATACCACAACTAAACTCTTCCTATTCTCTTTACTCCCTTTAGTAATTTTTTTTTGTCATGTCCAAAGAGAACTTTTTCTTGAGTCCCTTTGTTTGGGTATTTTTTTTTGGTCCTATCAAAAAATATAATTTATTCAACAGAAATAACCTTTTTTGTGATATTTATTTTGTCCCATCAAAAGAGATTATTTATTCAATAGAGATAAAAAAAAAAAAATTGGGTTATTTTTTTATTTTATTTTTGCATACTATATTTGTTTTTTTGGTTCTGTCATAGAAGATAACTTATTCAATAGACAACTGTTTTTTTTTTTAGTCTGGTCAAAAGAGATAATTAAGATAAACTTTTTTTTCGGTCCTTTTTTTTATTGCACAATGTATTTTTTTTTGGTCTTGTGAAAAAGAGATAATTTATCTAGTAGAGATAACTTTTTTTGGTTCTTTTTTGTTTCGATTCCAGTCAAAAGAGATAATTTATTCAATATAGATAACTTTTTTTAAATAATTTATTTTCTTGGTCCTATAAAAATAGCTAATTTATTCAACATAGATAACTTTTTTGGGGACCTTGTCAAAAGGGAGATTTTTTTTGTCAAAAGAAACCGAAAATATTAAAGATGGGAGACAGAGAGAAAATATCTTGAAGGGTAATTGTGTAATTTGACAAAAAAATAAACATTGAGATGTAAAGTTAGGGTTAGAAGTGTTATTATATTTAAGAAGAGAGTGTAAACGTAGAAAGGGAGTACGAATATTGCCTCCTTTTTATAAAACATGTGTTTATATAATTTCATATAAAATGTGTGTTTATATAATTTATGTCTCTATTTTTTTAACTAAAAAAATTTAAAAAGATAGATTTAGATTTTCTTTTATTAATTAAAAAATAATTCTAATACAATTGATAACTTTCTTATATTAAACTCTTTTTATAAAACGTGTGTTTGTATAGTTCCATATAAAATGTGTGTTTGTATAATTTATGTCTCAAAAAAATATAAAAAAATATACTGAAACTCAAAAAAATCATTTGTACTTCTAATAGCAAGTATAGATATAGAGATACTAATTCTGCTATTTAACTTTTCTGAATACTTTCCTTTGATGTTGATTTTCCTTATTAGCACCAACTATGAACTTGTTTGGTTCAGTTCTCTCAAATTAGACACTAGTTTAACTTAGTTTACAAACAACAGTTTTTTACAAATTGTTAATCCAATGAATCTACATTCTGTTTTTAGTTTTCTGAGATAGTAAACTACTGTTGAAAATTTAAATCAAGTACGCACATATATTTATCGTTTTTCCCATACATACATATATATGTGACATCAATTATGTTTGGCAGGCCTCAAGGAGAATTGGTGAAGGAGGTTGTTTTAAAGGTATGGGGAGAGCTGAAAAGGAACTACTCATTGGTTGTAAATGAATGCTTAGTTGGAATTGATTCTCATGTAGAAAAAATGATGAAATTGTTAAGCATTAATTCCAGTGATGTAAGGATTGTGGGAATACATGGCATGGGAGGAATTGGGAAGACCACTATAGCCAAGGTCATCTACAACCAACTCTCCCAACATTTTGATTCATGTTGCTTCCTTCCAGATGTTAGAGAAACAGCACAACAACACAATGGTCTTGTTCATTTGCAAAGCCAACTTATATCTACCATCTTAAAACAGAGATGCGCTGACATTAGTACTGTGGATGAAGGAATTAATGTAATCAAAGAGAGATTTTCTAGGAAGAAGGTTCTTGTTGTTGTTGATGATGCGGATCACAGAAGTCATCTTGATGCACTTGTGGGAGAGTGTGCTTGGTTTGGTTCAGGAAGTAGGATAATTGTCACAACTAGAAACAAAGAGATTCTAAATCTGACTGATACCAATTTGACTTACGAACAAAAGGAATTGGATTCTGAACAATCTCTTCGACTTTTCAGCAAGTATGTTTTTAGAACGGACCATCCCCCAGACGACTACGATACTCTCTCTAGAGATGTTGTGTCCACTACTGGAGGGTTGCCTTTGGCTGTTGAGATTATTGGTTCTGCTTTATCTGGCAAGGGGAAAGAAGTATGGGAAGGTACATTAAAGAAGTTGAGAAGAATACCGAATGAGAAAGTGCAGCAAAAGCTGAGAATAAGTTACGACGCATTAAATAATGAACAACAACAGATATTTCTCGATATTGCGTGTCTTTTCATCGGAGTAGATAAAAGAATTGCTTTCTACATGTGGGATGACTGCAATTTTTATCCAGGAAAAGAGATTGATGGTCTTTTTCTCCGGTCATTGGTGAAAATTGAAAATAATAATGAGTTAAGAATGCATGATCAGCTTAGAGACCTTGGTAGGGATATTGTCTGTCAAGAAAGTATCAAGGAACCAGGAGAGCGTAGTAGAGTGTGGCTTCATGAGGACGCTTTCAAAATATTGGAGAGTTATGAAGTAAGATCCAACTCCTTAATGAATAGATGAATATATGTCCCTTGTTAAACATTAGTTTTCTTGTCACATTATATCGTGTTTTAAAGCAGGCCCCACCGTAGGTTTTTTCATCCGTTAGTGTACATTTTCTCTCCAATTGGAATTTATACTCATTTTAGCAATTTTAATGTTAAGAATCTCTAGCAATGTCGTTTTTCTATTGGGTTAAGTTTGAAAAATCCTCTCGCTATATATTGAATGCGCAAAAAATACTCCTGTAGTTTAGTATGCTCATATAATTCTCTACTAGTTGTCTCCGATGAGCAAATACCTCCCTTTGACGATTTTTTCTTCAAAAATACCTGTTGACGGTCATGTTTGACTTTTTTTTTAAAAAAATTCGAGATTAACCTTTGCACTTTAGGGTGAAGTAAAAAAAAAACCCCTTACTATATAGAAAATGTGCAAAAAACCTCCTCGCTATATATAAAATGTGCAAATACCCCCTCCCCCGATATTCAATTAACCTCCTATAATTTTCAAATTGTGCAAATAAGGACAAATCGTCAATTTACCTGTATCGAAATTAGAAAATGACAAAGATACCTACAATATTAAAAATAATAATAATATGTAAAATGTCCAAAATGGATAAGGAGTTTTTTGAACAAGAGGAGAGCTATTTGCACATAATCTATATAGCGAGGGGTTTTGTTTTTGCACTTCACCATATAATGTGCAAAGGGTAATCTCAATTTTTTTTAAAAAAAATAAGTTAAATATGATGGTAAATGGTTATTTTTGAACATAAATTCGCTGAACGAGGTATTTGCTTCTCGGATACAACTAGTGGTGGATTATATGAGCATATTAAACTGTAGGGGAGTTTTTTTGCAAATTTTGTATATAGCAAGGGTGTTTTTTGCACATTTTGTATATTGCAAGGGTGTTTTTTGTACTTATATCTTTTTTTTTTCTTTTTTTAATATTGTAAGGGTATTATTGTCATTTTTTAATTCTGGTACAGACAAATTGACAATTTGAAAACTTTAGGGGGATATTTACATAATTTGAAAATTGTAAAGAGTTATTTGAACATAAGAAGGTATTTGCACATTTTGTATATAGCGAGGAATTTTTTGCACTTAACCCTTTTCTATTTTTTATATTTTTAGAATTCAATTATATCTATTAAACTCACGCCTTTCCATATTCTTCTGAACTTCTTTTCATGTTTTTGATGTGGTTGAGCAGAGTAGATAATTATCTTTATCTTGCATTCTAAAATTAATAAAGTTTCTTGAAGTTATAAAAGAGATGAGGAATTTGTAAGAATTTCAAACACTTTCAATAACAATAACACTTGAAATCAGGTAAGATTTTTTACTAATTTGCATAAGGCCGCTAGGCGGGTTCTATTATTCTTTAATTCACTTTTATTTTTTATTTTTTTTGATCTTTCTATAGTAATATAGTTTATCTATAAAAAAATAAAGGGTTGGGTAAATTAATTTCATTTAAAAAAATAAGGAGTTCTTGGAATGATAAACAAAATATTACAAAAAAAATTAGATGAAAATTTAATAAATAAACAACTGAATTTTTCTTGTCTTGCCTTGGGCCTCAGCTTATATTGAGCCCCTTGCTCAAAAATTGAAATAATAACTTAAATTTCTTCAAAACAGAGTGAATATTATCATTAATATTTAGTTTTGGGCAGGGAACAAGAAAGATTGAAGCTCTGTGTGTTGACTTTCGATTAGAGTACACACGAGCACAAGAACATTATCTTGCATCGGCACCGGCAGAGTTCCTTCAAAAGGAGAGAGAGGCAGAGGCAAGCTGTTTTACAAATGAAGGATTTGCAAAGCTATCTAATCTTAGATTCCTTAAAGTTGTCCATGCAAACCTGGATGGAGATTTTAAGGGTCTTCTTTCAAATTTAAGATGGCTTTGCTGGAACCGATGCCCTGAAATTTTTAGACCAACCAATTTTCATCTAAAGAATCTGGTCATTCTAGATTTATCATGGAGCAAGGTCACAGAAGCCTGGGAGGGTTGGAATCATATCAAGGTTTCATCAATTTCTCTACTTTTGTTTCGGTTGTTTCATCAAATAATTCTTTGTAATGGATTCTAAGCAATTCTCTTTTTTCCTTATTTCGCAGATTGCAAGAAAGTTGAAAGTTCTAAATCTCACACGTTGCCATTACATTGTTAGAACTCCTGACTTCTCTGCATTTACAACTTTAGAGAGATTGATTCTTGAAGGCTGTAGGTGTCTGGTTCATATTGACCCATCAATTCGGCATCTCAAAAGTCTAGTTTTCTTAAATGTGAGCAACTGTAATAAACTCGAGAGGCTGCCTCTGGAGTCTGCTTCTATGGAAGCTTTAACAGAGCTCTTGATCAATGATACTTATATACAAGAAGTCCCTATTGGTTGTATGAAGAAGCTTGAAACTCTTAGTGCCACTTTGTGCATGTCATTGACTCAAATTCCTGCCTCAATCGGTCAGTTAAAATCTCTGTCAGAACTTACATTTGATCAATCAGCTATCACTGAACTACCGGACTCAATTGGTTCCCTAGTGAAATTGCGACGATTGTCTCTATGGTACTGCAAATTAAAAGAACTTCCACGCTCCATTGGAAAATTAGAATCATTAATTGAGTTACGTTTTGGAGGAGGAGAAAAATTTACAGAATTACCTGATACCATTGGCAACCTAAAACATTTGAGAATTCTTGAGCTTGGATGCATGAATCTGAATGAAATTAGGGGCATTGATAGATTGGAATCCTTGGAATATTTGAATATGAGTTGGTGCGAATCCTTGGAAAGAGTGGTTGATCTTTCAAACTTGATAAGCCTAAAAAAATTAAAGCTTCTCGGGTGCAAGAAACTACATGATATTGAGGGTCTTAAGGCTTTGAAATCCTTAAAGAAGCTGGACATGACATTGTGCACAGCCTTGGAGAGGATACCTGATCTGTCAAACATGGAAATGCTGGAATATTTAAAACTCGAACAGTGCGAGAAGCTACATGCGATTGAGGGTCTTAACGGTTTGAAATCCTTGAAGACGCTGGACTTGTCAAGTTGCACAGCCTTGGAGAGGATACCTGATCTGTCAAATATGGAAATGATGGAAGATTTAAACCTCTACAAGTGCGAGAAGCTACATGATATTGAGGGTCTTAAGACTTCAAAATCCTTGAAGACGCTGAATTTGAAATTGTGCACAGCCTTGGAGAGGATACCTGATCTGTCAAACATGGAAATGTTGGAAGATTTAAACTTCTACAAGTGTGAGAAGCTACATGATATCGAGGGTCTTAAGGCTTTGAAATCCTTGAAGAGGCTGGACTTGTCAAGGTGCATAGCCTTGGAGAGGATACCTGATCTATCGAATTCAAAAATGCTGGAAAAACTAGACCTCTACGGGTGCTACAAGCTACATGAGATTGAGGGTCTTAAGGCTTTGAAATCCCGGAAGAGGCTGGACTTGACATTGTGCACAGCCTTGGAGAGGATACCTGATCTGTCAAACATGGAAATGCTGGAAGATTTAAACTTCCACAAGTGCTGGAAGCTACATGATATTGAGGGTCTTAGGGCTTTGAAATCCTTGAAGATGCTGAACTTTTCAAGGTGCACAGCCTTGGAGAGGATACCTGATCTGTCAAACATGGAAATGCTGGAATGTTTAAAGCTCTACATGTGCGAGAAGCTACATGATATTGAGGGTCTTAAGGCTTTGAAATCCTTGAAGACGCTGGAGTTGTCATGGTGCAAAGCCTTGGAGAGGATACCTGATCTATCAAATTCGGAAATGCTGGAAATATTAGACCTCTCTGGGTGCAAGAAGCTACATGAGATTGACGGTCTTAAGGCATTGAAATCCTTGAAGATGCTATACTTGTCATCGTGCTCAGCCTTGGAGAGGGTACCAGATCTATCGAATTTGGAAATGCTGGAAAAATTAAAGCTCGACCACTGCAAGAAGCTACATGATATTGAGGGTCTTAAGGCTTTGAAATCCTTGAAGATTCTGGACTTGTCATCATGCACATCCTTGGAGAGGTTACCTGATCTGTCAAACTCAAAAATGCTGACAAATTTATACCTCAACCGATGCGGGAAGCTACGTGAGATTAAGGGTCTCAAGACTTTGAAAACCTTGAAGACGCTAAAGTTGCCATGGTTCATTAACTTGGAGACGTTACCTGATCTGTCGAGCTAGGAATTGATGGAAGAATTAAAGCTCTACCATTGCGGGAAGCTACATGAGACTGATGGTCTTAAGGCATTGAAATCCTTGAAGATGCTGGATTTGTCATCGTGCTTAGCCTTGGAGAGGATACCTGATCTATCAAACTGAAAAATGATGGAAGAATTAAAGTTGTACTAGTGCAGGAAGCTACATGATTTTGACGGTCTTAAGGCATTGAAATCCTTGAAGATGCTGGACTTGTCATCATGCACAACCTTGGAGAGGATACCTGATCTGTCCAACTTGGAAATTCTTGAAGAATTAAAGTTCTACCAGTGCGAGAAGCTACATGAGATTGGGGGTCTTAAGGCATTGAAATCCTTAAAGTTGCTGGGCTTGTCATTGTGCACAGCCTTGGAGAGGATACCTGATCTGTCAAACTCGGAAATGCTGACAGAATTAAACCTTAGCGGGTGCGAGAAGTTACATGAGATTGAGGATCTTAAAGGCAATGAAATCCTTGAAGATGCTGGGCTTGTCATTGTTCACAGCCTTGGAGAGGATACCTGATATGTCAAACTCAGAAATGATAAAAGAATTAAACCTCAACGGGTGCGAGAAGCTACATGAGATTGAAGGTATTAAGGCTATGAAATCCTTGAAGATGCTGAACTTGTCATCATGCACATCCTTGGAGAGGTTACCTGATCTATCAAACTCAAAAATGCTGGAAAAATTAAACCTCTACCAATGCGAGAAGCTACATGAGATTGAGGGTCTCAAGGCTTTGAAATCCTTGAAGATGTTGGACTTGTCATGGTGCACAGCCTTGGAGAGGATACCTGATCTATCAATTCAAAAATGCTGGAAGAATTAAACCAGTACAAGTGCGAGAAGTTACATGAGATTGAGGGTCGTAAGGCTTTGAAATCATTGAAGAAACTGGACTTGTCATGGTCCACAGCCTTGGAGAGGATACCTGATCTGTCGAACTCAAAAATGCTGATAGAATTAAACCTCTACAAGTGCGAGAAGCTACATGAGATTGAGGGTCTTAAGGCTTTGAAAGGCTTGAAGATGTTGAACTTGTCAGGGTGCACAGCCTTAGAGAGGATACCTGAACTATCAAATTCGAAAATGCTAAAAGAATTAAACCTCTGCAAGTGCAAGAAGCTACATGAGATTGAGGGTCTTAAGGCTTTGAAATCCTTAAAGAAGCTGGACTTGTCATGGTGCAAACCCTTGGAGAGGTTACCTGATCAGTCAAACATGGAATGTAATACCCGTAATTTTTTAGGTCATTTATTTTTAATTTAAATACTTTATATATATATATTTATTTGAATTGTTTTGTTGATTATTTGTTGATTGAATTAAATTTTTTTGAGTACTTTAAATTTTAGAGAGTTTATTTTTATTTATTTAATTTTGGTTGGATTGGGTCTTTGGATTTTCTTTTATTTTAATTTTGATTTGAGTTAGGGAGAAATTGGGTTGAGTTGGACTAGAATGACTAGGCTAGGTATATATGTATGGGCTAGGGTTTATTATGTATATTCTTCCCTTTTATTTATTTAGTTATTTTATTTTTATTTCAGTTTTTTAAATAATTTTTTTAAAAGAAAAAAAAGGGAAAATATAAAAGAAAAGAGGAGACTAGGGTTTCTGCCGTTAGTTTTACGCACAGAAACCAAAAATGTAGACAAAAGAGAGGAGGGAGAGAAGGACCGATCGAGTGGACGAATTTCGAATCATCGAAGAGGCAAGTTCGACTATTCTCTTTCCCTTTGAATCTGTATACATAGACTAAATCCTGCAATGTTTAAATTGTGTGTTGCATCATTTATTTAATCTTTCATTTTTGGTATAAAATTGATCATATAAATCTGATTTTCTATGGATCATGATTTCTGGGCAATTTTGTGGGCAATTGAGTGTTGGTGTTGGAATATTTATATACACTCATATAGATACACGCATACATGTACATGAATATGTTGATATGCTAAGTTTAAATTCGTGGCTGTTTAATGTAGCAATTTGTGGTTTGTTGAGCTATTCTTGCTGGATTAACTTACCCTTGAATATTCGAGAATGGATCATGGAGGGGGATTTAAGTTTAATTTTGAATTTTTTGTGAAAAACCCTAGAAGTTGTGATTTGGGGGTTTTCGTTTCGGGGCGTTCTTTATAAGGCTTTTGGTACCAATAGATACCTTACAACGAGAGGAGAAGATCGGTATAAAATTTGGGTCTAATGGAGGCTGAAAAGGGGCTACCTGCATGCATGAACAATGCGCGCAGGCTGGGTGTTGAAGAAGGCTGGGAGCAGCCTTCCCCACTCCCCCCGCCAGTGCGTAGCGCCGACGCTATTTCCAGCCGGAGCAGGGGAAGGCACAGAATGGCCCCACTCGCCGGGACCCACCTTTGGGCCCAATCCGGATTAGTTTGACATTTTTTTATTTTAGATCTTTGTAAAATCTTGAAATTAAGAAAACCATTTTTTTAAAAATACTTAAATATTTCAAAAAATTCTCAAATTTTTAAGTCAGTTTCCTGGGGGTTAAATAATCTTGGATTTTAAATTTCAAGTGGAAATGAGTTTCCCTTGTGGTTAAATTGATTTTTAAAGTATGTCTCAAAATTGAGTTTTCATCTTCTTTTATTTGAAAAATATTTTTAAAAATTTTAGAAAATTTTCAAAAAATTTTGGTGATCTTTTTGGGACAGAATACACTTGGGTTTTAAATATCAAGTCAAAATGAGATTCCCTTGTGGTTAAAGTAGTATGGAAAGTGTGCCTCAAAACTAGATTTTTATTTTCTTAAATTTTGAAAAATCTTTAAAATTCTCAAAAAATTTCAGAATAATTAAACAGGGCTTTTAGGAATAGAATAGGCTCGAAAAACTAGATTAAAGTTAGATTTAGACTCCCCCAAAGATTTAGGTACATTGGAGGGTTGGTTGTGTGTTTGCTCATAATTGGTGGTTGTATTATTTTTACTCCTTAACTGTATTTTTCTTGAAATTATAACTGTCCATGATATACTTGATTTTAGTTTAATTGTGAATGAGTTATTTTATTGTGATGGTTGAATTTCTGTTAGATTAAATTCATAAGTTTGTGCAATTTAAATCGTTATGCACCTTCTTTTATTTCATGTAGTAGGTTAGTTTCTTTTATTTCATGTAGTAGGTTGGTTTGGGTGGCATGTAAAGATTGCCAAGGGGCATGTTAGGATTGCGAATACCTATTAAGGTATCTAAAGTTAAAGGAGACATGTAAGGATTGTCAGGGGGCATGTCAGGATTGCAAATACCTATTAAGGTATCCAAGGATAATAATTGTGGCATGTCAGGACTGCTTGAATTTAATAAAATACATGCTTATGTTTCTTTGTTTTGAACTTAAAGAATGTGTTCATTTTTGTATAATAAGGGTTTGTTGGGACATTGTAAAAGATGACATTTATTTTTTTGAAAACATAAACTGGATAAGGAATGACCTGTATGCTTACACTTATATTCTTTTCTCTTGTGTCCCTCATACTGAGGGTATAGATACTGGTTCTCTGATTGTGATGTAGTAGAGAGGGCTTGCTCGCGGATTTAACCCACTTGTTGATATTTCAGGTCCCTAAACGGTTCCACAGCAAGAATAAAGTCTTGGGGTTTGGTTGTGGCAGACATCTCCTCTCATCAGTTACAGAGTAGGAACTTATTTTTTTCTTCAAGTTCAAACTATGAACTCTTTTGAAACTTTGGTTGTTGGTTTTTAATTTAGAGTTAAAACTATTGTCTTTCTGGTTAAGGGGTCCTGGGGTTACGAGACTTCCAAATTGTATTACCAGACATGTACTTTATTTATTTAACATTTTATTTTAATTCAGAGGGTCTTTCTATTCCGCTTTTAAAATTATTTTATTCTGTCTTTGGTACTTTATGCTTGTTGCTACCAGTTGTGTATATCTCTCAGGTTTTGTGTATGAGACAGGCCACCTCATGCACGAAATTGTTTTAAGGGATATTTCAGTTGGTATCAGAGCATTCTAGGTTCAAGTGTCCTCGGGTTTTATGGTTTCATCGTAGGGTATCTTCTGCATTGCATATTCTGATAAATAGAATCTAAGTATATGACTCATTGTAGTCTATACGTCTTAGTCTATTATTGGGGTCTTATTTAGATGTCACCCCGTAGGAGGAGTAATGCGAACCACAACTAAGGTCAGGATAATGTTCAGGGTGGAAATGCTGAACTTCCTCCCAATTTGGCAGTCGTTATAGCTCGCGCTATAGCTACAGCAGTGGTGACTACCTTTCAGAGTCAGCAGCCACTTTAGATGGCGCATGTTCCATTACCAGTGGAGCAGTGATTCGTGTGTGAGTGTGACTCAAAAATATATCAATTAAAAATTTCCACACTTCGCAATAGAACTAATTCCTTGCAGAATAGGGCTATCGAAAGGGGTATCGTACCTCAGGGATTATGTTCTGACGAGTTGGATTACGGAATTAATTCTAATTAAATTTATGAGAAAAGAATTCTGATTTTTAAACTAAACTAATTAAAAAGTAAAATAAAATAAAAAGTAAAATAACATATGATTAAGGCTAAGCCATGGACTATCTTCGATTGGCATGGGCCATCTGCCTAACTACTCTAATCTAGGGTGCAGTATGGTTCATCTTCTCTAGGCATAATCCATCAAAGCTCATCACAATATATTCAGTGATTAACATTGTGTAATAATCTCTCTCATGATCACAGAAAACAAAAGAGATTGAGTTCAATAACAACAACCAAATATCTAAGATAAGATAAGAAATCATTGAGATTGAATTTACAAGACTTTTATTACTCAATTCAATAATAAGAATCCTCACAATTACACAATCTATGCATGTATATAAAGGTCCCCAATAATTAAAACAATCAAATCATTGATACTTTGTTAGGGCTACATCAAAACCCTAGTGGATGAACTAGCCGCTCATGGTAGAAGAAGAAGCTTCAACTGTTGAGGAAGAAGACATCATCTTTCTGAATTACGCGTATGACTTCGTTCTCCAATGGCTCTGCAATATGTTTCTGTTCTCTTCTCAGCCCTCTCAGACTCTCCAATCTCTGTGTAAGCTCTGTGTAAGCTCTCCCAATTCAGCCTCCAAGTCTTCCCTTTATTCCCCAAGAGAATTCACCAAAGTCCTAATCCAATTAGGAATTAATTAGGGTTTCCCGCAGCACTAATCAGGTGGATTTTTCCTGCTGACTTCGGCCCAACTTTTGACCCACTAGAAGTCCGATTCACGGAATTTTCGTGAAATACAAAAGTGTGCCGAATCAAATTTCGTTCAACCTTACACGAGAATTATGTCGATTTGAGGCTCGGAAATAAGACTTCTGGTCCATTTTCTAAAACGGGATTAAGACTGCATTATGCACAGATTTGGGCTTCAGGCCCGAAACCTTCTTAAGCAGCTGTAATTCTCTTGGACCTCTTTCTTGGGCTGATTTGAGTTGAAATAAATGGTTGAGTGAATCTCCTTGATGTAGGCTTCATCTCACCATCTTGGATGTCTTCTTTAAAAGCCTAAAATCCTGGTTTTGACTGAAATAATCATTAAGGCCCTGAAAATACAGAAAACACTAAAACAAAGTAAAATCACTAAATAATCTATCACTAAGAGAATAAAATACATAAGTTAAGAGGCTAGAATGCGTAACATTCAACGCCTATCACACCCCCAAACTTACATATTGCTAGTCCCTTAGCAATAGAATAAAACAAAACTAAAACGAAGAAACTACTAAACACTAACTAAACTACCTAACTCCACTTTCGTGGGAGAAACGATTGCATTTAGCATATGCAACAAGCCTTTAAACCCCTAGGTTCCCCCTAGTGGACGAGTATAGTCTCGTGAGGGTTTCCAGAAATGTTACCCACAAACATTCAAAATTCTGTTTCAACATTAATTCAAGAAGAAGATTACAATACATAGTTACAAACTTGCATTCAAGAATAATTTTAAACTTTCAAATTCTATAATTCAAATCAATGGTTCCCATACATAATTCACATCAACATATCTCAAAATAATCAACTCTAGTCCCCTCGTGTAAAGTGAACTAGCAGTCCTCTCATGTAGTATAACCAAGTTCTGAATCTATTAAGGCACATACCCCTTCAACTCACTAGCTCCCCTTATTGAACTCATACTTCCCAACATGAATACATGACTTTTTCCTTCTTTTTTTTCATTGCTTTATTGGTTGTGCAATGTCTTGATCTATTAAGCTTTCTGAAAGATCCATGTAGCAAGCTTTCAGTCAGTGGCTCCCAAACCAGATGGCTTTAGGGCACTAGGCTTTAAGATACCCTGAAGACCTAATTACTCGAATCAATCAGGCTACAAATCAAGACAACCAATGCTCATCTTTTCTCACCCTTTCACTTTTGACGCGAACACTCCGTGCTTCCTGAGGCATAGAGGCCCGGTTACTCATGAAAAGGATCAAATTGATTGCTTATTCATCATTTTTTTTTCTTTTTCATTGAAGTCAAGTATAACACATCATCGGTATTCATTCTCAAGAGATACTAATTAATATCAAGCATATATAACTCAATAACTCAAAACCAAAGTTTATACCCCACAAGATTATGCTAGTGTGTTTGTGCATGTAAGGAAACTAGAATTAATCATCCCAAAACATGTTATTGCAAACCATGATTAAAACCACTTAATTTAAATCACAGTTTTCAAAATTTTCAAACATACTCAAAAATTGCAAGTTATGCACCTACATAAGGTATTAATCCTTTGAATCATGTCAAAACATACTATCTAAAAATAAAACAAAATAAAATAAAAAACAAACTAAGAAAATAAAATAAAGAAAAATCCTAATACAAAAAGAATTTCACACAAATTTCCCCCCATCTTGCAATAAGCACAAAAATAGGCATCGCCTCACCCCCAAACTTAAACTGTACATTGTCCTCAATGTACTATCAAACAAAGCAAAGAGAAGAGTAAGAACGATATTACCGGGATCATGGAGTAGTGGAAAGAAAATAGAGTACATCACGAATACGAAGGCAATGCAAGCACACCCCCAAACTTGGATGTTTCAATCTGTCAAAACAAACCACTATACCCCAAAGATCAAGTGAAAATAGTATGGGTGAAAATAAATATGAAAGAGAAAAATCCTAAAAAAAAATAAAATATTTTTTTCATTTTTCAATATTTTTTATTTTTTTATTTTTTTATTTTTTTTTCTTTTTTTTTTTTATTTTTATTTTTTTACAATAAAAATCTAACTACAAAAAGAAAAATAAAAAGAAAAATAAAAACTAAAAATAAAATAACATACAAAAGATGGTTACCTTCCTGTTAAGGATGTGGTGGTGACTGAGCATCCGGATCTAAGTTTGCTTGGCGCATCAGTGCACGCATCATCCTCCTCATCTCTAGTTGCTCTTGGCGAGTGTCACAAAAGTGATCCGCCATCTCTGCTCTCATTGCACCAAACTGTGTGGAGACCTCTGTCTGTAAGGTGCCAAACTGGGCTGTCAACCCAGCAATCTGCCCTTCTAAATATTGATAATTATGGCCACCAGCCTGTGCATGCACTTCCTCTTCCTCTGCCTCCATCTCCTCTGGATCGTCCACCGGTGGTGGTACATCTACATGCTCTCCTCCTTGGGCTAACCGAGATACCTCACCAGGCGCCGCTATGACTCTCTGGTGCATATGAGATCGACTCAAGTTCCAGTCATGCGTGCCATAATGAAGGTCATGTGGAAAGGCAAGCTCGTCCTCATGGACTGCATACCCCTGTGCTACAAGCAACTGGTGAATAATAGTAGGGAATGAAAACTCCCAGTCACTTGCACTGTCTGGTACCTTGGCCACAACTTTGGAATAGAATTTCTCCATCTGGCCCCAGACAATCTGTGGGAATGACAGCCAATGCCCAAAATGTATGGCATATAAGGCTCTGAGGAACTCTTGACGTCTTTCGGTTTTATGTCCAATTGGACATACATTCTTGAGTAGCACAGCGTCAAGGAACCATAAATGAGTTGGCATTGAAGACTTTGAAGCTGCATTCCTTTTTGGCCGGGAAAATTGGTTGGCACACAATCGTGCAACCATATTGCCCACCGACAACTCGTCGGGTAAAGGAGTATAGATATGAGATAAATCAACTGGGCATTCATGAGGACAACCCATGGCAATGGCAATGGATGACATGTCCACTCGAACTATTGTTCCATCTACGGAAGAAGTAAGCACATCCCGCTCATCAGGTTTCGGCATTAAGTTTTGATAAAATACCTTGACAAGCCTCGGGTAAATGGTAGATGAGAGTGGAACAAAAATGGATGCCGATCGACGACGACGGATGTCGGAAATCCCCCATCGTGTCTCGGGAAACATACCATACAGTTCGGCTATGTCAAACGTTGTTTCATAGTTCAACGCCCTTAGATGCCATCTCTCTTGAATACCGTCTCGGCGAGATCGTGAAGAACCTGTGGTCGGATCATTCCTCGCTCGGCGAGGATTACGTGAACTTGAAGCATCTTGGTGACTTGCTCTCTTTGGTGCCATAGAAGTAGAAAAAGTGTGGTTGAGGAATTAAATCGAACACTTGGTGTGCACAATTCTTTTGTAACCTTCAACCTCCTTTTTCCGGTAATTTTTCCACCCAAATCGAACAAGTAATTGCACCAAATTGATCCCCCAAACTTGGTCTTCAAAAGCCCTCAAAAAGATTTGAACAATTTCTTCAAGGAAAAACTTCACTTACTTTGATGTTGAACTTGAAAAAGTGTGAGCTTCCTTTGAAAACTAGTGATTTTTGATCCACTTTGATGTTGAAGTTGATGTTGATCAATGTTGAATTCTTGTATAATAATCACTAATTGAAGAAATTAGTTTTCCGGATCATGTAGGACTTGAATTGGAGTTCAAAGAGGCTTAGGATGCAAGTAGTAGCAACATAAGAGGATAAGGAAGCTTTAAATACCAAGAAAATTCGGGCAGCCCACATTTAGCCTTGGGCGATCGATCCCCCCAAGGATGGGCGATCGATCGCCCACCTGAAGGTGCTGCTCCTCATGGAAAATCATGGGGGGATCGATCCCCCTCAATTGGGGCTATCGATCCCCCTCCTGTAGACCTGTTTGACCCTCCATCGCCCAAGTTCGACCGAACCTTGATAATTTTGAGTCTCCATCGCCCAAGGTCGACCGAGAGCATGATTTTTCACCCGTCTTGAGTCCAAATACCTCGGTACACCTCTTGGCATCCTCCGGAAGCAACTTATACATCAAAAACTCAAAGAAAAAAACATTAAAACACAACTAGAATTGAAGAAAAACTTAAGAAAACTAAAACCACAAATTAAAATTAAAGAAAACTAAAAGAAATAAAGTATAGAAATACATACAAAACCTACTATTTAACGTCCGTAGGAGACGATTGACTCTCCGAAGGGATTAAGTCGGATAGACGGGATCCGTCAAGTCGACGGACTCCACGTCTCTTCTTGGCACACATCCTTCCACACAATGTTTCAACCTTTGGCCATTAACTTTCATCAAAGTATTATCTCGAAAGCTTCGAATTTCCACGGCACCATGAGGAAAAACCGAAATCACTTGGAATGGTCCATCCCACCTTGAACGCAATTTTCCGGGAAACAACCGAAGCTTGAAATTGAAGAGCCACACTTTATCACCTAGAGAGAAGGACTTTCGTGAGATATGTCGATCATGAAATGCTTTCGTCCTCTCCTTGTAAATTCGTGAACTTTCATAAGAATCACGTCTAAACTCTTCTAATTCATTCAATTGCAACTTCCTCTCTTCCCCAGCTCTTTTTGCATCGAAATTGAATTTTTGAATTGCCCAAAGTGCCTTGTGCTCAATCTCTACTGGAAGATGACATGCTTTCCCATACACCAACCGATATGGTGACATACCGATAGGGGTCTTGTAAGCAGTCCGATACGCCCATAGTGCTTCGCTCAGTCGCAATGACCAATCTCTTCTATCCGGTCTCACTGTCTTCTCGAGAACATGCTTAATTTCTCGATTGGACAGCTCTACTTGCCCACTTGTTTGAGGATGATAAGGCGTTGCCACCTTATGTGTCACTGAATATTTAGCAAGCAAACCTCTCAAGAATTTATTGCAAAAGTGAGTACCACCATCACTGATCAAGGCTCGAGGAATTCCAAATCGACTCAGAATATTCTCATGCATGAATTTGATTACCACCTTGTGATCATTGGTTCGAGTTGCAATGGCCTCCACCCACTTGGAGACATAATCCACTCCAACCAGAATATATTCGTAGCCAAAAGAAGGTGGAAAGGGTCCCATAAAATCAATTCCCCAAACATCAAAAATCTCCACCACCAGAATGGGGCTCATTGGCATCATATCACGCCTCGACATTGAACCCAATCTTTGACAACGATCATAAGTCTTACAGAAAACATATGCATCGTGAAATAGAGAAGGCCAAAAGAATCCACATTGAAGTACCTTTGTCGCTGTTTTCCTTGCACTGAAGTGGCCTCCACATGCCAATGAATGGCAGAACTTGAGAATATCTTGAAACTCATGGTCTGGGACACATCGCCGAATAATCTGATCTGGACAATATTTAAATAACTCTGGATCCTCCCAAAAGTAATGATGAACTTTAGAGAAGAATCGATCACGTTCTCGCTTGGTCCAGTCTCTTGGCACCTTTCCCGTGGCTAAATAGTTCACAATATCTGCATACCATGGTGTGGAGTTGTCGGACACTCCAAACAATTGCTCCCTCTGAAGTGTTTTGGAAAGTGTAGTGCATACAGAAGTTATCACCATGGTAGAAGTTTGATCTTCAAACACCTTCTTCTCTTTCTGTTTTTCTCGCACCCTTATTTCATCTATAGATTCAATCACATCTTCAGAGTCCATGAAGAAAACATCAGTCTGATCTGGAGGATTCTCAACAGCATTAAAAATATTAAGTTTAACCTTCATGTTGCCAAAGGAAATATCCATGATCCCCGACCTACAATTTATGCAAGCATCAGCAGTAGCTAAGAAAGGTCAACCAAGGATCACTGGAATGTGCCTTTTCGGATTGTGAACCGGCTCAGTGTCAAGTACAATGAAATCAACAGGAAAGTAGAACTTGTCCACTTTAATGAGCACATCTTCTATGATTCCTCGGGGTTGCTTTGTTGATCTGTCTGCAAATTGTAATACCACCGAGGTAGGCTTCAATTCTCCCAAGCCCAATTGTAAGTAAACTGAATAGGGTAGCAAATTCACACTTGCACCCAAATCAAGAAGAGCTTTATCCACATGGTGCTCCCCAATAATGCATGAGATAGTTGGAGCACCAGGATCTTTGTACTTGGGAGGAGTACACTGCTGAATTATTGAACTTACTTGTTGTGGCAGCATTACTTTCTTTGGCACATGGCTTTTAGAACACCTTTTCTGAGTGCACAAGTCCTTCAAAAATTTTGCATAAGGAGGAATTTGCTTGATGGCATCAAGGAGTGGCAAATTAATCTTCACTTGGCGAAACACCTCCATCATGTCATGCAGCTTGTCCCCTTGCTTCCCCAATTTAGATGCTTCAAGAAAACGTTGTGGGAAAGGAGCCTTGGGCTCATAAGGAATTTCAACAATTGGACTTGTGATCACTTTTTCTTCTTCTTTCTTTTCACCCACCTTATTGTCAATTATTTTCCCACTTCTCAAAGTATTAATGGCTTGAACTTGCTCATGGCGTGGGTTGCTTGTGGAAGCTTGCATCCCTCTTGGATTAACAATTGGTTGACTAGGGAGCTTCCCTTCTTCTCTTCTACTCAATGAAGTAGTAAGCTGTCCAAACTGAGATTCCAGTTTGGCAATGGATTGAGAATGCGAGTGCACTAGCTGAACTGTAGATTGTACTGTTGCTGCAGTAGCTTGCACTGTCTCTATAAGAGAATCAAGCTTGTCAAATTTAGACAAGGTAAGAGTCAGCTTGTCTTCAATAGCAGAAATTCTTTGGGCCATAGGACTTTGTGTTTGATATTGCTGTTGAGGCACAAAAGTCCTAGGTTGATATGATGGTTGCATTGCTGCCCCTTGGTTACTGTAAGAAAAACCAGGATGATTCCTCCATGTGGGATTGTAAGTATTACCTCGTGGAGGATTCATTGGTCCAGTGAAAGTGGCTTGAACTTGCTCATGTTGAATATCAGAAAATTGCCCCATTGAAGGACAATTGCTCACATTATGCATAGGACTAGAGCAAAATTCACAAGGGCCTAGCAATGAAGAATTTGAAGCAGAAGGAGTTTGATTGGCAGCCATAATTGCTGCTACCTTCTGTGCAATTAAATCAATATCAGTTGGCATAGCTTCTGAAGCACCAACCTCAAAAATCCCATCAGTCTTCCTGGTAGTGGCAGGTCTGCTAGAACGAGTAGAGGACACATGTTATAGAGAGTTGTCACTAAGATTTTCAAATAAGGTCCATGCCTCTTCTTCACTCTTCAACATAAAAGTACCTCCACATGACGCATCAACCATCTGTCTGTTAGGTTCTGTGAGCCCTTCATGAAAACTCTGCACTAGTTGCCACTTAGGAACTTGATGATGGGGACACTTCCTAAGAAGGTCCTTGAATCTTTCCCATGTCTCATAAAATTGTTCCCCCTCATGTTGGGAGAAACCAGTGATAGCACGTCTGAACTGATTGGTCTTCCCTATTGGAAAATACTTCTTGAGAAACTCATGTTGCATCTGAGTCCAAGTCGTGATAGAACCAGCCGGTAGAGAGTTGAACCAATACTTTGCTTTGTCTTTCAAAGAGAATGGAAAAAGTCTCATTCTGAAAGCATCTTCAGAGAAGTTGTGAATTTTTGTAGTTGCGCACACTTCAATGAAGTCATCCAGATGCTTGTAGGGGTCTTCTTGAGTCAGCCCAAAATAAGATGGTAGCATCTGAATAATGCTGGACTTGATCTCATAATTCTGTGCTGTGACATTGGGCAGTTGAAAACCTGCTGGCGAGGTATATGTCTCAGGAACATAGTAGTCCCTAAGCAATCTAGCTCTTTCTCCATCAGCATTAGGAACAAGGTTATTATTCCTCTCTTCTGCCATGTCTTCAATTATTTCTTCCTCTTGCACAATGGTATCAACAGGGATGTTCCTCTGTTGTCTAAGAGTACGTTCAGGCTCAGGATCAAGAGGTATCAAAGGATCAGCCACAGAACGACGACCTTGCATATATTACTAAAAGCACCTGAAAAGAAAACAAAAACAAAATTAAAAATAAAATATAAAAAATTTCCTAAACTAAAAATCCAATTAAAACTAATTCTGTAAAATCCAATCAATCAAATAGATAATCCCCGGCAACGGCGCCAAAAATTGATTCGTGTGTGAGTGTGACTCAAAAATATATCAATTAAAAATTTCCACACTTCGCAATAGAACTAATTCCTTGCAGAATAGGGCTATCGAAAGGGGTATCGTACCTCAGGGATTATGTTCTGACGAGTTGGATTACGGAATTAATTCTAATTAAATTTATGAGAAAAGAATTCTGATTTTTAAACTAAACTAATTAAAAAGTAAAATAAAATAAATCAAAGTAAACAAGATAGTGAAGATAATAGGAGAGAAATCTAGGGTATTTGACTTCACCACTAACTCCACAATCAATGGTCAATTGAATCAACTATAGGGTAATTACATCATGCATAAGTGGTGTCGGTGGCTACAAGCTCACCTTCATCCGTCAAGAAGATAACATATGATTAAGGCTAAGCCATGGACTATCTTCGATTGGCATGGGCCATCTGCCTAACTACTCTAATCTAGGGTGCAGTATGGTTCATCTTCTCTAGGCATAATCCATCAAAGCTCATAACAATATATTCAGTGATTACCATTGTGTAATAATCTCTCTCATGATCACAGAAAACAAAAGAGATTGAGTTCAATAACAACAACCAAATATCTAAGACAAGATAAGAAATCATTGAGATTGAATTTACAAGACTTTTATTGCTCAATTCATTAATAAGAATCCTCACAATTACACAATCTATGCATGTATATAAAGGTCCCCAATAATTAAAACAATCAAACCATTGATGCTTTGTTAGGGCTACATCAAAACCCTAGTGGATGAACTAGCCGCTCATGGTAGAAGAAGAAGCTTCAACTGTTGAGGAAGAAGACATCATCTTTCTGAATTACGCGTATGACTTCGTTCTCCAATGGCTCTGCAATATGTTTCTGTTCTCTTCTCAGCCCTCTCAGACTCTCCAATCTCTGTGTAAGCTCTGTGTAAGCTCTCCCAATTCAGCCTCCAAGTCTTCCCTTTATTCCCCAAGAGAATTCACCAAAGTCCTAATCCAATTAGGAATTAATTAGGGTTTCTCGCAGCACTAATCAGGTGGGTTTTTCCTGCTGACTTCGGCCCAACTTTTGACCCACTAGAAGTCCGATTCACGGAATTTTCGTGAAATACAAAAGTGTGCCGAATCAAATTTCGTTCAACCTTACACGAGAATTATGTCGATTTGAGGCTCGGAAATAAGACTTCTGGTCCATTTTCTAAAACGGGATTAAGACTGCATTATGCGCAGATTTGGGCTTCAGGCCCGAAACCTTCTTAAGCAGCTGTAATTCTCTTGGACCTCTTTCTTGGGCTGATTTGAGTTGAAATAAATGGTTGAGTGAATCTCCTTGATGTAGGCTTCATCTCACCATCTTGGATGTCTTCTTTAAAAGCCCAAAATCCTGGTTTTGACTGAAATAATCATTAAGGCCCTGAAAATACAGAAAACACTAAAACAAAGTAAAATCACTAAATAATCTATCACTAAGAGAATAAAATACATAAGTTAAGAGGCTAGAATGCGTAACATTCAACGCCTATCAAGCAGCCTAACAGTTGGGAAGGATCCAAAAATTTTATCACATGAGGGAAGTCCTGGACTTACAGAAGACGGACAGGACAGTCGCAGGGTCAGAGCAGGAGTTCACTAATTTATCTTTGTTGCACCTGAGGAGGTGAACACTGAAGAGAAGAAGGTGAGTTGTTTTGTGTAGGGATGGCAACGGGGCAGGTACGGCATGGGTTTGCCTAAACCCGTCCCCGCACCACTGCCTTCAATACTATTACCAAACCCGTCGCGAGTTTGAAACGGGACAGAATTTCAAAACCCATCCCCGCCCCATTAGGAGAAACCCCACCCCGTCCCCGCCCGGTTTAAAATTTCAAAAGGGGTTGGACGAGACGGGGCGAGGCGAGGCCCCTCCCCACAAAATTGTAACCACATCAAACATTAATAAAAATTAATTTTTTCAAAAAATACGAGCCTAGTGGGTAGTACCAAGTTTGATACTATTAAATTCAAAATAGTATAACCCCTGTTTAAGAAGTAAAATGACAAGATTTCATAATTAAATAACCTATTACAGAAAATATATTTCACAACTAAATAACTTAGTAACAAGTTTGATCCAACAATTAAAGAAGTGTTAATACAACAAAAAGATAAAATGAAAACATAAGTCTTAATACAACCAAAAGTAAAATTATAATTTGTATATATATATACATATAAATATATTTATAATAATAAAATATATAGACAGGGTGGGGCGGGTACGGGACGGGTTATTATAGAGTCCCGAACCCGCCCCGTACCCGCGACGGGTTTTGATTTTTTTTCCCAAACCCGCCCCTACAGAAAAAAAATGGCTCCCATACCCGCCCTAAACAGGGCAGGACGGGGCAGACAAATTATTGCCATCCCTAGTGTTATGAAGGGATTTGTTAGCCTTAAGCCTATTATCAGTGCTTGTTGTTTATATTTTGATGATAACAAATTGTATCAAGTTTTTCTAATGTGTCTATATCAAGTGTGATTAGTTATACGAAACAGATGATCAAAACTACAAAAGACATTTGAAGACGTTAACAAAAAGAACCGAAGACATTGGAAGATGGTTAAAACACAAATCAAGAAGTCGACTCTCAAGCTTATCGTTTGCCAATACGTAAGAGTTAGGATATTCTTGTAAACTCTTTGATGATTGAACTCTTGAGGCTCTATACCCTAAAAATGATCTTAAGATCCCTCGTGCATTTCATACATGAAAAACTATTTTTATCAAAATTTGGCTAAGTGTTGAATTATAGGGGCAAAAACGTAAATATAATTTTTTCAATTAATCTTGTCATAAAAAGTCCCGGTAATTGTACCCCATAATTTTTCATAATCATATGAATTTTCTCAGCCCTAAATGACTTATTTTTGTCTTTCATTTTGCACAATGAAATTTTATTTCAAAGCTGTGAAAACTCATTTTGTACTAAAACTGAAAAATCAGATTTTGTTTTACTTGAAATTTGATTTTGAAACTATTTTTATTAAATTCAAATGGGGGGTACTTTGCTTATTTACATTGAATAACTTAAAGTAAATCAAAATATAAAAGTCTATGAGAGATTTACTTAAATGTTTTCAATGTAAATAAGAATATAGTGTGCAATGCACTATGCTGAACTGAGTTTGAATTTGGCTAAGTCTGAAACCGGTTTCTACCAACGAACCTTCAATCACCAACTAATTGAAACTAAAATCCAGACCAGTAGCTTATGTATAACTTCATGTTTTTCAATCCTCTTGACTAAGTTTGATTTTCTACATCCGATTTCAAACATGCCAACCAACATGATCAAGTTTTTCAATACTCTTGACTAAATGAATTATCTTAACACATTAGATTCAAATTGTTAAATCATTTCATCAAATGAAATGATTCCATTTTTGCACTATAAATATGTGTCTTTATACATTTGTTAAAACACAAGCTTACACTATCAAAAGCATTCATCATATTCTAATATTCACTCCCTCTTGAGCCTTATTCTGTTCAATTCATCAAAGAGATCTAGTATGGGTGTTTTATTCAAAAGAGAGTTATCATTGTGAGAGTGTTATTGTATATCCCTCTCATAGAAGAGAGTTGTTGTTTTATCATTATTCAATCTTGTAAAAGTTCGTTTTTCACATACAAGAAAGAACAAGGGTTGGTGTGACCCAAAACGAAAGAAGTGGTGTGCTTCTTGTCTAGGTTTGCTCTCCACCCATAAGGAGGTGCCATAGTGGAATTGGGGAAGTCTCAAGAGGGGTCTTGAGCCAAGGAGTAGGAGTTACTGAACCTCGTAAAAATCGCCTTGTCAAGTGTTTGCAATCTCTCTATCCTTTACTTATTTTTATTTTTGCATATTCCTATTTATTGCTTATCACTTGCTCTATTTATTACATTAGAATTCTATTATTTAAAATCGAAATATTTTGTATTATTTGTCAAAGACTCTATTCACCCCCCTCTAGAGTCTATTATTGAGTAACAGGATTGATTGGGTCTACTCAACAAGTCATTGTGGGTAATCTAGTTTATGTCACTTATGCTCGAGTGGTTGATACTATCTTGCAGCATTGTTAGTTAGGGAAGGATTACAAGAAATGAAAGGGGGAGAAACAAAATGACAGATACTCCACTAATCAGATAGTGGAGATAACGAATGGTAATGGTGGGAGGCACTATGACAGGGGCAATCATCCAAGGCAACAGCCTTGGAAGAAACCCAGAAGTAATAATGATTTTCAGAAAGGGGAGGTCTCTACTCACAGACAGTAGAGTGGAGTATAGCAGACAGGTCAGGGACGTCAGTTACAAGGAAATCAATTGAGGAGGCCTATTGGTGTGTTCAGAGGAAACTATAATAGGTGTGGTGAGCTGGGGCATTCAACTAAATATTACCCTAACACCAATCAGGGACAGCTTGGCCAACAGGGGCAGAGATAGCAACCACCTTTGCCGGTACCACAAGCTCCCTGAATTCAGGCTCCACATCGTCCAGCTTTACCCGCACTGCCACCGCCTGCGGGGTAACCTGGTCAGCAGATGCATTATAGGAGGGTCTACAATGTCTTGCCATATGATGTGTAAGCTCCTCAGGCAATTGGGTGTATGTTTTTCATTAAGGATAACTTTAGTCATGTCTAATATGATACTAGGGCATCTCACTCTCTGGTGTCTCAGTCATTTGTTAGGCTATCGGGTATACTTACTCGTGTAGTTTTCTACTTACTATAGCTACACCATTGGGAGTTAGTATGATTTTATGGAAACACTGTAGTCAGGTCACTATAGACATTGACAGACTCAAGTTCTTGGCGAACCTATTGGTCCTAGACATGAATTCATATGATGTCATATTCGGGATGGTTCTATTATTGCATTATCATGCTTAGGTTAATTTCTGTGATAAGGTAACTTTTTATTTCTATACCGGGTCGGGGTGTGTATTTGACTGTTATGCCGCAATCAAATTGAGGGTCTAGTACACACTTGTTCTTTATCAGCGAGGAGTCTCTGGAAGGAACCACAGTATCCTTAGATTCCATTCCAGTGGTACTAGACTTTCAGGATGTGTTTCAGGAGATCTCAGGGTTACCACCTAGTCGTGAGATTGACTTTGTGATAGACTTAGCCCAGGCACCAGACCTATTGCTAGGGCCCTATATAAAATGGCACATGTGAAAATGAGGAAGCTGAAGGATCAAATTCAGCAACTTTTTAGTCAAAAATTCATTCATAGGAGTACTTCACCTTGGGGAGCACCGGTGTTATTTGTGAAAAAGAAGGATGGGTCTCTTCACCTTTGTATTGACTACAGGGAATTGAATAAGGTCACAATCTATAACAAGTATCCATTGCTTGGAATTGATGTCCTATTCAATCAGCTGAAGGGAGCCACTTACTTCTCAAAGATAAATTTGAGATCGGGCTATCATCAGCTTTGAGTTAAGGAGTAGGATGTGCTGAAGACAGCCTTCTTTACCAGATATGGGTCGTATGAGTTTCGGGTTATACCGTTTGGGTTAACAAACGCCCTAACTATCTTTATGGATCTGATGAATAGAGTGTTCAGGGTCTACTTGGACCAGTTTGTTATTGTCCTCATCTATAACATTCTAGTTTACTCCAAGTTAGAGGAGGATCATGCTAGACATCTTTGTATTGTCTTACAGACACTGAGAGATCATCAGTTGTATGCAAAGTTTGAGAAGTGTGATTTCTAGCAGAGGGAGGTGAAGTTCTTGGGTCACGTAGTATCTGAGAAACGGATAGCGGTCGATCCAAGTAAAGTGTCAGTGGTTTTGGAGTGGGGACAACCTACCTCACCTTCAGAGATTCGCAGCTTTCTTGGGTTGGCTGGGTTTTATCGTTGGTTTATTCAGGGCTTCTCTAAGATTGCTAGATCGCTTACCCATCTCACTAAAAAGGGTGTGCCTTTTATTTGGGATGACTTCTGTTAGGCGACGTTTGATGAGTTGAAGAGCAGGTTGACGACTGCACCAGTCCTAGCTACTCCTCAGAGTGGCATTGAGTATTCACCGATGTGTCATTGTAGGGTTTGGGGTGTGTGTTGATGCAGGAGGAGAGGTCGATATCTTATGATTCACGTAAACTTAAGCCTTATGAGCTTAATTACCCGACTCATGAATTAGAGTTGGCAGCCATAGTTCTTGCTTTGAGGATTTGGAAGCATTACCTCTTGGGTGAGACCTTCAGATTGTTCAGTGACCACAAGAGTTTGTAGTATCTATTCTTACAGAAGGAGCTAATATGAGATAACGCATGTGGTAAGAGTTTGTGAAAGATTATCATTTTTCTATCCAGTACCACCCAAGAAAAGTGAATATAGTAGCTGATGCACTTAGTCGCCGACCCTATGCTAGTATTTCTGCTCTATTCAAAGTAGAGTGGAATGATTTTAGCAGCGTTGATGCTTTAGCTAATGCCTTTGTGGTATGTGTAGTGGTTACACCTGTTACCATTCGGAGAGTAGTTACAGATCAATTTACTAACCCGCAATGTGTAGAGAAGGTGGTTGAGTTGAAATTGGGAGAGGTATCGTTCTATACAATGGGTACAAATGGAGGATTGAGGTACAATGGATGATTAGTGGTCCCTCACAGTGACGACTTGAGGAGGGCAGTGATGAGTGAGTCCCATAGTTCCGATTTTTGGTACACCTAGAGGGGATAAGATGTACCAATACATGAAACGACAGTTTTGGTGGGCAGGTATGAAGAGGGACATAATTATATTTGTCTCTAAGTGTAGCACATGTTAGATGATCAAAATTGATCACCAGAGACCACCGGGATCTTTGCAGCCACTACCTATACCGGAGTGGAAGTGGGAGAGCATCTCCATAGATTTCATTGTGGGGCTTCCCACCTTGCAACGGAATCATGATGCTATTTGGGTGATAGTGGACAAGTTGACAAAATCAGCTCATTTCTTGCTCGTACACTCGAGTTACACCTCAGAGAAATACGCGAAGCTTTACAATGTAGAAATAAGTGAAGCTTCATGGCGTGCCTTTGTCTATTATATCGGATATATATCTGAATTTTGTATCACGATTTTGGGAGAGTTTTCAGCAAGTGATGGGTATAGCTCTGCATCTCCGTACAGTCCATCACTCTTAGATCGAGGGTCAGACTGAGAGGGTTAACCAGGATATGTACTCGACTTCAAGGGTAATTAGGAGAATTATTTGCCGCTAGTTGAGTTTGCCTATAACAATAGTTATCAAAAGACTATTGGTATGACACCATTCGAGGCTCTGTATGGGCACCCATGTAGGTCACCGGTATGTTGGTTAGATGTTGGAGAGAACATATTCTTGGGTCCTGAATTCATCAAGGACACTTCCGAGAAAGTTGCTCCTATTAGAGACCGTTTGAGGACTGTGCAAAGTAGACAGAAGAGTTATGTTGACCGAAGAACTTGAGTATTAGAGTTCAAGGAGGGGGATCAGGTTCTACTTAAGGTTTCTCCCATGAAGGGAGTGATGTGGTTTGGGAGAAAAGAGAAGTTAGCACCTCGTTTTATGGGTCCTTTTATGATTATTGACAGGGTTAGAACGGTAGCATATAGACTGGCGTTATACAATGTCTTTCATGTCTCTATGCTGTAGAAATTCCTTAGAGATGAGGATACTTACCAGCATATTGAGGTTGGACAGATTGAGTTACAACCAGATGTAACATATGTGGAGCAGACTTACTGAATTCTTGACCGTAAAGACCATGTTCTTCGTTCTAAGGCCATTCCGGTAGTTCGAGTTCAGTGAAGCCACCATAATGAGGCAGAATCCACTTGGGAAATGGAGGATGAAATAAAAGCAAAGTATCTAGAGCTTTGTCTCTCAGATATAGGGTGAATTCTGAGGGCATAATTCCTCCTTTTAGGGGGAAGAATGTAATATCCCGTAATTTTTGAGGTCATTTATTTTTAATTTAAATGCTTTATATATAATTTTTTTATTTGAATTGCTTTGTTGATTGAATTAAATTTTTTTGAGTGCTTTAAATTTTAGGGAGTTTATTTTTATTTATTTAATTCTGATTGGACTGGGTCTTTGGATTTTCTTTTATTTTAATTTTGGTTTGGGTTAGGGAGAAATTGGGTTAAGTTGGACTAGAATGACTAGGCTAGGTGTATATGTATGGGCTAAGGTTTATTTTGTATATTCTTCCCTTTTATTTATTTAGTTATTTTATTTTTATTTCAGTTTTTTAAATAATTTTTTTAAAAGAAAAAAAAGGGAAAATATAAAAGAAAAGAGGGGACTAGGGTTTCTGCCATTAGTTTTACGCACAAAAACCAAAAGTGTATACGAAAGAGATGAGGGAGAGAAGGAGCGATCGAGTGGACGAGTTTCGAATCATTGAAGAGGCAAGTTCGACTCTTCTCTTCACTTTTGAATCTTTATACATAGACTAAATCCTGCAATGTTTGAATTATTTGTTGCATCGTTTATTTAATCTTTCATTTTTGGTATAAAATTGATCATATAAATCTGATTTTTCTGTGGATCGTGATTTCTGTGCAATTTTGTTGACAATTGAGTGTTGGTGTTGGAATATTTATATAAACTCATATAGATACACGCATACATGTACATGAATATGTTAATATGCTAAGTTTAAATATGTGGTTGTTTAATGTAGCAATTTGTGGTTTGTTGAGTTTGTGGTGTACGGTTGTGTTACTCGCAATTTATAAATTACCACTCGTAATAGAATGAATCCTTGAAGGATAGGGCTCTAAGTTGAGAGTGTCGATCCCATAAAGACTACATAGGTATAACTCGTTTGTTTAAATCACAATCGAGTGTTGGTTATTTTCTTACTCTACTTTGAAAGCATTAAAGTTAATCAAAATAAAAAGGTTGAGAGAAGAGTAAAGGACTAGGGTTAGACTTCACCACTAGCTTCGTAGCATGTCACACTTATAATAACTTGGGAGAATTCATGCAAATGTGTACTTTATGACGCGTTGACAAGTCCCACATACAACGACATCGCCAAGAAGATACATATACCTTAATATACTATAATTCATCTTCGAAAAACGTGATTTCCCTACCCAACTACTTACCTAATTATCTAGTTACCTAAGTGTAGCTAAATCACCTTCTCTAAGCATGGACTATACAAATCTAGCTATGCATGTTATAATGAAAACTAGTCTCAAGCCATCACTTGTAGTCTTTATGAAACTTACAAGTGTTTGAAGATCATGTGAGGAATTTAAGCATTCTAAGACTGTAAGATAAATTACAACACATGAACATGAACAAATTGTAAACTTATATTAATACATAAGGCTCAAGGCAAGAGACATATACACAAAATACATAAAAATCTCCAATTCATTGAAGTTAGAACATATTTACATAGTTAGGGTTTGTCAAAACCCTAGAGAAGGATTAGTTGATCATTGTGGGCCGGAAGCACTCCATAGACAAAGATGGTCTCATGCTCAAAATGGTCTTCAAGGCCTTACAAAGCCCTCTTTGAAGCTTTCCCTCTCTAGAACTTCACTTTCTTTCTCTAGAATTTCATATATGCTCTCTCTTACAAAAATTGTGATATATCTTCTTATTACATATTTCTTAGCTATATAACTGATCTGAGGCTCAAATATCATAGAAATTTCATTCAAGGCTTTATCCTAACAAAATTAGACAAGTGGCAAATGAAGAAAATATCTGCAGAAAAATATCGTCTGTAGGTTTGGGTGATGCATCGAAGTAAGGACTTCGTTGTATCAAACCTGCGATGCATCGAAGTGGGTACTTCGATGCATCGATCTTTCATCTTCTGCAGATCTTTAACTTTTTGACTCCGGTCTTGACACGCCATTCACTATTCCATAATATGGACTTTCCATAAAGTACGGCAGGATATAGGAATGCATTCTTGAATTAATAAAGGAGTCGAATTATGTTGAATTCTGAGTTTGAACCTCAAATTATCAAAAACATAAAAATACATAAAACTGTACAATATGTGCAGCTATGAGAACAAAATACATAAGTAAATGCGGGAGAATGTATAACATTCAACATTTATCAGAGTTGTTCTTGCTGGATTAACTTACCCTTGAACATTCGGGAATGGATCATGGAGGGATTTAAGTTTATTTTTGAAAATTTGTTGAAGAACCCTAGAAGTTGTGATTTGGGAGTTTTTATTTTGTGGCATTTTTGATGGGGCTTTTGGTACCAATAGATAGCTTACAATGAGAGGAGAATATTGGTATAAAATTTGGGTCAAACGAAGGTCGAGAAGTGGCCGAAAAGGGGCTGCCTGGGCGCATGAACAGTGCGCATAGGCTGGGGGTTGAAGAAGGCAGGGGGTAGGCACAGATGGGCCCACTCATTGGGGCCCACCTCTGGGCCCAGGCCGGATTAGTTTGACATTTTTTTATTTTAAAATCTTTGAAAAATCTTGAAATTTTCAAAAAACTATTTTTTTAAAAATACTTAAATATTTCAGAAAATTTCCAAATTTTTAATTCAGTTTCCTAGGGGTTAAATAAGCTTGGGTTTTAAATTTCAAGTGGAAATGAGCTTCCCTTGTGGTTAAATTGATTTTCAAAGTATGTCTCAAAATTGGATTTTCATCTTCTTTTATTTGGAAAATACTTTTAAAAATTCTAGAAAATTTTTAAAAAAATGTGGTGATCTTTGGGGATAGAATGCACTTGAGTTTGAAATAACAAATCAAAATGAGGTTCCCTTATGGTTAAAGTAGTATGCAAAGTGTGCCTCAAAACTAGATTTTTTATTTCTTAAATTTTGGAAAATCTTTAAAATTCTCAAAAAATTTCAGAAAATTTCAGAATAAGTAAACAGGGTTTTAGGAACATAATAGGCCCAGAAACCTAGATTATAGTTAGATTTAGACTCCCACAAAGATTTAGGTACATTGGAGGGTTGGTTGTGTGCTTGCTCATAAAATTGGTGGTTGTATTATTTTTACTCCTTAACTATATTTTCCTTGAAATTATAACTTTTCATGATATACTTGATTTTAGGTTAATTGTGAATGAATTATTTTATTGTGATGATTGAATTTCTGTTAGATTAAATTCATAAGTTTGTGCAATTTAAATTGTTATGCACCTTCTTTTATTTCATGTAGTAGGTTGGTTTGGGTGGCATGTAAGGATTTTCAAGGGGCATGTTAGGATTGTGAATACCTATTAAGGTATCTAAAGTTAAAGTAAGCATGTAAGAATTGCTAGGGGGCATGTTAGGATTGCAAATACCTATTAAGGTATTCAAGGATAATAATGGTGGCATGTTAGGATTGCTTAGATTTAATAAAATACATGCTTATGTTTCTTTGTTTTGAACTTAAAGAATGTATTCATTTTTGTATAATAAGAGTTTGTTAGGATATTGTAAAAGATGACATTTATTTTTTGAGAACATGAACTGGATAGGAAATGACCTGTATGCTTACACTTATATTATTTCCTCTTGTGTCTCTCATACTGAGGGTATGTATACCGGTTCTCTGATTGGGATGTAGTAGAGAGGGCTTGCTCATGGGTTTAACCCACTTGTTGATATTTCAGGTCCCAGGCCAGTTCCACCGCGAGGATAGAGTCTTGGGCTTTTGTTGTGGCAGACATCTCATCTCATCAGTTACAGAGTAGGAACTTATTTTCTTCTTCAAGTTCAAACTATGAACTCTTTTGAGACTTTGGTTGTTGGTTTTTAATTTAGAGTTAGAACTCTTGTCTTTCTGGTTATGGGGTCCTTGGGTTATGGGACTTCTAAATTGTATTACCAAACACATACTTTATTTATTTAACGTTTTATTTTAATTCAGATGGACTTTCTATTCCGCTTTTAAAATTATTTTCTTCTATCTTTTGTACTCTATGCTTGTTAATTGCTACCAGTTGTATATATCTTTCAGGTTTTGTGTATGAGACTGGCCACCTAATGTGCGAAATTTTTTGGAGGGGTATTTTATGGAAATGCTGAAAGATTTAAACCTTTACAATTGCGAGAACCTATATGAGATTGAGGGTCTTAAGGCTTTGAAATCCTTGAATATACTGAACTTGTCATCTTGCACTTCCTTTGAGAGGTTACCTAATCTGTCAAACTTAAAAATACTGGAAAAATTATATCTCTACTAATGCGAGAAGCTACATGAGATTAAGGGTCTCAAGACTTTGAGATCCTTGAAGACACTGGACTTGTCATATTGCACATCCTTAGAAAGGTTACCTGATTTGTCAAACATGGAAATGCTGGAAGAATTAAAGCTTTTTGGGTGCCAAAAGCTTCATGATATTAAGGGTGTTAAGTGTTTAAAATCCTTGAAGATATTAGACCAGTGATATTGCAGAGCCTTGGAGAGGTTACATGATCTGTGGAACATGGAAATGACGAAGAATTAAAGCTCTATTGGAGCGAAAAGCTACATGAGATGGAGGGTCTCAAGGATTTGAAATCCGTGAAGATGCTGGACTTGTCATATTGCAAAAACATTGAGAGGTTACTCAATTTGTCAAACTTGGAAATGCTGAAAGAATTAAAGCTCTACCTGTGCGAGAAGCTACATGAGATTAAGGCTCTCAATGGTTTGAAATCCTTGAAGATGCTGCACTTATCATATTGCATAGCCTTGGAGAAGATACCTAATCTGTCGATACTAACAAATTTAATTCTGAGAAACTTAATGAGATTTGGGGACTTGAAGAACTAGAAATCTTTGATTTTTTGGACATTTCTGAATGTAAGTACTACAAAAATTACCAGACATTTCGAACATCACAAAAATTGAGCGTGAGAGCAAAATTATAGGATGTCAAATTTTTGTGTTTAGCATTTAACCTGATGGGATGGTTCTTTTTGCTAATCTGTGTTGTCCTTGTAAATTGAATTTTTTCCCTTAGTTGACTGCTAATTGTGATTTTTTTCTTTATTCCTTTACTACTTAATTAGGGATATCTATTCATGAACGTGTCTATCTCATGCATGTCAAAAGAATGAAAGATCAATTTCATAATCTCTTGAACATTGAGATGCCATTTATCTATTAAGGCTCAATTTCATGTATTCTATCAATCTATGAACTTAGAGAGACAATCTTTTCTCGAGATAATCTAATATATTTTGTAACCAAATGGTGAATTGGTCATTTTGAGATTTAAGTTTGTTTCTTAGTTAGGGTTTGAGGTCATGTGCTACTGACAAGCTTCAAATCTTGAAAGGAATCGAAATATATTAATTAGATTAGTTGTCTTTCTTAAAATTGTTTGGATCAAAAATCAGTAATTCGTAAGAAATGCATGGTTTTTTGTATAGGGGTCAATTCCTCATGTCAATGGCAATTTACTATTGAAATCATGTAACATGAGGTAGAGAAAATTTAAGTTCCTAAACATGTATGTTTGTTTTCTTAAATTTTGTGTAGTTCTGGACCAAATCGGTATAAAAGGTCTCTAGTATGCTTACTGCCTAATTTTCGTCTATAAGATTTTTCACATGGTAACAATTCCATAAGGAATATTATCACTATCTAAATCCCAGATGATTTCATGTGGAGGACTTTGTGTATGGCTACGTATATATATTTTTTTGTATCTTCTCAAAATATTTTTGTGAGATTCTTGATAGTGGGAATTTTGAATATTTAAATTATTTTCTAAAACAATTTGGAAATAATAGTTTCAAAATATTTTCATAAGCTTTGTCTGATTTTTTGTGTTGGAAATGGGAAAAAGTGACAAAACAGTTCCTAACGCTCATTAAAGCCAATTTTTTTTCTCAGAGGTAGCCTCGAAAGGAGCTATCTTAATGCTAGCTTGATAGCTATTATTGTAGGTAAACTCTACCAATGGCAAATGGTCCTCCCAATTTCCTCCGAAATCTAAGATACAAGCTCTTAACATATCCTCCAAAATCTGAATGTTACGTTCCGAATGACCATCCACTACAAAAAAAAAAAAAAAAACGTTTCAACAATGTACGATGCATGTCGTTAAAGGATTTTAACAACATACATGCTTATGCCGTTACTGACCATGCCGTGAAAAGTCTTTTTTATTCACGACGTGCAACATGAGTCGTTAATATTTAAATATGACATCGTGGTACAGCTAAATAACAGTTGCTTTCAAACTTTTACGACACGTTTTACATGTCGTCAATACATCATAATTTTATCAACGTCCTCGGCATGTTATGAATACCTCATTTTGTCGACATCCCATGCATGTCGTACTTGTGTGGACACTTTCAACGACACAATATGCATGTTGTTATTAGATCTTATTAACGGCGATATTTGCAAGTTGTTGATAATGGACTACATTTAACAGCATACTTGGAACCTTGTTAATATCATATACTAACGACATGCAATGGAAGTTGTCATTTCTTATTTTTGACAAAAGCTTTACAAGTCGTCAATAGTTTATTATTTTTTTTGGGGGGGGGGGGGGGGATTCCATATCTTTCTAATGGAAACAACAATCTCAGTCTTGCTCCTGTCATATCACAAGTTATGCTTGTCTTCAATGTGAAAAAATAATCAACATCATATTACATTAATTAGCTATATAGGACCATCACATTTAGACATATTTGTCAAGGGGAATAATCAAAATCCATTACTTTTCATTAAAACAAAAAACATTAGTTTAGGACCATGTCTACAAAATATTAAAGTCACCAAAGTCAACTAGATGATTGAGAAAACTAAATTATTAAATTGAAAGAAAAACAATCATCTCTTGCAAAATAACAACATAACCATTAATTTTGAACATATATTAGTCGTCACTCGTCCATACAAAGTTTTGAAGGCAAATATCACTTCTTCAATCACATTCTACGAATAAAAAGAAAGAAAAGAAAGCAAGTTACTACCTTTAATTGTATCACATTAACAAAAAAATTAACAAGCCTTAAAGAATTAAAGGGAAAGAAAAAAACAAAGGAGAAGAATCTATAATTGAAAACAAAGAAGAAGACAAACAGATTTCAAACTCTTACTCATAAAATTATATTTCCATCCATTTATAAACTTATAAATATATCCACACACATAATATATATATATATATATATATATATATATATAATATAAAAAATTACCTTTGAGAGTAAGTTATTCTAATGAACTTGGCAAGCCATGCAACTAATCATTCCTTAACTTCTCGAAGGTAAAGTAATTTTTGATTGCCTTATACAATGTTACATCAGCATCATATACATCCTTGACCCAGATTTTCCAACATTCGGTTCCAATAGGAATACCATCCAAAAATGCAGTTGGCTCCGTTGAATCAATTTCCCCAATAGCAACAATTGAATTTGACTCACTCTAATGTAACAATTCACAATCCAATCCTTCTAAATTTTCAAGAGGCTCAGTAGTAGGAGTGACATGAGGCAAAGCCCTTGCATTACCAAACTATGAATAATGAAAACAAATAAGAAAACTATAAGTTTCAAAACCACTCTAGTAAATAAATTATGACAAAACAATTAAGAGGTAGATATTTTTATTGTTCTCGACTGATTCATAAAAAATTCAGAGTCAATTTAAAATGTCCAAGCCCAAAGTAAAATGAATTTATAATGGAGATACCATAAACAAAATCAATCTTAATGCATTAGCTAACATACACCTTTTTCTTCACTCCCTTCCACTGATTCTCATCTGAAAACCCTATAGAGGTCATACCCACCTACCAAGAAACTAACCAGAAATAAGTACCAAATGTGAAAATATAGATTCTAATTTACTGATGAAACTCTCTTTCTTTGTTTTTCTCATTCATTTGTTCATTCATGGCCATTATGACTCTGACATTCATATCCATTACCGAGTCACTCTTCCAGTTTTGGTGGAATATAGCATGAGCTTCATAGGGAGGGCTTTTCTAATGGAGAATAATCAAATGGTACCCAACTTTAAAGCCGTTTTGAGTGTTGAAGCTTTGAACTAGAAATACTCGTGTTCCCTGGATGTTTTTCTTGGAGATGTAAAAGTGTGGAGTTCTGGCCATTTATCACCATTCTACACATCAGAGAAATGTGTGCTAAAGTTAACTCAGGATGGAGATTTACGATTGAAGGGTGGTCAGAAAGAACGGCTTGGATGGAGAACATGTACTTCTGGACAAGGTGTGGAGGTAATTTGAAGTGTAACTAGTACTTGAACCTTGTTCTATAATTTGTCAACATGAGGCCTCGAATATTTTGAGATGTGATCTTTCATTGCTACAAAGGCTAAACTTATTAAATATGGAGAATCTAGTTTTAGCCAAAAATCAAGTGGAATTGGTTGAGTTACAAGGTGTTAGCTGTGTATTGAAAAGCGCTCATAATAAGGTAAATGTTAGCAAAGAAGAATGTGCAAGTTTGTGTATGGATGATTATAAATGTGTTACTGCACTATATTCCTCTAGCAAAGATGATACAGACTTGCAAAATGTTTTCTATATGATATGGTTAGAGGAGTTAAACAAGTTAACAGGGGAATCGAATCGAGTTATATGGTTAAAGTTCCAAAGGGAACTGGTGTGGGTCATGGGAAGAGTTCTGGTATTAGAAAATGAGTGTTGATTATGGTAGTAGTGGTTGATGGATTGATTCGTTTTCTTGTTTTGGGAGGGATTGGGTACTATGTAATCCGGAAGAGAAGAAGAAACTCTGCGGATACTCATAACACCTGACGTTATAAGATTCGATGGCGTGTGAGATTTCAAGAGATGACAACAAACTTTCTAGTTTATAGAGCCAATGGAACTCAATTTGCTAGTTTGGAGACATTGGTTTTCAAGGAATTAAATTAAGCAGTTACATCTAATATCTGCACATACCAACAATTAGAACCAAATTTATGGTTATTTTGAAATTTATTCTCGTCAAACAATCAACTCAAACGAAGCATTCCTACAACACAAGTTTTTATTGCCGGAGGACAAGAGCATTAGTTGTGCAAGGCAGAACTCATATGTAAACAGAAGGCAAAAGAAAAGATACAGGTAATGAACGAGTGAACTCCAATCTCCAATTATCAGTCAGGAATCCTCGATCTTTGCCCAGTTTAATCGTGCAATTCAGAGGACAAGAGCAAGTTTTACCTTCCTTTTATTCCCCCCTTTAGTGTGCCCCATTTTAAATGTAATGTAGTTTTCTATCATACATAAATAGTTGATGTATTGTTGACAGTCAGAAAATAAAGAAATGAAAAAAAATCACCTTGGCATACCATAATAGAGAGAAGTTGCATATGTAATTAAATATACTTTTAATATGTTTAAAAGCAGATAGCAAAAAAAGGAGAAGAATTATGCTAAAATGTAACATTGAGATAGCTAGGAGCCTAGGAGAAAAATCCCTGCTTCAACGAGAGCATCAGGAGCTGAGTTTGGAATAATGTATTCCACCTCATAAAAAATCAACTTCAATCTAACATACACCTTAAATTAGATTTTATAAATAGAATATGGTAATTGAGTAAACTGCAATAATTTTCAAATCTCATAAAATTCGACTAAGTATTTGCAAACAGTATAGATTTTATTTATTTATTTTTTTTGTCGCCCCCGACAATTACCAAAAAATTGGTTGAGGGTGGCCTGAATGGGATTCAAATTCTCAATTGTGGATCAAGTATTGCCTAATCTTATTAACCTGGATACTCATGCATTAGTCTAGGAAAATCCTAGTAACTAACTAAGAGAATGATTCACAATCAACCAGATAATCTAAAGTGAACTCTCTTTATAGATCATCTACCATTTAATATTGAGGAGATTTTTAATTTTTTTTATAGGTAAGTAATGATGTTATATTTTCCCAAAATTTTAGCAAAATGTCATACATCCTTACTTGGGGCATACCACAAGGATAAAAAATAAAACTATGTGAAACCCCATATCCAACAAATAAAAAGTAGCCACATTTGGAAGGGCATAACTATCAACTTGACAGATAGAGAACATAAATGAGACTTGACAGATAGAGAAAATGAACAATATATAGTTTTGCTTTTTTTTTCTTTCTTTTTTTTCAATTCTAAAGGTTTAACTATTTTTTCAACTCAAGAAAAAAATTTCAAATGAAAATCAATTCATGTAATGGTGATCCTTTTTGAGACATTTAATAGTAATAGAACAAATGACAACAGTGAACCGTCTGTCTCAAATGATGAACATATTTTAGCTATACATTTTTAGGCAATCTCAACTCAAATGGGACACATGATCATAAATGAATCAGATTAAGTCAATTTAATGATCAGTAGATCAAAACCAGTGTGAACAGAGGCCCATATAACTGACAACAGCATAATAAAGCATACATAAGGGGTTTTAAGGTATGAAAATTTAAAGCAGTCCATATCTCAGCTTCTATTTAGAAGATTAAGCTCATATACAACGAAACACATTTGTCTAAACCATAAGAGGCTGACCAGAGAACTTTCAAAACAGATGAGACCACAAATTGATTTTTTGACAGCAATATTGAGATTTTTTAACTTGTGACATTATGATGACAGTAATGAGGTTGTTGAGGATATTAATGATGATAATGATTAGTTTAATGATTAAAATAAGGTTTGCGATCACTATATACCATCAACATTTTTCCATCACCATCATTATCAGAATCATCATCTATATAGAACCATGACAAATAAATACATTAAAGATTTTCTTATCATATTCCAGTGAAGAGATCTTATCACATTTCTAAAGTTTTTGTTTTCCTTGTATACAATTTAGGACTTCTTGAACATGTTCTTCCAAAACATGTACAAACCCATCCCTTTGTTGTACAACCTTGTCCCATGTTATGGCGCCACCCAAAAAATTTGGAGCTCGAAAAAGTTAAAGTGGTTCACTATTGTACTGCTGTAAGCATTTTCTTCTTCTTTCCAAATTCATCTCTCTTTATATATATATATATATATATATATATATATATATATATATATATATATAGCTAATCCACAACTTTCTATTGAGTCCAGTTTTCTTAATCTTCTCTACAATTTTATTTATGAAAAATAGGGATCAAAGCCATGGAGGTACACATGCAAAGAAGCTAACATGGACAGAGAGAACATCAAGATGTTAGTAGCAAAATGGTGGGACATCTACAACGATGAGTCGCTTGATTTCAAGCCCGAAGACAGTGTTTTGGAGGGAAAGACCTTCTCAAGGCCATCAAACATGGCTTCCATGCTAGAGCATGCAATTTCCTACATCCCTGCACCCTCTGCTACTGAAAAGAAAAAAAAAGCTAATTTAAGCCTCAGGAGTTCAAAGTTGGTGTAATCCAATCCAATTCTGTCCTAATTAATAGTGTTTAGGCTACTAAGCCCTTTTTGATGTTATATATACGTGTATGTAATGGCAAAGAAATATGTAACACTCGTTTGAAGTTATAATGAAATCTTTGTTTGTTCTATATATATAGATATATGTTTTGTCTTCCTTTTTTTTTCATGGCATTCATCACATAACACTTGCACCTCTGCTTTATTTCTAGGCATATATATCCTGTTTTCATCACTACATTCTGTGTGTTTGGTTGATGGGAAAGTGAAAAAACAAGAAGTTTCAATCTCCCACTTTAGTTTTCTCTGTAGCCATACGTAACAATGTTGAATATATCTTGCCAACCCAACTCCTAACTCACTTTGCAAACAGTTTGAGCAACTGATTATTCTAACTTGACATGGTCAAAATAAGATTAGTCATATTGATGTAAAGCAAATGAAAAAATCATATTAGTGAAAGTGACAAAAATGATTATCTTATGGCCATCAATGAACTTCGTGATCTTGAATCTTCAACCATCCAATAGTCTGTAATTCCTTTCCAAAACAACCCACCTTAATGTCACATCATAACCCAACAAATTGTAACCAATTTAACGTTTAAAAAAACTACATTCATAAAATAAAGTATACAAATTTGACCACCAAAATAAGTTTCCATTTGTCACATTCTCTTGAATATCACCAGAAAACAACGTATACAAATTTGACCACCACAAGAGTGACAAATACAGAAAATAAGACAAATGCTGAACTGGTACATAAACTGCAGCACCAATCAATAAGATAAGCCAAACCATATATAGAAAACAAAAACCAACAACTAAACAACAAAACAGAAAACCAAAATCAGTAGCTAAACTACAAAGCAGAAAACCAGAACCAACAACTAAACAACAAAGCAACACTCAATAAACAGAGGAAATGATGTATCACAACATAAGAGAAAAAGAAACAAAAAGTAAGCTTGGGTTGAACTCAATCAGAATTCACATAAAAAAAGGCAAATTATTTGCTGAAACCAAAGAAGGGGGTATTTTATTAAATCAAAATGGATTCTAAATCAACCATTGATAAATCAAATTGTGTCTAACGCCCAAATTCTCCAATATAAAATTTTTAATAAAAATAAAAATAAAAGAAGGAGAAGAAGAAGGTGCCTTACCAGTCACGAAACCCTCTTCTGTTCGTCCCTTTTCATGATAACTATTAGATCGGTCCAGTGGGAAACTGATTATGAAGGGGCTCTTTATCAATTAAGTGAGAAAACCCAAATTCCCCACATAAACACAAGCTTGATTGTTATAGGTTTGTCAAAGACCTCTCTTTTGCCTGATAGAGTTCCTTAACATCGTAGATTAGAGACGAAATCACAGTTCATGAGTCGAAGTACTCTACCAAGAATTGTTGAAACCTAGGGTTTACAATGAAAAGATGAAAGGATCAAAGTGTTGAATTACTTTACCCTTAATCGTTGCAGCTAGGGTTTACATTGGGAATAAGAAGCGACCAAAGGAAAAGACGTCCAGACGCGAATAGGAAGTGATCAAAGGAAGAGACGTGCCGGAGTAGGTAGCGCGCAGGAATTAAATTTGGAGGAAATTGGTGAAATTTTGGACCTATATTGACGATATACCAAACACGTCGTTGTAAGAAAAAATATAAGTCGAGAACATATCACAATGGATTTCGTGACGAGGCTTCCAAGGTCACAGAAAGGACATGATGTCGTTTGGGTCAAAGTCGATAGGTTAACTAAGACAACTCATTTTCTGCCTATTCAGATCATGGATGGTGTAGAGAAATTCAGTAAGTTATATATGGAGCAGATTGTAAAGCTTCATAGTGTTCCAGTGTTTATTATTTAGACATGGATCCTAGGTTTACTTCACTGTTCTGGCATAGTTTTCAGCTAGCCCTTGATACGGGGTTGCACTTCAGTACAATTTTTATCCTCAGACTAATCACTACAAGAAAAATGAGTTTTAACAACTTGTAATTGACGACATGCATAAAAAGTAAGTCGTGTTAAAGTAATTCTTAAGGTTCATGTTTTGGACACCTTTTTAAATGTTAAAAATAGGATTATTTTAACGACTCGCAATTAATTGCTGAATCAATTTATTATACTTGCTACAAAATTCAAATTTCTTAGCAAAACACTATCTGCTACCCCACCTTTTGCTAGCTACAAAGGCAAAAAAAAAAAAGATTTGCGCTCTTATGTGGTGGAGGATTCCATTTGTCCTGGTTGTGGGGATGAAGAATCTATTGACCACCTGTTGTGCAGTTGTTTTATTGCCAAATTAATTTGGAAATCTTGTCCTTTGAGATTGAATTTTGATTTGGCAAATTGTATTCTGCAGGGCTAGTCAAGATGATATTGAGAGTATAAGGAGAATTCTGAAAATTCAAGAAACAGGATTGGTCAACAAATACTTGGAGCTACCGGCAGTGTTTGAAAGATCAAAGTCAGTCTCTTTGAAGTTCTTAACAGAGAAAATTCTGACTAAAGTCCATACTTTGAAGGCAGATCTTCTTTCTAAGGCTTTATGCTATTAAATGCCTGCTATAAAATATAATTACCTCATATTATTATAATCCTGCTGCAAAATTTAATTATATCATAACTTGATCAAACACACGATGATACAATTATACATATTGAACCAAAACACCCTAAATTAGAGCGAAAAAAAGTAGTTTAGTTAAATTTCCACAAAAAAACTGCTAAATACAAACAAGCTATTAAACACAAGAGTCCTAGAGTAGCTTTTGACCGGCCTAACAAGATTAAGCAACCCAATAATTTAGCTCCAGAAATTGTGACACTTTTCAAAGCCCGGCCAACCGTTAGCAAATTGTAATTGAATGGACTAAAGCCAAAAAAACAAAAAACAAGTGTCAGATTGCGAATGATGGAAGTTGTCGAAACAGTCTTCCTTATGGAACTGTGTCGTTGACAAAACAGATAAGGCATAAGCAAGCACACCCAGAATGTTGAATGCTTTACATGATCAAACTCATATATAGATAAAACAGATAAGGCATAAGCAAGCACACCCAGAATGCTGAATGCTTTACATGGTCAAACTCATATATAGATAAAACAGACAAGGCATAAGCAAGCACACCAGAATGCTGAATGCTTTACATGGTCAAACTCATATATAGATAAAACAGACAAGGCATAAGCAAGCACACCAGAATGCTGAATGCTTTACATGGTCAAACTCATATATAGATTAGAAAGAGAAAAATATTGAAAAATCAGTACCATTCTCTCTAGGATTGCTTATATGAGCTTGGATTCTTTTTATTTGAATATTGTTCTCACTCATTAACTAATAATCATAGTGTTTTGAATTCATCTGTTGTTCCTTGGATGAATTTGTGGAATAAGGAGTATTATTCACAGAAATCTGGTGTCACTTCTAAACTTCCGTAGTCCTAAATGGATCCTTGTATTGCAAAGCAAAGATTAAGAAAAGCAGACCTCATTTATAAAAGAAGATCTATTAACCCCAGCTATTTCTAATTAATATATATATATATGAATTTGTTTTAATCAATTTCAAGAAGTTAGGATAAAATACACCATAGGCGGATTTAATTGGTTGAAGATCTGTTTATGCATTTGGCAATAGTTTAGACCTTCTGTGAAGCTATAATGATGAGAAGATGGGCTCCATGTTGGGGAATGCAGAGTAGAAGCTTGTTGACTTCCTTCTTGTTAGTGCATCTGGCAAGAAATGGTTGTCAACAGGCTAATATAGAAGGAGATGAATTTGTGGAGAACTTGAACTTTGACTTATCCCAGGACGTTAAGCAGGGGTTGATGGTGTAGATTCTAACAAGACATTATCGCTAGTTGCAAGGTTTTTTCTTTTCATCAATCCTTCTTATGTTATCTTTGGTTGCTTATGTGTACATAGAGTTGTTAATAGATGGATGTTGCTTATGTGTGCATAGAGTTGTTAATAGATGGATGTAACTGTTTGAAAGGTGTATTTGAAATGAATGTACATTTTATGAATCATTGTTTAGGATATGAGACCAAAACAAAATTAGAATCTTTGCAAATCCAAGACATTGCTGACTACATAATGCCATCACATTGTTTGGATTCTGTCGTAGAGGACAGTCCTTATTTTAACATTGAGAGTTCGTTGAGGGAGGCACATGGCATCACTCTTTTAAACTGTATAAGAGGCATGGGAAAGATGTTTCCAAGGCCTAAAATTTGACTTGAGACATGTTAAACGATGCAAAGCCCACTTGGAACTTGTTTAATTGAGTTTAATGTCATATATTATGTTTTCTTCATTTTACTTTAATTCTGATTGAGTATGTAACTTTCGATACATTTTATGAGTATGGATATGGAGTGAATCGTAGTTTCTTTTTGTTCTCTTCTGCTTTTATCTTATATTATTTTCTACGCTTGTAAACAAATCTATTTATATAATTGCAAAGTTTGCAACTGTTTCTCTTCAGATGTTTTATGCAAAGAGCTTTTAATATCTTAGTTTTTTTTTTTTTTTGGTTAAATTCTAATGTCTTTTTAGTGACTAAGATAATTGTTCTTCAGGCTTTTTCTCAGGGAAGAAGAGTTCGTACAAGAAAAAGCTTCTGATATGGCGCCTGAAGTAAACTCAAATTTTTGGGAGATGAATAACATTGTGGAATCATGATAGTCTTCCGTCACAAGATAATGCTTTCTTGCGTTCCTTTCACTGGCTTGCTGTTGCAAAAGGCATGATCTCTTTGCACATGAAAAACTAGGTACATCCTCAGATGGTTTTAATTTTGAATTAAAATATTTATCCAGGCAGAAAACTTGAACTATTGAGATTTTGCAAATACACCTCTCTCAGTGCAATAAACCCCTGAGCTATGAAAAGTTAGCAATTCAGGACATGCTGTTCTCTAATTTTAGTAAGGTAGGTAAATGACTTATTTGCCCTTCAATATGTAATCATTATATAAAATATATTACCGGGGGTTAAGTACAATTAAGCCTTATATAAATCAAAAAATTTGAAATTACAGAAACCTATATTGAAACTCTCACAACTGTAGTCAACTCTTAACAACAATATTACTGGCATGGGCATTGAGGCCGCTCTCAACTCTCACAGCTCTGGAACATTGAAGAGGGACTTTGAAGCCACCAAGAGCTCTAGGTATGGCTGAACCAACAAGGTTCCTGAGCATGTTATGTCAGCTCATCTTCTAGTAGTATAAAACTCCCAAAACCTATATATATATATATATATATATATATATAGAGAGAGAGAGAGAGAGAGAGAATATGACAATGTCTGTATTGATGGGATTTATATACCCCCATCTCCTCCTTTGTTCATCACAGCCATGTATGTGATTAGGCCATCTGGTTAGCAACTTATGGGTTATCAGAAATCAAAGGAAAACAGTTACACTATTCCAAATTCTGGAACTATTGTTCACAGAAATCCATCAGTTATCCACTCGGGAATCAGTGCTCTACCAGAATCATAAATTGCCTTGGAACCACTGTTGGTACTTGTCACCAAACAACCCTCAATGGTGGCCATAGAAATGAGTACTCCTTGCCGTCGAGCAAGAGAGTACTGGTTATACCTGCAGAGCTCTGTATGTAAACCACTGACATCTCGCAACACTACCGCAAAATTGACTCATAATGGAATCCAGCCAATGGCAACCCTACAAGAGACTTCCCGGTCATTTTCTGCAGTGCCTCGTGGCAGACTGTAGTGGCCGGTTTGGTGCCGGTGATGGTTTTTCACGATGTAGGACGGAATGGTGCCTGCAACAAACGATATGATGATCTCCTAGAAATGGGGAAGAGATCGAGGGGTTTGGGTTTGGGTTTGAGACAGTAGATGAAGGATGACCAAGACAATATATTAATTCAAGGGCATATCAGTCTATAAGAGGGTAAAAATGAGATCCACTTTTTGTTGTTCTGCATTTGATCATCACATGACTTCATTTCCGATCCTTTATTAACAGACAGCAACTGAACAGTTGCAACAATGACATTGGCCTATTCATCATAATATAAGCAAATTTCTTCTGCCAAGTAGATTTGTTAACAGAATAATGCTCATGGGATATGTATTTGGTCCTATACCGGTTAGTTTTTAAGTTGTCATGGACCTGTGGGATTGTTTATGGATAGTGCAAGTTATGTCAGATGATTTAACATCGTGTTTTGGTTGCTGACCTTGGTAGGAACCAAGTCGAAGTTGTTTCCGCTACGTTTGTCAAAAGATCGACTTGTTTTAAAAGACATTTTGAACTGGTTTTTTCAGATCTGTGTTTACTGAATATTGATATTTGCATTTTGATTGAAGTTTCTCTGTCAATGTATTTTCTGGTTTCTCAGACAACTCCTCAGACTTATATTGACACAATGACATGCGTACATATGACTTGGGTACAAAGGGTATGAGAATCCCGGAGTTCCTAACCCTATGATTATTATTTGTCTGCTTGCTTATAAGATTTCTATTTTTACCTTCTTTTTTTTCTTTTTAATTTTTTTAATTAGGTAAGACACTCTTCTGGGTACAACAATTGCCTATTACGAGGATTTGAAATCTCAACCTTCTATTTTGAATGTGAAGAAAATATCACTAGAGCTAAGCTCTTGGTGAATCTAGGATTATTTAGTTGGATACTTCTCGAACACTCTTTGAACACGTGTCGGACACTACTTAGCAGTAATGTATATTTAAGTATTTCAAAAGAAAATTATATATTATTAAGTTATGATTAAAAATTTAACCTAAATATATGTAGATGACTAAATAAGTCTGATTCTTTAATTTATTTATTTATTTTTGTTTATAAATTTGTTTGGTTCTTAATTACTTGATAATGAATTGAAATATTTCTATAATGTAGTCTTTTATTTTTGTTGAATAATTAATATATATTATTTTATTATTTTATAGCCGTGTCGGTGTCCTATGTTTTTTAAAATTTGTTGTATCACTCTCTCCGTGTAGTATTATACTCATGTTTTGTGTCCGTGCACGCTTCCTAATCTGCAATTCACTTCATAATGATTAAATTGCTGCTGAAATTCCTTTTGGCTACAAAACTTTACTGTCTTCTCAGGGTTAGAGGCATCCTTTCTGGATATTGACATATTGTGGTTCCTGTGTTATTTGAGAAGATTAAAAGTGGTCAGCTCTCCTTGCCTTTATTAAAGCTAAATGACAGAGTTCTCTCTCCACATTGAATCCATTTAAACTGCAGATATTTTGTCACTAGTTTTCCTATCTTTACTACTCTTTTGTGTTTTTACTGCTTCATATGGATGATTTGTTCTTTAATTCTTTTCCTAAATAGTATTCTCTTTTTAATAGATTCTTCTTCTATTTACATTAAAACTTGTTCAGAACAATAAATGGAATGGAACTGTATTTCTTAGTATTACTGTATAAAATAATAAAAATAAAAAGAAGAAAAAATAAACCATCTAAAAATCTGAATTGGAAGTACATGAATTGATGTTTTTATAGGTCTTTTCCTATTAATTTCTCTATAAATTGTTGCTTATGCTTAGAAGAGATTAGGATGCTTCTGAAACTGAGAAAAAAACAAATTAATTAAACAGAAATTGAATATGAGGGTGATTATTTTGATAAATAATAATATTGATACGTAACCTCCTCCTCCTCCTCCTTACCTGACAATAAAGTTATTATTTCTTCAATTTTTCAACATAAACATGTGTTTGCTGATTATGACACCTTAAGATAAATTAAGAGGATTTCAATCAAGATGGCTATCTTCATATATTCCTTACTCCATAGGCTCCAACAATAGAGCTGTAGTTTCTCAAACTTTTGACATAAACATCTTGGTATTTCTCTACCTTGTGGTCTGTGCAACCTTTATCACTAACTTCCATCGAAAGATGTAACATGCATTCACATTTCACACACACACACACACTATATATATATATATCAGATTATGCACACTGAAATGTGGTCTAAGTAGGATAGTGTTTAAATAATAGCTCAACTTGGAAGGAAAATGGGCTGCTTCTGCTTCAAATCTTTATAAGGGCAAATGTCCTTTCTGCATTTGAAGTTGATACTCACAAATATATAAATAAGATTAATTTGGTAAAAAAAGAAAAAATAAAATAATAGACAATTATTCAGTGTGATTTCTGTTGATCTAAAGTGATGAAAAGAAGAGATTAAGGTACAAATTAATCTAGTTGGTATTATTTGCACAAATAATTACACTCGGACTCGAAAGAAAGATTCAAATGTTTAATATGTTTCAAATAAAAAATAATGAGAAAATATTGAGCACCCTGGGTAAGATGCTTAGAACTAAGCGTAACATAAGAACATAGTGACAAAGATTAATGGTTTCAAGCTTTCAGATATAACAAAATTATTAGAAGCTACTATTCAAAATGTACCCAACATCTAATTCGATTACAGGAATGTGCACAAAGTTTCTGAAGAGCATGACTTGATTAAAAAAGTTTAAAACAAGGAGCACAGCACACACTTGTTATGACCAAGGTTATAATAGATTTCTATTGTAAGAGCCAGAATTATCTGCTGTGGATTATTTTGCGGTAGTCTTTGCAATAGTCAAACGACCACGTTTTGTGTTGATTTGTTAAGCATTTGTTAAATGTTAAATTGGTTTTACTAAAGTTACCCAAAAGATTTCATAAAAAAATATTGGGTAAATTACTCTGACCTCCCCTGAGGTTTGATCTAATTACACCCAGCATCAAACTATTGAATTTTGTTACAATGACCTCCCTTGAGGTTTGCTCCGTTATGACACAGACCCCCTCCGTCCAAAATTCCGTTAATTTGGTCAAAAATTTTAGTTGAAAAGACCAAAATGCCCATCAACTATATATATATATATATATATATATATATATATATATATATATGCACATATATATAATATATATACACTATTCCGGTCATCTTCTCCGGCGATGTGCACTATTCCGGTCATCTTCTCCGACGAATCTCCGACGACTTTCACGGGTTCCGGTCATCTTCTCCGGCGAATTTTCGACGAGCTGCAAGGTTCCGGTCATCTTCTCCGGCGAATTTCCGGCGAGCTGCACTGTTCCGGTCATCTTCTCCGGCGAATTTCCGGCCACCTTCATTTTTTCGATCATCTTCTCCGGCGAATTTTCGGCCACCTTCATTTTCCGGCGAACTTTCCGGGAAGTCAATTTTGGCCATTTTTTACCAACTCAAATTGGTTCCTAACTAAATGGACCATTCCGGACGAAACTGTGAAGTCTGTTTTTTAGAATTCAGCTTCGATTTGTCAGATTTAACATCCAAGTGTTGTGATATTAATAAAATATATCAATATAATATTAATAAGGGTATAATAGACATTTCACTCAAAAATTAACCTCTGTTAGTCAATTTCTGTTAGAGGGGAGGTCATTGTAACAAATTTCTTTAATTTAATGCTGGCTGTAATTAGGGCAAACCTCAGGGGAGGTCGGTGTAATTTACCCAAAAATATTTAAAGTGGCTCTGATCCATATGCCAAAAGCAATATTGCTCTTCAAAGTACTGCAATATATAATTTTTTTCACTTAAATTTCAACAACTTTTACTGTAAAATGAATTTTTTGATGAAATTATTTATGTTAGAAAGATAATTATGAAAACTTCAATTTGAGTACCACTTGACTATGTTACCATTAATTTTTTTTTAAATAAATTTATTTAAAATCAACACATATACTTTATAAATAAACAATATAGTTTCCTATTTCAACAACTTCAATTCTATTTTTAACTAAATTAATTCATCTTTCTAAAACTCAATTTAAATTTTTAAATATATAATTTCCTTCACTTAAACTTCAACAACTTTTACTATAAATTGAATTTTTTGATAAATTATTTATGTTAGAAAGATAATTATGAGAGCTTCAATTTGCGTACCATTTAGACTATGTTATGACTTATGTTTTTTTAAATAAATTTATTTAAAATCAACACATTTACTTCATAAATAAACAACATAGTTTCCTATTTCAGCAACTCCAATTCTATTTTTAACTAAATTAATTCATCTCTCTAAAACTCAATTTAAATTTTTAAATATATAATTTCCTTCACTTAAACTTCAACAACTTTTACTATAAATTGAATTTTTTATGAAATTATTTCTGTTAGAAAGATAATTATGAGAGCTTCAATTTGAGTACCACTTAGACTATGTTACGACTTAATTTTTTTTAAAATAAATTTATTTAAAATCAACACATTTACTTCATAAATAAACAACATAGTTTCCTATTTCAACAACTCCAATTCTATTTTTAACTAAATTAATTCATCTTTCTAAAACTCAATTTAAATTTTTAAATATATTTTAGAAATAATATATGTAAATATATATATATAGAGAGAGAGAGAGAGAAAGAGAGAGATAAAAAGAGTTTAAATATATATTTATAAATTTTAGAATTTATATAAATTTAACATACTTAGGATTAAAGTGAAAATTTATAAAAGTAAAATATTAAAAAAAATTGTTTATAATATTATTTTATTACTTTTCTTTTCTTTTTAAAGAGTTATAATATTAATGTACCGTAACTCTTCCCAACACAAAAGAAAAGTAATATAATAATATTTTAACCTTTTCAAAGAGAAAAGAAAAATAATAAAAAATTATTATTTTTATATATTTTCACTTTTATAAATTCTCACGCTAATCCTAAGTGTGTTAAATCAATATAAATTCTAAAATCTATAAATATTTATTTAAGGGAGACGATGCTAGCACTCTCATTTTCTACGTTCGCACTCCCATCTTAAATTAAATGACATTTCTAACCTTAACTTAACAAGTGAATGATTATTATTTTTCAAATTACACAACTACCCTTTCTGATATCCCCTCCTTGTTTTCAATCTTTAGTGTTTTCGGTATATTTTGACAAGATCTAAAAAAAAAATTACCAAAAAAAAAAGAACTCAAAAATAGTTATCTCTTTGAACCAAAAAAAAAGTTATCTATGTTGAAAAAATTATCTCTTTTGACAAGAACCGAAAAAAAGGACTAAGAAAACAATTATCTCTATAGGACCCAAAAAAGACCCAAAAAGAATGTTATCTCTGCTGAATAAATTCTCTTTTGACATAACAAAAAAAAAAAGTACCCATAAAAAAAGTTATCTCCGTCGAATAAATTATATCCTTTGACAGGACCGGAAAAAAATTCTGGTATGCATAAAAAAAAAGACCCAAAAAAAGTTATATCTATTGAATAAATTATCTCTTTTGACAACACCAAAAAAAAAAAAAAAATCTCTTAATTTTGACATGACCCAATAAAAAAGAGTACTCATTATCTCTTTTGACAAGACCAAAAAAAAAAAGTTATCCCAGTTGAATAAATTATCTCTTTTTACAAGATTAAAAAAAGTTCTATTTTGGCTAGAATTAAAAAAAAAAAAAAGAGAGTTTAAAAAATTAATTAGTCAAGTGTCTAAAAAATTAATTAGATTAATTAATGAATTTAAACCATTTAATCTGAACATCTAGTTTTATGATATTATGTTATTCTTTAGTGTCCCGAGATATATAGTTTAACATATAACATTTATAAGTAATATAAGTTACACCATTTTCTTCAATTTTGTAAAGAGGAGTGCTAGGGACAGTCGCTTAAGCGATTGCCCTTGCATAGTCGCTCCACTGATTGGTGAAAATCAATCACAAAAATTAAATATTTTTCTGTAAAGTTATATTAGTCTTTTTATTCTTTTATGTTTCTAAACTTATTATTTAAAAATTTTATTTACTATTTTTTATTTTTTAAACTTTTAAAAAACACTATATTTATAAATAAAATAAAAAGAGCACAATGGTCATAGTAAAAAATATATATGACATTATATTTCTGCAAGTGAGTCAACATACCAACTTTTGTAAAATAAGGGACTGGCTTTTTTTTTTGTTTTGTTTTCTTGGTACTTCAGATACTCTTACACTTGTTTGTATAGAGAGAGTAATGCTTTAATTTTTATTTTTTATAATTTTTGTGATTCTGACTCCTGGAATTTGCCAAAGCCTCAATCGTGTATGTACTCGAGCTCAACAAAAATCCTTGGAGAATGGCTTTGAGGATTGTGGATGGCTCATTGCTGTACTCTTCTTCTTCTTTTCCTATCAGAAAGGGTAATTGTGTAATTTGAAAAATAATAATCATTCACTTGTTAAGTTAAGGTTAGAAATGTCATTTAATTTAAGATGGAAGTGCAAACGTAGAAAATGAGAGTACTAGCATCGTCTCCCTTAAATAAATATTTATAGATTTTAGAATTTATATTGATTTAACACACTTAGGATTAGCGTGAGAATTTATAAAAGTGAATATATATAAATAATGATTTTTTATTAATTTTCTTTTCTCTTTGAAAAGGTTAAAATATTATTATATTACTTTTCTTTTGTGTTGGGAAGAGTTATGGTACTTTAATATTATAACTTTTTAAAAGGAAAAGAAAAGTAATAAAACAATATTATAAACAATTTTTTTTATATTTTACTTTTATAAATTTTCACTTTAATCCTAAGTATGTTAAATTTATATAAATTCTAAAATATATAAATATATATTTAAACTCTTTTTATCTCTCTCTCTCTCTCTCTCTCTCTCTCTCTCTCTCTCTCTCTCTCTCTATATATATATATATATATATATATATGTACAAATATTATTTCTAAAATATATTTAAAAATTTAAATTGAGTTTTAGAGAGATGAATTAATTTAGTTAAAAATAGAATTGGAGTTGTTGAAATAGGAAACTATGTTGTTTATTTATGAAGTAAATGTGTTGATTTTAAATAAATTTATTTTTAAAAAAATTAAGTCGTAACATAGTCTAAGTGGTACTCAAATTGAAGCTCTCATAATTATCTTTCTAACATAAATAATTTCATCAAAAAATTCAATTTACAGTAAAAGTTATTGAAGTTTAAGTGAAGAAAATTATATTTGTGGTACTTTGAAGAACAACATTGCTTTTGGCATATGGATCAGAGGCACTTTAAATATTTTTTTATTAAATCTTTTGGGTAACTTTAGCAAAACCAATTTAACATTTAACAAATGCTTAACGAATCAACACAAAACGTGGTCCTTTGGCTACTGTAGAGACTAACGCAGAATAATCCACAGCAGACGATCCTGGCTCACTATTGTAAACCCATTTATGGTATATTTAAGGTCTCTGAGCCTAGGGGGTCGCCTAGGACCCCCAATTTTGGAAGGTCTCATTTTTTTAACCAAATATAATATTATTACTAACCTCACTTTTTTTTAAAATAATTTATTAACTCTGGTCTATTTTATCAAACACAATACTACTGGACCTCATTTATAAAAAAAAAATTATTAATTATAGTCTATTTAACCAAATCCAATACTACTGGGCCTCATTTTTTAAAAAAAAAAACAAAAATTTATTAACTATGGTCCTTTTAACCAAATCCAATACTACTGGGCCTCATTTTTTTATAAAAAGAAAAAATTACTCATGGTCCAATTTTAGAGTTTGTCAGATTGTTGTTTGCGTTTTGTAAGTAACGGTTATTTCTTGTAGAGGTTGTGGTCCACCAAAGTCCAATTTGTCTATTAGGTAAGTATCTCATTTCTAATTTTATACTTCTAGTCTTCTATGCATCATCTGTTTCACTTTCACCCCAAAATTGGAAGCCTCTTGTTACAATCATGGCCCATGGGTAAAAAAAATTTTCTTAGTAATTGCAATTTTTTTCAAGTATTTAAAACTTACAATTATTGGCTACTATTATTTAGTTTATTCATAAGCTATAAAAAAATAAAGGGTAAATACAATTTACACCCCTTCAGTTTAGGCAATATCCCGACTAGACCTCATCTAGTTTCAATAATCCCGACTACACCCCCTCTAACTAACAGTCGTCAGACATATTAACGATTTTTAATGAATTTATGATTTTACTCATGATTAATATATTTAATTTAATCAATAAAAGTTTGTAGTGCTAAAAGACCTAATTGCCCTCCTTGCATTGAATTATCGCACATTCAGCCAGCACGACGCCATACATCAAAATTCTGACGTCCTCTTCCCTCATAGCTCCGGCCTTTGTCAGAAAATCCTCCAGAGTCATCTCTGGTTCACGACCTTCTCCATTTCTGGTGACAATCTCTTTCCATACCTCATCCACCGTCTTGTTCCCCACACTATTTGGCAAAGTGAAGCTTCCCTGCCTCAACAACGACGCAGCTCCACCACCAGTACCAGCGACGTCGTATACGAAGCCACCATCGGCAACGACGTTCTTCGGACTATGAGGGATAGTATAAAGGACTGGCGTGGCAAATCCAAATTGGGCTGTGAAATAGATGCCATCACCTTCGACAATGCTATACATCGAATTTATAGGGCTTGTTCAAATTTTTTCCAAAAGATTTCAACCATACACGCGTTGGAGAAATACTCGAATCAAAGGTCCATTTTATCAGGTCACAGAGATCAAATCTGAACCAATTCGGCTTTGTCAACCGCTGACATTGGCATGGCAACTCCGCCCATGGTGATGGTGGAATTGTAGGCTGTTGGGTGGCAGTGAAGAGAGGCTGTGATGGGTCTCGACTTTGGATAGTGGTTTCCATGGGTCTGTGCATGTGGTGGACCTTCAATGGTGGAGTTGTTTCGTGGCAGTGAAGAGGTTGGGTTGATGAACAATGGATTGGTGGATATCCGATGAAGTTTGGTCGACAGGATAATGGCGGTGGCTAGTGAGCTTCGGTTTGCCATGGAAGGTGATGAATAGTGTGTGTGGCTGTGTGCACACATATATATATATATATATATAAAATAATAATAATAAACAAATAATAGTATATAGATATAAATATAAAAATATATAAACAAATTCAAAATAAATATATAAATATATATATAGCATAATAATATATAAAAGAAAGTTTGGGGGCATTGTTGTACATTTGTTTATATAATTTAAGAGTATTTTTGTAATATTGCATTGTTTAACGAGGGCAAAAATGTCACTTTATGCCTAAGAAGGGCAAAAATGTCCATTTATATACTTTTCTTTTGCTGACGTCAGTAATTCCTTTTGTCTGCTGACGTCGCACTAATGGAGGGGGTGAATTGATACGTAAACCTAAGATTAAGTGGGTATAGTCAGGATTATTGAAACTAGAGGGGGTCTAGTCGGGATATTGCCTAAACTGATGGGGTGTAAATGGTATTTACCCAAAAATAAAAATTAAAAAAAAAGAAAAAAAAGATGAAATTATACTCTACAAGAGATTGGAATATTAGAAACGAAATCAGTATGTCTAATTATTTGATATTTATTTTTTTTATCAAGTTTAAAGAAAAAAAACTTTAATTACTTTATGTAAGTTTTTATCTTAATGTGGTAATTGGAAGTACAATTCTTGTAATGCACGCATATATTTGCTTGCATCTGTTCTTTGCAGTGTTCTTGTCATCAGAAATGTTTTCTGTCATCAGAAATGTTCTCTGTCATATAAAAAAATAAATTATTTTGCTTCTCTTATTAGGCTATTAGTTGTTTAATATTTATTTATAATTTTTCGATGTGAACTAAATTGCATTATCTATAAAGCACTAAGACTGGGGTTTTTTTTTTTTTTGTGTTTTCAACATAAATATATTTTGTGCTTATTGTCTCATTTTAATAAAAAATTCGTGTTATTATAAAATTTATGCGCGCGTGAAACTTTATGTATAAGAAGTCTCATATTTGAAAGTTCGCCTAGGGCCTCCCAAAATTTTGTGAATCTCAGGGCCAGCCCGAGGTCTCAGTGAAGAATTATTTTTAGACCTCTTGAGGTTTTCCAAAGTCACTCTCATAAAAGATTTTGAAAAATTACCTAGGAAGTACGGACACGATACACTTCACCGAGGGGTGTCGTGGTGGTATTGGACATTAGGGGTGGCAATTCGTGTTCGTGTCGTATTCGTGTCGTGTCGATGTATAAGTATTCTACTAAACAACTCAATCCTAACCCGACCCATTTACTAATCGTGTCAGAGACCCTCAACACTAACCCAACCCCGTTTATTAAACGTGTTATCCGTGTCGACCCCTGTAACCCGTTTAATAAACATGTTCTATAATGACACAACTTATTTAATAACTTTTTAATCCGTTTAACTTATTTCATATGAGTTTCTCCACCCCTAAAAATCTCTCTGAAGATCATATAAAAATAAAGTACATATCAATACATAAATCCTAAAATCAAACTATATTATAAAATTTGTATTTATATATAAACTCAAAAACATACTAAGGTGATTCAACGACTAGAAAGACACCATAACAATCTCATCCTTGCGTTTTATGGCTACATCAATCCTGTAAATAAATAAATAGATTACAAACAATTGTAATATATATAACTATGTATATATATGTTTGTATCAAACCATAATATATGAATAACTCATGTCGTAAGTTGTAATCGTGTCACGGGTTAGACAGCTTAAATCCAAATCCAACCCAATTTTTGCGTGTCGTGTTCGTGTCGACCTATTTATTAAACGCGTCAGCTTACCTCAAACCCAAACCCGCTTAATTCGTATTGTGTTCGAGTCGTGTTATCGTGTCGTGTCTAATTTTGCCACCCCTATTGGACATTTCGTAATTTTTCAATTTTGGACACTTCTCGAATATGTATCGGACACTTCGTATAAGTGATGTATTTTCAAGTGTTTCGAAAGAAATTTATATGCGATTCAATTATGATAAACAATTTAAGCTAAACTTTATGTATAAGAAGTCTCGTATTTGAAACTTCGCCTAGGACTCACCAAAATTTTTGAATCTCAAGGTCAGCCCTGGGTCTCAATGAAGAATTTAAGTATAAATTATTTTCAGACCTCTTGAGGTTTTCCAAAGTCACTCTTATCAAAGATTTTGAAAAATTACTTAGGAAGTACGAACACTTCACTGAGGGGTGTCGTGGTGGTGTTGGACATTTCGTAATTTTTTAAATTTAGACACTTCTCGAATACGTGTCTGACACTTCGTATCAGTGATGTATATTTAAGTGTTTTGAAAGAAATTTATATGCGATTGAATTATGATAAATAATTTAAGCTAAATATATATAAAAGCAAATTCTTTAATTTATTTATCTATTTTTGTTATAAATTTGTTAAAGTTTTAATTACTTGACTATGAATTGAAGTATTTTTGTAATATTATATTTATTTAAGTTGTAATAACCAAACAAACTTGTTACATAAATAGTCGTATGTCCAGTTTTTTATTTTTTTATAAATTTCGCGCAACCGTGTTGTTTTGTGTCGTAATATCGTAACGGTGTGCCAGATTAAAATCACTCTCTACTTGGATTAGGAATTACGAATTAGGACGATTGGCTTTGCTATCCTACATTGACAAAATACTAAAATACCTTTCAATTTTATATTAATGATTTTGATCGCCGTATAGCTTAAGTAAAGCACCTAAGCAAAAGAAAACTGAAAGTACTATTTTACCCTTGATCAATTTGAGGGTTTTGAAAGTCTAATTTTTTTTTTCTCTGCTCTCTCTCTCTGCAACTCCTCGCAACTGCTCCACCGCCACCCCCACACTCTCTCCTCTCCGCCACCATGAACACTACTGCCGCCGCCTCTTTCTCTTATCTCAACCACCACGACCAACCTTACCTATCATTACTAGAACTAGAAGCAAGATCCTACACCATGAACGATCTTAAAAATATTATGGCCAACTCAAAAATTATCAAACTGGGTATCTATTTCGCGAAATACCATTATTAATATGTACACGAGTTGTGGGTTTTTGGGCGAAGCCTGAAAATTGTTTTGTAAAGATACGGATTTTGATGTCGTTGCGTGGAATTATATGATAATGGGTCTTGCTAAATGAGGGGAAATCGATGATTCGACGAAGTTATTCGATAAAATGCCCTCGAGATGAAGTTTCGTGGAATAGCATGATTAGCGGGTATGAACGAAGTGGGAAGTGAAAAGTGGAAACTCCAGAAAATCAAGAGTAATTTATCCAGATTTTTTTTCCCTTTACATTAGTAGTATATATGAGCTCTAACCCCTAAAGAAAACACATGTTAGTGGTTCCTATCTTTAACTTTGATACTCCTAGCTAGCGTGCAGTGATAAACGAATCAAAAGCACCAAACTTCAATAGATGGATTGGGAACTGAACAGGGTTTGGTTGGATTATAATGATGCACTTTGCCAAAACCTGTCCCAGTCAAATAAGTTCCATCAATATCAAGCATCATTATGTGCCATGACAAGAAAGTAAAGAGAGTTGGGTTGCAGGAATCGGATCCTTTGCTTTATGCCTTTTGGTGGTGGTGGTGTGGAAATTAAGAAATTGAAGAATTCTTTTCTTCAATGCCCACTGATAATTAGGTTCTCATCATGTTCATTTCTAACCACTGAAACTTAACAGCAACTCATCATCACTGAGCCTCTCCTCTCCTCTCCTCTCACACATTTGAAATGGATACAAAGAACCGTTTATGGCTATCTGGTCCCATCACACTTGCTGCAATTCTCCTCACCTTTCTTGTGTTCAAGAACAAGAAGAAGAAGGCCAGGAACACTTCATTACCACCTTCCAACACTTATTCATTGTCCACCCCTCCACCTGCAGGATGGGACTATGAAGTGTTCTTGAGTTTCAGAGGCAAAGACACTCGTACCACCTTCACTGACTACCTCTACACTGACCTTGGGGATGCAGGAATTCACACGTTTAGAGACGACAATGAGCTTCGCATTGGAGAGAATATAGGTCCTGAGCTTCTCAAGGCAATACAGCACTCAAAGATATCCATCCCAGTCTTTTCCAAAGACTATGCTTCAAGCAAGTGGTGCCTGCTTGAGCTCACCAAGATGGTTGAGTGTAAGAGGACTTTGGGCCAAATCATATTACCCATTTTCTACGACGTCGAACCATCCGACGTTCGACACCAGACAGGGAGTTACGGAAAGGCCTTCCGGGAACACAAGAAACATTTTGACAGTGCTATTGTGGAGGAGTGGAAGGAGGCATTGAAGGAGGTTGGAAAATTGAAGGGATGGGAAGTGAAAAGAGTTGCTGATGGGTAATTGTGTATATTTACTTATATATATATATATTGATCCTGATATTTTAACTTTTCTGATTATTTTCCGTAAATGTAAACATTCCTCATTAGCACCACCTATGAACTTGTTTGGTTCAGTTCTCTCAAATTAGACACTAGAATTAGACACTATTTGAACATATATAGTTTACAAACTACAGTTCTTTACAAATTGTTAATCAAATGAATTTTGAAACTACTTTCTGTTATTCAGTTTTCTGAGAATAGAAAACTACCACTGTTGAGAATTTAAATCAAGTAGGCCACATATATTTATCGTTTTTCTCATATATATGTGACATAAATTATGTTTGTAGACATCAAGGAGAACTGATAAAGAGGGTTGTTTCAAAGGTGTGGGGAGAGCTGAAAAGGAACTCATTGGTTGTAAATGAATGCTTAGTTGGAATTGAATATCATGTAGAAGAAATGATGAAATTGCTGAGTGTTAATTTGAGTGATGTAAGGATTGTGGGAATCCATGGCATGGGAGGAATTGGCAAGACCACTATAGCCAAGGTCATCTACAACCAACTCTCCCAACATTTTGAATTCTGTTGCTTCCTTGCAGATGTTAGAGAAACAGCAAAACAACACAATGGTCTTGTTAATTTGCAAAACCAACTTATATCTACCATCTTAAAACGGAGATGGACTGACATTAGGACCATGGATGAAGGAATAAATGCAATCAAAGATAGATTTCCTGGGAAGAAAGTTCTTGTTGTCATTGATGATGTCGATCACAGAATTCAACTTGATGCATTTGTGGGAAAGTGTGATTGGTTTGGCTCAGGAAGTAGGATAATTGTCACAACTAGAGACAAACATATTCTAAATCTGACTGATGTCAATTGGACTTATGAACCAAAGGAATTGGATTCTAATCAATCTCTTCGACTTTTCAGTAGGCATGTTTTTAGAAGGGACCATCCCCCAGAAGACTATTATACTCTCTCTAGAGATGTTGTGTCCACCACTGGAGGGTTGCCTTTGGCTCTTGAGATTATTGGTTCTTTTTTGTCTCGCAAGGAAAAAGAGGTATGGGAAGGTACATTAAAGAAGTTGAAAAGAATACCGGATGGCGAAGTGCAGCAGAAGCTGAGAATAAGTTATGAAGCATTAGAATATGAACAACAACAGATATTTCTCGATATTGCATGTCTTTTCATTGGAGTGGATAAAAGAATTGCTTTCCACATGTGGGATGACTGCCATTTTTATCCGGAAAGAGAGATTGAAGTACTGCTTCTCCGGTCACTGGTGAAATTTGGAGTTAACAATGAGCTAATGATGCATGATCAGCTTAGAGACCTCGGTAGGGATATTGTCCGTCAAGAAAATTTTAGAGAGCCAGGGGAGCGTAGTAGGGTGTGGTTGCCTAATGAAGCCTTCGACATATTGGAGAGTCATACAGTAAGATCCAACTCCTTCATGAATAGATGTCCCTTATTAAGCATTAATTTTCTTGTTACCTTACAAACACAATTATATATGAACTACTCAAAGTTGAAATAATAACTGGAATTTCCTAAAAGAGAGTGAATATGATTATTAATACTAGTTTATTTGTTTGCCATAATTATAGCCTCGGTATACTTTTGTACTTCTCTTTTGGCAGGGAACGAAAAAGATTGAAGCTCTTTGTGTTGACTTTCGATTAGAGTTACTAGCATGCTGTTTTACAAATGAAGAATTTGCAGACCTATCTAATCTTAGGTTTCTTCAAGTTGACTATGCAAACCTGGATGGAGATTTTAAGGGTCTTCTTTCAAAGTTAAGATGGCTTCGCTGGAACGGATGCCCTGAAATTTATAGACCAACCAATTTTCATCTAAAGAATCTGGTCATTCTTGAGCAATGTCACAGAAGCCTGGGAGGGTTGGAATCATATCAAGGTTTCATCAATTTCTGTACTTTTGATTCATGTGTCTCATCACATAATTCTTTGTAATTGATTCCTAGCAATTCTCTTTTTCCATATTTCGCAGGTTGCAAGAAAGTTGAAAGTTCTAAATCTCACGGGTTGCAGTTACATGGTTAGAACTCCCGACTTCTCTGCATATGCAACTTTAGAAAGATTGATTCTTGAATACTGTGGCAGTTTGGTTCATATCGACCCATCAATTGGGCATCTCAAGAGTCTAGTTTTCTTAAATGTGAGGTATTGTGCTAAACTCAACAGGCTGCCTCTGGAATTTGATTCTGTGGAAGCTTTAACGGAGCTTCTCATCGATGGTACTTCTATACAAGAAGTCCCTATTGGTAGAGGTGTTTTGAACAAGCTTGAAACTCTTAGTGCCACTTGGTGTAAGTCATTGACTCAAATTTCTACCTCAATTGGTCACCTAAAATCTCTTTCATACCTTACATTTGATTTTACAAGTATTACTAAATTACCAGACTCAATTGGTTCGCTAGTGAAATTGCGTTGCTTGTCACTAGTGGAGTGCAAATTAAAAGAACTTCCAGACTCAATTGGGAAATTAGAATCATTAATTGAGCTGCACTTGTCAGGAACAGATATTACAGAATTACCTAATACCATTGGCAACCTAAAAAGTTTGAGAATTCTTGAGATTTATCGTTCTTTGATAGTGAAGTTACCTAGTACCATCGGAATGTTACTGAAACTTGAAGAGTTACATGTGTCGAGATGTTACGATTTGAAAGGCGAAATTCCCAGTAATATTGAGAGACTATGCTCTCTGAGAATCTTAAATCTAAATTCGACACAAATCTGTAGCCTGCCAACAAGCATTTCTGGGCTTTCTCACCTCCAAACCCTTGATTTACTGGAGTGCAGAGAGCTTCAGTTTCTGCCAGAGCTTCCCTCTAGTCTAGTGACTCTACAAGTCACTTGCATGTCAATGGAGACATTTCTAAACCTTCCTAGCCTTGTGAACCTAAAAGAGTTGTGCCTTTCTGAATGCCCTAAGCTGTTGAAAATTCCTGAAGATATTGGGAAGTTAGCCAAACTGGAGACCTTGACCTTGTCCCATATTACTAACATTAGCAGCCTACCAACTCTTCCCTCAAGTCTAATCAAACTGTGTCTTGAATATTGTAGGGCAATGAAGAGGCTTCCAGATCTGTCAAATTTGAAAATTTTATCAGAACTAATTCTTAACATGTGCTCAGAGTTAACAGAGATTCAAGGCCTTGGAAGATTAGAACTCCTAATAAATTTGGATGTAGGTGGGTGCAGAAAGTTATGTATGCTTGAAGGGCTTGAACAGCTAAGATCTTTAAGATACTTGAGCACATCATTCTGTGAATCACTAGAAACATTACCAGATCTTTCAAATTTAAAGAAGTTAAGGAAATTAATTACTATGTATTGCAGGAATCTGAATGAAATTAGGGGCCTTGACAGATTGGAATCCTTGGAATATTTGAATATGAGTGGGTGCATATCCTTGGAAAGATTGCCTGATCTATCGAAATTGGAAATGCTGGAAGAATTAAGTCTCGCCGAGTGCCAAAACCTACATGAGATTGAGGGTCTTGAGGATTTGAAATCCTTGAAGGTGCTGGACTTGTCATCGTGCGCATCCTTGGAAAGATTGCCTGATCTATCAAACTTGGAAGTGCTGGAAAAATTATTTCTCACCGAGTCCCAGAAGCTACATGAGATTCAGGGTCTTGAGGCTTCGAAATCCTTGAGGGTGCTGAACTTGTCATCGTGCATATCCTTGGAAAGATTGCCTAATCTATCGAACTGGAAAATGCTGGAAGGATTAACCCTTGACCAGTGCCAGAAGTTACATGAGATTGAGGGTGTTGAGGCTTTAAAATCCTTGAGGGTGCTGGACTTGTCATCATGCATATCCTTGGAAAGATTGCCTCATCTATCGAACTTGGAAATGTTGGAACAATTAAAGCTCACCCAGTGCCAGAAGCTGCACGAAATTGAGGGTGTTGAGGCTTTAAAATCCTTGAGGTGGCTGGACCTGTCATCATGCATATCCTTGGAAAGATTGCCTTGCCTATCGAACTTGGAAATGTTGCAACAATTAAATCTCGCCCAGTGCCAGAAGCTACATGAGATTGAGGGTCTTGAGGCTTTGAAATCCTTGGGGTGGCTGGAGATGTCATCGTGCATATCCTTGGAAAGATTGCCTGATCTATCGAACTTGGAAATGCTGGAAGTATTAATGCTCGACCAGTGCCAGAAGCTACACAAGATTGAGGGTGTTGAGGCTTTAAAATCCTTGAGGGTGTTGAACCTGTCATCGTGCTTATCCTTGGAAAGATTGCCTGATCTATCAAACTTGGAAATGCTGGAAAAATTAAATCTCTCCGAGTTCCAGAAGCTACATGAGATTGAGGGTCTTAAGGCTTCGAAATTCTTGAAGATGCTGGACTTGTCATCGTGCATATCCTTGGAAAGATTGCCTGATCTATCGAACGTGGAAATGCTGGAAGAATTAAAACTCGCACAGTGCCAGAAGCTACATGAGATTGAGGGTCTCAAGGCTTTGAAATCCTTGAAGATGCTGAACTTGTCATGGTGCATATCCTTGGAAAGATTGCCTGATCTATCGAACTTGGAAATGCTGGAAGAATTAAAGCTCGCACAGTGCCAGAAGCTATATGAAATTGAAGGTCTCAAGGCTTTGAAATCCTTGAAGATGCTGGACTTGTCATGGTGCATATCCTTGGAAAGATTGCCTGATCTATCGAACTTGGAAATGCTGGAAGAAATAAAGCTCCCGCATTGCCAGAAGCTACATGAGATTGAGGGTCTTAAGGCTTTGAAATCCTTGAAGATGCTGGACTTGTCATGGTGCATATCCTTGGATAGATTGCCTGATCTATCAAACTTGGAAATGTTAGAAGAATTAAAGCTCGCCGAGTGCCAGAAGCTACATGAAATTGAGGGTCTTAAGGCTTTGAAATCCTTGACGATTCTGGACTTGTCATCGTGCTCAGCCTTGGAGAGGATACCTGATCTGTCGAGACTAACGAATTTAAAGGTATTGCAACTTTGTACGTGTGAGAAACTTAGTGAGATTTAGGGACTTGAAGAACTGAAATTCTTAAAATTCTTGGACATTTCTGGATGCAATTCACTAGGAAAATTACCAAAAATTTCAAATATCTGATAGTCCAGCTTTTAGAGCAAAATTGTAGGATGTCAGATTTTAGTGTTTAACATGCAATCTGATGGCATGGTAATTATCTATTTTTTGCTAATCTATGTTGTCCTTGTATGATGTTTTTTTTTCCTCGACTGATTGTTAATTGTGATTTCTTTCTTTGCTCCTTTTTTAGGTAATTGATGAAACATCCATGCATGCCAGTTATCAATTATCATTGCAGAACTATATTGAACAGTAGTTTTTAGGCAGTCTGATCTAATTTTGTTTTGGTGTTTGTCCCTATATTATATGATTGATTAGCAGCATGGTAGTCTGTGCTGTGGATATTAGAACAGTTCGGTTTCAGGGACACATTGCGAAAAAGTTGAAGTTAAAAACAATCATGTTGTTTTCATCACATGCACATTCTTGGTCATTTTTGTTGTTTTCATCGTAAGGGAATTTTTTTAACACAGCACTAAACTTATTGTTCAAACACACTGAACTTCTCTCTCGACCACACAAGAAAATGCACTGAGCTTCTCTCCCTTCACCACACAAAATACACATCTCACTGCACAAGAGAGAAGTTGTGTGTGTGTCCATCGATCTATTAGGGCGTAGTCTCTCTTTCCTCCCCATCATTTCACCTTTCTCTAGAACTCTTCCACTTTGAGATGATTTTGAGACCAAAGCTCAGTTTGAAGTGAATGTAGACATCATTTCATAATTCTTGTGGATGTTAGGGCTCAATTTCACCACTGAAGCTCCGATATCACACATGCATGTGAAAAGAATGAAAAATCGATTTCATAATCTCTTGAACTTGGAGATGCCATTTATGTATTAGGGCTCAGATTCATACATTCAATCAATCTATGAACTTAGAGAGACACTCTTTGCTCGAGGTAATCTAACACCTTTGCAATAGAATGGTGAATTGATTATTTTGAGATTTAAGTTGGTTTCTTAGTTAGGGTTTGAGGTTATGTGTTACAGAACAAGCTTCAAAGCTTGAAAGGAATCAAAATATTTCTGCAAGATTTGTTTTCATTCTTAAAATTGTTTGGATCCAGAATTAGTAGTCCGTAAGAAATGCATGATTTTTTATATAGGGGTCGATTCCTCATGTCAATGGCAATTTACTATTGAAATCAGGTGCCATGAGGTAGAGAAAAGTTGATGTTTGGGTTCCTAAACATGCATGATTGTTTTCATAGATTTTGTGCAGTTCTGAATCAAATCAGTGTAAATGGTCACTAGTATGCTTACTGCCTAATTTCTGTCTGTAAGAATTTTCACATGGTAACAATTCCATAAGGAATATTATCACTGTCTAAATCCTAGATGATTTCATGTGTAGGACTTTGTGTATGGCTATAAGTATTTTTTATATCTTTTCAAAATATTTCTGTAATATTCTTGATAGCAGGAAGTTTGAAGCTCCAAATTATTTTCTAAAACAATTCGGAAATAACAATTTCAAAATATTTTCGTAAACTTTATTTGACTTTTGGTGCAGGGAATGGGCAAAGAGTGACGAGACAGTTCCTATCGCTCATTAAAGCCGAAGATTTTTCTCAGAGGTATTTTACTTGCCTTATCAACTGCTAATGTGCAGAGATTTTGATATGTAATATGCTCAAATATTATACATTCTACTCAATTTTAGATATATGTTGATAATGGTTATATATACCCAACATGTCCTCAATTCTGGTTTGAGAGCTGGGAAGGACCAATGCTTCAATTTCTACTTCTAGGGGAAAAACAAATACACTGTAATAAGGTCTAATGTCTTCATATATACTAGGAGAATCTGGGTACAAGTTAATTAAATAATATTTTTTGAACCATATTTTTAATTTTGATGCTAAAAAAGAAAAATGAACTCAAAAGAAAAGCTCATATTTGATGAGATGTTTGTTCATTTATTGGCTTGTCAAGCTAAAATTTTTGTATGGGTTGCATATATTTAACTGGAGCTCAAGCAAGCACCTCTTTTTGCAACTAACAGGAGCTCTCATGCTGCGATATACTCCATTGTTGAAGCCTCCATATTCTTATTGTTAATTCAGCTTTAAAGACAGCAAGTCAACCCTCGTCGATCTTGTATTAATTGCTGCTTTTGTAGCTTGAGAGCATAGTCCACAAAAATTTACTGGCTTACTGCATGAATTTCTTTATTTTATTTACCATATTCATGGTATGGTATGTAATACCACATAGCAAAGGGAATTTGCACTAATACTTTCTCCAAGTTTCCACTCCCAACCAAGTTTGAAGAAATGAAATGTTATAATTTTTTTATCAGTAAAAATTTCTTGATTATTAGAAAATGATAGTAGTCTTTATTTTTTAGTTTCTACCTTTTGTTTATTGTTGAAAAAATATTATTATAGTAGTGATTTAAGCCTTGATAGAATATTGTAGAGTTTTGGCTCAAATTCAATTTGCATTAGATGTGGTTTAGATGTGGTGTGTGTATTATATATGACAGTTGTGTGCAGTGAATGATGAAAAGTAAAAAGAATGATGATGTCAGTATAGTACAATGAATAGAGAAAACGATTATAGAAGAAATGAGAAAGTGGGTGAATTGTGTTGTTATTGTATGAACGTGTCAATGGACAGCAATCAATCTTCTTTCCTTCTATTCTTCTTTCCTTATTTCACCTTTACTTAATTTACGTAGGCTTGTACAGTTAGCATATTGACAGAATATATAGTTTCCATATAAAGCTAGACTGCTAGAATCACTCGGCAATTAGTTTCTTTCCATGTATAGCTCTCTTGTAAAGGTCATATATAATAAACAGATCACTCAAAGGCCAATGAATTCTGATTCGGCCATTCAAACAAATTCTGACTTATTTTGACATGGTATCAGAGCCGGTTCAAGTGTTCCAGGTTTGAGTTTTTCGGCAGCCTCTGTTCAGGTCTCGGCAGGAGTTCTCTTCTGGTGAGCCTCTTGACGTGTCTATTTCTGGTCTACATAGTTTCTCGGCAGTTTCTGTTTTCATCTCGGCAGTCGCATCCTTCTGGTGGGCATCTTGACAATTTGTGCCTTCGTTTTATCAAGCCCGACATTTTTTTTCCTCTCTTGGTCATTTTGGCCTTTTTTTTGTATGTGGTAATTTATTTTTGGCCATTTTATTTGTGGTACTTTCGGCACTTCTCAGTGGGTATCTTTTAGTTTCTCTTTGATTTGCCTTGTGTCAGAATTTATTCTTTGTGATGGACTCTGCACCTGTGTGTGTCAAGTTTACAGGGCACAAACTACTCTACTTGGGCTTTTCAGATTGAACTTTTCCTCAAAGGAAAAGATCTTTGGGGTCATATTGATGGCACGGATGACGCTCCAAAATCCACTACTGACAAATCCAAAGATCTCGGAGCTTCTCCCTCATGGGCTGTACTTGATGCTCGAATTATGTCTTGGCTTCTTGGTTCAGTGGAGCCACATATTGTTACCAACTTGCGGCCTCATCGCTCCGCTCAATCCATGTGGAATTACTTGAAGAAGGTTTATCATCAAGCTAATGATGCTCGTCGCTTTCAGTTGGAACATGCAATTGCCATGTTTCAACATGGTAGTCTTTCCATCCAAGACTACTACTTGGTCTTTCTGACTCTTTGGCACGAATATACTGATTTGGTTACAGCGGATGTTCCTGTTGGTGCTCTTTCGACTATCCAGACTCTTCACGAGACTAGCCGGCGTGATCATTTCTTATGAAATTATGTCTAGAATATGAATCTGTTCACTCCTCTCTACTTAACCAATCTCTTGTTCCTTCTTTTGATATTTGTTTTGGTGAGTTACTTCGCGAAGAATGCCTTAGTACTCAAGCTATTCTGGATCAATCTCATGGCAGTTCGGGCATGACAGCTATGGCTTATGTTGCCCAAGGATGAGGATCATCTATGACTTCTAAAAATTTGCAGTGTTTCTGTTGCAAGAAATATGGGCATATTGCTGCTCATTGTCCTAAGAAATATTGTTCTTATTGCAAGAAGAAGGGTCACATTATCAAAGAATGTCATATCCGTCCCGAGAATCGTCAGGCCCAAGCATTTCAGACTTCTGTTATTGTTCCTCCCGCAACGACTTCTGTAGCACATAGCTCTTCCTCAGATGCTTCCTTTGATCTTGCACCTCCTGCAACAAATTACTGCACACCAGAAATGGTGCAACAGATGCTAATTTCGGCATTATCGGCAATGGGGTTTCAAGGTAAAGATTCTACTAAACTTTGGTACGTAGACTCGGAAGCTTCTAATCAAATGACGAATACTCCAACTACTCTGTGTCATGTTCGGCCCTATGCTAGTCCATCTGCCATTCAGACTGCCAATGGCAGTTCTTTGCCCATAGCTGCTGTAGGAGATGCCTCTTTTAAATTTACTGATGTGTTTCTTGCACCTCAGCTTTCCACGAGTCTTATCTCTGTTGGTCAATTAGTTGATAACAATTGTGCTGTTAATTTTTCTGGTGATGGTTGTGTTATGCAGGACCAGGTAACGGGGGAGCCGATCGCGAAGGGACCTAAAGTGGGGCGCTTGTTTCCACTATTTTTACCTGTTCCTAGACTTTCTCCAGTTTCTTCTATTTAGTCTTTTGCTTGTAATAATGTTCCTGATCTGAGTATGGTGTGGCATCGTCGTTTAGGCCATCCCAATACTCAGATCTTATCTCATGTATTGCACTCTGGTTTTCTTGGTAATAAAGAACGTTCTTCTTTATCTCTTGAGTGTGATTCTTGTAAACTTGGTAAAAGCAAAATTATTCTCTTTCCTTTGCATGCAAGTAGAGCTTCTCACTGTTTTGATCTTATCCATAGTGATGTTTGAGGACATTCCCCGGTTAGTTCACATGAAAAATTTAAATACTATGTGACTTTCATTGATGGTCATAGCAGATTCACTTGGGTTTATTTTCTTCGTTCTAAATCTGAGGTTTTTCGTACTTTCATTGAGTTTTTAGCGTATGTTGACAATCAATTTTCTGCAACTATTAAGACATTACGCACAGATTCTGGTAGTGAATATTTGTCTACTGAGTTTCAGGCATTCTTGGCTTCTAAAGGTATTATTCATCAACGTTCATGTCCTGCTACTCTCCAACAGAATGGAGTAGCCGAACGCAAAAATCAACATCTTCTTGATGTGGTACGCACTCTCTTGTTAGAATCCTCTGTTCCATCCATGTTCTAGGTCGAGGCTTTAAAAATTGCTACTCACTTGATTAATCGTTTACCTTTCCCAGTCTTACACATAGAGTCTCCTTATTTCTGCTTGTTTGCTAAACAACCTAGTTATGATAATCTCCGTATCTTTAGTTGTGTATGTTTTGTCCATTTACCTCCTCATGAGCGACATAAATTATCTGCTCAATTTGTTAAATGTGCATTCTTGGGATATAATGTGTGTCAAAAGGGATTTGTTTGCTATGGTCCTACTTTACATCGTACACGCATTTCTAGGAATGTTATTTTCTTTGAAAATCAACATTTCTTTCTTGTGTCCTCTGTGCCCTCTTCTTCTATTGTGGTCCTCCCCTGCTTTGAGCAACAGTTCTCAGATCTTCATCAAGTCAGCTCTCGCTTTAAACCAGGTATTGTGTATATGAGACGTTCCCGCCCACAGTCTCTTCCGGTGGCTCCACCGATATCTGATCCTACCATGCTCTAGAACCAGTAAGTTGCAGCACCTCCAAAGTCCTTGGTACGTCGCTCTCCTCGAGTGTCTGTACCTCCGGATCAGTATGGTTTTTCTTTTGGCCACTCTATTTCAGCCCTTACTACTATATTGTCCAATTTTGATATTTCCACATGCTACTCACATGCTGTCAAGCATGATTGTTGGCGACAAGCTATGCAGGAAGAAATTGCTGCTCTAGAGGCCAATCACACCTGGGACATTGCACCTTGTCCTTCCACCATAGTTCCCCTAGGTTGCAAATGGGTTTACTCAGTCAAGGTTCGATCTGATGGAAGTTTGGATCGTTATAAAGCTCGGCTTGTTGCACTTGGAAATAATCAGGAATATGGTGTCAATTATGAAGAGACCTTTGCTCCTGTGGCTAAAATGACCATTGTTCATACGATTCTAGCTCTTGCTGCTTCCAATGATTGGTCACTAAATCAGATAGATGTCAAGAATGCTTTTCTTCGCGGGGATCTTAAAGAGTGTATTTATATGAAGCCACCCCCGGGATTGTTTCCCTCGCCGACCTCACATGTGTGTAAGCTTCGTCGCTCCCTTTTTGGTCTCAAACAAGCTCCGAGGGCCTGGTTTGATAAATTTCGAACTACTTTATTACACTTCTTATTCAAGCAGAGCAAGTATGACACTTCCTTGTTTCTTCGGAAATCAGACATGGGTATTGTTGTTCTTTTGGTTTATGTTGATGATATTGTGATTACTGGTTCCGATTCTGTTTTACTTGGTTAGCTCAAGACTCATCTATCTGAGTCTTTTCATATGAAAGATCTTGGATCTCTCACATATTTTCTCGGTCTTGAGGTGCATCGTAGTCCATCTGGTATTTCACTCAATCAACATAAGTATGCTAGTGACCTGGTGGCTACAGCTGGCTTACAAGAGGCTACCTCTGTTGATACTCCCATGGAATTGAATGTCAAGCTTCGCAAAGAGGAGGGTGATTTACTTGCTGATCCTAGTTTATACCGGAAGTTGGTGGGTAGTCTTGTCTACCTCACCATTACTAGACCGGACATTTCCTTTACCGTTCAGCAAGTCAGCCAGTTTCTTTAGACCCCTCGTCATCTTCATTTGGCTGCTGTCCGTAGGATCATACGCTATGTTCAGGGCACTTCTGCCCGTGGCTTATTCTTTCCTGCAGGCAATTCTCCTCGACTTACTGCTTATAGCGATGTTGATTGGGCCAGTTGTGTTGATACACGTCGCTCCATCACTGGTTGGTGTGTGTTCTTAGGTGATGCATTGATCTCCTGGAAGAGTAAGAAGCAAGACAGAGTCTCTAAGTCATCTACATAATCTGAGTACCAGGCGATGTCTCTTGCTTGTTCTGAAATTATTTGGCTTCGAGGTTTGCTTGCTGAGTTAGGTTTTTCTGAGACTGATCCTACACCTCTACACGCTGATAATACGAGTGATATTCAGATCACAACTAATCCTGTTTATCATGAGCGCACAAAGCATATTGAAGTCGACTGTCACTCTATTCGTGAAGCATTTGAAGCTCGTGTTATAACTCTTCCACATGTTTCCACTGAACTACAAATTGCTGATATCTTCACCAAAGCTCTCACTCGCCATCGACATTGTTTCTTAAGTAGCAAATTGATGCTTGTTGATCAACCCGCATCAATTTGAGGGGGGCTGTCAATGGACAGCTTTACTGTCCATAATCAATCTTCTTTCCTTCTATTCTTCTTTCCTTATTTCACCTTTACTTAATTTACGTAGGCTTGTACAGTTAGCATATTGACAGAATATATAGTTTCCATATAAAGCTAGACTGCTAGAATCACTCGGCAATTAGTTTCTTTCCATGTATAGCTCTCTTGTAAAGGTCATATATAATAAACAGATCACTCAAAGGCCAATGAATTCTGATTCGACCATTCAAACAGATTCTGACTTATTTTGACAGAACGTAAGCTCTAAATGAACCAATTTTTCGACGAATAACTCGAGCTCAGCTCGTTGAGGGTTCGGCTCGTGTTCGTTCACTAAGTAAATGAACCAAGCTCAAATAGTTTTTTCGAGCTTGTTTCGTAAACGAACCAATCTCAAACAACCATTAGCTCGACTCACTTGTTGGTTAACAAAGATCGTGAACATGTTCACGAACAGGCTTGTAACCTATGTTACCCGGACTCGGGTGCGGGTGTCGGGTGCGGGTGCGTGTCTAGAAGTCGGATTCGTCTATCTAACAATATATTGGGCACGGGGACTCGGCTAAAAAGTGTCCAATATTTAGACACGGGTACTTGGACACTGCTAAAGAAAAAAAATTATTAGCTTTTGTATGCACAAGACATCAGTTTTCTAACATAAATAAAAAATATATATATATTTTAGCTGTATTTTTTATAAGAAAATTTATTCTTATTTTATTACTTTATTTGTTTAGCTCATTTGCAAATCAAAATCATTTGAAGGTAAGTCAAAGCTGTACATATACACGATATATATTACTTAAAAAGTTAAATGAAAGGATAGGACAGCTGTAACTATTATCAGCAGCTGTAGATAATGATTTACAGCTGTAAAGTGTAAACCATTACTTTTAACAAAAGGCCAAAAGTTTATATCTCTTGACATCCATTTATAACTCTTCACATCCAAATAGGCTAATAGACAGGTGGCAGGCATTAGAGCATTAAATTCATTTCAGTCAAACAGTCAAGCAGCAGCGTGAAAACACGCTCGGAAAGGTACCAAAAATTGCAAAAAGCTAGCGCGTATCCCCAAAGTCGTCTTCAACCTTTCAAAGACGATGATTTCGAACCAGACACCATTTTTGAACCAGAAGCTTCCTAACACGCAGTCGATTTCACAAATAAAACATGAAAAAAATTCTTAATCCTTCACAAGCATCAACTCAAACATCCTTTTGTGTGTTTTTTACATCAGCCGTGTCCAATATCCAAGATGACGAGTCCGACTCATATCCCGTGTCCGGATCCGAGTCGTGTCGTGTCGACACGGGTACTCTGGCCGGCACCTACGAGTCCAGGTAACACAGCTTGTAACCAAAGCTCGTTAGAGCTTGAGTATATATTATTTGTAATAAATATTTATATGTAATATATATATCATATGGAGATAGAGGCGGAACCAGAGGAGGGCTAACCTAGGCTATAGCCCAAGTCCAACAAAAATTTTTTTTTTTTTTACTACTACTGTGTTTTACATAGCCCACTTGCCTAGCCCAGCCCATAGCCACAACCCACAGCTCTTTTATTTTCTAACTAGGGCACTCATTAATGTTTTGAATTGTTGATTTGCGGCTGATACACAAGAGATGAGAACTAGAGATACACAAGAGCTACTGCCCTTTTCAGGGAAGAAACAAATACTCAAAGAGGTAATTTCTCAAAATTTGTCTAAAAAATTCTAGTTGAGTATTTCTGTATTAGATTTTCCATTAGAATTCTATCATTTTTTTCTTCTCCATTCTATCCTTTTATGCTCCCATAATTTGATACTAAAAAATAAAATAAAAAATTGACGTGTTATTTATTTATTTATTTTCAAATTGATTTGGTATTTCAAATTTTAGCTCTGAGATCAATATGCAAATCACAAATTACATGTAGAGTACTGATCATCTATATACTAATAATGTTGAAAATGACTCCATGAAGACAAACAATGGTGTGTGTTGTGCAGATCCAGAGAGATTTAGGTTTGCGAGGGACACGTCATGCGGGAGAAGGCACATGAGTTTCTGGAGCCAGTCATCTATTCTTCTTTGAATTGTAAGAAGCAACTTAATTGCCCTTTTACAAGTATCTCAGTTTCTTAATATATATATAATCTCACTTCTAGTTAGCTTGCAGAACATGGAATTAAAATATTAGAAATGACTTAAAAAAATAGTTTACAAAATTACAAATGTTTATATTACTTCAAAATTGTTAAAATTGTTTGGCCGTGTGGGGCATATTTGTTATTGCATATTTATTTGTTTGGCCGTGTGGGGCATATTAATTTGTTTCGTCGTATGGGGCTTATTTGTTATTGCATATTTATTTGTTTGGCCGTGTGGGGCATATCTGTTATTGTTCATATTTATTTGTTTGGCTGTGTAGGGCATATTTATTTATTTCGCCGTGTAGGGCTTATTTATTATTGCATATTTATTTGTTTGGTCGTGTAGGGCATATCTATTATTGCAAATATTCTTTCATTTATCAATATTCTGGGCCTCTATTATTTCAGACTATCGAGGCGTCTACATTGCAAGATGAAAAAAAAAATTCCTTCTATAAACTGGAAAATGATAAATCAAAAAGTGGGGCAATTTCTAATGAGCAGCGGAAGCAGCCTCCTTCAAAAATTCCAAGAGTTAAACAAACAGAGGTTGATGATACGTCTTTTATACGAGATCCTGACTTGCGTTTTCAATATGGCAACAACCCGCTAATAAACGTGATGAGTTTCGACGAAATTATATCAAAAGGGGACCTTATCAGCCAAATTTTCCAATGTTTCCTTCCACCCAAGATAGAACTCAATCTCGTTGATTTTCAAGTAGCTGGTATAAAAAATTCACTTGGCTCGAGTATTCTCCTGAGAAAGATAAAGCATATTGTTTCCCATGCTTTCTCTTTGAAACTAATCCACCACCCCGTCCTGCTTTTACTGTCGAGGGGTTTAATAGTTGGAAAAGGGTTAATGCTGGAGCTAAGTGCGCTCTTTTGCAACGTTTGGGAGGTCCTAATTCATCACACTTGTGTGCCGTAACATCTTTAGATGCTTTAGTGAATCTTTTGCAACATATCAACAGAGTGTTGAATGTACAATCAAGAGATGTGTTGGAGAAGAATCGACTGCGCCTCAAGACAACAATTGAGAGCGTTCGGTGGCTTGCATTCCAAACATGTGCATTTAGAGGTCACGATGAATCCATTAAATCTTTGAATGGTGGCAACTTTATTGAATTCATAAAGCATTCAGCAACGTTAAATGACAAGGTTGCTAAAGTTGTCTTAGATAATGCTCCAAAAAATGCAAAGCACATCTCGCCAATGGTTCAAAAAGAAGTTTTGCACATTTTGGCAATAGGGTGAGATGTAAGATTCGTGAAGAAGTTAGGGATGGAAAATTTTGTATTTTGGTTGATGAAACACAGGATGTGTCTAATACAGAGCAAATGGCTATTGTTTTGAGATTGTTGATAAGAATGGTTTGCTTAAAGAACGTTTTTTTGGAGTTGTAGGCATTAAAGACACCACTTCCTTAACTCTAAAAAAAGAAATATCAGATTTCCTTACTCTTTATAATCTCCAAATTGATAACATGCGAGGCCAAGGGTATGATGGAGCGAGCAATATACGTAGGGCATGAAATGGATTACAAGCATTGTTTCTTAAAGAATGTCCATATGCATATTATGTACATTGCTTTGCTAACCAACTACAATTAGCATTAGTTACAGCATCCAAAGATGTGCAAGATATATGGTTATTCTTTTCAAAGTTGAATTCCATTGTCAATCTTGTCACTGCTTCTCCTAAATATCATAGTGAGTTACAATCAGCTCAAGTGATTTTATCTTCTAATAAATTAGCTACTGGTGAACTTGAGAGTGGTAAACGGGCGAATCAAATTAAAAATTTGCAACGAGCAGGTGCCACTCGATGGAGCTCTCCTTATGGTTTGTTATTAGCTTGATAGACTTATTTGGTCCATCTCGTGTAATTCTTAAAAATCTTTCAAAGAATGGACCAACTAATTCTATACATGGGGAAGCAAAGGGTGCTCATCTTGCAATGCTATCATTTGAATTTGTATTTATCTTGCAATTGTTGTGTGAGATGATGGGAATTACTGATTTACTTTGTCATGCATTGCAACAAAAAACTCAAGACATTGTAAATGCTATGAACCTTGTTTCAAGTATGAGTGTACTCCTTCAGGAATTGAGAGAGAATGGGTGGCATACTTTCTTTCAAAATGTGGAAGCATTTTGTAAAGTGCATGAGATTGTAGTACCTGATATGAGTGCTTCTTATATGGTGGGTACAGGTCAATCTTGTTAACAAAATGATAATAGCACATTTCAACATCACTATCAAGTTGACATGTTTAATGCTGCTATAGATTTTCAGTTAATGGAGTTAAATAAGAGATTCTCTGAAAGTACAATGGAACTCCTTATTCTTGGCTCAGCTTTGGACCCTAAAGATGTTTATAAATTATTTAAAGTCGATGATATTTGTGATCTTGCAGAAAAATATTATCCTAAAGATTTTTAGAAAAAGATGCGTGATTTGAGAAGCCAATTGTAGCATTATAAGATTGATGTCCTCCATCATCCGAGTTTTCAGAATCTATACACCATTTCTGATTTATGCAAAATGTTAGCTGAAACAGGAAAGAGATAAACCTATTATCTAATTGATAGATTGATCCGTCTTATATTGACTCTCCATGTTTCTACGGCAATACCAGAACGAGCTTTTTTGACAATGAAGCGTGTCAAAACTGAACTCGCAACAAGATGGGTGATGAATTTCTTGTAGATTGCATGATTCTCAACATTGAAAGTGAACTTGCTGAAGATATTGATATAAATTCGGTAGTTAATGAATTTGACTCTCTTAAGAATTCAGAGTCTTCCATTGTTCACTTTTTTGAGGTCTCATTGATTAGGTGACTATTGAGTAATGACTAGAGACTCCTCAAAGGCTCAAGACTCAAGAGTATTCTATATTGTCTCTCTCTCTCTCTCTCTCGCTACATATTCTATATGTTTTCTTTGGCAAAACCCTAGCCGTCACTCATACAAGTCCCCCATTCAGTCGAATCAGCTGTAACGACCACAGCATACGCCCAAAACCAGCAGCAACCATGAACGTCAGCGACAAGAAGGTTTTGTCTCTCTCTCTCTCTTGCTATCTCTTTCTCGTCTTACCCTCAACCCACTCTTATTTCTCTCATATTTGTGTCAATGGAATAGGGAGTGCCGAAACTATAGATTTTGTATTTTGAAGGTGAAGATCTAGTGGTGTTAGACAATGATTTCTTCCATGGATGGAACAATTAGGTATGCATATATTTGCAGCTTTATATTTATATACAGACGGCATAGATTGAGCATATTGACACCGTATAAACAGGCTCGTTCGAGCCGAGCTCGAGCTCGCTTGAACAATACTGAGTCGAGCTCGGTCATGCTTAGGCTAGGCTCGATCAAACACAAACCGAGCTCAAACATTCTATGGAGTTGCTGAGCCACGTCCAAACATGCCAATACTCGTCTCGGCTCATTTACACCCCTACACATTAACTGTTGAGTAAAAGGTTTTGGCGCCGAAGATAAAGCCAATGAAAATATGGAACAGCTTTGTGCCAACTAAGTAGGCTATACAAAGTCAGCCAAGGATGGTTATATGTATATGGAGTCTATAAGAGCAGTGAAGAACCGAAAAGTGTGAAGGGATAGTGTGGAGAAAAGAGAAAAGCGAGAGAAAAAGAGAAAAAAAAAAAAAAAAAGAGATAGAAATTAGTGAGGCCCAAGAGAGTGTATTTCTTTTAGAAGAGTGTGTTTTTTCGAGTGAGCAAGTGTGGAATACCTCTTGGTAATCCTTTGAGATTTGTAACTCTCTCTTATTTTGATATAAAAGTTAGTCGTTCTTCGTCCGTGGACATGGGCAATTTGCCGAACCACATAAATCTTGTTCTTGGTTGTGTTATTTCCATCTTATTTTCTTTTGTTGCCATTGCATCTTTGTTGTGTGTGTGCGTGTGATCTTGGGCAGATTAATTCCTGACCAATGTTGATATGAGTGATTTATGCGAGAGGTGATTGTAAACAAAATTAAGAGAGGATATAATGAAAGTGATGTAGCCTTTTGGGCTTTGCGTGCCGTGGATGTTGGTCGTGGTGGTCAAACCATGTTATATTTTTGTGTTCTTGTTCAATTTCTCTCTTCAACTTTTTATTTTATTTTTTATCAACATCTATTATTGCATGTTTTAATCTTGATATACAGTTATGCATGATTTGATGGAAAATGCAAGTCCTACTGGGAAAATCAATGGAGTTAGGGAGATTTAAATAGAGGATGGTTCGAAATTTCCAGGAAATGGTTCTCCCTTTACAAACCAGAAGAAGGTGGACATGGAAGGAGATGCAGAAAAGAAGCAACAGATGCCACCTGCTAGTGTCATGGACAAGGCTATTTCTTGTCGTGGTTTGGAGGAAGCTCATAAGAAATCCCAACACTTACTCAAGCCCCTGATTTGGTCTCTAATATCATTCAGGTGGCTCTCTCTCTCTCTCTCTCTCTCTCTCTCAGTTCTGTTGCAACAACAATTAGAACATTGTATCATTTAGACAAGAGTCTCAAACTGATTGAATGGTTTTTGGAAGCGTTAGAAACAATTCTGCTAGTAACTTGCCATCATTTTTTGCAATTTTGTAACTCCGTCTAACCATGAGATTTCAAGTCCATAAAACTAATTGTTGAGGGACAGTTATGAGTGAAAGTATTAACACTATGATACCCAAGGGCAACATTGCTCGAAAGACGATGAACTTAAATACTGAGAAAATAGCAGTCTGAAAGCAAGTAAATGTCTTGTTTTTGCAGTTGGGTGGGAATGTTTTCAGATAGGTTTTGGCAAGAAAGCAGACCCAGAGCCTTGGAGGTGCAGAAGAACGGATGGGAAGAAATGGAGGTGCTCAAAGGAAGCATACCCAGACTCCAAATCCAAAGTTTAAAGTAGATTTGTTCAGAACTACTTTGGTGTCAGAGCAATATATCAGGTAAGTGAAGAAGAAAAAGGAGCATCTGGAGCAAAAGTTATGCCCAAGCTTGAGAGAAAAGGTATTCTATGAGAAACAAGAGGATGAAAACTTTGAGTCAGGAAACACATGAGATCAAAGTAAATTTTTGTAGCAGTTTGGAAGAAGAGTTTGTATGTTGAACGACCTCATTCATATTCCATACAAATTATTAGATTTCTCTTTCTTTGGAAATTTATTTTGTATCGTATGATACAGATGTCTTTTTAGATCTAAAGTTTGTTTGATTCTTTTCATATAAATTACCCAGTGTGGAGATGCTAAATAAATACAAAAGTCATGTTTTAGGTGAGTTATAAACTAAGAAGCACGGACACGGACACGGGACACGGGTACGACACGACACGGATACGGCGACACGACAAATTTCAAAAAAACAGGACACGACACGGCGGGGATACGGCTATGAAATAATATATTAATATATATTCAACAAGTTAACCAATATCCACAATACCATAAATCTAACAATAAAAAAATAATAAATCACACAAATACTTCAATTTATTATCAAGCAATTAATGTATTTTCAAAAATGATGTTCATTATATTAAAACTCACTACTAAAATCTTGCATATTACTTATTTTTCTAATAACAAACAAATAAATTTAAATACAAAATACCAAATAAACCAACATTACTTTATGTTAAATAAAGTTCTATTGGCTTTTTTATTTTTTTGTTTCTAAATTTATTATTTAGGAATTTTATCTAACTATTTTTTATTTTTAAAATTTTTTATTTTAGAAAATACTATATTTATATAGAAAAGGGCATAATAGTCATATTAAATGGTATATATGTCATTATAGTTATTTTAAGGGGTCAAGATGTCAACTTTTAAAAGATGAGGGGCTGAAATGCTCAAAAAAATAGTTGAAAGGGGTCTTTTTGTAACTTTGGAAAAGTTCAGGGGTTTTTTTGCACTTTTAAAAATTACAAAATGTACCCCGCCGTGTCCCCCGCGTGTCCTTGCCGTGTCCCCGCCGTGTCCTAAAAAAAAAAAATCCAGGACACTTCTACGGAGTGTCCGAGTGTTCGCGAAGTGTCCGAGTGTCCGACACGGCACCCCTATACGAAGTGTCCGTGCTTTCTAGGTTATAAAGTTCTCCTTCTATTGAATTAACAGTAGTATATAACAATAAATGAAATGAAAGTGTATTTGTATTTCTTAGTATTACTATATAAAGAAGAAAAAAGAAGAAGAAAAAATAAACTATCTATCTATGAAGGAATTTTATGAATTGATGGTTTCATAGGTCTTTCCCTATTAATTTCTCTATAAATTGTAGGTTATGCTTAGAAGAGATTAAAGAGATCAAATTCTTTTTCAACTAAACAGAAATTGAATATGGGGGTGATTTTTTTTTTTTAAATAATAATATTGATATGTAACCTCCTCCCCCTACCCAAAAACAAATTATTATTTCTTCAAATTTTCAATTTCAAGGTTTAATACAAGGGGCAACCAACAATATATGATATATGCCACAATTATTTGAACAATGCTAGCATGTATGACCAAGGTTATATATAGGTTATTTTAAACGCATTTGGTTATATCTAAGGCCTCGTGTTCGACTCCTAAAGATATTAGACCTCTCTTACCAGATTATATAAAAATTGATACAAAGTTTGGACATTTGGTCGAACAGAATACACTCAAACTCAAACTGATCTAATCGAGACTTTTTTCAAATCCAATCAAGTAGCCGTCTGGCTTGACTTTTCGAATCCAATCAAGTAGCCGTCTAACATGAGAGAGGACAATTTTATCAGTCCTATTCTGCCTCAATTGAGATGGATATGAGGAGTAAGAATGAACTGCCCTCAACTAAAAAATATATATTATAAATACATATTTTAGTTTTAGATTTTCTTATATTTATTTTTTAATGATTTCTTATGCTTCTATTTACAAAATTAAAAAATTTATGCACGTGATCAGTAAATATTTATTTACACTTGTACATATTTTCAAAAAGAATAACTTAAAATTAATTTTTTTTAACATATAATGGACAATCCAAACCCTTTTAATATAAAAAAGATTATTAGGTAGTTCTGAGACCATGGTCTTCGTCCAACAGTAACATATCACATGCACATATGTGTTTCTTTTTATTTCAACCGTTGTCATTGTGACGTACTTCTATTAACTCAAAACAAGTGGAGTGCAAAACTACATAATAATTTCTCAAACGTACTTTATTTGCCAATTTTTATACTACACCTAATTTTTAATATTAATATTAATATTAATACTGCCCCTTTATACAAGTATGATAATTTAATAAGTATAATCGATTGATTTGTTTGCACTTAATTTTTGTCTCAATTATTATTTAAGGATTTCAATTTTTTTTTTTTTTAATTTTGAAATGTTCTGTTAATAAACTTAACATGAATCCGAAATAAAATGAAGTAAATAAAAAAATAGCACTGAAAAAAGTTACAGTTTTAGGGCTCAGTTCACCCATATCACAAAATTATTAGGGCTTATTACTGGAGCGGAAAATTGGTGATGGTGGGTGAAGTCCATGGATGGGGATAGAGGTTCGGAGATCGGAACCGTCGGAAGCATCAATCTCAGTCGTCGCGAGTCGACGGTGAATCTGACGGTCAGATTCATCAGCTTCATTTCTCTGTTTCTCGCTACTTCAAGACCAAACCATAGTAAATTCTCTCTTTTACCGCCATTTCTCTCTCAATATATATATCTCTAGATATTAACGATGTCATTTGGCCAACCATGTCCCAGTCAAAAGGAGTTAGGTTGCGTATCACTATGGCTCATCATTTTCATTTCTAGCCACTGAAACTTAACAGGAACTCATCAGTACTGAGCCTCTCCTATCAGACATTTGAAATGTATACAGAGAATTGGTTATGGCTATCTTGTCTCATCACACTTGCTGCAATTCTCCTCCCCTTTCTTGTTTTCATTAAGAAGAAGATCAACAACACCTCATTAGCACCTTTGAACACTTCATTAACACCTTTGGCCAATTCTTCATTGTCCACCTCTCCACCTGCAGGATGGGACTATGAAGTGTTTTTGAGTTTCAGAGGCAAAGACACACGTACCACCTTCACTGACTACCTCTACAACGACCTTGTGGACACAGGAATTCACACTTTTAGAGATGACGATGAGCTTCGCGTTGGAGAGAAGATAGGTCCTGAGCTTCTCAAGGCAATAGAGCACTCAAAGATATCCATTCCAGTCTTCTCCAAAGACTATGCTTCAAGTAAGTGGTGCCTGCTTGAGCTCACCAAGATGGTTGAGTGTAAGAGGACTTTGGGGCAAAGGATATTACCTATTTTCTACGATATCGAACCATCCGATGTGCGACACCAGACAGGGAGTTACGAGAAGGCCTTCCGGCAACACAAGAAGCATTTTGATAGTGCTGTTGTGGAGGAGTGGAAGGAGGCATTGAAGGAGGTTGGAAAATTGAAGGGATGGGAAGTGAAGAAATTTGCTGATGGGTAATTGTGTATATTTACTTTTCTGATTGTTTTCCTTAATGTAAATTTTCCTTATTAGCACCAACTATGAATTTGTTTGGTTCAGTTATCTCAAATTAGACACTAGGTTAACTTAGTTTACAAACAACTGTTCTTTACAAATTGTTAATCAAATGAATTTTATAATTACTTTCTATTTTTCAGTTTTCTGAGAATAGAAAACTACTGTTGAAAATTTGAATAAAGTAGGCCATATATATTTATGTTTTTTCCCATTTATATGTGACATCAATTATGTTTGGCAGGCATCAAGGAAAACTGGTAAAGGAGGTTGTTTCAGAGGTGTGGGGAGAGCTGAAAAGGAACTCATTGGTTTTAAATGAATGCTTAGTTGGAATTGATTCTCATGTAGAAGAAATGATGAAATTGTTGAGTCATAATTCCAGTGATGTAAGGATTGCGGGAATTCATGGCATGGGTGGAATTGGCAAGACCAGTATAGCCAAGGTCATCTACAACCAACTCTGCCAACATTTTGAATCATGTTGCTTCCTTGCAGATGTTAGACAAACAGCACAACAACATAATGGTCTTGTTCATTTGCAAAATCAACTAATATCTAAAATCTTAAAACGGAGATGCGCTGACATTAGTACCATGGATGAAGGTATTAATGCAATCAAAGGTAGATTTTCTGGGAAGAAAGTTCTTGTTGTTGTTGATGATGTTGATCAAAGAATTCAACTTGATGCACTTGTGGGAAAGTTTGATTGGTTTGGTTCAGGAAGTAGGATAATTATCACAACTAGAAACAAAAATATTCTAAATCTGCATGACGTAGATTGTTGGACTTATGAACCAAAGGAATTGGATGAGAATCAATCTCTTCGACTTTTCAGCAGGCATGCTTTTAGAAGGGACCATCCCCCAGAAGAATATCATACTCTCTCTAGAGATGTCGTGTCCACTACTGGAGGGTTGCCTTTGGCTCTCGAGATTATTGGTTCTTCATTATCTGGGAAGAGAGAAGCAGTATGGAAAGAGACATTGAAGAAGTTGAAAAGAATACCGGATGGCCAAGTGCAGAAGAAGCTGAGAATAAGTTACGATGCATTAGATAATGAACAACAACAGATATTTCTTGATATTGCATGTCTTTTCATTGGAGTGGATAAAAGAATTGCTTTCCACATGTGGAATGACTGTGATTTTTATCCGGAAGATGGGATTGAAGCTCTTCTTCTCAAGTCCTTGGTGAAAATTGGAGATAACAATGAGCTAAGGATGCATGATCAGCTTAGAGACCTTGGTAGGGATATTGTCCGCCAAGAAAATTTTAAGGAGCCAGGGGAACGAAGTAGGGTGTGGTTGCATAAGGAAGCCTTCGACATATTGGAGAGTCATACGGTAAGATCCAACTCTTTCATGAATAGATGTCCCTTATTAAGCATTAATTTTCTTGTCACCTTACTAACACAATTATGTATGAACTACTCAAAAGTTGAAATAATAACTGGAATTTCCTCAAAGAGAGTGAATATCATCATTAATACTAGTTTTTTTGTCCAGCATAATTATAGCCTTAGTATATTTTTTACTTATCTAAAGGTTCTCGTTTGGCAGGGAACAAGAAAGATTGAAGCTCTTTGTGTTGACTTTCGATTAGATTCACAGGCATGCTGTTTTACAAATGAAGAATTTTCAGACTTATCTGAACTTAGGTTCCTTCAAGTTGACTATGCAGACCTGGATGGAGATTTTAAGTGTCTTCTTTCAAAGTTGAGATGGCTTCTCTGGAACGGATGCCCTCAAACTTTTAGACCAATGAATTTTCATCTAGTGAATCTGGTCATTCTTGATTTATCATGGAGCAAGGTCACAGAAGCCTGGGAGGGTTGGAATCATATCAAGGTTTCATCAATTTCTCTGCTCTTTTTTTTTCCCATGTCTCATCACATAATTGTAATTGATTCTAAGCAATTCTGTTTTTTCATGTTTCGCAGATTGCACGAAAGTTGAAAGTTCTAAATCTCACAGGTTGCATTTACATGGTTAGAACTCCTGACTTCTCTGCATGTGTAACTTTAGAAAGATTGACTCTTGATGGTTGTAAGAGTTTGGTTCATATTGACCCATCAATTGGGTATCTCAAGAGTCTAGTTTTCTTAAATGTGAAGAATTGTGCTAAACTCAACAGGCTGCCTCTGGAATTTGATTCTGTGGAAGCTTTAACGGAGCTCCTCATCGATGGTACTTCTATTCAAGAAGTCCCTATTGGTAGAGGTGTTATGAAAAAGCTTCAATCTCTTAGTGCCACTCGCTGTGGGTCATTGACTCAAATTTCTACCTCAATCAATCACCTAAAGTCTCTGTCGGACCTTACATTTGATTTTTCAAGCATTACTGAACTACCAGACTCAATTGGTTCGCTAGTGAAATTGCGATGCTTGTCACTAAAGCACTGTGAATTAAAAGAACTTCCAGACTCCATTGGGAAATTAGAATCATTAATTGAGCTGCACTTGTCAGGAGCAAAATTTACAGAATTACCTGATACCATTGGCAACCTAAAATGTTTGAGAATTCTTGAGATTGATTATTCTTCGATAGTGAAGTTACCTAGTGCCATCGGAATGCTACTAAAACTTGAAGAGTTAAATGCCTCGCAATGTCATAATTTGGGAGGCGAAATTCCCAGTAATATTGAGAGACTATCCTCTTTGAGAATCTTAAGTCTAAATTCAACACGTATCTGTAGCCTACCAACAAGAATTTGTGGGCTTTCTCACCTCCAAACCCTTTATTTAAAGGGTTGCAGAAAGCTTCAGTTTCTGCCAGAGCTTCCCTCTAGTCTAGTGAGTCTACGAGTCACTTGCATGTCAATGGAGAGATGTCTAAACCTTCCTAGCCTGATCCACCTAAAGGAGTTGGACATTTCTGACTGCTCTAAGATGTTGAAAATTCCTGAAGATATTGGAAAGTTAGCCATTCTTAAGAAGCTCACTATTCAAAATTGTGAACAACTTGAATGCCTTCCAACTCTTCCCTCAAGTCTAATCATACTCCATCTTCAATTTTGTAACTCAGTGAAGAGGTTACAAGATCTGTCAGATTTGAAATTTTTATCAGAACTAATACTTGACGGGTGCTCAGAGTTAAAGGAGATTCAAGGCCTTGGAAGATTAGAATTCCTAATAAAATTGGATGTATCTGGGTGCAGAAAGTTATGTACGCTTGAAGGGCTTGAACAGCTAAGATCTTTAAGATACTTGACCACATCACGGTGCGCATTACTAGAAACACTACCAGATCTTTCGAACTTAAAGAATTTAAGGAAGTTAGATACTTTGGGATGCAAGAATCTGAATGAAATTAGGGGCCTTGACAAATTGGAATCCTTGAAGATGCTGGACTTGTCATATTGCACTTTCTTGGAGAGGTTACCTGATCTGTCGAACTCAGAAATGCTGAAAGAATTAAAGCTCTACCAGTGCGAGAATCTACATGAGATTGAGGGTCTCAAGGGTTTGAAATCCTTGAAGATGTTGGACTTGTCATCGTGCACAGCCTTGGAGAGGTTACCTGATCTGTCAAACTCGGAAATGCTGGAAGAATTAAAACTCTATCAGTGCCAGAAGCTGCATGTAATTGAGGGTCTTAAGGCTTTGAAATCCTTGAAGATGCTGGACTTGTCATCTTGCACAGCATTGGAGAGGTTACCTGATCTGTCGAACTCGGAAATGCTGGAAGAATTAAAGCTCCACCAGTGCCAGAAGCTACATGACATTGAGGGTCTTAAGGGTTTGAAATCCTTGAAGATGATGGACTTGTCATCGTGCACAGCCTTGGAGAGGATACCTGATCTGTCGAACTCGGAAATGCTGGAAGAATTAAAGCTCCATCGATGCGAGAAGCTACTTGAGATTGAGGGTCTTAAGGCTTTGAAATCCTTGAAGATGCTGGACTTGTCATCGTGCACGGCCTTGGAGAGGTTACCTGATCTGTCGAACTCGAAGATGCTGGAAGAATTAAAGCTCCACCGGTGCGAGAAGCTACATGAGATTGAGGGTCTTAAGGGTTTGAAATCCTTGAGGATGATGGACTTGTCATTGTGCACAGCCTTGGAGAGGTTACCTGATCTGTCGAACTCGGAAATGTTGGAAGAATTAAAGCTCCACTGGTGCGAGAAGCTACATGAGATTGAGGGTCTTAAGGGTTTGAAATCCTTGAGGATGATGGACTTGTCATTGTGCACAGCCTTGGAGAGGTTACCTGATCTGTCGAACTCGGAAATGTTGGAAGAATTAAAGCTCCACCGGTGTGAGAAGCTACATGAGATTGAGGGTCTTAGGGGTTTGAAATCCTTGAGGATGATGGACTTGTCATCGTGCACAGCCTTGGAGAGGTTACCTGATCTGTCGAACTCGGAAATGCTGGAAGAATTAAAGCTCCACCAGTGCGAGAAGCTGCATGAGATTGAGGGTCTTAAGGGTTTAAAATCCTTGAAGATATTGGACCTGTCATATTGCACAGCCTTGGAGAGGTTACATGATCTGTCGAACTTGGAAATGTTGGAAAAATTAGAAGATGCTGAGATTGAGGGTCTCAAGGGTTTGAAATCCTTGAAGATGCTGGACTTGACATGCTGCAGAAACTTTGAGAGGTTACCTGATCTGTCGAACTCGGAAGTGCTGGAAGAATTAAAGCTCTACCAGTGCCAGAAGCTACATGAGATTGAGGGTCTCAAGGGTTTGAAATCCTTGAAGATGTTGGACTTGTCATATTGCACAAACTTGGAGAGGTTACCTGATCTGTCAAACTCGGAAATGCTGAAAGAATTAAAGCTCTACCAGTGCCAAAAGCTACATGAGATTGAGGGTCTCAAGGGTTTGAAATCCTTGAAGATGCTGGACTTGTCATATTGCATAGCCTTGGAGTGGTTACCTGACCTGTCGATACTAACAAATTTAAAGGAATTGAGACTTCGTAAATGTGAGAAACTTAGTGAGATTTGGGGACTTGAAGAACTGAAATTCTTAGAATTCTTGGACATTTCTGGATGCAATCTACTAGGAAACTTACCAGACATTTCGAACATCAGAAAAGTAAAGCATTGAGAGCAAAATTGCAGGATGTCAGATTTTAGTGTTTTGCATGCAACCTGATGGCATGGTAACCATCTATTCTTTGCTAATCTATGTTGTCCTTGTATGATGGTTTTTTTTCCTTAGTTGATTGCTAATTGTGATTTGTTTCTCTATTCCTTTAATGCATAATAAGGGATATCTATTCATGCATGTGTCTATCTACCTCATGCATGTCAAAAGAGTGAAAAATCAATTTCATAATCTCTTGAACTTCGAGACACCATTTATCGGTTAGGGCTCAATTTCATGCATTCTATCCATCTGTGAACTTAGAGAGACAATCTTTGCTCGAGGTAATCTAATATGTTTGCAATAGAACGGTGAATTGATTATTTTCAGATTTAAGTTGGTTTCTGAGTTAGGGTTTGAGGTCATGTGTTACTGAACAAGCTATAAAGCTTGAAAGGAATCGAAATATTTCTATAAGATTTGTTATCTTTCTTAAAATTGTTGGATCCAGAATTAGTAGTCCGTAAAAAAATGCATGGTTTTTTGTATAGGGGTCGATTCCTCATGTCAATGGCAATTTACTACTGAAATCAGGTGCCATGAGGTAGAGAAAAGTCGAAGTTCCTAAACATGCATGTTTGTTTTCATGGATTTTGTGTAGTTCTGAATCAAATTGGTATAAATGGTCGCTAGTATGTATGCTTACTGCCTAATTTCTGTCTGTAAGATTTTTCACATGGTAACAATTCCATAAGGAATATTAGAACTGTCTACATCCTAGATGATTTCATGTGGAGGACTTTGTGTATGGCTACATATATATTTTTTACATCTTCTCAAAATATTTTTGTAAGATTCCTGAAAGTGGGAATTTTGAAGCTTCAAATTATTTTCTAACAATTTGGAAATAACAATTTCAAAATATTTTCATAAGCTTTGTCTGATTTTTTGTGCAGGAAATGGGCAAAGAGTAACAAAACAGTTCCTAGCCCTCATATTGAAGCCAAAAATTTTTCTTAGAGGTATTTTACTTGCCTTATCAACTGCTAATGTGCAGAAATTTTGATATTTAATATGCTTGAAGCCTTGAATATTATATATTCTGTTTTGTTGTGGCCTGAATTGTGTCTCGGCCTGGTCCGCGTTTCGACTGAGTTTTGACCCAAAAAATGGGCTTATATTTTGACCCGTAATCTCCTGATTTTCACATAGTTTCGCTAAATCTTTACCCGTGAACGTAGGCACATCGCCGAATCACGTAAATTCTTGTGTTCTGTGTGTGGTGTTTGTTTTGTTTTCTGTCGTATTTCGTTATTGTGTTTGGTTCGTGGTCGTAACATATTCTAATGGTTATATATTCTACTCAATTTTAGATACATGTTAATAATGGTTATATATACTCAACAAGTCTGGTTTTGGACCAATGCTTCAATTTCTACATCTATGAGAAAAACACACTATATCATAAGTTCTAATGTCTTCATATATACTGGGAGATTCTGGGTACAACTTAATTAAATCATATTGTTTGAACCATGTTTTGAATTTTGACATTAAAAATGAAAAAATTAACTCAAAGAAAAGCTCGTATTGGATGAGATGGTTGTTCTTTTATTGGCTTGTCAAGCTAAAAATTTTGTATGGGTTGCATTTATTTTGCTAGAGCTCAAGCGCTTAAGAACCTTTTTTTGCAATTAACAGGAGCTCTCATGCTGCTATATACTCCATTGTTGAAGCCTCCATATTCTTATTGTTAATTCAACTTTAAAGATAGCAAGTCAACCCTCATCGATGTTTTATTAATTGTTGCTTTTGTAGCTTGAGAGCAGAGTCCACAAAAGTTACTGGCCTACTGCTTGAAGTTCTTTATTTTATTTACCACATTCATGGTAAATAATACCACACAGCAAAGGGAATTTGCACTAATACTTTCTCCAAGTTTCCACTCCTGACCAAGTTTGAAGAAATGAAATGTCATAATTTCTTGATCAGTAAAAATTTCTTGATTATTAGAAAATGATAGTAGTCTTTATTTTTTAGTTCTTCCCTTTTGTTTATTATTGCATGTATTTAATCTTGATATCCAGGTACGCATGATTTGATGGAAAATGCAAGTTCTGCTGGGAAAATCAATGGAGATAGGGAGATTGAAATAGAGGATGTTTCGAAATTTCCGGCAAGTGGTTCTCCCTTTACAAGCCAGAAGAAGGTGGACATGGAAGAAGATGCAGAAAATAAGCAACATCTGCCACCTACTGGTGTCATGACCAGGCTCATTCCCAACACGGCAACACCTACTCAAGCCTTTTGGGACTGATTTGGTCTCTAATATCATTTAGGTACCTGATAATATTCTCTTCTTTCTCTCTCTCTCACACACACAAAACATGTGAAGTTCTATAGCAACGACAATTAAGAACATTGTATCATTTAGATAAAAGTCTCAAACTGCTTGAATGGTTTTTGGAAGTTTTAGAAACAACTTTGCTATTAACTTCCCATCATTTTCAGCAATTCTGTAACTCCGCCAAACCATGAGATTTTAAGTGCATAAAAGTAATTGTTGAGGGACAGTTGTGAGTGAAAGTATTAACACTTTATGATACCCAAGGGCAACATTGCTTGAAACACAAGCAACATAAATACTGAGAAAATAGCAGTCTGAAAGCAAGTAAATGTCTTGTTTTTGCAGTTTGGTGGGGTTGTTTTCAGATAGGTTTTGGCAAGAAAGCAGACCCAAAGCCTTGGAGGTGCAGAAGAATGGATGAGAAGAAATAGAGGTGCTCAAAGGATGCATACGCAGACTCCAAACCCTCAAAGTTTGAAGAAGCTTTGTTCAGAATTACTTTTGGTGTCAGAGCAATATGTCAGATAGGTGAAGAAATTAAAGCTAATGAAGAAGAAGCAAGAGCATCTGGAGCAAAAATTATGCCGAAGCTTGAGGACAATGGTGGGGTATGAGAAACAAGAGGATGATAACTGAGGAGTCAGGAAACACGTGAGATCAAAGTAAAGTCCATGGATGGGGACAGAGGTTCAGAGATTGGAACCGTTGAAATCCATGGATGGAGCCAACAGTGTGGATCTGACGGGGGCAGATTGACCAGCTCACTCGCTGTGCACCAAATACAATCTACCTTCCTCTGTTTCTCACTACTTCAAGCCTAAACCAACTGGTAAATTCTTTCACCCCATTTCTCTCTCTACTCTCCCTCTCTCTCTCTATATATATTATATTATATATAATTCATATACAAAAATGTATAAATTTTGTATTTCGGGATTGAGGGTGCCCTTTGGCAAACGATGTCCCAATCCAAAAGAGTGAGGTTGCATATCACTATCATGAATGATGTACCATGACAAGAAAGTCAAGAAGGATGTGGAAATTAAGAAATTGAAGAGTTCATTTCTTCAATGCCCACTGATAATTAGGTTCTCATTATTTTCATTTCTAACCACTGAAACTTAACAAGAAATGTATGCTGAGAATTGGTTATGGCTATCTTATCTCATCACACTTGCTGCAATTCTCCTCTCCTTTCTTGTGTTCAGTAAGAATAAGACCAACAACACTTCAGTAGCACCCTTGAACACTTCATTAGCACCTTTGAACACTTCTTCATTGTCCATCACTCCACCTGCAGGATGGGACTATAAAGTGTTCTTGAGTTTCAGAGGCAAAGACACTCGCACCTCCTTCACTGACTACCTCTACAGCGACCTTGTGGATGCAGGAATTCACACGTTTAGAGATGACAATGAGTTTCACATTGGAGAGAAGATAGGTCCTGAGCTTCTCAAGGCAATAGAGCACTCAAAGAGATCCATCCTCGTCTTTTCCAAAGACTATGCTTCAAGTAAGTGGTGCCTGCTTGAGCTCACCAAGATGGTCGAGTGTAAGAGGACGTTGGGGCAAAGGATATTACCCATTTTCTATGACGTTGAACCGTCCGATGTGCGACATCAGACAGGGAATTACGAAAAGGCTTTCCGGCAACACAAGAAGCATTTTGATAGTGCTATTGTGGAGGAGTGGAAGGAGGCACTGAAGAAGGTTGGAAAATTGAAGGGATGGGAAGTGAAGAAATTTGCTGATGGGTAATTGTGTATATTCGCAAGCATACATATATATATATTGATTTTGTTCTTGTAACTTTTCATTATTATTTACCAATGGGCATTAGCTCAGATGGTATGATGTCTTTTCTACAAAGGAGAGGTTGAGTGTTCGAGCCATGCTAGGGACAATATTGTGGGTGTGTGTGCATATGCTTGAACTTTTGAAAAAAAAAATCATGATTATTTTCGTCAAATGTAAATTTTCCTTATTAGAACCAACCATGAACTTGTTTGATTCAGTTCTATGAAATTAGACACTAGTTTAACTTAGTTTACAAACAGCAGTTTTTTAAAATCAAGTACGCCATATAAATTTGTCATTTTTCCCAGATATATGTGACATCAATTCTGTTTGGCAGGCATCAAGGAGAAGTAATAAAGAGGGTTGTTTCAGAAGTATGTGGGGAGAGCTGAAAAGGAACTCATTGGTTGTAAATGAATGCTTAGTTGGAATTGATTATCATGTAGAAAAAATGATGAAATTGTTGAGTGTTAATTCCAGTGCTGTAAGGATTGTGGGAATCCATGGCATGGGAGGAAATGGGAAGACCACTATAGCCAAGGTCCTCTACAGCCAACTCTCCCAAAATTTTGAATTCTGTTGCTTCCTTGCAGATGTTAGAGAAACAGCACAACAACACATCGTTCTTGTTAATTTGCAAAACCAACTTATATCTAACATCTTAAAACGGAGATGCGCTGACATTAGTGCTATGGATGAAGGAATTAATGTAATCAAAGATAGATTTTCTGGGAAGAAAGTTCTCTTGTTGTCGTTGATGATGTCAATCAAAGAATTCGTCTTGATGCACTTGTGGGAAAGTGTGATTGGTTTGGTTCAGGAAGTAGGACAATTGTCAAAACCAGAAACAAACAGATTCTAAATCCCACTGAGGTTAATTGGACTTGTGAACCAAAGGAATTGGATTCTAATCAATCTCTTCAACTTTTCAGCAGGCATGCTTTTAGAAGGGACCATCCCCCAGAGGACTATGATACTCTCTCTAGAGATTTTTTGTCCACTACTGGAGGTTGCCTTTGGCTCTTGAGATTATTGGTTCTTTTTTATATGGCATGGAAAAAAAGGAATGGAAAGATACAAGAATAGATATTTCTCGATATTGCATGTCTTTTCATTGGAATGGATAGAAGAATTGCTTTCCACATGTGGGATGACTGCTGGTTTTATCCAGAAAGAGAGATTGGAGTTCTTCGCCTGTCATTGTTGAAAATTGGAGATAACAATGAGCGAAGGATGCATGATCAGCTTAGAGACCTTGGTAGGGATATTGTCCGTCAAGAAAATTTTAAGGAGCCGGAGGAGCGTAGTAGGCTGTGGTTGCATATGGAAGCATTCGATATATTGGAGAGTCATACAGTAAGATCCAACTCCTCCATGAATATATGTCCCTTATTAAGCATTAATTTTCTTGTCACCTTACAAACACAATTATGTATGAACTACTCAAAAGTTGAAATAATAACTGGAATTTCCTCAAAGAGAGTGAATATCATTATTAATACTAGTTTTTGTGTCCACCATAATTATAGCCTTCTTCTACTTTTTTACTCAACTAAAGTTTCTCTTTTGGCAGGGAACAAGAAAGATTGAAGCTCTTTGTGTTGACTTTCGATTAGAGTCACGGGCATGCTGTTTTACAAATGAAGAATTTGCAGACCTTTCTAATCTTAGGTTCCTTCAAGTTGGCTATGCAAACCTGGATGGAAATTTTAAGGTTCTTCTTTCAAAGTTAGGATGGCTTCTCTGGAACGGGCCCTCAAATGTTTAGACCAACCAATTTTCGTCTAAAGAATCTAGTTATTCTTGATTTATCATGGAGCAAGGTCACAGAAGCCTGGGAGGGTTGGAATCATATAAAGGTTTCATCAATTTCTCTGCTTTTGTTTCGTGTGTCTCATCACATAATTCTTTTTAATTGATTCTATGCAATTCTCTTTTTCCTTATTTCACAGATCGCAAGAAAGTTGAAAGTTTTAAATCCCACAGGTTGCAGTTACATGGTTAGAACTCCTGACTTCTCTCCATATGCAACTTTAGAAGGATTGATTCTTGAAGACTGTAAGAGTTTGGTTCATATTAACCCATCAACATGAATGTAGGCTTTACGCTAAACGACATAAATCTTTGTGTTCTTTGTGTGTGGCTTGTTTATTTTTCTGCATGATTCTTGATTTGTTCTTGGTTCGCAGTATTTGTCGTAACAAATACAAACAAGGTATTAAACACGAGTTCTAGAGTAGCTTTTGACCAGCCTAAGAAGATTAAGCAACCCAAGAATTTAGCTTCAGAAATTGAGACACTTTTCAAAGCCCAACCAACAGCTAGCAGAGTGTAATTGAATGCATTAAAGCCACAAAGCGAAAAATAATTTCCCGATTACAAATGATGGAAGTTGCTGAAACAATCTTCCTTAAGGAACTCTGCCATTGACAAAACAGAAATGGCTTAAGCAAACACACCCAAAATGCTGAATACTTTACATGGTGAAACTCATCTATAGACTAGAAAGAGGAAAATATTGAGACAATCCATACCAATCTCTCTGGGATTGCATATATGAGCTTGCATTCTTTTTGTTTGAATATTGTTCTCACTCATTAACTAATAATCAGAGTTTTGAATTCATTTGCTCTCCCTTGGTTGAATTTGTGGGTTAAAGAGTATTATTCATAGAAATCTGGTGTCACTTCTAAACTTTTGTAGCCCTAAATGGATCCTTGTATTGCAAAGCAAAGATTAAGGAAAGCAGACCTCATTTATAAAAGAAGATCTGTTAGCCCCAGCTATTTCTAATTAATATATATATATAGGAATTTGTTTTAATCAATTTCAAGAAGTTATGATAAAATACACCAGCGGTGGTTTGGTTGAAGATCTGTTTATACATTTGGCAATAGTTTAGACGTTCTGTGAAGCTATAATGGTGAGAAGACGGGCTCTCCATGTTGGGAAATGCAGTGTAGAAGCTTGTTGACTTGCTGCTTGTTATTGCATCTGGCAAGAAATGGTTGTCCAAGGGCTAATATAGAAGGTAGATGAATTTGTGGAGAATTCGAACATTGACTTATCCCAGGACATTAAGCAAGGGTTGATGGTGAATATTATAAAAAGACATTATCGATAGTTGCAAGGTTTTCAACTTTTCATCAATCCATTTTATGCTGTTATATTTGGTTTCTTATGTGGCATAGAGTTGTTTTTTTTTCCCGATAAAGTAAGATTGTATTGAAGAAAAAAAAAGTAGGTACAAATGCCCATGGCAACAACAGAATGCAAATACATTACAGCCAATCTCTCTTAGAGCAGAAAGAAAAGAAAAATTGGCAGCATGATTTCATGAGGACAACCAGCAGCTGCAGTTACTGCTGAAAACAATGCCAAACTAATCAGGTTTCCTCAGAGGTCTAATTACAGAGCTGGGAAGGGACCATAGGTCAGCTAATGATCTGCTCCTCATACGATTCTTCAAGGAAAGGCTGCTAAAGCTTAATCTGATTAAGCTGTGAATTTCCTTGATCAATGTATGAGTGGTAGAGGACCTATCTCTGAAAATTCTACTGTTCCTTTCTCTCCCAATGCCACAGACACACCCAGCAAGAACAAGTTTTTGTGAAATGGAAGTTTTCTTATTGTCCCAAATGGTGGATAGCCATGTAACCAAGCTGCTCCAACATGTGATGTCAGGAGGTGTGATGAGGTTGCAGAAGGCAGGGAAATGATTCCAAATATTGGAAGAGAAAGCGCAATGAAAAAAAGGTAGTTGTGGATTTCGCTTGCTGTGAGGCATAGGGAACAAGCATTGGGGATGTGTAGAGTATAAAATTCTGTTTTGGAATACAAGGCTTAAACCAAACAATGTGGCTCTATGGGATATTTGGATGGGCCTCAGAGATGACAAGAAGGGTGTGGGATAATGGGAAATTGTGGGATGGAGATGGATTCCATCTTAAAGAATCATGTGTGTTTGTATCAAAGGTTGGAAGAGAGGAATTGTCTCTATGCTCAGGTATAAGCCTGGATAGTCTTGAAGGGATTGACCATTGGTTACCTTGAACAAGGAAACTTACAAGACTATATTTACCGGTGGATGTAACTGCTTTAAAGATGTACTTGAAATGAATGTACATTTTACGAATCAGTCTTAGGAGATGTGACCAAAAACATAATTAGAAGCTTTGCAAATCCAAGATATTGGTGACCAAACATCTAGGAAATGGTATCTTTACTACATAATGCCATCACATTGTTTGGATTCTGTGGTTGAGGACAGTCCTTATGTTAACATTGAGAGTTCATTGATAGAGGCAAGTGGCATCATAAGAGGCATGGGAAAGATGTTTAAAAGGCCTAAAATTTGATTTGGGACCTGTTAAATGATGCAGGTGTTTCTCTTCTGCTGGTTTACGTAATGAGCTTTTAATATTAGTTTTACGTGAAGTGCTTTTAATATTAGTTTTTTTTTTTTAATAATATGATAATGTCTTTTCATGACTAAATAATTGTTCTTCAGGTTGTGTTTGGAAAGAAGAATTTGGACAAGAAAAAAGCTACTGATATACCTGAAGTAAACTAAAATTGTTGGGAGATGAATGCAAAGTTTAAAAGCATAACATTGTGGAATCATGCTAATCCTCCGTCACAAGATGATGCTTTCTTGCGTTCCTTTCACTGGCTTGCTGTCGCAAAAGCAGCAAGTTTATGCTTGATCTTTGTGCACATGAAAAACTTGGTACATCCTCGGATGGATTTATTTTATCTGTTGAAAGACATGAATTAAAATGTTTATCTAGGCAGTGTTACTACAACAGTTATTTTGGTGGGCCCCCGGCAGCAGAACTAATTTTACTTATAAAAAAAAACAGTTATTTTGGTGGGTAAAAGAAAACACCTTGAACTATTGAGCTTTTGCAAGTACCCTTCTGTCAGTGCAATAAAACCGCTAAACTATGAGAAGTCAGCAAATAAGGGACTTGCTGTTTTCTAACTGTTAGGAAGGTAGGTAAATGACTTATTTTCTCTTCAATGTGTAATTATTATATAAATCAAAAAATTGAAATTACAGAAATCCCTATGAAAACTCTCACAACTGCAGTCAACTCTCTAGAACAATATTATTGCCATAGGCATTGAAGCCACTCTCAACTCTCACCACTCACCACTCTCAACTCTCACAGCTCTGGAACAATTGTAGAGGGACCTAGTCAACAATACCATAGGCATGGGCATTGAATTCACCAACAGCTCTAGTTATGGCTGAACCAACAAGGTTCCTGAGAATGTTTTTGTCAGCTCAACAAATTGCAAAAGGGAACTTGCAACTTTTCGTGAAACTTTAGGGATTTTTATTTATTTATTTATTTGAGTATTTATTTTGCAGATTCCATAGTTCAAAAGAAATGCCATCAAAAAAACGATAGTTGAGGTTTTTTTAAAATAAATAAAATAAAAAAAAGAAGCAATTTGACCTATTTTGGTTGCGTTCTGTGGATCCTTCAATTCTAATGTTCAGTTTGCCTTTATGTTACTGTGAAGCAACTGAACATCTGTGGCAATGACATTGGCCTATTTATTGTAATATACACAAATTTTCTTCTGCGAAGTCTAAAATATTTGGGAGTTTTTCTAATAGAGTAATGCTCATGGGTATATATCTGGGCCTATACTGGTTGATTTTAAAATTTCTGTTTTGTTGTTAATGGACTTTTGGGTTTGTTTATGGATACTGCAAGTCAGATGATCCAACATCACATTTTGGTTATTGATATGTGTAGGAACCAAGTCAGAGTTGTTTTTGCTATTTTTGTGAAAGGACGTGTTTTAAAAGACATTTTGAATTTTTTTTTTTTTTTTTCAGATCTGTATTTATTGAGTACGATATTGGCATTTTGATTGAAGTTTGTTTGGCAATGTATTTTTTGGTTTCTCAGACAACTACTGATTTATAGACTATATTGACATAATGACATCATTGACATGCGTACAAATAACTGGGTACAAAGGGTATCAGAATCTCGGAGTTCTTTTTTTATTTACATTTATTTATTTATTCTTTTTTTTTAAAATGGGGGTGGGTGGGTGTTAGGTAAGACACAGTTGCCCATTATGCCGACTTGAAACTTCAGCTTTTCATTTGGACTGTAGAAGAGGAATTATCACTAGAGCTGCTAAAGCTCTTGGTGCTTCTAGGATTATTTAGTTGTGGATAATCTTGAAAAACATAATTTCATACACCATTAAAAACATTATTAGGTTCTTCTGCCACCTTACAGGGGGATTTAATTTTAAATGCAGCTGCATCAACCAGTGACATCCGAAGATTTGGGATCAGCTAAAGAAATAGACTGATCAGAGGAATTGTTATTTGTCAGCCCAAGTTTGAGTGCACTACTCATTTGGTACATTGTCAAATTATAACCTCTCTCTCTCTCTCTCTCTCTCAATTGTCTCTATGTAACTTCCCTTCTTGTTGCCTCTCATCTTTGGCATGTATACCCTTTCTAAAAGATTTGATAAGGTGCTTTAGAAATCTGTATGTCCATATTAAGATCTTCTTCAAAATTTACTAGGATGAGAATGGTCCAGGCTTCATCTTCTTTGTAAACAAGTCAGGCACAACCCATATTAATATTTTAGACTAGAGTCCTCTACTATATTTTGTGTTAGCGCCAAGTTCATTTATAGAACTTCGTTCAACAAAAAAAGAAATCCCTCAAGATTCTTCTACCTCATAACTTGATAAACTCATTCAGCTTTTACCTTTAGTCATTTACAAACCTGAGGAAAAGAAGAAGAAATCAAAGTTTTAAAATCACGTCATTTTATTTTCAGAAGAAATGAGAAGCTCACCTTTACTCGAGGCAAATAATTGGATCAGGTTCAGTTTGAAGGAGGTAGAACCAATCAGCAAGAAACCCAACTTACTCTTCTTCTTAGTAGTTCATTGTTCTGGTACTAAGATTAACCTCATAAATAGTAACTTCTTTTGCATTCATGAATGGGTTCTCTGACCAGGACACAATGAATGTCTCTGGGCACGGCAGACTTAACCTCATAAATACACATTCAATAATAAATTCACCTATTAACAGTTTCTAAACCAGTTTTCCATAGCTATACCAGGGACACATAAAATTTCTATACCATTTCTCTTTGATAAATTCATACGTGACTGTCTGCATAATACGTATTCGATAAAATGAACACAAAAATCACTTTGCATGTCCATTCCACCGATAAACATTAGCACGGTTTGCATGTCCAAAAATACCCATTTACACACCAAAAAACTGATCCAAAATACATTCAATCATCCAAATACACACTTTGTATGTCCATTCACCAAAAACATAGCATTTGGCAAAATAAATGCCACCATCAAGGTGCTATAATGCTATGCACCAAAAAACATGCCACCACCAATCTGCTATGCGCAAAAAACAGGCAACCACCAAGCTGCTATGCAAAAAACAACAGCCCACTACCATACACCAAAAAACATCCTCCAAATGTATCTAATTAAGCTATTCTGTCAAACATTGTGACACTAACAAATTAACAACTTCAATTAAAACAAAATAAAATAAAAATGGTTTGAAGTTAACTTGGAATACCCTGTAGATGGCTCTTGAGTATTAGGACATGTTTGAATGGGAATGTTATGCATTTGACAATCCAAGCCACTGATATTGACCTAAAAAAAATAGCCCGTTAACAACATAGACAAATTTGTTTGAAGTAACAATATTTGTCTTTACCTCGTGACTTTGGCCTACACCAAAAACATTCAGTGAACCAAATACCAAAAACAATATTTTTTCTTTACACCATGACTTCGGCCTAAATTGCTAGTTGATGCCATGACACTCCTACTGCTCCTCACCTATAACACCATATATCACATGTCAACTCTAATTTTAATATAGATACAACACATATATTAAATGCATGAATGCTTTAAAACTTAAAAATGCCTCATGCATTTGTTGCCTACAAACCCCTATTCCCCCTTCCACCTCTTGCTCTTACACACTTGCAGAGGCAACAGGTTGGGCAGCTGGTATAACAGCTTTCAAATTCAGAGCATATAGCAGCTTTCAAATGCTAGACGGAGAGGAGAGTACAAATGAAACAAACGAGAAGATATTGGATGTGACAGGCATGTCATGTTATTGTTATGTCCACCCAATGAAAATGCATTATATCAGCTTTGGATAATGATTTATACAGGGAAAGTTATCACCGAATGAATAACTGAATAGGCTGTTTATCCATTGGATTTTGAAAGTGTAATAAATGTTTGGATCCCACTTACACTATCTAAGAAATGAGAGTGATTCAGTTCCCAATTCGGTGATAACTTTCACTGTACGTATCATTATTCATCAACTTTTTGTCAGCATTTTTTACAAGCAGACAAAACAAATTTCATGAATTAACAAGGGCGAACCTCCGTTAAGACGGTTTATTTTGTGCCCGATTGAAAAACACAGCTGTCCTACGTGTAAAATTGCTAACAATAAGCTCATATGGTGCGTTTTCATTAGACAAGCATAACAATGACATGATATATCTAGCCCTCAATATTTACTCAAAACAAGGAGCCAAAAATCAACAAAGCAAGTAGAACAATGAAAAATTGATACATGCTGTTTTTTCACAAGTTGTCGTGATAATTAGTAAAAGGCACATCAATAATGTATATTGATACTAGTGTTCAATATATAATTGATAACTGGCATGAATGCTTTCATCAATTACCTGAAAAAGGAACAGAGAAACAAATCACAGTTAGTTATCGATTAAGGAAAAAACCATCATGCAAGGACATTATAGATTAGCAGAAAATAGATAATTACCATGCCATCAGGTTGCATGTTAAACACTAATCTGACATCTTGCATTTTTGCCCTCAACGCTTTACTTTTTTTATGTTCGAAATGTCTGGTAATTTTTCTAGTGACTTGCATCCAGAAATGTCCAAGAATGTTAAGAATTTCAGTTCCTGAAATCCCCAAATCTCACCAAGTTTCTCACATTTAGAAAGTCGCAATTCCTTTAAAAAATTTAGACTCGACAGATCAGGTATCCTCTCCAAGGCTGTGCACGACGATAAGTCCAGTATCTTCAAGGATTTCAAAGCTTCAAGACCCTCAATCTCATGTAGCTTCTGACACTGTGTGAGCTTTAATTGTTTCAGCATTTCCAAGTTCGATAAATCAGGCAATCTTTCCAAGGATATGCACCCACTCATATTCAAATGTTCCAAGGACTCCAATCTGTCAAGGCCCCTAATTTCATTCAGATTCTTGCAATGCAAAGTAATTAATTTCCTTAACTTCTTCAAGTTCGAAAGATCTGGTAATGTCTCTAGTGATTCGCACTGTGATGTGGTCAAGTATCTTAAAGATCTTAGTTGTTCAAGTCCTTCAAGCGTAGATAATTTTATGCACTCAGAAACATCCAAACTTCTTAGGAGTTCCAATCTTCCAAGGCCTTGAATCTCCGTTAATTCTGAGCAATGGCCAAGCATTAGTTCTGATAAATTTTTCAAATTTGACAGATCTGGCAACCTCTTCATTGAATCACAAACTTGAAGAAAGAGTTTCAACAGACTTGAGGGAAGAGTTGGAAGGCATTGAAGTTGTTCACAACTTTGAATAGTGAGCTCCTTAAGCCGAGAAAGGGCACCAAGATCCATTGGCAGGCTGCCAATGCTAATATTGTACAAGGTCAAGGTCTCTAGTTTGGCTAACTTCCCAATATCTTCAGGAATTTTCAACAGCTTAGAGCAGTTAGAAAAGCACAACTCCTTTAGATTCATCAGACTAGGGAAGTTTAGAAATGTCTCCGTTGACATACAAGTGACTCGTAGACTCACAAGACTAGAGGGAAGCTCTGGCAGAAACTGAAGCTCTTTGCAACCCAGTAAATCAAGGGTTTCGAGGTGAGAAAGCTCACAAATGCTTGTTGGTAGGCTGCAGATTTTTGTACAATCTATTCTTAAGATTCGCAGAGAGGATAGTCTCTCAATATTAATGGGAATTTCGCCTTCCAAATTGGAACAATACGAGGCATCTAACTCTTCAAGTTTCAGTAACATTCCGATGGCACTAGGTAACTTGGTTATGAAAGAATAATCAATCTCAAGAATTCTCAAACTTTTTAGGTTGCCAATAGTGTCAGGTAATTCTGTAATTCTTGTTACTGACAAGTGCAGCTCAATTAATGACTCCAATTTCCCAATGGAGTCTGGAAGTTCTTTTAACTGTAAACAAGACCTTAGTGACAAGCATCGCAATTTCACTAGCAAACCAATTGAGTCTGGTAGTTCAGTAATTCTTGTAAAATCAAATGTAAGGTCTGTAAGAGATTTGAGGTGACTGATTGAGGTAGAAATTTGAGTCAATGAGCCACAACAAGTGACACTAAGAATTTCAAGCTTCTTCATAACACCTCTACCAATAGGGACTTGTTGTATAGAAGTGCCATCGATGAGGAGCTCGGTTAAACCTTCCACAGAATCAAATTCTAGAGGCAGCCTGTTGAGTTTAGCACAATTCTTCACATTTAAGAAAACTAGACTCTTGAGATACCCAATTGATGGGTCAATATGAACCAAACTCACACAATCTTCAAGAATCAATCTTTCTAAAGTTGCATATGCAGAGAAATCAGGAGTTCGAACCATGTATCTGCATCCTGTGAGATTTAAAACTTTCAACTTTCTTGCAATCTGCGAAATAAGGAAAAGAGAATTGCTTAGAATCAATTACAAAGAATACGTGATGTGAGACACGAAACAAAAGCGGAGAAATTGCTGAAACCTTGATTTGATTCCAACCCTCCCAGTCTTCTGTGACCTTGCTCCATGATAAATCAATAATGACCAGATTCTTTAGATGAAAATTGGTTGGTCTAAAAATTTGAGGGCATGCATTCCAACGAAGCCATCTTAACTTTAAAAGAAGACGCTTAAAATCTCCATCCAGGTTTGCATGGTCCATTTGAAGGAACCTTAGATTAGATAGGTCTGCAAATTCTTCATTTGTAAGACAGCTTGCCTGTGACTCTAATCCAAAGGCAACACAGAGAGCTTCAACCTTTCTTGTTCCCTGCCAAAACAGAACCTTTAGATAAGTAAAAAAATATGCTAATGCTATAATTATGGTGACCCAAAAATGCTAGTATTAATGATGATTTTCACTCTCTCCCAGGAAATTCCGAGTATTATTTCAACTTTGTAGCAGTTCGTGCATAATTGAGTTAGTAAGGTGACAAAAAAATTAATGCTTAATAAGGGACATCCATTCATGAAGCAGTTGGATCTTACAGTACGAGTCTCCAATATGTCCATGGCTTCTTTCTGAAACCACACCCTACTACACTCCCCCGGCTCCTTGAAATTTTCTTGACGAACAATATCCCTACCGAGGTCTCTAAGTTGAGTATGCATCCTCAACTCATTGTTATCTCCAATTTTCACCAAGGACATGAGAAGAAGAACTTCAATCCCATTTTCCGGATAAAATTCGCAGTCATCCCACATGTGGAAAGCAATTCTTCTATCCACTCCAATGAAGAGACATGCAATATCGAGAAATATCTGTTGTTGTTCATATTCTAATGCTTCGTAGCTTATTCTCAGCTTCTTCTGCACTTGACCATCCGGTATTCTCTTCAACTTCTTCAATGTATCTTTCCACACCGCTTTTCCCTTGCCAGATAAAAAAGAACCAATAATCTCAAGAGCCAAAGGCAACCCTCCAGTAGTGGACACAACATCTCTAGAGAGAGTGTCATAGTCTTCTGGGGGATGGTCCCTTCTAAAAGCATGCCTGCTGAAAAGTAGAAGAGATTGATTAGAATCCAATTCCTTTGGTTCATAAGTCCAATCTACTTCTGGCAGATTTAGAATATCTTTGTTTCTAGTTGTGACAATTATCCTACTTCCTGAACCAAACCAATCAGACTTTCCCACAAGTGCATCAAGATGAATTCTGTGATCGGCATCATCAATAACAAGAAGAACCTTCTTCCCAGAAAATCTCTTTTGGATTTCATTAATTCCTTCATCCATAGTACTAATGTCAGCGCATTTCCGTTTTAAGATTTTAGATATAAGTTGGTTTTGCAAATCAACAAGACCATTGTGTTGTTGCGCTGTTTCTCTAACATCTGCAAGGAAGCAACAGGATTCAAAATGTTGTGAGAGTTGGTTGTAGATGACCTTGGCTGTAGTGGTCTTCCCAATTCCTCCCATGCCATGGATTCCCACAATCCTTACATCACCGGCATTAACACTCAACAATTTCATAATTTCTTCTACATGAGAATCAATTCCAACTAAGCATTCATTTACAACCAATGAGTTCCTTTTCAGCTCTCCCCATACCTTTGAAACAATCATCTTTATCAGTCTTCCTTGATGCCTGCCAAACATAACTGATGTCATGTATATTGGGGAAAAAACGATAAATATACTTGGCCTACTTGATTTAATTTTTCGAGCATAGTTTTCTATTCTCAGAAAACTGAAATATAGAAAACAGTTTGAAAATTCATTTGATTGACAATTTTCTGAAACCTGTTGTTTGTAAATCAAGTTAAACTAGTGCCTAATTACAAATAGCTGAACCAAACAAGTTCATAATTGGTGCTAATAAGGAAAAATTACATTTAAGTTATAATCAGAAAAGTTAAAATAGCATAATCAATATTTATAAGTAAATATACAAAATTACCCATCAGCAACTCTGTTCACTTCCCATCCCTTCAATTCTCCAACCTCCCTCAATGCCTCCTTCCACCCCTCCACACTAGCACTATCAAAATGCTTCTTGTGTTTCCGGAAGGCCTTTTCATAACTCCCCGTCTGCTTTCGCACATCGGATGGTTCGACGTCATAGAAAATGGGCAATATGATTTGCCCCAAACTCCTCTTACACTCAACAATCTTGGTGAGCTCAAGCAGGCACCACTTACTTGAAGCATAGTCTTTGGAAAAGACTGGAATGGATATCTTTGAGTGCTCTATTGCCTTGAGAAGCTCAGGACCTATCTTCTCTCCAACGCGAAGCTCATCGTCATCTCTAAAAGTGTGAATTCCTGCGTCCACAAGGTCGTTGTAGAGGTAGTCAGTGAAGGTGGTACGTGTGTCTGTGCCTCTGAAACTCAAGAACACTTCATAGTCAAATCCTGCAGGTGGAGTGGTGGACAATGAAGTGTCCAAAGGTGTTAATGAAGAAGTGTTCAAAGGTGCTACTGAAGTGTTGTTGGTCTTCTTCTTAATGAAAACAAGAAAGGGGAGGAGAATTGCAGCAAGTGTGATGAGACCAGATAGCCATAACCAATTCTCTGTATACATTTCAAATGGGTGAGAGGAGCGGAGAGGAGAGGCTCGGTGATGAGTTCCTGTTTTTTTAGTTTACTTAAAAGGATGAGAACCTTACAGTGGGCATTGAAGAAATGTATTCTTTTGACTTTCTTGTATATGGCACTTGATGCATGATAGTGATGGAATGGAACTTATTTGACTAGGACAAAGTTTGGCAAAGGGCCTAGTTAATATTGCAACTTAGGATATGAATTTAGTTGTATGTATTTGACTGGGACAAAGTTTGGCAAAGGACCTATTTAATATTGCAACTTAGGATATGAATTTAGTTGTATGTATTTGACTGGGACAAAGTTTGGCAAAGGACCTATTTAATATTGCAACTTAGGATCTGAATTTAGTTGCATGTTTTTTTAGTACGGTAGTGTGTTGTTGTGACAGATCGGGCGCTTTTCCTTTAATTCAAAAGCTTAAGGTATTAGATAGTGCTGCATACCCATCATTTTATGTCCAAGTCTTTTTCTATCCGGATATGATGTAGGACAAGTTAGCCCCTCTAACAGTTGTACACACACGCAACACATTAAATTGAGTTGTAACGTCATTATTTTGATTGCGTTGCATTTCAATTTAATTTGTTGCAATACAGACTGCAACACATTTAACTGAGGCTGAAATAATGGCGTTGTAGTTTCAATTTAGTGTGCCGTAGCCTCCATATATTGCTCGCCAACACCAAAAGACAAGGCGTATAATAGAGGATCCTACTGCACACTAACATGTGCTTTCTTTAGGGGGCTTGAATGCTCATATATATGTAAATTTTCCTTCAGATAATAGATGCCATGTGTACGGACAGATAATTTTCTGATGACAAATTCATGAGAAGGGTAAATCCTTACCCTTTCTTTTAACTGATCAATTGTGTAAAATTTCAATAGA